>OX596235.1:3046462-5446462 GCA_951394345.1 Salicornia ramosissima | reverse complement strand
CAACTAACAATTTTAAAAATATTAGCTATAATATATGTAAATCACAAAATAATACCGTTACAATTTGGTTGATTGCTATGAGTTGTGGGAAAAGAAAATGAATTTGTGGGGGAAACAAATTCTCTTACCTTATTAATTAGTTATTACCTTTCTAAATCTAGTAGAAATAATTATCGTTTTCCAATGATAATTGTTTCGACCCGCCACCTAGCCTAAAAATAACATATTAAACCCTAAGCTCAATTTTGCTAGGGTTAGGTACTTCTCAAATATACTTACACGAATACAATGATGTCACGTGACATGGGCCATCCCCACCCATCAATTTAGCCGACTTATGTCATACCCTAGTTGGGTGACATATGCCTATAAAAGGACCGGTTAAATCACTTTTTTAGATATCTAATTCATAATTTTGTGACTCTACATACTTCAGACTCATTTATTCTGATATCTGACTTAAGCATCGGAGGGACGCTCCCGGGTTAATTCCACCCCCGCGTTAATTAGCATCCTCTCATTGTTTTGCAGGTCAAACCCCAGAAGAGGAGCACACAGAGTCAACCTAAACACATTAAACACATTTGACTATATAGAAGAAGTTCCAGAACAGGAACAGTAACCATATAGTGATATCAAACAACTAATGTGGGTAACAATAATATGTATTACTCTTTCCCCCCTTATTTGTTTTCAATTAATTACCTTTACTAATCTAATAACAAACACCCCTAAAAGTTAATATTGTAGGTGTGTATTAAAATGTACGTACGTATTATTATATATGTTAGGTCATCCAATTCTATCATGCTTGACCAGCTATACATGGATTCCCACGCCACTTACTCACAAGCCTCTAACTTCACCTATATATGAAAATTATGAATATATCCAAATAAAGCAACTACTCGTAGATTATAAGATAATGCTATATATAGAACAATACTGCACGTTATATGTAGTAGTCTAATTAAATTTAGTAGTAAAAAAAAAAAAACCCTAATAATCAATAATGGAAGATCCGAGATTTTGAAATTGAGTCATTCGGAACCAATTAACCAAACAAACAATTGAAGTGTAGTTTTCACTTTTCAACAACATCAAATTAAATCAAGTATAATTAATAAATGATCCCTAAAAAAAAGGTAATTAATAATATAAGTGAACAAATAATGAACTTAACCAAACAAATTAATTAACAATGAAGTAAATAAAATTATTTTTTTTAAAATTTCAAAGTGGGGGACATTCGTAACCCCTTGTCACTCAATTCAGTTCTCCACCGCTTATAATTATTATAACTAAATTCAATCTTTAATCCTTTACACGTGATTCAAACAGTGGTTTCTAAGGAATAACGAAGATAACATCAATAAGAAAAACGAACAAAATAGTGGATTTTCATTTCATCCATCAATTAAAAGAAATTAGTTAAGGGTGCGTTAAGTTCTCTTCCGATCCACTTATTAATTAAATCTAAACTTATCTGAACTTTTTAGATCTGAAACTTATTTTTTTAAGGTGTATTTAGAACTTATTAGACTCGAACTTATCTGGAGTGAACTTTGAACTTATCTAAACTTATTCAACCTGAAACTTATTGTTTTAAGGTGAATGACAATGTACCCTAATTTACATTAGTCTAAGTTAGCTCTTTCTTCCCCTCAAAAAAAGTTAGCTCTTTCTTCAAAAAAAACAAAAAGAAAGAGAAAGAGAAAAGGCTCGCTAGGGCATGAACTACCAAAACGATAACACATTTTTTTGGGGGGGGAGGCAGTTAGTAAAAGGCAAGGCAAGAACCGGAAAGTTCGGTCATTAGTATAAGCTAGCATTAGTGCTTTTTATTACTTCGTATAAGAAAACAAGCATAAAGTTAGGTTCTTATAAAGGGATACAATTACCATTATTCTAATGCAAAAAGTATGTGTGATTAGAGGAACCTAAGGCCCTGTTTGGGAGTTAGTTGTTAACTGTTAGAGGTTAGCTGATTGAATTAGCTGTTTTGACTAGCTGTTTGTGATAACTGATTTGACTAACTGATTTATATTAGCTGTTTGTATAAAAGTGTTTGGTAAATAGCGAGCGGTTAACTGTTAGATGTTTCAGCGTAAAAAAGAACTAAAAAACTATAAGCTTTTCCAAAAAGCTCCTCATATGAGCTTTTTGAAAAAGTGTTTTTTCATCCCAAAATTCTCTTTCAAACCTCTAACTACCAAACACCCAAAAATAGCTTTTAGAGTTGGTCAAACCTCTCTTCCCTATCAAACCTCTAACTCCCAAACACCCCAAATCTAATTTAGTAGCGATATGTTCTTCCAATTTATTCATAACCTCATTCTAGGGGTACTATATATATGTCTATATATGTTTTAAGCTCTAACTAATCTGATGATCATGTTACAATTCCCTTTTTTTGGTACATATTGGTCTTGTTTCGATTTTTTTGGTGTTTTACATTATCTGCCCTTTTGGCTTCGATTTTTTGGGCTACATTTAGGGTTAGAACTTAGAAGTATTGTTATAAATATAATAACTCATTTGATTTTAGGCTTTTCTTTTGACAGAGGATAATCGTCTATCTCTCCACATCAAAAAAAAAATATATATATATTATCAATTTGATAAAATTAAATCAAAACCTTATTCCTAATAAATAATAATGGAAAAGTTAGTTTGAACTCAATTTCAGGGCCGGGATATATATATATATATATATATATATATATATGATAGACGCTCACATTGTAAAACTAAGTCTCACTGACAAAAAAAATAAAATAAAATAAAAAAAGTTATAGAAAACATGCATATAAATAGTTATATATGTATAAAACAACTTGATATGTATCTTTTTATACACTTTCAATAACTTTTACAGATTTTTTTCATAACTTTGTTGGGAAGACGTGGTCTCACCATTGTGAAACAAACTGAGCAAAGACCTACCTTATGTGTTTTACACAATAAATATTTGTATTGATAAGTCATGCAGGTTGTGTCATCGAGGGTAAGAATTTTTAATTTTCTGTTTACCTTTTCTTTTAAAAAAATAAAAGAATATTATTTGTAACGTATAAAATATCCATTTGTTGCACATAATACGTACCTGTTACAAAGGTAGTACAATAACTAATTAACTATATATACTATGATTAATTTTCTTTATTACACACTTTTATTACTCGTATAAATAAAAGGTTGTAAAGATTAGTGGAGTATCTCTAAGAAGTACATATATTCTAAAATCTGTTTGTACAGATAATATCAATATTATTAAAATTATATAATTAGCTAGATATGAAATTACTCAAATCACATCAACATAAAAAAGAATAAATATTGGTGAGATCATGACTTGAATGAGTAATATTGAACATTGGCTTAGGTTAAGTATTCAACTAGTTGACAAATATTTGATCAATATTAATTTGAGTGATGTCTAAATCTATTTTATTTTTATAAAATGTCTCAACATATGATCAAAGGCTAAAGCCAATGATCGACGCTTTACAAACTCTGCTACAAAAGTATAAGTCCAAATAAACTTACTAGCATGCTCAATTTAGGGCAACTTTAAGGTATTTCTGACGAATTGCAAACATATTATACGGTAATTTAACTTTAAAAAAAAAAAACAAAAAACATGAAGGTTAGTTCAATCACATTTATAAGTGAAGTAATTAATCGGATTAATTCAAAATTATCGTAATTTGGACATAAGTACTTTTTACGTAATCTTCCAACAAACATGGTAAAATACAATGCAATTGGGACAGAAGTAAGTAAAACCTCTTATATATATGAAAAGCATTATTGCTATGTTCATTGATTAATACATCATCATCATCAATTTCTATATACATTCATGCATGGCATTTGGTGACTTGAATTTCACATTGCAACAGTGGATTATTTTATGTAATACTTCATTCATCCACGCGTAGCAAAACAAAAAATGTAATAATTATACTTTCCCACTGGTACACCTGAAAATTTAACAAATTCTACTGATACACCTAAGTTCTTTAAATTCCCAATAACAAACTTGAGTTTTTGTCAATTCTCAAACGTGACATTTAGAAGGAATATTCCGTTTAAAAATATAATATTCCGTTAAGCGATGTCACGTTTGGGAATTTTCAAAAACTCATTTTTATTATTGAGAATTTAAAAAACTTAGGTGTACCAGTGAAATTTGTTAAATTTTCAGGTGTACCAGTGGGAAGTCAATGCATTGTTTTTAACATTAATAACGTCCATAATTTCATAAAAGTAAAAAAATTGTCATAACATGAAACCTAAAACCTATTCGAAAATCAATTGATAATTTAACCTCAAATCAATTTAACCAATCCAATTGTATTTGTCCATTAATGTCTATTACATTGATTATTTCCATGTAAATCTATATGGTCAAAACCTGAATTTTACTCAGCTTAAAACTGAAGTATCTTGACACTGAATGATTTTTTTTTTTTCATCTGAATATGACACAATTCAATTCAAATAGATACATGTCCGATCCAATCCAAACGACTCGATGGCAATTATATTTAGGAAGGACAAATGTATGATTGGTTCCCATACTTATAAGAATCATATATCTTATGAGTCCCATACATCAATAACTAGATTTACTGAACATTAATGTTTAATTCAACTAATTTGACAGGTAACAGCCTACAATTACGAATTTACAGCTCACAATTACACATACACGCACCTAACAACTGCTTAAAAGCCAACAACTACAACTAGTTTTGCCAAACTTGCTCAAAAATATTGTGTATATATATGTTCTGATGGTACATATGTTTTTTTATTTCAGTTGAGTTGTAATAAGGTCTTGCAAACAAGCTCAAAATAGAGAAAAATAAACAGGGTGAGTAAAAGTCTAAGAAGTTTCTATAATATGTTCAGATAAGTCCAAGTAAATAAAAATAAAGTAAAAATTGAATAACAAGCAAGATAACTACCCTATTATGAAAAAACGGTGTTAGACCCTAGGAAATTATGCGTATAAATTAATTAACCAATCGACCGCCTTTGCTTATATTAAATTCTGCATGATTATCCTTTATTAAATAATTTAATTTAATTTAATTTAATTGCTTATGAAGAAGAAGTCAGAAATTTATACAGCAACGTAGCTTTCGTTCCAATAACCAATGATGTAGAGGATGAGGTCTTGGACTAGCAGTTAAACCTTCAGAATTTCAGACAAGATTTTGAGTTCGATTCTCACCGTATGCATTTTTGAAGATTCCTTACCCCTTATAAATGCGTCTATTGGCTAAAATTGGGTCATATAACCTGCAGTAGGGTTGTATATAAGAAGCTAAAAAACGAAGGTTTTTAAAAAATTAAACATTGATTACATCAATTTTGTAAGGTTTTAACATAAATCTATAAATACTTATCATTTTAAAAAGGACTTTAATGCTTATATACAGCCCTAAGAGTTGTATATAACGTTTTCCAAAAAACAATGATGTAAACAAAAAAAAAAATATTGCTAAGTTCAAAAAATCTCCTTGTCTACCTTTAAAATAATATATAATCGCATGAATGCTTACATAAATTGCACCCACCTTTGGAAATGATCATAATTATTAATGATGATTAGTCAATTAAATAACTTGTTAATTACGCGGGGACTTATTCTTGTCCACACATTTATACATTTGTAAATTTTAATTATTATTAGTTGGTGGGGTTAATTTGATTGGTTTGTTCATTCTTTTGCTCAAAGCCTGTTTTTGGGGTGAGTTTTAGATTCTACAAACTAATGTGTGGATGCTAATTAATATTGGGTGGCTAAATAAATCCAAATTAATTAGAAGACCTAAACATTGATTGATTAAATTATAATTGCATTAATTAATTCTATGGGCGGCAACTATTTAGCTCATTTGAACTGGACTTGTTCTTGCATAATTCAATGGTCCTTTATCTAATTAAGCGTAATTACGTAATACTTAGTAAATTAGTTATACTTAATTCGCGTAGGCTACACAGCAATTGCATCATATATTTTCTGAGTTTGACCGATATAAATTTTTTGATAAGTACTTAAGTAAATATTTGTTGAAATGAGTTTTTTTTTTTAACTGATTTGTATATATAGTACTGTTTTTACATATTTACTTACGGACTTACGGATATGTTTTTCGTGTGTTGTTTTCTACTTTATATTCGTTCTGTTTCACTATGTTTGATACGTTTCATTTAATCATTTTTCTTTCACAAAAATATTTCAAACGAAACAAATTAAACAAAGTGAAACAAATGGAATAAATATACTTTAACTATTCCAATAATGTAACTAGCTATTAGCTAATTAAGGATTTTGGTTTTGGGTGTATGTTTTTCTTTTTAATCATTCTCTAATTTCATCATTTGTTATATACTTATATAGCATCCTCCAATTTAATTAATTAATGATGCATCAAGTTGAGTAAACTATAAATTTCAATATAAGGTAATTTTTCAATTGACCTATTATCATGCAATGGAAGTTTTAATTTCTATTTGTATTTGTAATTAGACAAATTAATTAATACCCTCTCAATGCGCATACATGATTTAGAGGGAACATTTGAAATTAAAGGTAAGCTGAAAAGTTAATTAAAATAACAAATACTTCTTATAGTAGAATCAATGATTTAATTTAAACCATTAATAATGATTTGATTTATTTGAATTAAATTGTTCGTCTAACTTCTCTTTTCTTCTGCTTAATCACATATTAACATAATTCTACTCCATGATCCATGATTTCATTGATTTGATTGTAAATTAAAGCAATAACATGAGTAAACTTGAAAACCAAGAAATTAAACCAATAATGATATGGTTATTGGAAAGGAAAAAAAAAAAAACATTTTAAACCAAAGAGAATATAAAATAATTAAACAAAATTGTTATACATATATGTATGTGTCAAAGTGTCACTAGATAGGATGATAAATTTACACAACTACTGTCTTATCTATCAAATTCGGCTTACACTATGAATAGTAGAATTATAGAACTTATACTCTAAAATAAAGAGAATATTATATATAGCATTTAGATCATCAATTTGTAACTTCATATGGTTTTCCTCTTGTTATAATATAATAATAATAATAATATATACTCCCTCTGTCCCCTTTTTTTTTTTTGCCACATTCTGACCTTTGGTACTATTTATCGGGTAACTTTGACTCTCTTTAATTTTATACATATAAGAAAAAATATAGTCAAATGAGATCTCGTTTGATTCGATCGATGTATACTTTTTTAATATACAATATTTATAAAAAAATTTACTCCCTCCGTTCCCAATTGTTTGTCTTGTTTGGAATCTTACACTATTTATTAGATGAGAGAATCTTCTAAATTACTCTCAACATATAAAATATAATATAGTCATGTATGGTCTTGTTTGATTCATCTCAATGAGTACGTCATTAATATCCAATTATTATAATTTTTACACATACAACAAAAGATATTTACGGTCAAACAAGTGCATTGACATATGTGCAAAGTCAAATAGGACAAACAAATGGGAACAGAGGGAGTACTATATATGCCTAAAGATATTTTTATTTAAAGTTGTGTGCAGTATTGGGAGATGTGAAAAAGTAAATGTTGCAAATAAAAGGAGAGAGAGATGGTAGTAACCAAATAAATAAATAAAAGAGGTTGCTTTCATGAGGTGACCTCTTGGTCTTTTAATAAAAAAGCACAAAACATAAATAAAGTATTAAACATACACTAAGCATTAAAATAAGGTTACAATTTCCATAAATTCTTATGCATGCACTACCAAACACCTTTCCCACATACACAAACATAAAGAGCCATTATTATTGATTATTACCTCCACCATTAAAACTAGATATCTTAAACTAATCTTTTGACTTGGATAATTAGGCCACTTAATTACTTTTAACATCCATATATATAATACCCTCAGCCTACCAAGCATTATTATTCACCCACCAAAACTCCTCTATACTTGTTCAAACTTCATACACAAGAAATATTAGGGTTTATTTATTTATTTTTTTTGGTTGCTCACCTTTGGTAAAAACTAAAAACATTTGAAAAAACAAAAAATTATCATGTTGTTATCAAAGATTCATCCCCATCATGCACCACCATCACCATCACCATCACTAACACCAATTTCTGAATCTCCTTCAACTTCAAATGATCTTTCTAAAGGAGAGATCTTCACCATATGGATGAAATCTCTTATTCTTGGAGGCAAAGGATGTACCGTTTTCGATTCGAAAGGCGAAGTTGTATATAGGGTTGATAATTATTGTTCCCGGTATTGTGATCAAGTTTTCCTCATGGATTCTCAAGGACATGTTATCCTTACTATTCTTAGAAAGGTACGTTAAAAGGGTAGTACAGTAATTTCATATCTTTACGGCGATAGTTAAATTAGTTAATTTATTAATATAATATTTTTTATCTACAACAGAAATATAGGTTGTTGGGACGTTGGGAAGGATACAAGGATGAGAAGAAAAAAGGAGCATCATGGTGGTTTCAAGTAAAAAAATCTTGGAATATTCCCAAAAAGCCCTTGGGATGTGAAGTGGTTGTTAATATGTACCATGATAAAAAGTCACCAGCATTCAAGATTGTGAAGGTCAAAAGTGATTTAACATCATGTAAAATTTTAGATAGATTGGGAGGCCCTATTGCAGAGGTGAGATTGGTTTTAATTATTATTTCAAAATATATTTAGTTAAACCCTGTTCTTTTGGACTTAAAAGCTACAGTAATTAGATCAGATTAGTTCAGTTTAATTCAGTTCAACTTTGTTTTAAATATTATACTCTCACAAAATAATACCCCACCTAATCAGATCAGTTCAAATCAATCTTAAAGAACAGGCCTTAATTTTAATTTAAAATAGTACAGTGATTAATATAAAATGCTCTTTGTTTTGTTTTTGTTGTTTTGATTTGCAGGTGAAGAGAAAACTTTCAGTAGGAGGGGTAGTTTTGGGAAATGACGTGTTGACATTAGTGGTTGAACCTAATATTGATCACTCCCTAATCATGGGACTTTTGGTTGCATATAATCTTATTCACTCTAGAATGTGATGATGAACATATTTTTGCTCTGTTGTAATTATCTTTTTACTACAGATGTATTGAGTGCCCAATTCTTTGGGATTTTGATCTGATTGTAGATACTCTTTTTTCTTGTTATTTTTCCCCCACTTTTTTTTAATCGGGGTTGTTGTTTACATTAATGTTATCAAAAAAGATAATAAGATGTAAATGGCATACATGGTTTTGTTATATATATATTGGGTTCCCGTTAATCAGAAATGTTATTCAATATTCCAATGTCAAATTAAAGATTTGTTTTGCTTGTTTTTTGTTTATGTGATGCATGAGCTATTAGAATTTTTTTGACGAAAAAAGATGAGATTTATTCATAGCTCAAAAAATCACACATGTTTAACAATGCAATGTCCTGAATATCGTTTGGCCAATCCTCCAACCAAATACGTAAATCTAATCATCGATATTATATTAGTTAAAGCAATTAAACAAAATACTCTGTATAACTTCTTAGAGTTAAATAATACTGTAAAATATTTAATTGATCTTACAATTATTACATTATGCTATAAAATGAAATTAATAGGTATGTAGTAAAAGGAAATTATAAGTAACTGCTCCACTTTTCCTTTTCATCCGTCCCAAAATAACTGCTCAATTTCTTTTTTTGGCAAATGATCCGCATACAACTTTACATTTATACCTTTGTTTAACATTTAATACCACTTTTTTTACCTACTTTTACTTATAATTTTACACTTTTATTACTACTTTTCATAAAAGTGAGTCCCAATAAAAAAAACTCACTCCAAACCCTAATGGAAGAATTTTTTTGGGACGGAGGGAGTATCAATATTTACAAAGGTTATTTTAAAAAATTATACCACTCTGATTTGCTAGTCACTAAGGGCTCGTTTACATTAGCTGAATAAAGCTGAACTGAACTGAATTGAACTGGACTGAACTGAACTGAATAGAAGTGTATTAATTGAACTGAATAGAGATGAACTGAACTGAACTGAATATAATCTGAAGTAAACAAGCCCTAAAGAGGAGCTGTGTTAGAGATGGTTTTTCAATAATATTGAATCTGAAAGAACAGTAATTTTATAATCTATTATGATAAACATCAATTATGTACTTGATCTATGGCAAGTAGAGTATTGGACCGGGGTTGTTTGGTTCATTTTGAACAAACGGAAAGTAAAGAAGAAAGGGATATAAGAGGAAATTAAAGAAATTAACAAATAGAGTTTGTTGAGTTGAGATCCTCTAGAGTTGAGGATTGGTAGAGTTGGTAGAATATTAATAATGTAACTAGTAAGCCTTAAACCCTAGTTTAGGGGAATATAAACAAACAATCAAACCAATTGAACTACTATATTTTTATTGTTTAACTTCACTTAAAATTTATAAATACTAACAATTTTGGGCCATGGGGGAGGCCAAGGCCCCTGCCAGTCCCTAGCTCTGCCCATGTTCCTCACTAGTAAGCCTTAAATCCTGTTTACGTGAATATAAACAAACAATCAAACCAATTGAGTTATTATATTTTTATTGTTTAACTTCACTTGAAATTTATAAATACTAATAATTTTGGACCAAGAGAGAGGCCCAGACCCATGTCAGTCTCTGACTCCGCCCATGCTCCTCACTTTCAAATATGACCATTGCTAATCCACCACCATCATCACCCAACCCCCAACAATTGCCAAAATAAATGATTGTGAATATGAGTATATGACCATTACTAATCCAAGTTGGAGGGAATTAGGATAGGGGATTTGAGCCTTTGAGGTAAACTAATTAAAGAAAAATGTAGAAAGGGATTGGAAAATGAAACAAACAGTAACAAAATAACAACGGTTTTATGAACCCTTTTCCCTTTCCGTATTACTTCCTACCAAACAACAAGTTTTGACACCACTACGCTTATCCCACCAATTACCTTCTCTCTTTGGTCAATATGGAAAAGCCGTAATGCTCTTGTCTTTGACAACACTCAGTTTAATATCCTCCAAGCTATTTATCGTACACTCTTCCTAAATACTGAATGGTCAACTCGTACACAAATGGATACAACTTTGTCCCCCCTCCCCCTCCCCTCCACCACTACTAACAACCCGCACACACCACATCATATCCTGGTTTCTTGGCATCCTCCGACATCCCCATCAGTCATGCTTAATTTTGACGGCAGTGCAAGTACTACATCGGCAACAGCAGGTTTTCTTATCCGTGACTCCTCTGGACATTGTCTTGCAGCTCACACCTTCAACCTTAGTCGCTCTTCTGCAATGATTGCTGAACTGACCGCAATGCGGAATGGTATTCGTCATCTACTTGAAGCCGGCTACTTAAATGTGGAGATCGAAGGAGATAACTTATTAGCTATTAATTCTGCAAATAACATTTCTCGACCTCCATGGAAGATAGCACATTTGGTCAGTGAAATACAATATCTACTTACTCAGTTTGACACCTACTCTGTTCGGCATATCTATCGTAAAGGAAATCGGGTGGCCGATTGGATCGCAAATGTGGGGCATCTAATCCCGTCTACTTTATGTGTTTAATGTATTCCTCCTTCTCAAATTTATAATATTCTTGAGGAGGATAGATTAGGTATGACCCTGGTTAGAAGGGCTACCTAATCTTCTTTGTAACATCTCTTTATCCTATTAAAAAAAAACAAAAACAAAAAAAAAACCAAAAAACTCTAAGCTAGGAATTTAGAGCTTTTTCTTTAGAGGATTATAAAAAAAAAAAAAAAATGTGGGAATGACTTCTTTAAGGATTATACAAAAAAAAAAATGTGGGAATGACTTCTTTAACCATAATGATAATGTTACAATCCCAAAATTTTAACCAAAATACCAAATTAGTGGGAGAAATTATTAGTGCATCGGTGAGATATATGTATATCATCTATAGAACAATTTTTTTTTTCTTTTTCCAAATGAAAATGGTAAATTGTGTTTGTATTGTATCTGATATACATAAATATTAAATATGGATCAATAATATCTTAATTAGGGTGCGTTCTCTTCAACTTTTTCATCATGTCTCAAAACTTATTAGGTTAGAAATCAGATCAATTCAAGTCTAATCTAATAAAAAAAACTTATTAGGTCAAATTAGAAATTAGATCAATTTAAGTCAGGTCGAATAAATTGAAAAGAATGCACCTTTCGTTCACATTCACTTTTTTTTTTTTGGTTAGGAAAAGATTAGTTTAGATTAAAATTGCCTAATAATTACTGTTACAAAAAATAAAATAGAGCAACACCTTTTTCTAGAGTTGAACAAAAGCAGCCTGGCCCGAGAGCCCGACTCGATTTTTTGTTGGCTTTGGGCATGGAAATTAGGCCCAAATTCGGACTCGGACTGTCCCGATTTTTTTATTTTTTAGTGCGGGCTTTGAACACTAAAAATTAGGCTTTTTAATTAATTTTTTAGGCCCGACCTGAAAAAGTCCGACAAGCCCGCACTAATTTTTTGGGCTTTAGCCAAGAAATTTAAGCCCAGGCTAGGCCCGGCCCACTCTATGTGCTTTATTTTATGCTTTGAGCCCGGCCCATGATCACCTCTACCTTTTTGTGTTAATACTAAGGACTTGTTTACTTCAAATTATATTAAGTTCAGTTCAGTTCATCTCTATTTAGTTCAATTAATACACTTCTATTAAATTCAGTTCATCCTATTTAACTAATGTAAACGAGCCCCAACAAGTCCACTCAAAAACTCGAACAAACTTCCGGCATAATAGCATTAATACATGCAATTTCCATCTCCGTATTTCCACTAATCACCTTTCTAGTTCTAATTTCCTTCCCCCTTTTTCTGTCCAATTTGATTAACCAGTGACGAAAATTCCATTACAAACCAACGAATCTCCAATTGCTGTTCTTCTTTTTCTTCAAAAGCATAATTAAAGTGATCCCAAAAAAAGTGAATAAATGTGGTGGAGATCTGCTTCTTTCATTCTTGATAATCAAGAACACAACAAATTCCTACGCCAACAACAAGCTGAAAACGACGACGCTTTAGACCCTCCTCCTTCAATGTCGGAGATTTCTGTCCAAAACCCTAACCCTAACCCTGAAATCTCTGCGTATTATCAAACACGAGCTGCACATCATGCTGTCGTTACGAGCGATTGGTTGGCCCAAGCTCAGGCCGCGGTTTCTGGGGTAGATAGCGACGAATCTCCGGTGGAGGAGGATGGTGTTTCAAGTGTTTCTGACAAGAGAGAGAGTGTGATTGATGAGTTTAATAATTGGAGGAAACAACCTGATTTAGCTGAGGCTGTTGCTGCAATTAGGGCTTTGGCTTCTGTTATTAGGTCTAGTGATGCTACTACTATGATGGAACTTGAGATTGAGCTTAAGAAAGCTTCTGATTCTCTTAAGGTAATTTACTAATGTCTTTGATTAATTTTTAGCAATTCTCTGAATCTCTGATAATGCCGTATCGCCAAGTCTAAATGATCGACCACTTAACTCTTTTGCCTATTTTCCTTGGCCTTTTGCGTATTTGTGTTTAAATGAGGTTTTTGTACCTTTTTTTTTCATGTTTATTGTCAGGAGATCAACTATATATATGTATTCTCCTTTCGACTCTTGGTCTCACCAAAGAATTCATTCAATTGTTTTGGAGTCTGTTGCCATTTTGGGTGGAATTTAGTTTTAGGGAATTGGGTTTTGATTCATGTTGATAAGTACTATTGATTCGATGGAAGTTTTGAGCTTTTATCTGGACTAGAAGAATTCGAAGTGAAATTTTATATGTTGCTGGTCGGTCATTTACAGTACTATTGACATTAATGGTTTGCTGGGTGAGTATTATTTAAGTAAGGACATTTCTTTTAGGAAAAATTCGAAATTACATCATAACTTTTCCACGGTTCCGTTAATAAAATCACATCCAATCCTTATGTTTTAGCGTTAACTTTGACGGAACCACCCACATCCTAACTCCAAATCTCCAATTACCCTCCTGCCTTCTCTCTCTTCCCTTAACTCCCTAACTTCTTCCTCTTCTTGTTCTCTTGCTTCTTGTCAAACCAACCAAATTAAGTTTACAACATCTATGGAAATTTGAAAATTAACAAGCACAAAATCGTCTTACAACAAATTTCTAAACAGATTTGCACAATCCAAATAGGGTTTAATTTTAAAATTGAAAATTGAAACCCTAAAATCATATATACACCTTAAATCGGGTTCAATTTTAAACAATTGAGTTGATTACCTTCAGCATTGAACATCACCTTCATTTATTCACCTGCTGTTGTCGAATTCAGCTCAAAGATTTGATTATTCCAGGTCAATTCATTTCATTAGAAATGCTCAAACAAAAAAATGGAAGAGAAATAGAAGAAAGCTTACATATTGATGAGGAGGATGACGACAAAAAGAGAACAAGTTGTTGAATGCTTGTTGATTCACCATCACTTACATAAGCTGGTTTTGCTGAATGTTCGATGGAATTTTTTATTGGTGTGCTGATGTTTGCTTGAAAACCCAATTCGAACATTGAAGAATAAGTCTATGCTAAGGTTGTGTCTGGCATTACATTAGAATACCTTTATTATGTTAGGCTCCACCGCTCCACAAGTCACAACATTGTTATTTGTTAGTGTTGCTTTTCCACTTGTATCAAATGTTGTCGTATTTTCTGTTATATGTGATGTGTTCACATTAATTACTTAAGTCACATATGAAACCTTGATATTGGTGAAATTTTAGCCGATCAGTTAGTCAGTTACCCTGTTTTTGTGCTAGTTATTTGTTCTTTATATACTACCTTTTTTATTTGTCAGTCAGTTTCTTTCCTGTGTTGTTCACAGAAATATAGTTATCAGAATTTATGCTCCTTCCATCTTGTATTCTGATTCAAGCCATACTTTATCATACTCTTTCAGTCATGGGATACCACGTCCATCTCGTTAACTGCTGCTTGTGATCTGTTCATGCGGTATGTGACCAGAACTTCAGCCTTAGAATATGAAGACTTTAAATCAGCTAGGTCTCGGCTGATTGAACGTGCAGAGAAGTTTGGAGAGATATCCTACAAGGTCAGTTACTTGTGAGTCAAAGGATAATTTAAGGTGATGTGGCATATCTAGAACAATTGAATCAAGATTGCTTTTGCAGGCTCGCAAAATTATCTCAATGATTAGCCAAGATTTCATATTTGATGGATGCACTATCTTAGTTCATGGTTACTCTCGAGTTGTCTTCGAGGTGTTGAAGATGGCAGCAAAGAATAACAAGTCATTTCGAGTTTTATGCACAGGTTATCTTATTCTCGTTTCTTCTTTAGGCTCTCTTTTTTTTTCCTTTTTTCGTTGGGACTTGTTCTCGTCTTCAGTGTACAACCAAGAGTCGGACATATGGCCAAACATGAACTTCAAAGCTGCTTCAGCAAGTTTGAAAGATCATAGTTTTTCTTTCAAACTAGGTTTTCGAATTCCATGCCTAAACAGTTGTTTGGGATAGAGTATTCCTTTTGGTTGTCCCTTTTTCTTTTTTTTTTTCTTTTTTTTTTTGTGTTTGTAGATTGCCACTATTACATAAAATGACCCGTCTTCAGTAATTCTACTTCGTATCTTCTGTTCATGTCTGAGATCGTCGTAATTTTCAATGATAATGTGTTCAACAGATACATAATGTGGCAATTTTGATCTTCTTTTTGGCATAACTGAAAGGATAAGGTTCATGTCTTATCTAGCTATATCAATTGATTTTGCTGTAAATAAGTTCATGTTAAAGAAAGTGAATGCCTTCTGCATTATCTCTCTACAGGGTTATGTTTCTCTTTTGTATCAATATGAATTAAATTTTGTTAACTTGGTCAGATTTTCTTCTTGTTTTAGGGTTGGGATGATCTCCTTCTCCAGCCTGCATGCCTGCATATAATTGCATTACCTGTATTATGACTTGCCAGAGTTTTATCTTTTAATTTTTGTTTTGTTTAAATTACAGAGGGAAGACCCGACAGGACTGGATTGCGTTTCTCAAATGACGTTGCCAAGCTTGATGTTCCTGTGAAACTCTTAATTGACTCAGCAGTTGCGTATTCCATGGATGAGGTTGACATGGTCTTTGTAGGGGCAGATGGAGTGGTTGAAAGTGGTGGCATAATCAACATGATGGGAACTTATCAGATCGCACTGGTTGCCCATAGCTTGAACAAACCAGTTTATGTTGCTGCTGAAAGTTATAAGGTATACTTCTCTCCATCTCTATTGTCTTTTTGGTCTCTGCATGTGATATGGGATTCTTGGTACTCTTGAGAAGTGTCCAATTATTACTAGTATCCAAATCAGAAAAGAAACGTTTTTCTACGCTTTCTTATTATAATTCAGAGCTCCTTCCTAATTACGCATTTCTGTTAGATGCCTTGCATATGCACAAGGCAAGTATAGTAAATCAAGGCTGAATATTATGATCAGAAGGTGTGGTTTGTATTCTCTTGCTTCTTTTGATCACTTTAAGATCAAGTTTCAGTTACATGGAATTAGATAAAACAGTTAGGGGGCTTTTGGTTTGCATGGGATCGGTATTAGGTATGGGTTTTGAATGATTAAAACCCATGCCTAATATTTGGTTGGTAATTTTATGACTTTTAAACCTATATCCCAAAGCTATGAGTTTTAAAAACCCAAGGACAGGTGGTATGACCTATTCCAACCTTCTAGGAATCAAAAAAGTCAATTATATGTTCATTTTTGAACAATTTCCAAACACATGCTATTAGGGGTGCAATCTCTTCCACTTATTTATCAGGTTTCAAGTTCTATCACATTAGATCTAGTAATTTCTAATACAAAGTAAGTTTTAATCAGGGATAATAAGTTTCAATCAGTTCTTATAAGTTTAATAAGTTCCAATCTAGGCTTATCAGGCCCAATTAGGTCAAGTCTAAAAAGTTTGAGTTAGGGTCAATCAGGTTTAATAAATTTTGATAAGGGTCAATCAGGTTTAATAAGTTCTAGTCAAGGTCAATTAGGGTTGATTAGTTCTTAGGTTTTGTAAAATCAAGTTTTATAAGCTGAAGAGAGTGCATCCTAGGAATGATGTTCCAACCCAATACCACTTTGGTTTCATTCCTTATCCCAAAACCATATCATCTTTTCAACCGAGCGCCCCCTTAGAGGGTTTTTTGCTTGTCTTGTTTGAAATTTTAATGAATTTGTGTTCTTGTTATCCTATGTGATTGAATAGTTACAGATTACTAAATTTTAAGTTTCTTAATATTCCTCAATTACTATTTTTCTATTAAAAAAAAAGTTCTTTTTCTAATCTGCTGGAGATTTCTTCTACCGTCAAAAGCCTTGAAACTCAAAAGAAAAGTTCACTTTCATTGTTGGCTTGAAATTGGAGATTTCATAGGGTACTTGGTGCTAGAATAGGCTATGTATTCTTAACCTTGTTTTACCGACGTTTTGAATTAGCATCTGAGATCAAACAAGATAATTTCAGACCTAAATGAAAATATATTAACCTGAAAACTTCAAACCAAACCAGATCCTATCTTCTTTTTCACAGAACTAGTAAGCAGTAACAACTAGGAATATTCAGAACAGACTAGACCATAAACATCCAGACCAGATTAGGTCTTGAATGTTCCGACAAGATGAGGGGAATGAACATACCCTAAAATTATGATGATGTAAAACCAAATTTGACTTGGAAATACAAGTATAAGCTTTCTTTTTGGCATTTAAATTCGAGCAGGATATTATTCCACTATTTTAATGCATTTTCATTTGCTCATTCAAATCGACAATACTACAATTTTATGTTTCATTTGGCTTCAATTGTCATGTTTCCTCTCCCTACAGTTTGCTCGTCTCTATCCTCTGGATCAGAAAGACATGACTCCTGCACTGCGCCCTATTGACTTCGGTGTGCCCGTCCCATCCAAGGTTGAAATAGAAAAATCTGCCCGTGACTACACACCTCCACAATATCTTACTCTTCTATTTACAGATCTTGGTGTTTTAACACCGTCTGTGGTCAGTGATGAGCTCATTCAGCTTTACTTGTAGTTGAGTGGAGATTGGATCTCCAAATTTCTGGCTACAGATGCTGCAATGTAGTACTATACAACTTGGTGTATGTTTTTGTAGCCATTATGTGGGCTCCAATTCCAGATAGGGTTCAATTTTGGGGAGTTTTTTTTTTTTGGTTGAAATTTAGAGAAGAAAAGGAGTGTATTGTAATGTTTGTCCATTCTGCATGATGTTTTGAGTAATAACTGCAATTACAAATTTACAATTTTGTGCAAAGAAAGTGTAGTAATGAAATTTGTATGATCTCAAAAGATGCAAATACATTGTTTAGGTATTTAGGTTATTTTGTACCGTGTAAACTAAGTGCTTTGAGAGTTTGAGTGATTTGATTCCACGCATTAAAGAACTATGTAAATACAAGGTGAAGTAAATTCGAGGTCTTGAACACATATACGCAATTTGAGGAATCATTCTTAAACCTCTATGCTTATGATGCTTCTGAAGATGAGCTACTTGTTCTTACAGCTACTGTTTCTTGAAAAGAAATTTTCGTCTAAGTTCCACTGCATCCACATCATCTTTGGTGATGTGGGTCTCAGGAATCCAAAACCCAGATTTAGGATCTCTCATCCAATAAACTTGTTTTCTCTCGTTTTCCGGCTTATAATTTCCGGCTATTTTTTCAGTTGCCGCCGATACCTCCATCTTCAGTGCAGGATTATCTGCTGTAGTTATTTGAATTTTCAGACTCTCACTTGCAGATGAAGCATGTGTTGATCTTCTGCAAGAAACTCACAAAAACACGGTAATTATAGTGGTCGAACATGAGGTGTTTATTTACAAACACACTGTTTCCTTCATCTCTAAATAAATGTTTTACATTTAAAGTAGGTTAACGGTCGATTTGATGCACTTTTACCAACACATAACTTTGATTGTTGACATCAATTTTAGTATTTTATTAGTTACATTTGAAATATTTTTATGAGAATAAAAAACACAAACTTAATGAACAATAAAAAGAACGGAAGAGTAACAAAAGTACTTGGATAAAAGTTGATATGTTCAAAATTTTACATCAAAAATCTAAAACAAATCGTATGTATAATGAGATATTGATGACATTCAAACAAATAGTATATCTAATACTAGTACTTTAAACATTATTTTTTTTGTCCAAAATTTTCTCAAATAATATCATCAATAATGTTTTAGACCTTTTTTTAAATTGTTTGGTACTCAAATCGTATATGATTTCCTTAAAAAAATACTAGCAGTTGCAAGAAAAGTCAATCGATAAAAAATTAATTAAAATCAATATTGGTATCGCACCCCGGGTAGTGTGGCTGGGCCAAGGTTGGATTAGGTCTTTGGAAAGCTCTTGTCTCTTGAGATATTCAATTGTGTATCGTTGTATTTTGGGCTATCCGGTCAAATTTGGTTCGTTTCGGGGAAAATATATCTGTTTTATGTGGAAATTTTATCGTTCTATAAGGCTATTGGTAATCGTAGATTCATTGGAAGCTGAATTGAATTGAAATTTTAGAATTTAAATTATAAAAGAAAAGACCATAGTCACGTAAACTACTTATTATAAAGTATGAACTTTCCTCATTTCAGATTAATCCGGTCCAAAATAACATGATCTATGTCTACCTTTTTTTTTTTTTGAGGGAAGACTAGAGGTGGGCACGAGTTGTGCTAGGACGGCCCACGTGCCAAGCACGCATGCCTCGTGCCACGATGTGTCGTGTCTATAACAGGCCAAGAAAAGTTTGTGTCGTGTCGAGCTCATGCTAAGTTCTTAAATATAGGGTCCATGCACGACCCAATCCACTTTTCGAGCCGAGCCAACTCGTGTCTAATACAATTTTTTTTATATATTATGAAATTTTAAACAAAATAAATGTGTCAACTTGGAGGTTGGCCCGTTGTTCTCGTGCCACATTCGTGCCAAAATTTTAAAATATTGTCCATGTGGCCCACTGTCCACTGTTCGTGCCTTCGTGCCATATCGTACTCATAGCGTACTCGTGTCAGACAGGACCCAAATCATGTCGTACCGAATTGGGCAGACCCATGCCTAGCTCTACGGAAGACTATGTCTACGTTTAGTCGTCTACCTACATAAAATCAAATTATCAATCATAATTTGATAGCTTACTTGGTCAAGGCCACCAAAAGCTAATACTTCGTAAGTTACTTGACCCCTCGTGTTATATATATATTTTACTATATCCTTTATATTTGCAATTTTTATAACTTTGAATCAGTATTATACAGTAATTACATTTTTTACTTTTGATCAAGATTTATGATTTATATGTAAGGAATATAATTAGGCGGGACCTCGTTATATTCATCTCATTAAATACTTTCATAATATAAACTTTTTATAATTTTTATTTATATGTAGTTGTAGACACTAGTGTTCAAAACAATATAAACTTTATTATTACGTGGAAGTACAAATTTTGGCCTTTATACCTATAAGCACTAGGTACCATATACCTATATATTTAGTATTATCATATTATCGGTTATGTTATAAGATCAGAAAATCATAACAATTTAAGGGGTACCCTGTACAAAATTAGTAAGAGAATGGAATTAAAATAAATAAGTATGTCAATTTTGTTTCCAAAAACTAGAAAAGAAATGAACAGAATTTGTTTTCAAAATGATTAGAAAGGCAACAGAATGGTGATAATGATTACCCTTAAAAAAGAAGTGTGTTATCAATAACTCATATTCAACAATAAGTAACATAAATGGTTATTTGATTAAATTTCCAACACCAAAAAATAGCAATACCAATCATCCTCTAAATATAATCTTCATTCAAATATATATAGTTGATGTGATGACAAAAAGCTTAAATTAACATAATAAGCAACGACACTCACCTGAGGAAGAGAAGATTCTTGATTATGGAAAATAATCTAGCCATGTATATGTATATATATATATATATATATATATATATATATATATATATATATATGTGTAGGGATTCTTTTAATTTAGGAGTAAAGTGGAGAGGTTTCGGGGTGATAAATAGGTGAATTGATTATAAAAAAGGTTGGGACACATACATTCATTTATAAGGAATTGAGTGTTGTGGAACACTATTATCAACTTTTGCCAATAGGGATTATTCTTTCCTTAATTTTATGCGTGATGATTAATAATTCTGTATAGTACTAGGTCAATTAGTTCCTTCCTACATCTTCCAACTTAACTCTATTCTTTTGTTATATTGATAAGGTATTTTCTGAGCTCAAATCTTAACTTTTCCCTTGATTTTAATTTATATATATAGGTCGCCTTTTCAACGTTGGCACGTGAAGACACTAACGGTCCGACTAATTATTGATAATAAATTGCGGTAATGATAATGGATTTACAGTGTAATTTTGTTAAGGAAAAAAACTCATAATCCCCTTGGAAAACATGTTAATTTCATTCCCAAGCTTGAATTTTTTTTTAGATTTACTATTATTACCATCCATTACCATTGGAGAGGTTGGTATTGGATGGAATGGATACTTGTGGAGAAAATACTCTTACAATTTATCTATCCTTGGGCGCAAGCTCATATAGCTCCAAACTCTTACCCAAGAATGCACTTATCTCTGAGAGTTTTATATATGTTAACCTTTGGTAACATGGTGGCAAATGTGATCGATTTGCACCCCAACTACACTGAATGTCGTTTTCAAGGTAATGATCTGTATGCCTTGAGACGATTCTCTTGTTAAAACTTTTGTTTTGACTTTCATATCACAATACCATGTTTAATCCTTTTTCCATCTTTGTTTATTGCAATTTCCTCTTTCCTTAGGCCAAATGTCCATGACATTCATATTCATGTAGTTTTGATAGCCGTTGAAAACACATTGATCGATATTCCAACATGTTGTGGGGAAGTTTGATAGAATAACGTCAGAAAGCTCATAAGATATTCTAGGATATGCTATTTTGTATCTTGTCACAACTTCTAAATATGGATTAGTATCTCTTTTACAGCATATCTTCGTCATTTTTATGATTTGGGACAATTTGATGCTTCATTTTGGAATGTTGGACGTGTCCTTTTATTAATGATTCATATTCATATATAATTAAGCCTTTCTCCTACTAGAAGAATCATTTAAACTCTTTAATTTGGAAAAAAGGTTAGTGAGACACATTATTTATCTTTTTACTTGATATTGCGCTGCGTATACATGAACTACTTTTTTTTTCTAGACATCAATTTAGCAATTACCTTACTTTCTCTGTCCCAAAATAAATGTTCAATTTTCAGTCTAACCAAACAATATAAAATGAGGTAAATAGTTTTCAAGGAAACCATTTTACGCCCTACCAAACGGGCCCTAAAGCAAGAATAATTAAAGCAAAGATGATGAATAACTTGAGATAAATGATGTAGCTTGATTGTATTGGAATTACTTAATACTTAATAGGTTCTTTTTCTTAGTCCAAAGCCCCAACTGCCATCCTTTATTTGCCACACCTTCTAAAGAGCCCTAACATCCAAACTTAGTCCAAACATCGAAGCCCAACAGCTAGGAATGAGGCCCAATACTCGCAGCGATAAAGAATCAAGCCCAAACACTAGGCCCTTATAAATGGATTGGGTCCAAGATCCAAAGACCCATTGACATTCCTACCGGCATTTACCAGCAATGAACTGTTTATTAAAATGATAATTGGACCTTGGGAATAAAAGTAAACCTAATATTATGTAAAAGAAAAGCCCTAGTCGTTGTCTCTATTCTTTCTAAAGAAAAAACCCCTCTCCTCCCTATCGTTTTTTGGGGCTACCATCAACCTTAATCCTCTTTCTCTTTTCTTTTTATTTTGTTATTTTGTTTATTCTTATTGTTTAAGGTCTTTTTTTATTCTTTTTATGAGATCTATTATTCTCTTTGTGATACCTATTATTCCGTTATATCGGGTTTGTCATTCTCATCTGTGAGATCTTTTTCTATCATGTGTGCTTGTTTTTTTCTAGAAAATTAATATGTTAATGGAGATTTGTGCGAGATCACAACAAATTCTTATACTTCCACTACATTCAAAAGAATTGAATCAAGATTTACTTCAAAACTATTGCAGATCGATAAATACATTCTCGAAAAGATATATAAAGAAGCAGCAATGTGAAGAGTGATTGTACTAGCAAATATCTCTTATAGCGATTTATGTATTGTCAAAGTTGATTTTAATTTGATCCATTTTAATAAATATTTCGTTGTTACTGATTTATATTGTAGACGTTGTATGAGTTTCAATTAATGAATTAACTTTTTCCTTCTCCAAAAAATCAAAATGATAACTGGATTACTTGAGTGTTGATTTTCTGGTCGATGATTAGGACATAGACACATAGTATACAAGGCCACGAAGGTCAATAAATAAATCATGATGAGTGGACTAAAGGCCCACTAAACGAATATATTACATTATGGATTTTTTAAAAAAAAAAAAAATCAAGGCCATCACTTGAGAGTTGAGTAGCTCACAATGTCACAATGCAAACTCAAGGCCCGAAACGATTGTTCACTTTAAATTTATATGCTTGATGAGTTGATGAGGTAACCTATCAAAAATATAAATCAAAATCATGAATTGATTAAATCATGAATTTATAGGATTTAGGTACACTATGATTAAATCATGAATTGATTAAATATCAGCCATTAGGCTCTCGCATTTTATTAGATTTATAGAATTAATCTGATAGGCTCTCACAATTTACTAGATTAATCCATCTAAAATCTTAAGTATGTATGGAGTTTTCACCTCTCAACTACCGCTCGATATTTACTCAAATTAATATGATAAAGAACGGATTTTAAGAAGTTAAAGTAAACCATTAATTAAAGAACAAAGGAAATTAATCAACACATTCAATCAATCATAGATCCCTAAACCGTAAAGGAAATCGATCTCAGCAAAGAAATTAATAAAGAATAAATCAAACGACATAATCATAAACATAAACTAAGTAAAAGAAGAAATTACTAAACTTGTAGAAGGAAAGAACAAATTTTAAATTAAAGAAATCAAGAAAGCAATTAACAAAAGATAAATGTTTAGAAAATGAAGCTTTAATCCTAAAACTAAAACAAGAAAATATAGAATGGTCTAAAGACAAGTTACATGGGATGATGGGATTACAAAGGGGTATTTATAAGGGGGAAAACTAGAAGCAACCGCCGTTTTCAATTGGCTTGTGGTGGTTTCTCGGTCCCATATCTGACCAGCAACTTCAAAAGGCCGTAACTTTTTGGTTTCAAGTCGAAATTGGGTGTGTAACCTATAACCTACCGTTGGAAAGATATTTGAATCTAGTTTCCAACATGATAGAGTGTAAATAATATGTTATTTATTATTTTGTATTATTTATATAATTACCATATTAGCCTTAAGGTTTCTCAACACATGTATATATATACCTCATTAATTAATAAGAGAACTCAATGATTCAATTCTCTCATAGTACAGAGCCATGTAATTACCATATAAGCCTTAGGGTTTCTCAACACATGTATATATATACCTCATTAATTAATAAGAGAACTCAAGGATTCAATTCTCTCACAACGCCACTGGAATTGCTTCAATCTGATATCAGCAGCTCAAGTTATGCCCAAAATAATGAAAAGTGGTTAAAATCATTCAAACTGAATCGAACAAATTCAAGCCAATTTTTTACTAATTATCACTACAACCTCTCCGACACTCACCGTGACATCCAATGCTTTTCCGGTGCCTAACTTGACCTACTTTGATGGTTTTTGTCTCATTTAGAGTATCTTTTATCAAAATTCTGTCAAAATATGAAAAATACACAAAATACTCCAAATCGACTAAACGACTCCTAAGAGCACAATTAACACAATAAAACCATAAAAATAAGGGGGGAAACAAAAACTTACCAAATAGGAAAGTTGGTATTTTGTTTCAATAATTTAAAAAATCCCAAAATGACTCCAACACGTTGTTTACAGAGGAAATATATGTACTTTCTTAAAAATGACTCCAAAAGCATTTAGGGTCTGTTTACTTTGGTGTAAAATATTTTCGATGTAAAATGATTTTTCATGAAAAATATTTTACGTTGGAAAATTCATTTTCATAGAATTTTTCCAATAGGATGTAAAATGAGTTTTCACCCAAAGTTTTACATTTTATTTTAGCCAACACATACATCTATAAGGGGATAATAAGGAATCCTCACAAATGCGTACGGTGAGAATCGAACCCAGACCTCGTGCCTTAAATGTTAAAGCTCTAACCACTTGATTGTATGACCCAAATATAACATAGAGTTGCAAATATCTGTACGGACTACGGAGTACGAGTAACAATTTAACATCACTACTGTGTCTGTGCAGCAGAGTTAACTTTATTGGTCTAATAAATTGCAACGTTAAAACGCGGTAACTTTACTGTACAACGCAATAATGGATTTTGGCCTTTTTTGGGTATTTGTATTAGGTACCACACCATTACACGTGGGTCGGTAGTAAGTGAATTTTTGTTTTTTTTAATAAAAAAAAAAACTAGATTAGCCTCTCTAATGCAAAACTAGGTTTTTGGCCCGTGCATAATGCACGCGCTTTGTACCTATTAGATTCATAGTTTTATGTTTTAGTTTTTCTAATTCTAATGATTTTATAAGATTGAAACTTAGATTTGATAATAATTCATCAAAAAAATGATTTTTTTAAAAAAATATTTTTAAGATTATAACATATATTTTCTTGGAAAAAAAACATATACGTCTACATATTTTGAAGAATATTCATTTTCATAATTATAAAATAATGAAAAATAATTTTGTAAATATAAAGTGTGAGCATATTTAGAAGAATTCAAAATGGAATAAAATTATATTTAAAATGAATAACTTAAAAATAAAGTGATGTAAGAAAGCAAATCTCATAATTTGAAAGTAATTGAAAAGTTTTATTAAATGTAAATAAATTATTAATATTAATTATAATTAGAAAATAAAAGCAATATAATTTTTTATTTCAAAAAAAAGGAAAAGGAAAATGAAACAATTTTTTAGGACGACACATGGCATAAATTTAAAGATGAGATATCCTATGTGTCAAAATTATGTTTTAGGGTGTGCTTTAATATATTAGGTATAGATATTGGAGATTGATATTTTATACGGAGTATTAAAAAAAAATCGTTCCTAATGAATAATGAAAGTGAAGGAATTAAAAAAAATTATTTAGAAATAATTGTTTGAATAGATATAAAAAAAAAGTCAAAAATAATTAATTACTATTTTCAACAAGTGAATTTCTAAACAAAGATCATTATGGACAAAATTGTCCTTGACTCCTAAAAACTTAACAATTCACCTATCACATCCCACCTCCACCCACCCTTTATTTTATATGAAGATTAATCGTGAAATAAAAATATTGTTACACTAAAATCATGAATTAAAACTTAAATTATGAATTGAAAGCATTACAAGTGTTTTTGCACAATGGTATGATTCAAACGCCCATAACTTTTTACACATAACTCCGTTTTAGGTGATTCAACTTGCAAAAGATTCCTTATTCCGAGATGAAGGGTGAATTAATTTAAATTGAATTAAAATGAATTGAAAAGAATGGAATGACTTAAATAATTTAAATTTGATTCGAAATTACAAACCCGTAAAGAGAACAAGGCTTCAGACCAAAAGATACTTCATCCATTTCCAAAAAAACGCAACAATGGGGGAGGCACGGACTCGTAGATAATTTTTCGTTGTGAGAGTTGAGATAAGAAGTGTGGTATGTGATGAAGTTTTTGATAGAAATAAAAATACTTACAAAAAAGGAAAAAGATTGAAATTGTTGCATTTATTTTGAAATTTACCGAAATGTAAATTGTTACATTTATTTTGAAGTGGAAAAAATATAACAAATAAAACAAATGAAAGGAGTCCATTATAATTTATAAGGTAGATAGAAAAATGTCAAATCGTTGCAGTTAATATATATATGTTACGGGGGGAGTATTACACTACTTCTTACTTTCTTAAAAACCGTCACAAAAGATTTACATTTGCGACGGGATTTAGGCTCGTCATTAATGGACCAATTTTTTGTAGTGTTTAACCTACATCTAGGTTGCATGGATACGAGTAGTAGTTTTAAAACGGGTACATAACAGGTACATAATACGTCACTTTTAAAATTAAGGATATGGGTAAGAATAAGAAAATAATACATAAAATATATAAAAATATTAAATTTTATGAAAATATTCAATGTAACTTAGAATTATATTTATAAAAACACAAATAATCATGTAAAATGATAAAGCCCTCTTGAAAGAATAGCAGAAAGACGGAAAAAATGGTTAAAATTAGGTAAAATAAATTTTAAAAATATAATTAAAAATTAGTGTCAAGTATCGGGTATGCGTAAAGTGTTGGTATCGTATCGGTATCCGACACGGATACAACTACAAAATTGAAGTATCCATGCATCTACCTTTACAAGTTTAGCTAATAAAATTATAGTGGTTTAATTTGACCGTAAAAAACTATGTAGGATGGGTACTTCATATGGGTAGCCGTCCCCGAACCCGATTCGTCCCCGTATTGGGGACGATTCTAATTCTTCATGTTATAATTAGTCGTACCCATTAACTTTATTTTTTTAGATTTGCCGTTTTCAGTCCCCGTATCCGTATTCGTTTTCGAATCCGTTTCCGACTCAGTGCAACCTAGATAAAAAATTTAAAATTAATTACCATTACCACACCTTATTTCGAATAACCAAAGGGATCGTTCTTATTTAACGAGTAGACGAGAAAGCCGGACAATTTCATGAAAAATAACGAGACCGGGCAAGTTAAGTACGTACATTCTTGGAATCTTGGTGTGACTCGCATAATTATGCTATATATGCTATTGGAGGATTTGGAGCTTTATATATAAGCATCTATCTTCTATAATCTAATAATCTATCATCCAATTCAAGTTCCATCGATCCCCCACTATCTCTTGCTTCTCACTCTTAAATTAGCGTCACTGTCTTAGCAGAATACTACTTTGAAGAAAAATTAAAACACACCCCCCCAAATAAAAACAAAAAAGGAATCAAATTTACAAAAAAAAAAAAAAAAAAAAAAGTAGATTGAAGAATTTCATTTTTCCATTGTTATTATTATTATTTAAAAAAAAATGGGTTTATCATCAGTATTAGTAAGAAGAAGAAAAAAGGGGGGTGGTGAAATTTCAACAACAGAAGCAGAGGATGATGCAGTAGCTGCGGCAGGACTTCGAATAGTAATAGTTGAAGTAGATGATGATGAATACTCTAATAAAATTGTGGTTAGGAGGTCTGGGTTAAAACCATTGACCAACAACAAAGACAGTGGTGGCTTCAATTGCTTTCTCAAGTCATGCCATTTATGTAGGAAGCCTCTTTCCCCTCATAAAGATGTTTACATGTACAGGTATATATTACACTTTTCACTTATGGTACTAGAGTACTTTTATTTTATTTTATTTTATTTTTATTTTAACAGTAAGAACAAACGTTTGTTCATATACTAATCGTGGCTAAAGGCAATTTTGTGGATCAAAGGGTCGATGTTCATGTTAAAGAACCATCTTAACCAAAAGCTTAAGCTGACGGTGGAGGTCCAGGAATATGTTATATACTCTATCACTTTCCCTCACATAAAAGACCATTTGGGCTTGAAATGTGGATACAACACAGGCCCACCATACCTGGTGCTAATTAATTTCACTTGGAAGGGAGAGGGAGGAGAGATTCGAACCCGTGACCTTTGCGTCACATTGACTCTTGATCTGATACCATGTTAAAGAAACATCTCAACCAAAAGCTTAAGCTGATGGTGGAGGCCTAGGAATATGTTATACATACTAAACACTGCTTCTTTAGGGAAGTTAAAAGAAACCAAATTATCACTACTTTCTTTACAGGATTAAAATAACATTGGTGGAATGTTTCATTTTTTGGTCAGAATCTCGGGTGCTTCCGAGGAACTGCGGGACCTTCTCTATGAATTGTTAGCCGGAATAAAACTGTTAAAGCTGAAATTCTCCCCTGCTTGGCTAGGGCCGAGGGTTCGTATCCTCTTCTTCAAATTGGGCCTACAAAAATAAGGGTAAATAGGAAACTGCAATAGGCAAAAGGGTACATCCTACTTGGGTGTGGTGATAATCTTGCATCGTCCTGGACATAATTTACGCCTCAAAATACTCTTTTTGTAGCTTGATGAAGTTGCTTGAAAAGTGATGGTTTTTGGATCAAATGTTTCTTTGTTGTGTCCTGGATTTGTCCTTGTTGGTGGAAGTTTTCTGCCCATACCTTTTCTTCACTCACCGCTTTCCGCTTCTTATTAATTGTTTGTTCAGTGTCCATAACTGAGTTGACTTTCTTACCTTGAGGATCCACTTTTTTTTATGCTTGTCTCTTTACCTTTCTGACGATCATCGTTCTTCCTCTCAATACTTGACTTCACTGGCTCCTTTTCCTTTTTCGAAGCAGTTATCAATCTGATAGTAATAGGAGTACCATTTCTGGAATTAAGGTATTGCAGTGATTTGCCTTGCACCAATAGATTATAATCTCCTTTAGCAATAGAGAGTTTGGAACCCGACCTCTTTCGGTTTGCAAACTGATAGTTGGACTCTGCTAGAACAACGTTTTTTTTTTTGTGTGACCTGGTCGCAGCTTCATCATTGTCCTCAACCTGAAAAAATCATGGTGTTAGTGGACTTACTCTTCTCAATGTCTCCGGGGGGGCCTCCATTCATTTTCCTCCTATTACTCTTAAGGCCCTTTATGATCATCTTAGCCTAGTGGTTAAGTCTTACGAACGTTAAGCTTGAGGCCTTGAGTTTTCCAAATCTCACTGCATGCATTGCGGTGATGAAATTGGACTGAGTGACCTACAATCAGGTTCGGTTTAAGGTCTTGTACCACCCACATTATCCAACTAAATAAACTAAATTGTGTATTGTTATTATTTTATTTATGAGTATAATCTAGCTTGAGTTCACTACTATGTCAAGCCTTTGCCTAAATAATCTTGCCCATGTTCTTTGAGCTGAATTGAATTAAATTACATTTCTTTAATTCATAAGTAGCAAAAAATTATCTTTAATTCAAAATCAACTGATTAATATATATATATATATATACTTTCATTAATATCTTTAATTTCAAAATAAAAAAAATTTATAAATTTTACATATATATGTATATACTTTGTATATGAAAACTACCTATTGATATTAATAATACAAATCATATAAAATCACAGCTGATATTTTCTACACTTATGAATGTCGGCCAAAATTTAGTCAAATTAGATGATAAATTTAGATCGGTTCAAATAAGAGAAAACAAATTAATATCAATAAAAATTCATTGAACAAAACATAGGTAGCAGGTTAGCCTTACACTTACCTCACGTGTCTTTTAAAAAAATCAAAAACCAATTCAAAGCCTGAAAAATAGAAATGATACTTGAATTCCAATTTTCTTATCTTTCTCAATGGAAAAAAAAATCAAAAACTATCTTAGTTGGTATTTTTCATGTAAATTTTGGGGTATTTTTCATATACTTTTTGGGGGAAAATAGAGGATGATGAATTTGTTATTTCATAGAACATATAAGAGATTTTTGAGAAATTTAATTCAATAAAATTACAAAAATACCATGATGTATGTGTTAAACCCAAAACTAGAAATTTTCAGATTCAAGTGTGATGTATGGAATATATAGCAAAGGTCGAGTATTTGATCGAGTATACTGATAAAATCCTTAATTTTTATTTTATTTTTATATGGTAAAGAATACACCAGCTAATCAAACACTCGACCTGAGGGTAAAGTGGAAATCCTCAAGTAAGGATCAGAGTTATGAGGAATCGAACCCCTCACCACTTCGGTGAAAGGTAGGTGTATATAGCTCAACTACGGAGCTATCACTTGCTAGCTCCTAGATGAAATCCTGAATTAATTAATTAATTAACGAACTAGGCATAAAACTAGTAACGATGTGTTGACTATGGTGTAGTAATTCCATGATATGATAAATTGATAATGATAATGATAATGATAATGATAATGATGTATGCACAGGGGCGATCAAGGATTCTGTAGCATAGAGTGCAGGAGCAGGCAGATAATGGTGGATGAAATCAAAGTCAAAGAGGATGAAATTAGGAAGAGAAGACTTCAAGATTATTGTGTTGGATGTGAAACATGTACATTATTAAGGGACCTTAGAAAACATCAATATCTTCTTAATACGACCCACAAATATTATAAATCACCAAATAATGATGCTTTCATCATCTCTCCTGCCAAACACCACCAACCTTTATTATCTTTCTCATAGTATATAGTAGGAGTATTATTTCAGTATGAACTAGTATTAACTTTTTATGTATAAATTTCATTCTTAGGAGTTTTTTGGTGTTAATTTTTGAATTTTGTTAGCTACACTAGATTTGATGTACTAATAACCCATTTACTAATGTAAATTTGTTTTTACTTTTTCCTTTTCTATTTACATTAAATCAAAATTATTATGCTTGTCAAAAAAAAAAAATATATTATGGGTTAAGCCCAACTTTTTTGGGGGGTAAAATTTCCCTCCCACATTTTATATTGTTCATCCATCATGAATGGTAAATTTAAATAAAGTAAAAATGACTTTAAAAAACTTTTTTTTTTTAACAAAGGGCAAAGACGGAACTAAATATCTAGAGCCGCCAATCGATTACAACTAATACAAACATAGTGGAAATTTTTCATCAAGTCCCATATTGCTAATTTATATCAATATGAACGATATATGGTATATAATACTGATATAGTATATAACATAATTTTAGGCCTCAACTATCAGTTTAAAATTTTAGTCATGTGCACAAACACAGGTTCAAAACTATCCTTCCTCCACAAATACAAACTAATAAATCACGATGGTAGTATTACTTTTAGTCATGTGCACAAGTGTGCAACACACACTATAGAGAACCTTTGCATAAGCCACATGTTTTAATTGAAAGTGATGGATACCTATTTTCTATGTGGAGTACAAGAATTGACTTATTAGGAGCTGATCTAGGAATTTATAATAATATATTAATATATGATATCTCTGTCTTGTTAGATTCTTCTAAATGCGTAGATTTTAATACGTATTTTTTTTATAAAATATAGAATAAGATATTAATGTTTAAACATGTGCATTGAAAACTGTGCAAAAAGTAAAAGTAAACAACAAACTGGAAGACCGAGTGACCGACCACTTCCACCAATTCATTCTTCTTAATTGTCTACCCTATTGCCTTTTCCCTTGTTTCTGCTCAGCTTCATTTTAGTATCCAAGGATTTCTATTTCATCTTCAAATTGTCATTATCAGTTAGCAATTAGCTCCTTGGGATTCCAGTTCCTTATCTTCAGTTTGGGGTGTTGTCAACCCAAACATCATAAAGCCTAAATTGCAAACTACATACTGGGGCGTGCCGTGGAAATTCGGGGCCCTATTCAAATCTTTAAAATGGGCCCCTTAATCAGATTTTTTTGGGTGTTACTAAATGCAACCCTCATTTTACTTACTAAAGCCCGCATTTGGACAATTTTGCCTGTGGCTACATGTGTGTGCGCTGAACGTAGAAAAAAACACGACATATACCAGGGCACATGACCTATGCGCCCCGGCCTAGGTCCAGACGTATGGTCCCACTACAAAAAACTCACACAACGAGGACAACTTATCATGATTAAAGAGGGCAATATGAGTATTGTTTTACTTAATGATGCCTACAAGGGCAATTATTTTTGCACTCAATAATATTAACAATGAAGACAATATGATTATTTTACCCTCTTAGACTTTTGAAACTTTACCCTATTTGACAATAAATAAAGTGTTTAAATCAAAGAAAGTAAATTTTTTTGCCTTTGTTGACAATCAATGAAGGCAGTTTTGTTTGCCTTTTTTGAACTGAATCAAAGAGGGCAAAACATCTAAAACTGGCTTTGAAACCTAATACAACGGGGTTACAAGGGCAACATGAGGGTAATACTAAAATTGTCATCATAACCTAAGAAGACAAATTTTGTATCAAAGAGGGCAATTTTAATTGTCCTTCTTGAAAACTTTTTTGTAGTGTCCATGCGCCTGGACCTAGGTCGGGGCGCATAGGTCATGCGCCTTGGCCTAGGCTGGGGCGCATGGCCCATGCGCTCCGACCATTCTGATTGCGTACTTAGTTTTCAAATGCTCATATCTCCTTTATTTCTCAGTGAAATTTAACGTATAATATATCAAATCGAAGCTCTCGGAACAAGGAATCATATGAAATTTTAATCACCTAAAAAGGAATTATATGTAAAAAGTTACGAGAACTTAAATAAGACCATTGTGCAAAAGCACTTGTAATGCTTTCAATTCATAATTTATGTTTTAATTCATGACTTTAGTGTAATAATATGTTTTGTTGCATGATTAATCTTGATGTCACATAACAATTTTTTTTTAAAAAGGAGTATCATAGTAGCCTAATTTTACTGATTTTCACTGAATTTTTGTCTATATGATTTTTACTGAACTTATTTTTACTTATTTGAACTGATTAGAGCTGAATTGAACTTATTTGAACTGATTGGAACTGATTAGATCTGATTAAAATAAAGTGAACATTATTTTTTTAAGGTGAAGTGAACAGGGCCAATTAACTAAATTAAAGTGGCCCAATTACCAATTGTACGACTTTTAATTACTAAAGTGAAAAGAGTGAAGGAGGACATTACTGCCAACAAAAAAAATGAGGACATCACGCTGAAAGCAATAATCGGCAAATTGAAATTGAGATTATGAGGCCTTGTGTTGTTGACCGGTTTGCACAGGTCAAGGGGTGTCCCTGACTACATGCCCTTTTCACCTAAGGAAAATTGAAATTGAGATATAAATTAAACAACAAATCCTTCCATTGCCTCAAATTGATTTGTGTTAATTTTGTCCTAAATTTAGGGATTTTGATAGAAAGAAAAGGTAAATATACATTAACTAGTACTAGAATTTAGAAGGAAAAAAAAAAATTAGCTCGTGGTTAAATTTAAAAAATTCAATCTATTAGGTAGATAGTTGTTTCAAATGTTTTGGAAACAGAAGGTACTTATTATCAAAAAATCTTAATATATAATATACTAGCGTTTGGTTCGTTAGCATAATTTTTCGAATGTATTTTAGAGTGAACGAAGGCAAAATTGAGTTTATAGAATATATAATAATTTGCAAAACATTAATTTAACTATTGTGGTGTGCAAAATATTTTTTATGCTATGATTGATTGACATGTAAATGAAACTGATTTTATTTTTGCATTTTTATTATGAAAGAATCATTAGTGTCAACACTGATATTTTGGTTACTATTTATCAATGATGTTATTTGATGGATAAATTAATGCTATACTTTCATATTTGAAAAAAACACCTTGTTAAGTTTGCATTAATTTTATTGTTTAAATTTGATTAATTTATAAATGTGATATATTATATAATATATAATATTATATTAGAGATGATATAATGATCTTGCCATGATACCTATATACGTACATACATATATAAGGGAATAATCTAGTAAAAATCACAAAATTAAAATATTTAAAACTGTAAAAGTCATAAGAAAACAGCATTTTTTAAGGAAAAAAAGAGGAATTTTTAAGGCAAAAAAAGAGGATTTATATTAGGTTTAAAAGAGTACATATTATTGAAATTATTTAGAGTAATATATAGTTTGTCTGGTAAGGTGTTACAAATAATATTCAAGTAAATATATAAGGTCAAACATACACACACCTTAGCTTTAGTGTACTTTAACTCTTGATATAATTGAGGGTAAATTACTACGTACAAAAAAGATACAAATTAAAGTCAATTGGAAGTAAGACCTTTCAAAAAAAATTAATCAATTGGTTGTAAGAGTTTCTATTGTACATTCATATATTGGGGGCATTTAGTTTATTTTGAACATTCAAATATTAATCCATTATCAAGATTATCACATATTATTAACATGTTCCAATGGGTAATCTAGCTTTGAATTAACGCAATTCACAACACAAATAAAGGGAACGAGTGCAATTCTTGATATAAACATTTAACATTACGACAATCTCATGATCATATTATCTGAATGGTGAAAACTTATATAAATATTAATCAATGTACCCATGCCTTTATAATTGATGATAATGGATTGTTGTACTTAAAATTAAAGGTGACATATTGGGCATCTGTCAAAAATGTTGGTACTCTAACCAACTTTGTTATATTTATTTGATTTTTATTGAGAGGGTTAATTTTATTTATATATGCGAGTTTAATTTATATTTTTCCTTAATTAAATTATTTTTAGTAATTATATTCGTGAATCGTGATGTTGTAGTCCTATCAAACTCTTTCAGTTTAAAACATAATACAATATCATTTTAAAACAAATTTATGTTATGATTTCTATCTAATGCATGAGACATTATGTTAAAACCATGAATATTATTTTGCTTTAATTTTCTCTTTTTAGTTATTAAGAGTGGTAATATAAAAGACAAATCCATGCAAAAATAAGCTTCATTTTGCAAGACATGCGCTTACTCTCTTTTTAGGCCCTGTTTAGAAGTTAGCTGATTGAATTAGCTGCTTTGACAAGCTGTTTGTGATAGTTGATTTGACTGATTGATTATATTAGTTGTTTGTGTAAAAGTGTTTGGTAAATAGCGGTTAGCTGTTAGATGTTTAAGATTAAAATAAAATAAAATTGTAAGGTCTTCAAAAAAGCTAAGCTCTTCATATGAGCTTTTTAAAAAAGAGTTTTTTTCACCCCAAAACTCACTTCCCTACCTCTAGCTATCAAACATCCAAAAATAGCTTTTTAAGTTGGTCAAACCGCTCTTTCCTCTCAAACCTCTCTTTTTTCCCTCAAACCTTTAACACCCAAATCTCATATAGGCCCTGTTTGGTGATTAGAGTTTAGAGGTTAGAGTTTAGAGTTTGTGGTTAGATGATTACTTTTTTGTTCAGAGGATTTGACTGCTGATTTAAATAATTGTTGTGTAAAGGTGTTTGGTAACATTTAGCTGATTGTTTAGAGTTTTGTACTTTTAGAGCATGTAAAATTACATTTATAGACATATTTTTTTTTTCAAAACAAATTTAAGTTTTAATAATATGTACAAAATAGACATTTATTTTTTCTCTCTCCAAAACTCTCTTGAAAAAGCTCTTCTACCCAGCTTTTTCAAAAGAGAGTTTTGATCAGAGTTTTTGGTACAAAATCCTCTTTAATCCTGTCTCTCACCAAACACCCTAAATAGAGTATTTACTAGTCAAAACTCTCTCCAAAACTCTAAACTCTCTTTAAAACTCTCTCCACCAAACACCCCCATAACTTTTTCCCTCCAAAAAATACAATATGAAGGATTGAGGTTCAATATACAATAATTTTTTGTGATTAGGGAAATTGATATAGTTTAGGGGTATTTTAGTCAATTTTAAAAAACAAAAATGCTAGTTAATGAGCATGAACAAGAATCAATATAATTGGGTTTGAAGAAGTTACAAGTTTGCTAACTTTAAAACTATAAAACCTAGCAATTCAAACATGTTTGGGATGCCCAAATTCTGTAAAAAAAATGATGCATTTTCTAAATCCGAGTCATCATTTGTTGCAAAGATTTTTAAAGAGGGAAAAAAAACAGAAAAAAAGAGACTTGGGACGAATGAAATTGCCGCAAATTCTACTCGTATACTGGATCTTATTAAATCTTTTTTGGTCAAATTCCAAAAACCTAATCAGGCGATAGATAGAAGTATAGAATAGAAATATCAAAAAGATGCTTTGATTGTTGATTTCTCTCGATAAATATAAACTTTTAATCAATCAATTCCATTATGAAGTGATTTTTTCTTTTTTTCTTTATTTTTTCTTTTGCATTCCCCACTTAAATCGGGTTTTCGGGTTTCTGAAGATAAATATAATCTCAATTCTCAAATCCCCACTTCAATTCCAATCTACCATCCCTAATCTCAAATTATTTCTCTCGTTCTCTCTCTAAAAACTCACATCTATCGTCACTTTCTCTCTTTTATTTTCGACATCACGTTTGCCGCCGGTTGCTAGTCGCCGGCAAAACCCCCCTAGCACCCCCCTTTTGTTGATTTATTATTGCCTCAAATCCCTTTTGATTTCGGAAACCCTAAATTGCAATTTTACGCATTCTTGATCAATCTTTTCCGCCTGCAACCGAGCCGTTTGTTGCTTTTAGTTGGGTTGGGATCAAGTTGGAATAGTTTGTGAAAAATTGGCTGCTGGGCAATGGAGCAATTTGGTGTTTTTGTGGGTAGTATACAAGCAGCAGAGGCGAAGCGAAATTGTCGGGGAAGAAGGGTTTTATGAAGTTGATTTGATTGCTGAAATTAAAATTCGTTAATTCAAAATTTTGCTCCAGTAATAATTTGAAAGAAGATGATGTTGCATACTCTTAGTAATGGGAATACTCAAGGAAGTTCGAAGCAAAGTTGCAGTGTTCTTGCTGTTATATGTGATAGTAATAGTAAAGTTAGTAAGTGCCAAACTGAGGATCGGTCGAGGTACCCTTTTCCTGAGCTAGCATCTTCTAGCCGCTTAGAGGTATATACATATACAACTCCATACTTCATGGTGTTATTTCCTTCTTTCCTTCTTTGCATTATGATGGTGGTGAAAAAGTTGTACATAATTGTATAATTTGCAGGTTAGGACATTGAAAAATCCGAGCTTGCAGGAGTTTGAGAGAGCCCTTGTATCGTTTAAGCCGAATGTTGTGTACTTAAAAGGACAACTGCTTCCAAATAACGAAATTGGCTCTTTAGTATGGGGTGGTGTTGATTCATCTAATGCTGAAGCAATACCCGAGTGTTTTAATCATGTGTTGCCTACTACGGTATGTGATATTGGCGTTATTTTGCGATTATTTGATGCTTTTGCAATGCATCTTACGATTTATTGAAATTTTACCTTGATTTTTACCCTGCAATGCATCTTATGATTTATTGAAATTTTACCTTGATTTTTACTCTGCTATGATGAGGATGTGGCGAGATTGTTCAATTAGTATGCTTCAAAGCTGATGGGGAGTGCATAGTTGATTAAAGATCTCTATTATGCTAGCGCGTTGTTGAATACAAGTAAATAAGGGGGAAGCTTCGATTATATAGATTTATTAGCAGGCAGCCAAGCAATTTTCAGTGCCATTATGCTAGTATTAAGTAAAATGTAGTGATATTGTCTTTCTTAAAACTTTTAAAGTTGAATGTGAGATTTATTCACTTTGCTGGAATGAACTTGCTGCGTTAAGTGTTTGTTTGGATAAAAAGGAAGGCGGGAAGGGGAGGTGGAGAAAAGGAAGCCGGAGGAAGAGCGAGCTTGAATATTTTTTTTCTTCAAAATTTCACAAAATTGATGGGATTTTGTTTATTGAAAGGGGTAAAATATGAATCCTCCCAACCCTCCATGTCTTGTCAAAACAAGGGAAATTTTTTCCGTTGTTTCTTCTACATCCTGCTACCATACCCAATCATAATGGTTACATGAGTAGAAAGTGTAAATATTATTCGCTTGAAAATCAAATGTTTGTAACTTGACTAAGGGTGCGTTCTCTTTAACTTTTTTTTTATCAGGTTTTAGGTTTAATCAGGTCAGATCGAATAAGTTATAATCTAATCAGCTTTAATAGGTTTAATCAGGTCAAGTCGAATAAGTTGAAGAGAACGCACCCTAAGTGTGCAGCCATGAGATAATTTGTATACTTCTACATCCTTTCTAGCAAAGTGTCCATGACTTGCTGTTATTTAATCAGCATTATGAATATGCTATCCGAATGACTGTATTCAATCATAATGCAGTATTTTTTTACTAACTCTATTTTCTTTTTTTGCAACATTTGTGTTTCCACTTTTGCCAATATACATCTTAAACAATTAATATATCTCTAGTTACATAAGATATGTTAAGATATTAATAAAATACACACCAAGTTACTGATAATTTTTTTTTTTTTGTGTATGAATCATTAAAGATGGTCAAAATGACGTATGTGGATAGTGTAAAAGTCCAAATGTTTTACTATGGAGAATGGAGGATTTATTGTTTTATGAATGGGTGTTTTTGTTCAATTTATCATTTTTGGATGACCAAAACTATAATCAATACCGGAAATTAGTAAACAAGCTGAATGCTAGGCATCAACATAATTTGCTGACTTGCTGAGTATGTATGGTAATCATATACTGATCCTTTGTAAAGGTTTTACGCACCTGCACTTCTGTGAGTCCAAGCTGAACCATAATGGTGCCTTTTCATCTTATTCTTCTCTGTGGATATTATAGCTTGGAAAGAATGCTAAATTTTCTTGTACTGTGACATTACAACTGTGCCTGGATTGCGAAACATATTATTTCACAGATTCAGGTATTGATTTATGTATGATTGCAGGTTTACTTGGAGATTCCTAATGGTGAAATATTGGCAGACGCTATTCATTCTAAGGTTAGTGAAAATTGTAAGCTATGTAATTTTACTCCCTATCCTTTTAAAAAGGAAAAGCAAAGAAGCATTAATAGGGGTTTCAGGCGTCTGTTTTTGTTATGAGTTTGGAATTGACTAGTCATGATATATTGCCTCTGATTTTTTCCCTTTAACTCAGAATTGTTATCTGTCCTTCTGGCAGGGGGTTCCCTATATCATATTTTGGCAGAATGCATTTTCTTGTTATGCTGCTGCTCAATTTCGGCATGCATTTTTTTCAGTTGTACAGAGGTACTCTATTTACTTTTCAGTCAATTTTATTTGATGCCTTCCTTTATATACACCTCATTTGTACAGTCAGAAACTCAGAATTCTGAGTAAGTATGATGTTGGTCTATCTTTCCAGATGTTGTGTATGCTATTCCAAATAATTTGTTGCATGAGATGAGGCAGTTGTCCTTGCTGTGAATACTGTTCTAGTAGTAATTATACCATTATTGAGATCTTAATCTCTTAGATTTCCTTTCTAAGACACTAATTGATCCTTTTCTTTATTTAGATTATCTTTGAATCTGAATATTGCTAATCTATTTTCATTCGTTGGCATATCATTAAATCAGATATATTAGTTTGGGAAGTTTATTAATAACTTGCAAATCAAGTGAACAAATTCACAAAACCTGGATTTAGATTTGAATTTGTATGCTTCATGAGTTGCTTAAATTTGAAAATTCATGAAATTGTTTGCAACTATCAGAGGACTTGGCCAGAAGTCCCAGAACATACTGCACATCCCTAACTACCTCATGTACATGCATTGAGGCAGTTAGGATTTCCTTCCATATTTAATTAGGATCAAATTTAGTGTTGTTTGACTCTATTGGTGACAGTGTATTTTGTTTGGACTGGTCTCTTATTGGCCAAGAAAAATAATCTATTGATGAAACTGAAAGTATAATACTGAGAAATGTTGGAGGACCATTTATTTAATGTCAAAAAAAGCTGACTAAGCTGTAGAAAGGTTTTACATGGCACTATTGACTTAATCTATGGAGTTTGTCATGTTCTGTGCATCTGAATTATTGCATTGAAAATTCTTGATTTGTGATGCTCTTTGCTTGTGCATGCTTAAGAAAGGAATCATGAATTCAAGATATTACCTTATTCTCTCTGCAGTTCACCTTGCCATACCTGGGATGCTTTCCAATTGGCTAATGCATCGTTCAGACTTTATTGCATCCGGAATAATTCAGTGGTCTCAAATGACAGCCAAAAGGCTGGTGGTAAGCTTGGTCCTTCTCTTCTTGGGGAGGCTCCTACTATTGGAGTTGCTTTGCCTGAGGCCGATGATGGTGATGAAGAAGATGGCTCTGGGAGTAATCTTTCTGCTGTTAAGATCCATGATGATGATATGAGCGTGAGACTTCTAATCTGTGGGGTTGCATCCTCATTGGTAAGTCTTGAAACTTGTTTAATACTTATGGAAAATGACAGTTTTCTTATTAGTCATCTATTTTTCAGGATGCATATTTATTGGGATGTTTGGAGGATGGACTGAATGCACTTTTGAGCATAGAAGTAAGTTCATTTGCCCATTTGTATTTTAAGCAGATGATTTTTTCTACCCACTTCAGCTTCCCCCCAAAGTTAGGTTATCAGTTTTCTTTATTTGCCTCTGTTTTGTTCTTTTATAAAGCTCATCTTAAGTAGATATTTATGTACACATACACATACAAAATAATGAAGTCTCCAATAAATTGGTAATTATATGGTGACTGATTTTACTTTTATGCACTGAAATTCTGAATGATGCTCAATGCCATGTTAAATCTATATTATACTCACTGGGTTTTTTTTAGTTTGTACTTTTTCCTGGTACTTGTATTCACCATTGTGTCTAATAAGTTTATTCTGCTTTCTCATTTTCTTGTATTCGATCAGATACGTGGTAGCAAGCTTCAAAACCGCTTCAGGTATGGTGCTGTTTAATCTTTCAATAGTGAAGGGTGTTATATATTTTTTTTCTATCCTTTTGTTTCCAGGAGTGAAATTAACGCTGATAGAATTCTAATGGCATTTATGCTGTTTGATCTTATAATCTAGTGATATTTAATTTTGATCTTTAATGAATGTGGATTTTGCTATCACAATGGATTCCAGTGCCCCACCACCACCGATGCAAGCAGGGACATTCTCACGTGGTGTTGTCACTATGAAGTGTGACATTTCTACATGCAGTGCTACTCACATCTCTCTCTTGGTGTCTGGGAGCGCACAAACTTGCTTTGATGATCAGGTCATATGCTGTCCTTTTTCTGTTCTCTTCTTTTGGCTATGGTTTGTTTTTGTGGAGAATGCTTTGTTAATACTGTGCCACTGAATGTTCAGCAACTGGAGAATAACATAAAAAAGGAGGCCATTGAAAGAAGTCAGCTGATACAGGCAGTTCCGTCTTTGGAAGAAGATAAGCTCCCCTCATCGGAGCCTAGAACATCTAATTCAATTGCTTGTGGAGCGACAGTTTTTGAAGTATGCTTGAAAGCACCTTCATGGGTCCTGCAGGTTCTTGATTCAAACCCTTGCTCATGTTTGTATTTCTTTTAGAAATAATATGCCCTCCATCCTTTTGTGTCTGCTCCACTTTCCTTTTTATGGATATTTCCAAATGCTTTTTCCTTTCCCTTTATTTTTTTAAAAATCTACTCACTCCGTCTCCTTTTGTTATTTACATTTACTTTTTAAGAGTCACAAAATGTTCGATCCATTTAGAATTTTTTTGGGTAATTTTTTTTCTAAAACCTACCCTACTTTATTTAATCTCATTTCTTTCGTTGTTCTAAAACGTATGCCGCCCTTGTTATTTTATTTGAGGTGTTGTTAAACACAACCACATTTTACTTAGTATCGCCCGAGTTTTGACAAATGTGCCCTTACTCTATAACTTTCCATATTTTTCACTAACTTGGACTAATTTGGACACTCGGACTTTATTAGACTTACTCGACGACACTTAAGCGCATCGGAAAATGCCAATAAAGTCTGTGTTTTCGGTAAAGTCCAAGTTAGTGAGAGAGATGGAAAGTTAAAGAGTAAATGCAAAATTGTCAAAATGTAAGCGATACTAAGTAAAACACGGGCTAGGTTTAGCAGTTCCTTTTATTTATGCTCTCCTACTTAAAACCTTTTTTACTCTAAAACTTACCCCACTGTCATATTTTATTTTTACTCTCTTCCTTTACATGTTTCCCTCTCTCCATTACTTTGATTTTATACTCCATCCGTAAGCCATAACGCAAAACTTTCAACAATTGATTTTGCACACATTTTAAGGAAGCTATGTGAGGTTGTAAACGAACAAATTAATCAAAATAATTTTAATATTAGTATCTTATAATCACATTCTTTCTTGTATTAAAACCATTTTGATTAATTTCTTCATTGACACCCTTAAATCGTTTCCTCAAAATGCGTGCAAAAATAATTGTTGAAAGTTTTGCATTACGGAGGACTTTTAAATTACTATAGAATCTTCCACTTTCTATCAGTTCTTTAATAAATGTTTAACATTCCAAACGTAACTAACAAAATGATACGGAGGGAGTACTACTTGATTTATGGAGTCCACAACTCCACACCTACCCCACCAACGGTTTTCTTTCTTCCTTTTGCAATCTCCTTAAAAGCACACAAAACCCAATGTTTCAAGCAAACATAAAGAGCTGAAATTTTTTGAAATGTTTAACTAGGAGATAAATATCTTCTGTTGCTGTGAATTCTTTGTTTTTGGCATTATTCTTGTGCTGTATTTCAAATTATTGTCTTCTGTTACCATGATTTAATTTGAAAATGGAACAGTTTGTTAGATAACTTTTTTTTTTATTCTTCCAAGTCTTGCCGGATAGGCAGATACTACTATTTATGTTTCTGACGGTGATATTTTGAAATGCTTTAAGTGAAGCACTTAGTTTTTTTTTTTTTTGATGTGGATGTCAGTGTAGCAATTATTGGTTCCCTGGTGGCTTGTGTATTGTGTGCTTTCTTGTTACCCATAAGAGATTGGTGATTTAATATTTGGGCGAATGCCTAATCATGCTATGTTTTTACATGTGTCATTCTGTTCTAAAGCTTTTGCTTAATTCTTGCTTGTTTATAGGTATTGCGGCAGCTAGCACCGGAAATTTCTTACCGTAGTCTGGTAGCCCTTGGAATTGCCAGCATTCAAGGACTGGCTGTTTCTTCATTTCAGAAAGATGATGCTGATCGTCTTCTTTTTTTCTGTCCGGGAGAGGAGAAAGATAGGCAACCACATACTGATTTCACTGCTCCACCTAGTTGGTTGAGACCACCACCTCCAAGTAGAAAGATTTCTGTAACCAGTCAAGGACAAAGTCATTTCTCACATAACTGTTTAATATCAGAAAATCAAGTTGGCAGGACAGGAGTCGAGAATGAAGATAAAGAAACTAGGTTTTTCAATGGGGCTTATAGTCCCGTTGTTCCCGTCCGGCAGAAGTTAAAAGTAGCAGCGATGAGGCCCATACCTCACACTAATCTTCGAAAAATGATGCCCTTTTCGGGGATAATACAAGCAGATAATTATGATACAGGCCAAGTTAAGCCGCCCATCTTGCCTGTCTTTCCACCATCAAAGCATAGTGTATTGGGATCAAATCCTGCACAAAACAGAAGACCATCAAACACTCATCAAGCTAAGCAGATCATATCCTTAAATCCAATACCTATGAAGAAACACGGTTGTGGCAGGCCACCTATCCAGTTTTGCCCTGAGGTACAATTTTGCTCTTTTTTTTTTCCAATTGTAAAACAAAATGTCTTTCTTGTAATCATAGACCTTAATTTGAGGTACCAGAATTTTAAATTCCTTTTATGGTGTTTGAGAACAAAGAAATCATTTGAAATTTAGGAATTGTCGCAAATCAGGGGATTGACAAATTTATGAGTTTGGAATTGGATGTTATTCAAATGCACAGCACGGTTAACCTCTACTTAGGGACTGTGAACTACATATGTAGAGCTGTCATCTACAAATTCTGATTTTTTTTTTTAAAAAAAAATCCTGACTTCTCTCTTCGTCCCATACTAGGCCATACATACCCATAGGTTATTTGTAATTTTCTCTCTCTCAAATACTTGTTCTATCTATTGCGCTTTGCCCTACTATTCAAGATTTCAATTCCCAGCATGAACCACATCATTTAAAAGGCTTTGAAATTTGTGGAAGCTTTCATTAGTTGATTAAAGTTCTATGGTTTCTTAATCATCATTACTTTTCCATCTTCTATAATGAAATTTGGTCTTGCAATCATTAGCTTTTGTGGCCAGCCACTAAGATTCAATTGAATGTTGTTTAATAATAATAAATTGATGGTTTTGTTTTTCATTCGCGGGGAGTATAAGTTAAACAACTCAATTTTTTTTTTTGTTTTAATATTAGATTTGAAATTTCTGGAATTCACGTTATTAGTGTTGGCAAACATTTAAAATCAATAATTTCAGATCAATTTCGTGTTTCCAAACACTACCTTATGCTATTGGCAGTTAGATGTGTTGTTAATTTGGTATCAAGCTTAATAGTTTAGGCTTTTTGGCATTACAAAAATTTTCAAATTCTAAAATTTGATGATTTACTACATTGGATATTAGTTCATAGATTATTGTACATTTTGTTGGGGGCTGAATTTGTTTTTACAGCAAACTGATATGTTGTAACATGATTTTCCAAGTAACTGTTGCCTTACTGTATACACTGTATCTTGTGTCATATTAAGTGAAATCTTTCATTTTCAGGAGGAATTTTTGAAGGATGTAATGCAATTTCTTATTCATCGTGGACACAACCGGCTCATCCCTCAAGGTGGCCTATCAGAGTTCCCTGATGCCATACTCAACTCTAAGCGGCTGGATCTGTACAACTTGTATCGAGAGGTATTTTGTGGCCTTTTTTTTAATCATTATGGTAACTTGATCCTATGTATAATTTTGGTGATGTGGAAACTAGGATTTAAGAGGGCTTGTTTGTCTTTGTTGCCCCCACCCCCTCCCAAATTCAGAGAAGGTACACACATGTACCTAGAGGAAGATACTGATGTTCATTGTTGATGATGAATGTTCATCTGGTCTAATTTTGAAATTTCAATAATGTTCACCAAATCTTATACTAATGTTCATCTAAATTTCCCCTAAAAAATGTTCATCTAAATTGAACTAATGTTTCTATTTTGTACCCCCACCCACCCACCCACACAAGAAGATGCTGAATTGTTTATCCTTTCAGGTTGTTTCCAGAGGTGGTTTCAATGTTGGTAACGGCATCAACTGGAAAGGACAAGTCTTTTCAAAGATGCGAAATTACACTGCAACAAATAAAATGACTGTATGCTTCTGAATTACTAGTCCTGCTATTTTTCTAGTTTGTGGAGTGTAATATTTTAGTGCGAAGTGGAAAATATTTTTACAAGTTATAGCAATCTTAGGGTAAGGTATGAGGTTTGTTTTCCTCGTTTGGCTCACCATGATTTTTTCTTGTTTTACGACAGTATCACCGTGGTTTCTGCTTTATTCTCTAGCTTGCCTAGTTTCATGTAAAATCTTTGTGCCTCACCTTGACTTATCAAGTGGGCTGGTCGGATTCTGGTTAGTTTATTTTGTGATTAGATTATTTTAGAGTCAGATTGAACAATGATAGTTCAGGATCATATCTTTCCGCTTTTATTTAATTAACCCAACTGCTTAGACAGCTCTGAAATGCCCTTTACATTTTTTTTCTTTCTCTGTGCAATATATATTTACGTCTCAAACTGAATTTAGTTTTAAAAAGTAGTTTAGAGGTAAATCAAAGCAGATAAAGGATGTTTTAGTCCAACAATGACCATCGATAATCTTACAATATTAATGCCATGGTTTTGATATTGCATATGCTGGTCAATACTGCTCCTGGTTAGGTCAGTTGATTTACTCTGTGCAACATTATCAGCCTTCTCTTTGTAATTGCATGTCAGCTATGAAGCTCAAGAAAATGGAAACACTGTTTTAAGTTCTGTGAAACATTATGGCGTTTGCATTGCAAAGGATTTTGGATGAAATGATGAATCAATTTAACTTCTCAGACGTGCTGTCTGATATTTGAAGTTTTTTGTTTTCCAGATCATTGACATCAGTACCTCCCCAAATCCTATGTAAATTGTGCCCCCATATTGAGCTGAAAATGGACCTAAATTGTGAGATGAGACCTGTTAATTTAGCTGTGAAGTACAAAAGCTAGGAATCAGTCAAGTAGTCAACCCTTTATGACTAAAATTCTCTCTAAATTTGGTCAATTTCTACTTCAAAATTAGGGCTTTATTTACTTTTGGTGCCTGTGAAGATGATGGTTTTGTCGAATTCCAAATCACCCAAGATTAATGAACCCATCTGTCTAAGAATCATAGTAATTTTTTTTGGGTATAATGGCATCAGTAAAGACTCCATCAGATTCAAGTATACTCCTCCGTAGATAGCCTCTGGAGGTCCAACCCATATATTAACTCTCATTTGTGCGTTTGTGTAGAATGTTTTATGAATTTCAGAGTAGGGTGGAAAGGAAAGCCTGCTGAGCTTTTGGGTAAATAGCCTATTAATCTCAATAAGAAAATATCAGATAAGTATGCCTGCCCCTGGGGTCTCTAGGGGTTCATAGGAATGTTATGGCCCTTATGGGGCAGTGGACTTATTAGAGATTCACCCACACTTCATCATTATCAGCCTCCTGCAAGTTCTAACTAAATGGCAGAGCATACTATAATAGAAGTGGTTGAGTACAAGGTTAGCATATTTCAGATTCAGGTGTATGGTGATGCCTGGCACTCACTGGCAAATACTTTCATAAGAAAATGTTCAACCTTGGAGTGGGTCTGAATGGAAGGTTCATGAATAAAATTAGGGTGGGACTCATGCCCCCCGTGGCTATCCTAGGATTTTAACTGTCTTGTGACAAGCAGTGGATGAATTTGATGCATGAGAGGTTGAAACGAGGATGTGTTTGTTATGGCATCATGTATCCCAGTCTTTCTGATAGACTCCACAAGTAAGGGTTTGATGTGGTGAATAATTTCAGAATCCCAAAACTAAGGCCCTAACTTGTTTCACGAGGCTTTCTTGGAGAACTTTGATTTTTCTCTGATCAAAATGAAAATGGATTTGCCCTAGGATCAATGTGGACTGCGAATGTCACCATTGCTCTTCCTGCAGAGTTTCTCTTCTCAAACTACCCAGTGCCACTCTTTTTTTTTTTTTCTTTCAAAATCTTCCTTGTTTTTAATATTGTTTCCTAAAAGTCTCTCTACTCTATATGCCCACTCACTTCCTTCAGCACTTCATTATGCTGCATTTTATACTTCATCTTCCTGGTTTCTAGTCTTTACGCTATACGCCTATACCAAGTGGTTGTGCTTGTTTTTTTTTATGCAGAATAATGATTGAGTTTATGTATTTTGCTTCGTTCTTAATTTTGATTGTTCCCCTTGTGTTCGTAGTAGAATTTCATAGTTATATAATCGTTTGAGTATATTGATTGTTTTTCTGATGTTGACAGGGTGTTGGGAACACACTCAAACGGCATTATGAAACTTACCTACTGGAATACGAACTAGCTCACGATGATGTTGATGGAGAATGTTGCTTGCTATGTCACAGGTATGTGCTTTAATATTTTTAATGTCCAGTATATCATCTTTTTTCTTTTCCAAATAGTTATGCTTCTGCTTCTTGTCCTTGACATGTTTTCACTCGAATTCTGTCATCTGATAACAGTAGCGCAGCTGGTGATTGGGTGAACTGTGGTATATGTGGGGAGTGGGCCCACTTTGGTTGTGATAGACGGCAAGGTCTTGGCGCCTTTAAGGTAAAATTGGAACTGTGAAAATGTCTGATATGTTAGACAATCTAGTAAATAAAGTGGATACTAATTTGATTTCTACATTTAACCACAGGATTATGCAAAAACAGATGGATTAGAGTACATATGTCCACACTGCAGTGTCACAAATTTCAGGAAGAAAGTGCTAAAGCCCTCGAATGGGTTTTCAGAGAGTTTACCATATTCGAGACACGTGTGATAAACCAATCTTCTTCTACCTTTCATTTACCTAGGGTGGTATATTTGCTCCCAGGCCATGGCTGAAAAATTATTTTGATTACTTCTAAGGTGGGGGAGTTGTTAGTTGAGCGTAGGGGCGTTTCGCGTAATATTCCGGACAATACACCGGAAGCGGATGGAGAAATTGAGGCGAGGAGCTGATGCGACACGAAAGCCTGATCACGGCATACCTTTTTGTTAATTTCTAGCTGTCCTTTTTATTTTTAACCTTGGAAGGGTGACATGGATAGAGATATATGATGGCAAGAGTTTATTACAGCTTAACAAGGTCAAGGAAATGGATCCCAGGAGAGAAGGGTGGGTGTGTAAAATAATTAGAGCACATGATTTGTATCTAGTTAGGTGTAGCATTATCATAGCCATGGATCATTCAATTCTTAAATATAGAAGCTCTGGTTACTTGAGAATGTTCTCTTCTGTGACTAACAACACTGTAAAAAGCCTTATTGTTAATTTTACCATTTTTTTCACTGCTGCGCTTCTTTTCTTACTTCAGTTGCAGCAATGAATAGAAACTCGTTAGTTTAATAAACGAAGTGGTATAGAAGTTGAAGGAAAAATAATTGAAAAGAAGACTACTGTGTTGGATGAAAAAGTTCACAAAGCTTACATTTATAAACTGGATTTGAAAATCTTGTCTGATGATGATAGCCTTAGAGCTTGTTTGGTTACCCAATTTTTCTATGGGCACTCAAAATTTCCATGAATTTAATTTTGCCTTATTGATTGGTTGACACAAAAACTAAAAATAGTAGAGGTGGGAAACCTTGACACGACCCGCTAACTCGACATAAAATCGGCCTGTTATTAACGGGTTTGGGTCGATGATGTCAACCCATTTAAATTAAATGGGTTGACACGACACGACACGTTTAATAAACGGGTCGGGTTAGGGTCAAGGGAGTTTAACCCGTTTAATTAAATGGGTCAATCCAACACGACACGATTTTACTTGATTTTCAACTTTAGCGTGAAAAAATTACATAACCCGCCAACACGACCCGAACTCGACATGAAATAAACGGGTTAGGGTCAATGATTTCAACACGTTTAATATAAACGGGTTGACACGATACCCATTTATTAAACGGGTCGGGTTAGAGTTGAGGGGTGTGAATCCGCTTAATTAAATGACACGACACGAACTCGACGCAACACGACACGTTTCTCACCTCTAAAAAATAGAGGCAAAGCAAATTCATGGGAATTTTAACTTCCCACAAAACATAGGAATTTAATTACCACACCCCCTCTTGGTAAGTTACAATTCCCATAAGAATTTACTTCCCCATTACCAACTAAACAAGTTTGTTAAATTCCTATGAATTTAGTCATAGAATTTAATTCCTACACATTGAGAATTTATGGGAATTTGCACTTTATTGATGAACCAAACGAACCTTTAGGGTTCATAACAATCACGCCAAATATTTCCAACATTCTTCTTGTTTTCAATACTGGGCCCCATGAGCATCTTGATTTCTCCTCAAATCTTGAGGAAAAATGAGCATGAATAGTAACCGTGTGAACCCCACTATTATCTCAACGGATCTATTTTTGTAACGTCTATTTGAACCCGAAATTATAATATTTTTTTAAAAAAATTCACCAACGGTTTTTTTTTCTTTTTTTTCTCTATAAATAGACACCCATTTTGATGTATTTTGACACACTTCAAAAATATCAAAAATCATAAAAATCTAATATTAATCTCAAATTCTACTTCAAAAACTTTAATTTTTTCAAGTACGTGCTTCCTCCTAGTAATTGTTATTATCAATTCTCATTATTACTTCTGAAAATGCAAAAAAAAATTATAACTGATTAAGTTATTATTTAAAATTATTACGTAAATCATAATTTTTCTTAATCGTGATTAATTACCAATTATAACTTACTACATCATAATTAATAGCGTTTAACTAATTATCAATCATAATTTACTAAATTATGAATATTAAAGTTGGGTAAAAATATTAAAAGATGATGTGTAGCATGGTGGGGTATAGGAAATAGTAGGAGAGAGAGTGTTGAAGAATTTTTTTTTTTGTTTACCATTGGTGTGGTGAAAAAATTGTAGATGAGGAAAAATTGGTTGGGAAGAGAGAGAAAGTAGTAGAGAGGGTGGTGAGGACTTTTTTTTTTTCCTCACTAGTGATAGTGCTCTTAAGAGCCTCATTTTATGAATTCGAACAAGCCCCAAAAATCCTACCCCTAACCCTGTGTGTCTTTTGCTATCTTTACTTTTTCAAGCTTCCCAAACATAACGCTAAATATATAAAAATTATATATTAAAAAACTACACATTGAACCAAATCAAACGAGATCCCACCTGACTATATTTTTTGTTATATGTATAAAATTAGAGAGAGTCAAAGTTATACAATGAATAATGACAAAAGTCCTTATACAACAAACATATAGGGACAAATGTTATACACTACAAATTTGGGTAACAACAAAAATTAGTATACACAAAATAATACTATCTATATTAACAAAAATAATACAAAAATTTCAAAATTGTTAAGCTAAATGTCTAATAATTCATGTCAATAATGTTATCTAAATTCAATACTATAATTCTATTATATATTGTTAGATATTTGCAATGTAAAAAAATTTATTTATTTAGTGCACGTATAAAAATATAAAATACTCCCTCCGTTTTTTAGAGGTACTCCCTCTGTCCCCCTTTTTTTGGAACACGTACAATTTTGTCATTGTTCATGGACAAACTTTGACTCTCTCTAATTTTATGCACATAAGAAAAAATATAGTAAAATGAGATCTCGTTTGATTCGGCTCGATATGTACTTTTTTAATTTATAGTTTTTATAATTTTTTATTATATGTATTTAAAGATATTTTTATTTAAAGTTGTATGTTTGGAGGTGTGAAAAAATAAATGTTGCAAACAAAAAGGGATGGAGGGAGTAACACATTAGACTGTGACACTATTCATCCTAGTGTTACATCTAAAAAAACACAGGGACTAATAAATAGAAGGGAGGATAGTTATTTTCTAGTACTTTTTTTTTTTTGCAATTTTGTTGCAATAAGAAATCCTCGCAAATGCATGTGGTGAGAATCGAACCCAGACCTCGTGCCTGAAATTTTGAAGCCCTAACCATTTGGCTAAGACTTGATTCTCTATTTTACGTATCTTATTGTTACCCACAACAACCTTGTGAGTTGTGAGTGTAACAAACTCCTATTGTACTGTATTACTCATATTAGTGGAAACCGAAGAGACGGGAATGAAACACAGGCAGTTAGCTTTTACTCGCTCACTTCATTTTATTATATTTTCAATGGAGATCCTTTCTATTTGGTCATTTTATACTGTATAAACAACATTTAATTTAATTATCAGAATTCAGAGATGAGGATGTTAGGCCAAAAAAGGAAGGGAGAAAGGAGCAGCAGTTTTAAGTGGGGCATTTGTATGGAGATTATGCCAATGAATTGAATCTTTCGTCCCAATAATAAGTAGGAAAAATTAATTTTATAGGTACCAACTATTACCATTTCAAATATATAGGTACCAATTATTGTTTATTCACCAACAGCACCAAGTAACAAATACATTTGCAAGGACTGGGACTTAGCTTAAAGTGACTGGATAGTAACTGGTATCTTTGCTGACGTGTCAGTTGTACCAAAAAAAACCAATGCTCTTCTTTCTCATTAAAAACTCACTGATTAAAGTCTTCCCAAAACAAACAAAAAAAAAATCTCTCTCTTCACTTTGAAGCTTCCCTTATCTTCTCCTTCCTCCGGCTTCCTTTGCAATCACAAATAAAACAACATCAATACACCACTAAAGCTAAACACAAAGAAAACATCTACAAACAATTACACTAAAGCTAAACAAATACACAAAAAATTCAGTAAAAAAACTCCATTAAAACCCAAAGTCAGTAAAAAAAAAACTCCATTAAAACCCAAAGTCTGTAAAAAAAAATACAGAGAAAAAACGAACAAAAAAAACACGATTATCAGTTTAAAAACACGATTAAACCCCATAAACATTGATTTTCATGTATATTTCATCCCAAAAAAAACCCTAAAATTTTGATATTTAAATGATACATGTATAACACCCAATTTAATAAGGAATTATAGATTATAAATTCATAACAACCATTTTTTAGGGAAAATGAAGTAGTAATTTTGGCCAAAAGGCTGAGATACCTGCTCGCCATTGTCGTCCCAAATGGAGCTCAATTATTCGTTGCTTCTTCTTCAATTCCTTCCTTTTTGAGTTTCAAACGTTTTACAATTGTTCTTCAGTTGGGTCTGCTAGCCATTATCGTAATTTTCATGCTTTTGCACCTCATCTTCAAGGAGTTTTCTTCCTCCTGGTTTGGTCGAATTACAGAGGAAAAAAGAAAAATAATGGTTGCTGAATAAGAATGTTTAGCTTTAGTGGTGTATTGATGTAGTTTACTTTATTAAAGTGTTGGAGGGAAGTTAAAGAGTTTGGCTCAAGGTGACCTGCTAACCAAGTTACAAGTAGTAGGTCCCACTCCTTGCAAATGTATATGTTACTTGGTGCCGTTGGTTAATAAACAATAATTGGTACCTATATATTTGAAATGGTAATAGTTGATACCTATAAAAGTAATTTTTGCTAATATGTATACAACCTGTTGCTGTCGTCAATTTTGCACCCACTGCATTTCCAACCATGTCAAGGCCAAGCTCCAACTTAACATCCTTAGGATCCGATGCCCTGCTCTTCATTGCAACCACTCTATCCATTTTGATGCTTCCATTGGCATCCTCCCCAAATCTATTTTGGATTGGTTAGTATATATGTATTTTTTCATACCCCTAATTATACAATATTTAAATTTAATTCACTTTAGATTATTATTCTCCAAATTAAATGAACAATTATAAGTAAGAATGATTGATGTAGGTGGGAGAGGAAGTTGTCAAAGGCAAAGATTATGGCAATGACAAACATAAACTGCCCATTTAAGAAGTGCTCTGCCCCGCTGGTGGATGCAAAGCGAAGGACAGTGGCGGTTGCAGAGTGTCCACATTGCCGGAAAATTTTCTGCACTAAATGTAAGGTTCCATGGCATTATGGGATGGGATGTGCCGAATTCCAGAAAACGAGGGTTCGTAACAAACCAAATGAAGAGGATCTGCTGAAACGACTCGTCAAGAAAATGCATTGGAAGAGATGCCCCAATTGTAAGATTTACGTTGAAAAGACCACAGGCTGTCAACATATTGTTTGCAGGTACTAGTACATATACTACCACATTTTTGTCATTAACTTTACAAATTTTCATTTTTAGAAATCCCTATGTTAACCTCAAAACTTAAAGTTTCTTGACGTTATCATACATATATATATTTGCACCAAAAATTTCATGCTTGTGTCAAATACTCAAATTAAACGGAGATGCAAATGATAGGTAAATGATTTTAGAACTCTAAAAATTGATATTGTCACTCCAATTATGAGAGTAGATTTTTTTATGTTTTACTCACAAAGCAGGTACCAAAATTGATAGAAGTGCCAGAATCATTTTTCATATGATGAAAACATTAAGGTTTTCATTTATATATATATATGAAGTTTCTCACAAAAACTTGTAAAGTTAAGAACATAACGGACAAAATTTCTTATATATTTGTTCCAACGATATCCTGCTCCTCCTTAATTTGATGGTAGTGATCTATGGTGTTGGTCACAACCGTGGCCTGCACAAGAAGTGGAATTGAGAGCTAACTCTGGGTTTTTTCGAGGAAAGACCCCTCCGATGCTTAAGTTAACAAAAAGGGTTTAGAGAAAGTGAATTATTTTGTAGGTAAAAGAGTATGTACATTATAATGGTGAGATCATCCTCTATTTATAGAGAATGATTCTAGGGAATTGACGGCCTGCTTGAGGCCATCAAGGACACGTGTCCTGCTGGGACTAGTTACGCCCCCATGAATGCCGAGTTAGTTACGAACTTGAGTGAGTTCATCCTTGGATGGACTTCACTTGTACGACTCTCCTCATTTTAGTTAATTAGTTTCTTAGGAAATGTGGTCCCTACACTTGACTGATGTCCTAAATGGGCACCACGTAGAGTGATGGGACCAATGTCTTGGATCCTTTTTGGATCTCTCATGTCGTTTTTAAGAAGACAACCTCTGGTTCCACCATCTTTGGGATGACGGCATGGATTTTAACTATGTTTTGACCCCGGCTAACGGCCTCAGTCAAGCAGACACCCTCTGATGGCAGTGTTATGGGGGTCCCTGACATCTTAATAGAGACGGCGGTATCATGGGCGGACCTACGTGAGGGTTGGCAGGGCCCGGCCCGGCCAGTGGCGAATCAAATTTTAGAGGAAAAAGTTGGAAAAATCTAAAATTCTTAATATTGAAGTATTATATAGTGTTATATATAGCATTTTAATATTTAGTTTTGGATTAATTTAATTCAAAACCATTATATTAATCACTATGTTGAGATTGAAAAATACTTCGTAATAAGGTATGAACTACTGCTGTTGTGGTGTGCATGGAAATGGCAGGTGCCGTTATGAATTTTGCTATGGCTGTGGATCAGACTATTACAAGTGCCGTGGAAAATGTGGAAAGTGAAGATCTTACAACGATTCAAGCCAACAAGGCTTAGCTTGCTGATGCTGGGGCTCTGTTTTTGCTGATATTATTATTAACTTTTTTAGGTTTCGCATTACAGTCCGAACTCTGATTTTGTGCCTTTTTTTTAACGGGGATTTTGTGGACTTATTATATCTGTTATAGTGTTATGTTATCATGTTATGTACGTCTCAACGAAGCTATAGTATATCTATATATTAGTATGTGTAACGAAACGAGTATTATTTATTGCATATTTATGTGTTTATTTATGGGCTGACCTATATGAGGGCTGGAAGTAGTCCGGCTTGTGGCAGATTAAATTTTAGAGGAAAATTTTGAAAAAAATCTAAAATTCTTAATAGAAAATTAACAATTTTTATATTCAAGTAAAGGCAAAAGTACCCCACTTATCAAAGGGTGGATCTAGCCTTGGGCTCAACCCTTGCGACCCAACTCCCACGGTCCAAATTTTGTTTATTAGGCCCATGTAGAATTATATAGTGAACACCAAGGCATCACACGTAATATGAGTAAAACTCTCACAATCCACTCATCAATGGTAAAGAATTAAGTTATTACTTTTGTGTTGGAAATGTCACAAGTTCAATTTTGCTAGATCTACTCTTATTCTTTACTACATAACATCGAATCTGGTCGTAAAAGAAATGCTTTGTTCTAGTGAGATGACCTACAATGATCTTACATATTTTGAGATTAAATCTGAGTTTAAAGTACGTTTTACTTGATTTCAGTGGTATAGGTTTATTATTGTTTGATTATTATTTAATAAGTTAATTTTTCTTCATCTTTAGTTGCTTAAACTTATCCGAATTCGATCCATATTCATCCTACAATTCAAGCAGATTGTCCCCTTTATATAAATATTGTTGGCACCGTTAAATTTAAATTTCTAGATCCGCCCCTTTAGGTATCTTCATATACACATCCTCCTAATGGGTTCCATAGAGAAAGATATTGTTAATGTCAAGGTGTGTATCATTTTCCAATCTTTTTTTGGGTAGAATATAGTTTTGGCTGTTGCAATGATAGTTCTCAAAGTTGTGAACTTAGCTAATGGGTAGAATATAGTTTTTTTTTTTTTTGGTAGGAAATGGATCATCACTTAAATAGAATCATGCAATACATCGTTCATGGAAATAAACTTACTACAATCCTCCTGATAGCTATTAATACAAGGAAAAATTGTAAATAATAATCCCAAGTTTGGGTCATCTTTGATTTATTTTTGATTAATCTCAACTTTGACTTTAATCTCCAACTATTGATCCAAACAGATTTTTTACTTACTAAACAAGTTAAAACATAAGTGGGCCCCACTTTTAATTTTTTAAGTACTTACTCACATATATAAATATACTAAATTATTAATTATTAATTAAAAACAAAAACTAATTAATCCCCCCCTCACCACCACCACGCATCAACATCATCATCCTGCCTAAAAAAACATCATCATCATCCCCTTCATCCATCATCATCATCTCCTTCATCCATCATCATCTCCTTCAAGCAACAATCATCGATCATCAGTTATCACCATATCCATCAGCCATCATCATCATCATAATCGGTTTGGTCGGGTGGGTGACGGTTGGTTGGGGTTCGAATAGGGGTGGGGGTGGTTCGATGGGGTACGAATGTTGGTGGGGGTGGTTCATCGGGGTTCGAATTTGGGTGGGGGTGGTTTGATTTGGTTCGAATTGAGGTGGGGGTGGTTTGATTTGGTTCGAATGTTAGCGGGGGTGGTTTGTGGGGGTTCCAATTGGGGTGAGGGTGGTTCGATGGGGTGCGAGTGTTGGTGGAGGTTGTTTGTCGGGGTTCCAATTGGGGCAGGGGTGGTTCGATTTGGTTTGAATTGAGGTTTTTGTGGGCTGGGTTAGTGCAGTGGTGGTGTCTGTGGACTGGGTGGGTGGTTTTAGTGGGTTTGGTGGGTCTGGGTGGGTGGTTTTAGGTGGGGTGGGTGGTTTCTAGGTGGGGGGCTGGTGGTTAACGGTGAGGGAGGGTGGTTGGGGATTTGAGGGAAAAAATAGATTAATTAAATAGTTTAATAATTAATTAATCAAGATGATGAAATTAGAAACTAATTTAATGAGATTAGAAACTAATTATAATTAGTAGGGGCATTTTTTGTATTAAATATCATTATTTAAAAAAAAAGATAGAAAAATGGGCTCCACATGTTTTTTTTACCTGTTTAACAGGTAACCGATTGATCTAGTTCAATAGTTGGAGATTGGTGTGAAAGTTGGGATTAATAAAAAATAAATCAAAGATCGGATTAATAGTTAGAGACGACCCAAATTTGAGATTAATATTTGCAATTTTTCCTTAATACAAAGCATCTAGCTCTTCCTTCACGACCATTTTCCAATTTTCACTCTTTTGTGCTTCTTCAAAATTGCATGGCTCACTTATCTTCATTACATTATGTATTGAAAATTCCAAATACTTCTTTGGACATTTTTTTATTTCTTTTGATTGATGCACATGGAAAGATGCCGACATATCTAAATCTTCTCCATCGATCAGATTCCTCCCTCCTTTGTGCTAAGTTTTCCTTAAAATCCCTGAACTTCTTTGGCATTTTTCTGCTCCCACAGGCCTCTCTTGCTTGATCTCATGGATCCTTTCATTTTGTACCTCCACAGGTTCTTCTACTAGAATCTCTGTACTTGACATCTGATTAAGAGTACCTTCTGCAGTGTCTTAGAATCTTGGATACTTTCAACCAGGAATGTGTGTGGATCCCTTTGGTCTAGATCTTCATTCTCATCATGTTCATTTCCTTCACTTCTTCCTCATCCATCACAAACCTTGTTTTATTCACCACACATTGTAATTGTGTAGTAAAGTGACATCTCTACTCACAAAAGTAGTTTCCTTTCTTTATGTCATAAAGTTTATACCCCTTTTGACCTTGTGGGTAACCAATCAGGATATTTTTTATTGCTCTTTCATCAAACTTGTTCAACACCTTTGTAGACCCACTGGCATAACATAAACATCCAATGACCTTTAAATGGTCATAAGATGGCTTCTTGTTGTATAGTTTTCTCATATGATGTTTTTGCTCTTACATTCTGAGTAGGCTCTCCTGGGATACTTCTTTGGTGAAGTATTCCCTTCTCGTTGAAAAAATCACACATTTTGATTGTATGAACTCTGTCCCATTGTCACTCCTCACCTTTTTTCACTTTGACCCCAAATTGATTTTCAACATTGGTGATGAAGAATTTTATTGTGTTTTAAGGGCTTGTTTACTTCAGATTATATTCAGTTCAATTCATCTCTATTTAGTTCAATCAATACACTTCTATTCAGTTCAGTTCAGTTCGGTTCATCTCTATTTAGTTCAATTAATACACTTTTATTCAGTTCAGTTCAGTTCATTTCTATTCAGCTAATGTAAACGAGCCCTTACTACTTCCTTAGACTTTAATAGAAAATTCCAAGTTCCCCTGCATGCTTTTATCATCCACAATGGTGAGAAAATATCTTTCACTACAGGTGGTAAAAGCGACCCAACCCAAAATCTGAAACTCACCCGAACTCACAAGTTAATATTGACCTAAAGTTGACCCAGTCAGACCTGAATTACCCGACTATATGACAAAAACCCGAAGTTGACCGACCCAATCCGAAACCCAAACCCTCAAACATGAATTGACCAGGACCAAATCAAATTGACCCAACCCTATCGACCCAATTATCACCTTTACCGCCTCTCCACTGGCACGCCTACCAAGGAGGAGAGGGGCAGCTATGTGTTGGATTGGTGAAGGTTAGGGTTAAGGTTAAGGATAGGATTGGATGGTGAATGTTAGGGATAGAGTATGGTGGTAGTGTGGTATTAGGGAAAGGGAATGGAAAAAATAGGGGGTAAGAGGTTTTGGATAGAGGACTTTGGAGTAATGGGGACGGGAAAGGGAATGGGAAAATTGCCTAACAAACAACATCAAAGGGAATAAGAGTGCTTGATTCCCTTTCTCTTTGATAAGACCCTCCAACCAAATGACCCCTCATTCTCCTTCCTTTCCTTTCCCTTTCCTTTTTCTTCTTTCCTTCTCTCAAAATAATAGGTTAAATTAAAAGGGGTAAAGGACGGTAATAAGTATTATTTATCCTTTAATGAGTTAATCCCTTGTTTGTTTATAGGACATACATGGGATTATTTATGGAGAATGAAATGAGGATTAAAACCCCTTAATCCCACCAAAATAATACTTAAAGGGCACAAGTACTAGAATGAGGGATTAATTTACTTTCTTATTTTCTTACATAATCCCACCATATACCAAACAAAGGATGTAGATTATATTAGTGAAATCTCACTCACCAATTCCCTATCTTCATCTCATCCTTTAATCACTCTAATCCTTATCCTTCAAAACAAGCTACAAAAGTTCTATTTAGAAAATTTCCCATTAGAATAATAAAAACGATTTTTTTTTTCTATAAATATAAAATATGTAAAAATACCTAAAATTAATATCCTATACTCAGGTATATGTTCACCTGTATTTATATTGTACTCAATTGACATTCATTTCGCTCATTTAATGAGCAGTTTTAGAAAATGAGCAAAAGGTAAAAAAGTAAATCAGAGATTTGAAATAATTTCATAAGCAATTAATGACCAACATGAATATAATTAAATGAGCAAAATATAACCTGGGTTTATTTTACATAGCTCTACGTGCACTGTCTAATAAGAAGCTCGTGAATATTATATAAGAGACTTGTGAATAGAACATTATTACTTTTTTTAAGCGAACTTTAATAATAAAATAATTGGAAAGATTTAGCCAGCTAAAGAGTAGCCCCTATATATTAATATAATAGTTCCTTAACTATTAATTCATACCGTCTGACCATCAAACAAAGCATATTAGCTAGACAAAATATACCAAAGTTAAAGCAAAAACAGATGAAAAGGTTAAAAGTTTAATTCAAGGAGCAAAGCAAAAGGTTCTCCACAAAAGATCAAGTAATTTGAGTTTCAAAAGTAAAGGAAAAAGTCAAACTAAAGATATGCAACATAGAATCTTTAAATGAATACTGGAACCTGGCCTGCTCCATAGAAACATTATAGATATTAAAATCTTGCTTGTTGCTTCCCTAATAGTAATATATGTTTCATCATTATGATAAACATGCCGTCTGGTGAGAATCGCTCCAAAGACATCCACATTGATAGCAAAATTCATAACCACACCTAAATTACAAACAAATTAAGAAAGGGAATCGTTAATTGCAACAACATATTTCCAAAAAAAATAATAATAAAAGAAATTACCAATATACTGTAAAAAATTTATAAATATATATTTAAAAATTAAAATTACGACATCTCATATCAACATGTTTTTTTCATATATAGAAAGAGTTCAAATATTAAGTTCTCCCTTAGAAGTAATTATATCATTTGTTGAATTTTTTACCTAAATATTGCAATTCCTCAAATAAATTACATGTTTGCGTTGGAAGCAAAACTATTTACCCATATACCGTCCACGTAGGCTCAGTTGTGTTTTTTTTTTTTTTAAAAAAAAAAATGCAAACGTTTCATTTAACAAAAACAACAGACTCAACCTCCCATTCGCATTTCACAAGTCACAACATAAACTGAAAAAAAACCCAGCCAATGGAGAAGAAGAGCACCGCGAATCCAGCAAGCCCGCCACCGCACCTCCTCGCCACCGCTACCAAGCCCACCACCAGCACAGCGAAACCCTAAGTACCACCAACACCACCACGCTGCTTGGAGAAGGGGAAAACCGAGATCGGTGGATCATTGATTTTGCTACAACTTTGGAGTTGGGAGCATGTACACATCGGTAGACCTATGATATCTAGAGTGAGAGTGCCTGCTGTTGATGAAAGTTGATGATGATGATCCCTTGATTCTTGGGTCCCAGCATCGACGATTCATCGATCCACTTGTGTGTAGGTATTGTGTGCATTGTAAATCATTGCTTATAGTCTTTTTTATTTTATTTGTATGTCCATATTGCTCCACTTGCGTGCAGGTATTGTGTACATTGCAAATCGTTTCTTATAGTATTTTTTATTTTATTTATATGTCCATCTTGTAGCTGGCTTAGGGTGTACATGTCCACTAGACACACAGCACGAGGGCTTGCATACTATCGCGATGCATTAGATCATCAGCGTGATGATCCGGTAACGCATTTGAATGGAAATTTTTTTTGGACTAACAATATTATTATTTTATTTAATGATCACATTTCTTTCTTGTCTATTTTTGTACAGATGACGTGGCAACCCTACTCAAAGGACATTCTGCAACAGTTGTCTGAGATATGTCGAGAGCATCCTCAGATTTGGCGCACGTCTACACCGCTAATATGTTTCGACATTGTGGAGTTGTATTTCCCTTCTCGTGTTCTACGACAGTTCGGTTTTGAGCAGTCAGTTCCGAACACATGTGACACTATTGACAAACTCCACCAAGTCGATGGATGGGGCGCTCAAAAAAACTACCGAACACTGCATGCATCATACATTGAGTAGTGGAGACGGCGTGCAGAAACTGTAGTTTCAGGAGCTCCGTTTACAGGCCTATTAACTAATGCATACATAGCTTGGTATCGGAGAATCACTAGATTGTTGATCACTCCGCTGTCGATCAGACGCCCAACCAGCCATTACCAGCCTGCCACAACGGATCATATACTGGTAAATCTAAAGCAATCATATGTATCATTTCACACCTATGCATTCAAAATAAGATTACTAATTATATTTTTACGCAGTCACGTTCTATCGCAGATATCGGTTCGAGGTGCTTGCAAGCCGTTCAGACAGCGCAAGACTTACCACCAGACAATGCTTTACAGTTCAACATTCACACTTTGCATAGTTTAGCTTTCTCATGCACTAAGACTCTGTCTACAAGCGGTCATGCACACCTCATACCTAGTTCCAGTCAGTCTCATACCCCCAGTACCTCACACACTCTTGCTACTCATTCACAACCACAACGTGGTCCGCGAGGTGGTGGTGGTAGACGCTACAGCTTTCGCACCCACCGACGTGTCTCTTCCCGGCCTTTGGTTCCTCCATCTACTCCGGCAGCATCTACCTCGTCTGCTCAACAATCACCTTCACCATCCACTCCTTCTACATCGACGACTCTATCTCCTCCACCAGTCGTATTTACATACCATCGACAACATTCTACTTCCATTCTACCCAGTGTACTCTGCAAACAATCACTGAAGGTGACGAATTAGATTTTGAATCGCCAGTAGACAAACAACCTAGGTTATAGTTGTTAGCTTGTTGACGATTTCACTTGTTGTTTTTGATTTGTAACAACCTAGGTTATGTTATGTAATTTTTCTTTTCTCATAATTTGTATATAAATAGTATGGTTGGATTTTGGATAATATGATTTCAATGCAATCATGTGTGATGGGAGTTTGGAGATATTTGGTTTTGGTGGAGATTTGTTAGGTTTGTCATTTGCAGGTGTTTGCGTGCCTATTGCAATTCCCATTTGGGGGTAGAAGAAAGATGTGGTGCAGGTTTTGGAATAACCTATAATTCACTATCACTAGTAGCGATTTCTTTAAGGAATTCGCTATTGTCGATAGCGAATTCTTTAGAGAAATAGCTATTGTCGATAGCGATTTAAGTGTAATTTTTTTTTAAAAAAAAAAGAACCTAGCACCTATCATACGTGGACGGTATATGGGTAAATAGTTTTGCTCCCAACGCAAACATGTAATTTCTTTAAGGATTTGCAATATTTAGGTAAAAAATTCTCATTTGTTTCCCATTTATATTTTCAAATTCAATTATAATTCGAACAATGTACAACTATCTCCGATCCATTAACCTTTAACTATGAATCTTAAATGAAAATATCATGAATAAAACATTGAAATCAAATAAGTTAGGAAACTAATTAACAGTGCTCGCAAAAGATAAAATCATATTTTGTATTAAAAAAAAATTTATACATAAGTGTTTATATATCTAAAATAATCCATATCAAACTTTATAATAAACAATAGAGTTTGTAGATAACATTTATTAACAACAAAACTAATATACAAAAGTGTATATTTCAAGATATGGAACGGGTACAGAAACGAATTCGAGTATCAAACGGATACAATAAGTTGATTTATCAATTATAGGATGTGTACGACAAATAGATACCATCAAATACTTTAAAAATTAAGACATTTTATCAATTGTTAATATCATTAAGAATGTTTTAATTTGATTATCATAAAAATATAAGAAAACCCTTTTAAAAAACATTTGAAAACGTGAAAAAAATGGATAAAATTATCATAAAATATGTCACAAATAATTTTAAAATTGAGTAAAGTATCAGATATTTTAGAAGTATCGGTATCCGGCATGGAATACGACTACCTCGTATCCATGCTACCTAGCCATCCACCGCATATTAAACTAATATGAAGTATATGTTTATTATTATTGTCACACATTTGCATATATAATAAATGTTAATCAATTTAGGTCTAATAATCTATAATAATAATGTTATCTAAATTCAATTCTATGTTTATAATAATTTGTATTTGTGCATATAAATATATAATGAATACTTATCTATTTAACGAACATATCATGCATCACGTGCATAAAAACTAAATTGATGCGAATGAGAAGTTGAGGACAATTAGAATTTAGAAAGAGGTAAGTAAAATAAATAAATAATAATAATAATAACCTGCATTTCATGTGATGACAGCCTTCAGTCTTCTCGACAAAAATCCTACAACGAGAACACCTCCTCCATTTTTTATCCTTTGCAAGCTTCATCACCATTAAATCTTCACTTGCTCTCTCATCATCTCCCAAACTCTGAAACTCCTCACAAGTAACCCCAGAATGCCACTTAACATGGCATCTTGCACAGAATAATCTCCTGCAACTCGGACACTCTGACATTCTCACCTCTTCATTTCCATCATCCACCATTAAAACAGAGCAATCCTTATATGGGCAATAAAATTTCTGACATTCTCAAACAGAGCATTTTCCCACCTTCCAAACACCTCTTTTGGTAATATTGAGCTACACGTTTCTGGTTCTATGGCTTCTTTGCATTTCGGTTCTGGACATTCAATTGTTGCGGCGCTTTCTCTGATCTTCGACGCTACGTATTTCCTGACGCATTCGATGCAAAATACATGTTTGCAGTCGCTTAAACCTCTGAATATTTCTGGGTTTTGTTTGTTTTCCATGCAAATTCCGCAGAAACTGAGTTGGGTTTGGGTTTGGGTCTGAGATGATTCTCCAATCTCTCTGTTTTGCTTGTGGATCTGGGTTTTATCATCCTCTGTTTTTATTGGGTGTAAAAAAACAGGGGTTCTTTGAATTGAAGAGCAGTTGAAGAGAGCTTCTTGGAGGTGTAATTCCTCAGCGTATTTTTCATCTGAGATTGGGAGTGGTTCTTCGTTGATTAATGCTAAAAGGTATGCTTCATCAACAAAGAGATCAATGCTTGAAGAAGCCATTGATGGAATAATTTGAAAAGCTTGAATTTTCAAATTTTAAATTAACTTCTTATCTGTTTGTAGTGTTTTGTATTAATATTAATAGGTAAAATATGCAGTGATTAGTGAGAGTAATGAATTTTCACTTGACTGTTTGTTTCGGAAATTGAAGATTAAAATCAATTGAAAAGGCAATGAAACGTTTTTATGCAAATCTTGTGTACTCTGTATTATTATGTTTACAGTATAATAAAATGACGAGTTATTTATTAGGGAGTAGTTTGTTTTCCCCATGATTTGGGAACGAAAATTATGGATTATACGTACAGTCGTGGTGAACTCTTCGGTCTCCATGAACGTTATTATTCCATATGTAAATATAAATATAAAGGTTTGGGTTTGAATAATTGGTTTAAACAAAATAAAATGATGTGGAGAGAAACAATTGGTTTTGGACCTAACTCAGACATGTTTGGATCCGGCCCATTTATAAAGGTTTGTGTTTGATTTTTTAGACCTAATAAGTTTGATTTGTCGAGTCTAGATCTCAATGAGTACAAGTCGGGTCGGCCCATTTATGTGAGATCTATACTCTCGACTCACAGTACAGTAGACCTATAGGCTTATTATACAAATATAAAATTAAAAAAATATCACTTTCAAGTTTTAATTTATCGTCATTTCATCGTATTTGTTAATTTCTTCGAACTAGCTTAGTCACATATATTGTGTTGTCTCGATGATTATCACCGGTCTCCAAAGGATTCGAAACTTGCTTATCCTGCACTCATTGTGAGGATTTGCTTGGCTTTAATGCATTTGGGCGTTTATTCAACGACATAAAACAACTCTTAACGAGTCTTGATGATTCATAAATCTCATAGAAAACATGGAATAATTACTGATGGAGATTATTAGGCGGAAAAATTAGAACTCGGCTGCTAAGATAGCTTCTTGAAAGAAAAAACCAAAGACTATCCATGCCTTTTGAGGTTTCCGGGACCCAGGAATGAAAATATCTCGAAATACTTAGGCATGATCTTTGGGTGATAGGGAACCATGAGATGAATTCAAGATGCATACATCAAAGTTGTATGATGACAGATTACTTAAAACAGCACACAAACCAAACGACGTAAATTCCATCTAAAGGGCAACATAATTCTTTTTAACTATCTAAAAATGACTAGGAGCCTCCCGGTGCTACTCTTAACCCATGGCTTAAATACAAGGCAAAAAAAACGGCCCCGACATGGCTGGCCTCTTAGAAGCCAAAATCAAAGGCTATAAATTATAAGTGCTCGCTTATTAGCTATGCTTTTCGACGTTCTCGGACCCCCGGAACAAAAATGTCTCAAAATACTGGGATAGAATCCTTAGGTGAGTACAGGAAGGCTAGCATGAAGGCTCGAAACACCGCACGGCCCATATATCATTAAAAATAAAATCCTCTAGATGTAACAATACTTTGTTTCAATGCCATGATTACTACTAGTAGCTAGAGCAATAATCTATTATTGGATGCTTGTATCAAGAAGAGGGTTTTACTCGATGTTTGTATTAGTGTATGTTTTACTGTAGTTGTTGCGAGTACTTGTAAGAGAGATAAAGTTGATAAAAGAGAAAAGTTGTGGGACTTATCTAGTTGTTGCGAGAGTAAAATGGTAACAGATTAGACATTATGTTGATTTTTTGTATAGTACAAAAAATATAGGAAATATATATAACAAAAATTCAATCAATTAATCCAAGCCTTAGTTCCATAAGTAGTAAAGTCGGCTACATAAACCACAATGATTATACCGTATAATCATCCATAAAGAATTAAAGATTTTCCTCCTCCACCTCTACTATCGAGAGCCTCGTCCATCGAAAATAGGGGCAGCCTTTGTAACTGTCTAACTTCTAAAAGTAGCATGCATGCAAATATGCAATAGCTAGAATAACTAACAGACGCAATAAAATTAAAATTACTGAATGAATGACATGCAATAATAATGTATTACTGTACGTAAGTATGTACAAGTACGTAAATATTTGTGCACATGACAATATGACATTAGTGGTTGTCTACGTCTGAGATCGGTTGTTAGTTTGTTACTCTACACATGATATCACTATGTTAGGATCGGATACGATGCATTAGCTGACCTGATCGAATCAGCTTCCACAGTTTACCACCACTTAGCTTCATTATCGACATTGGGCGCTGGGGCTAGGATGTTAGGGGCCCTACACACCTCATGACCTAATACCACCGCATACAAAAAAATGTGATTAGGCAACAAAATTTAACCTTAGTAATCTGTTAGTTTCAGGCACAATACTTTACCACTGATCCATAAATATAATTTTCATTCATTTATTAGTATAACAATAGTATTATGCATTATGATTTTGGGGCCCCTTGTTTTCGAGTGCCATCACTAATTGCATGTTTCATTATATTGTGTGGTGCAAGTGCTAGCCATGTCGACATCTCTTTTAAATATTTTTTTTTTTGAAAAGCTCTTTTAAATACTTTTAAAATTAGCTCATTTAACTATTCTAGACTTGTTTAAATATCCATTAGAGTGCTTATCACATGCCCTATAAAAAATTATAAAAGTTGATACATTGTTAGTGATGTATGGTGTTGATGTAAACCCTCCAAGGCGTGGAAATTACACTTTCCTTCTAATCGAATTCGCCCTTAGATCACCGGGTTACCACGAACGATTAGTGAGATACAATGGAGAAAAGAACCCTACACTCTATGTGATCTCAAGAGTATAGAAACGAAAGGACTTGTGTTTAAACACACTTAGTAAAATTAGCTAGACATTACCAAGTGCTAACAAGTTGTAGTGAGTATAAGAATTTCAGAATTTCTTGTGTATCCTCAACAATGAACTAGGACCTCTATTTATAGGCCAAGAATGAAGTGCAATCAGCTTCAGAAGCTGATCAAACTCCCCATCAAACCTCATAAAATCAGATTTAATGGAGTTTAATGTGTATTAAACTCTCATGAAGATTCCATGCTACTATGCAAACCTTCAACCTTATGATTTTAATCGTTCATTATACTGATTTAAGTCAGTAATGAAATCATTAAACATGCATAAATACGCTTAAAGCATCCAAGGCAAAGTATCCCAGAATTCGTAAAATTGCACAAATTTTTCCAGTAGAAAATCGCGAGCCACGAAAGAACCGTCGCGAGGTGCGACTTGGCTCTGTCGTGGCTCTTGATTTTTGGCTACCTCCAGAAACGTTTCGCGAGTCGTGAGGTAGCCTCGCGACTCGCGAGGTACCTCTAGATTCATTGTTTCTCTTTGCCTTATACCCTTAGTTCATTGTTCAAGCCCATTTAGTCATAAATGTTCCAACATATATCTCCCACTATACTCTATAAAAAATTATAAAAGTTGAAATTTACAAAATCTACACATCTACAAGAATCTAACTGATTGCACATGATTTTTTTTTCTTCTTATGTGTAACAAAGATTTTTCATGATTAAAATTTCTTTCTCATCGTGCCCAAATTCCAAACGTAACAAACATTCTAAAACAGATGGAGTATAAAATATTGATATTAATAAGCTACATCTGGAGTTCATTGATCTCACAATCTGATGTAACTTTTAACTAAAAACTGCAACTTTCTACAATAAATCTGTAACTTTTTGCATAAATTAAACGTTATAATTTTTGTTCCAAAATTACAATTTTCAAGTGAAAAGTTATCATATCAAATCGTCAAACAGTCTGACAATCTGACAGAATACTTGCTAATGAGCAAATTAAAAAAAAGAATATAGTATATAACTACATTCTACACACGTGATATTTCACAAGTAAAACAAAGTATAACAGGATAGATAATCCTTTTTTTTTAAAACCTACTCTGTAATTTTGCATAGAAGTGAAAGTATTTTGAGAAGTAACTAAGATACTTGAAAGAAATGGAGAGACTACCATCTTGTAATTACCATCTTGTAATATGATTTTAATTTAAATTAAAGAATTAATGAGTATTCCCTTCAATTTTTTTTGCTGATATATTTTTTGTAGCGTAAATTCTGGGAAGAAACGTGTGAATTGGTAGAATTGGTAAAATTCATATGAGCATTGAGCCTCATTGATAGAGTATGTAACATATTTTTGTGATTCAACTATTAGTTTAAACTTTTGGTTGAGATGATCCTTTAACATGGTATTAAAGTCAACGTGATGTAAAGGTCACGGGTTCAAATCCCATACATTCTCCATTTCCTATCTTAAGATTTTGACACCTAATTTAACATTAAGCTTGGATCTTAGATAATCAAGATACCTTATGTTATACTTTTATAAATTTATCCTTTAACTTTTGATGATCATAAATAAGTTCTTTTAAATTAAAAGAGACTGATGTATAAATATTTTACTCCCTCTGTCTCAAATTACTTGCTACATCCTCTTTTTCACATATCCCAATGCACAACTTTAAATTAAAATATCTTGAATTACACATAATAAAAAATTATAAAAATTATATGTTTAAAAAGTACATATTGAGACGAATCAAACTAGATACATCATGACTATATTTTTCTTTATGTACATGAAACTATAAGCACTCAAAGTTTACAAATGAATAGTGTTATTTTTAAGAATGTAACAACTAATTTGGGACGGAGGGAGTAGCAGATAATGACACTACAGAATAATGATTTATCTTCCCCGTGACACCTATGCCAATAAATACCATCGCAATTCGCTTGCAAGTATGCTACCAATGCTCAACAAGACAACAAGACTTGATGGGCTTTATGTTAACAACTTGTTGTAGTAATAATACAGAGATAATGAGAGGTCGGTACAATAAGGGTGGCAATTTATGGACTCCAAATTTTCGCAAACACACTCAACTTAGGCAAATAATTTTTGCGCTCTAATTTGTAAGATTACATATTTCTATACTATTTATACATTGAAGTGTCAAAATTATTTCCCACTCCACTTTATCCATAAAATTCCCTTACATGTAAACAAATGTGAAGTGTATAATTCATCATATTACGATAAGTCAATAACACATACATCTGCATACCACAATCAAATATATATTTTGAAAATCGTTACACGTGTAAATGGAAAAAAATCAGAAAACAAAGACAAAAATAATAGAACAATCAATCTAAGAACTATATATGTATATCATTTTTCATTAATTTTTTTTTTATTATATACTTCCTCTATTAACTAACAAATTAAATTTAGGATTTTTTGTCCAAAACCACCTAAACTTTTAGGGGGTTTGTGAAAAACCACCTTAAATAAAAAGAATTGTCCAAAACTACCGGAATTATACAAAACCATTGTTGACCCATACCTTGATGGTTTTGGGGAGAGTTGACCATGGTTTTATACGTATTTTTATGTGTATCTTTATACGAATACATATTCTTTTACGTATTTCTGTATTTTTATGTGTATTCTTATACGAATTCATATTTTTATATTTATTTTATACGAAATAGGCATAAATATTTTTTAAACGACACGCGAATCGAGGCTATCCGCGAATACAGTTCGTGGTTGATCGGGTCATTTTTTGCGAATTCCGACCACCAAACGGATCCCATAAGGGTTAAAATGACCCGTAAAACCTTGAATGGGTTATTTTTTTCCTGATACGTAAATCGATGCACACAAGTCGAGGCTATTCATGAAAGACGTTCTCAGGTTGTTTTTTTGCAAATTCAGACCTCGAAACAGACTCATTGAGGGTTAAAATGACCCGTAAAACGTTGAATGGACTATTTTTTACCTGACCCCGTCGATCGATGCACGCAAATCGGGCTATTTTCTATCTGGGAACCTAGATATGCGCGCATCGATCTACGTGTCAAAAAAAATGACACGCAAATCGGGCTATTTGTTCAAGGTTTTATGGGTCATTTCAACCATTAAGGGTCCGTTTCGAGATTGGAATTTGCAAAAAATGACCCAATTAGCCTCGAATTGCGTCCGTTTCGGGTCATTCATATTTGAATTGCGTCCATTTCGGGTCATTCATATTTTTACATTTATTTTGACCCGAAATACGTATAAATACGTTTTTAAATGACACGCAAATTGATGCAATCCGTGGACGCAATTCGAGACTGATCGGGTCGTTTTTGCAAATTCTGACCTCGAAACTGACCCCATAAGGGTTAAAATGACCCGTAAAATCTTGAATGGGTTATTTTTTTCCTGACACGTAAATCTGTAACGACCCGACTTTTCTAGGCTGTCGATTTACGAAGGGAAATCGACAAATGGATCGTTACCAACATAAAACTTAACAATAATATTATAATTAAAGTCTAAAATTCCTTTTTATTAATTAAATACTGAAACAATAATCCCAAAAGTCTATAAATAAATACTTAAATACACCATAAAACTGTATCTTCCCAACAGACTGGGATAAACTAAACCATTATGAAAAGAAAACATAAACTAGACTCTAGTTCACTCTACTGATCACATCAACACTCAACCCGAACCAAACGAGAGCCCACTTATGCGTCTGCATCATCACCTGAAATGGGGGGTCCACCGTCAGTGGCGAGTAACTAGGCTGTCCCGCTTAAATGAGGGACCGCTAACCACATAATAGCATAGAATCAACCAAGAAAATCATGCAAAAACACATGGAAATACGTACGAAAATACATACGAAATATGTACAGAAATACGTAGAAAAATACGTATAAAAATACGTAGAAAATACGTATACAAATATGTATAATATATGATTACAATACGTATAAAATACCTGCAAAATACGATTAGAAATACATACCATATACGTATAAATTACAAATGCAAATACGTACAAATACACATACAAAATACATATAGAAATACAGACCAAATCACTTATACATAATACATGTAAATACGCGTACAACATACACTCAAATACATGTAAATACAGACTTACCAGACGTACGCAGCGGAAGACTTAATATTAAAAAACTAATACATAAACACACAATAATTCACATATATACACATATAACATAATCCCTCCCGTGAAATGCTTATCTTGTCACATTTTACCCAAAAACCCTTCTTTTAACCATCTTATTGGACCGGTCATTATGCTCGTTGAGGATCCCGTGTGCACCCCAACTTTCCTAAAACATGCCGGGGGAACTCGTGTATTCCACCCGTAGCCTCCTTTGCAAGAACTAAGCCTAAGCTATGGCCATAACCCCTAAATAGCAGCTCGTGTACTACTACTTAGACGACTACATATCTTAAGATCCAGAACTGCCCAAAGACCGCAGTAGGGCAGTGGCTTGGACTTAACCCGATCTGATGACTCGTGTATCATCAAATGAGCGTCCGTATCGTATCTTGTCTTTTCTAAAGGCCATCGTGAGACCACTAATTCACAACATTTTTCTAAAGGCCATCTTGAGACCACTAGTTCATATCATCTTTTCTAAAGGCCATCTTGAGACCACTAGTTCCTTTCATATTATAACTTTCCTTTTAATCATATTGTTACTTTCCTTCATATTATAACTTATCCCTATTAATTCCTTTTAATTCCTTTAATTATATTAATTCCTAAAATTACCTTCTAATATTATTACAAGTCAAAAATTAAACTAAAATTGATCAAACATCACTAGGACCACACAACATTTTCAACAATATCATAATAATTAAATTAATTCATTAAACAATCATATAAACAATTAAATAAATCTTTTAAATTAACATTTAGCAACCAATATAACTTAAAACATGATAAAAATCCTATTTTTCCTATTCTAACCTACTCGATATTTTTAGTGAAAAATACCAAGATTTATACTTTAAATTAAATAAATACAATTATCAATAATTAATTACATAAACTTAATAATAACCAATAAAATCATACTTTAAATATCATATCATCAAGATTGGACTAAAACAAAATTAAAATCAATTCTTTTTATACATAAAACCACACGGCTTCTTAGGGCAAATAATATATCAAGAACAATTCCAAGATTCAATAATAACATACTTAAATTAAAGATTAAGTTAAAGATTAGTCATAACAATTCAAGATCAATCAAGATTAATCATAAAAATCAGATTTTTAATTCTTTAAATTACTATGAACCACTCGACATACATATAACATGAACAAAATTAATTCTTTTAAATTTAATACTTTAATTAGAAATTAAACATTCAAGATCAACATATTAATTCAAGAAAAATAACATAAAAATAATCATGAGATACCATATACTACTCGACATTCATAGAACAAATCAAGAACAAGATTAGACAATTTATCATGCAATAATTCAATACAACATGTAATTAAATAAATTATTTCATGCATAGAATTTATTAAAACAATTAAAGATTCATAAAGATTACATAATAATATCAAGAAAATAACATGTACAAATATCATCATATGGTTCGGACTTTTCAACCTAAACATGATACTAAACCATTCAATTTTTCCTAGTTTAATCCTAATTAATTATATAGAAAACTACCCTAATCTAAGAGAGATAGTCTAGTTACCTTAGATTAGGAAAGAAAATCAAGATAAATCACCATTGGAGTTTCGAAAACACACGGCCAAGCTAGAGAGAATGTTAGGGTTTCTTTTGTGAGTTTTGAAAATAGGTAAAAAGAAATAAGAGTATAATGTTCCTAATTAAATATAAGGAACAAAGAAAACAAAAAAAAAAATTAAAAAAAAAAAAAAACAACAAAGATCCGTGAGAGAGGGGAGCAAGAATAGGGTTAGTGAGTGATTTTAGGGGACTTGGTAAGTGTAGAGAGACCAAGTACAATTAGTTGAAAAATAGGTTTAAAAAAAATTAATTAAATAAATAATTAGTTAATTAATAACAAAATAATAATAATAAAAAAAAATATCCCTTGGCCATCACAAGATAGGGGCCGGCCAAGGAGGGAGGAAAATGGGTTTTTAGGCCCAATTTCAAGATAAGAAGAAGACACAAGAATTAAACAGTCCAAATCATCGGGCCTTTTTGGACTTAGATTATAAAATAATATTAATTAACCGCGAAATTTTCTGGCACTAAATTTCGGGTTATTAAAAAATCGATGCACGCAAGTCGATCGACGTATCATGTAAAAATTAGTCCATTCAACGTTTTACAGGTCATTTTAACCCTTAATAGATCCGTTTTGAGGTCTGAATTTGCAAAAAACGACCTGATCAGCCTGAACGACATTCGTGAATAGCCTCAACTTGCGTGCATAGATTTACGTATCAGAAAAAAATAGCCCATTCAAGGTTTTACGGGTCATTTTAACCCTCATGGGGTCCGTTTTGTGGTCGGAATTCGCAAAAAATGACCCGATCAACCCCGAACTGTATTCGCGGATAGCCTCGATTCGCGTGTCATTTAAAAAATATTTATACCTATTTCGTATAAAATAAATATAAAAATATGAATTCGTATAAGAATACACATAAAAATACAGAAATATGAAAAAAAAATACATATTCGTATAAAGATACACATAAAAATACGTATAAAACCATGGTCAACTCCCCCCAAAACCATCAAGGTATGTGTCAACAATGGTTTTGTATAATTCCGGTAGTTTTGGACAATTCTTTTTATTTAAGGTGTTTTTTCACAAACCAAATTTAGAGGGTTTTGGACAAAAAAAACCTTAAATTTACTCACATGTTATTATTATACTCCAAAAAGGGGTTGTGGAAGTATACTCAACTCAAGTCACAAAGGAGAATCATTTCAAAAGAAAGCAAACATACCATACCTAAAAAAACTAAACAAAAGATCCCACCTATGATTCCCTTTAAAATTTCTTATTATGTATGTCCCCTCCAAAACCCAAATAAACACTTTCACTCTTTCACTTCAATTCCCACTCTTTCTTATACATATATCGCAGCAAAAAAATAAAAATAATGCCACCCTCAAAACCTTTCCTCCCTTTGATTTTCAAGCTTATTATTATTATTCTCCTTTGTTTCATACCACTATATTCCACTTACTCTTTCCCAACCACCTCTAAACTTGAACATAGAACCTTCATCATTAGTGTTAACCACCATGCTAAACCCTCTGTTTTCCTCACTCACCATCATTGGTATCAATCCACCTTAAACTCCATCTCTTCCACCACCACTCCTAAGCCAGTCATCCATAGTTACGACGCCGTTTTCAATGGTTTCTCAGCCCACCTCACTAACTCTGAAGCCAACCTCCTTTCTAAACTACCCCATATTGTTGCTCTTATTCCAGAGCAGGTTCGATCCCTTCACACCACTCGCTCGCCGCTCTTCCTCGGCCTTGAACCACCCACCTTCTCCTACTCCAACACCTCCTCCTTGCTCGAGGACTCGGATTTTGGGTCAGACCTCGTGATCGGAGTCCTTGACACGGGTATCTGGCCCCAACACCCGAGCTTCAACGACCGTGGCCTTAGCCTCGTACCTAGGAAATGGGGCGGGCGTTGCCCACCCCATTTCCCTTGCAACAACAAGATCATTGGCGCGAAATTGTTTTGCGAGGGGTACGAGGCCACCAATGGTAGGATAAATGCGTCTGAGTTTCGGTCCGTCCGTGACATGGACGGACACGGGACCCACACTGCCTCGATTGCGGCAGGGAGGTACGTCTTCCCCGCGGAAACGCTCGGCTATGCTAAGGGTGTTGCTGCGGGGATGGCCCCTAAGGCGAGGTTGGCCGTGTACAAAGTGTGTTGGGCGCTAGGGTGTTATGACTCTGACATTCTTAAGGCATTTGATGACTCCGTTAAAGATGGAGTTAATGTAATCTCAATGTCAGTTGGTGGGTCGGTTGTTCCGTACTACCTTGACTCGATTGCTATCGCGGCGTTCCGGGCTGTGCAACAGGGGGTTTTCGTGTCGGCCTCTGCTGGAAATGGTGGGCCGGGCGGGTCATCGGTTACGAATGTGGCCCCATGGGTCACCACAGTTGGTGCTGGATCAATTGATAGGGACTTTCCGGCGTATGTAGTGTTGGGTAATGGGAAGAGGATTCCTGGGGTTAGTGTTTGTAAAGGGCCCGGGTTTGAGCCCGGTGAGTATTACCCGGTTGTTTATGCGGGTAACACTGAAAGTGACGGTGGTGGTGTTGGTGGTAGCGGTGGGTATTCTGCTTCATTGTGTTTAGAAGGTTCATTGGATCCTAATTTGGTAAAAGGGAAGATTGTGTTGTGTGATAGAGGGATTAATTCTAGAGTTGCAAAAGGACAGGTGGTGAAACAAGCTGGAGGAATTGGTATGATTCTTGCTAATGCTGTATTTGACGGTGAAGGCTTGGTGGCTGATTGCCACGTTTTACCCGCCACCTCCGTCGGGTCCGCCAACGGAGACATTATCCGAAGGTACATTGCTAAACATTCGATACGGCGTCCTTCTTCAGTGCCGACGGCAACCATCATATTCCAGGGGACTCGGGTCGGTGTTCGGCCGGCTCCTATAGTGGCCGCGTTCTCGGCCCGTGGGCCGAACCCACAAACACCCGAGATACTCAAGCCGGACTTGATTGCCCCCGGCTTGAATATCTTGGCCTCTTGGACGAAACAGGTTGGCCCGTCCGGGCTCACCATGGACCACCGTCGGGCCGAGTTTAATATATTGTCGGGTACGTCGATGGCGTGTCCGCACGTGTCGGGCCTCGCCGCTCTATTGAAGGCGGCGCATCCTGGTTGGAGCCCGGCCGCCATAAGGTCGGCCTTGATGACGACAGCGTACGCCATTGACAACCAAGGCGGCATCATAAAGGACGAATCAACGGGGAACGAATCCACGGTGATGGATTTCGGGGCGGGCCATGTCCATCCACAGAAGGCCATGGACCCGGGTTTGGTATATGACATTACAACCTATGACTACATAGACTTCCTTTGCAACTCTAACTATACTCTCAACAACATTGAAGTTATAACAAACAAGAGCTCCAATTGCCGGGATGCAAAACGGGCGGGTCATGTGGGTAACTTGAATTACCCTTCAATATCATATGTATTCCAACAATATGGAAAGCATAAAATGTCTAGTCATGCTATCCGGATTGCTACCAATGTAGGCGACCCGAAATCCATATACAAGGTGAGGATCCTCCCACCCACGGACACACGGGTGACCGTGGAGCCCGACCAGCTTAAGTTTAGGCGGGTCGGGCAGAAGTTGAATTTCTTAGTTAAGGTAGAAGTGGAGGCTGTTGAATTATCAGCTGGATCTTCCATGACAAGGAGTGGGGCAATTATATGGTCAGATGGAAAGCATACAGTGACTAGTCCTCTAATTGTAACAATGCAGCAGCCACTGTAGTTGCTTTGTATCAGTATGTATTCGAGAAAGTCTGCACTTACATATTGTGTAATGACCAATAACAGTCCATAGCATTAATGAACTAGTGGACAATGATATGGGTTATAATTGATCATTACATTTTATGTAATTACACAATGTGTAAGTGTAGATTTTCTCGTATGTATGTAGTGCAGTTGTATTAGTTTTATTTTTGGGTTATGTGTAACTTTTTAATTATTTGGCACAAAGTTGTAGAATAGAAGTATATAAAAACATATGGAGATGGGACTAAGTGAAGAGTGTTTGTGTGAGAGTGTGTGACTGCAGTTATGAGAATCTCTGCAGGTGTTTTCCTCTCAACTTCAGAAAATACAGTAAGTGAATTGAATGATGAGGGGTATCTTGGGTAGTGGAGCATAATATATATAGTACTATCACATTATTTGTAGCGTAATTACTTATGATGCTTAGCCAATTTGCGAGAACTTTTCATTTTTTCCTTTTTATAAGTGTTATGTGTGTCGACTAAATTGAGTCGGTGTGTGAAATTGCAGTAGGGGCCGTCAGGCCGGTTTAAGGCATAATACTGTCCACATTACCAATATATCATATTATTTATACACTGTGGTGTGTTTTTAATCCATGATCAGGACTTATTTGTGCTAAACAGATTAGGTCAGGTCATGGCTAATAATTTATTGGTATTTCTTATAATGGAAGTTGTGATTGATGCTTACAAAAAAGTGTAGAGAACTAAAGAGGAGGGTATGTATACAGAGTGATGAATGTTTAAGATGCATGTGTGTAGTGGAGTTGTGTCGTTTTGCTCATTGGCTACATCCGAAAGAAAGAGAACACAGCATCTGGGTTAGCAATGCATGTGAAAATCTAGCACTAGTATTGATTCAATAAGACATCAGTGTTGCTGTGTATAGGTTAGGGGGACCAAACATGCGCTAGGGATACCCATATTTTTGGCATTTTATGGTTTTATTCCAATTTTCATCTTTATTTTAATTAACCAAAATTTCCCATTAAAGGAAAGAGAATCTTTGATTATTATTTTTTTTTTTTTTAAAATATGTAAGAAAACCATCAATTCATTAACTAATACGCTGCTACTAATTCAAAGGGAGAAGGGAGAAATACCACAGTATAATGCACGGAGGTAAGGATCAAATCACCTGGGTCATGGGACGTGGGGAACTTACCACGGCACCAAGTTATACCCCAACTCGTATCTTTGATTGTTTGTTACTATTCGTGTTAGTCTCTCCCTCCCGTTATCTTTAATTTTCTCTATTTTTCATTTTTGTTTGTCCCAAAATTTGTGTCCCTTTTCTATATTATATGCAAACTTTTCCTCTCTTATTCTCTCTCCTTTTTTTATTAGATGAGAAAATCCGACTAACTCCTTTCAAAAGGGTAACCAAGAGTGTCTTTCCTTATAATAACTGAAAGCGTTAGAGAAGGGGGTGAAACTAACACGCTAAATTAGAGTAGTTTGCATAATCGGAAAACATTGATATCAGTTGTTGATTTTAATGAAGGTGCTAATGTTAAAGCTAATAGATGCTAACTGCTTTAGAGACAAAAAAAAAATCTTGAAAATTAAGAAACTTAAATGTGAATCTCATTGAAATTAACTTGAGAGCATTTCCTTATCTCTCAATTACAAGATGTGTTTGGGAAGATTGAGCTCAGAATACTCTAATAGTAGTGGTAGTTTATGCCTTGAAACTTACTTCTTATTTCTGAAAACTTTTTTTTAGACAACAAAACCATAGAACCAGAACAAGCAGAACAAACAAAGAAAACACAGACACAAGACTACCCTCACCTAGTTATTCTAATTAATTATTTTTTTGGCTTTCTCAACATCAATAAAACCACCCTCACCTCCACAAGAGGAAGTAGTCGACACATTGTCGGCGAAACACGTAAATTCTTCTTATGTTTTTCTTTTTTTTTTATCTTTTTCACATCTGTTATAACAAGTAGAGTCCAATGTTGGTCCACAATCATATATATATATATATAATTATTTCTGAAAACTAGTTATTCTAATTAATTATTTTTTTGACTTTCTCAACATCAATAAAACCACCCTCACCTCCACAAGAGGAAGTAGTCGACACATTGTCGGCGAAACACGTAAATTCTTCTTATGTTTTTCTTTTCTTTATCTTTTTCACATCTGTTATAACAAGTAGAGTCCAATGTTGGTCCACAATCATATATATGTATATATATAGAGAGGAAGGATTGGCTAAAAACCAAAAGATGGTTGAAAACCAGACAGAAAATGGTTTAAAGGGGTACATTAGATGTTTAAAGGGTACAAATGGTTTTTAGCGAAAGTTACAAATATTTACAAAGATTGTCATTAGTAATCACATGTGTACCCCTTTAAGTGTCTAATGTAGTGGTTTTTAGGTTGAAAACATTTTTAGTTGATCCTCTTCCTATATATATATATGTATGTATATATATATATATGGAAATTGATGTTAACAATTGGCTCAGTTTATTTAACAATTTGTTAAAAAGATGTCCATTTTGCATGCCCAAAAATTGGCTCGATTTATTTTTCATTGTTTCTCATTGAGTCATTGATAACCTTGAATTTTTTTTTTTTTTTAAATTCTCACCATAACCCTCAGTTATTTTCTTATTCTTAAATATGACCTTATGAGGGAAAATCATTAGTTTAGTTGACAATTTGTTAAAATTAATGTTCCATTTTAGTTACCAAAAAATTGGTTCGGATTGTTTGTCATCACTAGGTTAAAGTTTGGGATTTATTTTGGTCCTTAAGGGTCAAATTTGCAATTAAAATCAACAAAAAAAAAAAAAAAAAACCCATAGGTTTTCAATTAAGATTTTTTGTGTGGTTACTTTTGCCCTTAAGACTCAAATTAGCCCTCAATTCCAATAGAATTAACGATTTTTTTATGAGGTCACTTTTGAAAGTAAAATAATAATCGAGGGTCATAATGAGAATATAAATGTTCAGGGTCACCCATGATAAACTTAAAAAGTACAGGGTTATCATTGAGAATGTCCAATTAATTATGGTCTTGTTTGATTCAGATTACTTCAACACCTTATTACTTATTTCATATTAGACCAGACCCAACCAGATCATATCAAAAAAAATAAGTTCAGATTAGATGAGGTAATTTAATTTGATTTTTTCAACTTTAAATATATTTGATTCAATAACATAAAATGTTATGAAAATTGCATATTAGTAAACTACTCATTAATACTAATTAAATAAGATCTTAATTGATATATTTTTTCCTTATGAATTAGCATATATATGCAGCCAAATATTAGTCAAATCAGACAATAAGTTCAGGTAGATTAAATCGGAAAAAAAAAGTTCAGATCAGATTGGTTCAGATTATCAAATATTAGGTAAATTAAACATAGCCTAAATCTAATGCAAGAAGGCCAAGAAAGAAAGTGCAAGTCTTCTGTTAGACCATTAAAAAGGACACATGCCGCACCCTTACTTATTTTAAAAAATAGCCAAAACCCTAAGCCAAAAAAAAAACCCTAAAAAGGGGCTACTATAGATAAAACTGTAAGCCCAAATCTGTGTGTTAGTTTGTTGTTTATGCAGTTTTTTTTGTCAATAAGTGAGTTTTTTTATGAGAGTTTTCTATATCATCTTTTTTGGGGTTTTATGTGTTCTGCCTTTATGACAATTTTGTGTACTATTTTTTTACAGGTTTGACGATTTGGGGAAGATGATGATAGTCCAAGAAGGTATATGATACAATTTTTATGTTTAAGACAACTATAACACATGTTTTGAAAATCTCCGCCCATAAAAATGCACAGACATCGAAGTTAGCAATATGTTTCATCATTGAATTCATCCTCTTCTAGGAGTTGCGCTTTAATATGGTTTTATTTAGTTGTTTTGAATTTAAATTTATTTTCGTATTTTAAATTTTCTTGAGTTATGTATTCATATTCAATTTAAATGTCATATGCATATTTATAAATTAATTTCATTTTCCTGTCAAAAAAAAAAAAATTAGTAGATAATTTAGCGGAAAGGAGACTCTATTCCAATGAGATTGGATCTGCGACAACACTATCGGTTTCTATGGCCCAAAACTATTTCCTCATGTTTCGTCTTTCCTTACTGCATGGTGCTTACGTATGATAGTTTAGTATCATGGGCCAAACTTATTAAAGGGCCCGATTTGTATAGGTACTGGATGCAATTCAAGTTTGCAACTTATTAATATGTTACGGGTGGAGTATATATATATATGTTAATAGCAATAATTTGACGTTTTTCCTCTCTACTTTATGTCAAATTGTTGTCATTAATATGTTACGGACGAAACATAAGTATTCACTCCACTCTTTGCTTCTTTTTTTTGCTTTTTGATTGAAAGTGTCTCTTGTCGAATGTCGAAAAACAAAATTGATCAAAGATTTGGACAAGGTATTACGATTTTTTAAATTAAGGTAAGGCTAACAAGACTTTACAGATTGTCTGTTACACGTTAATATCTGGTAATAATACTTTGAAATATTAGGGAATGAACTTTTTAATTAACGCACTCTATGCCATATACTAAAACTAACCATACTATCAAATATAATCAAACTTTGAAGAAGATCCAATAGTTAAGCAATCAATAATTTTGTTCTTTGAAAACTAGGTTATTTTCTCTTTACTTAATTGAAATGTTCCTAATCAATATCGAAAGAACATATTTTTTTTCTTTTTATTTAAAAGATGTTTGATTAGAAACGTATATGAAGGAAAATCTAACAAAAAAACGTCTTGGCAGTGTTAATATTAGGATAATGATATATACATCCTTAATTAATTAGGTGTTTTATAAAAGTATTTAAGTCTTAGCCTAGTAATTAAGTCAGACTTTACCGCATGTATTTTTGAGGATTCTTTATTTTTTTCCCTTTCAGATTAGGTTGCACAAAAACGAATACTGGTACATGTACGGATAAGAAACGGGTATGGAAAAACGTCATTGAAAAAATTAAGGATACGGGTATGTGAAAGAAAAAACAATAAGAGAATATATAAATTTTAACATAATTTCAATATAACACTGGAATAAATATCAAATTTAGTGTTGATAATATGAATATTCACTATATAAATTATTTAGAACCTAAACGATATGAACAATTAAAGCGAGAAAAATAACTCAAAAATTATGGGGTATTTGATTAAGCTTAATTAATTGTTTCTATGTGGGTACGTGTGTCGGTGTCGCACACAAGATATGGCAGGTTGGAGGTGTGTCTATGCTTCGTAGTTTCAGATGCTTTTGTCGACTAAATTTGAGTCGGTTTTTATAAGTGCAAGCTAAGGAAATAGTCCCTCCAACCCGAATTCATTGCTCCATTAGAGTTTAGGACTCATTTTTTTTGTGAAAAGTAAGGGTAAAAATATAAAGTTATAAGTAAAAGTAATGGATATTAAGTGGTAAATAAGAGTATAAATGTAAAGTTGTATGTAGCTTATTTATCAAAAAAAGGAAATAAAACAGTTACTTTGGAACAAATAAGGAAAAAAAAGTGAAGCAATTATTTTGGGAGGAGATGTAAGAAAGTACATACTTGTATAGTTGTATCATTTGTATGCACCAAGTCCATTTACTTGCCAAATTTATTTTATTTTTAAAAAAAACAATTGTCCATGTTTATGTTTGTTAAAAGAATGTACTAAATGCTCATCTCGTTGATTACTTGTAGATAGGAATGAGTCATGGTACCCAATCAAAGTTGAAGAACATAATTAGTTAATTACTTTATGACTAATTGACTATATACCTGTTAGCTGTTGCCTATATCCATAACGTGTGACTTGGTGGCTTCAACTCTGCTCTTTTGCCATTTTTTCTGAAAACTTTACCGTACGGATTCCTCACAAAAACGACGTTGCTGGGTTATTATTACATAATTATATCAGCAGTATACGTTTATCTAGAGCTGACAATCTCTGACACGAATTGATAACATGATATGAACCCGACTCGAATTTATTAAGAGAAACTCGAAACTGACATGATACGACACGAAATTGACTTGTTTTGACACGATTGTCTTAGAAAGAGTATTTTACATCTATGTAACTTTTTTTAATATAATTAACTAACGGACGACCCGAAACTGACACGAAAGTTAACACAAATACGGCCCGTTAACCCATTTTGTTAGCTCTACAGTTTACCTTACGCCTTACTACATGTATTTGCAAGAATTTCTTATAATCGACATTTCAGAAGCGTGTGTCGATCAAATTGGGCCGGATGTATGACATGCTTTTAAGCTCATCTAAGATCTAATATCATTCAGATTATCAAATTAAAAAAATTACAGTATTACAGTGTATTACTCCCTCTGTCTCAAATTACTTGCTACATTCTCTTTTTCACATCTCCTAATACACAACTTAAAAAAAAATATCTTGAACCACACATAATAAAAAATTATAAAAATTATATGTTTGAAAAGTACATAGTGAGACGAATCAAACTAGATCTATCATGACTATATTTTTCTTTATGTACACGAAACTATAAGCAGTCAAAGTTTACAAATGAATAGTGCCCATTTTCAGAATATAACAACTAATATGGGACGGACGGAGTATATTATATTAACAACAAGTTGACAAATTGACTGGTGCGATGAACCTCATAATTCATGTCAACCTCACTAATCGAATGTAGCTGTTAATTAAATTTTTATATGATCTTACTTAATGACTAATTTATTCACCAAAGTGTAAGGTTTATTATTACACACTCCATCTTCAAGCGACCTAGCTTATTCAATTCGTTACATTTTTACTCGTATTTAATTTTCCTTCAATGTAGTATGATTGACTACTAGTTACAGGCATATCATTACTCTTTTTTGTACTAAAATAATGAGAACAAAATCAAGTTGCTTGCCTATGCAAGTGGTTCTTCAACTTGCACTCGCTCATTATCCATATGGCCATATACCGAATGATTAGCCACTTTTCATCATATCCTCAATGGTATGTTACCTTAGCATGTCCAGAATGAATGAAGTCTTAGCCTAATGGTTAAGTTTTCAGCATTTCAGGTACAAGTTCTTGCGTTTAATTCTCACCGCACTTATTTGTGAAAATTTCTTATCTTTCTCCTTATAGATACGTATGTTGGCTAAATTGGGCCAACTGACCTGCAGTAGGACCCGGTTCAAGGCCTAGTACCCCACACATTATCAAACTAAAAAAAAGCTACCTTAGCCTCTTAAGTACTACATCCGTACCTGAAAATTGGCTACATATGGGTTTTCACTTTATTAGGAGTTGTATTAATCGAATAGGAAAGATAGCAAGTGTGGTAGGAGGGAAAAAGTAGAGATAGACTGTTGGGGGCCACATAGCTTAAAAAAAATGAACCAATCTTTAAAGGACAACTCATAATAAAATATGTAGCATTCTTTTCGGGGCAAAGGAAGTACCACATACTACTCAATCAATTGGATTCTAAATTTTGAACATCGATCTAGTTCAATCTTCTTTATATAATCAATATTCTTGGCCCCCTTTTCATACGTTACTATAATTGTTGCAGATGGTTAGGTACCACCATAGTTAGAAGGGCTACCTATTTTTGTATGACATCTTTTTATCCTACTAATTCCAAAAAATAAAGTTGCTCGTATGAATATTATTGAATCTTGCATTTGTGTGTACACTATTATGTGTCTCACGTAAAAACACTAATTAGCATGAGACACTTACTAGTGTGGACATATATACGGGCTTCAACATATATATTATATATATACTGATCATAAATGGAAATTTTGCTTTCTTGGTGCCTAGTGATACAATATACTAACTAGTTTGAACAATAAACCCATGATCTTTATTTTGTACTCTTTAATTTTTATTTATCAGTTACTTTTGGAATTTTGCTCATTTATTTAGCCATATAGATAATGGGTTGATATATATAGTAACTTTATTGAAAAAAACTTAATTTCGAAATTCAATCAACGTTTGCGATAATTTATTGCAATTTTTTATTTATTTGAGTCAATAAAAATCAAAGCAAATTTGAGCATGACATTACAATTGAGAATCAATAAGATTACTATATATAAATCGAAAGATTACAATTGGGAATCAATAAGATTACTATATACACCCGAAGCTGAGAGAGTATACTTCAATAATTTCAATTACATTATTAGAACTTGGGACTTGGAAGTTGGAATTGGTATTATTTAAAAAGGAAAAAAAGTAGTTGGAAGTTGGAGCTAGTATTATATATAGTTGAACAGTTGCATGTTGTACGTGTATTACAATTTTGGGCAATTTATCTTCGTTAATTAGTTAGGAACGTGACTGACACAAGACAACCTTATCTTCTCAAATCATCTTGACTAATCTGGATCGTAAACTAATTTTTTAAGGTACAATTTGAAGAAGAATAGCTAATAGCTTGCATGAATTTATTCAATTGTTGGTTCTTCTCAACATGTAAATATGTGGACATGTGGTGAATGGTTGATTGAATTTTTCATCAAAAGGACAACTCTTAAATTGGCACATTTTTTCAAGTTAAAAGAAGACTTTGTCTGGCCTCTTTTAACTACGTAGTTTTGAGTCTAGATATTGAAAAAAAGACCCCCACAAACGCTATTCTTTAATGGAATGCGACTTGGATTACATGTACATCAAACAAGTCCATTTTAAAAGACCAACGAGATTCCACCTCAAAATCATATAGTAATAAGGAGAGTAACCCCTTAGTCATATAAAGTGGATACAACTTTATTATTTCTTCAATGTGGGATTGATTACCACAACAATTTTAGTTGATTTTTACAGATGGACAGAGATAAAACTGTTGTGGGGCGTAGGGATAACCCGATAGGCGATAGGCCAACATAAGAAAAAAGTAGAGAACAATGTCAGCACCGACAAATTATTGTGCTTGTGGAATTAAAGACAAGATAAAGCACAATAAAATAATTAAATTTTGTACTTAATTAATCCGGTAAAGGAAGTTGAGTACTTCGCCTATTGGTGAGAAACTGCACAAGGTACACACGTGAGCTAACTCCGGGGTATAACTGTGGAAAGGTCATTTGACGCTCAAGTCTGTATGATCGAGAATTATGATGAGAGTTAAAAAGTGTAAATGTGAGTATTCAGTGGATACCCTGATACCTAATTAGTAATTAGTAGTCTCACCTCTGAGTTATATAAGTTTCATATGATAGTTACTAGTTAGTGAGTTGTTATTTGCCTAACCCTTTAAGGTTCCACCAAGCCTTCACGGCTTGTCATGGGTTAACTTATTTAGTGTCGGCACCTAGTTTGTTAGATTATAATGCAAACAATGCCTATTTACCAAGGTGTGGCCACATGGCCTCAGAGATGAGGGGTGTTGGTCTGCCGGCACGTACCCATACTGTACTAAATACACAGTCTAGCATAATGGCCATATATGGATTGAGTGCACGAGGCACGAGTTTAACCTACTGATTAAGTATATATTACGAACATTAAGTATGAGGCATTAGTTACGATCCTCATTGCACGTATTTACGATGATTTCTTATCATTCTCCTGTTAATTAGATGTGTGTCTATCAAATAACGTCCCCAAGAGACATCATATCATACCGCAAGAGCTTAGCTCTGTCGATATACATAGTTAACGTATTGTGTCATCATGGGACAAATGGTATACCTATAGGTTATTACAAAAACAATACATGGTACAACATAGTTCAATGACATCTAAAGGAAAAGGGATGATGAATTGATGATAAATGAGAGCTCAAATCATAAATATTATTTTCGGTCATATTAAGGAATGAAAAGATTAGTTTTTGAAGAAGTAAAACTACTACGGAGAATTTGAAAGAAGTATTAGTTGCAACTTGTAAGGTGAAGTAGTACTCCCTCCGTAACATAATTCTGGCAACAAGTTATTTTTCACGTATTTTAAGGAAGTAATTTAAGGGTGTAAACGAACAAATTAATCAAAATGGTTTTAATACAAGTAAGATTGACATCATAAATTACTAATCTTAAAAAAAAAATTGATCAATTTATTCGTTTACACCCCTTAAATCGCTTCCTTGAAATGTGTGGAAAAAAACTTGTTGACAGAATTATGTTACGGAGGGAGTACTAGTTTTTGAAGATCGAATATCTTCCTAATAATACTCACTCTGTACCAATTTACTTGTTACATTCATTTTTTCACATCTCACGTGACACAACTTTAAATAAAAATATTTTAAACTACACATAATAAGAAATCATAAGAACTTTATATTTGAAAACTAGAAGCGGTCAAAAACTACATATAAAAAATTCTATAAGTCAAAGTGTAGCAACTAAAAGTAGTAAATAATAAATAAAACAAAAAATATATATTCTAAGGTCATCATTATCCCAGGATGTTGACATATTAGCTCAACTTGCATGGTAATCATTTTCCTCGGAACGAATAAAGATCTTTTTTTATTGATGCTCATTCAATAATCTAAATTAGAAAATTAAAATAATATAGGATTGATCATAAGACGTTGAATTAATGCTACTCCAAAAACCACTAATCTTATGAATACCGCTAAATTATGTTTCTGTAATAGTAGCTAGGAAGAGTAGATGCCTTGTGATGTGATAAATTGATACATGGATAAGCTCAAGAGTTTTTACTTTAAAAAACAAAAAAGCTCAAGAGTTTTTACTTAAAAAAAAGCTAAGAGTCAAGAAGAAGAGGGCAAGATGCAACTTGATGATGAGTACGAAGCACTTACAATTTAGAGAAGGATCAAATTAAACAATCCGCTGCCAAACTTTAGCTTCTTTGCTATGGCTCTTGGTGTGGACCACTTCTAGACCTAGGCATGAGTTGGACATGCAAGATAAGCAGTTATTGAGCATAGCCAGATAATCTACTATGATATTGGCACGACACAACTGATAAAGTATATAACATATTCTTGGGCCACAATTATCAGCTTAAGCTTTTGGTTGAGATGGTTCTTTAACATGGTATCAGAGCCATCTCAACCAAAAGCTTAAGCTGATAGTTGTGGCCCAGGAATATGTTATATACTATATCAACAACACTTGAGGCAGGTCGTTGATAGGCTATTAATCGTATTACTTAAATTATGTTTTATAAATTTGGCACGAGCAGAAAAAGACTGATTTTGAGTATTAGAACATCCATTCAGCACAAAATGCATTATGTATACATGTATAGATTAATAGATATTCTAAATATGAAACAATAGTACAATACGAATTCGACAAATACAAAACCTAAGTTGGGCCATTTATGGGCCTATTTTCTTAAACTTGGCACAAGCCCAACACATACGACATCACCATTTCTAGGCAGGTTTGTTGTGTCACAAAGCACGACATCTTGGCATGTCGACTGTATTGGCATGGCAGCAAATATGCACAACTTTAATCATCAGTATTGTTGAGGCAATATTTGGTATGCACAACAATGGCACAAGAGCTAATAATCCCTCACTTGACTGGGCTTCGTACCTACACAAACAACACACATGAGCTACCCCTGGAGGTTTTCCGCGGAAGGTCACTCCGACGCTCAAGTTAGTTGGGTTGTGGAGGAGCAAAGAGAAAAAAAAATATGTGATGTGTTTGCTTACTCTTGAATGAGATCATGATTTGCACGTGGTGAAGTATTTATAGCCCATGAGTTTTGGGTAGGCTAGGCTGCCCTGGGCAGCCTGTTAGCACGTGCTGGGAGCATGTCTCGTCTAAGGAGCCCATTTAGACGAGTTGGGCCTGATATGAGTTGGGTCTACGCTTGGTGGGTAGGCTCGCTTGGTGAAGTGGACCTTTCCTTTAGTTAATGAATTTTGTTTTGGGACCTTGTACTTTGGGCTTTTTGTATTATGTGGGGTATTTTTTACCTCATCAAGTACTATTAGCTAATGCATAAAATGGTACATACTTCGATTATTATAGATACTCCATTTGTCCAATGAAAAAGTTAACTGAACTTAACTTAACTGAACTGAACTGAACTAAATAAAAGTGTATTAATTGAACTAAATAGAAATGAACTGAACTTAACTGAACTAAACTGAACTGAACTGAATAGAGATTAACTGAACTGAACTGAACTAAACTGAATATAATCTGAAGTAAACAAGCCCTTATTGTAATATATCCATCACTATATTATACAAATTCTATATAAAGTATTTCACCATGTTAATATAAAAAAAAAATCATAGATATAAAAAGTTCAAAGTATGCATTGAAAACCATATTAAATTTAAGATATTGTAATTTTGAGCAGGTCGTACGGTTCCAGTTTTACCGCTTTCTTTGATCAAATTTCATAAGTGACCGCATAAACACGTCGAGTTTCCCCGATGGTGGGAATTTGGGAAAATCGGGCCGATCGAGTGTCTTGATGATTTCACATATCAAGGTCGGAATGGGATCAGGTGTTTTCACGTAGCAAATAACATCTTTCTATCCTGCATCTTCGTGGAACTCTTTGTCATTTAGAAAGCTTATCTCACAACCTGTTTTCTTGCTCCGATAACGTTTTCTTTTTTTCGTTGAATAGAAAAGGAGTCGGATTACCTTAGCATGGATTCTCTAGTATCCTCCATTGCACGCTTAATGCAGTTTTATCAATCAATACCTCGATCCAATTCTAGAAGTTCCCCCCATTTGAAATCGCGACACTATAGAGAAGTTCTTATATATAAATTAATGCTAATATTTAAAAAAAATAAAAAAAAATAGGCAACCATCATAATATGACATTTCGTTGGATTCATCTCAACAAACTAAGTAATATAATTTTTTTTTTTTTAAAAAAAATCCATAGCCCTCAACCCTTAGGGCTACATAGAATAAATTCATAAAAGGAATGTTCGAGGAAAATGAAGTGATATGGAATAATTACACCAATTTTCAAATTCAAATAAATTCCCATGAGTTTTCAATTAAGCAATTTTCAACTATTGTAATTGAATCATCTCAACCAAAATCTTAAGCTAATAATTGGCCCAAAATTATGTTATCAACTTTTGATTTCAATCAAATAAAAAAAAAATTAAGCAGTAAACCAACACATGCTTAGATCAGCTGAGAATTGACCTATTCTAGCTTAACTAGAGGCTTTGAGTTCGAGCATTGGGAACACAACAGTGTGTGTTAGGGCTTGTTTACTTCAAATTAAATTCAGTTAAGTTCACTTCAGTTCATCTTTATTCAGCTAATGTAAACGAGCCCTTAGGAGAGCTTCTCCTAATTGGGGAATAACCCGGCTCGAATCCAAATTAGTCGGATCCAAAATAGATTTCGAAAACCGAATTAATAAGCTATGAGCTAAGAGCGAGAATGCATGAATTTTGCGAATTTTTTACCCAAATAATGCTAAGGCTCAAAGTATTTACATGTTTGCGTTGGAGTTGATCTGAAACTATTTATGTGAATACCGTCCACGTAGGCTCGGATATGAGTTATTTAAAAAAATTACAAAATCGTTATTGGGAATAGCAATTTTATTTAAAGACTAAAATCAAGTTTAGAACCAAAAAACACATTCAACATTTCATTTTTCCTCAAATTACCACACAAGCTACAGTTTCTTGGTCATAAGGAAGTCGCTATCACCAGTAGCGATTTCTTTGTGTAAATCGCTATTGGTGATTAGCGACTTACCTACGGATTTTTCTTAAAAAAAAAAACAAAAAAAAAAACAAAAAAAAAAAAAAACACAACACCGATCCTATATGAACGGTATTCACGTAAATACTTTTGATATCAAAGCAAAGTGGTAAATAGTTATGGCATTAGCATAATTAACGTAAAAAATTAATTTTGCTCAATCACTCCGCGGTGTTGTGAAATGACAAATATGCACATGATGTGTGTATGAATTTGCTCAATCACTCAGTGGTGTTGTGAAATGACAAATCCTGATTATCATCAATGTATACTTCAATATAAGATTGGAACAGATGAAAGGATTCGATTGGGGGTCATAAACGTTGCATTGTAATTCAATTAGGGTTTGGCAATTTCTGCTGCATATATAATTAATTATATACTTCGTATTTTATTCCATCAATTCCGGATTTTTTTTTATGACCATTGAGGATAGATTGACCTTAACTTAGTGGGTCCCACTTCATTTTTTTCCCCTAAATTTGTTGTTACAGAAGACAAATGTTGTCGTCTTTCGTTGCCATCTAACGGCTGATTCTATGGTGCATGCACCTTTCCTTTTCAAATTTTTGTGGAGTATTTATTTTATTTTTATTTTGCATTTGACCTGTTATAACAGATGCGCAATGTAAAGCAAACAATAGACAAGAACAACACACGGAATTTACGTGGTTCGCCGACAGTTTGTCGACTACGTCCACAGGCAGAGGAGAGAAATAGTATTATTGATTTTGAGGAATTTCGGATTACAGATTACAAAGTGTAGATTAGGTTAAAAAAAATAAGGAGTATATATATGACTCCTAAAACAGAAACTGAAAAGCCCGAAAAATAGGCCCAAAACAGAAAACCATAGCCCAAAAAACATATACCGTAAATGTCGGGGGTGTTGCCCCCGAACCCCCAAACCAGGGCGCTCCGCCCCTGGACCCCGACTCGCTGACCGGGCAGCGAGACCCCCGTGCAGGGTTATACGAAGTGGGAGTACGGCATACAACAGATTCAAGGCACCAATCTAACATGACCCCTCATACTTTTCATTATTTTCACTTTTCACCCTTTCTTGTACAACAAGAATCTTCTGGTGCCCTAAGTACTCTGTACTATTGTGTAGTGTGTACTACTGCTAGTCCTCATGTTTTTACTATTGTACTAAGTAACCCCTCTAATCTATTTTAGTCCCTTTGTTTATATTTAAATACTCTATTTGCTTTTGAGTTTTTTTTAGATGGTTTAAAAAATTGTCATATAGTGCAAAGATGAGCCAGGAATGAAGAGTAAAAATGTAAACATATGGTAGTAATCGTAAGTAAATTATACTCGTAGATGAATAATGGTAAAAATGTAAATATAAGTGTAGATCATGTTACTATAATAGAAACGATGCAAATGAATATGAGCACCCAAATTAAAAAAGTAAAATGGAGCATTTAGGTTAAATATGGCCGGAGGGAGTACTTAATAAGAGAGGAGGTCTGAAATCTCAATTTTAATTAGGGAATGGTGATCGAGTATGGAATTGAAGGGGTTATTATGGGATGAGAATTTGAGAAACTATCATTTTCTATGACATTCCATACCCAAATAACCCCAACTAAACAATGTTTTCATTATTAATACTATCACATGTACATCGTCCATTCCATTCCAACATATACATATGAATCAAACAGGCAAGCACTCTTTAGGATGCGTTCTCTTCAACTTATTTGGTCTGACCTAACCTAACTCGATTAATTAAACATATTAAACTTAACTTGATTATAACTTATTAAACCCGATCTGACCTGACCTGCTGATAAAAAAGTTGAAGAGAACACACTCTTAGGTGCATTCTCTTCAACTTATTCGGCCTTACCTAATGTGGCCTGATTAAACTTATTTAAGCTGACTTGATTATAAATTATTAAACTTGACCTCACCTGACCTGATTAAACCTGATAAGTTTTGAGACCTGATAAAAAAAAAAAAATAACGCAACCTTAGGTCTTCACCTAAGTTTTGCTTTTATTATATTCTCTTAGATCTTCAATAGAGGGGATTGACTATTATCTTCACTATAATCACCAATTCCTGCATAACTTGCTTATTAATAAGCCTCTACCGAACGTGCTAAACTTTAACCATGGAGGGAGAACATATTTTTATAGTTAAATGCATTAGTGTTATTGGTGTAGGTTATTTGATGAAATGTGATGGCATGCATGATTACACTACCTTGTTGACCTTGATTGATCAGCATTAGCAAGGCATTACTCCATAAAAGTACATGCTTTCTTCTTGTGAGTTGTGACCTACACCAGAAAAAAGGCAAGCTCAGACGGGTGACTAGAATGGCACAAAGTGAAATAAAGATTAATAATGTGGAAATTAAAAGCGCTAGGTATGTTCGAACTAAGGGATATCTGGTATAGAAATTTTAGAAGTTGAAAACGGATTCAACTAAAATGTTTACTTTTTAACTTGTTTGTTGAATATCATAAGCAAAACTTTTTGTTTTTAAGGTGTAACATAATCCTCCTATTTGTTTCCCTTGTGAAACTTGTAGAAACAAATCTCATTTCCTTCTCCTTAATTGTTTCCAGTACACTTTTAAACCGAACAACTAATAAAGGTAATATATGTTGTTATACCCTTTCCCCCTCTCAACAAAATCTTTTTCATTTCATTTAGGTTTATCATATCTCATACTCCTAAGGATGCCGTTGATTCGTATGAAATCTTCTAATATGATTTGATCTAACTTAACCTTTTTGATATGATCGATCTAATCTGAATTTTTCTAATCTGATTTGATCTTATCTAAATTTTTCTGATCTTATCTGAAACTTTCTAATCTTATCTTAATTGAACTTTTCTAATTTGATATGATTTTTTTATTATAGTTTTTTTTAGTTATAACTTTTCTAATCTCATCTGAATTTTTTCTGATCTGGTCTGATATGATTTGAATATTTCTTAGTGATCTTATCTGATCTGAATTTTTTTTTAAATGGTCTGAAATGATGACATCTCTTTGCTAAATTAGGTCAGAATAAAATAATGATCTATGGGAGAACTTTAGTTTATGGAGTAGAATAGATTTCTTGAAATAAAGTGGTAAAATATTTATTCTTAATTAATTATCTCTATCTTCTTTCACTTTTTTTTTCCGTTAGTAATTATTTTAATGTATAAAATTAGACGAAAACATACATAACATATTGATGCACAATTGCTTGCATATAAATTTCTTTTATTTAATTTTATTCTTAGAAAGATCTTACATATCTATATTATACTCCCTCCATTTTTTATTAGATATAACATTTTGACTTTTGTTACTATTCATTTACACTTTGACTAGTAATTGCGATTTATACATAAGGTAAAATATATTCAACTGAGACCTTTTTGGATCCGTCTCGATATATACTATCCAAATATATATTTTTTATAATTTTTACAAGTATATAGTTAAATATATAGTCGGTCAAAGTTGTATCTCGGCAAGTGTGAAAAGTCAAAATGTTACATACTTACATCTAATAAAAAAAGGATGGAATATACTAAAACAAAAGTCAACTACATTCAAATAATGGTAACTATAACACCACAACTTTTCCATAGTAAATTAATACAAATAAAAAGCCAAAATGCTACTCAAAATACGAAATACTAAAAACTTAAACATAAAACCCAAATTACTATTAATACTCCAAAGTCATAATTGTCCGAATTGCTCAAATCATCAATATACACATGTCACTTTGCCATTAAAAATTTTCTCTCCAAACAATTTTTTTTTTGGCTAATTTATAACCTCACACAACTTTCAAATTTGACAAACATTTTCTTTAAAATTAATAAGCTTATAACTTCATATTTTTTTACATATAGAATAATGCATGAGTGCTCTTTTGAAAAATTACCAAAAATATATTATCCAAATCGTGCAACGGACGAGACTAACTTTGTAAACTTAGGGGCTGTTTGGTTGTCAAAGGGGAAAGAGAATTACTTTAGGAATGAAAATGAGTGAGAATGAAAAGTAAAAGGGTTAGATTTAATTAGTTGCTTGTTAAAAAAAGGGTATGAACACACCACCACCACCACCACCATACCACCCCAACCCAAACCCAAACTCAAACTCATGCCCACCGCCACCAAAACCACCCACGTACCTCCCCTCCCCCTCCCATTTTCGGCGCCGCCCCACCCTCAACCTAGCTCCACCCAGCTCACCCCACCCCCACGAAACCTGGTCTAAACCCAAAAACAAAAAAAAAAAAACCTAAATCCACCTCCAGGCCACCGTACCATCCCCAAAATCACCCTTTATCTACTCGCCGCCTAGCCGCGAGTAGAGGAAGGGTGGTTTACATTAGTTTTTTTTTTTTTTTGAAAGAGGTTTACATAAGTTTCAAAGAATGTCTTGATTGTCATTAAATTTTTTTACTACCTCGTGCCAAATTGTTGCAGTTAATTAAAAAAAAACTGAGGCATGTAATATTATATTTGAAAATACTTATTTTTGCCATTAACAAAGTGTGAAAGAGAAATTCATGAGTACAAATATATGAAAGTGAAATACTTATTTTAAATTTTTTTAAATGCAATAGTGCAATTTTATATTACAAGACATGAATACATATTCTTGACAAAAACAAATGTAGAAGATTTCATTGTCAGCATAGAAGGCACGAAATTTATGAAAATATAGTAATTTCATTAATATCAATCCAAATTCGAAATCACTGTTGTGAAAATTTATAGTTAGTGAACTAATTTTAATTATTACATAAATTAATTTGAAAATTATGCATATTTTGGGTATTATTTATTCTTTGTTGTCTAATATAACTAAAAATAAAAGATTTAATTTAGATCTAAGTACTTAAATAAAATTTCCATCTAAAATAACTTTTTACCAATTTATATATATATAAAGATTTAGTTTAGATCTAAATACTTACCTTAGTTAAATAAATCAAGCATTTGCTTGGGTATTATCTAGTTAACCTCTATTATGTAAGCCAAGGGGGTCATGATGTCCCCCTAAAAGTCTTAATTACCCCTAAAAAGTTCTAAAAATTTAAATGATATCATTATTAAAATGGGTGACATTAATAAGGAAAAGTTTTAAAAAGAAAAAAGAATTTTAAAATGAAAATATTATTAAAAAAATAATTCAAAAATAAAATAAAAACATCTAAACATATAATCTTGAATTCTCCATAAATAGATACCCATATTGATATAGTTTTGTCACGTATTTTTTTTAGCTTTACTGGATTATAGTGGAAATTGTCGTAAAAAAGAGAAGAAAATATTATAGTAGAAAATTGACATGAAAGAGGGTATAGTGCATGAAAATTTTCTTTTGTTAATTGTTGTCAGAAAGAAATGAATAGGTTTGTTCATGATTATGCATGTGATCATGTATGTAATTATACTTCTTCAAACCCCCATAGTTGATTTTTAATTTATCGAAGTTATAGATAAGTAATATATCTTAATTTATAGAAGTCACGAGTGAACGAATAATCTTAACTTATTACATCTGTAAAAAAAAATTTACAGTTTTTCCTGTTTTTACTTTCCATAATTTATTATAAAAACTAAGATTATTGAAAAAATTAAAATAATTCTTTTAACAAATTCATAGGTCTTTTTTTTGTTACTATTGCAAAAAAGGTGTGAACTTAGATTTAAAAAAAAACTTCATTTGTTGTTTTTTATTACTAAATAACAATTATATCAGAAATATCATTGCAATATCATGCATAAAATGCAATATATAAGTTAAGGTGTTGTTTGGTTGAAGTGTATTTCTATTGTAAATACTAATTCATATGAAATAACAAAATAAGATTGTGTTTGGCTGAAGTGATTTGAATTTCCTACGAAATGTAATATCCCATGGTGCCAACCAAATAATTTAGCCTAATTTCTAGGAGATTGGGGAAGGAAATAATTTCCCATGAAATGTGAATAATTACCATGGAAAATCACTTCCCATTAAATAGTTATGAGAAGAGTTTTATTGCTTATATTTTTAATAGGAATAATTACATTAATAGGTATCAACTATTGCACTTTTTATTTTATAGGTACCAACTTTTGATTATTCACCAGCAGCACGAACTATTACATAAAGTTGCAACGATAGGTATGGGTGACCTATAAGTTGCAACAATATTTAGGTCATATACCTATAATTGCAACTTTATGTAATAGTTTGTGCTGCTGGTGAATAATCAAAAGTTGATACCTATAAAATAAAAAGTGCAATAGTTGGTACCTATGAATTTAATTATTCCTTTTTAATAACATGTTTTTAATCACTATTTGTAAGTGCATCAATTTTTCTTTTAGCGTAAGATTTATGTTATCTAACTTATAAAAACCTTTGATTTTAGTTTATTTTATTATCCTTTAATATCTCAAATCAAAATGTCACACACACATAACATGCACAAAAGACTAGCGTTTACATAAACGAACTCTAAGTCATTATGCATTAATTTATAAATGCAAAATTTTCAAAAATTTAACTATATTTATTTATTTTTTTTAAAACAAATTATTAGGAAAATAATTGCTCATAGTTTTCTTTCAACTTTTGCTTTTTTTTCTTCATTTCATTTATTTTAACTAATAGGTAGTCTATCGCTACAAGCCCCTTCCTTTCTTCTCTCTAAAAAAACCATAAAATCTTTATAACTAGAAGGGGTTGCCATCATCTCGATCTCTTTGATGATGATAACTGGTAAGTCCCAATTCTTTCTATTTTTTTTTGTTTTTTTTTTTGTCATTAATAATCATTCTTACTCTTTTCTTCTCAATTTTCGGATTTGTTCTCTTCTTTTTGTGGGAGTTTGATGTTGGTCTTTCTCTTCTTCCCTTATGTAGGATTGAAAATTATTTTTAGGGTTTTATTTGAAAGATTAGATTAAAATATTATCAGTCGTACAATTTTGCAATTGGCGTTGGAATGGAGGATGCGATCTACATGGTCAAGTAATGAATTTTCTTCCCAAAACTATGTCAAAAAGATAGACTCCCTCATAGAAAGTTACATAGTTCAGCAAATAATCGATGTGTGAAATTCACCGTTATATCTAGTTTCTCGTCACTTTAAAGAAGATGTTTAATTGATTAATTTACGTTGTATTTTACTTTTTTATAATACTTATTGCAGATGTTGTATGACGACTTTCAATTAATGAAATTTTATCTATTCCTTAAAAAAAACTACTCCAAAATTAAGGTTAGTGATGTTGGAACTCCAAAATTGATAGCGTTGTTCATTGAGAGAGAACAATAATTGTTAAATACTTTATCTATTTTAAATTATTACAACAATTGTACTTTTGAGACTATTCATAAATTTTTACTTTAAACGTAATTTTTCACTTACAAATAAAGAAAATTGTAGTCATGCATGACCTCGTTGGATACTTCTCAACTTGTGGTTTTGTTTTATTATTTAGTGATTATAATATAATTTCTAAAAATACGTGATTAGATATATATTAATCTTTAAAATTTTGTGACAATATACATGAAAAGAAATTGGAATAATTGATTCTAATAATACAACCTTTGGTGGTTTCGCAACGAATAAACCAACCTTTTGATTATCCTTTAATAAACCAACCTTTATACCCAAATTTCTTTCAGTAAACTTTTTTACCTGCTACCTTAATAGCAGGTAATTTTATTTTAAATATTTTTTGAATTTTGTTTTTATTTTACAAAAACCTATTTTTATTTTAAAAACACCAACCACCCTCCCTCCCCACCTCCCACCACCATCTAGCCGCAACCACCACCACCATCCAGCCGCAACCACCACCACCATCCATCCCCCCCACCAAGTCGCCCAAAGCCAACCGCCCTCCCTGCCGACCCCCTAACCACAAAAACCTTAGCCACCCCCACCCCATTCGAACCCCACACAAACCCATTAGAACCCCCACCCAAACCCAAACCCACGAGCTAGATCCACCCACTGCAAACTGCCACGTCGCCACCGCCACCGCCACCATCGACCCCCTTAGCTTCCAATCGAGCCCCCACCCCGTGCAAAGAGAAAGAAGAGAAGAGAGAGAGTGGTGGTGCGGTAGTGACGTGAGGGAGGAGAGAGAGTGGGGAGGAGTAAGTGTAGGTGGTGGCGGATGTGGTTGGGAAGAGAGAGAACATGAGGGAGGAGTGGTGGTGGTGGCGGCGGTGGCAGAGGTGGTTGGGGGAGAGAAGAATTTGAGGAGAAAGCTTGAGGAGAGAGAGTGGGGAAGAAGAGGGTGGGGGTCCGGGGGAGGGGGTTTTATGGGTTTTTTTTGTTTTTTTTTTTAAATCTGATTTTTTAATTTAATAAAAAAATTGTTAAAAAATAAAATAGACCAATTATAACATGTCACGTGTCTCATTTAACCTGTTATATAAGTTTCAACAGGTTTCGATTCATTGAAAGAAATTTGTATATAAAGGTTGGTTTATTAATGAATAATCAAAAGATTGGTTTATTTGTTGTTAAAACACCCAAAAAAAACCAAAAAAGAATATGATTAATTTTATAAGGGAAAAAGAGAACCTTCCCTAAAAAAGAATATGATTAATTTTATAAGGGAAAAAGTGGGGAAAGGTGCCAACACCTTACCTTACGAAACACCTGACATCACACCCAACCCTCTTTATAAATAACCCCTCCTCAATTTCTCCATTTTCACTTCATTTTATTTACTTACAAAAATCAACTAGCACTAAAACAAAACAAAACCCCTTCTCACCCAAAAACCAAAAAAAAAAAAACTTTTATTACTTTAATTTTAATTTCCTTTTTATTAAAAAAAAAAATATGTGTGGAGGAGCAGTAATATCGGATTACATACCGACGGCACCTCGCCGGCTTACAGCTGATTTTCTGTGGCCTGATCTTGCCGGTGTAAGCTCCAAAAAGGGTAACAGTGGCTATTCTAAGCCGTTGAGATCTGGGGTTATCAATGTGGATGAAGAAGATGAAGATGATAGGGCTTTTGAAGCTGATTTCCGTGAGTTCAAAGATGAGTCTGATGAAGACTTTTCCTCTAATGATGACTTTAAGCCCTTTTCTTTTGGGGTTTTCAAGCCTAAATCCATCGTTGGTATGCTCCCTTTCTTCATCTCCTTCACTCCTTTTAATCATGCTTCAAACTCTTTTCTGTGTTTCTAAATGTTTATAATCCGTACCTTTTTTTTTCAATTGAGTTCTTCTGGGTGATGAAAAGGTAATTTCAGTTCTCTTCAATGTTAGGTGAGGTGGGTGAGATGAGAGATGCTTTTTTTTTTCCTCTTTTTTTAACAAAGATGTTTACAACTTGTATTTGGTTGCTTGATCTTATTTTGGGTGCTGAAAAAGAAATTTCAGCTCTGTTTCATGTTAGGTAAGGTGGGTGGGATTTTTTTTTTTTTTTTGTGGTTGCTGATGATGGTTGAATGTTTTTGATTTTCCTGAATTCTTAATGAGTTTTCTGTAATCGATTCATGATTTTTTTTTTTTTTTTTTTTTGCGACTGAAACATTTCTGTACGGATTCCATTGAACTGAGATTTAATTTTGTTGTTTCGAATCTGGTAGAGTGTTAAAGTGGCTGGGATAACGCCTGATCATTCATTCATTAATTTTGTTTAAGATTCTGATTTATAGTTGCAACTCTTTGATAATCTATCCTCTTTATGAGTTATTTGATTCATAGGAAGTTTGCTAAAATTTCATAATAGATAGTTTGTTAGTAGTTGATTAATTCTGGGTTTGTTGATAATCTCAGGGAGATTCTTGGTTTTTTGATTCGATTCTATTCCTTCAAAATATTCTTTACCCCTGAATCTGATTCTTAGTTTCGAATTTGTTCCCATCTTCCATAATTAGCTTTGATTCCCACTTTTGTTTGATGTGATCCCATTAAAATGAGTTAATGGGCTCTCCTCCCTTTGCGCTAGCTTTTGGGGCAGCTCTGTTATAGACTTATATATCATTGTTATCTTGGTTATATCAGATTATTTAGATCCTTAATTAATATGTCAAAAGACTTGTTGATGATCCTCTCCGATGCTTCAAAGAAATTTTAGTCCGATTAAATGATATTCATGTTTTTTCTGAGCTTATTTGCAAAGTATTGCCTTGAAATTTATAGATGCTTATGATCTGTCTCTTCAATTTTAAAAGGGTTGAAGCCTTTGGGATGCGATAGCCAGACTGAGAAAACCGCCAAGAGAAAGAGAAAGAACCAGTATCGTGGTATCCGACAACGCCCATGGGGCAAGTGGGCTGCTGAGATCCGTGACCCTAGAAAGGGCGTTCGAGTTTGGCTCGGAACATTCAACACTGCCGAAGAAGCTGCCAGAGCTTATGATGCCGAGGCACGAAGGATTCGCGGTAAGAAGGCAAAGGTGAACTTTCCTGAGGAATCTCCTGCAGTGACTTCTGCCGCTCCTAGGCGTACTACTGTCAAAGCTCGCTCTCAGAAACCTGCTGCTAAAACGAGTAACATCGCTCCACCTCAGAATTTCAACATGATGAACAATCCTCAAGATGACTTTTACAATAGCTTTGGCTTTGAGGAAGAGAAGCCTCAAGTTAAGCAGCTTGACCCAATGCCTGCTGTAGGATTCAAACCTGTTACAGCACAGTCTGATGCTGCACCTGCTGCTCTCTATTTCACTTCAGAGGAAGGCAGTAACTCATTTGGGTGTTCTGACTTTAACTGGGGAGAGAATGTTCCAAGAACCCCGGAAATATCTTCGTTCTTTACAGCTGCCCTAGAGAGTGATGATGCTCAAGTGCTCGATGATGGAAACCCAACAAAAAAGATGAAGTCGGCCTCTGGAGACGCTGTACCTGTGGAGGAGAACAGCGGGAGGAGTCTATCCGAGGAGCTTTCCGATGTTGATTTTGAGTCCCAGTTGAATTTCATGGGGGAAACAACACCGTTTCTTGACGAGAACTGGGCTATTAATGCTTTTCTTGGAGATAACGGGTCGAACGAATGTGGCAACCCAAATCTGTGGAGCTTCGATGACATCCCCGCTTTGATGGGGGGGATCTTCTAAACTAAGGGTGCGTGTGCAATAGCTGGCCTTCTCTATGTAAATAAGATTATGTTATGTTATTATGTTAGTTACCATAATATGGTCGAATTAATCTCTGTATCACAAATCATTTAGAACCAAAAAAAGAGAAAATTCTTTGGATTTTCGATTTTGGATTTTGGATTTTCGGGTTTAGCCAAACAAAGGAGGTGATTTTGCAGTGTGTTCAATTTTTCAGGATTAAACTGACCGTGAGGCGCTTTTAGAAATATGAGGACGCGTCTTGGTTGGTGTGTCGTTGGACAGCCGCACCGCACGTTATATGGGGAGTACATAGGTAACGCTAGGTCTGCTTTGAGATGTCTCTTTAAGTTTCGGAACTTTGTTGTATTTATTTATGTGGGCTAGATGAATGCTGAACTTTGTATGCCTTTCATCTTGTTATTGTGCTCTGCTTTTTGAACATGGTTGTTTTCTTGCTCTGTTTTCATGTTTCTAATCATAAATCATGTAATGTAATGTAATGTAATGTAATGTACTCCGTAGTAAAAGTAATCTGTGACTTGTCTTGTAAAAATACAGGAGCAAGGCTTTAACATTATTGGCTCTCTTTAATGGCTACTTTCTGGTCTCTTCTAATAGCTCCTTGAAGAGACTCCCATTTCTTGTCTTGTCTTGAAGAAAAAGTGTGTATCATTCTTGTGAAGTTTACTGTTTTTCTTTTGAATTTTTGTAACAGATCATCATATATATGGATTCATCATATATACGAATCAAAATCAACCTTGTAGGGGTGTGCATCGAACGTACCGAGCCCGAACTCTACTTGGCTCAACTCATGTTTGTTTAAGTTTATTCGAATTAGTGTAGAGCTTGAAACATAATGAATCGAACTTTGACTAAGAGTTTGGTTGAGATAATTTGAGCCATTATCGAGTTGTTCACATCTAAAACAAATATATTTTTAGATTTATATATATAATATAGTATTTCTATATATAAAAGAATAATCGAGCTTATTCATGAACTTTTCGAGCCGAGCTTAGCATAACTCATCTTGGGTTGTTAAAGTCTCGAGCCGAATTTAAATTCAAGCCGATTTACTACTTTGATTGAACTTTGACCGAGTCAAGCTCGAACGGTTCATGATTAAGCCAAGCTCATAATCAACCGAGTGAGGAGAAGAGGTCCAATAATGGAATCAAAAAAGCAGCGTTGATAGTGTTGGAGACACGTTAGTTGTTGGGGCTTGAACTACACAACTTGACAACTCTCTCAAATTTTGGGCTGCAAATTGCACCTTAAATGTTGTACGAGCACTATAAGCTGACGTATGAGTCATAGCTTACTGGTTTTATTTTTACGAATGTTAAGTTTGAGGTATTGAGTTTGAATCTCACTGCACATAATTGTAAGATTTATTATCTTTCCTTTTCAAATACGTGTGTTAGGCTTTATTTGGTTCGTCTAAAATTTGATTATCTGATCTGATCTCATTTGATGTGAACTTAATTTTTCAAATATGATCTGAACTTATTGTCTAATTTGACTAAACTTTGACCACGCATATATGTGTTAATCCATAATGAAAAAATATATCATTTGAGATCTTATTTTATTTGTATTAATGAACAGTTTTTTTAATACGAAGTATGTAATTTTTATAATATTTTTTATTACGGAATTAAAGATAAATTTAAAAACATCTAATTAAATTATCTGATCAAAACTTTTTTTTTTTTCTAATTTTTTCTAATCTGATTTGAAAAAACAATATGTTGAAATAATGTGAATCAAACAAAGACTTAACTAAATTGGACCGATTAATTTACAATAAAGTCTAATTTAAGACCTAATACTATCAACATTATTAGAAAATAATACGGGATAGTACCTGTAGTTGTTACTGTACTTTTGCTATTAGTATTATTTGGTGTAACGCTAAAATAATTGCAACTTGTCTAATTAATCTTTTGTCACGTCTTTCATATTAGTAGAATATATTGGGGGGGCCCAATTTGTCTCCATTATGCTAGTGGACTAGTGGATATATTTCACCCCATTTTCGAGGGTGTTATCTTTAGCTGTTATATATGGGTTGGTTGAAGAAATTAATCAAATTTATATCTGTTACAAAAAAAAATTGGTATGGGGTCAGATGCACGGCATGACTCTATTCGGTATGTTCCAGTAAAAAAAAAAGGGTGGGTATGCCCAGTTGCCCACCCAGGAAAGGCTACGGTGGATTGGTGGTCTATGTTTGGAACGAGTTAAGAAGGTTTGTGTCAAGTTTAAAAAAAGAGAGCTTATGCCCAACTTGTCCCATTGTTTTTTGGGATTTTGCTCATAATTCACGTGTCATTTAGCGGACTGATCCGTCGTGCTTGTGTCAAGTTTTGAAATTTTTGACCTTGTACGGCCCATGGCCCATGACATTTTCAGCATCTCTCTCGTGTCGTGCCACTAGCAGACTTATGTTGGGCAGGGCCCAAACCTTGTTGTGCTTATCTGGCCCTCGTACCAGCCTGGCTCATACCCACCTTGATGTAGGCATCTAGTGTAGTGTCAAAAAGTTGTCTCGCACTTGTGTTGCGATTTTCGAAGTTCGATTCTATTCAGCAACAAAATTCTTTTCCAGCGCGATATTTTTGTTTGAGGAGCTACAAATTGGGACCGAACCATCTTATTGAGTACAAAAAACAGACAGATATGACACAACACGTTGTGGTATAAGTTGGACCTAAGCTATGCTATTTTGAGAAAAGAGCATAATAAACTGATAAAGCATAATAGGATACACCAATAATACGCTAAAATATATAAAATTTAATTGGACATGCAAGTCAAGCACATTATCGTAAAGAATAGTGATGCGTGGGCTTAGTTCACCTCTTGTTGGGGTGCCGAACCACGCTCACACTGCACACACAACAATATTGTCCGTTTTAGACCTAAACTCTCATGGCTTTGTTTCTAGACTTTCTCAAAAGGCATTATTGAAGTAATTATGTGAGCTCAACTATATATAAATTAATTCCCCACTCCATATTGTTAGTTTCAATGTACGATTGGAATGAACTTCCCAACACCTCTTTATAATTCTGGCATGCATGGCATAGCATGATGCATAACTACCAACTATTGGTTTGAGCCGTGCTAAACTTAGAACATGATGGTTTGATATGAAAATTAGTTTATTACATATATTTACAACCTACGATTCCACAACCATATATCTTTATTAATGTTAAAAAAAAAAACAAGTTTAGATTATTAATTAATTAACACGTTACACATCCAAAAGTAACAAAATGACATAAGCCCCCACATGAAAGGACCATGTATGCATGGTTTAGACGTCGGTAACCGACTTAATGTAGAGGAATTCGATCTTTAAGCTTCCAACTAGTTCCAAGTTCCTTGCATCTCCACATCTTTCCAAACCAATGTATGTAAACTTGACTACCTCAGTAACCTCACTAGTGTAAGTGTAAGTGTAACTACGGTACGAGTTTTATTGTTTTATTCGTTACCCTTGAGGTGTATTTTGGCACTACATCATTATTCCTTCGTATTTGGCCCACCATTAGGAAATTAAAGGTTTGACACTGATAACCTTATCATAATAATCAATTCTATTAACATGTCTTTTTGACCTTTGTGGAAATTTGCATAAACCGCTAGGTTATGTTTGATTCATTTTATATCTATTGATCTGATCTATTTTGATTTTATCTGATCTAGTTGAAAGTTATTTTTTAATCTGATATGATATGAATTTATTGTCTGACTTGAATAAACTTTGATTGTATATATATGCTAGGATATTGCGTTTGTAACAATTTAATATGATATTAGTGCAACAACTTAGCAATACAAATCCTGAGTACTTGTTACTTATTATTCAATATTTCAATAGGAATGTCAATAGTTAGTTAATATTGTGTTTGTTATATAAAAAAAATCAACATAAATGCAAGAGCTAATTAAAGTTTTGTATAGTGATGACCTGCCAAGGAAAAATCTTAATTGCATATGGATGCAACTAAATATCTTAGTATAATCCTCTTGTTACCTTGCAATCGAGGGTTTGCCAAGTTAGCGAATTATCACCAGCCATTGAACAGTGTCTGCATCTAAATATTAGGATTAACAATGATAATGTACCGTGGAAAATTTGATATTCAATTCTAAATCAAAAATAGGAGGTTCATCCAACCACAAAACGAGCAATTTAAAGTCGAATGCATTTCAAATTTTATCCCTCAAACTGCAATTTTAGATTGCTCATGAAAGATGCCTTCAAGATAACAATCCAATTTTTTCTCCATTCAGCTCCTAATAATATATGGTTTTTGAAAATGGTTGAGGTTAAAGATCTGTGAAGTCGTCAGAAGATCTGCGATATCGATGGTTGAAGTTGAAGATGTGCGAAGGAAGATGCGAAGTTCAAGCAAGAAGCTAGATCGTAGATGTAAAGTTGAAGATGTTATGCAAAGTTGAAAGTCTACGAAGGAATATGCGATGGTTGAATTTGAAGATCTGCAAAGGAAGATTTGCTATGGTCATAGCAAGAAGGACAATGTTTTCATTTTAACCATATTTGCGGGTATGGTTTGCGAAGTTTTGCGATGGTTTGTTCAACTGCGATGGTTTCAAGAAGAACAATGTTAATCTTTCGAAGATCTTAAAGAATCAACTCTAAGGGTCCAACTTTGAAGATCTGCGATGAATCCAACTTCGAAAATTTGTGATGGAATTACTGTGATTATTTCGAAGATCTGCAATGGAATCAACTTCAAAGATCTACAATAGTTTCAACTTCAATTGCGAAGATCTTAAGATGAACAATGTTCAACTACAATTGTTGAAGCAAGGACCCGTAGGAAGATATGCCGTATGTGGTTTGAAGGAAGATGAACAAAATTTTCTTAACATTGTTATTTTTTTCTTCTCTATATGTATACTACATCCGTTACTTTATAAATGCTACTAAATATTTTTCCTCTCAAGTTTATGTCAAATCGTTGCATTTAAAAAGTAACATAGGTAGCATTTTTTTCTTTTCTTCAATTTGTACCATTTTACGGTAGGACCTCGTGCTTTGTTTTATAAAGTAAGCACAATGTTATCCCTGGCCGCCATCCTTAACGTGTGGATAAACAATAGGCAATGGATGGACTCGGGACCACACAACTTTCTGTGGTTTTGCGCGTCCCAACGTGAAATATAAAAAATAAAACCCGTACGCGCTCTCTCTCACCATATATATAACGACCCGACTTTTAAAGACTGTCGATTTACGAAGGAAATCGACAAATGGATCGTTACCAAACATAAAACTTAGAAATAATATTAATAATAATGATCAATAATCTTTTTATTAACTAAAAAGTGAAGATAAAATCCCAAAAGTCAAAAAATAATACCCAAATACATAATTAATAGTGTTCTTTCCCAACAGGCTGGGAACAGCTAACTAATGAACAAAAGAAATAACTCAAGACAGACTACGGTTACTCTAATCAACTCTAAAACACACAGCCGAGCCAACGCAAGCCCATTCTAAGTCTCAGCATCATCACCTGAAATGGGGGGGGGGTCCACCGTCAATGGCGAGTAACTAGGCTGTCCCGCTTAAATGAGGGACCGCTAATCGCATAATAGCATAGAATCAACCAAGAAAATCATACAAAAACACATGGAAATACGTACGAAAATACATGCAGAATACGTACAAAAATACGTATAAAATACGTAGAAAAATACGTATACAAATACGTATAAAATACGATTACAATACGTATAAAATACCTGCAAAATACGGTTAGAAATACATACAATATACGTATAAAATACCTGCAAAATACGGTTAGTAATACATACAATACACGTATAAAGTACGGACACAAATACGTATAGAAATACAGGCAACATACGGATACAATACTTACAGGAATACAGACAACATACGGATACAATACGTACAGAAATACAGACAACATACGTACACAGCGGAAGACTTAATATTTTCGAAAATTAATACATATTACACGAAAAATACACATAACACATATAACAGAATCCTTCCCGTGAAATACTTATCTTGTCACATTTTACCCAAAAACCCTTCTTTTAACCATCTTATTGGACCGGTCATTATGCTCGTTGAGGATCTCCTATGCACCTCAACTTTCCTAAAACATGCCGGGGTGAACTCGTGTATTCAACACGTAGCCCTCCTTTGCAAGAACTAAGCCTAAGCTATGGCCATAACCCCTAAATAGCAGCTCATGTACTACTACTTAGACGACTACAATCTTAAGATCCAGAACTGCCCAGAGACCGTAGTAGGGCAGTGGCTTCGACTTAACCCGATCTGGTGACTCGTGTATCACCAAATGGGCGTCCGTATCGTATCTTGTCTTTTCCAAAGGCCATCGTGAGACCACTAATTCACAACATCTTTCTAAAGGCCATCTTGAGACCACTAGTTCATATCATCTTTTCTAAAGGCCATTTTGAGACCACTAATTCATATCATCTTATAACTTTCCTTTTAGTCATATTGTTACTTTCCTTCATATTACAACAACTTATCCCTATTAATTCCTTTTAATTCCTTTAATTATATTAATTCCTAAAATTACCTTCTAATATTATTATAAGTCAAAATTAAACCAAAATTGATCAAAGTTAATATGGGCCACTCGACATTTTTGGTGACAAAAGAATAATTAAATAAATTCATCAAATAATCATATAAACAACTAAATAATTCAGCTAAATTAACAGTTAACAACACATATTACCTAAAACATGATAAAAATCCTATTTTTCCTATTCTAACCTACTCGACATTTTCATAAATAATACCCAAAATTCACACTTTAAATTAGTTAAATACAATAATCAATAATTAATTATTAAAACTTCATACTAATTATTAAAATCATGCTTTGAACATTTAATCATCAAAATTGTACCAAAACAAGATTAAAATCCATCTTTTTAATACATGAAACCACACGGCCAACATAAGAATAATAATACATCAAGATTGTTTTCAAGAATTACAATACCATGATTAAATTATAGATCAAATTAAAGATTATTAATTTTAATTTAAGATTCAGCAAGATTCAAAAATAAAAATTAGATCTTTAATTTCTTTTATTATTTTATGTCACTCGAAAAAAATATAACATTATGAACAACATAATTCTTTTTAATTCGAGGTTTTAATATAACAAATAAACATTAAAGATTACCATTTTAATTCAAGAAGCTATCATAAAGTCATCAAAATATTCACCCTAATACTCGACATTCACTCGGCATTTTCAAGAGCAAAAAACAAAATTTATCATACTTTTATTCAATATAAACATACAATTGAATAAATTAATTTATACATAGATTTTAATAAATCAATTAAAGGTTCATAAAGATTTATGGAAACAACAAGAAAACAACATGAAAATTATTTCACATGGTTCGAAATTTTTCACCCTATTCATGATACTATTTCTTTAGATTTTCATGATTTAATCCTAATTAATTATATGACTAACTTGTACCAAATTTAAGAAGAAAAGTCTAGTTACCTTAGATTAGGAAAGAAAACAAAGAAAATTCCTTTGGAGCCTTGAGAACACACGACCAATGCTAGTGAAAATTTTAGGGTTTCTTTGAGAGTTTGAAAATAGGAAAAGGAAATAGGAATATTGTTCCCAAATTTAATTATAAGGAAACAAAAGAAATAAAATAAAATAAAATAAAAACTTAACAAAGGGGAGGGGGCTGTGGTTTTTGGGAGAGAGTAGGGGAGAGTGAGTTTTTTTAGGTGGACTTAGCATAGGGGGTAGACTAGGTTTTACCAATTAAAATATATTTAAAATATTATTAATTTAAATAAATAATAAAATCACCTAATTAATAATAAATAAAAAAAAAAAAACCTTGGCCATTACATAAGGGGGCCGGCCAAGAGGGATCCAATACGGGTCATGGGACCCGGTTCCCCGATAAGATCGACGAAATAAAAGGAAACAGTCCAAATATGCGGGCCCTTTGGACTCAGAATAATAAAATAATATTAATAAACCGCGAAATTTTCTGGCCCTAAATTTCGGGTTATTACAATATACTCTACAAATGTTCACACACTAAACAAGTAATATATATTCACACATTAAAAGAGCAATGTTCACACAACCATGCACATATATTTATCACATAATGTTAGAATATCACCTGTAAAAGTATGATTTACAATGCATGTTCACCAACATATACAAATGTTCACGACATAATCCAAATATATACTCCCTCTGTTTTTTTAGATGTAACACTTCACTTTTCACACTTGCCGAGACATAATTTTTATTCGTAATATCTCTGAATATGTAAGTGTAAAAATTATAAAAATTATATATTTGGAAAGTGTATTCCGAGGTGAATCCAACAAGATCTCACATGAATATGTTTTTCTTTATATATAAGTAACAATTAACGGTCAAAGAAAGTCAAATGAATAGTGCAAAAGTCAAAGTGTTCATCTAAAAAAACAGAGGGAGTATTAGATTATTATTTGTTGGAATGCACAATATATACTTGTTGTACAAACCATATGATTGTTTATCTCCATTAACTGTTACATATAACAACGCAGAAGTTTTTTCTATCGTTACAACAATTTCTTTATTATTGCCTTCACAATAATTATCATCATAATTAGACATGTTCACCAATTTAAATAACAATGTTCATTAGTTAAAGAATAAAAGTTTACAACACTTACACATCACCAATTAAATATAAATATTCACCACATACATCACAAATATTCACGAAAACTGTAGTGTTCACCATAATAAATTAGAAATGTTCACCAGTTAAACATAAAATGTTCACAACATTTACAAATCACCAACTAAATATAAATATTCACCGCATATAGCACAAATGTTTACCAAAACATATTGTGAATATTGCAGTAGAAAAGAAAGAGAAAGAGAATAATTTTTGTTTTGTGTGAGAAAAATCTTTTAAAAATGGCAAAAAGGGACACAAAAAACTTTGCGAGAAGGAGTTTTTTCATCATTTTTCAATGATTTTGAGAAGGAAATTATGCGTCGAAAAACGGTGAAAAGGCTCATTCGACAATGTTTTTATGTTTATGTTTTTTTTAGATTCCTTGGTGCCAAAAAAATTTAAAAAGTTTTTTTGTCACAAAAAACCAATTGTAAGAGGTCTTCTGACAAATTTTCAAGAGAATAAGAAGAAATTAAAAAAAAATTTGATCAATACGAAAGAAAATGCTGAAGATTTAGGGTTTAAGATTTGATCAAAAACAATAATGGAGGTGCAAAAATGGAGGTTGAATTGCAAATTATTACAGTAGCAAAAAGAAGAAATGAGAGAAAGAGACACATTTTTACTGTTTAAAGCAACCATTAAAAAAAAAAGTTAGAACGACATTGTTTTGATCGAACCACTGTTCATTTGTGGTGGACAGGAATTAAGGCCCTGTTTGGCAACTGACTGGTGGCTGATTTAATTGGCTTGTTTGATTGACAGAAAGTATTGACTGTATGTATTGGCTTTTTAAATTGGTTGTTTAAGCCAACTGTTTGGAATAGTGTTTAGTAAAATTGATTGGGGTTGTTGGTTGTTTATTAGAGGATTTGTAGGTCAACAAGCCAAAAACCAATTTAAAAAAGTTGCTCTATAAAACTTTTTCATTTTGGCTTAAAGCCAATTTTCTCCATTAACCAAAAAACTAATAACTATACATATTTTTTTGATTATTTGATTATATTAAAAAGCCAAAAGTCAAAAGTAAGATAAAAAATAAGTACTCCGTAGTTTCCAAACAAAGCCTAAACCAAATACAGTAGTAGGCTTGATTGCTAGAAGCCTTGAAGGTAAAGAAAAGAACTCGAAGCAGGACAAAGAACGCATCGAAGTTGGAGAGAGAGAACTACTGTACGAATGGATCCGAAGACAACAGAGCTTATTCAGACCTTCGAACGTTTCAAAGCTGCTTCCGTTCGCAATGATTTCGAAACCTCCACTCGTCTCCTTTATCAGCTCAAGGTATTTCTTTCTAACACCTTCAAACCCTAGTTTCCTTTTACTTATTCCGTTTTTGTTTTAGTTTTCGCTACTTTCATCTCTCAATCGACTATATTTTGCAGTTGCCAGTTTTCTAGGTTAGGTTTTTTGTTAATGTGCGCCAATTGATAGCCGATTCGAGCAAAATATGTTGTAAATGCTGTTTTATGGCTTCAATTGTAGTTGATTTGTTGGATTCAATTGCTGATGATAGTTTTTCATGTTAAAGGAAGTTATCATTTGTTGTTAGGACCAAAGCTTTGGTGTTTTAGTTGAAATAATGTCAAATGTTGGTAGCTGATGTGATGCTATAGCTGGACAGATTTAACCAATTTGTGTGTAGTTCATTAGGTGTTTTTTTGCTTCGAGTTTGGCTATTGAGGACTCAAAAGCATCGTGCAAAGCAAGTAGAATGGAAACTTGATTTTATTGATTTATTTTTTCTGAGGAGTACCGGGCAATATTGAAACCTACTACGATTTTTTGTTGTTGTTGTCAATTCCTTTCTATAAGTATGCACAAAGATTTTTGAAGGAGGGAAAATAAGGGTTTGAGAGGGAAAAACTAATTTATGTGGTTTTTATTTTAATAGTATAGAAAGATAGATAATATAGATTGATAGTGTTCCTTATATATGAATTGCTGATCATGCTGAAGTTCTTCCTTTCTCTGAATAAGATTATCTGCTTAGCTGACGTGCTTGACTAATACTCTGTAGTTTAATATCTTCTATTTCAATTTTGCTTGTATATTGCAGGTATCCTTGACAGAATTCACCAGCCTTCCACCAGTTTTTGAAGCTACACCAAATGCTGTTCAAGAGTTGAGCTTAGCAAGTAGCTTTCTTGATCTTTTATTTTTTCGTTTTTTCAAATTTCACCTTTGATACTGTGACATTTACATTCATATCGTACAAAGTAATTTTCCCCCCCTTATTTTTGGTAAGCTTCGCATTGTGATTATTTGCCTTTTCCCTTGGTTGTTTAATAATTGCCAGGGGAAATATATGAGCATGCTGTTGTTCTAAGTGTCAAGATGGAGGATCAAGAAGCATTTGAGAGGGATTTCTGCCAACTGAAACCGTATTACACGGATGCCAGGTAAGCTATCCTCACTCTGCTACGTTAGATCGCAAGTGTTCATGTTAGATACACCTGGTATTTATGAGGAAAACTGCAAATATTTTTATCACTTTCATAACTTCTTTTATGCCTACCCCTTCAGCATAGGGGCAACATCTGAGACTTCTTATTTCTTGGGAATTTGATACATGTTGAAGAGTTTGAAATTCTACTAATCTGATATACTGCGAAACGGAAAATTCCAAAACCTGTTAGGCCTGATTTTGGCTAGCTTATTTGGCTAGCAAGAAGCCAAAGACATATCAAAAAGGCTAGAAAATCAGGTTGGCTTGCATGCCTGGCTACTAATCTGTACCTGACCACCTTGCTTGCCACAGGTCCACAATCCCTGAAATGTATTGGCTGTTGTGAACCTGTCAAGGTTGCCATGCATGGGGTTTGTTGTCCTATTCTATTACTTAAACAACCCTACATTCACAGTAGAAAATTGTGTGTATCCTGGAATTAATTTCAGGTTCTTGAGGTCTGTTATCCAACTGACTTATCTAAGTGTGTACTTTGTGAGAATAAGGGTGCATTCTTTTGACCTTAAAAAATTAAGTTCAAGTTTAGAGAAGTTCAAATAAACTGTTAAAGGTCTAATAGTCCGATAATGTTTACTCAAGTCTAATATGATGTCTTAAGGCTTAATTTTTCTTAGAATTGGTTTCAACCAGCTCCAATAAGTTCAATGCGTTGTTTCAGTTAGGCCTAATAAGTTCAATAAGTTTCTATCAAAGTCTGATTAGGTTTAATGAGTTTAAACTAATAAGTTGGAAGAAAACGTACCCTAACTTGTCTAATTCAATAAAATGTGGACAAGGGCTTCCAACCTACTTTTTGATGCTAACTTGAAGATAAGGAGTGTTCTGATAAAATTTGCGTGTGCAAATCACCAAGAGTGGTGATCATCCTCGTTACAAGTCATCTACTGTATACATAGGGGCTCGGTGTAGATTATGGGTCTTTGATGTATGGTGTTAATTCTTTTTTATGATGTATGGTGTTAATTCCTTGGTCTAAGACAAGTTTTACCTTCCTCCACCTCGAGGGAAAAAAAGAGAGAATCCAATGGTTTGGCTTTTGTTGCAAAATTGTGTTGTTGCCTTTAGACCAAATATAATATTATCCTCATTTCAATTTGTTTGCAACAAATTAGATGTGCAAACTTTTAGGCAAATTGTTAGTGAGTATTTAATCGATAGATAAACAAGGGATGAAGAGAGATATGGAATTGCAAAAGTCATTTGTCTATGTTTTCTCGTTCTATGTTTTCTCGCTCTATGTTTCTCGATCTAATGGCAATTCCTCCTCAAGCCCTCGTAATTTTGTACATGAGACCCTCATTTCTTATTTTTATCCTTGTTTGTCCACTCGTCCAATGTAGCATGCACATCTCTGTTGTATTCACATTCATCTTTTGGACATGACGATACTTCAAAGCGTAATGCTTTGTGCTATAAAGCAGTGCCAGTGTAATTGTCATATGGTAGAATTTTCCCTTCATTTTTTGTTGCATACTTCGATTATAACATCTCGAACCTCCTTTCCAATTTAACCAACCCGAGTTGATCATGTGAGCAGCATCCCCATTCAATTCACTAACATTTTGGATGATAGATCCTAGATACATGGAATAAGTTTGAACATTGAATACTCATTCTATCCGAGTTGATCGTCCTAGTGTCCAACTTTCTATCCCACTAGATTTACGTTCCAACTATTCCATCTTAATTTTACTTAGATTAAATGCACGCTTCCAAAGTTTTTCCTTAATTCCTCTTACTCTCTTAGTTTCCACTCCTTTTGTTTCATCAACTAACACGTCATCTATAATTCTATATATCATGTTATATCATCTTGAATTGTATTTGTCAATTTGTCCATGGCTATGGTAAAAAATGGAAAGGGCTAAGTATGGAACCTTTGATGTATTCCAATTTTGATAGAGAACACTTTTGTTTTTCCGTCATTAGTTCTCACACTCATGCTAGCATATTCATTCATATCTTTAATAATGTCAATATATTTCTCCTAGATGCCCTTTTCTTCTTGAGGCCCACTAAAGTACTTCCCTCGGTGCCCTATCATATTCCTTCACTAAATCAATGAAAACCATATGCTAATCCTTCTTCTTATCCCTATATTTCTCCATGAGCTTCATAAGATGAATTGCCTCCATGGTCGACCTTTCTGGCATAAATCTAAATTAATTATTTGAGATTTTCACACTTCTTAACCTTAATTCAATCACTTTCTCCCACAATTTCATAGTATGACTCATTAATTTTATCCCTTTGTCATTGACACAATCTTGTACATCTCCTTTGTTTTTATAAATCGGGATTATAGTACTTTTCCTCCACTCGGTAGGCTTGTTACTACCTCTCCAAATTTTGTTAAAGAAAATTGTCAACCGTTCAATTCCTCTTTCACCCAAGCTACTACACACCTCAATAAGAACTCCTTCCATTTCCACTGCTTTCTTGGTTTCTATATATTTTTTTAATGCTCTTTCTTTAGATTTCCTCTTTCTAAATTCTCCTCATAAAACCCTGATTTACCTTATCATGAGTACTGGTTATTTCCTTGATATCTTACTCCCTGACTTCATTGGAAAGGTTGTCGAAGTATGGTCTCCATCTCCTTTTTATTTCCTTATCATGAATAAAAAACTTTTGATTAACATCCTTCAGACACTTAATTATCCCAATATCTCAAGTCTCGTCCCTCAAACGAGCATTTGTAAATGTCATTTTCTCCTTAGGCCTTGTTCTTTTACACTTAATTCATACAAATTCAGCTCAACTCCTGACGAGTTTAGGATTCAGTTTAATTATGCATTCTTTTGGACTTGATTAATATAAGATAAACTGAACTGAATTAAATAGAATCCTATACTCAACATGAGCGGAGTGGAGGTGAGCTGGATTGAACTAAATTTGTTAGCAATAAAGAACAATGCCTTGGTATTCATTTAGCTCAAAGATTTTAATTCACATTTGCTCTAGCATCATGTACCACCTTGGCTTCTCTTTGAGCCTCCTTATATTTCTTGTAAATTTCATCACATTTCCCTAACCTTCTATTGCATTCTCTCTTGTTCCTTTTTGCTTCTTTAACTTTTCATTCCACCAGGATTCTATCCGATGGCATGCGTAATCCTGTAGCTTCTTCTAAAACTTTATTCTCTACTTCTTTTATGATATGCACCATCTTTGTCCATAACGAGTCTTACGGAGTCTATATCTGAATCCATGTTTGTAGACCAAGTTTCTAGCCACAAATTCTTTCCTTATCTCCTTGTGAAGTTTGTCAGGATTTTCCTCTAGGCATTCCTCACTAGAAAGAAGTTGATTTGACTTGTATGATCCTCGACCCAATAAGTCACTAGGTGCGACGGTCATGAATGCTACAAAGGTGATATCGACAAGCGGAGTTTGATTTGACATTCTAACAAGGAAACAAATCATTTATTGCATCTAATTTGAAGCACCCATTTTTAGAAATTATTGCTTCTAATTTGAAATGGTCGAAGTAATTTTTTCTTGAACTTTTAGGGAAAAATTAATAATTAAAGAATCATACTTACTTCTTTTCTTTGGTTAGAGCAGGGATCGTATACCACAATCTCCACAAGAGTACCCAATCCTGGGTCTGAACCTGTTGAGGCTCCTTGTGCAAAACAGAATAGCAGAGTTTCACACTGAATTGGAGTTGCTTTCATCTACAGCCTTGGAGAATCCTTGCATTAAGCACGCCGTAGAACTGGAACAATCTCTCATGGAAGGAGCCTACAATCGTGTTTTGAGTGCTAGACAGTCTGTGCCTCATGAAACTTACGTGCATTTTATGGATTTGTTGGCCAAAACTGTGAGGTATATCCTCTTTTATAGCTTACTGCTGACTACAACTTTACCTCTATGTAGTATTTATATCTTGTTTTGGTTTGTTGTACATAATTCCCTGTGAATTGCAGAGATGAAATTGCTGGATGCAGTGAAAAGGCGTATGATTCTCTTTCACTAAATGATGCACGACAACTGCTGCTGTTTACTTCTGACAACGAATTGCTCGAGTATATCAAGGAGGTAAGCATGATATAGCCTTTTTATCGAGATGGTTTTTCCTCTGTTTATTTTTGGGGGTTGGTGGATAATTGATAACTTGGTAGCTGGTATTACTTCCTTTATCCCTATTTCTCTGCTCCATGTGGGCTGGGCCTTACCAGGTTTTGGGGCTCCTTATTGAATGTGTTGGTTCTGCCCTTTCATTGTTTCGTACTAGTGTATTATAAATTTGCCCGAATAGGAATTGGGTCAAGAAGGTAGTATGTTTATTTTTGTCCCCTTTAACAAGAAATTGAGTAAATGATCAGATAGTTGCTGAGCAGACTAGCTCCAAGATCATAAAGTGAGTGTTGAACCTGCTATTCTCTCCATAGTTCCACACATTAACCAATTGCTGAACAACTTCAAGCTCACTTTAATACTTCTCACATTTGGAATATTTTATGCTGCCCTAGTATGATTCACCTATTTGAAATGTAAAAAGTGGAGCTAGTGAATATCAAGCACTTCAATGCTCATCTTACTTTGGTGATGCACTGTTCACAAATTATCATGATCGGATGATCCCTTTGTAAAACTAAATGTTAATTTTCTTTTCAGGAACATCCTGATTGGGAGATCAAAGATGGACGTGTGGTGTTCCAGAAGGCAAAAGACTCTGCACAATGCAAGGAGATTCCATCTCTTTTACTCATCAACCAAACACTCAGTTATGCTAGGGAGCTTGAGAGGATTGTGTAGTTGAGTTGCTTGATACAATTCTATTTGTCTTTGCCAAAAAAAAATAAAATCTATTTGTAGGGCAAAAGGTATGCAAATTGATGAGATTCCATTATTTAGTTCTTGTTGTACAATGGAGAGATTGAGCTTGCATAGGTGCATTTGCATACATGCTTGCAGGAGTGGTTTGTATTTTTGATTTTAGAATTACATTTGGAAGATCATGTCTCCTGCAGTTATAGTTATTTGGCTTTTAAACATTGGTGGTTGTTCCTTCAAGATCTCTTTAGTCTTTACTACTAGGAGTAACTATTTTGGTATGATTCATTACCTCTAGATTCTTATTGTTTATTTCAGATGAAGTTGAGTGGACTTGAAGGTTCAATTTGAATTTCACACTATGTTCTATACTTCTATATCATCCTTAAAGTCAATCTGAACCATCAATGTTATCTCAAAGCCCTGTAAAAGCTGAAAATGTACAAATCTCACATGTAGAACAGTAGAACCCAGTGATGTATTAGCTAGGTTTCTAAACCCCACAAAAAAAAAAAAAAAAATGCATTTGACATTCAATCATAGAAGATCTACAGCTAAGCAACTTAAAACATTACTAGCTGCTCATTACAAAGAAGTGCTGCAAATGGCAAGTTCATGAAGGACCAGCTAAATTCCCAAGTCAAAAATTGTGCACTCAAATGTTGCAGTTGATTTCTCGGTCTTACCATGATTTTCCGACTTCAGACCCCCCAAAGCAGCAGACCCTTTTTTTTTTCTTTCCCCAATTCCCAATCCCTCTACAAAACTAATAATCTGTAATCACCACCTCTTCCCATGGGTTACCTACAGACTAGGTAGCACAAATGTTTCATTGAGGTAACCATGTATCCGTAGCGGATACTGATGCTTTCATGATACCCTATTCTTTAATCCATTTTAAAATTGTTATTTTTGGCATGTTTTTAAATTTTTGTATTATAATTTTTAAAGATTTTTCTTATTTTATTGTAATCATTGAACTAAAGTATTCCAAATGTTATCGAAAATTTAATTAAAATTTCTTAATTGTTAAAGTAATTTGTAATATCTATTTTTCATACTCGTATCCCATATTTTTCAAACTAGTGTATTTTTTACCCGTTTTTGTAGTTGTATCCATGCAACTTAGCTAGACTTGGCAATAAGATCGTTCAAATCGGATCCGGATCGGATCATTTTGGACCAATCTAATTTTGGATCACTTTCAAATTGGATCAGAACGTTTTGGATTTAGACCTAATTCGAATCATTGTACCATTTGTACCAAATCAAATTTTGGATTGAGGTTTCTGAACAAATTGAACTGGGACCATTTCAGATCGGGTTGTTTCTAACTAAATCACTTTAGATCGAATTGTTTCGTATCAAGGGGATTCAGAACAACTTGAGGATAATAATGATAATATTTTTTTTTATTTTTTTATTTTATTATAGTATTCTTTTGGTTCAACAATTGCAATTAATATAATTGTTATTCTTTGAGTTGTCAATGAATTTATTGTTCCTCCCTATATGGCTTCATTGGAAGTGGAAAATAAGTAATTTCCAAATTTATCTTTCAAAAAATTACTTTTAAATTGATTTGTTCCGGATCCGATGAGTTGGAACCGGGTTGTTTTCGAAACGAATGAGTTCAGATCGGACGCGTTCAAATTCGAATGAGTTTCAGATCAAATAAGGTTCAATCAAATTGAAATTCGGATCAAATTAGCTTAGATTTTGGATGATGTTTCATATTATCCTTTAGGACCGAAATCGAATCAGTTTAACTTTGCCAACTCTAAACTAGCCCAAAAAGTCTGCAACTTTGTGCATCATAGCAATTGAAAATTTAAGATAGAGTGAAGTAATTTGTGGCTACTTTAATGTGTTTTTTTTTTTTTTGTATTTTTTTTATAAAAATAATTGTGGTACAAATCGGCATGCTTATTTTTAGTCATTATATGATACAGCTCATTTGTAAAGGGGCTGTAAAACTTTAGTACTTTCCCTTCGTTTATAACGTTTGAAGGTATTATTCTTAGAGGTGTCAATTCAGTTCAAAAATTCAGTTATGGTTATACCCAAACAGTTCAGTTTTAATCAGTTCAGTTCAAAGCAGTTTGATTTTAAAAACAATTCAGTTCAGTTCAGTTTATTTTGACTTAAGTTCGATTCAGTTTCAGTTGACTTATATCTACAGTTCAGTTTTCAATTTATTTTCAGTTTATACATATTCAGTTAAAAGTTCAACGGTTGAACCCAATACAGTTGTGTACTACAACAGTTAATTTTCAGTTTAAATTCAGTTTATTTGCATTAATTTATATTTTTAATTGAATCAGCTCAGTTCTAATTTATTTCGGATTAAGCCCACTAAGTTAATCAGTTCAACATTTCTACCCAAAAATAGCTGTGCTTGTCCATCGCAATAATTAATTTCAATTTTATTTCTTTTCCTTTTATAGAATTTATATTTTCGGAAAAATCGTTTTAGTTCTAATTTATTTAAGATGTATACTTATATAATTATACCCGCCCACTTGAACAATTTAGTATCAAACAATTGGTTACAAATTTACACTGATGATGAATGATGATACCGACGAAGACGACGATGATAATGGAGATGGAAGATGATGGATGGTGATGATGATTGATGATGGTGGTGACGATGTTATTTAAGACAATAATGATAGTGGTGATTATGGAAGACAATCTTGTTGGTCGTGGTGGTTGTTATTATGGGAGTTTTCCTAAGGATAGTTAAGAGTTAGTTTGTTATTTTGAAAGTTAGTTAAATTAGTTGTTAGTTGTTAGTTGTCAATTAGCAATTGTTGTCATTGTTCAATAAGTGATCTTTCTTCTTCTATCTTACTTAATCTCATGTTCTTTTATCTTCTTCCACCCTTCTTCTTCTATTTCTGTCAAATTTCTATCTCATTTCTATCCCAATTCGTGTGTGTAGCAAGAATTATATTTGTACCACAAGTCCACAACATTGGTATCAGAGCCTCTTTCTTGGAACGAACCGCCCCACCATTCCTGCTGCCTAGAAACGATTTTGTTCGTGCATTTTCTATCACCAACAACTTCATTTTATGGCTTTTATGGTTTTGTTCTTTCCTGCGTGATTTTTCTTGGTCCCACGCAACAAGAGTCAGAAGCATAATATTGTTTGGTGCCTTCAAGGATAACTTCATATATTTGGCATTATTATAGACTGGAATGAATTGACAAAGTGATCAACTCCATTAAGGTCTACGTTGTTGAGAAAACTAAAGTGCCGCCTGATTCGTATGTTCTTCATTGTTTTCTTGGTGGTTTGCAAATTGAGGTAAAGTGATTTGTTGAGGAACTCAAGCCTGTTTCAATTGCTAAAGCAAAAGAGTATGCTAAGCTACAACATGTATCTTCAAATTCCCCTAAACAAATCACAAGAAACCCAAGTAATATCATGGGTTATGGAGATGAGAAGTATTCTGCAATTGTTGTAGAAGGAAGTTGTGAATTTGTGATAATTGCAATGAAGTTACTATGGAACAAGAAATTGAGTCTAACTTTGTTGTGGGAACAAATGAAATCAAGGAAGGGGTTATCGGAATGCAAACTGAAATTTCAAATCAAGAAAGACTTCCTCCAAGACCTCCTCTCTTGCACTCTTCTAGTAATATCACACATACATATATTTACTTAACCAAGAGGATCACTTACGGGGCAACAAGTTCGTGTTGTGTGGTTGGTCGGATTGTTCGACTATATGGTTGGATGTTTATGTTGTGTTGGTGTTCGATCCAGGTGGTATGAGGTTTAAATTGTTCCTATTACTATGCTGATATATGGGTATCAATTTTTTGCAAGCTAAGACTTGATGGCAAATCTTTTTTGAAGGAGGGAAGTATGTTATGGGAGTTTTCCTAAGGATAGTTAAGAGTTAGTTTGCTATTGTTTGGAGTCAATGTATCTATGACATATAATCAATGTATTTATAGTATATTTTAAATGTACCTCTAGTTGTTAATCAATGTATCTCTAGGTCATAGTTGTTAATATATATAGGGTTGAATCCCGATGATAAATTTCTTATCGTGAGAAATGTGACAAACAGAGAGATACATTAAAAGAACGGTTTTTTCACCAGGTACTCCTGACTAATTTCAAAATGTATGGGGTACCCCTATGTTTTTACGAATGCACCAAATGCCCTTTAGTAATTTACAAAATGCACTGAATGCCATTAATGGGTAATTGGCGTTAATTGGGCGTCAAATTGTTTTTACTATTACACCCCTTAAGTCAACCCAGTTCATATATTTGGCCGTCGATACTCATATTCCTATTTCATTTGCTCTGTTTTTACGCTCTAAAATCAAAACCCAAAGAAAAACCCTATAGTAATCCCCAAAAAAATGGGAAAAAACCCTATCATCATTCTTTGTCTTTTCATTTACTCGATTTTTTTGGAAAATTTTGATTAGTAAGGGTATTCAATGCATAAATTATCAGGAACAATAACGGATTTTTATTAATAAGGGTATTCAGTGCATTTTACGAATTATCAAAGGTATTTGGTGCATTCGTAAAAACATAGAAGTACCCCATACATTTTAAAATTAGTCAGGGGTACCTGGTGAAAAAATCGTTAAAAGAATCTTACAAATACATAAAAATACAATAAATACAATAAAGTTAGATAGGTGAAATCATCAATCTTAACAAATAACAATGCATAAATCTCAGCCATCAATTTTACACAAGAAAACACAAAATGAACATTTTAGACCATTAGATTATAGGGCAAGGATTACTATTATTGACCATTAGATTATAAACCAAATTAATCTGAACCGCTCATTTTAACCCTAATCCACACCACATGCCATTGCCGAGTTGCCGCTTTGAGCAGTTGGGCCTTCCTCTAACCCTACACAGTACACACCCTAGTTCTCTACAATCTACAACACACTAATGTTCTTTCTCTCAGTTTTTTCACTTTTTGGTAATACTTTCAGTTCTTTCTTTGTGCCATTTTATTCTCACACCTCATTTCCTCTCCCTATTCTCTCTAACGTTCACTGATTCACTTCCAACGTTCTACTGCAATTCTGCAATTTGTAATGATAAGATTGATAACGTTCATATATAATCGCTATAATGCCGCCTATAAATATTTCAAATGTAGATCGACTTATTCTTCATTGTCCAAGTCTCTGTTTGAGTGAGATATACTACCAAGATACTTCTTCTTATCCCATTGTTTATTCAATATTCTGATTTATTAATTTAGACTTTGTTCTTGTTCTAGTCACTGATTTATTAATGTAATCATTTTACTTTAGATATGAGTTTGTTTATGGGCTTATATGGGCTTACGTCATCAATTAATATTTATTTTTTTAAAGCATTTTTTTTAAATGGTGGTTGTCTTAATGGTGCAAAGATACAATAGGGGCCGTGGGAAATTATGCTTAGTTTGGATTTTTGGTTACAATTTTGATTTATTTAGTTTACAGATTTTGTTTTGTTCAATCTACTTGTTTACATATTACAATTCCAGATCTCGTTTTGTTCTGGCACTTTTTCCAGAATATGTTTTGTTCGGTTTTTTCTTTCGCTTTTTTATTTCTTTCAATCATTTGAGTTGTTCACTTTAGTTTTTGTTTTATTAATTTCTTTGTTTTATTTTACTAATTAAAGCCATTTTTATTATGTTTTTACTTGTTTTAGTTTTCTAGGCTATCGATTTTTCCAGAATTCATGTATTAATTGTTTCGAGTTTTATTTGATTTAAGTTTACTACAGCCTGTGCCTGTGGTCATGGACAATATTTCAGTGACTGCTCCTGGCATTCAACCTTCTGAAGGTAATATTTTAATTAATGATTTGGATCGTAGTATAATCAGTTCGACTGTTACTACTTGCTATTTTATTTTCCATGTTAATTATTTTTTCGGTGAAGGTGAAAATAATGTTGAAGGGATTGGTTCAAGAACATCAACACCTGCATCATCAGAATTAACTATCACCCCTGTTCAGTCTTCCAAGAAGCAGAAGACAGATAGACCAGAAGGTAATAGAAGAGCTGCAGTTTGGGATCATTACATATTTTCATCAGAGAAAGGTACGACTGGTAAGCTTGAACCTTTGACGACTTGTAAGTATTGCAAGAATGCTAAATACAAAGCTTTAAGCGGATATGGTACATCGAATGCTACAAAACATCTAAATAAGTGTTTTGCCTATAAATCTTTCATTGCTGAAAATCCTTTATGTGGTACTGATTTTGATCAAAAGGTTTTTTGTAAGATGTTTGCTGAGGCTATTATGTACCATGCCTATCCTCTTAGCATTGTTGAGCATGTGAAGTTAAGAGAGATGTTGACTTACCTCAATCCTAAAGTTAGGCACATTACTAGGAATATAGTACTTAGGTACTGTTTACTAGAGCATAATAAACTCAAGACGATCTTGTTTGACTCTTTGGCTAATGTTAGCAGTAGAATTTGCTTCACTTGTGACCTATGGTCTGCATGCACTACTAGAGGATTTTTGACCCTTACTGCACATTTCATAGATGAAAATTGGTCACTTAAATCGAGTATTTTGAATTTTAAATATTTCCCCCCTCCCCATAGAGGTGTTGATATATATATTTGTTTGTGTTAGGGTTGATTAAGGACTGGAAATTAGAAGGTAAAACCTTTTCTATGACTTGTGACAATGCAAGTTCCATGGATGTCATGATTTCTCAATTGAAAACTGAGTTGAATTCTTGTGGTGTATTGCCTTTGGGTGGTAGGTTCTTTCACGTAAGATGTTGTGCCCACATTCTCAATTTAATCGTTCAGTTTGGAATGAAAATCATTGATGAAAGTGTTTTGAAACTACGACAAGCTGTTAATTATATTGCTGCATCTAACACTAGGCTTGTTTTGTTTGAGAAGTGTCTTATTGATGTTAATTCGTCTTTCGTTGGGAAATTAAGGTTGGATTGTCCTACTAGGTGGAACTCCACCTACTTAATGTTGAAAAGGGCACTAGAAGCAAAAGAATCTTTAAATTTGCTCGGTGTTGTCAATAAGTCTTTTGATTATGCCCTTAGCTATCAAGAATAAAGCTAAGGGCATAATAAACTGAACTGAACTGAACTGTAGATATAAGTCAACTGAAACTGAATCGAACTTAAGTCAAAATAAACTGAACTGAACTGAATTGTTTTTAAAATCAAACTGCTTTGAACTGAACTGATTAAAACTGAACTGTTTGGGTATAACCATAACTGAACTTTTGAACTGAATTGACACCTCTAGTTGTATTGCTGGATTGTTGGTTATTGATGTGCCTGTTTTTGCTGAACTACTAAACGCTTATACAATCCAACAATGTCTTATGTAATTGTCTTAGTCAAGAGGGAAGCTGTAAAATTTGTAATGTTAGTCCCTTGACTATTTTGAAATGAATTGATATCCTATTAATCATTTAATCATTACTATTTTCCACAATAGTCTTCTTTTTTTTTTTTTTGGCTTACCATTCAATTGGTGTTTTTGGTTTACTTGCACATTTATTTGTCTCATATGTTCGACCAACAGAAACAACATTAACTAATATGACTACTTATTGAGTTATAACTTATAAGTATGCTAATTGATGGAGTTGTGAGTATGACCATCACTTAATCATCTAGCCAACCATTCAATGTTTTTTGCTTACCAACAGCCACATGATGTACTTTGTTTTAGTTTTATTTGATATACCAACCATTATAGTTATTAGTGTAAAACTATCATTAAATTAATTGCAGATCATAAATAAGATTAAATACATGAAAATCATTTACTTAAATTACCATTCATATTTTGTTATAAATTAATTTAGGGTTATCATCATTTTTTTTAATTAGTTATTTTTTGTTAAAATAGTAGTCTAATCGGTTTTGATTATGTTCATAATAATTGAGTTTTGGATTAAATCAGTTTCTTCAGCTCAGTTCACTGCAATTTTTGTTAAAATCGGTTCTGGGTTAGATCAATTTTAGTTTCAATTCCAATTCAGTTCAGTTCAAATCAGTTTTGGCATTTTTCAGTCCAGTTCAGTTACAGCTGTTATTTTTTCAGTTGTAGTCAGTTATTTTCAGTTCAGTTCATTATTAGCTTAGTTATCAGTTCAGTTTCAGTTGTTCACTTTCAGTTTGTTTCAGTTTTCAGTTTAAGTTTTCAGTTCAATTTCAGTTTACAATTTTATTTCAGTTCAGTTAATTCAATTCAGATCAGTTCAGTTAAAAGTTATCCAATCGGTTCTGATCCAAACTTACACTGCTAATTATTCTTATTTTTAAGGTAGTGTATTCTTTTTTATACTCCACTACAAATATTAAGGATTTTAGGTTTTTGATATATTTTGATTCAATTAAATATAAACTAAATTGAAGTAAGGTGAATTAGATTAGATTTTAGACTCGATAGAAAAGAAAATAAACTGAAATTTCAAAAATTAAGGCTCCGTCGAAAAATGTTTTCCTTGAAAATAGTTTTTCTCATTTTACATTGTTTACTTTGAGTGAAAAATTAAAATGTAAAACTCGGGCAGAAATCTCATTTTACACCATATTGAAAATATTTTCCCCCAAATTTGGGAGTAAATTGTATTTTCCGTTCAAGTAAACATTGGAAAATTTCTATAAAAATAAGTTTTCCATCGTAAAATAATTTTCAAAAAAATCATTTTACATTGAAAACTTTTTACACCTAAGTAAGCGGACCCTAAAACTCCACCCCTCCATTTTAATTGTCTAATTATATTATATTGACATGATGAACCACTACACCTTTAATTAAGAATTGCTGGGCTTATTGGCATGCAACTAAAGCAGCTTTTATTTTAATTTGAGAAACCAAAATTGTAGTTGTACTATACTAGACATTACTAGTAGACACTCACAGTAGTTATTAGTGAGTAACTTTGTTCTGCATTTACATTTTGATGTGTACGTGAGTGGATTCTTACTTTGTTCGGCACCTGTCATTTCGTGTACCATTCTTTGCCTTTCTCTTTCGGCCTTTGATTTTTTTTTTTTTAAATTTTATTTCTTGTGCTTAATGATACTATGTTTTTACAAGTGAACCACTATGTTTAGTAAAGGCATTGTGTAGTGTTAATCTGCTTATTTAAACGGATCAAATCCTTTGACCCAATTGTGTCGGATTGGTGAGTTGTGTGTGTTTTTGTATATTAAGTTGACAAATATATGTAATTGTCTCATCTCGCATGAACCCGTTTACTTAAATGAGTTAAAACCCCTCAACCCTAACCTGCCCGCCGGTTTAATAAACGTATTATGTTGTCTCCTCAATCCAATTTTTTTAATATATAACAGATCGATTTCATATCAGATTAACGAGTTTGTATCAACTTTTCATACCTTACTTTTTCTAATTGGTACAACTTACAAATGCAAGCATATAGACTTCACAAGTCACAACAATATGTCTCATCCGGTCTGTTTGGAAATTTGTGGGTGAATAGTATGACAAATACTTGAGGCGTGTCGGATGACACTTCCCTGAAAACAATATTTCCACCCAATACAAAGGCCGGGTTGCAGGAAATTCGTTAACAAGATACAACAAGAAACCGTAGGAATCGAGCCTTGTTCCAATTACTACGAAATGAAGAAGGGATTTGTATGTGTAAACTTCTTTGTAACAATGGAGAAAACTTAGTTGTATGCAAGAGATAGAAATGAAGATAGAGAGTAATTTCTTATTTTTTCATTTCAGTTTTAGAGAAGTTATTAAATAACTTCTCCAAAATGCACAGCCGTCCTTTCGAACAGACACAACGCAACGGGAAAAAACCAAGCAAACTAACGCATAACCACCAGGCTCGCGACCCGCGAGCTAGTCGCGATTTGCTTCTGCCTCTTTCGTGCACTTTTTGCACTTCAGACTGTTCTCACGGGTCGCGACCTCAAGTCACTACTCGCGATTTTCCACTGTTATTGCTGCACTTTACCTTAACGTTCAACGACTTATATCGCTAAAAACTTTGCATAATTACGAACTTCATAACACATAATACTACGTCTAGTATTATTAATATTCATAATTATATACATTTATATTCTAAATCAATAAATCTCAACACGGTCATCCCTCAAAATAAAAAATTTCTGTTCATTGTCAAACATAATATAGTGCTTCATAAAATGTTGGGTGTGGAACAGGAGAGGTGGATGATGGAAAGAATTGTTGGGAATCTTCGGATGTAATTGATGCCCGTAAGGTTTATAGCTCGAATTTTGGCTCTCGATTGTATGAAACTTGGTTTTTAGCCTCACCCGACCGGGTGGGTTGTATGACCCAATCGGGTGGCATGATCAGGTTGGCCAACCCGATCGGGTCCGGGTGTTAGAGGCAATTTTCGGGCATTTTTGGGGCTGACCCGACCGGGCAGGACACATGACCCGATCGGGCCATCCCTAGTCCCTACTGACACGTTTTTTTTTTGTCTTTCGGTCTTCTATTTTCAGCCTTTTCTCTTTAATTTTTTTTGCTTGTTTCATGCTCTACATTTATTAAGCACTTATTTATGATCTTTGGTCTTCTTGTATGCTTGGAGGCTACTTGAGAACATATCTATTAGGGTTTCACCCTATATATATGTTATTTAGCTTCAAGTTTTATTCATCACAAAATTACATCAGTTTTTGTATTAGAGAGATTAAGTTTTTGTGAGCTTTTGAGAGTCCTTTTGTGTGAGTAGGAGTACTATAATTTTTCCCATTGTTGAGTTGTCCTCCATTTGGTTTAATAGTGAATTCATCCTCTTCCTCCGCCATTTTTTGTTGTTTGTTTTCTTTATTTCACAAATTTCTATTATTCTCATATTTAGATTAAAATACTTAACATTGCAATTAACAACAACCATATTTCGCGTATATTAATTTTTCCTAACAATGTCGAATACGGAGTGTAAATCTAGCAACATGATCAAATTTAATCACGGTGAATTGAATTGTTGAAGGCAAACATGGGATTGAATCGGATTGGATTTTAAATTTGATTTATTGGAGTCTAAAATCCAAACAATTATCTAAATTACATGTAATTGTATAATATATATATATATATATATATATATATATGTTTAACCTTTACAATTATAAAATTATCATGTGTACATTGTTTTAACGGATCATAAAAACTTTCATTTTTATAACACAATGAAAGTTTTATTTTTAGTTATGTAGAGTAAATTCCTAAGAATATTGCTAGGCCACATTATATACATCTCTTATTAAAAAAGTAAAAAAGTAAATGTAAAGAAAAATATAATCACTAATCCTTAAATTGAGTAATAATGGATGAGTACTCAATATACATGAAATAGGCTAAAAGTTAACTTACTGTGACGATGAATATTCGGTGAGATTGTTGGCTATTATTTATTTAGATCGAATTGGATTAGATTTGCACTTTTAAAAAATTTATTTGAACCGGACTGGGTTGGACAAAAATAAATTTAAATTGGATTTGCACTCAAAGTTTTTAGTCTAAAATATTTAGGATTATATTTGGATTTGATTGGCAAATTAAAGTCTAATTCAATCCATCCAATTTATTACATCCCTAGCCCCCTAGGCCTTTAGGTAGTACTAGTAGGGAATGTTGAACTTATAATAGAGAGATATAGAGAATATAAAATCTAAGTACTATGCAGGTAACTAGATATGTAAATGATTGAGATTTCTCCCTTGTTCATTTATATGATTTTTGTACATGAGTTATTGTTAAACCTATTATCTTAATTAAGTCTAATTTTTGCCAAATTAATTAAGGTTCTTTGTTAACTTGATGAAATCTTAAGTCACAATTCACTACAAAAAATGTGTTCAAGAAGGACAATTAAAATTGCCCTATTTGATACAAAATTTGTCTTCTTAGGTTATAATGACAAATTTAGTATTGCCCCTAGGTTGCCCTTGTAACCCCGTTGTATTAGGTTTCAAAGCCAATTTTAGATGTTTTGTCCTCTTTGATTCAATTCAAAAAAGGCAAACAAAATTGCCTTCATTGATCATCAACTAAGGCAATAAATTTTGTTTTCCTTGATTTAAACACTTTATTTATTGTCAAATATGGCAAAGTTTCAAAAGTCTAAAGGGGCAAAATAATCATATTGTTTTCATTGTTCATATCAATGAGTGCAAAAATAATTGCCCTTAGCTTGTAGGCATCATTAAGTAAAACAATACTCATATTGCTTTCTTTAATCATGATAAGTTGCCCTCGTTATGTGAGTTTCTTGTAGTGATTGTTTCAAACATTTTTTTGATTATATTATTATAAGGAAAAGTAATACTCTCTCTCTATATATGTATCTTTTGGCTTTTTCCCATTTGAAATCTCATCAATATTCGTTAGTAATATATAAGAAAATATATAGTCATGCAAAGTATTAATTGTTTGAAATGTCCTACGCATATTTAAATGTATTTGGTATATGTCAACACTCAATACATGCTGGACACTTTTGTTGGAAATTATTTATAGTTTAAGGAATTTTTTAATTGTTTGTGTGGGAACGATGTGAACGAATAATCGAGCAATTATATATGCGCCGTTAACTGTCAATTATACACTAATCAGGAAATTATTTCAAGGTACCAAAATTCTATAAGTTTGCACAAAATTATAAGCCGCAAACAAAAGCTTTTTGCACGGACGCATCAAATCAGTTTGCCCGTGTTCACAAAACGAAGAAAAGGAGTCGGCAAGGCCGCTTTGGTAAAAACAGCAGTTAATGCATACGAGAATTAACTCTGAATGAGTTACTTAAAGGTTAGCAAGAGAGAAAAAAATATAAGTTTTATCTAATCTTTATTCACAAAGTCACTCTTCATAATTTTTTCTCAAGCTCATATACATTGCGACATTGATGAAAAGAACATTCACCATTGTTGTTAATTCTTCATTGTATTTCTAAGAATATATATTTTGGGAAACCCGTGCTCCATTAACAAGGGTCGAAATATGGTATTAAGTAAAACGATTACATGACTCGAATGTTCAAATTCTGAAATTAAATTTGTGATTGATCATTATTGTTCATCAAATTCAAACACATTCCTCAACGAGCAATATAGATAACAACTAATTGTGACGGTAGCTGCTTGCGATGAATTACCTATTAGTACTTGCCGATCAGTTATTGTTAGAAGTAGCTATCAAAGTAGATATATGTGATAGAGTACGTGTATAACATGCATATTTCTAAGCCTCAACTATTAGCTTAAGCTTTTGGTTGAGATGATCCTATAACATATTCCTGGACATCAACTATCAATATGACGTTAGTATTTGGCTTAAGGCTAGAAGTCTAACCTTTTGTGAGCACTACTAGAAAAAACTAAAAAGCATACCTTGAATCTTTAATATGCCAAATACTGTTATTTATTTAGTCAAATACTCAAATGATCACCAACAGCTACTATTAAAAAGCATTAATAAACGAACACACCCGACATTCATATGAAATGTCCGTAGATTCCAGAAGGAAACCTAAAAGGGGGATCATATCATTCAAAAGAAATTCAAAAATACATATTTCATCCGCTCTATATTAGTTGCAACGTTTCCTTTTTCACACTTGTCAATGTATAATTTGTTTTCGTAATATCTTTAATTCTGTTTTAAAATAAATTAAAAAAATTAGATTACAATAAAGTACACATTGAGACGATTCAAAAGAGATTTCACATGACTATATTTGTTTACATATATACAACACAAACGCGAATTATAAGAATGATTATAAATAGTGCCAAATTTAGCAATGTTGCAATGTAACTGTTCCGACAACCTTTATGCAACTCTGGTTGAGGTGACGTCTCTGGTGGCCACAATGGTGTTAACCTGTCAAAATGAACAAACAGTGAGTTGACCCCGGGGTGTTTCCGGGGAGAGGCCCTCCGATGCTTAAGTCAGTAAAGGGCTTTAGATTTGAGAGAGAGAGAGAGAGAGGGAGTATGAGAGAGAGAGTATGTGGATTTGTGTGTACCTTCTATTGGTGAGTTCATCTCCTATTTATAGGAGATGAGTTGGTTTCTTGACGGCCACGTTTAGGCCGGCTGATGCGCGTGTCCCACCGAGGTCATATGTATGGGTTAAGTTAACTCATCGGTCGGCAGGACACTTATGCCTAAATGGCGTCCTTAAGGGCCGCCAAGTGGGTCCACTATAGCCCGGCAGTCTTGCTGTGGGTCTACTGCAGATTATGTGAGACCGGCACCGTTAGGTGCTAGCGGTCGATGTCTTAGAGGACGTAAGGTCCTGTGGGACCGGCACCGTTAGGTGCTGGCGGTCGATATCGTTGTGGAGACGTTAGTAAGGTGGTCCTATCGATGTATCGATAGGCCCCATACAGTAACTATATAGAAGCGGAGCAAATATAATGTTCCTTCAATTCATTATATTATATATGTTGTTCATTATGACCAAGAAACATACATTAATTATGTAAATGCAAACCTTGCTTTGTTTGTGGTCTTTTTAATTTGGTGTTTCTTAGCTTAGCTTTTTACCTGAAACATTGGCTTTCATAAAGCAAAGAATATTCTACTGGTTGACCGCTTCTCCCTTCAATTCGTTAAGCATGCGGTGCTATTCTCATATTACTGGCTCACTAAGAGCATCGCACATTATTCAATTCCTTGATTTATCACTGATTGGGGGCTTAGCTAGCTTCATTCTTATGATATTAATATAATATAATGTTATATATGAAAGTACAATTGTAACAGGCAGGGCTATCCTTGCACATGTGAAAGGTGACCAAAAGCACAGGACCCTAATTGTAAGGGACCCATTTTCATATTTAGCCCAATATAAAAAAAAACAAAGAAAGAAAGAAACAAATTAACTGTAATCTACAATGAATGTCAACTAATTGCTCAAACTTTTCATATTCTATTTTCACATTAAAAAAACATTCATTAATTGCAAATCTTAAATTTTCATGAATCAATTATTCATCTTCATATTTAGGGTCCAATATTTTTGTATGAGAACAGGGCCCCAAAATTCAATGGGACGGCCCTGACTAACAGGGTCCCTTTCATACAAGGGGCACTGCTAGAAAAGATGTTATTTACAATGAGAATGATTTTCCCTTTCGCGATCCCATCATAAATGCGTCAATTTTAGTAGTGAATTTTAATGACATATTCAAAATTGTGATAAAGCATCTACTTTTAGGATAGGATTTAGGCCTAACATTAATGTGTGTCGTTGTTCACGGACCAATTTTTTTTTTTTTGGTAGTAGCGTTAGAATATAAAAAAAAAAAACTAGTTTGAGTTGTTTATCATAAACTTAAGTTTTTGGTTGAGTTGATTCTTTATCCTGATAGAGTACAATAACTAGCTAAGCTAGTTTGAGCCCTTTATCCTGAGCAAACAACTTAGGCTTTTGGTTGAATTGGTTCCTTCTTCCTTTACACACAGGAGTTAACTGTAACGACCCAACTTTTTCACTTGTCGATTTACGAAGGGAAATCGACAATCGGATCATTAATAACTTAAATAATAATAAATCAAATTAAATTGTTACATTAAATAACTTTTATTAAATAAGTCTAACAACTATCCAAAACATTCCAAAAGTCATTAACACAAGTAGGGCCTTAAAGAACTGTCCCAACATGCTGGGAACATTAAATAAACTAATAAATGTCTCAAACTGTTCTGGGAAAACTAAATACTCAAAGTAAAAGCTAGTCTACTCAAGCCCATCCAACGAAGCCCGCTCACTCTGCCCCGTCACCTGAAACTGAGGGGGGGGGTCCACCGTCAGTGGCGAGTAACTAGGCTGTCCCATTTAATCGAGGGACCACCAAACACATAATAGCATAGAAATTCACATAAAACTGTAAAGAACTTAATACATGCTTTTATACAATCATACAAAAATACGTATAAAAGTACGTATAAATATACGTATAAATGTACGTATAAAAATACGTATACATGTACGTATAAAAATATGTATAAATACACCTGCAGAGATACGGTTAGAATACGTATAATTTACGCATACTGTACGTACAATCAATCCTGCAAATACGGTTAGAATACGTACAAAAATACACTCCTCATCCATGCACATACATATGCATACATACTTACATAATTACAGAATCATACACAGCGGAAGTCTTATAATATACAAATACTTACACTTATAATATACTACTTAATTTATATCTCACAACCTTAACTTATACCAAACCCATCATACATTATATCTTAATACTTCATATTCATACTTATCATATTCTTTTCATAATATATATATATCTTATCTTATCATAAATGATCATACCTTATATCATAACATAAATCTCATAATAAGAACATAATATCTTCTTAACTTAACACATGTACTTATTATATCATATCATCTTATCATATTCTAGAACCAAGAACTGCGCGGGGGAACCTTTGCGTTCGTCCCATGTGAGCAGTGGCATCGACTAAACCCAATTGATAACCTTTGCGTTATCGCAAGGGCGTCCTATCTTATTACCCGATTGATGACCTTTGCGTCATCGCAGGGGCGTTCTTAACTTATTATCTTTCAATTCTTTATATTATATCTTATATCTTTATTTAATCATATCATATCATATATTGGGAAATCCTAGGTGACCGTAATAGGAAATGAAATGTTCGGAGTCCCAGGAAAGAGAGGTGCGGCACGTATATTGGCCACCTTAAATACCAAGTCTTTCCTAGCCAGAGACCGAAACATAACATGTATAGCTATTACTCTGTTTCCTTTCTTATCCCTAGTAGTATCTTATGCAACTTCACCTTATAAAATACTATCCTCAATATGTATATCATATACTATTTGTAACAATATCTCAAAATGTTTTAATACTTGTATTATTTGGTCCCCTTAATTATATTACTAATAACATTTTTTTTATCCCTTCACTTTACAACTTATCCCTAATAATTATTTTGTCCGTAACTTTTATTATTAAATATTCCTAAATTAATAATAATTCAAAATTAAACACAATTGACTAATTCTACTAATTCACACGGCATTCCTAAAAATATAACAATAACTAATTATTTTCTAGAATTAATTTAATTAATCAACATAATTACAAAAATTATCAAAATATGAATAAAAATTCTATCTTCTTTATTTTTTTTACCCACTCGACATTTTCCTAAATTTTAACCAACATTATTTAACTAATTTGCATATAATCAATCACCAAGAATTAAATAAAATTTACTAAACAAATACATAAAAACCATATTTTTAGCATCAAATAACAAGATTAAATTTAAAGAACAAAATCAAACAACATGCTCAAAATACTTGAATCTACACGGCATTCAAGAAACAATTCAAGATCAAATTGTAATATTCAAGAACCAAAGATTACATGTTATAATTAAAGGATTAAATTTAAGATTCACATATTTAAATTAGCATGATCAAGATTAGCATAAAAATAACATCTAAAATCCTCCTTTGAATTTTGGTTCACTCGACACTTTTGATAGCAAAACATGATTTAATTTTCAATCTAGATTTAAATTATACTAACTAATTAATCATGTTTCATGCTTTAAAAATTAAAGAAACATATCAAATTCATATGCATATCACTCGAAAAAAACTTAGAGTAAAATCAGAAGTATAAATCAGATATTATCATACAAATTTCGAATCATGCTTAATTATCAAGGATTAATACTATGAATTTAATTATTAAAAATAAACAAGATCATACATATAATCATGGAAATACACGAAATAAATCAAGAAATTCATCATTAAAGGCTCGACATATTGCGTGATTAACTATGTATTTTTCTACCCATAGATTAAAGGAGATAGCGAAGTTACCTGGATTCGCTAATTAAATTCCAAGGAAAAATTCACCAAAAATCGTGAATATGCACGGCTTAGAGAGAAAGAAAAAGGGAAGGAGAACAATGTGTATCTTAGGGTTCTTTTGATAAAATTGGCAATTAGGACCCAAAAGAGATCAAGGGATCCTATTTATAGAAAACCAACAAAACAAGCAAACCCTAATAATAACATAGGGCAGCCGTGACCTAGGAAGCATAAGGGGAGGAGAGTTTAGCTAGGTTGTTACAACAACCTTTGAATAGGTTTAAAATATTTTAAATTAATTAAATTAAATTAATTATCCAAAAATATTAATTTAAATAAATAAAAAAAAAACAATGTTGGCCCAAATACATGAAGGAACCGGCCAAGGTAAATAAAAGGAGAAAAATTGGGTCCTTGGCCCAATTTGTGGAGAAAGGATTGGGCTAAAAATAAAAACAGTCCAATTAATATGGCCTTTTGGACTTAGAATTTAATTAAACTACATTAATAACCGCGAAATTTTCTGACCCAAAATTCCGGGTTATTACATTAACATTTTGTTATGCAAAAGTATGCGAAACATATTGCGTGATTTTATCACACACATCGTCACAAAAAAAAAGCTGGCCTGGTAATAAAAAAAACCATCGGACGTCGACGAAGAAAAGCCAAGTTTTAGAAGATAAGCAAGATAGGAGAGGGTTATAGTCTATAAGGGGTGAATAACTACGTATTCCGCTATCAAACTAATCCTCAGGGGCTGGCGGGGGCCTTGGCCTCCCCTTAGCCTCAAATTGTTAGTATATGTCAAGTTTAAGTAATGAATAACAATAAAAATATAGTAGCTCAATTGGTTTAATTGCTTGTTTATGCTTCCCTAGACTAGGGTTTGAGGCTCACTAGCTATATTCTTAACGTTTTTTGCTATTTACCATTCTATTCATTTTGTGTGATAGGCTCACTAGCTATTTTCTTAACGTTTTTTGCTATTTACCATTCTATTCATTCTATATTCTCAACCATATCATCATATTCTTTTTTTGACGGATTTTTTTAATCTATGTAATTATAATATTATCAAAACATGTATTTACATTTATACACACACTACAGTATGATTATTAAAGCTACAAAATGGTCTATGCACCCATGGATGGGGGCGCGTGTTCTTTTCAACTTATTGGATTTGTATTATTTGAACTAAACTATTCTGAACTTATTTAATCTGATTGAAATTTGTTGAACTTGATTGGACATGATTAGCCCCTGAGACGTTATCAAACCTGATTCAACCTTATTAAACTTACTAGCGTAGTGCCCGTGCGATCACGGTTTATAAATCTAATTATTAATCCCGTAGGAAACAATAAATCAATTTACTATAAATGGCTTATTTACACACAAAAAATTAACCATTGAAATAATAGTCATTAGTCGAAATTGTGGCTAGATAATGCTATTTATTAGATTAAAAAAATAAATTAATAATCCCGTTACAAGGTTATTTATTTAATCTAATAGAATGATTTTTTGCCCGTCGTCACATTCTCTAAATGTATAAGCACAATAGTAACTTTATATCTTACCCACCATTATGGATAAGTACAATAATAACTTTCTTCAGCTAACCATTGGCCAAAAAATTATTACATAAAATAGTCATACAACCATTTGGTATAGATATTAATAAGTTTAAAAGAATAAAATAAATTGTATCATATTTGTAAGAGTAAAATAATTTAACGTTTAACCAATAATATAAGTACAGTAATAACTTTATATCTTACCCGCCAGTATATATAAGCACAATAATAACTTTCTTAATATAACCATCGTGAAAAAATTATTACATAAAATAGTCATATAAAACCAATTCAATATGTGATTGAATATACAACAATTCAAAATATATTGGTATGGATATTAATAAATTTAAAGAATAAGAGATATATATCTTATATATATTATTTATAAGAATAAATAACACGTACAATTCAACTTATAACCAATCACGTATGTAACATACTTCTTTAATTGACATCTATTCTAATTACTATGAATGCTATAAAACTCATTATATAAACTTTACATTAGTTAAAAAAATTCTCTTGTTATAGAAATGAGAATATTTTTCATATATATAAAATAATTTTAAATTTGTACAAAATCTTCAATTAATATTATAGATATATAGCATATATAATTTTTTCTAGGAAAATATTTTTATAACTTTTCTTTAGAAAAATTTAATGTGAGATATATATATATATATATATATATATATTTTTAAAAAATAATATTAAATGGTAAATGATATTTATGATATAATTGTTAGCAATACAATAAAAAAAGTTAGAGGTATTTTACATTTTTTACATAGTATTTTTTATTTATGTTATTTTCATTTCTTTCATTTCATTATTATTGCTCTTTAATGGATATCTATTATTATGATTATGAATACGATAAAACTTATTATATAAGCTTTAAATTAGTAAAAAAAATAAAAACAATTCTCTTGTTATGTAAATGAGAATATTTTTCATATAAATAATTTTAAATTTGTACAAAATCTTAAATTAATATTATAGATATATACCATATATAATTTTTTCTAGGAAAATATTTTTAAATCCTTTTTCTAGAAGAAGTTATGTGAGAGTTTTTTTTTTTAATATTAAAAATCGAAGTTAAAAATGGCAAAGATGTTCGTTGCATTTTTATTCACAATACAATAAAAAGGTTAGAGGTATTTTTCAAATTTTATTAAGTAGTTTTCTTTTTGAAAATGAATTGAGTTAACATATACAACCAGTTACCTAAAATAAGGAAGCAAATCATAGAGCGACAATTGTCAGCTCCACATTGATCCGCTTCTCTTTTAGTATAATATATAGATAGATAGATTACTTCAACCGTTTTTAAATAGTTACAACAAATGAATTTCTTATCTCTCAAAAAAAAAAGAAACCATTTGTTGCAATTATTCAAAAACAGATGAAGTACATCTTATTAGAACTTATCAAAGTTGAGACTATATTTTTTAAGAGGAGGCCAGGAGAGACGCCCTTAATTCCATAATATAATAATAGGTGAATAATATTACACACCTCTATTTTAATTTGCAATACCCACGCCTTTCTTTCTATTCATAGACCTCTGTTTTCTTTTGCCCCTTTTTGACCATATGAAAGCACCTTTATTTACATACAAACTTGATTTCACATGACCTACAAGTTTGAACTTACATGTGGTACCCAAATTACATATATAGGAGCCAAAATAACATCAACCTTTGCTTTGCTTTTCTTTGAAAGTATTTACAAATTACAAGTGGGAGTATAAGTAGTGGGGGCATTTCAACTTCATATCAATCCACGCATAACTGACGAACCAACTAATAACAAGAGGACTAAATTAAACCAAATTGCCATAGCATGTTCTTGGAAAGCCTAATCCTTCTTCTTTATGCCATATTAATCTCCTTTTTTTCATACACCAATTGCCTCATATTATCCCATCATCATCACCATTCACATACTTCTTTGTTCATCTTTGGGGACTCCTTTTTAGATGTTGGCAACAACAACTACATCAATACCACCACTCTTGACCAAGCTAATTTTTGGCCTTATGGTGTCACTTACTTCCACTCTCCCACCGGCCGTTTCTCCGACGGTCGTCTCATTTCCGATTTTATTGGTATGTACTACTACTTCATTCATTATTTTTTTACTACCGACTTCAGTAGTGGATGGTTAGAATTGCACTATTTTTGATTTATTTTTAATTGCTAAACCCATTTTAAAATATTTTAATTAGATTTCTTATTCCAAGAAAAATAATTTCTGATTTTTCCTAAAATAATTTTTTTATTCTCGAAAAATTAGAAATTATTTACCTAAAATAAAAATCTAATTAAAGTATTAAAAAATAATTTTAAATTAGATTTAATAAGGAATTAAAAATAAATCAAAAATCATGCAATCCGCTACAATAGTTAGTACTTATAAGACTACACTAGAATTATCCTATTTTTTTGCATGCAAACCAAAAAAGAAAAAAATATAGTATGATGTGTACGGGCTTAACCTTGACCTTATAACACCTTTGATGTCCTCAGCGGAGCACGCAAATCTTCCGTTGATTCCACCGTATCTTCAACCGGGCAAACGTCGATTTTATGGCGGAGTGAACTTTGCATCCGCCGGAGGTGGTGCTCTCGTTAAAACTTTTCAAGGTTCGGTATGTATCGCATGGTGAACAAGATAATTTTAATTTTCTAGCCAGTCATCTTTCTATGAGTATTTTTATAAGGAGATTCAATGATCTGATCTATTCCACCGTACTAAGAGTTGTATATAATTAAGAAGCTAAAAATGTGTACTTATTATACTGACTTGCGTGCGTTTTTGTTATAATTTTTTTTTATTTTAGAAATGTATTTAATGCTTATATACAATCTTAAGGGCTGCATATATCATTACTTTTTTAAATGTTGAAACCGTTAGTTGATCAACATATCTTTTCGTGCTATTGACACTACTACAAAAGATGTTATTAATGATGGGAATTCGCGTCGCAAAAATGTGATCCCATCGTAAAAAATGGGGGTCGTAAATGATTTTTCTCGTCGCAAAAATATGACCCGTCGCAAAAAAGAGGGTCGCAAATGATTTTTCTCGTCGCAATTCCGTCGTAAATTTCTAATAGAGTTTGGGTTAGGTATTCGGTAAATTTTAGCGATGGTCTCAAAAATCGTCGCAAAAGATCTACATTTGCGACGGGATTTAGGCCCGTCACTAATATGTACCCGTCGTTAATGGATCAATTTTTTTGCTGTGTCACTAGTATGATTTGCATACTTGTAAGAAATAATAATAATAATAATAATTTTGCTTAGTTATATGATTTTTGAAAAAAATGAGCAGATATTATATGTGGTGTTTGTTAGTGATGGGAAATACTTTAATATCGCAGGTTATTGACCTTCATATGCAACTAAGGCACTACAAGAAGGTTAAAAAAAGGATAAAAAAGGAGATAGGAGACGTGAATACAAGGTTGAGGTTGAAAAGGGCTGTGTACTTGTTTAGCGTTGGCACAAATGATTACCTTAGCCTTTTCTTGGCAAACTCTTCATCTTCATTTCTTACTTCTCAATTTGCTTATGTTACTATGGTCGTCAACAACATCACTTCTGTGGTCCATGTAAGTTGGAATATTTTCGTCACTTAACCTTTGATCTATAGTTATCGAATGAGCAATTTTCGGGTTAAGACCCACTAGGGTTTTAACAAAATTTTATAGGTCATAGCAAAGTTGTATCGTAATTACACATTTTAAAATTAACGGCAGTTAATATTGATGGAAAAGGGAAAATAAAGAGGTGTATTTTCATAAGGAAAAAAAAAATAGGTTGAGGAGGGGGGGGGAGGTGTCAGTAATAATATACAAGCCATTAATATTTTAATCACTGGTTAATGTTAAAGTCCACCTTGTACCAAATATAACTTTAATTTTCGGATCCAACACACAATTTTTAATCCATGGAATGTACATACATCAGTGAGTACTTAATGAAATATATACTCTATACAGTAATCAGATGTTCATTAAGTTAATGAGGAATGCTCATTTGGCCTAATTTTAGAATTTGCATACTATTCATTAATTCTAATACAACTATTTATTGGTGTTGAATTAATGTGCATCACAGAGTACAATTCTATTGGTACTTGCACACACAAATTCAAATTTGTAAACAAATTTCAAGTGCAACTAACAATTGTACAAGGTAGCGGTATTATCCTTTCAAAAAAAAAAGGAATTTTTTGAATCAATATTTTAAAAATAATTTATTTAGTTACCTTTTCTTTTAGTTTTGAATGTGTTGAGACTTTGAGACAGTTGGTTTGGTACCAGTTGACTTGCATGGTAGTTGTAGATGATATTTTATTGCTATCAACCTAACAATAGTAACTTTTAAGAAACACAAATGATGCATTAGTTCCTAATTAGTTGGAGATGATTATCTTGATCGATCTTAATCTATTGCATTTATTTTCCCCTTTTGTGGTCCAAGTGAAACATAAACACACAAAAATCAATTACATGTTTGGAGTGGTTCCCTGGTGGGGTGTATAGTGTGAAGACATGAAAACAATTACAATAATTCAAGTTTCAACATCAAGCCACCAAGATTGCAGAGAGCATTTTGTCATTGACATTTAATCACCAATTTTATTTAAAACTTATTAGGATTGATAAAATTCTTCAGTAAAAGTAATATCTAACGAATCTGACATGAATGCACGAGTTTGTTTATGAATAATTATGAAGTATACAAAGCAAATATACACTATCCATAGAAGCACAATCATAGAAAAACATATTAACTACGGTGTAGGTTTTTGTTAGATGGACCTTTATGTTGAACCCATATATCATATAGTGCACTAGTGAGTGTCTCACATCGGAAGATGAGGAGACACTAAACTAACTTATAAGTCTAGGAGTTACTCTTCCTATTACCAATTGGTTTTAGGAAGGAACCTCCTATGCCTTGTAAGTAACCTAACTCTCCTCATTCATATTAATTGGGTTGCCCAGACCTGTTTCTAATATTCAATCAAATTTAACACTTTCCCTCACAATCATATGTCATAAAAAAGTTTAAATTTTAAAATGTATGTCAAATCACGTACAAATTGGTATAATTAATGTTTATTATAATTTAATAGTTTATTTATTATCAAATTTAAATATTCTTCCAAAAGATTATTGCAATTTGCAAGCACAATTTATAAAGAAATAAAACTCCATTTTTTTTTCAAAAAATAAAAAAAGAACGGTGACCAAGTGACCATGGGCATGCAAGTAAAAAGTTATGGTCATCAGCAATACAACAGCACGCAGTAAAAAATGGGCCATTAAGAAAGAAAGTCTGATGAAATCAAGGCTGCTACTTTGCGGCCCATGAAATTAATGGCTATGACTGCCTATGACCAATTGATAACAAGAGATGCATATTCTTTCAGGACCACCTCTGTGTTCTCTATATTCAATTATTCATCATATCTGTATTTTGTGCCTTGGCCAGTTGGCCCCTACCTGAATAACTTGCTACCCAGCTTTACTTGTTTATATGGACACACATGTAGGCCAGGGTAGGCAATTTCGGATACTCGGATATCTGAATTTTTTTATCATAGATTTTTTTATCCGGAATTGATTTTAAAAATTGAATATTCGGATCCGGATTTTACCAAAAAAATTCTTGAAAAACCGAATCGGAAAATTGGATAATTCAGTTTTATAAATTTTGACAATTTAGTTCGAAAAATCGGATAATCTGGATTTATTCGGGTATCCAGATTTCTTAGACCACGATCTGGATCGGGTATTTAATTGGTTTTAAAATAAGATATCCTTTCCAATTTTCTGAATCTCAAAAAAAGAATTGTATCGACAATTTTTTGGATTGGAAATTCGGTTCCGGAAAATTTTGTCCACCCCTACATACAAGACCTTTTGTGTATTTTTAAAACAACTATTGAATCTCATTACCATCCAAAATTTAAGAAGTGTTCTAAAAAACAGTCACAACTACTGATTTTCTTCTAAAACAATATTACTTTTTTATTGTTTTTAGTAGACATATTATAGTTAGGATTGTTATTGTAAAGCACCTCCTAAAGTTGGGAATGCTGTAGGATAATCAATAATTGATCTTATTTTTAGAAGATCAAAAATAGTTAGAAATGTAATTATCAATTTTCCATCATTTTGCTAGAAGTATTATATATTGTAGTATAATAACTTCATCTATTTTGAGATCTGAAATGACATTAGTGTCCTTACAATAAATTTACAAGTGATTCATGATTTCAATTATCAGATTTTTTTTAAGATGTTATTTTGTTGGACTTGTATGTAATTAAACTCTTCTTCAATAGACATGCATACATATATATATAAACCCTAATGAAAAAAATTCTTCTAATTAAGCAGGAAATATACAAGTCAGGGGGGAGAAAATTTATGTTTTTAAACCTGCCACCAGTTGGTTGCCTTCCTTCCCTTAGAAGTGTAGACCTAGAAGAACATGGTGATTGCCAAAAAGAAGTTTCAAGCTACATCAGACTGCATAACAAAGCCATTTTTCAAGCTCTAAAGCAGCTTTCAAAGCAATTTCCAGGATTCAAATTTGCACTTTTTGATTTTCATACCAGTTCTTTGCAAAGAATCAATCACCCCTCTAAATATGGTACGTTATTCCTAACTCTTCTTACTTCTTTCTCCCATATATATGTACATGTATATCAATGGTTTATTTAACAAGTCTCCCGTCAGACCGTACAGAGATTGTTTTTTGCCGGGTCAAAAAATAAAAACTTTGTATGTAAAATAAAACTTAACTAATCGTGCAAAAAATTCTAATTTTTGAGCTAAAAGTTCTGCCACAAGCTATTTCATTATATTTTTTAATGGTAGATATAGACAAACCATGTCATTTAAGGATTTTTCGTATCACTATGGTTTTAGTTTTTGGATATATTTGATTTTGATGAATCCGTTTTTTTAGATGTAACATATTGACTTCTGGCACTATTCATTCAACACAATTTGATTACTAGCTGCTATATTTTTATATATTTATATATAAGGTAAATTATAGGCAAGTCAGATCTTTTAACAATATTTATAATAGAGTATCAGATTAATTAAGGGTTTTGAGTTTTTAGGAAAACCTAAGCTCTGATACCATGTGAAGAGAAACTGGCGACTCACTCACTTGTGAGGCCCTGGCATTATATTTATAGAAGAATCATATTACAATCTAACTGTATATAATTACAAAACTACCCTTAATTAAGCTAATACTCTATTAATTTATTCTTTTCTCTTTCTTTAGTCCCACGAGGGGTGAAAATTGTAACTATAATAATATGAATAGAGTATAATAATGCAAATCAAAACGATTTTATTACACTTGCCATTCCATCCGTTGTTGTTTTATCGAGAGTTAATTATGTTTGGACTTTGGAATATGATATTGTGTCCAATGATGATTTAAAAGTAAACTACCTTTTTAATATAAAAAAAAAAACATATTCATGTATGATTCTGTTGGACCCGTCTAAATGTGATTTTTTTTTTAAAATATTTGTTTTTTTTTTAAATATTAATTGTAGTACTTTCGCCGTAACATATTAATAGCGACAATTTTTCTTTTTTTTTTCTAACAAGTTTGATTAATGATGGCATGTTAATAGGATACAAAGAGGGGAAGATGGCATGTTGTGGAACGGGCAAATTCAGAGGGGAATTCAGCTGCGGAGGGAAAAGACAAGTTAAAGAGTATGAGCTGTGCCGGAATATAGATGACCATATTTTTTGGGATTCTTTGCATTTCACTGAGAAAACTTATAAGCAAATTGCACATGAAATTTGGACCAACATAAACTATATTCATAGCTACCATCCAACTTCATATACCATCCAACACTTCTTCCGTATACCTTGATATATACATATATTAGTCTTCTATGCACGATTTGCGTGCGATGATATTTTAAATAATAAATCTATTAATTTGTCTAAATCAATAAAAAAAAAAATAAAGATTATTTGTTCGAAATATTAAAAATCTATCAAATTCATGCTCATTCATATTTTATTGGTTACCAAATTTCTTACATAATCAAAATGTAAAATTTTTATGATGAACTATATTAATATGGATGTCTATTTATAGAGAATTTTAAAATATGAATTTTGGTATTTTTGTTGTATTTTTTTGAATTATATATTTTGTACTATTTTTATTTAAAAAAGTTTTTGTAATAACTTTCCTTAATAATTAAGAGTTATACAACTTGAGATTTTAGAAAGTTTTGAGGGGTAACATAGACTTTTTGAGGGGGGACACCATGGCTCCCCCTTGACTTATATAATAGAGATATATTTCCTCCGTAACATAATAACCGTAAAGATTTAACATTTTTCTCTCTTCTTTATATCAAATTGTTGCAGTTATTTTATTACTGAGGAAGTATAATATTCCTAGGAAAATTAGAATTGTGAGACGTATCTACAATAATTTATTGGAAGAGTACGTGGGAAATTGATTTTGGTACTCCAAACAATAATATATAATAATTTTGGTTCTCTAATTATGAGTGCCGAAATCATAATAAGGATTTAGGAGTGTTCCAAAATTGAGAAATTATTAGTGTATAGTTGAGATGTGTTTATATCAGCTAGTCAGCTACAAGATAAAGTTTTATTTTAGTGAATTGTGTTTGTTCTGTAGCTGATATACATACATCTATATCAGATATACACCAATAATATCTCAAAACTTGTTAGTTTTTTCTAAATTTCAAAACTTTTCGATCGCTTGCATAGATTATTGTAAGTCCGTCTCAGTCTCGCCTTTATACGGTCATACCTAATGGTAATTCATACAGTGCAGAGAAAGCATACATAATATATTTCTCTTGCAACTTGTATTTGTACAATATAATTAGATGAATATATGTAAAAAGCAAATTAAGAGAGAAGAATTGAATGAATTAGACTTTATTGATATGAAGAGCACCTTCTGCAACCATGGACAAACTCTATTTATAGAGCAAGAGTACAGCAGAGAAACACGCAGCAGAGGAAGAAAAGAAAAAAATAAAGAGGAAGGAAAAAAATAAACTATAAAACAATTAAAAAAAAACAAATAATGAATAAAATTCCTATATATTCCCATACTCCCCCTCCAAGCTTGACTTGGAAAGAAGTCCAAGCTTGGAACATAAAAAGCTATGTTGAGAAAAACTCAAGGGTTTTGTGAGAACATCAGCATATTGATATTTAGTTGAAACATGGGAAGTATCAAGAAAACCCGCCTCTATCTGTTCTCTGACGTAGTGCATATCGCGTTTCAAGTGCTTGGTTCTCTCGTGAAATTTAGTATTATGAGCCAAGGCTTCTGCAGATTTATTATCACAATATAAAGTAATTGGCAACTTGACTTGAACACCCAAATCTTGAAGTAAACCTTCTATCCATACTAATTCACTGGCAGTGTATGACATACATCGATATTCTGCTTCAGCAGAAGACTTGCTTACTGTGGGTTGTTTCTTGGTTTTCCAAGAAACAAGGTGAGAACCCAAGAAAATAACATAGGCATTTAATGATCTTGAAGTAAATACACATGATCCCCAGTCCGAATCACTATAAGCACTGATGTTTAAGTCATGTTGTGTTGCATAATGTAAGCCATAATCTGTTGTCCCTCTTAAATATCTCAGAGTGTGTAGTGCTGCTCTAAGATGAGGTATTCTGGGCTTGTTCATGAATTGACTAAGATGGTGAACTGCGTAGGATAGGTCAGGTCTGGTGATACTTAGATAGATTAACCTTCCAATCAGTCTTCTATAGATTTCGGGATCTTGTAATTCTTCTCCTTGATCCAAGGTCAGCTTTAATCCAATGGAAAGAGGAGTGTTCACAGGTAAGCAATTCTTCATTCCTGCATCTTCCAAAATTTCTTCAGCATATTTCCTTTGGAATAAAAACACACCTTTAGTATTTCTTATAATTTCAATTCCAAGAAAATAATTTAACTCTCCTAAATCCTTAATAGTGAAGGCATTATCTAAAGCAACTTTAATAGAATTAATTTGAGAGTTAGAAGTACCTGTAATGAGTATATCATCCACATAAACCAAAAGTATTATGAATTCACCTTTTCTTGTTCTTGTATATAAGGAGTAATCCTGCTTTGATTGCACAAAACCTAAGGACTTTAGGAATTTATTCAATTCCTTATTCCACTGTCGAGAAGCCTGTCTCAGACCATACAAAGATTTAAGTAGTTTACATACTTGGCCTTCTTTGGCCTTGTCATAACCTGCAGGGGGGCTCATATATACATCCTCATCAAGTTGACCATGCAAGAAAGCATTATTTACATCCAGTTGATGTATATTCCAATTTTTAGAAATAGCAAGAGAAATGATTATTCTAACTGTTGCCAATTTAGCTACAGGTGAGAAAGTTTGATCAAAGTCTATACCTTCCTTTTGTTGATATCCAATGGCAACCAATCTAGCTTTGTGCCTTTCTATGGAACCATTTGGCTTAAGTTTAGTCTTATAAACCCATTTGCAATTAATTGCTTTCTTTCCTTTAGGCAAATCAGTTAATATCCAGGTCTTATTAGATTCTAAAGCTTTTATCTCATCATTCATAGCATTAACCCATTCAGGAGAATTCTTTGCTTGTTTGTAACTACTAGGTTCATGGTTAGTATTAACAATAAAAGACTGAGATTGACTAGAATCATCATCCATGGTATTTCTATGAGGAGTATATGAAACAATAAAATCATTAAACTTAGCTGGCCTTTGAATATGCCTAGTATGAGGAATCACCTCATGAGTCTCTGAAATTTGGATATTAGAACCTACAGATTCTGTACTGTCTGGAGACAGAACAGCAGGACTGTTAGAATGCAAGTCTTGGTCTGAATGCTGTTCTGTACCAGCATCAGGGGGCAGGACATTAGGACTGGCATTATCAGCATTAACATCATAATTATTAGACAAGGTTGATGGTCTTAGTGGAGTATTAATTTCTATTATACTAGGACTCTCTGAACATATTTTATCCTGATTTTGAGCATATTCTGACCCATATTGCATCTGATTAATGTGGTTCTGTGAGATGCCTGAAACTTTCTCATCTTTATTAGCAAAAGGAAAGCAATTTTCATAAAAAATAACATCCCTTGAAACAAATATTCTTTTACTTTCAAGATCAAACAACTTATATGCTTTTTGGCCATAAGGATACCCTACAAACATACATTTTGTTGCTCTTTTATCAAATTTATCCTTTGATTTATCATTATTATAAGCATAAGCCAAACACCCAAAAACCCTCAAATTCTCATAGGTTGGCAATTCATTAAACAAGATTTCATATGGAGTTTTCCATTGTAAAACCTTACTTGGCATCCTATTAATCAAATAAGTAGCTGTAAGTAAACATTCTCCCCAAAAACTTTTAGGCAAATTCGCTTGGAATCTTAAGCACCTAGACACTTCAAGAAGATGTCTATGTTTTCTTTCCACCCTACTATTCTGTTGAGGTACTCCAGGAACACTTCTTTGATGATATATACCTTTTTCTTTAAAAAAATTTAAACACAACCTATTAATAATCTCAGTTCCATTATCAGATCTAATTCCTTTAATTTTAGTACTAAACTGTGTTTCCACCAAAGCAAAAAAATCAGTAATACAACCCAAGACTTGCTCCTTATTATGTATTAAATAAGTCCAAGTAATTCTACTATGATCATCCAAAATGGTCAAAAAATATTTTGCACCTCTTAAGGAACGAACCTTATAAGGTCCCCACAAATCCATATGAACCAAATCAAAACATTTCATAGCCCTGTTTTTACTCTTAAGGAAAGGCATTTTATGAAATTTGGAAATAGAACATATGTGACAATTATATTCTTTCAAACCATCACATTTACAATCTTGAACATGTATCATTTTTGATAGAGAAATATGTCCAAGTCTAGCATGAATAATATCTAAATTTATTACATCTCTGTACTTCTCATCTATACTAGTAGAAGTTTTTAATGGCAATACAGAACTACCAAGACAAGCTATCTTATTATTCTTTAGTTCTACTACATCACTATTCCTGCTAGTAAAACAAAACAAGTTTCCTTGCTTTAATTTGTCCATCACCAAGCAAATTCCCATTAGATTGGTCCTGAAACCAACACTTTCATTATCAAAAATCACTTGTATTCCCATTTGTTTAATAAGCTTTCCAATAGAAATTAGGTTATATTTAAATTCTTTAACAAGTAAAACATTTTCAAGAATTAATTGAGTATTCAAGACAACATTTCCTATGGTGTAAACAAATTTGAAAGTTCCATCTGGCAATCCGACCTTAATAGGTGTAATTAAATTTCTTTTATTAATTAACAATTTATCATCAAAGGTTATGTGATCCGAAGCTCCGCTATCAATTATCCAAACATTTCTTGCATTTCTTGAATTTTTAATAAGGAAATTTAGATTCATACCTGCACAGTTCACCAATGTTCCATATCCTCCATCATTGATACCTTCTTCCTTTATTGCTTTCAAAACCTCTTCCTTGATTGAGCTCACTATGGCTGAATTTATCTTGCTCCCATTAGACTTCATCTCTTCAGAATCACTTGCTTGTATGTCGAAAGGGCTATCATCAATCTCAGTGTCAACATTAGCCGCAATCCTAGGTCCTCTGTTAGGTGTATTCTTCTTCATTTCCTTGTACCAATCCGGATAACCGATGATCTTGAAACAACCATCCTTTGTATGACCTCTTCCACCACAATGATCACACTTTCTATCATACTTCTCTCTTTTCCAATCCTTCTTGTATTGTCCTTCCATATAACCTCTACCTGCCCCTTTATTTGGTGTGCTCCTAGCATATTTTTGGGCTGTTAATGCCGTACTATTGGCTGATTGAGTACTGTCCCCTGTCACCTCCTTTTGTGCTTCTATTTGCAAAGTAATCGAGTAGGCTTTGTTGATATTTGGTAGTGGCTCCATTGATAGAATGTTTGTCACCGTGTTATCATATCCTTGGTTTAATCCAAGCAAGAATTGCATCAACTTGTCCTCCGATTCTACTTCTTCCAATTTCTTAACAAAACCACAAATGCACTTTGCCAATGCTCCACAAGTGCATATTGGCATCTTCCTCAAGCTTTGCAATTCATCCCACATATTCTTAATCTTGCTATAGTAACTCAAGATTGACATATTCTCTTGTTTGAGAGCAGCCAATTCTTTCTTGAGTTGGTATATTAAGGGTCCATTACTTTGCCCAAATCTCTCATTAATTTCAGCCCATAGCTCATACGAAGTTATGTCATCAGACTCGAAATCCTCAGCGAGGTCACCTTGCATTGAGCTCAAGATCCAAGATCCAACCATGAAATCAGCCCTTTGCCATCTTGCGTAATCTTTGCTTGATTCCTCTGGTTCTTTCAACTTTCCAGTAATGAAGCCCACTTTATTCTTTGCTGCAAGTGCCCTCCTAACTCCTTTTCTCCATTTGTTGAAGTTCTTGCCATTGAACATCTTTGCCACAAGAGAACAATTCGGATTATCTGAATTAGTTACACATAATGGATCTGTAAAAACATCATTTGTAATCCCTGAATTCTCAGTTGAATTAATCGACATATTCAAAAAATTAGGTTTAGAGTTACGAAGAGAAATCGACTACAATTGCTTCTCAAATTGAGAAACCAGCTCTGATACCATGTAAAAAGCAATTAAGAGAGAAGAATTGAATGAATTAGACTTTATTGATATGAAGAGCACCTTCTGCAACCATGGACAAACTCTATTTATAGAGCAAGAGTACAGCAGAGAAACACGCAGCAGAGGAAGAAAAGAAAAAAATAAAGAGGAAGGAAAAAAATAAACTATAAAACAATTAAAAAAAAAAACAAATAATGAATAAAATTCCTATATATTCCCATAATATACGACGGTGGAGCTCACAAAATATATAGACAATTACTTCTTCCTTGTTATTTTTTTTCTCATTTTGACTCTGCTTGCCATTGCCAATTATAAATGTTTTTTTAACCATTAGTATATTATTACGCATTAGTAAGAATTATTATTTTAAAAATGATTATTGATAAAGTATCTATTTACACGAATCAAATAAGATTATACATAATTATATTATTTTTCCATATGTATAGAAAGTAACTTAGGTGATTCTTCTAGTTGTGAATATTGTTCAAATTTCAAATGAAATTAACAAAAAGAACCGAAAGGAAGTATCAAAGTAGACTTCTATTTGTTCTTAACATTTCTTATTAATTTTTCTTTTATTTTTTAAAAGTTTTCCCGTAACTCAATACGAGGTGGGTTAAAGTTGTTGAAAATCTTTGGTAGCACAACTTTTGGACGAAAATTGTGACATATTTTTTTTTTTTTTTGTGTGTGTGTGTGGGGGGGGGGGGGGGAGGGAGTAAGTGAACTTCAAAATAAGGATTTGATTAATTAAGGTTTCCCATTGTGTTCATCTTTCCAATTTTCTATATTGAATTTTCCATAAAGGCTAAATCATTGGACTAATTGTGTTATATTTCAATGTTTCCATCTAAAATTTGTGCTACCAAAGATTTTCTATAACTTTGTGTTCCTGTTCTGGAACTTCTTTAATATAGTCAAAGGTTTTTAATGTGTTGATGCTGACTTCGGGTGTTCCTCGTCACGGTCTAGTCCTGCAAAACAATCAAAGGTTGCTAACCAGGGGGTGGAACCCGGGAACGCCCCTCCGATGCTTAAGTCATATATATATAGAAAGTAAGGAGCCAGAGTATTATGAATTGTGTATTTTCTATTGCGTACCTGAAAAGTGATTTGACTTATCCTTTTATAGGCGTAGGTTACCTGGTTAGAGTTTAGACTGAGTCAGCCGTATTGACATGTGGGCCTCGCCCATGACACGTGTCACAATATCAGTTGTAGTTGCATATCTGCTGTGACCCTAACCTTAACTGAATCGGATCTAGGGTTTGGGTCCGTTTATCTTAGGCTGACCACTTTAGTGGGCCCGAAACACTTTGTGTTGTTAATTTTTTTTTAAAAAGTTCCGAAGTGTTTTTTCACAAAAAAACTAGAACTTTCAGATTTTTTTTAGATAAATTTCCTTATTTATATTGTTTCGTTGCTACTTACAGCTAAGTGGTGAGAGGGTGATTGCCTATTTTATGCAAAAACATATGTTAGGAGTAATAAGTTGTGAATAACATGAGCGATCAACTTATGAATGATTTCATGATAAATTTATTAAGAGTGTTCTTACAAGTTTTCGATGTAGATATCATTGATTACTTTTAAAGTATGAAGATCCGAAGGATGCAATTCTAATTTTATTTCGACTTATAAACAATTTGGAAGTTCTTAGGTAAAAGTTCAAGTACGGAGTATTAAACAATTTGTATTGTAGACATATTTCTATAATGAATTTTATCCTAATGTCTTCTGATATAACTATATAAGTACTCCATACTCCAATCTTTTAAACCTTGGCTCTCCCAATGTATAGAACTCTTCTATGATGAAGCATTATGTTATTATAGAATAAGAAGTTATTCAATCTAATTTTTTTATGTCATTAGCATTATAAGCTAAGCTATATGTAATCGATCAAATGTAGCATATCAGAAATTGCACTCTTTAAGCAACAATAATGCGATAGATAAGCATAAAACGAGAATCTCTTGACTTGGTAGCTTATTAGTTATGTCAAACTCAGCAGTTGACAACTAAAAAAAAGTAAACTTACGCAAGTTTTCCTGAATGGTGTTATGAAACTATAAAGAAAGCATCGTAAATTGAACTAAATTAAACTGAACTATACTGAAATAAATTGAAATGAATTTGTGTGAAATGAACAGAATTAAACTAAATTGAACTTGTACTGAAATAAATTGAAATGAATTTGTCTGAAATGAACATAATTAAACTAAATACTAGACTCAGAAAGAGTTGAACTGAATTGTGTTTGTCTGAACTGATCGAATTGAAACTGAACTAATATAAATAGAAATTTCAGAAAGTTTGTCCAAAAGAATTGAACATGCCCTATCACTTAGCTTGTTAATTTTGCAATGATTGATAATGCTTAATTAACACGCAAATTAATAGTTTGATTGGCTACAAAATTAAAATTTCATATTTGCAAATGGCGTATGGTGTTGGCTAATTTAATTTAATTAAATTGTGCATATTCAACTATTGTTTGGAATCTACTAAACTTATACTTATTATAATTAAAGGTTTATTTAAATTGGTCATCATGTGATAAACATTAATTTTCATAGCATTATAAGATAATTAAAATCTATAAGAAGTAAAGACTGTCATACTGACCATATATATAGCTAACATATACAACAGGAATGAAAGAAGAAAGCTAGATAATGGAGAAGAAAGTAAAAAGCACTTGAATCATTCTTTTGTTGGTTTTGGTAGTGTCCTTGTTTGCCCAAACATCAGCTAAAAGTCCACACTATTCATATTTGGGGACTCCATATTAGATGTTGGCAACAATAACTATATATCAACACTTCAATTCAACTTCGGCAAAAGCCAATTTCTGGCCTTATGATATGGCATCACTTTCTTCCATCATCCTACTGGACGTTTCTCTGATGGTCGGCTCATTTCTGATTTCATAGGTACGCCTACTTCTTATAAATATCGTCATAAAATTATACATTCTCGTTGTGTCAATTTAAATGGTCCATTTTGATTGTATTCTCCTTTAATACAATATAAGTAACATTGATCAATCACTACTTTTTTATTATGAATATGAATGAAAAAAGTAGTCGATCCATCATCTATAGGATATCATTTGATTCACCTCCATTTACTTCCTCCGCTCCATAATAATTACAACACTTTGACCAAATATGTGAGAGCTTTTTAGTCAAACTGTTGCAATTAATATGGAGCGGAGGAAGTATAATTCTATATATACTTTCTAGATTTAATTTAATGCCATGTGGTATTTATCAATTAGTTAAAAACTTTATGTTACATGTTGTACATGTCGTATTTGGATAAATAGTTACATTTTGACTCTATAAATGATATTTGCATTGGATAAATAGTTACATTCTCGATCACCTTGTCAGGAGCGAATCCAGTAAGGAACAACCGGTACAGTTGTACCCCCATTTTTTTTATAAAAAAAAATCAAGTTCAATTAAAAATTACTGACCGCCAAAAACATTTACCGTCCGCTTGGCGGTTTGGTGGTCGGTAATTTTTTTAAATAAAAAAAGGGGTTGCAGCGCTTACGTGGAGTCCCAAACCTCAAAGCCAAGGCCCAACAGCAAAAACACTGAGTCTTAATTAAAGAGTCCAACGACAAACTCACAAAAAACCTCAAACCCTAGCTGGCTAGCTTCACTTTCTCACAGTCTCACTCCCAACCTCGCGGCTCGTGCGGTCGTGCCCTCGCCCGGACACGGAGAAGTCGTCGCCAAGTCCGCCACTCCGCCAGGCGCCAGTTGGCAGTCGCCCTCCCTGCCTCCAGTTTCGCACGACGCACAGTTGCTCTCTGCCTCTCGCCCTCTCTAACAGTATGCTTCTCAAGTTCTCATTTCTTAATCTCTTTTCAAGATAAACAATTCTGTTTTTTTTTTTATTATTTTTTTTTTATTGGGTATTTGGGTTATTTGAAATTTTGAGTGTTTGTTTAATTGATAATTTGATTCATTTGAATTGTTTGTTTGTTTTTATTATTGTATTTCTGATTTTTTGTAATTTGTTGTGTTTATCATTTTTATTATTTGCAACTATTGCAAATTTATTTTGAACATTGGAATTGTTTTTTAATTAAATTAGTAATTTAGTTTGATTTTATTTTAATTTTAGTTTGATAATTGATATAACCTTAGTGAGTAGTGACTAAATGACTTATAAATAATTATTAATTCAATTAGGAAATGACAAGTGAAGGAAATGCCTCTACCAAGTCAAGCAAATTAAAGGGAAAACAACCCCATCTTCGGACATACATGTTTAAAAAAAATTAAAGCCTAACAAAGGTAATTCTTGCGCTTCAACCGCTCCTCCCACGAAAATGATTCAAATGAAAATACATCCCATCAATTAGTATCTCCCAAACTCAAGATGATGATATGGAAATGACTTATGTAAAAGTTTAAGTAATCCCTCCGTAATACTTCGTATAAAACTTTCAACAATTAGTTTTGCTCGAATTTTGAGGAAGCGATTAAGGGTGTAAACAAAGCAATTAGTCAAAATAATTTTAATTTTAGTAACTTATAATCACATTCTTGCTTGTGTTAAAATCATTTTGACTAATTCATTCGTTTATCCCCTTAAATCGCTTCCTCAAATGCGTGCAAAACTAATTCTTGAAAGTTTCATGTTACGGAGGGAGTGTTAAACAATATGTATTGTTGTAATTGTTTTATAAAAAAATTATCTTAATATTCGGCTAAGTACTCCGTACCCCCAATTTTTAAATCCTGGGTCCGCTGCTGCTTGAAATTGCAGGTGATTGATCTCCATATGCAGTTTGAAAACTAATCCTATCCTGTCCAACGGGGCGGGTCAGGGGCGGGGCGGGTCAGTTATTAAGCGGGCCGGGCCGGGCCTCAAATATTTTTTAATGGGTCGGGTCGGGTCAGGCCCTCTTTGACCCGGCCCGGCCCGGCCCACATTATCCAATAAAATTGCAAAGTTAGTGCTTATACAATATGCAAAAACAATGTCACTGACTATACACAAACAAAGTCAGTGACCTCAAAGGTAGTCAACACTACTTTTATACACAGTAAGTAAAAAAGTATTCATCATTATGATAACAAAGTCCCAAACAACATTAACAAAGTCTCAAATATTCATATACAATCTGAATATATTAAGTTTTAACCTCAAATATTGTACTACTTATCACTTTCAGCCCTAAATATTAAACTTCTTATAATTTTCTGCCCCCAAAATATTTTGCAAACCTGCAATAAACATACAAATAATATGATTAGAGATCATAAGTGTATCAAAACATACAAACAATAAGACTAAAAACATAGAAACGTACCTAGTAAAAGAAGTTACTATCAATATCTTCATTTCCCTCATTATCCTCGACTTCATCCATTTCATCACCCGAGCTAGAATCTCGATCCAAGTCCAAAGGAACATTGCTCTCATCACGACACCAATCTTGAGTGCACACTAATGCTTGTACCGTCTTTGATTTCAATGAGCTACGATTTGGAGAAATATTCTTCCCACCAAGACTAAAAGCAGACTCTGAAGCCACCGTACTAACCGGAATAGTTAATAAATCTCGAGCCAAAGAAGCAAGCTCTGGAAATCTCATTGCATTTTGTTGCCAAAACTCTAGAACATTCAACTCTGAATAAAAGTCATGTGCCGGGTCCTCCAAATATGAATCAAGTTGGGACTTTGTGGTTTGAGTTCTAGTGGTTCTTGAACTATAACTATGATAATCATCAAATAAGTCATCATCGACCCCACTAATAGGACTAGGTACAATAATAGGCGAGGTTGAGGATCTCAACTTATACTCATTAAACATAGACCTCAAGGTAGTCAATACTTCTCCAACCTTTATCATTGCTTCATCCGCACCAAACAACTTATCAAAACAATACTCAACAAACTTAACTTTAAACCTTGGATCAAGTATAGCCGCACAAGATAAGTAAACATTATACTCCGACCAATATTTGTCAAATTTTACCAACATAGGTTCCACCATATTTGCTAAAAAAACATGTGGCCCCTTAGAGGTTTCAATCAAACGACGATGGACCATCCAAGCACCCTTAAAATACACATTAGATGTTGGCGACTTGTTGGCCGAGAACATACAAGTGACATCATAAAAAAGTTTTAAGAATTTGTGAACTACAATCAATTTTTCCCATTCATCATCCGAAGGCACCATATTATTAAAAGCTAGATGCACTGATCCCAAATGATGAAACATAACCTTATAGTATAATACATTATCAAGCATTTTAAATGTTGAATTCCAACGAATTTGCATGTCCAAGTGAAGTTTCCTCTTTACATCTAAATGGAAATTCTTTTGTGCAACCTCATAAAAATCTTTACTTCTAGAAGAAGACCTTGTAATCATTTTCACCAAATTCCTAACACATTCTAAGATGCTTTGAATAAGACCTAAACCGGATTGAACTATCAAATTAATAATGTGAGCACAACACCTAATGTGAAAAAAACAACCACCATGTCTCAACATTCCTCTTGTTATCAAACGCGTTCGCAAGTGACTAATCATAGCATCATTGTAAGAGGCATTGTCAACTGTAACACTTAATATCTTATCATATATTCCCCATTGGTTAAGAAACATAAAAATTTCTTCAGAACTGCTTTCTCCATCATAAGGAGGAGACAATGCCCTAAACCTAAGGATTCTCTTATGTAACTTCCAATCTTTATCAACAAAATGGGCAGTTATACAAATATAATGTTGCCATGTATGAGATGATTTCCAATTATCACTTGTCAAACAAATTAAGCCTGGTACACTCAACAATATGGCCTTTAACTTTTCTCTATCAGAATAATACATGGAAAAAAGGTCTCTAGTAAGTGTAGTTCGGCTAAAGGGCTGAAATTGTGGGGTAGCTGTAAACATCATTTTCCTAAAAGCTTTATCCTCAACCGTAGAAAATGGACGAGAACCTTCTACAATATAAAGTAAAATCTCATTCCTTAATTTCTTCATATTGAACACAAATTCTCTATCCTCATCATCATTACTACCCGCTGCCCCAAGTTCAACTCCATCAGGCCTATTCGGACATCTATCTAACAAGTGACGTTTCAAATGGGACGTGCCACTACCTGACCCGGCAACTAAATCAATTCTACAATGCTTACAAGTGGCAATTTTTTCACCTTTTTCATTCTTACCTTCTAACATCTCACGCCACACCAATGATTTCTTCGTCCTCTAACGCTTGGGGGCGACATATTCATTGTAACCATCATCCAATGGCATAGATGATATGGTCGCATCACTTTCCATGGAGCTATCTGTCCATACACCATCAACTTCTATCCTACTGGTGCAGGATAAAACTTTCAAATTAGAGCCTATGTACAATATTAATTTATCTAGACATAAGAACAATAGTGTACAAAAAAAAAATCAATATAAAATTAAAATTTAATAAAATGTACAGCTTAAGAAAGTTGAGGAAGGGAAAATTGCCCCGATAATCGCCGGATTCTTAATCAATTTCTCCTGCAATTTTACTCGCTTCTTTAATCACTTATTCCATAGAAATCATCAATTTCAAATCCAAATTTTTCACTTCTCAAAAAAGAATCAGCCATTAAGTAATTCGATAAATCGGATATTGCAAAAACACATTTTTCCCTTCTCAATTTTACTGTACGACATAATGGTCAAGTTAAAAAAATTTGCAAAAAATTTATATCCCTTCAATTTGCAAAAACAAATCAGCAGTAATGGTCGTCGACATTTATATCCCAAAAACAAAAAACAAAAAAAACAAAAAAAAAAAATCGAAATCCCCCAAAGAAATGGGGATTACTGTACGACATTTATATTGAAGATATTGCAAGTTGAAGATATTGCAACTTGCAAGTTGAAGATATCAAAATATCAGATTCATACCCAAAAACCAAACAAATCGACTATTGAACATACCCACAAACCCAACCCAACCCAACAATTCGAACAACAGGAGATTGGATAAACTAAACTAGATTCTTATCAAAAATCGAAATAAAAACAAAAACATAGAAAAATCTTACCTTAATTTTACAGTTTCGGTCGATTAAATCTCTGCTTCAATGGAAGTATAGAACAATGAGAGAGGCGATTTTTTTTGTTGAGAGAGGATTAGGGTTTGTTTGATGTGAAATATTTTTTTAGCAAATGGATGGGCTCACTGAGTTTTGTCTGGGCTTGTTAATGTTGTTATACAATTTTTTTTTTAGTCTTGAGATTGGAAGTAAGTTACTGACCCACAATCCAGCATGTAACGGGCTTATGCATAAAATTTTTTGACCCTTTAAAAGCCCGCCCCAACCCACATAAGCCCATTAAGTTATTGACCCTATTAGGACCCGCCCCATTTTTAATAAGGGTCGGGTCACAAAATTTTTTAATGGGTCGGGCCAGAGTTTTAAATGGGGCCCCGCCCCATTAAACAGGCCTATTGAAAACTATAAGAAGGTGGAGGCAATGTGGAAAGACAAGTTTAGTGAAGTAAAAGCTATAAAGAAGTTGAATAGTGCAGTCTACTTGTTCATCAGTGTTGGAATTAACGATTACGTTTACGTGATTAATAACTCCATACTTTTGACTTCTTACACCAATAAGTCTGATTATGTTGACATGGTCATTGCTAACATTACTTCTGTTTTCACTGTATGGTTTCATTTGCTTTCTCTTCTTTTCTAATCTTCAATTTCATTTATATGTCGACCTTATTATACTTAATTAATGGCCTTTTAAAATATTATTAGAGATCTTCGATCTCTTCAAAAAAAATGATGGCATGCTCGATCGTTCTGTCGTTCAATCAGATCAAGACAACTTTTAATGGATATATTAATAGGGGTGTAAATTGGATACATTGTACTGAACTTTATTAAATCTAAATTCCGACCAATAGACTTGAAAATTTGAATTCATATTTGATCCAAATGATTTTGACTCTAATACGTACATTCCAATTCAAATAAATTTTTCGAAGTCTGGTAAATATATATATCTAGTCCGTCCATCCATCCATCCAATCTGGCCTAAATTAATTTCAATTCTACTTTTGTTTAAGTTTTTCATGCGAAACAAAACAATTTAAGTTTCTTTTACAAATATTTAAACCTATATATCCCGATCAATGAATTAAATATTATAAATAAAAAAATTGCTTAGGAAATTTTTTTCAAGATTAGTAGTTAACCTTTATGTGGTCTGGTTAAAATTATTCATATATAAGTAACTATGATTAAGTTAACTTTGTATCTACTATTGCTATGAATATTTACAAACAGTTTTTGGTGACTTTGTTAGGAAATATATAAGACATCAGGAGGCTGAAAATTTGCATTCCTGAAGAAACCAAAAGTAAGAATAGAAAGAATGATTATGAATTAATCAAATAAACAAAAAATAATACAGAGTTTACATATATATAGAGTAGGTAGTTAGGTAATTTAACTAACTTAGGCTAACTTAACTAGAGTTTGTTATATACTAATTTCCCCTCCTCAAGCTGGACACTCAATTAGTCCAAGCTTGGAGCTGAGAACTGAATGTTGTTTAGCAGCCAGAGCTTTAGTTAGTAGATCTGCTAACTGTTGAGTTGTATCCACATGCTGAACCTTGATAAAACCTTCCTCCACCTGCTCCTTGATATAATGCATATCCCTCTTTAGATGCTTCGTTTTCTCATGAAACATAGGATTGCTTGCAAGGTGTTCTGCAGAGGTGTTGTCACAGGATACTTGAATAGGAGTTTGAACTTGAATCTGCAAATCCTGCAACAAGCCTTCTATCCAAGTAACCTCACTTGCTGTTGCTGATAAACTCCTGTATTCAGCTTTTGTAGATGACTTACTCACAGTTGTTTGCTTCTTGGTCTTCCAAGAAACAAGACTTGTACCCAACATAATGGCATAGGTGCTCAAGGATCTGCTAGAAAACTGACAAGCTCCCCAATCAGAATCACTATATGCACTAATCTTCAAATCTGAACTGGAACTATAGAATAAACCATGAGCTGTTGTCCCTTTTAGATACTTCAATACATGTAGTGCTGCTCTTAAATGAGGAGTCCTAGGCTTATGCATGAATTGACTTAAATGTTGTACTGCATAAGAAATATCAGGTCAAGTGAATCCAAGATAAAGCAACCTCCCTACAAGTCTTCTATAGACCTCTAGTTTATCCAGCTCCTCCCCTGAGTCAATACTTAATTTCAAGCCAGAGGGCAATGGTACAGAAGCACACTCACAGTTGCTCATACCAGCATCATATAATATGTCTTTAATGTATTTTCTTTGAGATAGAAAAGTACCAACTTTACTTCTTTGGACTTCAATACCAAGGAAGTAATGTATTTGTCCAAGATCTTTAATAGTGAATGTCTTATCAAGAGCCATCTTGATATCTTGAATCTGTAAATTAGATGAGCCAGTAACCAGAATATCATCAACATACACTATGAGAATAAGAAACTCACTATCTTGACTTCTTGTGAACAGGGAGTAATCCTGCTTGGATTGCTTAAAGCCATACTTAATCAAAAACATCTTCAGCTCCTTGTTCCACTGTCTTGGGGCTTGTTTAAGCCCATATAATGACTTCACAAGCTTGCATACCTGCCCTTGCTTAGCCTTTGTGTACCCTGATGGTGGCAACATGTAGACTTCCTCTTCCAAATGCCCATGAAGAAAGGCATTGTTCACATCCATTTGGCAAATTGGCCACCCTTTAATAGTAGCCATAGCAATCACCACCCTAACTGTTGCCAATTTAGCAACAGGAGAGAAGGTTTGAAAGAAATCATGTCCTTCTATGTAGCAAACCAACCTAGCTTTATGCCTCTCAATAGATCCATTAGGATTCAATTTTGTTTTGTATACCCATTTAGAACCAATTGCTTGTTTGCCTTTTGGAAGTTCAGTTAATATCCAGGTATTATTATTTTCTAATGCTTGTATCTCTTTAGCCATAGCCTCAATCCATTCTGGATGATTCTTGGCCTGATTATAATTCTTGGGCTCAGCAATGTTAGAAGCATTGACAGCAAATGAATGAGATAAAGAAGTAGACATCAGATTTCTGTGTGGAACATAACCACACTCAAAATCATTTAACTTAGAAGGTTTAATGACTGTCCTTGTTGAAGTTCTGTTTGTGTTTAGATTTCTGTGAGTGTTTATATTTTGTGTAGGCTCATTTTATGGCTGAAGAGTAATATTATGAGTATTATCAAGGCTTGTGGAATGAGCTAGAATAGGATGAGATTCATTTACAGAACTTGAAGAAATAATATCATTTGTATATTCAGAAACAGAATCATTTAAATTCTGTCCTGTTGCAGAATATTGTAGCTGATTATCATCATTAAGGTTCTGCTCATGAACTGAATCAGAACCATTATATTGAGAATTCAGCTGATTATTTTCAATTCCCAAAATATTATGAGAACCATTTTGTATATCAGAAGACTTTTTGTTGTTAAAAACAGAATACTCAGTTCCAAAATTCACTAAATCAGTAGGTTTTTGAACACATTTTTGATTCAAAATCTCCTTATATGGAAAAACCTTTTCATTAAACACAACATCTCTTGATGTAAAAATCACATGTTTATCCAAATCATATAGCTTATAAGCCTTTTGTGCATATGGATAGCCAATGAACACACATCTCTTAGACCTGGAATCAAATTTGTCCTTTGTCCTATCCATATTCACAGCATAACATAAACAACCAAAACTTTTAAAACCACTATAATCAGGAATTTTATTTAATAAAACTTCATATGGAGATTTCCATTGCAAAACCTTTGTTGGCATTTTGTTAATCAAAAAGGTTGCAGTTAAAGCACATTCTCCCCAAAACTTCTTTGACAAATTTGCTTGAAATCTAAGAGCTCTAGACACTTCAAGTAAATGCCTATGTTTTCTTTCAACCCTTCCATTCTGTTGTGGTACTCCCACAACACTCTTCTGATGAACTATTCCTTTCTTGTTAAAGAAACCAATAGAATGAACTCAGTTCCATTATCTGATCTAATGTTCTTAATGCATTTATTAAACTGAGTTCCAACATAGTAATAGAAATTTTGAATTGTTTGAGGAACCTGAGTTTTATCTTGTAATAAAAAGGTCCAAGTAACCCTACTAAAATCATCAACAATGGTTAGAAAATACTTAGCACCATTAATAGCCCTCACTCTGTATGGCCCCCACAAATCAATATGAATAAGATCAAAAGCAGAAACAACCCTACTATCACTAACCATGAAAGGTAATTTATGACATTTTGCACTTTAACAAACACCACAATCAATACCATTCTTATTATCAACATTACAACCTTGAATATGCTTCATAGTAGTGATAGAAGGATGTCCTAATCTAGCATGATACAAGTCAAACTTAGAGCCATTACTACAACTATGAGCTTCATTTTTAACAGTGCTAGAATTATTTCTTAAATTCCTCAAAACAGTATTACATTTAGCTAAGGTAACAACATCAGACCCAAATTCAGAATTAACAGTCCTCAAACAATATAAATCTTGAAGTTTAAACCCCTCAGCAATTCTCCTACTAGAAAGGTCCTGAAAAATACACTTATCCTTAGTAAACACAACCTGCAAATTAGTGTTAGAAACTAATTTTCCCACAGACAACAGATTATGCTTAAAGCCTTCTACCAAAAGAACATTATGAATAACAAGATTATTATTCAAATATACACTACCAGACCATTCCACGATTTTAAAAGACCCATCTGGTAATCCAACTCTAACCACTTTATCCAGTTTAAACATATTAAACAGCATATTTTTATCAAACACCATATGATCACTAGCCCCTGAATCAACAATCCACATAGCATCATTACTTGATTTTATTAAATTGCAATTAAAAGAATAAACAGTAGTACCTGCAAAACTTGTGGACTGAAGCATACCAGCATTAGGATCACTCTTGTTCTGCATAGCTTTAATCACTTCCTGACAAATGGTAGACACCATATTTGAAGACACCATCTGACCTTCTTCAAAAGGAGTCTCCAAGCCTTGCCCATCTCAAGAACCGTGCCCAAAATCTTGACTACTTGAAGCAACATTAGCAGCCATTCTAAACCTTGTATTAGGCAAATTCCCAGCACTAGAAACACCACCAGTATTATTAGGAACTCTATTCCCTTTTAAAGAATTATACCATTCTGGATATCCTATCACCCTAAAACAAGATTCAACAAGATGACCTTTAGACTTACACACAGTACACCATCTATCCATCTTTTCTTTCTTCCAATCCCTCTTTACACCTCCATTAGCTCTATTATTAAAACCTCCTCTCTGAAATCTCTGAGCTGCAAATGCAGAAGCATCATTCACCTCAACCTCCTTTTCCTTTTGTGTCAACAATGCAGAGGATTCAACCCCTGCATCTTGACTATTAGCCACTTCCTTCTGTGCTTCTACCTTCAACACAATGCCAAGAGCCTTATTTAAAGAAGGCATTGGATCCATAGCAAGAATATTAGTAACAGTATTTTCATACTTATCATTAAGTCCAAGCGAAAATTGCATTAATCTATCCTCTTGCTCTAATTCAGTAGTCTTTTTCATAATATCTCTCAAACTCACCAAATCCTCCAACAATCTTTTCACCTTACTATAATATCCCATCACAGTCAAACCTCCCTGCTTCAAATTACTCAATTCTTTCTTCAATTGAAAAATTACAGGTCCATTAGCCTGCGTATATCTTTCATTTACTACATTCCAAAGTTCAAATGCATTCTCAGTATACTGAAAATCATCACCAACCTCAGCAGTCATTGAGGCCATTATCCAACTACTGACCATAAAGTCAGCTCTCTTCCACTTAGCATAATCCTTATCAGTAGGATCTCTAGCCTTAATCGTTCCATCAATAAACCCACTCTTATTTTTCGCACCCAAAGCACGACATACATTCCTACTCCATCTAAAGAAATTCTTGCCATTAAACAAGACTGTAGTCAAAGAAGCAGTTACACTATCCGAATTCGCAATAAAGAAGGGATCAATAATACCTTCATTATTCGAATTATTAACCTCTGAATTTGATTCCACAATAGCTGCCATTGCAACACGAATCAAGAATACTCACCAGATAGCTATTCAAAGCCACCAATTAAACGAATTAAAACCTAAAATCACAGTGGAAATTCACACTCAATTAGACACGAAAAAAAAACCTAAATCCAAAGAAGATTTAGCTCTGATACCATGAAGAAACCAAAAGTAAGAATAGAAAGAATGATTATGAATTAGTTAGATAAACAAAAATAATACAGAGTTTACATATATATAGAGTAGGTAGTTAGGTAATTTAACTAACTAACTTAGGCTAACTTAACTAGAGTTTGTTATATCCTAATAATTCCTCAATGTCCCAAATATTGGTTGTACTGTATGCCCTTTTTTAGAATGTCTACTACAAATGGTGAATGCGACATAGCTAGAGGCTTCAAAATACAGCATGATACATAATAAAGCTCTTGTGAATGTGCTCGGAGAAGTAAAAAAACAATTACCAGGATTCAAGTACTCACTCTATGATTTGGATACCAATCTCCAACAAAGAATTGATTTTCCTAGCTTCAAAGTATGGTATGTACAACCCACCCATTTTATTATTTATATATAATTCAACAAAATTACATTTTTATTCAATGTTGTGATAAAAAATTGTACAACTATATTAACTATTTCTCAAAAAAAAAAAACATATTTTTCTATACTTATTACATGTCGATCAAATAATATTTTGTGGAAGCTCTTGCGTAGCTCATCTGATCTTTACAAGTTGGGATGAATAGGGTTCGAAGAAGGGAAGGCAGCATGTTGTGGCATAGGCAAATAGCAGATGAGATGTGGAATTCTTCTTCTTATGGAACACACACTATCAAGGAGCTCTTCCGATCCATTTACCTTAAAGAAAGTAATAATATATAAATAAAATTACCTCTCTTTGTTTCAAATTAAATGCAAAATAAAGAATATTTTGTTGTTAGGCATAAGAAATTTGGTTTTTTGTTGCAAATAATTTGAAACGGATGAAGTCAGGATTCGAGAATATGTTGTGGCTTATAGCCCTCTATTTTTAGTTTATTGCATGTGTGAATTTGATATTCAACTCTCTTCTTGCCTAATGTCTGTGAAGCATTTAAATATATTAATTCAATTTATGTTGAGAACAGTCTGTATACGATTTTTTTTTAAATATGTACTCGATCAATTCACCCCCACTTGAGTACCTTGGGGATCTTCACTAATAACACAAACAATATCTTATTTGGAAGAGAATAATGTTGTAACGTGCATAAGATAATCACATGTCTTATTTTCCCCATAACGATTGTACACACGGGACTCCTGAATCAACCCATAGGGTTCTACGACCTTAAGCTCAGCTCATGGTGCATCATAATAGTGTAGGTGATCAAATGCTATATTTTTTTTGTTCATATATAAAAATCAAATTTTTTATTTATGATATTTAATTCATTGATCGGTAACCATGAGAAATTAATCAATTTTTTTTTGTTCAGTAAGCGAGTATACATTAGAAACTGCACTTCCTAATCAACAATGTCATAAGCACAAATTAAAACGAGAATCTCTTGACTTGACTGTCTTATTAATTATATGTCAAACTCAGCTGACAACTACATATGCGACTTTGCGCAAGTTTTCCTCAATTGTGTTATGAAACTATGAAGAAAATTAGTCATGTTATATTTTTATAGGAATTCTTAATTCAAGGGAAGTAAATTCTTAATTCAAGTTTTCCTAGAAATTAATTTCTCATGGTTACTAGTTAACTGAATTATTTTGTACTTAGAGAACCTAAATTTGGACAAAGAAAGGAAACAAGTTAATCCATAATTGTAGGAATTGCATGATTTGCTAAGGGCGCTAGGTAATTCACTTTCTATATCTACATTTATTTCATAGAAAGTTCAACTTCCTAGTAAATTTTCATTTCCTCCATTTTGATAACTTTAATTATGATGCTAACCAAACAATTCAAAAATTTCAGTACCCTTCCTAGAAATTTGAAATTCCCATACATTTTATCTCCAACCAAACAAGGCCGGCCTTAAGTAAATTTTAAAACGTGCTAATTAATTTAAGGTCACTTGTTAATTTGTCAATGATCGCGATCTAGATTTGAAAGCTTAATTAACACGCAAATCGTTTGATTATTGACTACTAAAATTTCATATTTGCAAATGACGAATACAATGGGCTAATTTGTGCATATTCAAATATGTTTTTAATTAAAAACTACTAAACGTATAATTATAATTTATTGGTCAAGTTGTGTAAATTAGAATATGTATTAGGTATGCATCCTGTTATATTATGAGATGATTTATGACCTTATAACTAATTAACATATGAGGAATAATATATAAGGAAAGATAGATTAGAGCAGATAATGGAAAAGAATGTAAAAAGTTCAATCCTTATTCTGTGTTTGGTAGTGTCCGTGTTTGCCCAAACATTAGCTAAAAGTCCACTATTCATATTTGGGGACTCCATATTAGATGTTGGCAACAATAACTATATCAACACTTCAACTTCTGCACAAGCCAATTTCTGGCCTTATGGAAATACTTTTTTTCATCATCCCACCGGACGTTTCTCTTACGGTCGAGTTATTTGCGATTTCATAGGTACGTCTGTTTTCAGTAATATCGTCATAAAATCACAGTACACTCTCGCCTTTTCAATTTAAATGCTTCATTTTGATTGTACGTTATTAATAATTTAGTAATTTTGACTAATAATATGTAGGATTTTATATGATTCGTCTCAATGTATAATTTCTAATTACCATTTTTGTAACTCTTTTATGAAGCATAATAAAGATATTTTTGTTTAAATTTTGTCTTAGAAACCACAATATGCAAAAATAAATAGAGTACCTAAATAAATTGGGACAAAAGTGTAAGAGTTTACAATGATTTATGTTTAAACTTGAAGTGTAAGGAAGTGTATTTGTAAGTTTAAATAAGTAAAAAATTAAAAAAAATTTTATTGTCTTTAATTATAGGAAAATTTGCCAAATATTTGTGAGAAAAAACCTTATAATTTTATTTTTGCGATAAAAAACCTTAAAAAAATATTATTGCAAAATAAAACCTCATGACACTAATATAATTTGATATTAATTGCAAATTAACAACTATAACCATGATTATCAATCCTAATTAAATATTTTTAAATTACTAAAGCATGATTATCTACGATACCCCTAATAAACCTTGGCCACCCCCTCCACCAGTCCACCCCATGATTAATTAGAGATCGTTAATTTTTTTGATTTTATTTAAGGTAGGTTAATTTTTTTTGATTTTTTTATTGTAATTAACAAAGTAAACACCATTAAATCAAAGTCAAACTCCAATTAGTACCACGAGGTTTCATTTTACAAGAAAAAATTGTTTAAGGTTTTTTCTCACAAATTTAATATTTAAAAAGTTTTTTTGGGCAAATTTTGATTAATTATAATGTTGCATGATATCAGCGGAATATGCAAACCTTCCATTGATTCCTCCATATCTCCAACTGGGAAAGTCTCAATTATTCGATGCCGGAGTCAACTTTGCATCTGCGGCGGCTGGTGCTCTCGTACAAACTAACCAAGGCTTGGTATGCTTGCTAATTTATTACATCAATGTTGTATTCAAATTTGATGGATTTTATCTTTGATAGATGGTCGTCGAGGTGTTTGTCTTTTCTAGGTTGTGACCACGTGTCCTTGTGGGCAAAGGGGTGCCGGGTATCTGAGACGTACCCATACATCCTTATCTGTTGATATTCAAATCACAAGATATATAAACCAAAAACATCAAAGTAGAAGATCAACTGAATAATACCAATTAACATATAACATAAACAACCAAACCATCATCACACGCGCCCCTTATTTCACAATAGTAACACGTTCCCTCTTCCTTGTGTACTGTCTTTCTTCCCGCTATATCAATACTTTAGATATGTGATTTTGACATAAATTTCAAATTTTATACCATTTTAATAAATGCATCATATTACCTCCTTTGGGCTTGAAATGTGGATGCGAGGGAGAAGAGATTCGAACCCGTGACCTCTATGTCACGTTGGCTCTGATACAATGTTAGAAGACCATCTCAACCAATAAGCTTAAGCTGATAGTTGTGACCCAGGAATATGTTATATACTCTATCAAATCTTTCTACCCATATGAAGCATTCTTATTGGTTGTTAATTGAGATCATTTACTTTTCAATATCTAGGTCAATTCAATCTAAATTGTGATAAGTAAATAATATTTTCCATTAGAACATTAATTAAGACATCCAAATAAGTTTCTATTCAATTTACATAGCATATACTAACTCAACTAACTCATTCCTTAATATGTGTGCAAGATCCAAAACATAACTAACTTAACGAGCTAAGAAAAGGAGCGCAGCGAGTATGTTAATTAATACTTCCTCTGTTTTTTGTTTTTTTTTTTTTTCAAAGTGTAACAACTAAAAAAAAAACAGAGGTCCATTAAAATATATAACAGTTGATAAACTTTGATTCATTGAAAATGAAAGCAAAACATAGCGGCAAAAATTCACTTCATATACTATGTGTAAATTTAATAAGTGGTCAAGGCTTTATGTGATGGAGAGTGGAATTTGCAGGTAATTGATCTCCATATACAGCTTGAAAATTATAAGAAGGTAAAGGCAATTTGGAAAGCCAGGTTTGGTGAATCTAAAGCCAAAAAGAAGTTGAATAGTGCAGTCTACTTGTTCAGCGTTGGATCAAATGATTACCTTACCCTTTACTTTAATAATTCCACATTTTTGACTTCTTACACCAAGCCTGATTATGTTGACATGGTCATTGCTAACATCTCTTCTGTTATCACTGTAAGTTTTTCCCCCTTCAATTTCATTCCCAATTTTGTCAGACATATTGTTTGACGGTCCGATGGATAACTTTTTACTTAAAAACTGTAACTTTTGATCATAAAAACGTAACTTTTTTATATAAAACTTTACTAGTTAGATAATGAGTAACAGATTTTTGTTCGAAAGTTAGGTTTCTTGGTTAAAAGTTACGTCAAGTTCGTCAGATGGTCTCAAATTAACTCTCATTTGTTAGGAAATATAATCATAGCTAGCAAGGCTGAAGCTTTACAGAAAGTTTGTAACTTGTTAGGAAATATATAAGACAGGAGGTAGAAAATTTGCATTCCTCAACGTCCCAAATATTGGTTGTGTCCCGTTATTGAGAATGTCAACTGCAAATGGTGAATGCAACATAGAACCTTCAAAATACAGCATGATACATAACAGAGCACTTGTGAATGTCCTGAGAGAAGTAAAAATGCAGTTACCAGGGTTCAAGTACTCACTCTATGATTTGAATACCACTCTCCAACAAAGAATTGATTTTCCTTCAAAGTATGGTATGTCCACGCCAATTAACTTTTACTTCATCTAAAAATTAATGTGACATTGTAATTTGTATTTCCTGTGCTCTACATATTAATTGCAACATACCCCTTTGCCACGCAGTTTGACTGTTTGAGGCAATGATTTGAAGCTGTAAATAAACAGATTGATGTTCAAAATAATTTTAACAAAGATAGCCTTTTTACTTTACTTGTATCAATTTCTTTATTTACACCCTCAAATTAATTCCTTAAAATGTGTTCCAAACAAATATTTTGCAAGTAATACGGAGTGGATGAAGTATTCTAAAACACATATAACCAAAAGGTCGCCATAATATAATTGAATCGAAGGTATATTTCTAGAAAATGTAATAATTTTTTTGAATATATTCATGCCAATTAAATTTTTGAATCAATGTGATTAACAAAAGAAAGAACTTGGGGTGGAACAGGGTTCGAAGAAGGGAAGGCGGCATGCTGTGGCTCAGGCAAGTTTCGGGGGGTGTTCAGTTGTGACGGAACAAGGGTTGTTAAAGAGTATGAATTGTGTGAAAATGTAAACGATTATGTATTCTGGGATTCAAGTCATCTAACAGAGAAAGCATACAAGCAAATAGCAGATGAGATTTGGAAGTCTTCTTCATATGGAACACACACCTTAATGGAGCTCTTCCATTTACCTTAATTAAAGAAAGCAATAATATCTGGGATTATGGCCTATGGCTATATGGCCCTGTGTTTTCCTTTGGTGTCTGTATTGGATTTGATATTCAACTCTTCTTTCATATTGTCTATGAAGCACTTAAATAAATTTGGATTTATGTCATGAATAATGATTCTTATATGATCATTAGGCCAACTTCATTTGGACCTGGTTTCTGAATTTTCAGTTAAGTTTTTTGAGCTTAAATTTTAGCTTAATTCAATTCATTTATTATTTATAGGAAAATTTTACAAAAATAAGCCAAACTTTGACGGTTTTTCATAAATTAGCTAAACTTTTGAAATTCCATAGATAAATCAACCTTTACACCATATCAGCCAAATTTAGGTTAGATAATTTTATTTACCAACACCTCGACCCATCGAAATCGACCTTTACCGTCACATTTCTTCTTTATCCTTTATGGATCTCCTTTTTTTGGATTTCACGATTCACTGGTGTGGGTAATCAAAATTTTCTGATCTAAATTTGGCTGATATGATCCAAAGGTTAGCTTATCTTTGAAATTTCAAAAGTTTAGCTTATTTATGAAAGACCAGCTAAAATTTGACTTATTTTTGTCAAATATTCCTTATTTATATATATTTTAAAAAATAAAAAAAAAAATCGGGTTCTTACTCCTTTTGTTTCACAATGCTTGTTATGCTTTTTATTTTTTCACACATGTAAACGTACAACCTCTCACCTACACCATCAGCTTCTTCAAAAACATACAGTATAGAATTAGACATACAAAAGCATTAAATTTAAATAAACTAACAAAAGTAAAGGGGGAAAGCAAGTATCAAGAAAAAGATGTTGAGAATTGGACATGCCCTAAAAATACATATCTAAAAGGTTTTTTTACCTATCACATGTCACGCTTCCTCATTTCCTACAAATGAAGATGTTTGGACAAAAAAAAAACTATAAAAATTGGAACTTTCAACCTAATATACAAATCTTGGGCTATCCAACAAGCACAAAAAAACATACATTTCCCTGAAATATTTACACAAACCTATTGTAAGTATTGAAAATTAGCTTTCACCATGGACCAGTCTGTGTCCTCCTAAGCTTTTTCCGCGGACTAGCTTGTGCATTCATCATCGCCATCACCTGTTTAGCAATAGTAATTTGTTATGGTCAAGTTAGCACATACTGCAACCAAGTCATATGGGTTTAATAACAGAGGAAGTATTAATTAACAATGGACCGATTGAATAATTTAGAGCTAAATGACCCCCCCATCAAAATCTAAACCCAGCAAAAAGGAGGTAACGATAGCCAACAAGCAAATTCATAAATAAGACTTCAGAGAAGAGAGGAGAGGAGAGGAGCTATAAAAGATGAAAGTTGCAGATTTTGGGACAGGGAAGAACTCAGAAAGCTAGCAACATTGACCTTTACCTGATTTTTCTGTATCTCCATAATTTCTGCCTGCACCCAAAATAGTTCACATACATCATCACTTGAAGCAATAATAAGTTTCGGCAAACAAAAAGAACCTAAAATATGCACACACCTGTTTCTTCCGTAACTCTTGATTTTCCTCTTTTAGTTTCTCAACTTCCTGCTCCAGCTCTGAAGTGTAAGCCTGAAAAAAATTAACATACAATGTATGTGACACATGCAAAAAAAATGACAATGTCAAGAAACTTAGTGATTGATCATATGATCTCCAATCCTTCTTATTCCATTAGCTGCCAGGCAGAAAGGGTAGAATAATGCATCAAAGCAACTTGTGAATATGCATGCAAGTCAATTTGATACAATAGTTTATATGATTTAACATCACATAGAGTCACAGTTTTCACTTCCCCATGCTGTAATTTATTGTGACATCATTTCTACTCTCTACACTCGAGGAAATGTGGCTTGATTTACTGAAATAGTCCTCTATCATCCTATCATAGTTGTATTATTTCAAACCTATCTGGCTATCTTAATAAATTGATGTGAGAAGTGGCATTTAGAGAAACCTCATGAGGCTTCTTTTACTGAAAAGATGCTTTACAATAGTTTGAATTATTTCATGCCTTTGGCTATCTTCATAAATGAATATGAGTAGTTGCATTTAGAGAAATCTCGTGGAAGACCGTTACTACATTAGAAAACACTTTTACCAAAATTCTAAGCAAGTATATATGCAATAACAAGTGCTAACCCCCCCCCCCAGTTCTGTAAACTCCCTGCAAAGAAAACAAGAATCATGGTCGGTTTTGGACTATTTTGAACAAACCGCGAATTATAGAAGCAAACTAAAAGGCGAATTATAACACTATCCCCATCCCCCCACCACCACTCGGGCTCCCTGTTCCAACCCCACCTAAGATACAATATAAAATAAGAGGAAGAAAAGTTCTTTTCTGTCCATATCATAAAAGGCTTTACTCATAAGAAGGTTTTAACTGCTTGATCGTCAAATCACTACTTTCTTGACATCAAAAGATATTGCTTCGCCTTGTTCACTCCACATTCATGATTTTATCTTTCCTCCTCCTGTGTGCCTAACCTTAATTCATATTACCATTCCCCTCCAAGCACCATTCTGCTTTGAAGTCCAAAGAAAGAAAGATAAGCCTAGTAACAAAAAAAATGGAAATCACAAGATAACATCCAGGCCCCTCATATGTCGATTCAGCAAAAGCAAATATCTCACTTCGTCAACTGCCAATGCTAACCATCTTATGAGTTACATGAAGAGAAAATCTTGTCACAAAGCCAGAAGCAAGATGGGCAGATGATAATCCAATCATCAAGGTCATCAATAATAAACACAATAGAAACTTAGTGTTTTCACTAAGGCTATGTTTGGTAGAGTGTTAAACATTATCTTACATGATACCAAACAATGAAAACTTATTTTACGATTGTGTTTTCCATGAAAATCATTTTACACTAGAAAGGTTTTATACCTAACCAAACGGAAGCTAAAAACATTGGACAATTTTGAGGTATGACAACAACATCACCTTAGGAAATGAAACAGTCAAACAGCTATAACAATCATTCACAAAAGGAATTGGCAACCTCCACTCCTCATGACTCTAAATTTCGAATTGACAGTAGAACCAAGAAGAAGAAATAGAAATAAGTACCTGTTTGCGTGCTCTAGACCTAGCAGCAGATTCTCGATTTTTAATCATTCGCCTTTGTCTCCTCTCAACAACTTTGTCAACAGCATTATTCCCTTTTCTGCCCCTAAGGCTACCATTAAACATGTAAGGAACTGGTGAAACAGAAGATGAATCCCCATTGCTTCTTGGAAGCCCATCAGATGACAAAGCTGCAGGAGATCCAGTAGGAACACCCATTGCTCCACCTCCTCCCAGCCCCATACCCATTCCTGCACCATTTTGCGGAACTGCCGTTGGGACCAAATTGTTGTTAATCCCTGCATCACCTAACCCCACAATTCCACCCCTCATTCCTGCACTGACTAACTGAGAGTTACCAGGCAGTGTCATAGCAGATGCATATGAAACAGCACCCTGTTTAGGAAATAAAGGTTGTTGCTGAGGCTGCTGCTGTTGCAGCTGTTGTTGCTGCAGCTGCTGTTGCTGCAGCTGCTGATGCTGTTGAGACAGCTGTACTGCTGTCGAATGCTGTTGTGATGTCCGTACCCCATTAACATTCAATGGCAAGTTAGCCGATTGCAACGAAATCTGATGGTTAGATTCAGGCATATGATTACCCACCAACTCAACACCTCGCCCAGGTTGTTGAAAATTAATCCCAAAACCAGTATTAGCATTTGCATTAGTATTATTATTACCATTAACATTATCATTACCATTACTAGGCCGTGAAAATTCCGCAAAAATACTAGCAGAAGCAGCATTATTAGGCTTCCCAGGAGACGGTTGGTTATCATCCCTTACCACCCCAGCTCTAACCAAGAACTCTTCCAAAGTGATCTCCCCCAATGTCTGCTGTCTCTGTGGCACATTCGATCCCGTTCCTCCATCCTTTCCATTAAATACTTCTTTCCAAACCTCATCAACAGTCTTCTGACTAAGTGTCCTAGGTAGTGTTAGTGACCCCTGCCTCTGCAAATACCCACCTTCTTGACCACTACTTCCAACAACAGCAGCAGGCGCCGCAGCTCCAGCTCCAGCTCCTGCCCCAGCTCCTGCTGTTGCCATACATTGTGTTTCCTCAGCACTCCAAATATTCTTCAACAACTCATCCATATTCATTGACCCAAAATCCTTCCCCACCCCACCTATTGTGTTCTGAAATTCGTCGAATGTCAACGAATAAACCGAAGTTTGTCTCATTAATCCGAAATTACCTGACCCTAACCCTGACCCTGGTGGTCTTCCACTCCCACCAGCAGCACCCCCATCACCTGCTGCTTCATTCCCAAATGTCTTACTAAAGTTTATATTACAATTACTCCCCATTTCCTCCTGTGTTTCTCACTAACTAACACAATTTAAATTACTTGCTGTTCTGTTCTGTTTTCTTCTTTCCCCCACAAATCGGTATAATTTTCAATTCCAAATAGTATAAATATCAACAGCATAAGAGTATTATAAAGATCAATACCAAAACCTTACAAATTGGTGGTTACAGCATCAATTGAACCTCAGTTTGAACGAATTTACCTGCAAAAATCAAACAAAAGCAAGAAATAAATAAAATCTCACAAATCAATGTCATTTCATAATTCAGAATTCAACACAAAACGACAAATAAAAATACTAATTCAACTCATTCTAGGGTTTACGACGGAGATCTAAACTTATAAGAAAAATTACTCATCAACATCCCAATCACTATCCACCCACCAACTTCCAATCACTGATCAAAAATAAAACTTTTTTTCAAAAATCTCCCAAATAAAATGAAAAAAAGAAAGAACCCCATTTTCAACGAATCAAAACAAAATTAAAAAACAAGATCATAAAACAAGCTACAAGTTGATAGTTGAATAATCAAATATTAGATGAAAAATAATAAATGGAAAGCCCCAAAAAAAAAAGAAAAAGGAAAGAGAGAGAGAATAGTTTTATTAGAATTACCAATTGAGGAAAATTATGAAAACTGGTAGAAGCGACAAGTGTCGGCTGTCTAGTTCTTGAAAGAGCTTCTCTGCTTTCACCCCAAAATATACAGTCTTCTCTCTCTCTACTTCTCATTAAAACAGCACATAGTTTTGGGTGTAATTTTATCTACAAATATTTTTAATAAAGTGGGACCCACATTATGGGAGTACGTGGACCAATAGTAGCGTAGTATGAGCAAATGATGCGACTCCAAAAATAGTAAAGCCGTTGATGGGCGTGTAGCCAATCAAATTGTGCTATCTGGGTTTCGTTTTAACCGTCCACGTTGCATGCGATTAAAGTTTCACGCTTTTTTTTTCTTTCTTTCTTTTTTAAAATAAACAAATTTCAGGGCAGTTAGTTGGTGGGTTCAATGTGAGCTAAAATGCGCCAGGGAACAGTAATTAATGACTTCAGCACCACCGAAAAACCGCAAATGGATCGGGTCAGGTTGGTGTAAAATAGACAAATAGTTGTTGGTTGGTGTTGTTATGGCTCGGGTGTTAATGGGTATGGTTGGTATTAGCTTTTTTATAATCCAATGTCATCACGTTTGGGTTGACCTAACGGGTTTAAATGTTTTATAACGTCCTTTAATTTTTCGTGTTTTAATGCAATATATATACTAAAATATACATTAAAAGTTCTAAAAAGTACAAATTATAAAAAAAAATATCTTCATTAATAGCAAATAATTGATGTTGTGATCCAATAAAAATAATGTTGGAATCAAAGTTTTAATGGTAGAAAGTTTAATACTTTACTAATAATTTTTGTTTCCAGTCGGATTAAGATCGAGCGAGTTGTATTTAATGGATTTAAAATGGGTTTGGATTTATTGGGTTTTCGAATCGGGTAAAAATTGACAGCTCTAGCACCACCACATCCACACCACTAATACTCTCCTTAATTAGTAATTACTCACTTTACCACTACCACATCCACTCTTCTTCTCCTCGCTAGTAGACTACTAGCTTTTTATTAACAATATTAATTTGTCAATAAAATTAATAAGTTTTCACATAATTTTTTTTAAAATTAAATAATTTTTTTATTTTTTAAATTTTAATTTGTTGAGTAACTATATTGCAAATGTAGTAAATAATTTATGTCTCTAAAAAATTTATTATTTATGAATATATTTTGAGTGTTAAGAGAATTTGAATAATAAAATTTTACAATTAATTGTACTTGCAATTTTTTAAATTGTAATTACTTGTTTTAAATAAAACTATTAATGATTTCAAAAATCAAATCCTATCATGAAAGATTTTAGTTTACAAATGACATAATCATCTATTCATCTCCCACTTGATTAACAATTATGAAGGATGAGTAATAGTAGTATGGTAATCTAAGTCATGGACACCGCAACCACTTCCCTCATTCCCTTATATAATAGAAATTAGGCTCTTTCAATTCCTTTAAACCTAATTATTTATGATATTTTGGTTCATATAGGGTTAAGGATCACAACAAGTTTAGATACCAACACGTGCTTAGATTAACTGGCCTGGTAATGGAGTTGATCTAGCTTAACTAGAGGTCTCGGGTTCGATCCCTAAATATGCAGCAATGTTTGTTCAATTCGAAGAGTTTTCCCTTCATTTAGGACCTGCCCGACTCGAATTCGGATTAGTTGGATCCAAAATGAATTTCAAAAACAAAGTAAGGTATCCTTAAAATTACAAGACTGAGTTTAGATTTAACTTAATTTATTTTAGTTCAAATTAATACAATAAAAAAGAAGGCTCTACTCTATATGATTGTAAATATTTTTTTTTTTTTTAGAGTTTGAACAAAGTAAGGTATCCTTAAAATTACAAGACTGAGTTTAGATTTAACTTAATTTATTTTAGTTCAAATTAATACAATAAAAAAGAAGGCTCTACTCTATATGATTGTAAATATTATTTATTTTTTAGAGTTTGAACTTAATATATACAAGTCCAAAAGAACAGGGCACGAGTATTTCACTTTTCAGTTTAATGCTTTTAAGGAGATCTAACCTAATGTAATGAATTATTGTTTCCTTATCAAACTTTTACTCAGTAACTTAAAATTTATAACTTTTTACCAAAAATTTATAACTTTTACTTTTTAACATAAACATATTGGTCGAAGTATCCATCAGTTAAGGAGAACTAACCTAATGCTATGTTTGGATACAAGCATTTTATTTGAAATGATGGATTTGGGCCAGATTACATGTTTGGCTAGTAAAAGAATTTGGAATTGAATTTGGCCGAATTTCCAACCCAAATGCTTAATAAGCAAATGTTATGGATTTCAAATACTTAATAAAAGCATGCCATTTCAAATTCTAAACACAACCCAAACAAATAATTGTTATTTGAATTATAACATTTCAATTTCCAAAATTGAATTCATCAATTTGAAATAAATTCCACATATCCAAACACTACCTAATGGTATTGAGTATTGAATTAAATTTTTTATGAAGTCTCATTAATATTATGATGAGTCTATCACTTTAATAAATTAGGCTAAAATACTACTCCCTCCGTCCCTTAAAGATTGCCTTATATTGACTTTTGCTACTGTTGAGGTGATTTTGTGGTCCCAACAATGTAATTTATATTGGTGGGCTTGAGAGCTAGTCCAAATTCCACGAGATGGGCTTATGAATCTGCACAATGAACAAACGTGAGCTACCCCCGGTGGTGTTACCGGGGAACGGCCCTCCGACGCTCAAGTCAGTAAGTGTGAAAAGTATGAGAATATAGAGAGAGAAAGTAAGGGAGAAGTTTGGGATGTGTTTTCTTTTTTGGATACCCTGGCATGTGCGTAGGTATGGACTATTTATAGTACCTTGAGACTGTGCGAGGAAAACTGCCCCTGGTAGGTTGAACTGGACCAGGCAGGCCGAGCTGGACCTGGTCAGTAATCCTGTACCTGGTAGGCGTTCTCTTGACCTGGCAGGCTGGACCTGGACCAGGCTGCTGTCATCAGGGCCTGGTAGATATGATCTGGACCAGGCAGGTGCTTGAGCGCGGATTTTAGGTGATCAGGGGCCCTGGCATGGACTTTGTCCAATACCTGGGCCTGATCCTTTGTGGGCCTTCCTTATGATGGAACTCCTTTGTTTGTTGAGTGTTGGATTGGGCCTTAGCTTTGCATGTGGCTGGCCCAATAGCTAATGGGTGCATTTTGCCCCATCAATTTGCCCCCCCAAGTCTATAAAAATTGAGCAATAATTTCTGTGGATTTTGTCGAGTGGGCCCTGGCCCTGGTAGCAACGATGCCGTGAACAGTTTTCTTCTTCTTTTGAATTTGAAGAGTCTTTTTTTTTTTTTGTGGGACGTGGGGGCAGTAGTTACGGCCGCCTTAATTGCTCCACTAACTGTCGTGTCTAGTGGGCTGACAGAGAGAGAGGGGTGTATTTATAGGGGGAGTTGAAGAGTTTTTGAAACTTTATTCACAAATTTCTTTTCTCTCCTCCTTCGACTCTCTCTCTCTCTTCTTTCTTCTTGCTTTCTGCTTTCTGTTCCTCTTTGTCTCAAAGTGCCACCAATTCATCTCCTCAACAATGGCCAACCAACCCAGTACTTCAGACTTTTCTTTGACCTTGAACGAACCTGGGGATGAAATTTTCCAAGAGGACCCGGATGTTAGTAGTGACGCCATTATTGCAGCTCAGCTCCAGGAGGCGGAGAGGGAGTTGCCAGAGGAGGAGGAGGCTGACCAGAGCAGGGCTCTGGTAGTTCGGAATGAGGACCTGAGGGTCCAGACCAGGGTAGGTGGTCCTGTTGGTAGTGACCACTACCTGGACAGTGAAGGACGGTGGGTCTCTGTAAGGTGGGAGGACTCCGAGGCCCTTCAGGGGGTCATGCAGATTAGACCGTCTACCGCGTTTCTAGGGATGATTCACCAGTTGAGCCTGGTGTCCAGAGCAAACATTCTCGCCTTGGCACCTGGCCTGGATGGGTATCAGCTTTTCAGCCTTCTCCAAATTCGTGTGCCTGGGATCCTGAACCAGGGCACATCCCAGTCATTCTCGCCCATTTAAATTCTGGGGTGAGGTTCCCCCTGCACCCCTTCATTGTGGATATGCTGGAGGAGTGGAACGTCTGCTTGTCCCAGTTAGTGCCCAATGCCATCCAGAGGCTGATTGGGTTTATCTGGGTTTGTGAGTTCAGGGGTCTTCCTATGAGCTCCAGGGTCTTCCGGTCGATGTATAGGTTGAAACCATACAGGGGGTCTAATGTGCCCAAGGGTTGGTGGACCGTGGAGGTCCTGAGGCGTGATAATGAGACCTATGCTACCACCTACCCTAAGCCTAGGGAGATGGGGCACTGGTATTATGAATTCTTGTGGTTGATGGTCCCCTTGGGAAGCAGCGAACCCAACGTGTATCTGCCCAGGACGGAGTGGGCCAGGCCCAGGAACACGGAGTGGGTGGGATTTGAGACGCTGTCTGCTGCTGACCAGGCAGTGGTCAGGGAGTTTGCTGCCCATCCCCCCACCAGCAGCATTGGGAGTGCTACTCCTGTGGTGTGGCTCCCACACCTGGACCTGATTAGGAATGAGGCTTATCTGGCCCTGTCTAATCTCAGCTGCAAGATGACCAGAGGTATTTTCTCTTTTATTTGTTTTGCTTTTGCTTTTTCTACCGTGATTGTCTTGAATGCAGTTCGGTCTCACCCTTTTTGGTCTGTTTTTTGGCAGCTGAGGCCCAGGTGAGGGTGGACTGGGATAAGCTGGGAGTAGATGACCAGAGGAGGCCTTCTAGGGCCATCCCCCTGGAACCTCCAACCAGGATGAAGTTCATCCTGTTGGAGAACGACAAGAGTCTCCCTTTGAGACCTGCTCCTAGATTCATTCCTTTCAATCCCGATGCCGTCAGGAGTAACCAGGGCAGGCTGCCCCCCAGACCGAGAACAGATGCAGAGGCTCCTTCTTCCATCGCCTCGAGGATAGTGACTGGACCAGTCAGGAGATCCAGGAGGAGTGCAGGGCTGACCCCTCCTGTGGCCGGAAGCGCGAGGGTTGCAATGACTAGGCACCAGGGGTCTTCCCTGGTTATCAATGAAGGTGGGAAGAGGCCTAGGTCTTCAGATCTTGGGGAGGCCACCTTGAAAGGCAAGGAGGTGGTCACCTTGGACGATGATGATGATGACGATGACGATGATGAAGATGAGGAGCCTTTGAGGCTTAAGAGGAGGAGGAGGGTCCAGGAGCAGACTGGATTTCAAGCTGCCATGGCCATTCATGAGGATGACCTGGCTCAGGCTGGCCTGGCCTCTCCTGTGGGGGGAGATGAATTCCTTCTGGGGAGTCATCCTTCTGACAGGGCTGGTTTCTCTGGCATGCCTTCTTACTCCCAGCTTTCTAACTGGAGTGGGAGGTCTACAGAGATGGCAGGGCCTGTCAGCTCAGTTTCTGAAGTACCTGGCTCTTCCTCCTTGGGAGGCCAGGTAGCTATAGCAGCAACAACATCAACACCAACAACCACTACAGTAGTACCAACAACAACAACAAAAACAACAACACCAGCAACAGCACCAACAACAACAACAAAAACAACAACACCAGCAACAGCACCAACAACAACAACAAAACCAACAGCAGCAACAACACCACAAACAGCAGCAACAACACCAACAGCAGTAGCAGCAGAAGCACAGAATTTATTGCCCTCCTATAACCTTCCCCCTGAGTTGGCAGCCTTGTTCAACTCTGAGTTCCCTACGCCTGAGGAGGGAAGTTTTGATGCTGCCCCAGGTGTGGCCTCTGATAGATATATCAGGGGGATGCTGCACAGCGTCTTGCGTCCTCAGGACAGGCCATCCAGTTCAGTGGCCGACCCTGGGATTACCCTGAGATGGGTGATCGGACTGGTATGAATTTTTTACTTTCTTCTGCTTTTGCTACCTTGTTGTGCTTTCAACTGAGGTTTGTAATTTGTTTTCCTTTTGCAGGTGGTGAAGTATGGGGTGCTGGCCAGCGAGTTCCTGACCTTTGGCTTGCCCTACCTGACTCACGCTGGGGACAGAATCAACAACCTTCAAGAGGAGGTGGTCTCCGTGAAGCAGAAGTACCTGGCAGTTCTTGCAGAGCAGACTCAGGCTTTCGAGGCTTTCCATGAAAGGATAGCAGCTGCTGAGGAGGCCAGGGATGAGGCCCTGGAAAAGCTGAAGGAGGTCCAGGAGGATCTTGTGGAGACCAGGGGGCAGGTCGAGCAGTCTAAGGCTAGGGCTGCTGAGGAGAGGACCAGGGCTGACCAGGTCAGGGAGGACCTCCAATCCAGGGTTGAGGACCTGGAGGAGGTTGGAAGGAGCAGGAGTGAGAAGATAGCCGAGCTCGAGGAGAGGAACCACATCCAGGCTGGGGAGCTCGAGGCCCTTAGGGGCAGTGCTGAGAACATGAAGACTAAGCTGGTGGAGCTTGAGGATGAACTGGAGTCCAGGGCTCACCTCACTAGGACGGACCAGGACTTCAATGATTATTTCTTTGATGTCTGGCTGTCCGCCTTCAGGTGTGTGAAGCACGCGTATCCTGACGTGGACTGGGAGGTGGTAGAGGAAGGTTACAGGGCTGGCCAGGGTTCAATGCCCCTGGTTGGTGAAGTTCTTCCTTCCTCTATTCAGGAGTACTTGCATCCCTTGACTCCTGAAACACCTGCCACTCCAACGCCCGAGGATGCTCCTGTTCCTCCTCCTGCTCAGCCCGCTGTTGCTGAGGGGCTTGCTCAACCTAGGACTTCTACTGCTGATCCTGCTTCCCTTCAACCTGCACAGGGGGGTGCCCTCCACAGTGCTGCTCATAGTTCAAACATCCATCCTGTTGAGGTGGAAGTGAGTGGTGGGGCAGTTGACCAGGACAAGGTTGTTTCAGAGGATGACCGGGGTGCTCCTGTTCTGCAGGATGGCAGGGGGTCTCCCCCTGCCTAGGAAGTTTGGCGATCACCTGGTCATCAGGAGGATGCCTCTTCCTGCTCTAGCACCTCTGGTCATGCCTTTGGTTGACCTGTTCTGGAGCATGCTGGTGGTACCCTCTTGTGCCCTCGAAGCTCTCTCTTTTTGCTTTTAAATTGTCTTTCTGTTACTTTAAGAACAATTTCTTTTGGCCTCTGCTTGGGCATTTTAGAGCCAGGTGGTCGTCGACCCTGCTTTTGTAGAATTTGTATAATTCTTTAACATTTTTACCATCCACCATGGGGTGGATGTGTTTTATGCTTTTCTTTGAATACTCAACTCTGCATTTTGCTTGGGTAAATGAGGTTTGTTGTTGCAAAAATTTATATGTGCTATGTATTGTGCATACTCTCTGCCCCCCCTGGTTGGAAGGTGATAGAATGGCCTTCTGGCCAGATATAGGTTGCAGTTGTTCCAACAGGTGTTTGAGTCAGCTGGCTTGATTTTGTGAATCTTGGTATTTTGCTGCTCTTTTTATGAATGCACGTGCTTTTGTATGACCAGGGGCCAGGTGAACACATGGACTGGCCAGGGTGTTTAGGAAACATCCCTTTGTATGGCCTTAGGCCAAGCAGGTAAGCGGGTTGGTCAGGGTGTTTGGGTAAGTGCATTTGCTGGGCAAACTTCTTTGCACTACCCCCCTTAGGACCAGGTTGTATGGGGGACACTCCCTTGTATGACCTGAGGTCAAATGGGAATGTGGACTGGACAGGGCATTTGGGTAAGTGTGTTTGCTTGGCAAACTCTTTGCACTACCTTACCCAGGGCCAGATCGTTTAAGGCATGGACTTGTGTATGACTTTGCGTCAAAGAAGTACATGGACTGGGTTAGGAATGGGACCAGGTGTGTCTGCTGTGCAGGCCTTTTTCACTTGCCCCCACCAGACCAGATCGTTTAGGGCATGGACTTGTGTATGACTTTGCGTCAAAGAAGTACATGGACTGGGCTAGGAATGAGACCAGGTGTGTCTGCTGTGCAGGCCTTTTTCACTTGCCCCCACCAGACCGGATCGTTTAGGGCATGGACTTGTGTATGACTTTGCGTCAAAGAAGTACATGGACTGGGCTAGGAATGGGACCAGGTGTGTCTGCTGTGCAGGCCTTTTTCACTTGGTTCCACCAGACCAGAACTTTTGATGCATGCACCCTTGGCCTTAGGCCAACAAATGCATGGACTGGGCTAGGAATGAGACCAGGTGTGCTTGCTAGGCAAGCCTTTTTCACCTGGTTCCACCAGACTAGAACTTTTGGATACTTTTCAGTACAAAGACTTGTAGGAGCAAACTTGAATTCTCATGCTTATATTACTAATTTTATGTTTACATCACTGTCTTACAGTAATTGAAAATAGAAAATCTAAGCATAGTACTTTTTGAGCTGGTCAGCATTCCATATGTTGGGTAGTTGATTTCCTTCCAGGTCCATGAGGCGAAATGTCGATGTAGACAGCTCTTCATAGACTTGGTAAGGACCTTCCCAGGTTGCTGATAACTTGCCATGAATTTTGTCTTTTTGCACAACTGCAGCTTTCCTTAAGACCAGGTCACCTGCTTTGATGGGCCTGTTCTTAACTTTTCTGTTGTAGTACCTGCTTATCCTGTTTTGATAAGCAGCTAGCCTGATTGCAGCTTCTTCTCTGACCTCGTCGAGCAGGTCCAGGCTCTCAGAGAGGGCCTGATCATTAGCTTTTGCTTCATAGAGGTGAACCCTTAGAGAGCTGCTTCCAACCTCTATTGGGAGCAGGGATTCAGTACCAAAGACAAGATTGAATGGTGTCCTGCCATTGGATTCTTTGGAGGTGGTCCTCAGTGACCACAATGTGCTGGGAAGTTCTGTTAGCCACCTTCCTTTTTTATCATCCAACCTCTTCTTTAATGCGTTCAAAATTTGCTTGTTGGCTGCTTCAGCTTGACCATTGGACTGGGGATGACACACTGCAGAATAGGCGAACTTGATGTGAAACTGGGTGAGGTAATCTCTGAGAGGTTCGTTGTCGAACTGTTTCCCATGATCGAAAACCATGCACCTGGGCACTCCATATCTGGTTATGATGCTTTTCCAGATAAACTGCCTGACGTTGCCTTCTGTGATCGTGACCAGTCCCTCTGCCTCTATCCACTTGCTGAAGTAGTCAATGCTCACTATCAGCCACCTCTTCCCCCCCTGAGCAGTGGGGAAAGGACCTAGAAGGTCCATGCCCCATTGAGCAAACGGAATAGGGTTGAGGATGGGACAGAGGTCGTTTGCTGGTTGAGATATGGTTGGTGAGAACTTCTGGCACTTTGAACATTTTTTGACCAGGGCCCTCGAGTCTGCCATCATGGTTGGCCAGTAGTATCCGGCTCTGAGGACCTTGTGGGCCAGGGTTCTTCCTCCCATGTGGTGGCCACAGATGCCCTCGTGAACTTCTCTCAAGATGTAGTTTCCTTCATCATTAACGCATTTTAGCAGGGGCTGGTCTGTGAATGACTTCCTGTATAATTCTCCATCGACCAGGGTGTACCTGGCAGCCTTTCTTCTTATTTTCCTGGCCTGATCTCTCTCAGCTGGGAGCTGGCCTGTATTTTTGAAGAGGATGATCCCACTCATCCAGTTTACTGGTGAGTCCACCTGGTAGGTGTGCTCTCTTACTTGTTCTATGGACTTCGTGGGCAGGATTTCCACGAAAACCTTCCTGGTCAGCTCTTGAAGGGTAGAGCTGGCCAGCTTTGCCAATGCATCAGCTTGTGTGTTTTCCTCCCTGGGGATTAGCTGTACCACGAATTCCTCTAACTTAGAGGACCGGTCCTTCATTAATTTTAGGTACTCAATCAGTGCTAGTTCCCTTGCCTCATATAATCCATTGAATTGATTTGCGACCAACTGTGAGTCTGTAAACAAGTGGACCTTGGTGGCTTTCATCGTCATGCACAGTTGAAGGCCTGCCAGGGCTGCTTCATACTCTGCCTCATTATTTGTTGCAGTGAATTGAAATCTCAGAGCATATTCGATCACGTCCCCCTCAGGTGAGATCATGACCACCCCTGCCCCTGAACCTTGTTGCTGGGAAGAGCCATCCGAGTAAACGATCCATGGACCTGGGGTCTCCATGTTCTCCTCGTGGTAAGAGCATTCAGCGAGAAAGTCGGCCAGGGCTTGTGCTTTGATGGCGTGGCGTGGCTGGAACTTGATGCCAAAAGCAGTCAGCTCCAGTGCCCATTTAGATATTCGGCCTGACCTGTCCAGCTTTTCTAGTGATTTTTCCAGGGGCATGTCTGAGAGGACCACTACTTCATGAGCATCAAAGTAGGGCCTGAGCTTCCTGGTTGCCAGGACCACTGCATAAGCTGCTTTCTCTATCATGGGGTACCTAGTCTCGGCTGAAACCAGGGCATGACTTACAAAATAGATTGGTTGCTGGATTTTTCCTTCCTCTCGAAGGAGCACTGCACTGACAGCTGCCTGGCACACGGCTATGTACAGGTATAGGACTTCACCTGGAACAGGCCTGGCCAGGGTGGGAAGTTTTGTGAGGTGGCTCTTCAGTTGTTTGAAGGCTTCTTGTTGCTCTTCACCCCAGGCAAATTGTTTGTTGCCTTTGAGGACCTTGAAGAAGGGCTGTGTTTTTTCCGAGGATTTGGAGATGAACCTGGACAGGGCTGTCAAAAAACTTGAAAGGCCTCCTCCCTGGTCTAGTGTCTGTCCTGCTTAGGATGCCAGGGGAGTGATCAAAAGTGCCTTCTAGGAAAAAAGTAACCTCCATCTCTCCAAACATGTCCAAGAGCCAGAACAATTGGATCGTGGGTGGCAAATCTTGATTGATCCCCACCTCCACCATTACCCTTGCAAAATTCAGTCTATCCTTTGATTTTGTTGCTTGGTCCAACTTCACAGGAGCCCCAATACTTCTTGCTATCTTCAATAGACTTTTTTCACCCCAATATTTCAGGTCAAGCCTGGGAAATCTTACCCAAATAGGCACATTGACAACACTCTCCTTCGACAGTTCCAGGTCTGGGGACCAAGATTTTACTATTAATGGCTTCTGGTCAAAGAATTGATACCCACCACTAATGGCTTTCTCCCGTCCCTCCTCTAATTGAAATCTCACAAGAAATAACCCATTCTCCACCGGAGCCACCTTATCCAGGCCATGCTTCCCCCGTATCCTACGAAAGTACCCATCCATGACACCAATGGGTGGGTTCGCACCCAACACATAGCACACCAAGGCAGTAGCCCAAAAATTAATCTCCTCTTGCACATCTTCGACATCCAATTTCACCATATTATCCCCGTTCCCCTCTATACCACAATCGCCAGCATCCCCCTGCTGTACTTCATTATTCGAGATCTCTTCCAATTGTTCAGCCCACGACAGCCGCCTGACTGCAGATGAACCACTCCGAATCACATTCAGCCAGGAATTGAGGGTGTTAGATTGCTCCCTGTCCTTCCTTAGCTCCTCCTCACTTTGCTCAGGTGCTACGATTCGATCATTCATTATCTCCTCAATTTGTTTAGGGTCTATTGACCTAATGTCATCAACACAGTTCCCTGAATCTTCCTCAGAGCTTCCAAATCCCTCCTCCATAGCATTTGTCACTGATTTTGCTGAAACGTCCGCCTTCTTTCCTGAGTTTTTCGAACCAGAAGCCTTCTTCTTCGGCCGGCCACGCTTCTTTGCCATGGCGTCAAAACCCTCGCGAGTTGAGAGAGCACGACCTGCCTTTTAATGTTCATTTTTTTAATATTGAATATTCATTTTTTTAATACTGAATATTCATTTTTTTAATACTAAATATTCATTTATTTTAATATTGAGTACAAGTAAAAGATTAGCTTGTGCAGGAAACCATATAATGTATTTGCAAATTGTTCTTAGGGAAGTGGAAGCGAAAATTTTAGTTGTTATCTACTAATTAGTTTTTGATATGTAATTAAAAGCAGATACTTTTCACTCTATTTGCAGAATAGAATCCTTGAAAGTAGGAAGTCTGTTATTTTATTTTTTATTTTTTACTCCTAAATTAAACTACGTCGTTTTGGTCAGGGACCACAGAAACCTACGTGGTCCTGGGACCATATAATAATTTGCGGAAATTATATTTGTGTTTGGGGTTCATTTGGGCCTTGGCTATGTTACAGACAAAAAAAATAAATAAATAAAAACAAGGAAGGGAAGCGCTAATTCCTACTTGTTACGAATCTGGGCCGCACCTGCAATAAAGAGAGAATCTAACCATACATAAATTTGATGTTTTAAGGGTCTCATTTGATTTTTGGGTTTTAGAGTACTTTTTTTTCAGCACTCCCCCTCACACGGACATACTCAATTTTGTCCCAGCGAAGGTCTGGGCACATCATGCTTGGCCCAAATTAATTAATTCCACTTAGAAAGGAGAGGGAGAGGAGGGAGGAGAGATTCGAACCTGTGACCTCCATGTCACGTTGGTTCTGATACCATGTTAAATATGAGTCTGGGACGCACCCGCAACAAAAAGAGAATCTAACCATACATAAATTTAATAGGTTCCATTATAAAGTCAATTGGTAATATAAAAGAGTAATCATCAAACTTATATATTAATTATCACCTCTTTAATCTTTCAATGTGGGACATTTGTATGTGTCTATGTAGTTAACTTGGAAGATCTATTATTGTAACACTACTGATAGCGTTAGTGTTTGGCTAATCTTGAAATCTCTATATAATTATATTATACAAAATATTGTGAATCCAAATGAAAAGATAAAGATGTCCTCATTGACCCCAAATATGTTTTTTTAATCGACTAAAGCATCATGATGTGGTCATCCAATGTATCAATTATACTATAAATAGCGAAAGGTTAGTCGGCAAATTGCATCGATTTGTAGATGTCTCCTCAACCCATTAAACTACTAATACTAGTAATATGGTGTGTCCCATCTATATAATTGGTATACATTATTATAATATTAATTGGTATTATAATTATATTTGGCTGATATTGCGCAGTGTTAGGGGGTAAACACTCTGGGTAAACTATGATTTTTTATTAGTTTAATTTTGTTCCTAGTTACACCAAGTTACAGCGGAATAACTAATGAAATACTAAAGGAGAAAACATTTTAATTTGATAATCTTTAAAGAAATTTGAAAAAACTTTTGTGTGTTTGTTTGTGTGATTGTGTCTAACAAAAATTAGCTAGAAATTTCAATGAGCAAACAAGTGTTTATGGAGAGAAAACTTTCGAACTTTTTCACACAAAATATAGAAGCTCAATTGAAATATTTATAGTCTATGAGCATTATCAACGTTAAAACATAATTGAAATCTCAATTAAATTGATTTAATTGTGTAACATCCACCATCAACCACCAAAAATTAAGCAACTTTAATGTCATTTAGATCACTTGGAAAAGACCCTAACTTCAAAGGAATCCAATCAAATTAAATCAAATCCAACATATCTATATTTTTTTTCTTACCTGTATAAATATAAATGAAGTTAAAGTTAAGGTAAATAATAACAAAAATCAAAATGGAGCCATTATTCTATAAAAAAAAAATGGAGTACTAGATAAAAAAAATCACCTCCCAAATTCAATTCAATGATATATAATTTCTACTTATCTTCAAGTTTGCGATTGCAAGGGAAGAGTTGATTTTTTGATCAATTCACAAAACTTATAAATTTCTCTCTTATTATACAGTATAATCATGATCATCTTCTTCAAAAAAATTATTTAATGGCAGCCCTGGACCACCATCTCCCTCCCCAGAAAGTCTGCAATCACCATCTTTCTGCCACACAGCGAGGCATAAAGGAAAATACACTACCCCTGTTCACATATATGTTGTGTGGGTACTTTATATGGACAACCTGATTTGTCCCAATACTGGACCAATTCTGATTCTTCATATTATAATTGGCCGTACGCGGTACGCCCGTACACATTAACATTATTTTTAAATAGTTCATGTATGTATCTGTTTTCAAACCCGTTCCTGATTCAGTGGAACCTAGGTTCACTTTGTCTAAAAATATACTTCTTCCAATTCGTTTTATTTGCAACAAATTTAATCTTTCCATTTTTGTAAGTCTTTTCTTTATATCTCTAAAATCATCACATAACTCACTCTTCCTTCTATCCATTTTAGTCTGACAACTAAATTTTACCTAATGGCGAGTCCATGTCAAGTTAATTGTTGCAAATAAATTGAATCAGAGAAAGTATATAGTTCAAGAGCTGCTTTGTTCTAGTGTTGTTCTTCAATTCTACTTCTTGTTTATGTTTGAGATTGCTTTACCTGTTTTTGTTTGATCACAATAATTCCCCTATAAAATCATGCCTTTTTTTGGAAGTATGAACAAGTGAAATTACATGCTTAAAAAGAACAACATCACTTTCTTGGTATAACATTATTCAGGACTGATATTGAGCCAAATAGCACAAACATCCCACCTACTAGCACTTATCTACATACTCAAGAAAGCAAAAACTGTTTTTTTCACATAAACACAGATTACCCCCCATTTCCAAAACACTTTTTGTAATCTCAAACAACAGCCTCATTCATTCAGGCATAAACACAAACACCTTGCGTGCACAAACACCTACAGTACAAAATAGACATTACCCCCCTTGTTGAGTCGACTTTCCAGCATCTTTGAGCTTAGAAGCTTCAAGATCAGCAGCATTTTGAAGCAAATTCTCAGTACCATCTTCAAGCGCCATTTGAATGGGACACTCACCCAAACCGTCAGCAATTGCTAGCATAATCTTCCTCATTTCAGCTCGAAATTCCTCCAAATCAACTGTCCCATTATGATCGAGATCGAAGCCCTCGAAAATTGAATCATAGAGTGCCGTGATTTGGGCCGGATTCGGGCCGCCGACATCGACGCCATAGTGGGATTCGATTAAACGCATGGATTCAAAGGCCTTGCGAAGTTCGGAGCGCGAGAGGGTGCCGTCGCCGTTGAGATCAAAGGCGGCGAAACAATTATCGACGCTTTTGTTGAACTGGGTTTCATCTTCCACGAATGATCTGACTGTGGTTCCGTCTATTATCACCACGCCCATCTTTTCAGTTTTCACTTCCTCTGTGTTTGTGTGTGTGTGTGAGAGAGAGAGAGAGTTTTTTCCCTTTGGTTTACTTTTTCACTCTGTTTTAAAGAATGTTCCTCCCTATTTCTAAGCGGTAATTTATTCATTTTAAACAAGTTGTTGTTTTAATCGTCTGGTTTGGTTTGGTGTCTGTGGTTTAGCCGCCATGCCAATTGCATTGCCAATTTGCCAGCCAATAGATTTAGCCATTTCCGAATATGGGCAACTTGCAGAATTTGGATTTGGTTGATGTGACAATATTGATTATGGACAAGTACACATTAGACAATGATAAGGAGAATGTGTCGGAACGAGAACGAATACTAGAAAGAAATATACGTAGTACAAATTGTTTTTACCGTAATCCCCGTAATAGGCGTAACCCAGAAACTTAGACTCAATTTTTTATAAGTAAGAAAGTATTAATTCTATTAGAAGAACACAATACATCCTAAGCCTTTTGGAAAAAAGGCAATCGTATTTTCAATCATATCTGAAAATCACCATCTATTAAAATGAATCAAACTAAGCTTTATCTACATTAAAAACATCTTTAGCCATACAAAGTCTTCCTCTAGTCTTAATAACATTCTTAATCTGATTAAAGTTTTATTGTGTTTTGAATTGGATGTTAAGCTAGAGAAAGAGGTTAGGTGGGAAGGTAGGGTTGAACGTTTATTTGGAGAATCATGATAAACCACTAACAAGTTTAGCAAATAGTGGATCAAATAATTCATTAACAAATGGTGAAGACATTTAATATTTATTTGACTTGTGTGTTAAAATTTATATGGATCACTCCTCTTTATTTGGACATTAAATTTATTTTTTTTTTTGGATTGAAGGTTGTTATTTTATTTTCATTTATTATTTTCTTTATTTCTAGTAATTTTTCGAGTTTTTTCTTCTTTTTTGAATTTGTTGGGTTAAATTTCATTTTTTTTTGTGCGATTATTTTGGGTTTGTAAGGGCTCGTTTACATTAGCTGAATAGAGATGAACTGAACTGAACTGAACTGAATTTAATAAAGATGTATTAATTGAACTAAACTGAATTGAATTGAACTTAATAGAGATGAACTGAACTGAATTTAATCTGAAGTAAACAAGCCCTAAGTTGAAGGTTCCAGATCTGAATATTCAAGTGTGGAGAAAAATCTTTGGAGATAGTTTGGATTTTTGATGATTTTTTTTCCTATAAAACATTAAGTGTATTCTGTAAATCTTACAAAATTAAGTGCATTGTGTATTGTGTAAATCTTGTGTAAATAAAGTTATTAAGTTATTGTGTAAAAACATTAAGTTATTAAGTTATTGTGTAAGAACATTAAGTGTGTTGTGTAAAAATATTAGGTTATGCTCACACAATATTGTGTAAATCTTCCGGTTCTTTCTGTTTTATGTTGTGAAAATTGGAACGAGCAACATTATTTCTTGCATATGTTGGTTTCAATTTTTTTTTTATAATTTGTATCTCCAATTTACCGGCTGCCAAAGTGTCACTAAATTTTAATTTATTGCCTGTTTGGTGGTCGATAATTCCGAATTTAGATACGTACAAAAATAGGGATGACTATTTACGGACTACTCCCTCTGTTTTTTTTAGATGTAAAACTTCACTTTTCACACTGCTGAGACACATCTTGGACTCGTAATATCTCTAAATATATAAGTGTAAAAATTATATATTTGGAAAGTGTATTCCGAGGTGAACCCAACAAGATCCTACATGACTATGTTTTTCTTTATATATAAATGACAATTAGCGGTCAAAGTAAGTCGGAAGAATAGTGTCAAAGTCAAAGTGTTAAATCTAAAAAACGGTGGTAGTATTTTATAGTGAATGCCCGAAGCTGTCAATCATTCGCCTGAGGGCTAAGGCTTTTTTTTTATAGGATAATGTATGGGATACATACTAGGCCTTGAAACCGGGCCCTACTACAGGTCACCCGGCCCAATTTTAACCAACACACGCATCTGTAAGGGCTAAGTCCTAAGGCAAGACAAAGCTAGCGTATAGAAATTGGCCAATTGACCATAATCATTGTGTGCTTGCAGTTCAATGATACATTGGTACAAAAGTTAGTTTTGTTAGTTATGCCAGAATTTCGTTAGAGTATACCTGCTCGTTTCAATGTGTTAGTTATGTAGTCTGTTTTTTGTGTTTTACTTTAGTGATTAGGTTTAGACATTTTTCATTATTATTATGATCAATTTATTCTTTATTTTGATTGACATAGCAAATAAAAGTTGCATTAACTTATCATCATCAATAATTGAGGTTTACCACTTTCAAAGAAAAAACTCATTAGCTACTCCATTGTATACTAAACTAGATACACGTGCAAAATGTCAAATGTAACCAATAAATTTAAATAGTTGAAGCATTACAATACCCCTGGTCCTTCCCAACGGAGGAAAAAAGTGACAAAAAGTATAGTACTCCGATCTCTTCACAACATGATAATGACAACAATTGAATATTTTACGTCTCATAAATAATATCAAATGGTATGGTGTAGAGTAAGTGGTGTTTATACCCGCCTTGCATCCTAGAGGTGCAAGGTTTCATCCTCACCCCTTGCTTGAGTATGTACTCTCTTATTTCAACCCCCTTCTTAAGTGCAAGGGTTATTGTGTATAAAAAACACAGAGAGTATAAAAATTTATTACTCTTACATTAGAATTTGGGGTTACAAAAAGGATCCTATTTTTTTTTTTTTTTGGTATTTCTATTTAAAAAAATTTGATGTATACAATACTCAATAATACTTATAAGTGTTACTAGTTTTAAATTTTTAATAGATAAAAATTAGTTTGTTAGCCCAATAGTTCTCGGGCATTTTTTTTCACTTGATATATATTTCCTCCGTTTCATATTACTTGCAACATTAAGGATTTTTATGTTTGCCAATGCAATTTATAATATTAATATCTTTAATTTTGTTGTTAGTAAAAATTAAAAAAATTGGATTTTAATAAAGTACTTTTCAAGACGAATCTAACAAAATCCCACATGACCATATCCATTCTAACGTATAAATCACAAGAAACAATCAAAGACAAGGGTGTGATTAGTGTAAAAAAAAACCTTAACGTTGCGAGTAAATCAGAACGGATGAAGTATATATTTTCTACTCTTCTAAAAAAATCTAACCTCTTATTTAATTTTCTTAATAATTTAAATGAATATATATTTATATGGACACTTAAAGTACTACTAAAATTGGTTGATACGATGGTGTGGGTATAGCTTAGTGGAGTTTGCCTCCGTCTCTCAGCCTCTTGATGGGAGTTCGATCATCACCCCCAACATTATGTTGGAGCATTTCCACTCTCCCTTCTTCTTTGGGCTAGTAACAATGTATTAGTCAATAAACTGGTAGAATTCTTATCCTTAGAAAAATATAGTAAATGCATGTCTTTGATTATTTTGCACATATCGATTAATATTTAATATCTTAATTAGACAATCGGCGGTATGCATTATTGCATTATGCGTAATTTGATCTAAGCAGTTTGAGGAGGTATATATAATATATGCATCTTGTATGTTATGGTTTTGGACTTAAGGTGTTTCCAAAAAGTCAAAGCTTTAAACCAAACAATTGGCTTTTATCCGACAAACTTACTTTATTATAATCAGCGCCAAAGAATAATCCATGCATGGTACTCTTTGTAGCTTACTCCCTTCACATATACTTCCAAATCTGGGGTATTAATATTATATAGACTATAGAGATAATAATCGATAAAATGAGCCCACGACTAATTTGAGATCATGTAACTCCATGTTATGGATATGAATATGAATATATGATAACAGAAAAAAATGTTATAGATCATGTAAAATAATAACATATTATATAATAATATTTTAATATAATATTGACCAGTGAAAATATTATAAGAGTTGGCAACTTTTAAGATGATTCTAGTGTAGTCTTATGACTATCGATTATTGTAATGGATGACTAAGATCGCACGATTTTGATTTATTTTTAATTCCTAAATCTAATTTAAAATACTTTAATTAGATTTCTTATTTTAGGAAAATAATTTTTGATTTTTCAAGAATAAAAATGAATTTTAGGAAAAATCAGAAATTATTTTCCTAAAATAAAAAATCTAATTAAAATATTTTTAAAAAGATTTTCAATTAGATTTAGAAATTAAAAATAAATAAAAAATCGTACAATCCTAACGAACCATCCACTACGGTAATCGGTAATCATAAGACTACACTAGAATTTTCACAACTTTTACGATTAGTCAATCACTCCATGAGCGTTGAAATCCTTAATAATAAGGTCTTAACACAAAGGTCCTAACTTAGACCATATTATATTGCTTATATATACATTTCAGTCTTTCCACAAAACACAAAGGTCGTAACTTAAACCATATTGCTTGTACACGAAAGAAGTAAAAGCAACTAAAAAGGTATCATAATACATAACAAGTTCGTAATAACAACAACTTACTAATCTGAAACCGCATATGGATCATAATCATCACTAGTCTAAATAGATAATTAATTAATTAACATCGAATGAATGTGATCATAATCAACCCTTATCCGAACCTAAAATCACCATCTCTAACCTTATTAGAGTATCCAAGGGGCCAATAATGATATAATGTAAGATCATGGTTTTATATCATTATTGTAAAAAAAATTAAAAAAAATGTATGCGTGGCACGTACACATAAATTCAATCCTGAAATACGAAGTTACTCGTATATCATTAAGACGACCCAATAATGTTATTACAACCTGTGTGCATAATGTCAGCATCAACTAATCAACATCAAATCACTGGCAAATCATACATTAATATTTGATCCAAAAGATAATAATGTTTTGTTTTTCCTTGACCAATTAATAATTTGTCTATAAAACCTGATTGAAAAGTACAGCCCATATTTGGTGTTTTTTTTTATGCATCACATATAGTTAGCAACGTTGACTTTGTTCATGGCAAGATCAAGAAGATCATCATCAACAAGGAAGAGTATGTTGCAGATAGTGGCTCAATATGCAACAACACTACTGCTTGTGTTTTCTATGACAACCGTCGAAGCACAAGACAGAAAAACTCCGATGTTCGTGTTCGGGGATTCGCTATTTGACACCGGAATGACTTTGTACACCGGCGTAGAAGGGGCTGGAGCTGAGTTTTGGCCGTATGGTCAGTCTTATTTTGGGCGACCTGCTGGTAGGTACTGTGATGGTCGCGTCATCCCCGATTTCTTAGGTAATAATAATCTCTTCTTGGATAGCTTCATATTATATATACAGTAGAAAAGTTTGTCAAAAACCCAATTATATATATATTTTTAATTTTGTAAGAAACCACTAAGCTGAATTTTAGGTTTTGATTTTGGGGTTTTTTCGGGGTGGTAGGTTAAGAGGAGGAAAAAGGGTGGGGACAAAGTGGGTTGTTCACCGGAACAGCGGATTGTTGAACTCACACATATAAATCAACAAGGTCTTTTGAGGGAAGCCCAAAAACAAAGCCATGAGGGTTTAGGCCCAAAATGACAATATTATTGTTTGTGTGTGTGAGCGTAGTTCAGTGGCCCAACACTTATTTATTTGTATTTTTTAGAAAGAATCACCTTAAGTTGAATTTCGGGTTTCGATTTTGTGGTTTTTTTTCGTGGTGCTGGTTTATGGGAGGAAAAGGGGTGGGGACAAATTGGGTTCACCGGAACATCGGAGGGGGCTTCGATTTAAGTACTGAAATCTAACCAAAGGTGGTTCTTTACAAAAATAAAAAGGTTTAGTTTATAATTAAGGTAATTTCTAAAAAAAATTCCTATTAAAACAGCTGAATATGCTGGATTGCCGTTTTTGCGGCCGTTTTTGCTACCGGGGCTAGATGACTATACTCAAGGTATCAATTTTGCGTCTGCAAGTGCTTGTGTGCTCGTTGAAACTCGCCCTGGCACGGTAATCCTTTTTCTTTTATTTTAGAGGGTACAATTTTGACCTTTTTTAACTGTTTTTTTATTTGGCAAGGACCTTTTTAACTGCTAGTTTGACCTTTTTCTTTTACCGAGTATTTTAAAGGGTCCAATTTTAGTTGGGCCAAAAAATTAAATGAAAATTTTTAGTTAATATTTTATTTTACATTCTATTAAAAACATTTTAATTCTCTTGTAAACAATTGAAAATTCTTATAATATAAAACAATTTTCTTAGTAACTAAACATTTTTAGTTGCAAATTGCAATTTCTTGCATATAAGTATGGGCTAAACATATATTTATTTGCACATGTATTTTTCAAGGATACATAGGAAATTGATTATTTTTGTATCAAATCTCGTGTTTTAATTGAGTTGTGTAGGTGAATTTAGCGATACAACTGAACTATTTTGAGCAAATGGTACAAAAATTGAAAGAACAAGTGGGAGAATATGAGGCAGATAGATTGTTATCCAAAGCAGTGTATCTGTTTAACGTAGGAGGAAATGACTTTTTTAGCCTTTTCGAGGAGAATAGGCATGAGCTTCCTCTTTCTTCTCAGAGGAAAGATCGCTATATTGATCACTTACTTGGTAATCTCACCACCCACATCTACGTAAGAATTGAACTCCTTATTCATCACTATATTATAACAATCTTCACACAACTATTATTAACTTGCAATTTCTATTGTGGTCTTATTTAGAAATTCTTATATACATCTGGATGTATGGTATATCCAAGGGAATTTTTGCTCATTTTATAGATTTTTTTGCTCATTTTAAAATTTAAAATGGGCAAAATTATTTAAAATGAGCAATAAAACATCTTGGATGTATATATAGCTCTACGTATATTTGAATGTATAGTAGACCCATTGGATCTTATTACTGTAGACTACCGTAACAGATGGCTAGAATTGTTTGATTATTTTTTATTTATATTTAATTTTTAAATCAAACAATCCCAGTCATCTATTATGATAGTTGGTAGTTATAAGATCATACTAGAATTATCCTTATTAACTAGGTTAAGATTAAATGTCTAAAAATTCAAGTTTGATGCTCTATTTATCAAATTGAATGATGAAGACAATCTACCACTACGGAGGAAGGAAGTTTGCATTCGTAAACGTGGGTTCAATGGGATGTTTGCCAGCAATGAAATTCATGCTACACTATGATGGAGCTTGCGCAGAAGAACCACAAGAGCTAATCAAAGCCTACAATGCGGCATTTGCTTCACTTGCTTACAGGTTGCAATACCGGTTACCTGGGTTCAATTACACTATATATGATATCTTCACGGCCGTGCACAATCGTGTCATTTATGGTTATAGATTTGGTACGCTTATTCTTCTTCTATCTCTTGCTTCAATCAATCCTATTACTTTTATAGACTTTTAGTTTGTCATTCTAATACTTTTATTTAAAACGCACCACATTTTACAATTAGCTTGATTTATTTGGTTTTGTCTCTTGAATTATTTATTGGCCTAGGCGTGTTTGAAAATTAGAGGTTTGAAGAAAAAGAGAGTTTTTACTATTTAAAAAAAAATGATGAGTTTTTTTTTTTTAGTTATAAGCTAAATCTGGATAAGCAAGGACAGGACATACAGAGTGAATAATTGAATACATCTAATTATCTATTAAAATCCTATATAAAAAATATATATATATATATATAAGTAGGTTCATGTGAGAAATGTAGTTTTGGTGAGAAGGGTGAGAAGCAATCACAACCCTTTGATCACCAAATGAAGGGCTAAGATTAAATTTGATTTTCCCTCCTTACTCCTTTGATAGTTTGGAGTCAATGTATATATGGTATAAAGTCAATGTATTTATAGTGTATGGTGAATGTACCTATAGTTGGTGTTCAATGTACCTCTAGGTTATAGTTGATGTATTTATCTCTTCTCACATTTCTCACCATAAAAAATTTCTCACCGGAACCCAACCCTATTATTGTTTTGCATGTGCGTGATAATCCACAATCCACATACATACACTGCATGTTTTTTTTATTTTTCCGCAACAGGTCATATGAAATTAAAACTTTTGGCATAGTGCGTGCATATGTTACGTAGTGATATAATTAATTAATTAAGTTGATGAGAATTAAAAAAAAAAATAAAAAAATGACAGGTTTCAAGGAAGGAGAAGTAGCATGCTGTGGAAGTGGACCGTTTAACGGTGGGTTCAGTTGCCAGAAACAAGAGCACAGTTTCTCAGTTTGTAGCAACCCTACCGACCATATGTGGTTCGACGCCGGTCATCCTACCGAAAAGGCTAACCAGCAATTCGCTGCTGAGATTTGGTCCGGCGGCCCCAACGTTATTGCTCCTTACAACTTCCAAACTTTCTTAGCCATCACTTAATCATACACATACATATATATATATATAACTAATAATTATAATATGATCGTCAACTCCTATGGAAATCGGAGTGTCAGTGTCAATTTTGAAACTGTACTGTCAATATATATCAATTTTGCATCAGCCAGCGTATAGTACTAAGAGTGTTTAACATAGCAGCACCGACCTTTGTGTGCTTAAAAATTGGATAAGTGTATAGTTATTGTACTTTTTATGGACCGCAATCCCAATTTACCATATACACTCCAATTTTGTAGTATGAATAACATTGAATGTATGTGTTAGGAGTAATTAGGAGTGCATATGATAAATTGGGAGTGCGTAGTAGTATATCAGCGTCCACTTTCTATGCATGCATCATGCAATAATTTATCTCAAATTATCTGGCGAATAATCGATTAGGTGATGGGTTAATGTCTAATAAGTGATAGATTTGAGTTCAGAAACAATCCATTCTTTTTCCAGCATTCTTCTCACATAATCAAGTGCATAGTTCCAGTATATAGAGATAATGATGATAAATAAGGGAATGAATCCAACTATACTACTACGGTGGAAATGTACCCAAATACTTCGTACTATTATGCACCAATAAAGTGATCTTAGCACACTCACTTAAATTAGTCACTTCGATCTAGGGCTGGCATGCAACAGGTAAGATCTGGACGTACAGGATATATACTTGGTAGATCCAAATCTAGATTTATTTTTTTTAAGGATGGATCTACACCTGATTTGGATCAGACAGATCTATAAAAGTAGGATCCAAATTCAAATCCTACGGATCCAACATATTAGCATCCAAAGCAGAATTATTCTATTTTGACTAGTAATTTTTTAGATTATTTTAATTTTCAATACTAATATTTTTGATAAGCAAAAAGTTTAATTTTACAAAACAAAGGAGTAAATAAATAATGAATTAAGATATTTTTTTTGTCTAAAATCATGTTTACTAGGCCACATATTGGGAGAAATATTTTTTTAAAATTTTTTTTATCATAAATCATCTTTTGTAGACCTATGATCCAGGCCCAAGATCTATATGTGTGGATATTTTCACATTTGATTTTGTATAAGAAATTAAGATTCTTTATAGTTCAAACAGTTTTTTTTTTTCAAAAAAAAAAAATTAAAAAATTCAGGCTAATTCTGTGCCGATAATAATATTTGAGCTTAACTCTTAAAAATAGAAAGAGGCCCGCCCAAAGAAAAATAGCACAGATATGATAATTGGATTCATGGGCTAGGCCTAGCACTGCAAGTCTCATAAAGGCCCATGTTCTCCTATTAGTAATTTGTAGGTTAGTCCATGTGTTGCACAATTAAGATAGTTATTTTGTACTTTGTATAATTTTTTAAAAGTCTAATCATTATTCTGTGTTAAAAAAATTGAAATTATATGCTCATAAATTTCGAAGAATGGATTTTTTAAACATTAGAATTTGTTCAGGAATATAAATTAGGGAAAAAAATGACATCATCAATTAGTTTTAAAAGTTTTATTTATGAGAAAATGACATGTGTGCAAGGATAACATAAGAAATACCTTATTTTAGTTATCCTTAAACCCTTAATAGATTAAAAGTCTTTACTTTTCAACTTATATTACTTTAACAAAACTTATTTACCTTAACTTGTTAAAACTTATTAAGCTTTATATTGTGAGAAAGCAAAGTTTAACTTATTTTTGGTTACCTGAATTTTTTTCTTATATATAAATAAAAGGTGAATAGTACAAATTTTAAGTGTATAAAAAATACATTAATTAATTAAACAAGTTGAGATAGATATACAATGTTTTAGTAATTTCACTATAACTCATCGAGTATATATATATATATTTTTTTTGACAGGATAACTCATCGAGTTAGAGAAACTAACCAAGCAGGAGATTACTTAGCTCATCATCTTTCCTTAATTTTGTATAAAACTAGCCGCTAGGCTTATCGCCTTGTCCTTTGATCGGGATACTCGGATTTTCTTTCTTTTTCCAAAAAACAAAAACAATTAAACAATTTGAGAGAATGCAATATAGAGTTTAGTCTAGTTTATCTCCATCACTTGACCCAATATGTTGAATGAAAGCCCAATGATATCTTCGGTTGGTGTCATGAGACCTTATATCGCTGTAGTCAGCAGTCCAACAAAAACCAGACTAAGCTCCTCAACATACGACTCAATGTCTCATCAGTATGGACTAGTTGGATCAAGTTTTTTGTTTTTTTTGGCAACAAAGTTGGATCAAGTTACTAAGCCCAATAATTTAATACCAATTTTCACTTATCTTTATAATATAGTCACAACTTTTGGTTGTTTTACAAGGGCCCTATTATTTAAACACTGAATTAATCTGAACTAAAATGTAATGAACTAAACTGAATTTTGCTAGACTTGATTGAAGTGAATTAAACTATATTTTAGATTCGGCAGGAGCTAAATTGTACTGAACAAAACTGATGTAAACTAAACTTTATGGACGTTCTTCTCAAAATAATCTGAAGTTTAGTTGAATCTATAATTGGACTATTGTAAATAAGAAAAACAAAAATTAAAAATATGATAAAGAAGATACTTACTAATGTTACCATTAATTCAAGATTACAAAAAGTTGAGATTCTTTTGGAAAAACAATATAAAGCTGCGGTTATTTATATCAACTTTTGCTTGAAAATTTTGTTAAAAATAAGTCATCCTTTTTTTCCTTTCAAATTATGTTAATGTTTATTAGAGTTAATTAATTTGTTTATTTTTGAGTTATTGTCCTTTAGTCAGTTAGGTGTCTTAGGTGTCCTTATTTGGCTATATATAGCTTTGTATTTGTAAGCTTCAGTCATTAACTCCTCTATATATATATATTCACTCAACTTATATTTTTTGTACAGTTTACTTGTAAACTAAGTTAATACTCCGTACTTTTAATGAGCAACCATATATAAACAATCACGTACTAATGCCTCACTTTGATTTTTCATTGTAAGTATTAAATTAATCAAGTGAAAAAATAATAATTTAAGTGGATATGAGTATTCTTATTTTCAATTTATGAAAAGGTTAACCCAATTTTAAAAGACAGAAAAATTGTTAACTTATTTTCAACAAATTTTCTTTTTTTCCTTTCGTTTTTTTTTTCTATTAAAAAATTATGTTTGTGTGTGTTCATGGGAAATGAATATAGGATTTTTCTTTAGCTCTAGGTTATACAATATCATCGTTCACTACCTTATTAAACATGGTAGAGGAGAAACAAATAAAATGTTATCAAGAAGTAGCCCAATAACATTTGTCTCATTGTAAACTAGTAATGATTTGTATCTCACAAGTCTCAACCTTTATGTTGGGAAACCAACCTAATTATTATAGGCTCTTTAACAAAAATATAGCAGCTCTCCTATCAGACCATCATATATTGACAGGATAACTTTTCATTTGAAAATTATAACTCTTTTCTCTTGATTATAAAACCATAAGTCTATTAATTATTTATGTAAAACTTAATCAATTATGTAAGTAAAAAGTTAAATAAAAACTATAAGAATTAACAAATACATTTGCTAATTCTTATGCATTGCCCTTAGGGCAATGAATAACAAAACCCTAAATAAAATTATGATCGACAGATATAGTTTTTATGTTAATAATTATGTTAGACCATTAGATGTCCTTACAAGAGAAATGAAATTAAGGATAAGAGTATCTTATTTCTAATCCGCATAGCAATTAGCAAGAGATTATGTGTTAAATTAATAGCTGAGTGGGAAGCTCATCTAATTATTTTAACTTATAAAATAATCGCTTAGATATTTGGCCCCAACGGAATAAATAAAATTATTTTTTAATTAATTGGATTCGTTATGTCTAGAAAGTCGTCAAGCAGCTTAATTTATGTAATTAACATATCAAATCATGATTACCACTTTGGAATATTATACTACGTAGTAATTTATGTAATTCATTTCTATGTACGTTAACAATAGGTCTACAAGATTGATGGTTCTAGCCACAACTTGATATCTGCACACCATATCTTTGATATAAACGTACTTTTATATTGTTTTTTCACATGAAAAATGAGAATTGCGGATATCAAATTGTGGTGTGCATACGTCAAATTTTAGCATACCGATTAAGTTTTGTGAACTCTAAAACCGGGCCACTAAGGGTCCGTTTGGTATGGCATAAAACATTTTCAATGTAAAATGGATTTCCATGAAAATCATTTTACAACGAAAAACTCACTTTGAAAAAAGTTTTCCGTTGTTTGGTTGAATGGAAAATGAGTACGTTATGAGAATAGAGAATAGAGAATGAAAAACAATTTTCCTTTGATTTTGGAAGGAAAATGTAATTTTTCCATTTCAATTTTCAGTCCAACCAAACAGTGTAGAATGAGAAAAGTTGTTTTCAAAGAATTCATTTTACGTCCTACTAAACAGACCTTAAAGTCTTTGGTTCAAATTTCACCTCATGTATTTGTGAATATTTCTTATATATTTTCATTTTAGATGCATGTATTGTCGTAAATTAGATCAAGTGACTTACTGTAAAATCGGATACAAGACCTATTAAACCAACTTTTTAAAAAAATCACTCACCACTGCCCTTTGCCTTTTTATACGCTAGTGGATCCTTTATCCGAATAATACGACTATACGAGTATATTTCTTCTTTCAGTATGATCTCTATGGTGGGATGTGTTGGAGATTAATGTAGAAAAATCTAGATGTGTAGATAAATATGTAATCTAGAAAATTCTTGTGTAGAAATTAAGTGATGATGTTTCTAAAAATATTAAACATTAGACTTGTGTAGAAAAATCTAGAAAATAGAGTACAACACTATAAATAGGTTGTATGTGCATAGTTTGAATGAGCCAAGTATAAAAGAGCCAAAAATGAGAGAAAATTAAGAGAGCTCCCAAAAAGTATTAAGAAGGGTAGAAACAAGGGTTCTACCAAGTTAGAGTAAAAATGAGAGACATGAGCTCTCAAGAAAAACAATATGTTGTAATCTATCAATTACAATCAATGAAAACACAAAGTCCATCACACAAAATTATTCGGGTTCATCAAAACTTCCGTGTGCGCCCCAAATTTCCATCAGGATGCAATTATATGAAATAAATAAAAAAAAAAAAAAAAAAAAACATCACACGTTTATCAGAGTTTATTGATGAAATATATAGCCAATTAGCATGTTTTGGTATAAGACGTCATTTTCCGTCCACTGGACGACTAGACAATATTACTACTATTCCACATTTCCACGCACTATGAATGAAAAAAAAACATGAATATGAATGTGACTTCCTCTTCTTGATCGAGACAAAAGTAAGAATTATATCATATTCGATCTATCTTGACCTCATCTAGTAGCCCTTCGATTTCTGGCCCCTTGTGGCTTTTATTTATCTAAAATACATATGTAAAGCATATTCCTCTCAATTAAGGATAAACCTACCCATATGACTGTATAAAAATCCCACATATTATGGCCTTTTTGGTTAATATGGATTCCAAAATCCACCTCTATTTTTCTCCCTCCTTAATCTATTTTTTCTATAATTTCATTGATCGTTGTATGTTGGGACTACATAAAATAATTGTATATCTATCATCTCTCCTCAATGAAGGATTATATAATATAATCTTGAACTCAACGACCATCAGCTTAAACTTATTGTTGAAATAATTATTTGATATGGTATCAGAGCCAACATAACATATATCCACACCTCTTTTACAATGTGAATTTAATTAGCATCCGGTATTGTGAGCCTGCGTTGCATCAACCAACCATCAGTTTAATTTTGCTTGATATGGTCCTTTCACAGTCAAACATCAAAACTAGTGTTACTTAAAAATTTAATATGTTTTTTAAGACAAACAATTTTAAAAAAATACATGTCAAAATTACATATTTATAAGTGTAATTAATGTTTATTTTAACTTAATATTTCTATTTTTTTGCCATCTTAATTAAACTAATTTCCTTTTTCCATAGATATAAAATATCTGTAGGCCTATCTTTTTAACCTTGAAGAAAAGAATGTGTTCTTGCTTTGGCCTTGAGATGCTTTAATCATTGATTAGTATGATTAGTCTATAAGAAAACCTTTCTTATTAATTCATGACCGAATTAACTAGTTTGTCTTCTATTTACAGCTCTTCTTTATGAGCTTGTTTTTTTGGGGGGTTGTGGGCCGGGTGTGGAGACGTGGAGTGGTTATTGGGGGTGTAGACAAGCAAAGACAATGGATGTCCCTATCTATTTTAATCATTTTATATTTATACTCCCTTCGGTTTTTTTTTTTGGTTTTTTTTAGTCATTTGTGTTTTTATCAAAACCAAAAAAGTATTGGAAATATGAGAAAAAAATAAATGATGATTAAAAGTTGTATAAAAAGTAAGAGATATATGGTATGAAAAAGAGAGAAAAGAGGTTAATTTTATTGAAGTTAGTCAAAAGTAATAGAGATGATGGTATGGAAAAAGCACTTGGAATCATAAATTAATAAATGTAGGAAAATAAATGTGAAAAGCGAGTAAATTAAAAAAAAAACATCCAAAAAAGGAAAGTCCGTAAATTAAAAAAAAAAATGAGGTAGAAGTATACTTCCTCCCTTTCAATTGGTTCTTTATCTTTACTTTTGTATGTGAATTAAAAAAAATTAAATATATAAATAATAAGTGGCATAACCTATACATTTTCGACTTTTTAAATCACTAATATAAGTTCCTTTAAAATTAATTCCAAATTAAAAGGCTTCCTTTTTTTTTGGAAGTTATATATATATACAGAGAAGGTATTGTGTCAGATCAGTCCGACATAAGGTTATTGTCAGACCAGTTCAACTGTACCTGGACACATATTGTCAAATCTGGACAAGTTTTGTTGAACCTGGACACATGTTGTTAAACCTGGACAAGTAATGTTAGCCCTGGACACATATTTGTAAACCTGAACACAAATTTGTAAACCTAAAAATATATTTGTAAACCTGGACACATGCTGTTGAACCTGGACACATAATATTAAATCTAGACACATAGTACTGAACCTGGATACATATTGTTGAACCTGGACATAAATTTGTAAACCTGGTGAAACTTATTGAACCTGGAAACATATTGTTTACCCTGGACACATGGACCTAGACACATATCGTAAAATTTGGACATATATTGTTCAATCTGGACACATGTTGTTAAACTTGGACAAGTATTGTTAGGCCTAGACACATATTTGTAAACCTGAACACAAATTTGTAAACCTAAAAATATATTTGTAAACCTGGACACATGTTGTTGAACCTGGACACATAGTATTAAATCTGGACACATAGTACTGAACCTGGACACATATTATTGAAGTTGGACATAAATTTGTAAACCTGGTGAAACTTATTGAACCTGAAAACATATTGTTTACCATGGAGAGATGGACCTGGACACATATTGTTAAATCTGGACATATATTGTTAAACATGGACACATTTTATTGAACTTGGACACGTTTTGTTGAGTCTGGGCATAAAAAAAATACAAGTGTTGGACGGTCCGACCGTCGGACCGTCCGACACAATACTTTCACATATATATATATAGGGTTGGGTTCCGGTGAGAAATTTCTTATGGTGAGAAATGTGAGAAGAGATAAATACATCAACTATAATCTAGAGGTACATTAATTAACAACTATAGGTACATTCAAAATATATTATAAATACATTGAGTAAAAATACATTGATTTTATGTCATAGATACATTGACTCCAAAAAATAGAAGGAGTAAGGAGGGAAAATCAACTTTAATCTCAGCCATTTATTTGTTGATTAAAGAGATGTGGTTGCTTCTCACCCTTCTCACCAAAACTATATTTCTCACATGAGCCTACTTCTATATAGAGGAAGGATTGGCTAAAAACCAAAAGATAGTTGAAAACCAGACAGAAAATGGTTTAAAATAGTACATTAGCAGTCGCAGGGGTACATTAGATGTTTAAAGGGGTACAAATGGTTTTTAGCGAAAGTTACTAATATTTACAAAGATTGCCATTAGTAATCACACGTGCACCCCTTTAAGTGTCTAATGTGGGGGTTTTCAGGTTGAAAACGTTTTTAGTTGATCCTCTTCCTATATATATATATATATATATATATATATATATAGGGTTGGGTTCCGGTGAGAAATTTCTTATGGTGAAAAATGTGAGAAGAGATAAATACATCAACTATAACCTAGAGTTACATTGAGCACCAACTATAGGTACATTCACCATACACTATAAATACATTGAGTAAAAATACATTGACTTTATACTATATATACATTGACTCCAAACTATCAAGGAAGTAAGGATGGAAAATCAAATTTAATCTTAGCCATTCATTTGTTGATTAAAGGGTTGTGATTGCTTCTCACCCTTCTCACCAAAACTATATTTCTCACATGAGCCTACTTCTATATATGGCTAAGATTAAATTTCTCACATGAGCCATTCATTTGTTGGTGAGAAGGGTGAGAAAGAATCACAACCCTTTGATCAACAAATGAATGGCTAAGATTAAATTTGATTTTTCATCCTTACTTCTTCTATTATTTGGAATGAATGTATCTATGGCATAAAATCAATGTATTTTTACTCAATGTACCTATAATATATTTTAAATGTACGTATAGTTGGAAGTCATTGTACCTCTAGGTCATAGTTAATGTATTTATCTTTTTTCACATTTCTCACGCTAAGAAATTTCTTACCGAAACCCAACCTTATATATATATATATATAAAAGAATTGCAAATCCATGAAACAGAATTGTAATTTTTTTTTTTTATTATTTTTATGTTCTTTAATGAAAATCTATGACACCAATTCATCGGTTTTAAATTGTTCTAACACAAGCGAATTCATTATATCACATATTCTACGACTAGGAATTTCTTTATGTTTCTAGGTCCCTTTACTCACTCAATCTTACCTAAGGCTTTTATTTAAGTAGAGTTTTTCTTATAACATAATTAACATTACTAGTAGTATAACACTTTTATTGTGAGTTTTTCTCATTGATACAACTTTTGATTGTGTTAATACAAGTAGGGCCACATACTTGTCTTACTTATTAAAGTGTCACCAATTTAATTAATAGCTAAAATCAAACTATAAGCTTGTAACAAATAAGATAGGGTGGACCATATCTGCCATAAATATTTGTAAACCCATTTTAAAATAGTATAGTCCCGAAAAAATTGATTATAATAATTTGGCCTTTCATCGTTCTGCTCAAAACAATCTTTGTTGAGCCCCTATAAAGCTCATATGTGAACCTCTGTTGTGGTGATCAAATCTCACATTGAAGAAATAATAAAGTCTCAATCTATTTTATAAGGTTAAAGAGTTGCTCCCCTCATTACCCTATGGGTTTGACGTGAAACTTACTTGGCCTGGCCTTGCAAAGTGGACTTACACTCACCGTGGCGATCGCGACCCAAACTTGTTTGACAATTTCTCTTGTGTACCTTAAACGCTTATTTTTTATTCGTTTAACCTATAATTAACCGCAGTAGAAGGTTATTGGGTACAAATTAAATTTTCCTCTAAAACTATCTCTTCTTCCAGATATTTCCTTAGTTCATTAAAAAAAATTATCCTCTAAACAGACATTATGCCTTGATGCTAAGTTTCGTTGGAAAATGATATTGACACACCCAATATTGATATTGACACACCTCTTTAAAAGAAAAACATAGAAAATTATACTCTCACAAACTAAAGGATATGCTCGGCCATATCAATATTTAATTTGCACCAGTTCTGACACCTTATTTGTTGTGTTTGACATGCCAGCCATCCCTTATGACAAGTTAGCGCGTGTCCCATTAAACTTATGTGGAGGGCATACCAATATTATCGGTATGTGCCCATACGGTAAGGTCTTTTTAAGTTCATTTCATATATCGTATCTTCATAAGATGTACAAAATTGGTTAAAAAATGTTAATTGAAATTATGAGAAAATGAAATAAAACTCAAGTTAAGACATAAAAAGAAACCTAAGGAGGTTAAACTATAACCCTTTTTTTGTGTCCCAAAAAACCTAGAAAAATAAGAGAAGAACATATATACTTGTATAACATAAATAGAAGCATAATCTATTTCATACAATCACGCTTATTACCCTTTATCCCATGATGTAATGCTAACTACTCATATAGAGTACAATACTATATTTAATAAATCCTTTGAATCAAATAAAGCTAACTTTTTTTAGACAAAATATTTGAAAATTCCAAAGCTGAATACAAAGGCCAAATAAGGATGACTAGCCCATTTTACTTTCCCAACTAAAGGTGTATAGGAGTATTTAATTAAAACAAAAAGGAATCTTTTTCTAGAATTGATGAAACAGAAATAAATGTATAGGAGGATTAGTCTTTTCCAAAATAACAAAAAGGGAAATTCGATCAACGAAATTAATATACTCCATGATTTTTGAGGCCCAAAAATAAAGGTGGAATTTTTTTTTTTAAAAGAAAGTATGTAGAAGAAATGAGTAAAATAATAGAGAGTAATGGTTTAACATGGTAGATTTCATGCAACAAATAATGGACCATATTAACGGACTAACATCTTCTGTCTCATATTTTGTGTCTCATTTATTTTCTACTGATTTTGATTGATTTAAAAAATTACTATGACCCATCTTTTAACTTATTAGTGGAATACAAATAAGACACAAAATATGGAACACATGATTTTTTCCATTAACATGGATGAATATTCAAGCAACTAGATGGCACTCCTTAAATTAAATATATAATATAATATATTCAGAAAGAAGAGGGCCCAATACATCTGTAGGGTGGGCCTAAACATGCAGCAGCAGCCAGCCAGCAGGAAATCAATTGGCTTTACGCAACAATACTTCACCTACAAGACGTAAAAGCCCAGCATTTAGCAGCCTCTCTTGAACATTAGCTAACTACTTTTTTTCCTTTACTTTAAAATATAATAATATATAATAATAATAATAATAATAATAATAATAATTGATTAAAAAAAATTCAAAAAGATTGTTAAGTATATTAATGGTGTGTTCTATTCAGCTTATTAGAATGAACTTATTAACCTAATTACAATTGAACTGAACTTATGAAATTATAAAATCTGAAACTTATTTTTTTAGTCAAATATCACGTAACTTTTGATAATTTTTGTAGGGATTGTTTTTAGAATATCAGTTATAATGGAGACTATTTTTTAAAGAAACTCCTTAAAGTTGAAGCCACTATAAATTAATAATATTGTTAAAAGACCTACGAAAATTAGAATCGTTTTTATGAATTTGTTGTCGATTACTTTTTCAAAAATTTGCAGTACGTGCAACTATAGTGGTGTAAATTAAACCCTTATAATCCATCAATCAAATTTTTTAGAATAACTTTCTTCTAAAAAAAAAATCATTTTCGAGAAGTTGTGAGCGGGTTGCAAATCATGTGACGTAACGTTTGCACTAGTGAACTTACTTCATGACTTGTCGACAAAATATTCTCCCTTGCCCAACTCCCGAGTAATGCCAGCATAATATTCCAGTGAAAAAAGTTACAAATTGGAGCATAATATTAATAATATTTCAATGAAAAAAGTTATGAATTGGTGCTTAATATTAATAATATTCCAATGAAAAAAGTTACGAATTGAAGCATAATCTGCTTTATCTAGGATAAAAAAGTTATGAAGGTAATTTCCATTGGAATATTATGAATAATTGGTCCACTTCTTTTTGTTTTTGTATTTTTGTTTTTATTTTAATTTCTTGGTCCACTACTTATAATTATTTGTTTGTTGATGAATAATGATGAGTAATTCACAAGGGTTGATCCTATAAGGCTTACCAACTAGGATTGAATTTGATTGAACAACTTTACAGAGAGAGTAAATTAAATTAAATCAATTGTTTCATGAACTTTGATCTATATTTCCTTACCATGCCTACCACATGTGGATACTAGAAATAAAAAAAAAGGTTGGAGACTCTAGCTTCACAAAACTGACCTCTTTTTTGCACCACATGTTAGTTGTTAAATGTCGTTGATTGTATCTTGCAAAGTTTGGTGCAAACACTAGTATCTAACGAATTAAATTCACAATTGAGCTACTACGGTTACACTAATGAATAAATTATATAAACCTAATTCCAAACAGAGGAAAAAGAAAACCTTTTTGATTTGTTCCTCTATGTAACGTTTTGAACTTGGACTTTGTTATGCTTCAATTTAGGTGGTGTGTTCTCTTCAGCTTATATTAGATCAGATCATATCTCACAATTCTCATAAATTTTCAGATCAGACCAGATCAGAAAATTTCAGACAATAAAGAGAACGCACCCTTAATACGTTATTACATGTTGATCTTGTTTTTCATCAACATCATATGTAGACCTGGTTATTAGGCGGGTCAGGTCGGGGTCGACTAAAAAGGGTCAATAGCGGGTCGGGCCAAAGCGGGTCGCGAGTCGGTAGCGGTCGGGCCATTAAAATATTAGATATAAATAAAATTCAAGCTAGCCAATAATTAAAACAAATGTATCTATACGAATATATTAATGTAATTATTTTTGTCAAAACGTTTTCTTTTAAAAATTTAATGGGCTATTATTTTTTACCCTGTATTGGCGCTGGTCAATATAGTCTTGTCCATCAAAGGCAATAAATACCATATAACCTTAACTATAACCGCATACCATTGGACTACCATGTCCAATAACCAGTTTTAATCATATGTTAGTGTATATAACGGTCTGATGTGAACTTTTATCCAAAAAATTCTAATTTTTTGTATCATTAAATTATAATTTTTAATATGATAAAAAAAAACAATTAGGTAAATTTTGAGATTTAATGGCAAAACGTTGCTATTAATTTGCTGGGAGTTAAGCAATTAATGTTTAAGAACAAATGGTTGTAAGCTTGAACTTTTAGACAAATCAATTGTAAAAAGTCAAATATAATACCTTCTCCAGAAAGAAGTCAATGTAATACATCATATCTATCCGATCAACCAAGAATTATGCTTTACAGAATAATTCATCAATCATCATCATCCATCACATAAAATTCAATCTACATGAATTACTAATCAATAAAAGTAATAAGTAGTACAATACTTATTACTTTGGTTTGAGGGAAGGCCATGGTATGTGGTCTTTGGTCTGAGGGAAGGTTTGTTGGGAAAATAAGTGCATCCCAGCAAGTCTTACATCGAAAGAACAAGAGGTGGAGCTATTTATATAGTAGTGCTCAATATATACTAGTACAAGGATTTTTGGGAAGGAGCCCAAAAATAAAGTCGTGCGGGTTAAAAGCCCAAAGCAGACAATATTGTACTAGTATGTGTATGAGTTTGGTTCGGCGGCCTAAGAATTATAGATATTTTAGGTTGTAATATACAATTTTAATAAACAAATATTATAAATTTTAGATTTTTTCAAAAGTAATGATTAAGGAATAAATATTTTTTAATATATATATGAAATATTTGAAAATTGGAAATTTTGGGTCATTTTAAAATTGATACCGGCCTTCAAACATGACCTTGTAAAGAGTCATAATAATTAATTGTATTACCAATAAAACGTTGAGATTATTAGTTGTTTCATAGAGTTTTTATTTAATAAAAAGAAGGTCAAAGGCAGGGGCTGAAAATATGGATGGTTAATTCGTAATGATTTAATAAAAAGTGGTCTTAGTTTAGCATGCTGGTCGCTCACCTTGCCTCTTAATCAAGGAATCGAAAGTTCGAATCCCAACCCTTGGAAATGAAAAGAGATCAATGATTAGCCTTTTTACCCTTTAAGGGGAGCGCCTGGAAAGTTGATAGTGGACACTCTGGTTCATAACAGGAAAAAAAAAAAGAAGAAAGAAAAAATGATAATTCTACACAGCAGGCCAGGTAGTAGTAGTAGTATATAAAAGAAAAGGTTCATTCAAATAATTTGGGTCGCAGCATATATATACATGATTGAAACCCACTATAATTTTAACAGCAAATTAAAGCAGAATAATGGTTCGTTTGTGTTTTTCATATATATATATATATACAGTAGTGCATGCATGCAATATATGCATGGATTGATTGTTAATGAGATCAGATATCCAATAGGGAGTATTAGTTAGTTAGTTAGTTATAATAGTGGACTTAAATTATATCACTATTTGAATTAAGTAGTAATACAAGTATTCTACCTCACAAATAATTAAAAGCTGTGCTGAACACTCAATCATCAATATTATTAAGGGATAGTGTTGTGTAAATAATTAATTAAGCGACGTATATTATTGGTTTTATTGATCGAGTAACTTTAAACTCCACAGCTCACCACTATGGGATATTTCTATTGGCTATTTGACTTGTTTGATGACTACTATTATTCTTCCCTCCTTTCACAATCATTATTCATGCTTAGGCTTATGTGTTTCACACACATAATTTTAAAAAAGGCATGCTTAAAGTAAAGGGTAGAGGCCACACTGCGTACAAGACTCTCTATGTGAGTTAAAATTTGAAGAATTATGCATGCATTAGCCTAATTGATGGAGTATATAACATAATCTTGGGCGTTAACCTTTAGCTTAAGTTTTTTTTTTATTGTGATGGTTATTTGATGTGGTATCAATCTATCAGAGCCAACGTGGCACAAAGTTTACGGGTTTATATCTCATCTACCCCTCCTCTGATATGGTATCAGAGCCAAGTGGCCTGGCACAAAGATCACAAATATATTAGGAATATGCGTTGTATCCACATTTCAAGTCCAATTGCCCAAAGAATTATTCTTCCATATGAAGCGCGGGGGGGGGGGGGGGAGGGGGATGGAGTATATAACATAATCTTCAACCTATAGATTAAGTTTTTGGTTGAAATAATTCTTTAATTTAACATCAATTAGGAACTTTCGCAAAAACAATAAAGGTTGCAATAAGCTCTATTTAATAATTCATTACCATCCTTCAAACATCTTTAGCTCAAGTAATTAGAGTTAAGAGACATGAGACTTGAGGTCTCATGTTCGATTCTCATGCTTTGCATGCGAAGTTTCCCCTTGCTTCCCCCTTCCATATGCAAGGTGAATTGTTTCATTTGTGTTTGTAGCCCTATAGTATAAAATGATGGTTTCCTTAACCAATAAAAAAATCGAATTATAGGCATAGCCCCATAATAATTAATAAATTATATTATAGCCTTATAGGAATATAGAGCTAGTTGGAGATAGAGATGAAATTGCACATGAAATAAGGTTATATTGCATAGCCCCATAATAATTAATAAATTATATTATAGCCTTAAGATGGTAAGTTGATAACCACATAAGTACAAACATTTGCTTGGACATCTAAATTGGCTAACATTATTTTAATTTTGAGACGCAAATATATGGTATATCGCTTCCCAATGAATTAATCAAAGATTGAAAACAAGACAAGTATTGTCGTTGGCCGACAAACTCAGCATTAGTGATATGATATGATATAAACTAATGAATCATATACTTCCTCTGTTAAAAAAAAACGAAATAAATTTATTTGCATGTATTTTAAGGAAAAGATTTAAAGGTCTAAACAATCAAATTAATATATGTAATTTTAAGACAAGTAACCTATAATATCATTCTTACTTGTGTTAAAATTATTTTGATTAATTTGCTCATTTACACCCTTAAATCACTTCCTTAAAATACGTGCAAAATGATTTGTTGCGTTTTTTTTTGGAATGGAGGAAGTATTAACCATATACTAGTAGCTTAGTGGTACAATAGGGGCATATAGCCATCGCCCATCGGTAGTAAGATTCAAGGTTGTCAAATCTCTACAACAATTATTGAGTTACGTATATGAAAATTACGTGACCCTAAGATGATAATTAGACTATTATCCGTGTTTTATAGGGTAAATGCAGTTGTCCTTGGAAGATTCATCTGCTTATGGATAATATTCGTTTCATCCTCATAGATTTTGCTTCCTTCTCTTTGTCAATCACTCCGCAAATTATATTGCGTCTCTCGGACATTGGACCCTACGCACATTGATATTGATCCCTTTATAGACGCTAAGTTTTCTTATTTCTTAGCACTTGATAAATCAGGTTTTCCCTTCGAGAGGAAGTGGTCTTGATTTTTCCCTATTTACCTTTTCTCCAAAAAAAAAAAAATACAAATAAATTATGTATTTTGCCCTTTACATTGATTTTTTTATAAGATAAAGTGTAGGATACTAGGTCTTTAATCCAGACTTTATTGCAAGTCACCTGGCTCAATAATAGCCAATACACGTATCTGCAAGAGGATAATAAGGAATCTTTACAAATGTGTGTTTGTTAAAGGACCATCTCAACAAAAAGATTAAACTGATAGTTGAGGTCAAGGAATATGTTATATACTCATACTTTATTACTCATATGAAAAACTCTTTTGGGCTTGAAATGTGGACACAACACAAACCACATCATACCTGACCCCAAATATATTTATTTAAAATCTTATTTGATTTGTAATACATCATTAAATCCAATTGCTATAATTTTTACAAAACAGCTATGGCCCTGTTTGGTGATTAGGGTTTAGAGTTTAGAGGTTAGAGTTTGTGGTTAGATGATTACTTTTTTGTTCAGAGGATTTGACTGTTGATTTAAATAATTGTTGTGTAAATGTGTTTGGTAACATTTAGCTGATTATTTAAAGTTTTGTACTTTTAGAGCATGTAAAATTACATTTATAGACATATGTTTTTTTCAAAACAAATTTATGTTTTAATAATATGTACAAAATAGTCATTTATTTTTTCTCTTTCCAAAACTCTCTTGAAAAAGCTCCTCTACCTAGCTTTTTCAAAAGAGAGTTTTGATTAGAGTTTTTAGTACAAAACCCTCTTTAATCCTCTCTTTCACTAAACATCCTAAATAGAGTTTTTACTAGTCAAAACTCTAAACTCTTTCTAAAATTCTAAACTCTCATTAAAACTCTCTCCACCAAACTCCGTGGACGGAAGGGAGTATATACGAAGTAACAGACGATTTTATTTTTTAAAGCGACCAATGAAATATTCAATAACATACGCAAGCAAATTCTAAGAGTCTTCATTTTGTTGTTTACTAGTTTATGCTTGAGATTTGAGTATTTATTTAGCTTGTAAGTGTAATATGGGCCATACAAATAAAAGTTTTAGTGTAATCTAGCTAGCTAGTAAGTTAAGCGTCTGCATCTAAATGGAGTACGTGATTAGATCACTTCGCTATCCTTACGACTATATATTATATATGCCACATGCATCTTTCCTAAATCTTTATTGCGATTATTGACATACTAACTACTATTATTTATATATTTAAATATATAAACAAATTAATCGATTACGATTATTATATTGACATGAGAAATTTTAGAGAAAAAAAAAGAGAGGATAAAAGTATAGTTATTGAGAGTTTTTTTAAACATTATTCGATTAAGGCATTGTTATTTTTCCGACTGTGAATTACTAATACCGTCCGTGCTTAATATTAAATATTTCATTCAAAATAATACTACCCCTACTCATCCTCTGTCTTTTCCCCTAAACTCAACCATCACTACTTGCTTGGCAACTTGCACCAACCATCAACACCACATGTGACAACGTACCAACTGTTGTTGGCTTTACCGTCCAATTGCCACCATCGGCATAAAATGGATTAAGATTTAAACTCATTGGCCCATCGCTCACGAGTTACGAGGTACAAAAAATGTAGTAAGTGACTTGAGAGGGAGAGATTAATGTTAATAATTTATAAGTCTCAAAGAAATTGTTTCACAACTTCGCTAATTACTAAGACCTACAAAAGGATCATAATTTGGTACTACTGTAGATTGTAAGAATAGATTTGTATCTCGATCTGTAAGTTAGCTAGCTCGAGCATGTCCATTTTTTATTCATGCACTTATCTCCTCTCAAATGAATAGTGTACATCAAATATAATACTTCGTGTATGTGTGTTGTTACATATATAAACCAATAAGATTTTATGAAAATGCTAATAAAGGAGGAAAAAACAAGGAGAATTTTTGAAAAGTCAAAAGAAAAACAATATCATTTTGTGTATATAGGATCCCCATTCAATTAGTTTATACTGGGAGTTTTACCCAGTACAATGTTGGATCTACATTATTATAAGTGGGTCTCTTGAGCCCATTTGAATGTAAATGTGGAAAATTTACTCTTATAAAATTTAGAGTACGTTTTTCAAATTTTTTTATATAACTTTGATTAATTGATTCGAATAATACATTTTAATTCCACTAAATATTTTTTTAGATATGACACTGCCCACTATGCCATATTGAAAAGAAATTGATAACCTAGTTGAAATAAATTTACCAGCTTGCAACCATTTAAGATTCATGCACTGATGCACATGCATAAAGAATTACATTTGCATGAAGACAATAACTCTCATGCTTAACTTTTATTACTGTAAAAAAAAAAAACAGTTACAAAGTGCATTCATCGAAACTGAATTGGCACATGATTCGAGTTGAGTATAAGTCTACTGTCTACATACTAAAGCCCTGTATCGGGTGGTGTCATATTGTGTTTGTAGCAAACCGCATATATAAATGAGTTAAATCCCTAACTCAATTCGAATTGTTTAATAATAAATGTGCATGTCATGTCAAGTCAACACATTTACTTAAATATGTAAAACTCATCGAGCTTAAACTGTTAATTTCGTGTCGTGTTAGTGTATCAAGTTAAGCTTTGTACTATAAAGATAATAACCATGTTTAATTATGTCATGCGGCCATGCCATGCCAATCCGCATGCATAAATGAGTGTAAACACCTTGATTCAAGCTTGGCGTGACACGTTTAATAAGTGTGTTGTGTCGTCTCGTTTCAACGTGTTTATTTAAATGTGTCATCCTTAACCAAAACTCATTTAATTTCGTGTCATATTCAAGACTTATTTTGATATTTAGTTTTTGTCTCCTTATAATCCATACTTCAAGCTTAATCAACTTTTTTTTTTAAAAAAAAAAACAGACGGCGAAAGTACTAATACAGTTTGTAAGGCTGGTAGCGGTCAGGCATTGGACACCATTTTTTTGGCCCATTCCTAGAGCGTCACCAATAATAATGGAAGAAATTAAGTACTCAAAGTAGGTGGTTAATTTTGGATGAATTTTATTCCGAAAATCAAAAGTAAATTGCTGCAGTTTTTATGGCAGAAAAAGGGAGAAAAAACTGAAAAATACAACGAAGAAATCTAAATTTTACGTTTATAATTATAGATAGAATAGAAAGATGGCTAGATGACAGCCGGTTTGGAGTATATATGCTTCTCATGTTGTATGTAAATGATTGTTGCTCTAACTCCTAACTCTTAACTCCCAAGACCCTGTTTTTTTGGACTTAAAAGCTATACTAATCAGATCAGATCAGATTTAGTCAAATCAGACATTATTACTCTTTATTATTATTATTATTATTATTATTATTATTACTATTATTATTATTATTATTATAAAAACTTTATTATTAAAAACTAAAAGTCAAAATGTCTACAAGAAGTTAGTGGGAAGCCTAGATACAATATGGGCCCCCACTCCCCTAGCTACAGCAAAGCTAATACGAGTGAAGATGTGAGCAGCAGCACGCGCACCAATATCATGCGCTCTAGAAAACATCTGAATCCGTTTCAGCAGTGCAACAGCATCCTCCTCGGGACGACTTGTCCGACGACGGTTTTCGGAATGACTTTTCCGACGGTGATTATTCGGTTGACTTTTTCGGTGATGGTTTTGGAGTCAGATTGAATGAAGGGTTTGAAAAGAATGAAAAATAAAATACTGAAGAGGTCAAATGAAATGAGCTTGAGGCTTTGGGCTCATTAAATTTTTGTCCCCAATAAAAATAAAAAATAAAAAATAAAAAATAAAAATAAAAATAAAAATAAAAATAAAAATAAAAATAAAAATAAAAATAAAAATAAAAATAAAAATAAAAATAAAAATAAAAATAAAAATAAAAATAAAAATAAAAATAAAAATATTTATATAAATATAAATATAAATATAATCAAATCAGAAAAACTCAGATCAGAACATATCAGTCCTAAAGAACAGAGCCTAACTCTTGTGTTGCTTCACCTTCAAATTTTGAATTGTAACACCCCCCTTATTCTTTTGGAAAAATTGCCAAAAATAAGCCAACCTTTGGGCGATATTTCACAAATAAGTCAACCTTTTGAAAATCCAGAAATAAGCTAACCTTGTTATCATTTAAGCCAAAAATAGGTCAAATGATTATTTAACATGTTAATTTCTATTTTTTTATCACTATTTTACAATCATTCAACCTATTTTTTGCTTTAAATGATAACACTAACTTAAAACAACAGATAACTAATAGATTAAAAAATCGTTTAACCTATTTTTGGCTTAAATAATAACAAGGTTGGCTTATTTCTGGATTTTCAAAAGGTTGATTTAATTATGAAAGATCGGCCAAAGGTTGGCTTATTCTTGACAATTTTTCCTATTCTTTTCTCCTTGCTCCCTGCCAATTGAGTAAACTAATGAACAACCACTCACTCTTTTACTCAATCACTCCCCTCTCAATTTGTTACTTGTATAATAATATAATATGACTGAACCTCATATATGTCTGCATTAGTGAGTGTCACAAATTAAATTTTGTGTTATTAATTTTAATCAAATAAAACACTTTTACCCCATAAGGTAGGTCGTAGGTGTTACTCTCACAAATTAAGCATATTAACAAGAAATTTGCTTTGCCAAAAAAAAGAAAAAGAAAAAGAAATCGAAGATGTTAGGGTTAAAAATTTAGTTTTCTCCCATGTAAGCGAGAATTACCACTCTTTTCTTATTATTTAAACTTATTTCATCTTATTATTTATTAACATTAGCATCAATGAAACATTATTGATGACAAAAATTCTAAATTGATGACCAAAATAATTAACATAGCCAATAGTGTACTCCTTTCTTTCTTGTTATGTTATTTTCATCTAGAATGCATTAACTATTCACAATTCAAATGTATCTTTTTAATTGCTTCCACAATTAATATAAGAGATAAATAGTCTTTATTTTAGCAATATGACATTATCAATAAGTTTAAACTTAAGCTTTGGTTGAGGTGATACTTTAATATGGTATCAGAAACAACATTATATAGAGGTCGCAAGTTTGAATGTCATATAAGGGGGAATGTATTACTGGATCTCAACTATCAGTTTATGTTTAAATAATATCTCAATTGATATATTTGTTCATTATGGATTTGCATATATACACAGTCAAAGTTTAATGAAATTAGACAATAATTTAAGATCAACAAATATCAGATAAATCAAACATAGTCTAAGGCTCCGTTTGTTCTGGAGGAAAACAATTTTCATGGAAAACATAGATGTAAACAAAGTTTTCCTTTGTTTGTTTGATTAGAGGAAAACTTGTGAAGGAAAGAAAAAATGAAATAGGAATGAAGGAAAGACGGTAGGAATGAATAAGGGAGAAGTAAAGAGTATGAAGGAAAATGAGGCATTCCTTCCCCACAAAAGGAAAATGGTTTTCCTTTTCCAAAGTGACATTTTCCATCTCAAGGAAAATACTTTTCCATCCCTTTCCAAAACAAACAAAGGAAAATGAAAAGAGGGAAGAAAATCATTTTTCGGAAAAATGTTTTCCATCAAAACAAACGGAGCCTAAGTGAACGAAATTTGACCCAATTGATTGTAAATTTGTAATAGATGAACAACAATTGTTCCACCATCTACAACAGGAACAGTTCATATTAGAAAGTCGTGTAATGTTGACAAATAGTATGTTTTAAATCAAACTTAATTGTGTGGAATTATGACTCGTTTACATTAGCTGAATAGAGATCAGATGAATTGGACTGAATTGAATAGAACTGTATTAATTGAACTAAATAGAGATGAACTGAACTGAACTGAATATAATCTGAAGTAAACCAGCCCTTAGTGTTGCTAGCTACGAACAAACTCAAAACCCATCTTTAATGCAATTTCTTTGATAATTCAAGAGGACATTCCTACCGGGCCCGTTAGAATTTTTTATATACATCTCAATGTATGGTAAAACTAAAGATAATTTTGCTCATTTTATTTGAAATGATCAATAAAACACTTGAATGCACATAGTTCTACTTATATCCGAATGAAAAATTTGTTAAAAACCGCCTTTAAATTTTTTTTGGTAAGAAGCCACCTTATTTTAATTTTTTTTTGTCAAGAACCACCTTTAGCCTAATTTCGGTGTTTAAATTGAACCTCCCTGCACCATTTCGGCTAACCCACTTCATACCTCCCCAAGGCGTCATCGTCCCTTTTCCTCCCCTGAACCACCACGCCAAAAATAACCCAAAATCGAAACCCGAAGTTTAACCAAAGGTTGTTCCTCACAAAAAAATTTTCAAAAAAGGTGGCTTCTCACAAAAAAAAATATAAAAGGTGGTTTTTGACAAAAAAATTATTTTATAAGGTGGTTTCTAACAAATTTTCCTATCCGAATATATAGTAGGTCCATTGTCTCCCGTTACTCCGTTAGTGTAGAAGGATTTAAAAATTAAAAAAGAAAATGATAAAATAAGAAATAAGGTACCCTCTCTGTCCACATTTAATTGCTCAATTCGTTTTTTCATATCTTTCGAGATATAATTTTAAATATTAATATCTCTAATTATACATAAGAAAAAATATATATTTGGAAAGTACGCTCCGAGACGAATCAAACAAGATCCCACATGACTATTTTTTTTATTATCTATATCAAATTAAAAAAAGGTCAAAATAACAATGTAAATACTTCCTCCGTTTCAAAAAAAACGCAACAAAATTATTTGCACGCATTTGCACGCATTTTTTTTCCGAACGGAGGAAGTAGTAACAATGTCAATTTGAAAAAATTAAATGTGGACGGAGGGAGTAATAACTAATTTGAAAAATCTGAAGAAAGACATCAAAAAAAAAAAAAGAATGTAGGAAGAAAAGCCACGCGGTACGCAACTTTCGTCCTTTGTTCCTCCTTAAATACCATAAATTCATACCCCCTCTTTGTATTTACTTTACTTCTCTGTCTTACTGTCATCTTTCTTCCCTCCCCTCCCCCCAATTCATTCACATTTACACTTCCATTATTCCACCATTAAACCTCCTCTTTCTTTCTTTTCTTTTTTTAATTATTTTTTTGATTATCATTCTTGTTTAAAACATCTGAAACTAGATAATAAAACCTCTGCTTCAACAGTTGAACCTGTACTGTACTTGTGCTCTGCTCACATGGCAAAGAGCACCTCAAAAATGTCCCCTCCCATTGCATTGCCTTTCTTCACCACTCTCATCTCTCTCTTCCTCCTTCCCTCTCCCTCCAATGCTCAGTACAAAACTCCCCTCTTCGTCTTCGGCGATTCCCTCTACGACGACGGCATGACTTTATACAACGGCGTCAAAGGCGCCGGCGCCGAGTACTGGCCTTACGGCGAAACTTACTTCAAAAAACCCGCCGGCCGCTACTCCGACGGCCGCCTTATCCCCGATTTCATCGGTATTCTTTTACTTTCTTTTCCTCTCCTTTTAATTTCCTTTTCCTTTTTTTTTTTTTTAATTGTTCAATTAATAAGCTGCTGTTTCTTTAATATGTATGTATTAAATAATACAGCTCAATACGCGGGCTTACCGTTTCTACAACCGTATTTGCTACCCGGGTTAAAGGACTTCACTAAAGGAATCAACTTCGCTTCTGCTGGTGCTTGTGTTCTTGTTGAAACTCGTCCTTCCACTGTATGCCTCTCTTCTTCTTCTTCTTCTTTTTTTTTTTTTTTTTTTAATTTTCTGTCGGCGTATTTTTCAAACTGTTTTTTTTTTAATTCAAAATTAGATTAAGAAAAAAAAAATACATTGGAGAGGATATTGTAGTGATTAGTGAAGATGAAGCAACCCCAAAAAAAAATAGCGGAAATAGAATTTGTTGGGTAATAAAACCGGGATTTCGGTTAAATCAGGTAGTGGTTAAATCAGGGTTCTGTTTTTATTTTTTTACAGAGTGTTAATGCTACTGTAATAATGAAATTCACGCTCCTCTAAAGGGGGGAAAAATACAATTAAAATTAAAGAGAGGTAGGTGAAAATGGAGATCCATTAATTATGTCAGACGAAACATCACAAGCTAATAGTGAGATCGGTTGAAGTAAATGCCGACTTTTGGATTATACTTTTTTTCTATGAAATTACTAATAATAATGATCACTGCTTCGAGCATCTTTCATCTATATATACTAATACTAATGCAGATCATGAGCTAACATTAGCTGGCAATTTGATGTGACTACTTAGTAGTCTTTACTTGCCAACATAACTTTGTTTATTTTTTTGATTTCAAATTCCAGAGTAATATATATATATATATATTACTCATAAAAGGTGTTTAAATAGAAATTTCAGTTCAAATTAGTTCATAACTCGAAAGATAAGTTAAAATCAAGTCTAATTAATTGTAATAAGTTCAAATTAGGTCTAAGGGTGCGTTCTCTTCAAAAAAAAATTGATCAGGTCTCATAATTTATCAAGACTTAGGCCTTGTTTACATTAGTTGAATAGAGACGAACTGAACTGAACTGAATAGAAGTGTATTAATTGAACTAAACTGAATGAATTGAATAGAGATGAACTGAACTGAATATAATCTGAAATAAATAAGCCCTTATTAGGTTTAATTAGGTCAGATCGAATAATTTATAATTAAGTCAGCTTTAATAAGTTTAATTAGGTCAGGTCGAATAAGTTGAAGAGAGCACCCTTAAGCAGGCGTAATGAGTTTGATCTGGCTAAATTAGATGTGATAAGATTGAATTGTTTCTTATAATCCGGTCTATGAAGTTCATATAGGTTTAATTAATGGATTAAATATGGGTATGTTGCAGATAAATTTGAAGAAGCAGATAGATTATTTTAGACAAATGACGCAAAAATTGAAGCAGCAAGTAGGGGAAGCACAGGCAAACAAGCTGTTATCAGAGGGTGTATATTTGTTCAATATTGCAGGAAATGACTATGTTAGCCTTCTTGAGAAGTATGTTAAAAAGCTCCCTGTCTCCAATTTTAAAAAGCAGCGTCAGATGAATATGATTCTTGGCAACCTCACTGCCCACTTTAAAGTATGATTTTTTTCTTGCTTTATTTCTCCTTTTTTTTCTTTGCCTTCTTTACTCTGTTTTTATTTATATTATATAAACTTTGGTTATAAGTTATGACTTAAACATTAAACTTTTGGATTCTTTTTGTACTCTAATGTATGTACCTCTTCCGTTTCAAACTACTTAGCTTATATCCGAGCAAAAAAATATGAGTTTTATAGGTTTTTTTAGAAACAGGTCTAGGCCGCATATGCCATGGGGGAGTTTCACTGCACTTCATGAGAACTTGGAGGCTCTATCTTAAAATTATATGACAACAAGGGGATTAGCTCCTTAGTGTGGATTCAACTCATACTATATTTCTTCGATGTAGCATACAGCCATACACATCTCAATACTCCTCTTAAGTTTATATTCATGTTCACATGTAGATTTATCTTGGACTCAACATTTTTAGCAAAACTAATGGGCAAAAGGACTATGGACCTGTTCATATGGATTTAATTTATGAAATTTTAGATCAGTTCAGACAAATTGAATTCGGCTTAGTTCTTGCTAAATTTAAGATTTAGTTTAGTTTAATTCAATTGAATTCGGTTCAAACAAATGCAGTTCATTTCATATTAATTTAGTGTAAAAGAACAAAACCTCCATATATCAAAGAAATGGCTTATGGCTATGTCATATGGCATACTATGCTATAGCTAGGAGAATTTCTCCAAAACTAGGATTTAGTATCATTTTTTATGAACATGCATATCTAGTCTAGCTAGAGGAAATATCTCAAATACCATTGCCTAATACAACATAAGTTAACCAATTTATAACTCAGGTTTGTGAATCCTTGTTTAAGTTAATAAGGAAGCTAATTGGTAATTCCATATATGGAAATTTTTTTCAGGTATGTGTCTTAAATCTAGCCTTCCCATTCCCTAAAATTTGATGGGTGTTAATAGTCTTATGCTAACATTAGAGTGTAGGCTAAGTCTTGTATAAAAGGGTTTTAAACTCAAAGCATTATTATCAAAAGGGTAATTACTCGCCCCTTTTGGCTGTAATTATCTTGCTTTTGTAAATGATAATAATTGCGTGCTGACTATGTGAAAACTCAAATAGTAAAAACATGACCTAAAAAATGTATCCAATCCCATTTTACATTTTTACCCAATCCAACAATTTCATGATGGATAAAAGTGTTTCTTTTCCGCCTACTGGACCCTAATTTATCATGATTTATATTATCTTACCAGATTATAACTTAGGGCTTGTTTACTTCAGATTATATTCAGTTCAGTTCAGTTTATCTTTACTAAGTTCAATTAATACACTTCTATTCAGTTCAGTTCATCTCTATTAAGATCAGTTCAGTTCATCTCTATTCAGTTAATGTAAACGAGCCCTTAGGCCCTGTTCTTTTGGACTTAAAAGCTACAGTAATCAGATCAGATCAGTTCAGCTTTGTTTTAATTTTATATTCTCACAAAATAATACCCCACCAAATCAGATCAGTTCAGATCAGTCCTAAAGAACAGGGCCTTAGTGAATTTATTGGATCGAAATAAACTTGCTTTTACTTTATTGAATTTACTAGACTAGTTGATTTATTGAATTTACTAAACTTAATGGACTTTACTAGACCTAAATAAATATTAAGGATGCGTTCTTTTTACTTTTAAAAGTTTCGTATTAAGTAGATGCATATTAGTTGGCATTAGACCTGGCAAAGATAAACCCGATCTGTTGGTCACCCGAAAACCGACCCGGAAAAAGTGGGTCATGAACAAGAAAAATTAACCCGAAACTCATTAATTAGCTTAAGATTAGATCTGGAACCCAATAACTATTATGCCTGAAATCCGTTTTTGGCTGACCGAAACCAACCTGACTGACCGATTTGCGAGTTATAGTTGACATCAAGTCTAATAATATCAACAAGTATTAATCAGGTCAAGTTAACTCTAATAAGGTCCATATGGATACGGGGTTAATTAGATTTGATCACGTAGACTCACTAAGTTCAATCTGTTTAGATAAATTCGATTTGGATAAGTAAAACATACCCTTTTTTTTTTTGAGAAACTACCCGAACTTATTATAGTTGATATCAACATATATGAACTAATTGCTCTTCAAACTTTCTGTAAGGCTAAAAAAAACACCCTTAAGTAACATTCCTAATTATTATTTTTGTGTTTGGAAATTGAAACAGACAATATATAACCTAGGAGGAAGGAAATTTGCATTCCAAAACCTTGGTCCATTAGGGTGCATGCCATCAATGAAATTCATGCTATCATACAAAGGAACTTGTGCACCAGAGCCACAAGAGCTAGCCAAAATGCACAACACAGCGTTTGCTGCACTTGTCAAGAGATTACAAACCCAGATGCCCGGCTTCAAATACTCCATTTATGATTTTTACTCATCCCTCTACCTTCGTGTCTTGTATGGAAGCAGATATGGTACGTTCTTTTCTTTTTTTATTTCATTTTATTCATTAATTTATTATTCTTTTTTTTGTCACATTATTTGATATTTTGATTCCTTTGCTTCAATTATTTATGCTACTTGCACTAGAATACTTGGTTACTTTTTGGCTGGTTTTCTACTTTCAAGTTTCAACTATTGTGTCCGTGTTAAATACTCCCTTATAGTCTTGTACCCTAATTGAGTGTCAGTCTAGAGAAGCATGTCAATTGTCAAGTAATGGTTGAGTTGTCAATCAGTAACTTTTTTTTTTTGGTTAAATAATGGCATAAAACAAGTCCCCACATTCATATTCCATCTCTTCTTTTTTTAAACATGAAAATCCTTAATTATTTACTTACTTTGTCCTTAATTATTTGTCCCATACTCCCATTTGCATTTTTACGGTCTTCAATAATGGTGGGCCACGTGTTAAGTTTGCGTGCCTCGTGCCACAACGGGTCGCGCATGACCATGAAAAGTTTGTCTTGCACTGGTTTGTGTGAAGTTATAAAATATAAGGGCCCATACATGACCTGACCCACGTTTTATGTTGAGACAGGGTTGTGCTGTACCACTGTGTCTTTTACAAATTATATGTATGAAATCTTAACCGAAATAGGTCTGCCAACTTGCGCGCCGGCCTGTCGTGCTCGTATTGGATTCATGTCAAACTTTTGAAATGTTTCCATGCATGGCTCATAGCCCATAATTTGTGACGTTCTGTGCTCATGGCGGGTTCGTATTGGCTGGGCTCCCTGTCGTGTTAAGTTAGCTCTCGTGCCAGGTGGGCTCATGCCCAGTTCTAGTCTTCACTCTTCAGCTAGTATCTTTGACCATAGATGTTTTATCCATCATTTTTTTTAAAATAATAAAAGTTGGAATTTGAAAACTATACGTTATAAGGTTCGGAACTCGGATTCCTTAAGATAATGTTACTTTATACAGTTCTTATTTACTTGCTTCACATACCACAAATTGACACAATTTCAAAACTTTGACTATTCTTAGTTTTATGTACATAATAAAAAATATAGTATGATGGATCTAGTTTGATTCGTCTCAAAATGTGGTTTTTAAATATATAATTTTTATTTATGATTTTTTATTATATATAACCAAATATATTTTCATCTAAAGTTGTGTCTTAAAAGATATAAAAAGCATAATATAGCAAGTAATAAAAGACGGAGGGAGTATATTTTTCCCCTTAATTATTTGTATACGTATAATAAAATTGAAGTTTGCTTCTCTCATAATGATCGAGTAATTAGTTTCTGTTAGTTCCAAAAAAAAAGTTAAAAAAAAAGCACTAAAAATTTATGATTGAGAATGTCACAATGTCTTTCAATAACAAACAATAAGAGACGAAGAGAGTAGTTGTAGACTTGTAGCCATATAAGTGGGTTAATTATAAATAAAGCCAAAGCCAACACCAAAATGCGGTCTAATGTAAGAGGATTGAGCTGAGAGCCTCTGATGCCGAAGTGTATCTTACAACTGAGATATTGTGAGTTTAATTCTAGCCCTCTTCGTTGAATATATTTAAGGACACAATATTAGCTCGCTACTATGTATTAGGCTCCAATAACCTTATTTAAAAAAAAAAAAAAAAAAAAAAAAAACTAACAAAGGAGTATGCGGTTGTCGGTGGCTTGGTGCGGTTGTTTGTATGTTGATCATTAGGGGTGTAGCCGTGTAGGAGGCAAATAGGCAAAGACACCAACTAGCAAAAAGCCATGAGATTCGGCTTTGATATGGAAAGTCCAATTGAAGACAGCACGTTTTTGGTCATTCATGTGACGTGGGTCCTTATCTATTATATAAGTCTTTCATCCATATCATATTTGTCAATACTTTTATCATGGAACATGACAATTATATTTACTAGTAGTAGTAAGTATTCCCTCCGTCCCAATTTACTTGCTACATTCTCTTTTTCACATCTTCCGATACACAACTTTAAATAAAATTATCTTTAACTATACATAATAAAAAATTATAAAAATTTTATATTTGAAAAGTACATGTTAAAATGAATTAAACTAGATTCATCATGCCTGTGTTTTTTCTTACGTATATTAAATTAAATGAAGTCAAAGTTCACATGTGAACAGTGCCCAAAGTCAAAATGGGGCAAGTAAATTGGGACAGAGGGAGTAGTCTTTTAACAATGACATTTGTTTTTCGCTAAAAGTTCTTCACATGCTTTGCATACAGCATATATGATCTGCATATGTGGAAAATTATACTGTATTAGGTAAATTTTATTTTATTTTGTTTTAAGTGGAGTAGGTTGTACCTAATCACATTTAATTTGTCGAATAAATATAGGTTAGTTTTCTAACTTGAATCTGTTTTGTTCCTTGATGATAATAGAGTATATAATATATTTCTGGGTTTCAACTATTAATTTAAGTTTTTTTTGGTCGAGATGGTCCTTTAACATGGTATTAGAGCCAACCTGATACAAAGGTCACGGGTTCGAATCTTTCCTTTCTCTCCCTTCAAAGTGGAATTAATTTGCGCCATGTATGATGGTGTCTGTGTTGCGTCCACATTTCAAGCCCAAAGGACGTTTCATGTATGATAGAATATATAATATATTCATGCATGTGCCTCAATTATAAGCTTAAACTTTTGGTTGAGATGATCCTTTAATACTTGACTTTTACAGTATTTTGTTATGTATGGTTGGAGTTTTCTGTTTTAGGCTGATTTTTTGGCATGTTCTATTTTTTTAGTATACTTTTAATTTCTGTAACCTAGTCGACACATTATCGGCGAACCCACTACTTAAATTATGTTTTTGTTAATCTTTAGCGTAATGTCTCACATTGGTTATAACAAATATGAAAATAACAGGATTTAGGGAAAGCGAAACAGCTTGTTGTGGAAGTGGCAGCTACAATGGGGACTTCACTTGCCAGAAGAAAGGCAACAGCTTCTCGGTATGTAGTAATCCTAACGATCATTTGTGGTTCGATGCGGCTCATCCGACGGACAAAGCTAACCAAGCTTTCTCCAAAGAATTCTGGAGTGGCGGATCTAACCTTGTTGCTCCTTACAATTTACAAAATTTGTTTGCCGCTTAATTCATTCCAATCTCATCCCATCCCAGTTTATATAGATTTTTGGTTTTTTACTCTTACACTCTCAAGTGTGATCAAATGATAAAAAAAAGGAGTGTTTGGGTTATTTTTATTCTATTGATTATTATTATTTGTGGTACATCTTGTATGCTAAGCACACAAATTAGTTTTTAGTTTTGTACTTTTTTTTTATTTTTAGGGATAGTATTGGGAGGAAAGGTTGAGTTCTTGCTTGTAATAATGAGAGGGATCCGGTACGACCAATATCTTGTAATCAATAAGTACAAATATACGAAGTAAGAAGCAAAGTGATCATAGTGACATTTTTCTTGAAATTGTTCATTGAATATATACTATGTGCCTTGATTTTCAATTTCTAACCTGCTAATTAAATTCAATTAATGGAATTTGGTCATTTAGGGTTTGCTTTCTTTGCGGAATACATTGTCTTCATTTTAGTCCCCTCAATTTATTCTATTCCATTCAATTCCAATCTATTTCACTCCAATTTCACCCCTTAATTCAATCCGTTTCAATCAATTCAATAAAATTTATGTTAGTTTGTGTCTTGAATATGTTTAGTGCCCCTTCAGAATAATGTATGACATGGGGTACGTAGCATCTCTTCTGCCTGTTGACATAGTCGACACGTTGTCGGTGAATCATGTAAATTATGTGTTTGTGTTTGTTAATCTTTACTACCGATTATATTTTTGCATCTATTATTAAAATTCAATCTCAATCCATTCTTTTACAGTCCAATCCATTCTAAATTTCTAATCTCATGAAATGTATACACCCTTATGGCTCATTTGGTTATTGGTAATAAATCGTGATAATGAGAATAAATTAAGGAAAACAAGGTTACAAATCACTATGGAAACATATTCTCCTTTCCAAGTTTAAGTTTTCTTCATATTTTTCATTACCACCCATTACAATTGGAAATAGTGATATTAGATGAGAATGAATATTGTGAAGAAAATTAAATAAATTGGAGGCACACTAGCATAATCCTGGGAATGAAAATTGATTTTTTCTACCAAATTTACATATAATTTCATTCCAATTACCATTATTTATAACCATTATTGTTAGAGGAAAGAAAATGAGATGACTGGCTAGTCATTTGGCTAAATAATAGATATCGTTGTATATTATTAGAGATACCAGATAGGTTCCTAATGTGAATTTTCCTTGTGATGGACTGAGAAACAGAAGATGCTAGTTGTTGTGAACTTGTGATGGATTGAGAAATAATTACAAAAAGAAAATTGAATAAAAAAATAATAATATTTTCGTTTCTTTTTAAATGCGACAATTTGACATAAAAAAGAGGAAAAATGTCTATTCATTGCATTTAAAAATAAACGGATATAGGATTAGAAATCCGATCAATTCACGCATGTGATAATTAGATATAATTTTTACCTAAGTGTATCTCACCTGGAATTCGAGGAGTTGACCGACCATTGGGCCAAAGCTCCCTTCTCATCTATACCTAAGGATGTCTTAGCTAGTGACTAAAATTTTGATTTCTAACATTAAATTGAGCCATCTGAATATTTCAAATATACTCGGTTGGACAAAAGTTTTGACTTAACAAATAATAACGCGCAATGTGCAAATAAGGGCTTGAATTTAATAATTTGATTTTAATTTTAATTCAAAATGAATAGAAATGATCATGAATAAATTAGAGATCAATTTCTGCTCATTACAATGCAAAATAAACAATATTGAAAATAAATAAAAAATAACAAATGTAAATGAGCAATTTTGGAAATTAAATGAGTAATCTAAATTTTAAAATGTAAATAACTAACCTATAACATTCATAAATTTTAATAAGAAAATTTATTATAAAGTTAATTTTATTATCAGCATCAAAATAAGTAATCCGGAAATTATGCTCAAAAATATGTAAATATGACTGTTTTTACACAAGAGTTTTTTATATCATTTTTTTTGAAAAATAGCTCGGGTGCTCCAATCTAAAATTGGTCCGGGATCGGTTTGATCGATGGACTGAAATCATACGATTCTGCAAATCTAAAACTAGATAGGAATCATTCTTGCCCGATCTGGGTTTGGAATAATTCAAACATTAATCTTTAAAGACTTACGTTTAGACTAGTTTGTAACAGACTGAAATTTTGATATTATTTTTAATAAAAGTATTATTTATGTTGAACCAAACCATAATTTTTTGTGTTTCGACCGGATCGGACTAGAATCAACCAATCTAGTTTAATCGTGTCCCGACTTCAATTCCAATCCGATTTGTGATTGTGAACACCCTTAGGGCTTGTTTACTTCAGATTATATTCAGTTCAGTTCAGTTCAGTTCATCTCTATTTAGTTCAATTAATACACTTCTATTTAGTTCAGTTCAGTTCAGCTCTATTCAGCTAATGTAAACGAGCCCTTAGTATATATGTATCGCTGCAGGATATACTTTTTGATATTTTTTTTATGGTTTTGAGTAATCTCAATCAGATTGATTAACAACAATTGATGAATAAAATAAAAGATCGAATGAATTGAATTTAATGTTGTGAACTTGTGAAGTACATATATATATTACAATTTACAAATATCAAAGTTTTAAGGCTTTAACCATGTGTTCACGGATTCAACAAAACTATAATCTCTAGGAGCATGCTAGGTTTTGTTAGAATATATTACTGTATATTTTATCGTGTTACTGGATCCACAACATATTTAAAGGTTTTTTTTTTTTTTTTTTTAAAAAAAAAAAAAAGACTAACATATTTAAAGGTTTGTCACATATATATTACATCACTAATATACAAATCCTTTTTTCAACTATTTTTATTAACAATAGGCAAACATATTCAATGATTTTTAGATGTATCTAGTATAAAAAATTTGCAGTGTAGAATAAAAAATCAAAACTCTTCACAGAAATAGGTTACTAATTAGTAACCCAACCATCGCAACCAAACAAACCTTTTACTACTAACAAGAAGTTTGTAGACAAACACCTCATGATAAACCTATTTCTGCAAATTAAATGCCCTAATTACCCGTGTAATTAGAAGCCAAATTAAAAAAAAATGTTAGTCTTCATTATTTTTTATGTTTCTTTTTGTTAATTATGTTTTAATTTTTTTCTCCTATAAAGGTATTCTCAAACATAACTAACAAAAATAAAAGACAAGCAGGACTTCTAGCGTGATGATGGATTGATGGGACATAGGCCTTATTTGATTCACATTATTTATTTCAACACTTTATTACTTATTTCAGATTAGATCTTATTTGAACTTATTTACTTATAGATACTTATATATCATATACTTATTTCAACATTTTTACTTATAGATACTTATTTGAACTTATTGATACAATATTTTTTTAATACTTATTGGTACTTATTATAACAATAATTATCATTATTATTTTTACTATTATTATTATCATAATTATTATCATTATAATAATTATTATAAAAATAATCATCATCATTATTATTATTATTATTTAATACATAATGATAATCATTTTTTGAATTTATTGATAATTATTTGAGCTTATTGGTACATGTATGAAATTATCTTAATTTTACTGAGCTAATCTGAACTGATAAATACTAAAAAATAGTTGAAGAAAACATGATCAAACTACCCTGTCAGGCTATCACATTTCATCCCAAAGATAATTTTATGATAAAACCACACTTAAATCGATACAATAAAATCCAAATTATGCTTGAATTAGATAATTTTGGGCGGATGATTTCAAAACCTCACACTTGAAATTAAGTTGAATTGATCCACACTCCTTCTCCCCTTAAAATTAAATTGATTCTCTTTTATGAATGAGGTGCCTATATATATATATATATATTAAAAAAAAAGGTGCGGAAATAACCTCTCCAAAGTTTGCACTATATATCCCAATTCCCAAGGATAATTTGGGCCAAGGATTTTGACCGTTTAAATACTAAAGGTTGACACGACACGATGCAATCATTAAACGTTGTTATTCTTACTTCGCAAAGCTGTAAAAAAATACACAAGATCACTGCCTTATTACTGGTATTTGTACCCACAAAGCAGTCGAATATAAGACCTCTATTTCTCCATCATTATTCTTATAATAATCTCGTTTAAACATCCGATCATATATAGGAGTCGTCCTTTAGCAAATTATAGCACGAACAATAACCTCAAATTTAACACTAATTAATTAGGGTCATGTATAGTTTATTAATGTAGTATATATGTAGGTACATGATTGTATTTTATACTGAATATATATGGCAGTGTAGGGCTATGTTTAAGGATCATTTTACATAGCCCTTAGGGTTATCCGGCTATGTTTAAGGTCTAAAAATGATAACCTTTAATTAAATCAAATATATAATGCACCGAATGTGTGATTTTGAAATGCATACTTAAACTTATACTACAGTTTTTAAAAGTATGTTACACTAAATACTTATATGCATGTAGTCCTAACATTAGCTTAGATTTTTTTATTTATTTTTGGAAAAATGGACTTTGGGTGGTCTGTTCAAAATAATCTCACCTTCTATTTATTCCAAAATAATCCAACATTTAAACCTTATCTTCTCATTTCGGACTCATTGATAGATTAACATGTTACAATAGGTCATTTAAGATCGAGGATTAACCGGTTTGACATTAATTTACACATTTGACCACCTCAATTAACTAAAATTTAACAACTAATATAATTTTACTAATAATTAAGCCTTAAACTTAAACTAACCCTAACCCCTCCAACTCCTTCAATGGCAACCCCACCATAAGCAACACCACACCATCAGAAATAATGGCCAGTACCAACACTGCAAAACACCATCTGAAACGGCCAGCCTCACCCCGCAAAACACCATCTGAAACGCCCAATCCCAATCTTGCAAAACACCATCTAAAACGACAAGCTCCACCCTTGTAATACCCCATCTGAATCCCCAACCCCACCCTCATAAAACCCCATATGAAACAACTAGACCCACCCCCGTTAACCCCCATCTAAAACAACTAGACCCACCCCCGCAAAACCATCTGAAATCCTAGTCTCTCCGCCGCAAAACCCCATCTAAAACGACCAGCCCCACTAGTGAAAAACCTAAACGGAAACCACCATAAAACCCCATCTTAAACCATGAGTGAGGTTTGATTGAGGGTGGTAGGTGGACGGGTTTTTGTGAGAGGGTGGTGGTGGTAGGTTGACGGTTTTTTTGTGAGAGGGTGGTGGTTGCTTAGTTGTGGTGGCGGTTAAGAAGGGTGGTGGTGGTTGAGTGAGCGGTTGGTGAGGCTATGGTGGTGTTAGCCATTTTAAGAAGAGAAGGTAGACGGAAATAGAAGAAGGAAGATGGCCATTAAGAAGGAAGATGGAAGGAGGCGACCTGCTAAGCAGGTTTTGGGTAAATGGGTCCAAATTAAAATAAGAAGATAAGGTATAAAGGTTGAAGGTGGGATGATTTTGAGCAGACCATCGAAAAGTGGGATTGTTCTTTTCCATTTATCCTTTATTTTTAATATTGTCTACATTCTTGACAAACAGGCCTAGGCCGCGCCACCAGGGGAGAAGGTTTTACCTTAAAACCATATTGTAATGAGGTAATCAACCTATATTATTTTTTCAATGTGGGATTTATTTCCAACACTCCTCCTTAATTGAAATCCAACCGGCTCTGATACCATGACAAATAGGTATGAGCCGTGTCCACCACGGGGAGTTTAAGTCCACTTTACAAGACCAAAGAAGTTTCACCTCAAAATCATATGGTATTGAGAGGATTAACCCCTTAGCATTATAAGGTGGAGACAACTTTATTATTTTTTCAACGTGGAATTAATTCTCAACACTCCCCCTTAATTCTAAATTATTTTCCACTCACATATGAGCTTTACAGAGGCTTCACAATTCTCAACATAAAAAATCCAAATATAAAAAAGGCAGTAAATTCCCCCTGTTCAAATTTAACGTCTACTCCACTTGTTCCAATTTATTTATTTATTTTTCAATTTGTACCAAAATAAAGTTTTTTTTTTTTTTTTGACATTTTATGCCAATAATAGAAGGTTACAAACTTGCAATCACATAACTTGATTTTGTTCCCCTCAAAAAAAAAAAAAAAATCTGATTTTGTTAGTGCAAAAATTTAGGGTCTGTTTACTTTCACTACTAAAAAACTACGCTAAGGCAACGCTTCAAATGTGTTGCTATAGGGCTTAAAAATGTTGCATAAAGCCAAATGCAACGATTTACAAAGTATTTCAATAAGTCTTGTTGCATTAGGTTATTGCAACACTTATATTAGGCTATTGCAACACTTTTAAAAAGCGTTGCATCAATAGTAAAAGGCAACGTTTTTTCTATGCAACATTTTTAAATTCCTATTGCAACACTTTTTGAAATTCATATGCAACAAATTGCAACATTTGTTTTAGTTAAAAGCAACACTTTTGAAAAATTTCATGCAACAAATTGCAACTTTTTTTCAATTATATGCAACACTTTTTAAATATTCATGCAACATATTTCTTATATTATGTGTAACCAATTTGCAACACTTATTTGCCAAATTGCAACACTTAATTTATATAATATAAACATTTATATTATAATATACGTACTTGGTGATTCCCTGTAATACTTTTGTAAGAGCTTTTGAACAAATGAAATTTACATCTTAAAAAGTTCATAATATTATAACAGAAGATGGCAAAACATACAAATACTAGTTTTGGATCAGTAACATAATATTATAACAAATACTAGTTTCATACTAGTACTTTCAAGTATGAAAATATTACAAAATTAGTTTCAGATCACTAGCACTTTCAAGCATGAAAGTATTACAAAATGACAAGCTAAAACTTTCTTAATCCCCAAAAACTTGTCCAAAAACTAACATGATATGTCAATTCTTCATTTGACGATCCATATATATACATATATGTACAACAAAAGGCTTTGGATCCTTCCTTCTATAAGCTAGACATGCATCTTCGTAACCTGGGGCAAAGAAAAATTAGATTGTTATCACTATGCTAACAAATGATAGGTTTGAGTGCCCTTGACATGGAAAAAAGAGCTTTATATAACATTCACTAGTACAAAAAGTGGATTTGCTTCATTTAAAAAGCTTAGTATAACAAAATTAGGAAGGTAAAAAGAAATCCAGCTATATTCTAGACCTTCAGGATCCACCTGAAATATAGGGAAATTATATGTGCAATTCATATAATACAAAAAGAAAATGGTTTCATGAGAATATCACAAAGAATTTTTATGGAAAAAATTCCCACCCCTAAGAGATAGATTTTGGGCGAATTGACAGCCATACTTGAACAATTAAGATATTGTAACAACAAGTCCAAGAGCCAAAAGATTTTCCCTTGATTGTGAACTGCATAAGAACACAATAAGGTAGAGAAATAAATCAAATAAGTCAAATTACATCCAGAAATAGATGGTTCTTTCTTTATATGAGAGATAATAATCATTTCTCACTTATGTAAGTGAACAATTCATGAATCATGAAAAGTACAAAAGAGTTTCCAATATTAACTTCTGCCAACAAAGGGTCATAATAAATGGCCTGGATCATGTTGCCAACAAATAATTAAGAATGATAGAAATTTAACTTCTAAATAATCTAAGAAGATGGAATAAATGGGATTATGTTTCTTAGCAACAAAAGAAAGAAACGAGGTGGAGATTACACTCAAACGCAAAATACACATATTTTGAAAGCTGTCAAATAACATGTCCATTGTCTTCAAAATTTGAGCAAAGTATAAAATTTCATCATATGACCAGCAAATTCAATAACTTTCCTGTAACCAATAATACTCCCAGATACAACAAACAAATAATCATTTAATTCACCACACCGAGTCAACAACCATCATACTAATTAACACTAGAAACAATAGTAGATTTACATCATTTCTCAAATTCATTGGTTTTTTGGACAAAACACACTAAAACCATCACAACTTTTAGCACCGAATTCGAAATCAAGAAATTCTTGAGCCTAAATTTATTAAATTTTCAAGAACTACAAATCTCATTAAGAGCATTTTGCAAAAACTGACTTAAATCTGTCAAAATGAGCAAGACAGATTACGACTTACGAGTTGAGGCACAAATTCACTAAAAATAAATCAGCAACAATGAACTTAAACTTTTGGACAGCAGCCACACAACAAAATAAATTGACTTCATGCAGCAACAACATCCCCAACAATTATATGAAAATACTTGAAAAAAAATTAAACATCCTTCAATCCCCAAATCAATTCATAGTTCCCATCATTCTTTCTCTCAACACCTAATCAAATTAGACTAACAGCTACAACAACATCCACAAATCAACAAAACAATTCCAACAACAAGAAACATACCAAAATCAGATTTATTTACCCAAATCAACAACCTAAAAAAACTAATCAAGTAAACCTTAGAATCAAAGAGGGAGGAGTGTGGGTACCTTGGGTGGTGGTGGATAGAACGAACAAGAGAGGAAGAAGGGGCGGCGACCACCACCAGCAACAATTCCGAGGGCGACGACCGCCGAATGTGGTGGAGAATAGCGAAAACAGCCCAGATGCAACAACAAAACCAACAATTTCATATTTTATTTTCTTTCTTTGTAAACCCTAACATAAGCAATCAAAGTGAGAAGAGGAAAAATGAGGTTACCATGATGATGGAGGTGGCGGAAATCCGTCGATGGGGAGGCGAGACGACGCCGGAGACGGTGGAAAAGCAGTAGGGGGGTCGTGACTCGTCAAGAAGGACGCGAGAGAGGAATGTGCGTTGTGTTTTATGTCTTGAGTTTGCTCATAGCCTGACTAGCCTCATACGGAGTATTGCTTTTGAGAAGTGAGATGGTTATTTATTAAATATATATCCATCTCATTCGTATTTATTTTTTTCCCCCCAAATCCCATAAATCTCAAGCCTTAATTTTAAAATAATTTTTATGTTATAGAATTAAAGATATTTAAAGTGTAAAAACACCAAATTAAATTATTTGATCTGATCTTAACTTATTTACTTGATATGATATGATATGATCTGAAATGAGTAATGAGTTGTTGAAATAATGTCTATTAAAAAGGCTTTCATAGGAGGATATTTTATTTTTTATAAAAAACCGTAACTTGTGTGCAATAACTGATGCGGCTTTTGTTTTGAATCGTAGCATTTATTTAACCTTAAAAAATAATGCACTTTTATCCACTAGTGAAAGTTCACAGTAACAAAATTTAGATAAAAAACAGCAAGTCAATAACAATTAATGAAGAATAAAAAGTTAACAATTAACGGTTATCACAATGCCAGATTGAAGCATTATCCACTAAAGGTATAAAATCGAAGAAAGAGCCAAGCAATCGGTCGGTAATTTTTTTAGAAAAAAATAGGATATAATTTACCGACCGAAAATTCAGTCGAAAAAAACTAAAAATCTTAAAGCAATAAGTAAATACCATCTGAAAATGATGGGTAAATTTAAGTAGAGGTCGAAAATTATCGTCGGACAAAAAAACGTGCAGTATACCGATTTTTTTTAGAGGTCGGTAATTTCGGTCGATAAAGACATGAATTCTTGTTGTGCCACCGATTTGAACCCAAGATGTAACAACCCTAATTTTATAGGTATTTCTGTCGTATGTTTATGTGTATTTATGTGTTGCTATGTATGGTTCAAATTTATTTTTGAACTATTTATTTTATTTTTTGTGAATAATTTCGATTTAATTCGAATTATTTTATTTTGATTAGTTATTATTTATTTTAATTATTATTTAATTAATTAGAATTTTTATTATTTAATTTTCTAATTAATTATTTAATATTTTTGGGCTAAATCGATTTAAGCATGATTAATCATGCAATTTTTGTAAATTAGCCCAATGGATCACGAGAGCCCAATTTGGCCCATGTTGGCTTGAGGAAACCGGCCCCCTTATGTGTGCATGGCAAGGTTTTGCCACTTGCCTCATGTTCACACCTTGAACTAACTCTATATATAGAGGAGTTAGTAAGGCTTTTGCTCATTTTTGTCATCCTAACACTTTGATCATCACTTGCCATCAAAAGAAGCAAAAACTCCCTCCATTCCATCATTGCCACACGCCATTTTTGGCTAATCATTCATCACAATTGTTCATCATCTTCTCAAACCCCAAACTTAAAGATTCAACTTCCATTGATCATTAAGTATCCAAACACAAACTAAACCTCATATTTTGCATTCAAGATCTATAGTTCGGGTTTGGTTTTGGGTCGTGTTCGTGTGGGTGTTCGAGTGGTGACCGTGGTGGTGCCGTGTGTCGTGCATAGCAGCCGTGCAGCAGTGGCCGTGCAACAAAGGTGGTGTACGAGAGGTGGCCGTGTGGTGTACGTGGTGCCGTGCGTGTGTGTCCGTGTTGCTTGGGCCGTGTGTTTGCACTTCCGGGCAGCAAGTTTTTAGTGATTACCTTGTTAATCTTCATCAAGGTAACATATTTTCTCAACTTGATTGGTATACTATGATCCATAGTATAGATTAAATGCATAAGATTAGTTTATGTTGAAGTTTTTACATGTTTATGTGTATGAATGTAAATCTGATTTTTTAAGTGATTTCATGATGATTTTAAGGTTTAAAATGATGATTCTATGATTGATTATGTTAGTATTAAGTTTATGTTAATCATGTTCAAGTTTGATGAATTTTGGATACTAGAAAGTGATGATTTCATATGTTGAATTGATGGAAGTATGCGTGTAGTTTGAGCATGTATGGATGAGATCTTGATTCTTGGATGAGTTCTTGGTTGAAGTTCTTGAATCTTGATTGAGTTCTTGATTGAAGATCTTGAATCTTGGATGAGTTCTTGATGAGTTCTTTGAGTTCTTGATGAGTTCTTGATTGAGTCTTTAAAGTTAAAGAAAGTTAAAGAAAATGTTAAAGAAAGTGATAAGATGTCGTAAGATGATTGGTTTACATGTTATTTTCTTAATTCAAGGCGTAAGATGCAACTTAAGAAGTAACTAAGAATGTAAACTTCGGATTAAAGATGTTAAAGATTAGCTTGATTTCGTTACTAGATGCCTAATTCGTAGAGTAAGATTCTATGTTTTTGGGTTAAGACGTTGCCCATATCCTAACCGCGGTATTGGGATAGTGATTATCACTATGTCGTCTTTGACATGGATTTCCAGTAAGATTGGTTTCATAGGGTTGGGAGTAAGATTCTCAATCCTGGCATAGTTGGAAAGTTCGTTCGCGTAAGATGCGTTCGTACGTGCGTAGTCCGGTCTAGTATGCGAATGATTGCGCTAAAGTAAAGATTGGTTAAGTTGTTGAGTCAAGTATGATTATTTGCTATGATTCGCATGTTTTGATATGATTTGGGTTGTTTGATTTATGCTATGTTCTTGTGTATTCCCGTTAGTGTGAGACAGTTATGTTACTCGCCACTGATGGTGGACTATTGTTTATTTTTCAGGTAATTCTGATGATGAGGTTCTTGCTTAGCTTTGGGTTGGGCGAGCTCCGATGTTGTTATATAGTTGTATTACTGTTATTTTATGATTTTGGTTAGTTTTGAGCTATAGTAGTGGTACTTGTATACTTTACTACAACTCTGACATGTATTTGGAGTTACGTATGTTAGTAGTTGTAGTTTGACTTTTGGGATTAGTTGTGTACAAACTTGTGGGTATCTGTACTTTTGGGTTATAGTAATAATATTTTGAGGTTTTGTTTAATTTTTAAGTATTTTAGTTTGTTAGTTCTGACTATTCGACTCGTCGGTTTCTTCCGCGCCGGTTTAAGCGAGTCGGGTCCTCACACAAGAACTCCCTAAAAATTCATATATAAAAGGAAAATTTGATGGGAATAATCCCAACTTTCACACGTCTGCTCAATTTGGTCCCTACTTTGGATTAACTCAATATAATCCAAAGTTGCACAACATCTTCTCAATTTGGTCCAACTTTCACACGTCTGCTTATTTTGGTCCCTAGTTTACCTTAAGTTACTTGATACAACAAGTAAAAAATAGCATTAAGACCAAATTGAGAAGATGTTGTGCAACTTTGGATTATACTTAGTTAATCAAAAGTAGGGACCAAAATGAGCTGACGTGTGAAAGTTGGGATTATTCCCATCAAATTTTCCTATATAAAAACCCAATTATTTTTAAGAAATTTGTAGCTAAAACACCCAGAAATTCGAATATCTTGTGACTCTTTCTTTCGCCTTTCTCGAAATTTGCAACATTATTATTAAGTGTTACTTGAATTGTTGCATATAATAAGCTAAGTAAGAATGCAACGCTAGTAGATTGAGTGTTGCATAAACCAAATAAAATGCAACGTTTCTAAAAAGTGTTACATTTAGTGTTGCATAAACCAAAAGGAATGCAACGTTTATTAAAAAGTGTTGCATTTGAGAGAGATATGGCAACGCTTTAAGATGAAGTGTTGCAATTTATATTACATTAGCAAAAAATGCAACACATGTAAACAGTGTTGCAAACAAATTGTTGCAATAGGTCAATTTTGTAGTAGTGTTTGGTATAAAACGTTTTTGGTGTAAAATAATTTTTCATGAAAAACATTTTACCTTGGAAAACTCATTTTCATATAAATTTTTCAATGTTTACTTGCATGGAAAATACATTTTGCTCCCAAATTTGGGGAAAAATATTTCCACTGACCGCTATGGTGTAAAATGGGTTTTTACTCCAAATTTTACATTTTATTTTTTCACCCAATTAAAGTAAACGATGTAAAATTGAAAAACTATTTTCGAGGAAAATACTTTTCGCTCTGGTAAACGGAGCCTTAATTAGCTAAAATTATGCTAATAGCTTACGTAAATGTTGGTCCTTTAGTCAATAGTGGTTGAAATAAGATCTTAATTTATCAGTACTAACCTGTAGCTAGTTATCTCCTTTATCCTAAGTCATCAAGGGTTCTGATACATCAGTAACATCACAATAGATCGAGATAATTAAAATTGTTGGGTCGGAGTCTATATACTTGGCATGTTTCATAGATAAATGGGTAAGTTTCAGTTCAGATTAGTTCGAAAATTACCTTTAATAATTAAGTTCAATAATTTTAATTATGTCCAATTAGGTCCAATAATGTGTACTTCTTTTAAGAATTCAAGCTAATCAGGCTTGTGGATGCAACACATACCCATCGCAAATGAGAGCGTAGGTTTAGTTAAGGCCCAGTAATAATAGGTTATATATTCTATCATTCAATAAGTTCAATTAGATATAATCATGTTTAATACTTCCTCCGCTCCATATTAATTGCAACACTTGGACCAAAAAACTCTTACATATTTGGTCAAAATGTTGCAACTATTATGGACTGGAGGAAGTATGTTCAAGTCTTATAAGTTAAAGAGAACATTGCAAAGCATTACCAGAAGTAGTATAAAAGCAAAAGAAAAAAAAAAAAAAAAAAAGGTTTGCTTAAGGTGGAGGAAAAGTAATTAAGATGTTTCAACAAAGATTGTGATGTATTATGCTTTATACCGTTACGGACTTACGGCTAAGTCTTCTTTCAACTCTTGTGTTTTTTTTTTTCCTAAAGAAAACAACAACCTTGACTTAGCTTTTATATGTGCTTGAGGAAGGAAAGGTAGGTGATAATGCGTTAGACTTTTTCTCTCATAATTTAAAGAGCGAGTTTGACGTTTTATATTCAATCGGAGGACATTATTGAAATGTCAAAATTGTGGAGATTGAGACATGCAAAAACCAAATGTAGACAAATTATTTAGTTTATATAACACGATATAAACCTGCTTCCAAGAAAAAAGAGACAAATACATAGATCACCGAAATTACTGGAACGAAAACATTATATTTAATTTACGTAGCAAATTCTTTCACGGATTCCTGGAGATTGAGTTATATAAATAAGATCATTAAGATGTTATATATATGAATTAAGTATTTGTTGTAGTGTTGCTAGTTATATATGTCTATGTAATTGTGAGTAGTCACGCACTTATATTTTTGCTACTCGTTTAATCATATTTATACAGAAATAAACTCTGCAACTGACTATCTAGCCACTACAGGTCATTGCTGTTAACATACATATAACATTTTGAATTGAATTAATCTGAACTAAATCAAGTTAAATTCTAAATTAATCAAGAACTAATCAAACAAAATTAAAATTTTAGGAATCGAGTCCAAAAATAAAGAACAAGGCTCTGTTCTTTAGGATTGATCTGATTTGATCTGAACTGATCTGATTAGGTGGGGGTATTATTTTGTGAGAGTATAATATTAAAACAAAGCTGAACTGATCTAATCTGATCTGATTATTGTAGCTTTTAAGTCCAAAAGAACGGGGCCTAACTCATTCATGCATATTTTTAGTGAACGGAACTTCCTGTAACAGGAGATAGATATGAGAGGTGAACGTACACCGCTATAGTTTGGTTCAAATATCTGATTAATTAATTTTACGTTTGAATAATAACTTTTGCATGGGTTTATAAATAATCATATATAAAATGAGATATGTCAAACATGAACATTTGATTTATTATTATGATTATTATTATTATTACTCTGTATTATTATTATAATACTTATTTTATTATATATTTTTTTATAACTTTTGATCCTGTTTTCATACAAGAGTATTTGATATTTATTTAATTTGGCAATATTAGGTTGCTACTTGCTAAACATGAATTTGCTAGAAGTTTGATTAGTCAATGAGTATATATAAAGGGGAAGAGAGCAGTGCAATATTGGATATTTTCGGGGCCCAAAAAGAAACTAAAAAATAGGCTCGTGGAGACACATTTCATCGACCAAATATTCAAATCCTTACAAATGATTTTATTAAACATTTTAATATTAATTGAAATCGTAAGGGGAATGATTAATTGAAACAAGATCAGATAAAATACATTGTCGATTTAATTAGGAATAATAAATAGGATAAAAATTATGGCAGAGTTGAAATATTTAAAAGTTACAGTTTGGGGTTTTATAGGAAATAAGTTGATACCTAAAAAGAAAATATGGATGAGATAATGAAAATATAAAGCTAATTTAATTTGAACAGATAATGTTTTGCTTATTGTAATTAATGACTCTTGAATTTTTATTTAATTTAAGTATATATTTACAAATATAAAAAAAATAAAGAGGTGGGGCCCTACAAAAAAATCTTAATATCTTTAGTTACATTTTATCAAAATTATAATAATTAGATTTAATAAATTATACATTGATGCGAATCCAATGAGATCCCACATGAATATATTTTTTATACGTATAAAGGATAAAAACTAGCTATATAAGTGACCATAAATAGTAGCAAATTGCAAACGTTGCAAGAATTATGGAGCGGAGGAAATAACCGAAGTACCTAATTTGTTATTGGTTTCATTTTATTAGATTAAAAAAAACTACTGGCTAACCCCTACTCAATTACTAGTCAGTCTATAAGACTAGGGGTGAGCAAAAAAATCGGGTACCCGGTATTGGACCTGATCCTGGTTTGGAACCGGTGGATCCGAACACGGAACCGGTGTAACTGGGTCTGGTCCTGGGTCCAAAGAAGAGGACCCGGTTGAAGATGGTTCTGGATCTGGTAGTAAAATTGGGGACCCAGTACCCAGTGGGTACCCGATGGAACCGGGTCCGGTTTTGGGTATCCTGTTGGATCCGGGTCTCGCACTAGGTACCCATTGTGTAGGACCGTAATTTAACTTATTTTATTGTAATTCCTTAATCCATAAAAAAGCTCAACTAATTATTCAAGTAATATTGCTTGCCGTAATTAGTAAAGTATACTACATTATTTTTTAAATTACACGAATCGGGTATTCGGTTCCAACCGCAGTTAGCAAAGTAGTGCTATATTATTTTACAAATTACACAAATTGGGGACCCGATCCCGCCAGTTCCAAGGCCGGGTCCCAAAATCTAGGAACCGGTTGAGTTGGGTCCGGGTTTGGTTCCAAATTCTAGTTACTGCTTGTAGGTCCGGGTAGCCCAAAATAGACCGTGTAGCCCAAAATAGACCGGGTACCCGGTCCTGCGCACCCTTATATAAGACTATAGGACTTTCAACTTATTGAGTGGTAAAGATTTACTAACACATACAAAGCGTCTTGCCCTTGATATTGCTTTTTATGAAATGGTTGGATATTAAGGTAGTTGTAATTGGAAATTCTCAAACCAAACCTGCTTTTAAATGGGGTTTAAATATCAAAAATTCTGGATTGATTTTTCTTGGGCCGTTGGAGATGCGTGACATCTAATTCAACGTCGACTAATATGAAGAATTGTCGTGTTTTCTAGCCGTTCACATGGCTGAACTTGGATGATGTAGTTGTACAACATTATTCCTTCAGAATTCAGCTTCCATGGCTTTGTCCTATTATGTTCAACCCTAGCATTTGTCGTAGTACATGTTTTTGGCCTTTATATGGATGGGCATTAATATGCTTTTAATTACTTAATACCCACCCAGGGGTGCTTATTGAGCTGGGTAGTTCGTAAGCAGCTCGAGTTCGACTCGGTCAAAGCTCGACTTGAGTTGGCTCGTCCTCGCTCGAAACTGCTCGTGACTTGATAATTTTTTAAAAATCAATAATTTTCTACGTTAAATATTTGAAAAACAAAATTAACCTTGATATTTAATACTTCCTCTATAAACGAATTCTTGTAACAAACCTCATTGGCACGGACTCCAAAAATAATTTTGTAAGTATGTTTAAGTTACGTTGGTAGATTAGTAAAAGTATGACATATAAATAAAATGAAGTGGTCTCCCTTAAAAAAAGTTTTGTATTTTGTTGGTAGATTAGTAAAAGTATGAGAAAGAAATAAGTAAAAACTTACCAAATAGAGGAAAGTTGGTATTTTGTTACAAGAATTCAAAAACATCCCAAAATAGCAAATGTTGCAAGAAGTCATTTACGGAGAAAGTATAATAAATTAATAAACTTTAGCAATATATTATTTTTCATAAAGAAAAGAAGATATAATCAATAATTTTCCTTTGAATAAATTAAGATTCAAGAGGACTAAAACATTAAACGAGCAGCTCGTGATCGGCTCGAAACCTGATGAGCATGAGTCGAGCAACCCCCAGCTCACGATCGACTCGCTCGATAAGCACCCCTACTCCCAGCTAACGGCTAACACATATTATTTTATATAGCAATCACGGGAGTCGATGATCTGATGGTGTGTAAAGAGAATTTAATATTTATAATAGGGTTAGTATTGACATGCATAAGAGTCCAATCCCTCAAAAATATACGCAAGTTGGAGATTAGGAGGTGATGAAAAGAGAGTTGGTAGGGCAGTTATTTCAACCCTATAACTAGTCTCTGTGACAAAGTAATACTAGGCTATAAAAAATAAGAACTATTATTTTATATGAAGAAAAAAATAATAATTGTTCTTATTAAAAAATAATTGTTGTTATTAAGAACAATTATTGAATTAGGTATTGTGAAAAGAGTTGATAAAATGGGAGAGGGCAAGGTGTGGCATATGTTTCTATCGTTGGCCCCTCCCCTCTTTGGACGAATATAACAACTAACAAGCTAAGCAATTTGTTAGCACGCATATGGAATATCATAGCTCAATTATTTGTTAAAAAAGAGGGTCCATATATTTTTGTCAATAGAAATTAATTTAAGAGAGTTTTATTAAAACTTCAATTGCCACTCATTTTCAAGAGCCACTCCATTTGTTACTCACATTGAAAGGTATGTACAACTTCTAGAATTACATGTTAATGGACGGAAAAAAATATAGTGCTAGATTCTTAGAAGCATGGAACCAATTGTGACTTGCGGAGATATTGTTTCAAATTCAAACCCAAAATGGTTAGATAAGAAAATTACATATTTGGCAATATATTTTAGGCAAAAAAATAAAATAAAATCCGACGAATTATTTATATATATTTTTCTCAGAAATCACTAAATCCTCCTAAAAAAAAAGGAGCCCTAATTTGCATATATTATCCCATCATTTTATTGTTTGCATATTTTCCTCTTAGCCCATTTATTCTTTCCCCCTCCAACACTAATACTAAATTTCTCCAATATTTTTTATAAAAAAAATCGACTTTTAAATTTAATTTCTCCATCAATTTTAATTTAATTTTACTTTTAATTTTAATAATTTATTTATTTTAAAACATAATTTCTCCATTTAATTTTAAGTTATTTAATTTATTATTTTAAATTTCTATTTCTAGTTTTTTTTATTTAATTTTTTTATTTTTAATAAAATAATAATAATAATAATAATATATTGTAATAATAATAGTGTACAATAAAATTTCAGAAAAGTTCACATCAAATTAGATCAGATTAGACCAGATTAGAAAAATTTAGATCAGATCAAACCAGAAAATTTTAAATTAGATATATAAAAAAAATTCAGATTAGATCATAAAAGTTCAAATCAGGTTAGAAAAGTTCAGATTAATCAAACGTCCCCTTAGTAATAATGTCGATGGACCAACTCAACTAAAAGTTTAAATTAAAGGTCGGAATCTTGGGCTTTTTTTTTTTTTTTTTTTGCAGGAAAACCATGAAAGACTTGTACACGACTTGTTATATCAGGAAATAACTTTGCCATGTGGTGCCACGGTGGTGGGGTAGGGGAGGAGGATCGAATCCAAGTCATACAATTTTTGAGTTTTTTTATCAACTTACGTGTAGAACATGTAAAACTAAAAAATGTGAAAGTTTGATACATTGGTTGGATTTGAGTGCAAATTAAGGTTGGATTTTTCCATAATATTATATATTGGTTGCTAAAACTTGAAAGATTTGATTAATAAAATCAAATTTCAAAAAAAGAAAGTACGTGCTTTCTAACTTCTAAGACATTGCATTTGCAATAATACAAATTTTCCCCCCAATTTCCAGAATATTTGAAAGAATGTCGAAAACAGAAACGAAGTATGTGACAAAAATAGGATCATGCTTCATAGTGGAGTAGAAATCTTTGAAGCTTTTTTTATTTGTCATAGAAAATGATGGGTCGAATCTTGAATGATAAAGTGTCCGTGCAACATGATCTATTTTACTTAAAAAATTTAGGAATGTGGTTAGCAATAAGCTGGATTTTTAAATTTTATATAATTATTTATTTTCAATTTTTTTAATTATTAAAAAAAGGGAAAGGTGCAAAGTGGAAGCATTAATCAATTTGCAATTTGCTTGTGAATAAGGGTAAAGCCATGATGAAGATGGTAATTGCATGAGTTTAGATCAAGTTGGGTCTTATCAGGTTAACTCATACTGAATTCAAATTATGTCGAATGAAGTCAATGAATTAACCATATTTATGTTGAATTCAGGTATTTTTAAGTTTAAGTTGGTATCAATTTTCACCTTATCAGTTTTAGTTTAGATTTAGATCCGACTATTTTCAAGTGAAATTTATTTTATGAATTTTGAATAACTTTCATATAAGGTTATTTTTATTTTTATAATTGAAATACAATGTATATATAGTGACACCACATATTAAAAACTCATCGTGTATCATTTTTTCAACATTTAATTTTCTTAGATTATGTTTGTTATAATATTTAAACATTATTTAATAAATTTTTAATTATCTATCGTAATATATTGACTTTTGCACCAAGCAATTAATTGTGTGATTGTAAATTAATCAATTGGCTACTTTTATTGGCATCAAATTAAATCAATGTGTGTTCGCTTGATGATTAATAAATTGAGTTTGAAGTATATATTAACCGTTATGACCAATTACTATAAATGGCATCAAACATGTTATACTAAGTAGATTTATTTTAAGTCGGGTTTTTTAGTAGGATACTATTAGGTTTGGTTATATTCAGGTTGGATGAAGGTTTAGTTCGGATGCCAATTTATCTGGTTCAATATAGGTGAAAGTTAATTTTAGGTCGGACACAAGTCAAATTCAAATACCTAATAATAAAATAAAATCGATTATTGGTTAAACATCAAGTCAGATAACAATCAGATACATATCAGATATCACCTTATTATCGGATTATCGTCAAATCGAATAAAGGTCAATTTCAGGAAGTTTTATAAGTCAAATTAGACTTTCAATTCAATACAAACAAACATTGCCAACACAAACAAGGAAAATTATTATATTTAAAAAAGTAAATAAACAAATAATGCAGGCTTTCGTAATGGGCCTGAAAGTATGGAACCACTGCTCATACATTCAATATCTTGGTTTGTCTGCTATATATGTGCCAAATGGAAAGCCCACGAATGTGATTAGGTACCATCTTCATGGTGGACTAAATATGGCTTTCTAAAAAAGGTTACATGTTGGAGGTATACTAGACTTCGTTTGACTAAAATTTTGCTTATTTGATATAATCTTATCTGAACTTATTGTCTAATTTTACAAAATTTTAACCGCATATATATACTAGTTAATTCATAAGAAAAAAATATCAATTGAGATTTTATTATATTTATATTAATGAGTTTTTTTTATAATATGTAATTTTGATAATATTTTTTGTTACGAAATTCAAGATATTTAAAAATATTTAAAAACCTCAAATTAAATTATCTTCTGAATTTGTTTTTTTCTGATCCAAAATAAATAATAAGGTGTTGAAATAATCTGAATCAAACAAGGCCATACTTTACACAATTCCCATTGATCACATCCTTTGTAGGTATACTAATAGTATTTATCTCGTGCAATACATGAAATCTAATTATTCTTTAAAAAAATATGAAAAAATAATATAATGATATATATATAACTATAATTAGTTTTAAAATATATTTTTAAAAGAAGAATAAAATAACAAAAATGATAATATTAAGTTTCGATATTAAATAACTTAGTAAATATAGGTTACTCATGACTAAAATATAGGTTATATACTTATATTGGTAATAATTACTAATTAATTTTAGTATAGCGTAGTGATAGTAATGTGACTTATGTTTTCAAATGTTGGGGGTTTGAAACTTGTTGTGCTTATTTTTTTCAAATATTTAGAAGTTTTCAATAGATGATAAACAATAACTAGTGAAAAAAATAAAAAAGGGTACCCAAAAAAAAATTATAGATATAATTCATGTTTGCAATGAATAATTTTTTTTTTACCATTAATACTTGTAGTTATTGATTTATAAAATATGATTAAAAAATAGTTTTAATTATGTGCACATTGAGATAAATCTAACAATATATCACATCATCACACTAATTATATTATTATGTGTAAATCATAATCTACAGATGGTCAAAGAAGCATTGAATTCAAACAAAAATCATCATCGCGTGATTCTGTAGCCGGGCGGAAGTGATGCTATAAGCAGAGCATGAAATGAAAATTTTATTGATGTTTTAGATCTAATGTTATTGTGTATTTATTCTGATCCTAATAAGTGTCGTTTGGCTTATCTATGCATCCTAGCACATATAGCCTAACATAGTGGGCATGTTCAATCGTAGTGCTTGGGGCAATTGCTTTTATTTAAGGCATTGACACAATATGATCATTTTTAATATAGCGAGTTAGATGGTGATGAGATACCATATCATAAAGATAATTGTGTTTACTAGGTGAGACCAATCACATATCAAAAGGCAACCCTAATATATACCAACTTGGTCTAAATTAGCAAGCTACGCCCTTATGGAATGAGGAGAAAAGAACAAGTCATTCGGCGGCATTCCTACCCCCAAATTAAAGTAGACCCAAAAAAAAAAAAGAAACTCCCATTGGAAAATTGACCTCAAATTTGTAGGGAAAATAGTGCCATCTTTACCGTAAGGCTAAGAATTAACATCATTTGATATTAACATTTTTATTAGGGGAGTAATTGAGTGACCCTAATAGTTGACAACCCTTCAAATATTGAATTTTCATTGGCAAAAAAACATCAAAACTTTACTTTTATACACCATCTCTCTAATTTATTGCAAATATCATAATATTTTAATATATTATATCTAAGAGGGTTGGTAACCCTTACGGCCCGTTTGATACTCGGTCATAAATGGCGGTAATTAGAATGAATTTACAACTAAATTTGTAAGGGAGATCAAAATTCATTCCCAATTAGTCTAATTTTCTTCACAAATATTCATTCCCATCTAATACTATCGTCCCCTATGGTAATGGATGATAATAGAAAATAGGAAGAAAATTCAAGCTTGGTAATGAAAATACATTTTCCATGGGAATTATAAGGTTCTTCCTTAATAAAATTACAATTTAAATTAATTACCATTACCGCAATTAATTAACAACAGCCAAACACACCGCCGTTAGGGTTACTCAATCATTTTCCTTTTTATTAACTCATGTAGTATTAATAAATCTATCACACCTACACTTTGATATTTAAAACTACACAACAAATTAAATCATGTATGTTCACTTATATGTAAATCATGAAAGATTCCAATAATAGTTCACAATAAAAAAAAAGTTCCAATTGTGAGTAGATAATGTTCGGTAGAGTTGGTTGCACCACTCTATAAATATAACAAAGTCTCAAGTACCAAAAAACTTGAGAGTTAGGACAGTTCGTTTTTTATGTCCCTCTTATTAAAAGACCACAACACACAATTCAATTCACAAAAGCTGATCTTTGTTTTGGTGCACATGCATAATTAAACCACCACCCTCTCTATCATATGGCAGTGCAAAACGATACAGCCAAAGCCAAAGCCAAAGCCAAAACCAAAACCAAAAACACAACAACAAGAATGTTTCCTGCAACGGTATTGTTGACAACTCTAATAATCTCTCTTTCTTCTTGTGTTGCCAATGCTCAATACAAACCTCCACTCTTTGTCTTCGGCGATTCACTCTACGACAACGGTATGACTATCTATGGCCATAAAACCATAGGTGCCGACAGCTGGCCGTACGGTCAAACCTACTTTAAAAAAGCGGCCGGTCGCTACTCCGATGGCCGCCTTATCCCCGATTTCATAGGTAAATTCGTACATCCATTCATTCATTATTATTTCAATAATAAAATACAAAACCAATTTCAATTTCTACGTTTCAAACCATTAGCAACGCACGTATAACACCAATTTTCTTGATATGAACTTCAACCATAAGCTTAAGCCATCAACAGCAGGCTAATAGTTAGCGTATGAAATCAATTCTTGAACTTCAACCATAAACTTAAGCAGTTGACTGAAGCTCAAGAATTGGATTTATAATCTTTTAACCAACTAATTAAACTAATTAAGCATTAATAATGTATGCTTGACTACGTAATTATGTAATTATTATGTTAATTACTTTGTTTGTTAAAATGATTATGAATTTTAACTCAAAATAAAATGTTATAGTTAAAAATTGTGTGTTTAAGAATTGTATGTTATATAATTGTACAGCTGAATATGCGGGTTTGCCGTTTCTACCGCCGTATCTATTACCGGGGTTGAAGGATTATACAAAGGGTGTTAATTTTGCTTCAGCTGGTTCTTGTATTCTTGTTGAACTTCGTCCTCTCACTGTAAGCTTAATTATCTTTTCCATCTTTTTCCTTCTTTTTATTTTTATTTCCCACTTTGACATTTTCTTTTGATTTTACTCGTATTATTATTATTATTATTATTATTATTATTATTTCAATCGGCGTACTTGGTCAGACGAATGAGCTAATTACTTGCAATGTTAATCAAGTTGATATTTTATTATTAATAATGCTTAAAAAATGGCGATAGCGATTAGCGAGGGTGAATTTTAGAAAAACAACCTCAAATAATTAATATAATAAGAGTTGTTGGTCTATGATAATGGAGATTGGAGACTCATTTCACGTTATATATCTGATTAATCCGATGATTGATGTTCACGATTTTGTTATATATTCTTGGAAAATTATTTATTTTCACATACTAATCATAAATGTGATCTGTATGTAATATTACGCTGGGTAATGACTATAATATCATGTTAGAAAATCATATCAAACAAAAACTTAAACTAATAGTGAATACGAATTATCATTTTTCAATATCGAACAAATATATCACAATCCATGTTAAGACTTCTTAAACCCGTATCAAGAATTCAAGACTTTTTCAAATAATGACGCTATTTAGCCTTTAGAATGATAGGACTATTTTCTCACCATTTTTTTTAGTGCACTAAGGTCCATTTTTTTTTAATTTCAAAAAAAAAAAAAAAAAAAACACAACCTATCTTTGAATCCAAGACAATCTACCTTTAAAATACTCTCAACATGTTAAAAGACCATTTCAACCAAAAATGGTACGAATTAATTCCGTTTAGTAAGGAGAGGGAGGAATGGGAGGAGAGATTTGAACCCGTGACCTTTATACAATGCGTCACATCGGCTCTGATACCCTGTTAGAGGATCATCCCAAGCAAAAGCTTTTGGTTGATCTTTTAAAAGCATCCAATGATAATGATTAAGCTTAGTCATTAATACCGTGTATTAATGATTAACATTAAAATTATACTTCTATAAATTTTTTTAAGGATATCCTAGCTTTTGGCTGTAGGGGAAGGGGATATAAGTAGTAAAGATCGAACCCCTTACATCTAGAATACGATTCTGTGACATTTTATTTTATTCGTGTATTTCCTTCTTCATATTTTTTAAGGAAAACTTCACAAATAATCCAAACTTTCATTGATCTTCTACATAAAATTTCAACATTGATTACGTTAAATGAGAAATAAAACATCTTTAGGTGCACCTGGCCAACCTTTACGTGCATCCGAGTGCGTAGTAGACCCATTAACCTTTAGTGGGTATGTATGTTATGAAAATAAATTAAACTTAAATTTTCGTATTCACAATAGTCCAATCATGGATCAACAAAAGTGACAAATATAAAACTTTATATTATTTTGAGTTCGATGAGTTTAAAGTTGGGATTATTCAAAACAACCAATAGTTTGGATTATTTTGGAAAGAGCAGTAAAAGTTTGGATTATTCTTGTAAATATTCTCTTTTTAAAAAAAAAAAAATTGTTGTGCACATTTTCTCCTAATAATTATTACTTTAATGTGTTTTTGAAAAATCTAGGAATTTAATATTTTTAATTTCTCAGCGTGCGCTTGCTTTGTCTGATTTTTTTATCTGAACTTATAACTTTTTTGGTGTGATCTAATCTATATTTTTCTTATCTAAACTTTTTTGATCTAATTTAATTTATAGTTATAACCTTTCTGTTTTGATCCGGATTTTTATGATCTAGGTTGATCTTATCTGATCGAATTTATTTAATGCTTCCTAACCCTATGAAAAGAAAAACCTTAATAATTTATTTTCATTCCATTTCGTTTTCTAATCATACCATATGCCACCTTAAAATTAACATTTGAAACTTTTTGTTTGGGGTTGATACTACAGATGAGTTTGAAGTTGCAAATGGAATTTTTTAATGAAATGGTGCAAAAATTAAAGCGGCAAGTTGGGGTAGTACAAGCTAATAAACTGTTATCAGAAGCTGTATACTTGTTCAACGTTGCAGGAAATGACTACGTTAACCTTTTTGAGAAGAACCGTAAGAAAAAGTTTCCAGTCTCCAATTTTAAAAAGAGGCGTCGGATGAATATGGTTCTTGGCAATCTCACTATACACATTAAAGTAAGATTAAATACTTGCTTGAAATGTTTAATTTAGAGTGTTGTTAAACACAGCCCATTTTACTTACTAAAGTCTGCATTTGGACAAATTTGTCCCTGACAAAATGTGCGTGTGTTGGACCGTGAAAAAAAAAACACGATATAGACCAGGGCGCATGGACCATGCGCCCCGGCCTAGGTCGGGACGCATGGTCCATGCACTTGGACCTAGGCCGGGGCGCATAGACCATGCGCCTTGGTCTATATCATATATATTTTTTTTAATTTCATGTTTAGTAAATTATTTTTAATGCTTAATCATATTAATTCATGATTTTAAGGCCCATTATATGCTATGTACATTTTATGATTAATCTTGATATAAAATTAGAGGAGAAGAATGAGTTTTTTAAAGCAAGGGAAACATTGTCCAAATGGGGACTTTAGTAAATAAAATGGGGCTATGTTTAGCAATTCACTTAATTTACTGTATCTATTTTGTGATAGAATTTATGTTTAGTTCAACGGTACGTATTTTTGCTGATCTGAACTTCAATTCGTTATAGACGATCTATAAAGTAGGTGGAAGGAAATTTGCGTTCCAAAAACTAGGGCCACTTGGATGCTTGCCATCAATAAAACATTTGATGACATACAAAGGAGTTTGTGTGCCGGAGCCACAAGAGTTGGCCCAGATGCACAACAATGCATTTGTTGCTCTTCTCCAGAGATTGGAAACTCAATTACCTGGTTTCATGTTCTCCGTTTACGACTTTTTCACCTCCTTACAACTTCGTGTCCTCAATGGAACTGCATATGGTACGTTCATTTCTTTCTTCTTATTGGCAAATTTAATTGGCTAGAATCAATTATTGGGTGAGGTTCATAGAATAGTACGTACAAACTTATTAGAGTGTATCTGAATACCTACTTACAGTGGCGGCCACACGATTTTAATAATGGCGTGGATCATAATTACCTATAATATGTGCAATGAATTGAAAATTGTGCAAAAAGTGAACGTAAAAAAACAAACTAGAAGAGAGGGAGTAGTATATATTTGCATTGTATAATTTCAAAGTAAAAAAAACATTCTTAAAATAAAGGTGGGTCCAGGAACCCACGATGTCCTACACTGGGACCGCCCATGCCTACTTACACCTGTATTTAACCCGAGTTGAACCAAACTAAATCGAAATTAAGCCACATGATCTAAAGTCGACATGAATTGAACCGGAACCAGAACCAGAACCACATTCGCAACCGCCTCGACCCAGACGTGAACCAACTTGAATCCAACTCGAAAATCTAATAGTCCCAACCCACATTGACCCGAACCAAACTTCACCCTAACACCCACTTTGACACCACTACTTGTTATTTTACTAAATCTTGGTGTTAAACCCCAATAAAGGAAATAGAAAGAGACAAAAAATATGTATGCTTTGATCATGTGATTTGATTCCCTTCCTCCAATTGAATTATAATATATATGCTACGTACTTGTTAGAACTGTTAAGGCAGGTATATAAGTCATGTTAATGCACGATGATTCGACAAATTTAATTAACTAATACAAGGAGACAATAATACAAACTTGGCGTAGGTAGGAGTGGACCCTTTGCATATTATCATATCATATCATATTATCATATCAAATCATAGATGGAGTAAGTAAAGTAATTACAATAAAAATTAATGAAAAGAACGTTAAATGACAGGTTTCAGGGAAAGCCAAACAGCTTGTTGTGGAAGTGGGGCCTACAATGGGGACTTCACTTGTCAGAAGAAAAGATTTAGTTTCTCGGTTTGTAGTAATCCTAACGATTATCTGTGGTTCGATTCGGCTCACCCGACAGACAAGGCTAACCAAGCTTTCTCCAAAGAATTCTGGAGTGGAGGATCGAACATTGTTGCTCCTTACAATTTACAGGCTCTGTTTGCTGCTAATCGTTCGAGTTCCTAATTTTAATTCATTAGATCAACCTACTTGAGATTTTTTAGTGACTGAATTAAACTTGATCATGTCCACGGAATTTAGATGTCTTATTATTACTGTACCAAAGTCAATGTCTTTAATTAATTGTACAGAAGCAACTTTTTTTTATTATTTATTCATTATTAAATTATGACAATAATAATCCAAACGATTCTATCTGGCCTGGACATTGCTATGTCTACCTGATTCTACTATCATTACTTATTATCACTTTGTATTATTGGTGAGTTGTTTAAGGTAGTTTACATATTGGGTCAATTAATTTTTTTTCCCATTCTATATCAAATTAAAATCTTCTTTGATTTCCCCGAAAACATCAACTAATTCGATCTCTTAGGAATATGAATATCTACCCGGAGTAATTCGTAGTATAATAAAGTAGGAAGCACCGAAGTGGACGACTTGAATTGTATGGTTGTACCCATCTCGACATGACAACTTCCCCCTCCCTTTATCATCACTTATTCGTTCCTCCATTTCCAGTTCACTGGCAACCTATCCTTGTTTCATGGCATCCAACTTCTTCTCCAGTTGTCATGTTTAACTTTGACGGAAGCTCTACTGATATGTCAGCTGCGGCAGGCTTCATTATTCGAGACTCTTGTCTTGTTGCTCAAACCTTCAACCTTGGAACACCATCTTCTATGCTCACAGACTTATTTGTAATGCGAAACGATATTCAACATCTGCCGTAAGCTAGTTTCTTACATGTGGAAATAGAAGGAGATAATCTCCTCGCTAATAATATTGTCAATAACGTAGCCTGGCCTCCATGGAAGATCGCTCATCTTGTTACTGAAATCCAAGCACTTCCACCTCACTTTGACTCTTATATTGCTAGACATGTTTTTAGGGAAGGTAATCGTGCTACCGATTGGATTGCTAATGTTGGGCATCTAATCCACTCCACCTTATGTATTCAATGTTATCCCCATCTCAACTTTTTACTATAATTGAGGAGGATAGGTTAGGCACTACCATGGTTAGAAGGGTTACCTAATCTTTGTATTCCATTTTTAATCACATTAAAAAAAGTTACTAATCACGCCTTCTTTGATTTATTTCACTAAATATACTTTACTAGTCACTAGGACTTTATCAGGGTTACCCAACGAACACCTTAAGCGCAACGTAAAATTCCAGACCCACAGAAAACAGCATCGCAAAAGTCGTGGAAACAAGGGGGCGTCTAAAACATGCACCTTGATCTAGTCAGGGGTACCTACAAGGCTAAAACAACCCCCTTCTTCTTAGGGAAACAAGTAATGGTTTGGGCGCCCCATTCATTTTTATGATAGTATTACTTTTATTTGGGGTGTTACCCGTTGCAGGTCTAACTTTTTCCCGTTTTGCTTAAGGTGTGGTTGCTGGAGTAAGTACGATAAAGTCCAACTGTTCAAGTCTAGGTTAGTGAAAAAGATAAAAAGTTCGAAAGTAATGGCAAAATTGTTAGAACGCAAGCTATATATTAAGTAAAAGTAGGTGAGGTTTAATAGTCCACTATTAAGTAATAACTAGTTTTTTGCCCGCTTGATAAACGTGGTGATTTTAAAAAAATAAACTAAGAGAGAATATTATTAATTTGAATCATATTGTTCTAATTTTTTTTTTAATAAATAAGATTTAAAAGTTAAGGAGTGTAATTAAGAAATAATGAAAGAGTTTCAGAGAAGCGAGAGAACTCATGGTAAATGAATGGGAAAGTATTAAAACTGTCTAGAGAAAAAAGAAGTAATTAATCATAAAATTACATGTAGCAGGGCACAAAGGAAAGACATGTGAGAATTAAAAATTCTCGCTTTAAATATATAATAATAACTATAGATGTTGAAATGTGTAAAAGGCCTGAAACTACTAACCGTAACTTCAATATATTGGACTTCTTGCAAAATCCGCATGGAAAGCCCAAGATGAGATTGAGTATCATGTTCATTGCAAATTATTACAATTTTTTAATTTTGTATGATAAAGTGTGGGATACTAGATATTAAATTGGTTCCCATTGAAGGAAATTCAATCTAATTTAGTCAATATACACATCTGTAATTGTGCGCGGTAAGACCCAAACTCATGACCTTGTACCTGAAATTTTGAAACCTTAACCACTATGCTAAGACATTATCCTCATTTCAAATTATTACATTGACCAGGGTTCATGGATCACTATAATGGATATTCTTTATTTTGTCCAAATTAAAATAATAATATAAACATAATTACCAGAGCTTGTCTGGTATAATTTTTGTGATTGTCTAGTATACTTTTTTTTTTTAAATAGAAAAAGGTCATACGAACAATGGATATTTAATTTCAAGTACAAGATTTATCTATTTCATTTTTATAAGAAGTATATTGAATGTTCATAGCTAATTTCTTGAAACAATTACTCAATTTTTGCAAATGGATATTTATTATTATTCCTAAATGATTATTCAACTATTAAAAATGAATATCTATACCTAATCTATTAAAACACACCCTAAAATATAGTTTTGACACATGTAATATCTCATCCTTAAAATTATGCCATATGTCATCTAAAAAGAGGTGTTTCATTTTCCTTTTTTTAAATGGGATAAGAAATTGCTTTTATTAATTATCTAATTTCAATTAATATTAATAATGTATTTACATTTAATAAAACTTTGCAATTTCTCTCAAATTATGAGATTTTCTTTCCTACATCATTTCTTTTTTAAGTTATTCATTTTAAATTTAATTTTATTCCATTTTAAAATTCTTCTAAATAAGCTCACACTTCATATATACAAAATTATTTTTCATTAATTTATAATTATGCAAATGAATATTCTTCAAAAATGTGTGTGTGTGTTATTATCTTAAAAATAATTGAAAATTTGATATATTTTCATTTTTTTGATGAATTATTAAGTTTTAGTTTCAATCTTCAAAAATCATTAGAATTACAAAAATTAAAACATACAACTATGAACCTAATAGGTACAAATTAAAGCCCGTGCATTGTGCACGGGCCAAAAATCTAGTTTGGATTTACATATGAACTTTCAAATTTAATAGATAATATGGAAAACAACCATTGTAATGAATTGCAATGCGTATATATATTTCTCGGTGAACACTCAATCAACTTTTACAAAACACATATGACCACATTGACCAGTAAACAGATAGGAAACTATCTACTTTTATTAAGTGACCATTTATGTTTTTATATTTGAACATTATAGTAAAACAAAAGGACTATTCAAAGTAATCAAATATGGGGGCTTCTACAATGGTCTCCCAAAAAATGACCCTCCAAATTATTTTATTTTACCTTTTTTTTAAAAATCATTTTTCTAATTATTAGATTATCCAAAATTTCATAATTAATTTAAAAATTCATTTTATAATATTTTCCATAATTAATTTAATTTTTTTAATTTTAATTAATTGGAAAAAATAAAAAATGAATTTTTAAATGAATTATGGAATTTTGGAAAATCTAATAATTAGAAATATAGGTAAAAAAGAAAAGGTAAAATAAATGATTTTGGAGGGTTAGAATTTCTCCATAGTGGTGGTCGTTTTAAAGGATGCCCGCTATAGAAAAATTGTCAAATATGTGCAAGAAGTTGAATATTCGTTGCCTGTAAGCAGTGCACACGAAGCTACCTGGAATTGGCTGCCTAAATAAGAAGTAAGAACCACACCAACCTTCATGTTGAACCAAATTCAGCTTTTTCAAAAGAGAGTTGATCAAGGTAATCTTGTGCGGTAACAAAACACTTTTACCATTCCTATTTATCATTGTATTTTAATTTTCATATATGTCAATCCATAATTTAAACTATTATTTATTACTTTTTTGGGTGCCCGATATAATAATTGCAATTTTTATGATAAACCAAAATCGATTTTTTCAAAAGAAATCTGATCAGGGATAATCTTGTATGGCAACAAAAGACTTGCACCTACCATTCCTAGCTATTTATTGTTGTATTAGATTAGATTTTGATTTTTGATTACTATAAATTTCTAGCATTCCAAATAAACCTAACATAATTTTATATGCTTATATTTCTCTCATCCATAAATCATTAAAATAAACCATTTCAAATAAAAAGTGCAAGGTAAAAGATCGAAAATCAATCAATTTCACATTTTGATTACCTTTTCTATTATTCCAAAATATTTTACAAATTATATTTTATTTTTCTTTTTGACCTGTTATCTTCCGGACCTACTATTCCTTTTCCATTTTGAACACTTTTATCATTGGATTCATTGACATAGTCACACCCGATTTTTAAAAATCTTCTTTGACATTACAATTTCATTTCAATCTATTTTTATTTATTTATGTATAAAGTACTTCCAAGGAGCTATACGCTATCATCTTCCAAATTTGAGTGAATGCTCGATTATTTTAAATATATATATACAACTTGCACTACGTACTAGCTATGAAAGATGTTATTTACTACGGAAAATTTTGTTGTAAAAATATGATCCCGTCCTAGGAAAGGGGTAGTAAATGTGACCCCGTCCTAGAAAATGGAGGTTGTAACTCGTAAATTCTTTTTTTCGTCACGGTCCCGTCATAAATAAGTCAATTTTAATACAGTTTCGGCTAGTCATTAGATGAATTTTAATGACGGGCCAAAAATTGCCATAAAACATATACTATTATGACATAATTTAGGCTAGTCATTAGATGAATTTTTGGCATATGACCCACATACAACTTTACATTTATACCCTTACTTACCAGTTACCACTTAATAGTTAATACCCACTACTTATAACCAATTTTTACTAACTTTACACTTTTACCCTTACTTTTTACAAAAGTGAGTCCCAATATAAATCCCACCCCAAACCCTAATGGAGCAGTTTTTTTGTGACGGAGGGAGTACCTTTATTTTGTTGTCTTGGGGTAATGATGGTTATGGTAATAAGTTGCTTTTTCTATGCAGGATTTGGTTAAAATTTTATTTTAACATCTTTTACATAATATAAAGAAATTATAGTATGATTGATATTTTCACGGTATGGTTACCAAAATAAAATGTTGCATACACGTACTATTTTATCTTTTATTATTTTCATTGCTAATAATGGAGGCTGAATTGATGTGATAATTATTTATAGAGAAAAGGTGGATGAGATTCGAACCTGTGACGACCTTTACATGTCACATTGACTCTGATACCAAGCCATGTCAAAAATCATCTCAATAAAAAAACTTAATCTGATGAAATATGGCCCGAAATTATGTTATATATAATTAATCTCCATCCAGGTTAGTAAGCTAAGCCATATTAAAGTTCAAAGCAACAGAAAAAGTATTCCTACCTTCAAAGCACCTCCTCTATTGGCTAAGAAAAATAAAATATCTACATACAAGTAGGGTAGCTAAGTTAGCTTGATTAGTTTGGTATAGAAATAATTAGTATTTGTTGGTAATAAAATATTTTTTTAAAAAGGTTTGATATTTTAAATTTACACATTGATAATTTGATATGAATCATAAACCTATAATATGTGTAGCTTATCAAAGGCTCCAATTATTAGAATTTAAAATTCCAATTATAAATACTCCGTAGATAATTTATGGAAGAGGTGGCCTAGGGGCTAAACTTAGATATATATATATATATATATATATATATAACAAAAGTCTCATTTTCCAACTAACTTTGAGAGCTAGGGCAGTTTTTTTTTTTTGTTTTTTTTTTTTTTAAATCCTTTTACATTGCCATCAACACTAAAGCTGATGTTTGTTTGAGAGCACATAATTATAAAACAAATAAACAAACACTACTTCTGCGATGGCAATGAGAAGTAATAGCAACAAACCCAAAAACAGAACAACAGGAATGTTTTCAGCAACGGTGTTATGGACAACACTAATCAGTCTATCTCCCTGTGTTGTCAACGCTCAGTACAAAACTCCACTCTACGTTTTCGGCGATTCACTATACGACAACGGTATGACTTTCTACGGTGGCAAAGGCTTAGATACTGGTGCTAGACACTGGCCTTACGGTCAAACTTACTTTAAAAGAGCTTCTGGCCGCTATTCCGATGGCCGCCTTATCCCTGATTTCATAGGTACATATATATATCATTTTTTTGTCTGTTATTATGATTGACTTTCTTGACTTAGTCAACTATGTAGTACTCCCTCTGTCCCAATTTACTTGTCCCATTTTAACTTTGGATATTGTTCACATGTGAACTTTGACTTTATTTAGTTTAATATACGTAAGAAAAAACATAGTCATAATGGATTTAGTTTAATTCGTTAAATATAATTTTTATAATTTTTTATTATATATAGTTAAAGATATTTTTATTTAAAGTTGTGTCTTAGGAGGTGTGAAAAAGATAATGTAGCAAGTAAATTGGGACGGAGGGAGTATGTAACAATGTAAGTATGTTGTCATGATTGTTGGTCGACTTGTGGTTACCGTGGTTTGTGGTCGTTTTATTAAACATTTATGCGATGTGCTTAATAGGGTATAAAAATCAATTTTCGTGTTTTATCGATCTATTAGCTTAATTAAATTAATATTTTGGTTGATCGAGTTATTGTATCAGTCATAAGAAAGTTACGGGTTTGAATTTTATTCACTCAAAGCGTAATATTTTCTATTGAATGTATTGGAGGGGGAGGGGGAGGGGAAGGGAGAGGGGCATGCTGAATATAATCCACACCGGGCTTTTGTGTGAGGGGGCTTGATACTAGGTACTGTAAAAGCATATTTATGATTTCGATTATCAGCTTAAGCTTTTAGTTGAATTAATTCTTTAATAACTTGGAAAATAATCCTATAGTGTGCAGAGACAAGGTTACTTTAAGAATTAGGATGGTTATCAATATTTGGGGATAAAATTCTTGCTATTTTTATGAAAAGTGTATATTAAATTAATTTATGACGCATTAAAAGTTAAGCTAAAACCTATAAAATTGACGTTGATAAAATCACACACAAAAAATAATTTTACGGGCAATGTTTATAGTTTTAAGGTGTCTATTAATTGGTTGTACAATAATTTATTGTACACCCAAATTATGTTAGAAATAATTGTGATTTTTAATTTGCGGAAACGTGATATGGTAATAGCTGAATACGCGGGTTTGCCGTTTCCACAACCATATATGTTACCTGGATTGAAGGATTATACGCAGGGAATCAATTTTGCTTCAGCTGGTTCTTGTGTTCTTGTTGAACTTCGTCCTCTCACTGTAAGCTTTTTTTTATTTATTTTAATTTATTGTTTTCCCAGTTTGACATTTCTTTATTTAATTTCTTCATATTATTGTATAGCATAATTTGTATTCATATACTTTGTCCTGTGGAATGAGAGTGAGGGTCAACTGAAGCAATAAGTACTTATTTTTAGCAATAATAAGTAGGAGTATAATATTGCACTAATTAATTAGGGTGTCTTTGATTCATCTGAAATTTTCTAATTTGATCTGATCTGATCTTATTTTATTTGAAAATTTCTGATCTGATCTGAATTGAAATAATCTGATTGTAGTTATTATTATATTTATAATTTTTCAACTCTTTTATAAACTTTTCTGATATGATCTGAATTTTTCTAATCTGATCTGGTCTGATCTAATATGAATTTTCTGAAAATAAGCACAAAAGTGGTTATTTAATAAGTCGAATCAAACACACCCTTTTATAGTCGAGAGCCTCTGCTAATGAGGACCATGATTAGTAATATCTATATATGTGGGAATATGAGTCACAACATATAATCTTAAATAATACGTAGGAGAAAGTTAAAAAATGAAAAATTACCATTATATACAAGAAAAAACATATTCATATGCGATCTTATTATAGATTCATTTAAATGTGTAGTTTTTTAATATGTAGTTTGTATAAAATTTTTTATAAAGCGTAGTATAAAATATTAACATTTAAAATATGCATTGAAAAATGTGCAAAAAAATAAACGTAAAGAGCAATCTTGAACGAATTAATGACGTATAAAATGTATTCTTTCGTGGAAACTTAACATTATTTATAATAAGAAAAAATTTATTGTATATTATTGATAATATATAAGAAAAAAATATAGTCATGTGAGTACTGACGGTCCGTTTGGTAGCCGCTTATAAATCATGGTAATGGGAATGAATTTATAACTAAATTTGGAAGAGAAATCAAAATTCATTCCCATTGTGGTGTTACCTTAGCTCCAATTTATCTAATTTTCTTTACAAATATTCATTCTCATCAAATACCACTCTCCCCAATGGTAACAGATAGGAATGAAAAATGAGAAGAAAATTGAAGCTTGGGAATGAAAAATTGTTTTCCATAGAGATTATAATGTTCCTCCTTAACAAAATTGCATTATAGATTTATTACCATTACCACAATTTATTACCAACAACCAAACAGGCCGTGAGTAGTATAAGGAAAGTAGAAAAATCAACTTTTATACCGAGTACTTTTTAGTAATATATACACTAACTATATTAAAATTTTTAAAATGCTTGACAAACATGTAAGGCTATGTTTGATGACCGTATTTGCTGACTTGATCTCATCTTATTTGATCTTAACTGAACTTATGTATTTGCTGACTTGATCTCATCTTATTTGATTTTAATTGAACTTATATATTGGTTTGACTAAACTTTTTTATATTCTCTCCTTTACTTTTATGCACATCGATCCTTACATAGTCAAATCAGTATATAAACAAGTCTAATTTGTGTTATTAACCCCCACACAAATAATCTTGTAACCCCACACTAATGATTTTGTATATAAATAGTTATTAAAAAGGATTTAGAACCAAGTAGGAGATGAAGTACTGAAAAATGATTTAGAACCATAAATTAATAAATGTAAAATAACAAAACTTTGTAATATCTCCATAATATAAGCTAAGGGGGAGCCATGGTGTCCCCCTTCAAAAAGTCTATGCTATCCCTTCAAACTTTCTAAAATCTCAATTTGTATAACTCCTAATTATTAAGGAAAGTTATTACAATTTTTAAACTTTTTAAAATGAAAATAGTACAAAATTTAAAACTCGTAAAAATAAAACAAGAATACTAAAATTCATAATTTTAAATTCTCTATAAATAGACATTCATAATGATAAAGTTCATCAAATAAAAAAATTTACATTTTGATTATCTTAGAAATTTGGTATCCAATAGAATATGGTAAATAAACCTTTTCTTTTGTTCATTGTTGTGGGATAATCGAATGAAAGCAGAAAATTTTGTTTTTGAGTATATGAATGAGTGTGAATTTGACAGGTTTTTTAATTTTATTTTTGTTTGTTTAGACAGATTAATAGATATATTTAAAATAACATCGCACGCATAGCGTGCATAGAAGGCTAGTCTCTATTATATAAACCAAGGTGGAGTCATGGTGTATTGGTGTCCCCATTGAAAAGTTACATTATTAATAAGGAAAGTTTTAAAAAGAAAAAGAACTTTAAAATGAAAATGTTATTAAATATACAATTCAAAAATCTTAAAATAAAATATTAAGCATTAGAGTTTTGAATTATCTACAAATAGATACTCATATTGATATAGTTTTGAATTTTAGATTTATGAAAGAGAGCATAGTGGAGGAACTTCAAGAAGAAAAAATAATAGGTTTGTTCATGATTATGTAAAGCAGTGAAAATTTCATAAGTAGTGAATGCTTCTCTCTGATCCAGCCAAGTAATTTAATACTCATTTTCAATTGCCTATAGTTTTTCTAATCTTGCTTTTGTGCTACTTTCCATAATTTAATTGCTGAACCGAAATGATTTGAACGAAGTCAATTTTTTATCTGAACTTATTGCCTGATTTGACTAAACTTTAACTGTTATTGCTAATCCAATCCATCAGGAAAAAAATATATCAATTATGATCTTATTTTATTTGTATTAATGAGTAGTTTTAATATTTAATTTTTATACTATTTTTTGTTACAGAATTAAAGGAATTTAAAGTTTAAAAACATTAAATTAAATTATATGATATGAACTTATTTTTCCGATCTAATCTGAAATAAGAAAAAATGAGTTGAATCAAACAAGGTCTACTTTATTTGCCTAAGTCGTTAATTGTTAAGTCTTAACTACATTAATTATTGAATCTTAGTTCATTACATATGTAAAAAAAAAAAAGTAAAATACACCTTTTCCCATTTTTACTTTCCATAATTTATTATGAAAAACTAAAATTATTGCAAAAACTATGTCTTTTTATTTTTTCATACGCCTTTTCCTATTTTATTTACTATTCTAAAAAAAGGTGTGAACATAGATATAATACAAATTCTTATATGCAGTCAGCCACACCGTTTAAGAATTGTATGGTCTATATGTAAGAAGGGGTTACAAAGTTCTTAGGTGCGGGTTACAAAATTCATTTGTATGGGGTTACAAGGTTAAATTGTGTGGGTGTCATAAGATTAATCTATGGAGGGTTACTATGATGGGTTCAAGGTTATTGTAGGGGTTACAAGGTTATTATGGGGATTACAATGTTATTATGGGGATTACAATGTTATTGTAAGGGATTACAAAGTATTGTTGGAATTGTTACAAAGTCAACCTTGTAACCTCCACACAAATAAACTTTGTAACCCCTTTATTTGTGTTACACCCACGTTGTACCATTATTAAATGGTGCGGCCTGCTGTACCAAAAATGTGTTGTAGATATAAACTTTCATTGGTAGTTTTTTTTACTACATAACATTTATACCAAAAATATCAATGCACTCATATCGTGCATAAAATCAATATATATAAGTGGAGAGGAGTAATAATTATGAGAGGTGTTTTATTACGTATATTTTTAAGAATATACACTACAAAAATTTAGCATTTTAGAAACCATTAAAAACCGTTGCTATTATTGCAAAAATGGTTGCTAACTGTAGTTAGCAACCAATTGTCAACCAAAATTGTTGGTTGCAAAAAGACTGGTTACCATATGATATTAGCAACCAAACACTACCTAGACCGTTGCTATGTTTAGCTTCCATTTTTATATGTTGGTTGCCAACTTGGTGTCTAATATTAGTAGTCAAACATTCATTTTTGTTGCTAAATAGCAAACAAATTTTTAAATTTCGTTGCTAACATTGCAACCAATTATAGCAATTTTGGTAGCCATTTTTTTAAAAATTCAAAACAAAATATCAACTTCCCAAGAGGTCACCTATCCCTAGTTTATTCTCAATTGAGTACACTTAACTACAGAGTTCCTTAACATATAAAAGGTGCACATTACTGATACAAGTAGTATAGCAATTACTCTTAAAGTTATTGTGTATGTTACATATAGCAACGAAATTATAATCGTGGTTGCTAAAATAGAAACAAAATAAGAATAATTTTTATATCAGTTTCCCAAAATAGTAACGCAAATTAAATTAGTTGCCAAAAATCGCAACAAATTAAAAATTAAATCAGTTGCTAAATTAGCAACGGAAATTAAACCAGTTGCCAAATATAGAATCGAAAATTAAATTAGTTGCGAAAAACAGCAACAAAAATTAAATTAGTTGCAAATTTAGCAACGAAAACTAACAAAATTTATGCAAAATTCAACTTAGCAACTATATAAAAAAATAATTGTAGCTAATTTGCAACGGTTATAGAATTGGTCCGTTGGCAACTTGGCATGATTGGTTGCAAAAACCCTCCCAGTTTTCTAGTGATATTTTTAATTCTATTTGTAAGTGCATGAATTCTTCTCCTATCGCAAAATTGATGTCTACTTATAAAAACTTTTGATTTCGATTTATTGTACTACCCTTTAATATTTTCTTCCAAAATGTCATGTACGCATAGCGTGCACAAAATACTAATATTTATGTAAGGTAGGGAGTGAGCAATTTTTTTTTTTTTTTAAAAAAAAAAAAAACAAAACTCAAAAAAAAAAAGTGATCAAATAGGGTCTATATTTTATAGATTTCGTTTTGTGAAATATAGAATAATAATATTCACCCATAAATAAATATGCTATATATTAATACTCAAATTACGTATTCGAGAGTTTATAAAATACGAAAGAACTTGGTAAAATGTGGGGGTGGGGTATTAGTGAGATTGATGCATTAAATTAAATGTGTCTTTGTCGTGGTCTTCTTATTAAAATTTCACTACTACGGACTACTTGCTTTTGTTTAAGATGTGACAACTTATTTTTTTGTTTGACTTGTTAAGTTTTGATTTGGAAATTTTCCATTCAATGTTTATTTTAAATTGATTGATTTTTATTCATAAATTTGATATAAATAAATTTAATTGTTTCGCCAATGATACAGATAGATTTGAAAAGGCAAATAGATTATTTCAAGGAAATGGTGCAAAAACTAAAGATGCAAGTTGGGGTAACAAAAGCTAAAACAATTTTATCAGAAGCGGTATACTTATTCAATGTTGCAGGAAATGACTATGTGAACCTTGTTGAGAAGAGCATTAAAAAAAGACGTCAAGTTTCCGATTCCCAAAAACAACATCGAATGAATATGATTCTTGGCAACCTTACTATTCACATTAAAGTAAGATTATATTAATGGTTGCTTCAATTGTTTATTGCTTGCTTATCATAAAATCTTGATTTTGTGAAGCTTTTGGGTTTGTCTAGGTTAACTTTTGATTTGGTTTTTCTGTTATAAAGTAAGGGTTTGTTTACTTCAGATTATATTCAGTTCAGTTCATCTCTATTCAGTTCAGTTCAGCTAATATAAATGAGCTCTAAACCTAGCATAATGACAATAACACTACAATTATAATCATGTACTTAATATCTAGAGATAGAGAAACTATCACAAAAGCATGCTTAAATAATTGCCTAATACAAATGTGTGAGGTAACACAACTTTATTAAATTTTGTATTGTATACACATACGTATAATAATATTTTAGAAAAATTTGATGAAAATAATCTCAACTTTCACACGTCTGCTCATTTTGGTCCCTACTTTGGATTAACTCAGTATAATCCAAAGTTGCACAACATCTTCTCAATTTGGGCTCAACTTTCACACGCCTGCTCATTTTGGTCTCTAGTTTACCTTAAGTTACCTGATACAGCAGGTCAACAATTGCATTGGGACCAAATTAAGAAGATGTTGTGCAACTTTGGATTATACTGAGTTAATCCAAAGTAGGGACCAAAATGAGCAGACGTGTGAAAGTTGGGACTATTCCCAACAAATTTTCCAATATTTTATAACTTTGAATTTGTGTAACTTGAAGAAAAAAACTAACAATGTTAAGCTATTAGTATTTGCGTGCAATATATTTAAATTCTATACTCACATTAACTTTTTTGAGAAATGTTTTATGTGCATGCAATGTGTCTCAAAGTCTTTCCCATCCCAAAAATCTATTTGTTGATATGGTGACATAGAATGCGCTCCCTCATTTTTAATATGGTGGTTTATAATTTCGAGTACGAAGAGAGAGAAAATTTAGCTAGGTATAATCTTTATTATATACTTCCTCTATTTTTTTAGCTGTTACTCTTTATTATTTTATCTCTCACTGCATATATATTCTAAAAGTATAACAACCAAAAAAACGGATAAAGTATATATTAAAAAAAAACGATAAGATTATGTTAAATTCGTCTCGAAACATAAATTTAAATATCAAACATGATACATTATTTAAAGCATTGTGAAAGATATTGATGTTTATTCACGTGCATTGAAAAAACAGTGCAGAAGACAAACGTAACTACTATTATGAAAAAGTGCGAATATGTGACTTACATTAGTTATTATGTTGTGTTATGATAAGTGCTAGTGTTTATTGCTTATTAGTGTATAATAATATTTAATCATGCATCATTCTTGTTTGTAAAATGACCTAAATTGAGTGATGTACTAATGGTGCAAATTCCTAAGTGTGTTGTTTGATTAATGCAAGACAATATATGAGGAAGGAGGAAGGAAATTTGCATTCCAAAAAGTTGGGCCTCTTGGATGCATGCCATCCATTAAACATATGACTTCATACAAAGGAACTTGTGTGCCAGATCTACAAGAGTTAGCCAAGATGCACAACACTGCATTTGTTGCTCTATTTCAGAGATTGGCAACCCAATTACCTGGATTCAAATACTCCATTTACGACTTCTACACCTCCTTGTACCTTCGTGTCTTATATGGAAGTACTTATGGTAAGCTCTTTTCTTTAAAAAAACATATATATATATATATATATATATATATATATATATATATATATATATATATATATATATATATATAATTCATTTTGTATTCTTTGATCAAATGATTTGGTTTGTTCTAGAGGTGATAAAACAACCCGTACCTAATAACCCAACCCAAACAACCTGATCCGCCCATACTCAATTTTGGACCTGAAAAGGTGCCAAAGTACATTACACATCATTACAATGCCAAAGTATATTGTATAGGTAAATTAACTAAAACTATATTGCACAACAAAATAGACTCGACCAAAGTATGATCCGACCTATTTAGACTCGAAAAAAATAACGTTTTCCTTACCTGACCCAAATGATTTGCTACGACTAGTTTTTTCATTCTAATTTAACTAGTTTTGGTACCCGTGCAATGCATGAGTTATATATTAAAAAAATATAATCTCAAAACAATTAAAATTAAGTTGATCATAATAGTGTAGGAAATTGTAAGGACTATAAGTAATATATAATGTGTCTCCTAAAATTTTCTTAATTAATGAAAGATTATTTAAAAATAAAATAAATTGAGTTTACCAAAAAAAAAAAAAAAAAAAAAAAAACTAACACATAATTTTTCGGTCCTATATAGGGCCCAACTGCCCAACCTTTTTCTATTGTGGATATTTAGTTGGAAACTTTAAGCGGGCTAAAAAGTTTGACAAGCACTTTTAAACTAGCCCAATAGTACAAGTTTTCGGCAATCAATTCCTATTTAAAAATTGGGTTGACCCAAACAACACACCAATTTTCGACTTGGCTCCGGCCCATATGTCGCCTTTTTATTTATAAATCCGCTTTGACCCATAAAACATCACCTGTTGTATGAACTACAAAAGGGGCCTCACATGTAATTGGAATGTTGAAATCAATGCGACCTCCCAAGCAACACGTTACTGTCCCAAAACGATAAAAAGAATGACAAAGTTTTAAACACTCCTTCTATTGCTGTATGATAATAATAAGATGGAACCATCCTAAGTTTTAAACACTCCTTCTATTGCCCAGACCTGTATTTAACACTTTGCCCTAACCCGAAATCACCTCTGGGGCACAATAGTATATATGTACTAGCTTATCATTCACATATAGGCTTGGAGTATAACATGGAAGAATGTATAGTGCGTGGTAGTAATCAACATTGTGAAATAATAACAGGTTTCAGGGAAAGCCAAACAGCATGTTGTGGAAGTGGGGCCTACAATGGAGACTTCACTTGCCAGAAGAAAAGATTTAGTTTCACGGTTTGTAGTAATCCTGATGACTATTTGTGGTTTGATGCGGCACATCCAACGGACAAGGCTAACGAAGCTTTCTCCAAAGAATTCTGGAGTGGAGGACCTAACCTTGTTGCTCCTTATAATTTACAAGCTTTATTTGCCACCAATCGATCAAGTTTCTAATACATTATTAACTCATATAGATAGCATAGATAGATATTTTCTGTACATATTCTCTCTCTCAATAAGTGATCAAAAGATGTGTTATGTGATAATAAACTTGATGTAACAAGCTAAAGTCTATCCACTGAATTTAACAAAATTTGGCTATGTTTATTAATAACGTACCAAAATCAACGTCAACATTATAATATTGAGATATGACGTATTTATGGAGCGATGGTCTCCACCCCCACCCCACTTATCTTTAAGGTTAGACTGTAGTGGTTCACATTATCACACTAATTGACCGAGCTGGTGGATTTTCTTAGTTTATTTTTGGTATAACATACCAAAATCTCACTATCTAATCTGATAAAGAAATATATAGAGTGAAAATTTTGTCAATATCAAACTAGGGGAAAGAATAATGGAGACATATTATAACGAATTTGGAAAAAATATTGTATATGTGATCTTTAAAGATTATACAAGTATTAATGTAGCATTGACCATAACACTAAAATATCAAATGCAATTACGTTGGTAACAATAATATCGCAATAGATAAATGGAATAACAAATAAAAATTAAAGAAACACTCAAAATTAAACAAAACACGTAATTAGTTAATTACAAATTGAACGAGAAGGAATACAAGTAATTCAATTTTTTGGTGTTCCTATTTAAGAACACCAACGTACGTAACACAAAATTCTAAAGTCAATGCTAAAAAATAGTGTATATACATAATCCAAATACATACCCGTTATATTCTACTGTGGGGAGTCAGGACTCAAGCTTGACTTTCTTGATTTCTTTTTTAAGGCGAAGTTCCCATAAACTTCGCCTTAGCAATGTAAGCATCATACATTCATATGTATTTAATAAAAGTAGTATATCGGACTCTATTCCTTTACTCTGAATGAGACGTCCGAACCCAGCTAGATTTGTCAGCCTCTACAATTACATACCCCACCACCCATTTCTATATTCCACTTCCATCCTCACATCCTCGAGCACAAATCCTTGTATCCTGGCACCCTCCTTTCCCATTGACAGTTGATGAAGTTGTCGTTAATCTATTAAAAATAACCTAACAACTCTAACTAATATTGTAGATAGGGATGTAGTATATATAGCTAGGGTCGAATCCACACGGTGGTACTTCAATTAAACTAAAAAAAAATGAAGAAACTAATAAAAATCACATACATTCCCGTTATGTTCTACTATCGGGAGTCAGGATTCATGCCCCTCACTGTTAGGTATCACTCTGGTTAGAAGGACCAACTAATGTGTGTAATCTTTCCCATTATTAAGCACGGAACATGGTGGTCAAAGGATGATGAGAGGAACATCTGAAATGTATGACAAGCCTTGGAAATTGCGGCCACCATTATTATTATTATTATTAAGCACAATTTGTAAGCCATTAACTCTTGCACAAACAATAATAGCTTGGACGTAATTCTCCCCCAAGGTTTCTAGAAAATTCGACGTTGAAGAAGTGTCGTTAAGCCTACGTTCTCCTATATAAAACTGTAAGAAGGATAAAGATGGAGTTTTTTCTCGGGTGTACAAAGCGTTGAAAATTGGATATTGAGGATTTGAATACCGTGGAAGACAATGAATGAAGTTGTCTATGGTTGAATTCGACGCTTTTGCTCTACCTAGATTATTGGTCACAATAATAATTGTTCCTATTAGTAAGCTGATGAGATAAATGCGAAGGAATGAAGAAGAATGTAACAACTTCATCTTAAGCTTATTATACAAATTAAATTCAATAATGGTGTGGCTTAATTGATATGATTATTAGTGTTTTAAAGATAAGGTTAGGTAATGACTCAAGGTAGGGTGGGATGGTTGGTAGGTAGGTGGAGAAAGCAAGAAGAAAATTAGTAACTCTTCATTGACATTTGACCCATCAGACAATTCTTTAAGTTTGACTAAGACTAATAGACTATCACATGACTTTTTATGTACTGATTATGAAATTCTTATTCAACCAGTAAAATTGTCTATCTGGCACGATAATTATTCAAGGATGAGGTAACCCGTAACTGATTTTTATATGACTTTAAATTAATCGACAACCAATATTATCTAACTATTTGATATATGAACATAATTAGTGTCTTACCTGAAATTAACTTGCACCTATGTTTAACCTAATAATTCAGCATTCAACTTGAACTTGCATCCAACGACCCAAATAGAATTGAATATTATAGCAACCCACTAACTGTATAAATATTCTGATCTGATCTGGATTTTTCTAGCTATAAATTATAATTATAAAATAACTACAATCAAACAAGTGGTCCGGCCTTCATAAATAATCAGCGGTGTTCAATTAACTTCTTTATAAATGTGCGAGACAGAGTAAGAGGAAAAAGTCGTAAGTAGAGCCTGAATCTCTATAACAATGTGAGAAATCTTCCAAGAGGGCAGGTAAATGTTGTTGACGGTATTGATGGCAACAAAATTATCTCCTTCAATTTCAACATGAGTGAACCCAGAAGAGAACAAAAAGTAGATTCCCATTGAGCATTGCAATAATTTCTGCTAGAAGAGGCAAGAGGTGTAGAGGTAGAAAGTGTGGGCGGCCAGAAAATGGTCGTTGAGTCACGAACAATGAAACCCGTTGTTGCCGATGATGAGGTAGCACTACCATCAAATTTGAGTTTGATTGCTGATAACTTGGTTTTATTTGTGTTTTCTCCTTATTTTGTATGGTTTTATTATGCTAAATGTGCTCCTAGGAGTCATTTTACCGCTAATAAGTCGGTTTAGAGTGTTTTGTGTCTTTTCCATGTTTTTGTCACGATTTAGATAAAAATGCTTTAAATGGGACAAAAACCATCAAACTAGGCCAAGCTAGGCGTCGGAGAAGCATTGAGATGTCACGGTGAGTGTCGGAGAGGTTATAGTGACAATTAGTTAAGAATTGGCTTGAAGTTGTTAAATTCAATTTGAATGATTTTGATCACCTCTTACTATTTTGGACATAGCGTGAGCTACACATATCAGATTGAAGTGGTTCTAGTGGCGTTGGAAACTAGACTCAAAAAGCATTCCAACGGTAGGTCACACGTCCAATTCCGATGTGGAACAAAAAGTTATAGCAGTTCGAAGTTGCCGGTCAAACTTGGGCCCGAGAAAACGTTTGAGCCCGGCCTATTGAAAAATGTGTTGTAACTTAATCTTTATTATCCTATAAATACTCCTTCGTAATCCCATGAAAAAATTGTCATTGGACCATTCTTATTTTCTTGTTCTAGTTTCAGGGTTAAAGCTTTAATTATTTTCTTTGCTTTTATCTTTTGTTAATTGTTTTCTTGGTTTCTTTAATTCATGATTTAATTTGTTCTTTCCTTATGTAAGTTTAGTAATTTCTTATTCTCTTTTATTTAGTTTATGATTTATGATTATGATTATGTCTTTTAGGGTTTAGCTAGTAATTCTTTATTATTTTCTTTGCTTATATCTCCTTCCCTCAAGGGTTTAAGGATCTCTTCCTTTGTTCTTTAATCCATGATTTGCTTTAAACTTCCTTGAATATGATCTTTAATATAAATTTGAGTAAATATCAAGTGGTAGCTGAGAGGTGAAAACTCCATGCAAATTTAATATTTTAGGTGGGATTAATCTAGTAAATTGCGAGAGCATATTAGATTAATTCTATAGATTTAATAAAATGCGAGAGCCTAGTAGATCTTAGTTAAAACTTATCTGTGAATTATTGAACGTTGATCTTTAATCAATTCAGGATTTTAACCATAGTGAACCTAAACCCTAGGCCTCTAAAGTATAATTTTTATTAGATTCTTCCTTTTTTTTTAGTTTAATTTCTTTCTCCAAATGTCTACTTATATAGTTTGAATTTTTAAAATTAAGAGAAAATTTGTACTTCCTTGTGGATTCGACCCTACTTCCCTATCTACAAGATTAATTAGAGTTGTTAAGTTATTTTTAATAGATTAGCAACAACCTCATCAACTGTCGAAGGGGAAGGAAGGTGTCAGGAGACAAGGATAGGTGCTCGAGGATGTGAGGATGGAAGTGGAATATAGGAATGAGTGGTAGGGTATGTAATCATAGAGGCCGAGAAATCTAATTGGGTTTGGGCTTCTCATTCAGAGTGAAGGAATAGAGTCCGATATATTATTGTTTTTATTATATACGTATGAATGTATGATGCTTACATTGCATGAATATACTAATCCTTTTTGGTCACTGCTAAGCAACCATGACTTGACGTTCATATGCTTAGCAGTTTGACAAGGAAGATGGAACATCATGTAAAGGCAAATAATGAGATTAATTGGTGGAATACGTAATTAGTAGCGTGCCACTTGAATAATTACTTCGTATTAAAAGCCGGTCGATGGATCATAAGTCAAGTCAAGTCAAGATGCAGGTTTTATAGTTACTGTTACGACTTTAAAATTTTAAAATATAAAGGGATAGAAATTTCAATAATGAAAAATCTTTAATTTCAATAATATATTTATATGAAATCTTATTAAATTTTCATCTAGATAATTAGTTTTTTAAATATCAACTTTAATACTCCGTATTTTTTTTTTTTATAGAATATATTACTTGTAGAAGATATAAATATTTAATTAAGTACATTGTATTGAAAAGTATGCAAAACAGACTTTTAGAGACAGACGGAGTAGTAAGCTAGCTTAGCTGTTTTTTTAATTGTTATGTTTTCGTTAAATAGCTGTGTTAATTTAATGCTTTCAATCTTTTTTAAGGCGAAGTTCCTATAAATTCTACATATTCAGGGTATCTTTTTATTTTAGTTTTATTTATCTGAACGTTTCAAAACTAATTTGAATTTATTTTACTCCGTAGTTTATTTTGTGAGAAAGAAAAATAATAAGTTTGTTCTTTTCAACTTACTTTTTTATGTTTTGAAATTAACTAAACTTATTTTTTCTGAAAATAAGTAAAAATAAGCTGAAGAGGACATATCCTCAATCCAATTTTATCATGTATAGTTTATACCTATTTTTACTTTTTAAATTTATCATTACTTTGATAATTTTTCTCAATACATATCCGTTCTTTTTAGTGGTTCTCATTACCCTACTAATCCGTTTAGTTATTGGTAATAAATACTAATATAAAGGAAGAAATATTTTAATCTCTATGGAAAACATATTTTCATTTGTAATTTTGATTTTTTCTTTATATTACCATCCATCATTATTAGAAATGTTGTATTGGACGGGAATTAATATTATGAAAAAATTAGATAAATTGAAGGCAAATTAACACCATAATGAGAATAGATTAAAATTTTTGTCCAAATATATATGAACTCCGTCAATCAGGGCTCGTTTATTTTAGCTGAATACAACTGAACTGAATTATGCTGAACTAAACTGAACTGAAATAAAAACATTTAATTTTGGATTAATAATTTTAAATAATGATTAATTTAAATTTTAATTCTCTCTCCGTAATTTTTGAAATAAATTTTAAATAATTTTTTAAATAAATATATAACTTTTGGATTAATGATTTTAAAGTAAAAAATGATGATTTCTCACTTTTTGGATTAATGATTTTAAAGAAAAAATTATTATTATTATTTTCCCAAACAATTTTACGATAGTTGATGTATTAATTGAAAGACTTTTATTATTATTATTAATATTATTATTATTACTACTACTACTATTAATATTAATATTATTGTTGTTGATGTTATTATTATTGTTATTATCATTGTTGTATTATTATCATTATTATTATCATCATCATCAAAATAATAATAATAATAATAATAATAATAATAATAATATTATTATTATTATTATTATTATTATTATTATTATTATTATTATTATTATTATTATTATTATTATTATTATTATTATTATTACTATTGTTTTTATTATGGTTTTTATTATGGTTTTTATTATTGTTTTATTATTATTATTATTATTATTATTATTATTATTATTATTATTGTTTTTTCCGCTCGACATTTTCAGACGACAGTTTTCGGACTGACTTTTTCAGCGTTGATTATGCGGCCGACTTTTTCGGCGACGATTTTCGGGACGACTTTTCCGACAACGGTTTTCGGGACGACTTTTCCGACAACGGTTTTCAGAATGGCTTTTCCGGCGATGATTATTCGCTCGACTTTTCCGGCGGTGATTATTCGCCCGACTTTTCCGGAGACGATTTTCAGGACGACTTTTCCGATGACGATTTTTGGATTGACTTTTTCCGGCGGTGATTATTTGGCCGACTTTTCCGGCGACGATTTTCAGGCTGCGTTTTTCGGCAACGGTTTTCAGGACGACTTGTTCGACGACGGTTTTCGGAATGAATTTTCCGACGGTGATTATTCAGTCCACTTTTTCGGTGACGGTTTTGGAGTCAGATTGAATAAAGGGTTTGAAAAGAATGAAAAGTAAAATACCGAAGAGGTGAAATGAAATGAGCTTGAGGCTTTGGGCTCATTAAATTTTTGTCCAAAATAAAAATAAAAATAAAAATAAAAATCAAATCAAATCAAATCAAATCAGAAAAAACTCAAATCAGATCAGATCAAATCAGACAAACTCAAAACAAATCAGATCAGATCAGACCAGATCAGTCCTGAAGAACAGAGTTTAATAGAAATGGGAGTAGAATAATACTGAGTAATAATAAGTTGTCAATCACGCACTTTCATTTTTATGTTACTTTATTTTGGTTTGGAATTGGGCTGGTGCTTTCTAATGGCTTCTTGAATGATTGAATCTATTGATGTAAATTTATATGAGGAACTGAAAGACGATACTAGCACAGCAATAATGGAATTAAAAATGCATACTTGGTAATCAGTCAATTTAATTAAATCACAATTTGGTGTTTAGTATGAGCTCGCAATAAGTGTTTACTAGGAATAGTGTCTATCAAGAACTTATATTATGTATAATGATGGTACATTCATTAATAAGATTCTTATTAATTTATAAGATTCCGCAATATAGTGATGGTATATTTTACGCATTGTTAGATACATCTATCGATCCCCTCTCATATGTTAGTCAGTTAGTCTTATATGCATATTATAATAAGTAGGTTTGAAGCCTAATAGTTAACTTTTACGAACAGTAGATAGATATGAAATTTTGGGTTTCAATTTCACCGTACATATTTGTGAAATTCCTTATTTTTCTCCTTTGTAAATGTGTGTGGGGGCAAAATTAAGCTACGAAACATGTAATAAGATCTAGTTCAAGACCTAGTACTACTCATTACCCAACAAAAATTGTAGTAAAATTTCTGCAAATTTAACAAATTTCACTGATATACCAGATAATTTGAAATTCTCATGTATATACTTGAATTCATTAAAAAAAAATAAATAAATAAATAACACTCCTAACCATTAGCAAGATAGTTTGAAATTAGCAAGTTTTTTTTTTTAATTTTGACATTAGCAAGATATATTATATTACTTAGGGTATATTCTAAACCTTACAGTCACCTTATAATACCTCACCATTTTCAACTCCCCGGCAACCTCCAACCCTTTCGATCTAAAACTTTATAGTAATAGAATATAACAGAGTATGTAGCAACATTTTGGACATATTTATGCTCTGTTTTTTAGGACTGATCTGGTCTGATCTGAATAGATTTCATTTCTATTTTTATTTTTAGTTCTAGTTCTATTTTGTTTTTATTTTTATTTTTATGCTTATTTTTATTTTTATTTTTGTTTTTTTATTTTATTTTCATTTTTATTTTCATTTTCATTTTTTGTTTTTATTTTTGTTTTTATTTTTGTTTTTATTTTTGTTTTTATTTTTTTTATTTTTATTTTTATTTTTTTTTTTTTTTTATTTTTTTATTTTTTTTATTTTTATTTTTGTTTTCATTTTTTTAAATTTTTTTTTATATTTTATTTTTATTTTTATTACCAATTTTTATTTTTATTTTTATTAGGGACAAAAATAAATGAGCCCAAAGCCTCAAGCTCATTTCATTTCACCTCTTCATTATTTTACTTTTCATTCTTTTCAAACCCTTCATTCAATCTGACCCCAAAACCGTCACCAAAAAAGTCGACCGAATAATCACCGCCGGAAAAGTCATTCCGAAAACCGTCGTCGGAAAAGTCGTCCCGAAAACCGTCGCCGAAAAATGCGGCCTGAAAATCGTCGCCGGAAAAGTCGGCCAAATAATCACCGCCGGAAAAAGTCAGTCCGAAAACCGTCGTCGGAAAAGTCGTCCCGAAAAACTCGGCTTGAAAATCGACGCCGAAAAAGGCGGTCAAATAATCACCGCCGGAAAACTCGACCGAATAATCATCGCCGGAAAAGTCATTCCGAAAACCGTCGTCGGAAAAGTCGTCCCGAAAACTGTCGCCGAAAATAGTCCCGAAAATCGTCGCCGGAAAAGTCTGCCGAATAATCAACGCTGAAAAAAAAAATTTAAATAATAATAACAATAATAATAATAGTAATAATAATAATAATAATAATAATAATAATAATAATAATAAAGAGTAATTAATTTCCTTATTTGTACAAATGAACACTCATTCCAATTATTTTCCTTTATTAGGGTAATCGTCTCATGCAATGTTGCAAATATATACTAAAATGACGACATTTCAAAATATCACTATCGTATAATGCAACTATGCAAGCACTAACACTATTACCTGAATCAACAAACTTTTACAATTTCCTATTAAGAACGAGAAAAAAGCGTATTCATCATGTGAATTAAAGATTTTACGGCTATCTAATGCCGATATATTGTAGCACGCGTATGTACATGTCCATTAATATATTAATATGTGTGTGTGAAGCGGGTAACATAATGAAATAACTCGTGATAAGTATAAATATGTGATGTACGTATAAGATACATTTACATAGAGCCCAAGAATTAAAAATATACACTGGTACGGTATAGCTGGATCTTCATCCATACAACCCTTAGCTTATTCGATTGTACATCATACCAAATCGTTATTTATCCATATTAGGCATAATATATTCATTACACAAATTAAGGAACAAGTTGCAATGATAAAAAGGTTTCCAAATCAACACATTAGAAAAACGCTTGGTTTTCATGATGACCTTTTAGCTTTAGAAACAGGAATACTCTGTTCATACCTGAAGAAATTGTTTGGATCAACCATGGTCTTAACTTTCAACAATCTCTTGACATTGTCCTTGTAATAATCTCTAGCAAAACTTAACCTCCCATTTTTATTGGTCCCAATATCAATATCTCTATAATTCAAAAATGCTTCCCTTGGATCACTAGACACATAAGGAGTAAATGTATCATAAAGATCTTGAATAGCTTGAATATTCCTTCTTGTTGCCTCAACACTATAATCCTGCCAAAGTATCAAGTATTGCATCTTAAACAGGTTCCCTGCTCGATGAGGAAACGCCGTTGCATTTGATGAAATCTCACTCATTTTCCCACCATAAGGATTCCATTGCATTAACAAAATGTTATCCGATTTCAAATCTATCATTTTTTTCCATATCGTCTCCAATCCGGCCCGTGGGATTGGCTCTTTCACATAATCGGACTTGTGTTTTCCATAGGAGTGTGTTGGTGTAGGTGTCCTATCCAATAATACCTCTAAGGGGGTGCCCTTAGAGTTGTCATACCAAAAGATAGTTGTTTCTATCCATGGCATTTCAGTGCAATCCCACGCCTGTAGCCCTAGGCGCGGGAACCTCTTATCCATCAGACTAATAAGATGCTTGGCGCGTCCAAGATATAACCCAATGAATGAAACTTGCACCGTCTTGTTCTCCCCTTGTTGAATTGATTGCGGTTGCACTCTAATAAAGAGCTTCCTATCAATTGTTGAAGCTACTTTTTGCCATTGTAACACCACATCGGTAGCGCCTTCTTCTAACGTCTTTGGAACATTGAAAACCGTTACCTTCTCAGGTACGCGTACTAACTTGATCTTCCACGATACGACTACACAAAAACTTGCCGCGCCACCACCCCTAATAGCCCAAAATAAATCTTCACCCATACTTTCTCGGTTAAGAACCCTACCATTAGAATCAACAACTTGTGCATCAATAATGTTGTCAATACTTAAGCCGTATTGCCTTAGCATGTTACCATAGCCACCCCCACTAAAATGGCCTCCCGCGCCAAGAGTAAAGCACACCCCTGCTGGGAAGGCATGTACCTTACTTTTTTGCGCGATCTTATAATAAAGTTCTCCAAGTGTTGCCCCGCCCTCAACCCAAGCAGTCTCGTTTCCTATGTCAATATCAATCGATCGAAGATTAAACATGTCGAGGATGACAAAGGGAACATTTGACACGTAGGATAGGCCTTCAAAATCATGACCCCCACTCCTAATCCTAATTTCTATGCCAGTTGTCTTGGCACAAATCACGGTTGATTGGACATGGATGACGTCCAAAGCTGTGACAATGGCTAAAGGTTTCGGAGTTGATGATGTGTTAAATCTACTGTCACGTATGTAGTTGTAAAGAACATTCGAGAATAAAGAGTTGGACGGGGTGTATATGGCGTTAGAGATTGGATTTGATGGTTTCGAGTGACAAGCAAGGCATTGAAGAAAATTATCAATAGGTGATGAATTATTATAAGAAGCTCTAACTTGGGAAATACATAATAGAAATGGAATAATTAGAAGAATACTAAGGTTGAAGGTGATTAAATTCTTAATAACTTTCATTTTTTTCTCTTACTTTTCGTGTGGAATAATTATATTGGTGCTAATGGCTTCTTGAATCTTATATTTATATAGAAATTATTAAACTAGGAAATTAAAGATAGCGATGGAAGTAACAATGCATATGATGATTAGTCAATTTAGGCGATTGCAATTTGGGCTCGTTGAATATGAGCTGGAAGTGTTGAATAGGGAAATTAGGAATACTAGAGTATCAAGCAAAATTATTATGCATACTGCAAAATTAAATTAGATAATCCATTCATTATCTTTATGAATAAGTATAACTTTGAAGATTCCTTATTAATAGGATACCGCATATTCATAGTATATATTATGCAGTTAGGGTTAACACGATACCGCACTTGTATGTAGATAGTCCAATGAGAATGCACAGAGGGTTGGGATCCTCTAGAGTTGGTCGATTTCAAAAGATCTAGACCACACAAATCAAAATCTATGGCTACAATAAATTTATCTAATAAAAATTAAAGTAAAATAAAAAATAATATAAAACACTCACTCTCACACACTTTTGATTAATAAGAAATGAAACATGATAAAGAAAAGTGAAAGATAAGGTTCTCGCTGTATATATGTACTTATGTTTCCGTTAACCCATTTTGGGTAACGTCTGTTTTCGTTGACCCATTTTGGGTAACGTCTGTTTCCGTTGACCCGTTTTGGGTAACGTCTGTTTACGCATGGTAGGCTTTGTTCTACATCCTGTTTATACTTGCCAGTTACCGTAAATAAAATGGAATAAATGAAAAAGATAATTGGAAATGTTATTTATAATGCTCACATTTATGTGCTTTTAATTTCTCTTAATTATTATGTTATAAGACGTTTACAAAATATTTTATAATATGTTTTATGCTATTTTAAAGTATATGTTATAAAATGTTTTACAAAAATTTTTACGCTATTCTAAAAGTTTATCTCTGTTTGCAAATAAAATGAATTGAAATGAATTTACGTTGTCAAGGTATTATGTTACTGGGCTTCGGCTCATGATATGTCTTTTTTTTTTAGGTACCGAAGAGGACAACGGGGCAAATTAGTGTGAGGAAAATCAATAAATTCGTCTTCCTTCGATTCAATAAGTGAACTCTACTAGCCTAATTATTGTATCAAAATATAGCTGGAACTATTTTAATTTTGTTGGTTTGTAACAGAATATTTTAGCTTTTATTATAAGACTTATGTTTCGTTAACATAATATTAGTAATTAAGTTATGTTATTTTATGCGCCTTGTGTTTCTCAACTAAGAAACACGGCATGTGATGCACCGATTAATTAAGATTCCGCTGCTAATTATGGATTAATTAACTAAATAAAATGGATTAGAAGTCGGGGCGTTACAGAATAATAAAGATAATGCAAAGTTGTAATTAAGTGCAAGTTTATTATATTTAATAAGTTCTAATATTATGGAGCAATTGTGTTGCAATATTTTTTTATAGAAAAAGATATTTTTTTAATTTTTTTTATTTTAAAGAATAAACATGGAAATATGGAATGGTATTAGTTGTCTTGTATAAAAATATTATTGTTACTGATTTCCATTTTATTACATAGAAAGGTTATACTCGTGCAAGAGGTGCAATGCACAATGTTGGCGAAAAAAATTACATTTAATGTTTATATTGTTCATGTATATATTTATGCAAGTAAATTTTAAAAATAATTGCAAACGTGCCCGGCCTTATTCTTCTCCTAAGTTTATAATCTACCTAAGCTTTATAAACTTAGGAGAAGAATAAGGCCGGGCACTTTCGCAATTATTTTTAAAATTTACTTGCATAAAAATTAAATATACATGAACAATGTAAACATTAAATGTAAATTTTTTCATGTATATTTTTTGAAAGGCCGATTGTTTTTAACATTATCTAAGTTGTATCATTAATGGAATGGATTTTGAATCTTTGGGGATAAGGTGGGTATAGGATTCTAGGGGGTTGGAATGGATTTAGAATCCATTGCATATGAGATTCCATACTAAAATTCTTCAACCAAATAATAGAATGGAGAATCCATTCCAATCTATTAAAAAGTGTCCAACCAAACATGCCCTGAATGGGTTATGTATTGAGTTTGGAATGGATGTAAATGGGTTGAATAATACTATCAATTAATAATGGAATGATTGTATTAAATACTTCAACCATTCCCATGCAAGTATTAATGAAAATAGTATTAATGATGTTATTAAGGGAAATAGGGAATGATAGTATATTTATACTAAGGGAATGATAATATTAATTAATATATATAATTAGGCAAAAGATAATAATATTAGGGAATGGTAATAATTTTATAATAATATTTAAAATGGAATGATAATAATAAAAGGTATTAATATTATTATAATGGAATGATAACAACAACAACAATAAAATAATAATAATAATGGGGTGATCATGCTGAGGGTAGCATTTGCCCTAGTTGCAATGCGCCGAAGATGGACCAATGGGGTGATCATGTTGTTCATTGCTCGAGTGAGGTTGGTGTGATGAAGTTTGCATAATCTGATGAGGGATATCCTTTTCGATATTTGCAATAAGGTCGGAATCATGGTGCGCAAGGAGGCCAGCACCCATGGGCTTCCTTTCAGAGGATGGGATCGGAATTGAAAGATCTTAGGCCGCCAAACCTATTAATTTTCAATTGGTTTCAGGACAAGGATGCTTGTTTGAATGTGTTGGTGTTTCCCCTTTTGCTGGTATGGGTGCAGGCTCGCTCTTGGGCTCCTAAGATGACATTGCTTAGCGCTTTGGAGAAGAAAAGGAGGAAGTATGCTTCCAAATGTGAGGAGAATGGTTATAAATTTACCCCCCGGCCCTTTGCTTTCTCTATTTTTGGCGAATTAGATGAGGAGACTTTAGCCATGCTTTTGCGTGTCAAGTCACTCTCTGCTACTAGTCATTCTAACAATGTTAGGAGCGGTGTTTTTTTTTAACTTTCATCACTTGAGTTTTTGTATTCAGAAAGGGGTGAGATCGAGCGCAGCTTATTTCTCGCCTCCCATCCAACTTTATATTATGTGTTGACTAATAATAATAATAATAATATAAAATAATAATAATAATATCATTCCCTTATCATTATTATTATATTATTATCATTATTATTATTATAATACTATTTTTAGGGAATGGTATTAAGGGAATATATATACTATATATAATTCTATTAATAGGGGGATAATAATATTAATGCCACTTCATTATCATTTCCTTAATAATAATAGTCCAATATAGGTTAATTTCAACAAATAAATATTTTATTTCTCACAAAAACTAACTTATAAGTATTAATGATAATAGTATTAATAATATTAATATTAATAATAGTATCATTCCCTTAATACTATCATTAATATTATTCCTAACAATTCCATTCCCATCCATACCTAAATACTTCAACCATCCCCAATAATAATAGTATTAGCTAGCATAATACCATTCAATTCCACACCTACATATAATTCATACCAAACACCGTATTGCAAGCTTTTAGAATGGAATGAAATGGTTGAGATAGTATTAATGAACAACAAAGTATTTGGTTAAATTAAAGTGTTTATATAGATATAGAACCCCATATTCAATGGATTCCCATCCCGTCCTTAAATCCATGAATCTCGTACCCACCTCCCCTTAAAATTTCTCATCCACATACATCCCCTTTATGAGTAGAATGGACCAAACAAGTACATGAAATTAAAGGATTTTAAATCCCTACCTAGGAGATCATCATTCCCATACAATTTTATTCTAATTTTAAAACTAAACATGCCCTTAATTTCTAAACACTTACTGCTGATGAGAGTCATATTTGTGAAACAAATTCATCAATTGCACCAAAAGTTGTTGGTATTATGTGTTATTAGTATGTTGAGTCCAGGCGAAAAGGTAGATTGTGGAGGAGGTAATTATACAATATTCATTGTGGATACTCTCTCATTAATTGGATGAAATACAAAATAGAAGGTAGTCAATAAACATAAACAATAAAAGCCATTTGAACGTGTGTATAAAGAAAATGATAAATTGTTTAAACTGATTTGACCACTCATCAATAATATCTTATTAAATACCAAAAAATTAACGAAAATTACCAAAAAAAATACGCAATACACAGTGTATACGCCTACGCGTAAATTTGCAAACTGAGGCCACTTTAGAGAGTATATATCAAGATTGGATGCATGGAAATCGTTTCGTTGGTTTAAGTTTGAATATTCAACTTTATTACAAATAGCTCCATTGCATGTTTATCCACACAATTCTAAGGTCTTGAAAAATACTCCATTCATTTAAACACACTTCTCATTTAAAATCTTCTGGTGAGGTTGAAAAGAAATCAAAACGTGAAGTAATTCAAAGAAGAAGAATAATTGTCAAAAATAATCTGAAGTTTTAAACGTCTTTTACAAGCTCTATTTATTTTTTAAAATAATCGAAGTTGATATTATTTCTTTCTATAATCATCTCAAGTATAATCTTCCCAAAGAAATCATATATTGTTGAGGTTCTTTGGGTCCTTATTAATGATCAAAATTGATGAAAAACAGGCTCAAACAAAATCTTAAGTTGATATCTGAGGTTCAAGAATATGTTATATACTCTATCACCCCCCTCATAGGAAATGTCAAATGTGGATGCAAAACAGGCTCCATCCTACTCGGCTAGATCGAATTCGATCACTATATGCAATTCATGTTCATCATAACTCCTATGTAACTCATCAAGCATCAAAAGCCTTTACACACCCTTGTAACTGTACTCCCTTCAATAGTTACGAGTCTTTATGACTTTTGGCATCTCTATGTTGATGATCATGTGTATAAATAGGTGACTCCGTGTTGTAGAGAATATACAATTCAAGTAATAATAAGCTTTCTTTCTCTATATTTTCCTTTCTCTATATTTTATAATAGAGGGAGTATTATTTTATTTAAATTCTTTTTATTTAAAAATCCTTCTAACAAATTTTATACAGGAAATACAGTAACATTCTTCTTCAATTCATTTATATTGACTTTGTAAAACTAATCTATTCCCAGGTCACAGACAGTACCACAGCCGCGGTAGCTAGCTAGCCAGCCAATGGAGTCTTTAGAAAGGCAACTTAACAAGTTAACATACTATTACTCTATTAGTATGAATATTAAACACCTTTAATTTCCACATATTTAATTAATAATATCTTAGTAACATAATAATAATCTCTATTATCTCTATTATATAAGCCAAGGGGGGAGCCATGGTGTCCCCCCTCAAAAAGTCCATATTACCCTTTAAAAGTTTCTAAAATCTCAATTTGTATCACTCCTAATTATTAAGAAAATTTATTACAATTTTTGTACTTTTTTAATGAAAATAGTACAAAATATAAAATTCAAAAAATACCAAAATTTATATTATTAAATTTTCTATAAATAGACATCCATATTGATATAGTTCATCAAATAAAAAATTTTACATTTTAATTATCGTAGAAATTTGCAATGGCAAAATAAACCTTTTCTTTTGTTCATTGTTGTGGAATGACCGAATGAAAGGGAAAAAGTTTGTTTCTGATTATATGAATAAGTGTAAATTTGAAATATTTTTCAATTTTTCGAATAGATTACCTTTATTTTATTTTGTTTAGACAAATTAATATATGTATCTAAAATATCATGACACGCAAAGCGTGCATAGAAGACTAGTATTGTATAAAGGAAATGGGGAGGATGGTGTCCTCTTATATGAAAAGTCTTGAATACCCTTAATGAATTCATAAAAAATTACCAACTTTTTTTTTAAAAAGAAAAATTCTTTACTTTTTTATTTCCCATATATACTAAATTAAACAAGGTAAAAATGGTATATGTATTAAATATTTCAATTCAATCAAAATTTCATGAAATTTTTTTACAAGAAAATAAAGAATACATAATGTTTATCTAGAAAGTTCAACACTCGCTCCCTTAAATACTAGTATTTGTGCATGTAATGCGTGCGATGATCTTAAAATGTTCGTTAACAACATTAGTCTGACAATAAAATTAATAAATTTCCACATAATTTTTAAAAACTTTTAATAAATATTTTTTTTTTAAAAAAAATTATTCTAGTTTTTTCCTTTCACTTATATTTTGGGTGTTAAGAGAATTTGAATAATACAATTTTACAATTAATTGTACTTGTGATTTTTCAAATTGTGATTACTTGTTTTAAATAAGGTTATTAATGATTTCAAATATCATTATTGAATAAGGGTAGTGACACTCCCCCCCCATCCCCAAAAAAATAAATTAATATTCTTATTTTATCTCTATTAATGTGCATATATTACTTATTACTTTTTTTTTAGTATAGAGAAGATTGAATACCCCTTACCTGCAATTTTTTTTAAACGGTAAAGTAAACGAGTGGGCCCATGAACTGGCCCTATCTTAGGATGCCAGTACAAGAGGGGAGGGGAAATCCCAGGTTATTCCCAGCAATTGCTGGGGCGAGGACTCGAACCCGGGACACGGCCTGGGAATGGAGGCGCGACTCGCACTGATCCACGACCTCAGCCTCATACCCCTTACATGCATAAACCAAGGTATTTATAAGGGTCCTGGTTACAACGTCCACCTATTATCTACTAACTAAAAGTTGTGTGAGTCTTAGCCTAGTGGTTAAGTCTTGCGAACCCCGAGCTTGAGGTCTTGAGTTCGAACCTCAGCACATGCATTTGCGAGTATTTCTTATTTTTCCCTTGCGGATGTGTGTGTCGGCCAAATAGGTACCTCTATAAAAGTTGGGTAAAAGTTGGTACACCTAAGAAAATACAAAAATACATGGGTACTAGTGAGAAAAACCCATCTTTTTTTTAATATAACATTGGGTCTCAACTAACGTCATTAACACCTTTCACGTAACGTCGTTATTTAAGATGCAATTCAGGTTATGAGTGACTAATGTTGGATGGGCTGATGGGTATCCCTGAGAAAGTTGTGTAAAAATCGGTACACTTGAGAAAATCCAAAAACACATAGATACTAGTGAGAAAAACCCCAAAAATTATCTAGTAACTAAATAACTAATACCCAGTCATTATGGTTTTCAAAACAAAAAAAAAAAATATTAATACCAAGTGATTATGGCATGTGCTGATGTGCTCCAACAAATCAGTTAGGTTGATTTGAATTGCTCATAGCCCTGAACTCTAGTGTCTCCTGCTGGCTCAGGTTACTTTGTGGGCCTGTGGCTCATTCTTCCTTCCAACTACTCTATCTCAAATGCATATTGACAAATGGGCCCAATACATACATAGCTAGGCTTTTGGGCTCATAATGCAATACATACATAATTTCTTTTACTTTTCTTCCTCTATTTTACACAACTTTACATCCAGACGAATCTAACAACTAACAATATGGCTGGGAATGGGATTAGTGCTATGGGTTGGGGACAGTAGTAGACCCTTGCAGCAGCTTGTTTTCGGTTACTTATCTACTGGATGTATTTGGTGTTTTATCGTTTGTTGTATTATTCTATTTTGACAATACATATCAAAATCACATGTAAATTTGTGTCTTAAATATTTTTATGTAACTAAATTTTGCACTTTTAGCTCCTTAAACTAACATAGATAGATCATGTCTATAAAATTAATAATAAGGTGCAAATTTATAAACTTTATTGGGCCTAGTGCAGAGAAGAATCTGATCGACCATAAACAAGTATAGTGGGTTCAATTATAAAACCAGCTTATAAATTTTTTCAACATCTGGAATATACACAACTGTTATATCTAATTTTCTTTCTACTGGGCCGGTCTTCATTTTCACGCAATATCATAGCCTAAAATGTCGGTGGATGTTATAGAAATTTATAAACACAATTTTGGGATGGAATAAAACATAGACATTATAAACTAAATCTCTATTGTATAAGCTAAAGGGAGTTATGATGTCCCTATAAAAAGACTTATATACCCCTAATTTTGAAGTATATATATGTTCAAATTTTATTCGTTCATTTGATTATTTACAAAATTATTATTACAACTATGGATAGTAATAAGAAAAGTTAATTAGTTCAAGATTATTATCAAAAAAATAATTACTTAAAAACATGCATAAAGGGAGAAAATTACAATTAGAAAATAAATTGACATGACAAAAACAAATTCAAACAATTAGAAAGCAATATAGATACAAAGTTTCTCTTACCCTTGTGAAAAAATATACTAAAAATATAACCTCTAATTTACTTAATAATTGAGAGGAATATACGATATTATGTGCAAATTTAAAGAACGAATAAAAGTTGGTTGAAACGGTAAGTGCATGACCTTGAATTGTAAAATGTAATATGTTCGAATCTAGTTCTAAGCATAATAAAATGGACAATTAATGTAATGAAATTTTCGAGCTAATTCACATATATCATGGAGATGATCGAATGCGTGCACATATAAATATATAATTAACAAGTACCCGTGCATAGAGGTATGTAGTGGAAAAAGAAACTAAGACAAGAAACCTATATATTACTTAAAATTAGTGGCCAAGACATCATTTTTCGAGTTCAATTGGCCGTTGATATTTATGGTGCGTTTGATTCAACTTAAATAAACACTCTTATGCTTATTTTCAGAAAATTCAGATTAGATTAGAAAAATTATAACTATAGTAATAACAACATAGTGCATGGTGCTTACTCCTTCCATTCCTATTATTAGTAGTTACGTTCATCAACTAGCCTTCTAGCACGTACGACTACTTAGAAAAAGTAGCAGTGTACTTAGGCTCCTTTTGTTTTAATTTTAATGGAAAAAGAGAAGAAAAGGAAGAGATTTGTGGGTGGGAGAAGAAAATGAGGGAAGTAAATATTTGAAAATGTGACATACGAAATACTTTTTTAAGGAGATGATGAGAATGTTTTCCTTCCTTGGAAAGATCATTTTCCACCTATGTGAAAATCATTTTTCGTTCTTTAGCTTCAAAACAAATTAAACAAAGGGAAATGAGAAAATTATTTTCCATAAAAAAAATTTACATTAACACAAACATAGTCTTAGACTAGTGTGTATTTAGTTTCTTTTAATTTAAAAATCTGATTTCAATACCTTAATTAGTGCAGTACATAATCTCAAATAATAATATGTTATATAAATGCAATCAATTCAATAATCGAAATGCAACAAATTAAATAAAGGGAACGAAACATGCAATACAAAATAATTAAAATGCTTAAAAAAGTAATAATTATTTGATATTTAGATATATATACAATAATATATATATATATATATATATATATATATATATATATATATATAATACAAACAAAAAAAAAAACGTGTGTCACGCATATAAATTAGGGTATAATTTATGAATACATCTCGAGTCATCAAAACAGTTGGACATGATTCATAAAATCATAAGAAGAATAAAATAAACTACTCATATAGACTAATGTGATTATATTGTGGACACACAAGTACACAACACAACTGCATGTCTGCATCAATAACGTAAACAATGACCATGCATATCGTCTATTCGTCCATTTGTTACACACAACATATATTAATATTATTATTTATTTATTTTATACAATGATAAGTTCATATATAGCTGGCAAGATTAAATTATATAATTAATTGTAGTGACACAGATTATTGTTTAGTTTACTCTTCAACTTATTAATATTTTCAATTCATTATATTGGCCAATTCAATCAGTAATGTACATACATGAATAAGTTTGTCAGCCTGATCTCACTTTCATTGAAAAAAAATATCGCCAGTCATGTCATGGTACGGTAGATTGTTGATGTACATAAGTACATTTGAAGGTCAAAATCCAAGAGCAAACTATTATGGCAAGAGTAAGAGTGAGGATAAAGCACTGGCTCAGTGATTAGTAGCTGTTTTTTCGGGTGATAGATGATCTGGATTTGATGCTCATTATCACATCTCATTTCCCTGCCCGTTCTTGGTATTTTATGAGATAGAAATTTAGAGTATGATGATTGTTTCTGATCTATAACTTCTTTTATACGATCAAATGTGTTTAGTTTCATTCTGAGTGCTCCTCTTCGCGGGTTCAACATGCAAAATAAGAAAAGGTTGTTAACTCAGAGGTGGAATTCGGGAACGCCCTTTCAATGCTTAAATCAAAGATCGGGAGAAATGGAGTTAAAAGTGTGGAGTCAGAGAATTACGAATGAGATATCTGGAAAAGTGATTTTACTGATCCTTTTATACGCGTATGTTACCCGGTTAGGGGGAGTAAGTCGGTCAGGCCCATGACACGTGTCATTGCTCTATTTGTGTGTGCGCATCCGATAATTGCCTAACCGTAATTTTATTAGACTTAGGGTTTTTTTTTTGTCATTTTTGGACTTGTCATTGTGGCGGGCCGGAACAACCGTATAACTTTCCAATCCAAAAAAATGCAAGATTAGTACTATACTCATATTATACTTTGAAAGATTAACTTCAATCATTTGGTAAATATTAATTGAATTCAGTGTTACTTTTTTGTTTATTTGATTTAAAATTTTCATCCTAATCGGTCATATACCGATCGAAGTATGATTGTCTTTAATTTTTAGTAAATAGAATTGTTATTTCGTTGCCACTATAATTATATGTATAGAACTTTTATAGAAGCTTTATCCATACGTCACCTCATCAATTAACAAATTTCTCCTACAATAAACTTTCATCAACAATAAACAAACATATAATGCATATTCAACGGGGTTCACTATAACAATTATACAACACACCACAATAGGTTTATCCATGTTTTTAGAGCTATTACTCAATACACTATGTAGTACTTACATTCACAGTACAAACTAATAGCATTTTGAGAGCCATACAACTAAAAACTAACCAATAAAAATCCTTGTCTATTTGGAGACTACTGAATATATGTGTAACTTTTTCCACGCTTTGTTGTTTTGATAAATTGTGCATCGTGTATTCGTGTATGGATCCATTCTAATTAATGGTTTGGTACTTTTTGTTTTTTCTTCTCATGGCTAGCTAGGGAATTTAGAAATGTGTTTCACGTTCTCTTTGAAGTTTTTTCCCTTGAACACATGGAGAGACACATCTATTTATCTACTATAAGCATTTAAAAACATTGACCATATGAAAAGCTCTTATATTATTCAGTCTCAAAAAAATAGAGTTGATTAAAAGTGGTCCAAGCCGATTTTTGGCGAGCTTTGAGCATGCAAATTAGGCTCGAATTTGGGCCAGCTCGCCCTAATTTTTCTTGTCTTTGTGTGGGCTTTAAGCATTTAAAATTAGGCTTTTTGGTTAATTTTTTAGGCCTAGCTCGAAAAACACCGAAAAAATCCGCACGAAATTTTCAGGTTTTGGCCAAGAAAATTAAGCTCGAACTAAGCCTGACCTAAACCCGATCAGTCTAATGGGCTTGATTTTTTGCATTAGGCCCGACGACCCAAACACGACCCATGATCACCTCTACAAAAAATAGAGCTCACAAATTCACTCTCATTTAATAGAGCTCTCACGTTTACTCTCACCAATTAAATCCCTCATAAGTAACCACCTATGTCATTAGTATAAGGCCTTTTGGGAAGGTGCCCAAAATAAATCCGTGCGGGCTAGGCCCAAAGCAGACAATATCATACTAATGTTGGGTTAATTAGGTGGTGTTAGGTTGCAACCTTGAAGGCCCAACAAGTTATATCCACTTTATAAAAGGCTATAGGGCAACTCACCTTACTCTTATATGATTTTGACATGGAACCCCCTTCATATCTAAAACAGGCCAATTGACTAAATTGGTAAAATAGAGGCACCCCTTGACAATTTGATTTTTTAAATAAAAAAAAAAAAAAAAACTTGCTCTAGCGACAAATTGGTAAAAAAAAAATTGCCAATTTTTTTTTTTTAAATCTAATAATATTTTGCCATTTTTTTTTCAAGTAAACAAAAAGATCCCGAATTAAGTTTTTTGTTTTCTTCCATATATATATATGAACAAACTAACACACACACACACAAAAAAAAAAATAAAAAATTGAGTCTTAATTTTCTATGTGAGAGTAAATGTCTTCAATGCACAAACATTGCAATGTTTGAAAGATTATTCAGCCATTTTGTGTATGATTTAATGTGATATTGTTTTCAATGATTATTTTTATTTATTCCTTAAATTCTTATGTTTTAACTACAAGTATTTCTTTCTCTTGTATATTTATGAGATATTATGCATTTGCAATAATAAAAAAGAACAAAAAAAAAAGAGGCTAGAAGAGAACAACTTTTTTCCGGTGATTTTACTCCAAAATTTGTATAGAATGTAAAGAAGCAAAAATGTTGGTTAGTTGGGCAGAAATTTGGGCCTCTATCAAGATTCAAGAGCCAACGTGACACAAAATTTCACGGGTTCGAATCTCTCATCTCTCTCCCAAGTGTAATTAATTTGCACCAGGTATGATGGGGCCTGTGTTACGTCCACATCTTTCATGTGAGGGGGAGTGATAATATATATAACATATTTCTGGGCTTCAACTATTAGTTTAAGCTTTTGGTTGAGATGGTTTTCAACAATATTTAATATTTTAAAAAATCATTCTTTTTATAAATTTGTCGCATGCTTAATATTGTATTTTAATTCTTTGTTTTATTTTGTATTTGCCTATATATACCAATTTATTAGCGGAGCAAGTTTTTGTTATTAAATTGTCCATGGTGATAGATTATATAACATATTCATTGGCCCCAACTATCAGCTTAAACTTTTGGTCCGATGAAAAGAGTCAATGTGAATTATGTGACACAAGGCTCATGAATTCGAATCTCTAAATGGTCCTCAACATATTCTAAATGGTCCTTTAAGACATGGTTAAGAACTTATGATTTTTTTGAACCAAATTAAATTATGTTAAATTTTGATTGAATATTAGAAATGGGTCTGGGCAACCAATATGAAAGAGGATAGTTAAGTCACTTACAAGCCATAGGAGGTTCCATCCGATCCTAAAATCAATTGGTGATAGGAGGGATAACTCCTAGACTTATAAGTTAGTATAAGTTCTCCTCATCTTTCGATCAGGAACACTTACTAGTGCACTATATATGGGGTTCAACAGATTAATTAATTGGACTTCTAAAACATGCCTTTCCTAACAAGAGAGGGTCAAAATTGACGCACTCGATTGAGCTGAGTAGCTCGCGAGCAGCTCGAGTTCGACTCAGTCAAAGCTCGGTCAAAGCTCGACTCGAGTTGGCTCGAGCTCGCTCGAAACAGCTCATGACTCGATAATTTTACAAAAAATCTATAATTTTCTACGTTAAATATTTGAAAAATAAAATTAACCTTGATATTTAATATAATAAATTATAAACTTTAACAATATATAATTTTCATAAAGAAAAGAAAATATAATCAATGATTTTCTTTTCAAAAAATTAAGATTCAAGAGGACTAAAACATTAAAAGAGCAGCTCGTGATCGGCTCGACTCGATTTAAAACCTAACGAACACGAGTCGAGCAACCCCCAACTCGCGATCGACTCGCTCGATAAGCACCCTAGTTGGGTGTTTGGGAATTTGGCTTTGACTTGTTGCTAAAATTAGTCACATGCGACATTAAAAGTAGATTACACCCACTTTGTAGTCTCTTGACACAAATGGAAAATGTTCAGTTTACGTTTCCACTCATATCACCCTCTCTAAACTATTTAGATCTACCGAGTACTTTTATAGCCCTTACAATCTTCCCGTGTTGCCATAATTTCACTCAATCCAAAACTTAACCTCATTTTCGTCCTTAATGTCAAGATTTGACCAAAATTAGGGTTAGGGAGCAATGATATGCACTTGGATTCAATTAGGGAGCACGTACAATTTTTATGCATTTGGATTGAATTTTGACCAAGTTAAATTAAATCACTTAAAACATAAAATAACAAACAAATAAGCCAAAAAAAATATATTCAAACCTGGTATAATTATAATTAAATCAATCATTTTCCATAAGTTGCCATGCTTAGCTAATCTAAAGGAGGAAAAAGACATCTATTTGTTTGTGTTGTTTAAGAAATAGAGAATATAAATTACAATGATGAACAACTACAAATGAGAAACTAAAATTGAAATAAAGGTAAAATGAACAATAATCTACTTGTTGTATTATTATTATTATTGGTGTGTCGTGGCAAAAAAAGTTCCAGTGAATTGAAAATGAATTATGACGCTATCAGGGCATACAATCTTCTTCGTTGGTTGATAATTCAAGTATTCACACCTTTTCCTCACTATGACACTTTGTGGAGGAAGATGAAAGCTTTGTAAAACTTGCACCCAAATAGAAATGATAATGAAAGCAAAGTTTGTGAAGGTGTGTTTTTTCATTTTTTTTTTGTGTCTCTTTTCAGCTTTTCATGAACTAATATGTTAGATTAGAGGATGAAGAGGATAAAAAACTAATGAAAACATTCAAAATCCCATGTGTAACATACAAGAACAAGTAATTGAAATCAAGAAAAATAAAATGTTATAAGCAAAAAGGCAAAGAGAAAAATTCAAACAGTTCTTGTGGAGAATAAGCTTAACTATTTGGAGCGGCCACCCCAAACTCTTAGCAAAATAATGGAAGTTTGGCAATGTTGTCAGAGCATCCAATCCAACCTCTTGAGCGGCCACTCCAAACTTGCTCTCAACATAACTTCCACTTTCGAAATGTCATTATTTTTTGTTTCTTATTGCAATTAAGCGACATACTGTTGGAAAGATATCATAGTCTATATTTCAGCACAATTTGAATCATATCATTCTGATTAATATATCAAAAGTTGATCGAATTAATGCACATTGGTCTTTTTCACATTTTTACTCCAATATCTTGTAAGTCAAATTCCCAAGTACCAATGGATTAAGCAACAAGGAAATCTAACTATCAAATTTTTTTAAAGGAAAGGTAAACAAGGAAAGCTAGGTTTTCTTCCTCTCGAAGAAATTAACAACCCGACTTATCAGCAACTAGGAAATAAGAAAACTTGGCTTTTATAAAGGGATCAATATCGGTGTGCGAAGGGGTCCTGTGCCCTAGAGACGCAATATGATCTGCAGAATTATTGGTTTCATGGTAAATATGAGAAGAGGCGAAATGGGAAAAATCGCGGAGGATGTTCTGGAAATCAGCCATAAGAAGTTGGATCTTCCAAGGGCAGCAGAATTCTTCCTGCAAGACATTAATAACAGTGAGATTATCGCCTTCAATAAAAATAGAAGAAAATCCAAGTTCGCGTGCCAAAAGAAGACCATTGTGGAGAGGGGGGAACCAACGGACCCAATTCAACGAGGAGATCGAAGGGGGTCAAGGTGGGAGCTCGAGGAGACCAATGGATAGAGGCAAGGGAGTCAGCTGACAAACAAACTTTCCATTCATGAAAGTAAGAGACACTTCAAGAATGAAGGCCCAGTTCGTGTTCGGGATAGAAATATCTTTCATCTTTTATGTAGTTTGTTATGTAATCTTCATTGCTTTGCAGTGAAGACAACCCAACGAGGTTAATTCCCGGGGTTTTAGTTGTTTCTGCTTTGTTTGTTCTATGGTTTTGTTGTCCAAAAAAAATAAAAATAAATTAATCTTAAAGATTTTCTAATCTGACAAAGTGCTCCTTCATGTTTACTACTTAAATGTCGTAAAAAGATCCAACAAATATATACGATGTGAAAATATGATATTATTCCTGAATTTATAAAAAAGTTTGATTATTAGTTGAATATGTGTGTGTAATTGAGAGGAAGGAAGTAAGTGAAGTAAATCTTATTAACAGTAAAAGGAAATGATGAAATGAATTAGTTAGGTAACACTGTTCTAACTACCTATTTATAAGCTAAACTATACAATACTAAAATACCAAAATAAACAAGGAATATATCCTCTAATACCACCCCCCCTCCCCCCCTCCAAGCTTGACATGCTCTTTAAACCAAGCTTGCTACATAAAAACTGATGCCTAGAGGACACAAGTGGTTTGGTAAGAATATCAGCCACTTGGTCTGTAGAACTAACATGATGAACATTAATAAATCCTTGCTCCACTTGCTCTCGAATATAATGCAAATCTCTTTTGATATGCTTTGTTTTTTTCATGAAACATTGGATTATTGGCTAGGTGTTGTGCAGAAATGTTGTCACATGCTAGAGATATAGGAAGGTGAATATCCACTTTCAAATCTTGAAGAAGACCTTCAACCCAAGACACCTCACTAGCAGCACTGGAGAGACTCTTATACTCTGCCTCAGTGGAGGATTTGCTAACTGTTTGCTGCTTTTTGGTCTTCCAAGAGACCAGGTTGTAGCCAAGGAAGACAGCATATGTGCTCAAGGATTTGCTGGAGAATGGGCAGGAGCTCCAGTCAGAATCACTGTAAGCAGTGAGAGATAGATCAGAAGCAGCAGAGTAGTACAGGCCATGAGAAGAAGTTCCCTTGAGGTACTTTAATGTGTGGAGAACAGCTCTCAAGTGAGGCACTCTAGGATTTTGCAGAAACTGAGAAAGATGTTGAGTGGCATAGGATATATCAGGTCTGGTGAAGTTCAGGTACAACAATCTGCCCACAAGCCTTCTAAAAACTTCTGGTTTATCAATCAAGTCTCCTTCTTCTAAGGATAATTTGATGCCAGTAGGAAAGGGTGTAGCAACAAGTTGGCACTCACTCATACTTGCATCATTTAGAATGTCTAAGATGTATTTTCTTTGAGAAAGAAAAATGCCTTGAGCATTTCTGTTAACGTCAACACCAAGAAAGTAATGCATATGACCTAAGTCCTTAATGGCCGACGCACTGTTCTCTTCAATAGTTCTTAACTTTTTTGGAGCCTATCCCCTTAATCTTAGGATTAATCAGATTGAAGATGACAAGTTTTCTAGCCAAACATATTATCAAGGTCTTGCTTTACTTTATTTATTTGATTAAGAGAAGAACCAGTAATTAAGATATCATCCACATAAACAACTAAAATCAGACATTCTTTATTTAATTCTCTAATAAACAAGGAATAGTCTTGCTTTGATTGAGTAAAGCCATGAGAAATTAGGAAAGTTTTCAGCTCCCTATTCCATTGCCTAGGGGCTTGTTTTAAGCCATATAAGGATTTATTTAATTTGCATACTTGACCAACTTTTGCTTTAGTATATCCTGAAGGAGGAAGCATAAAAACTTCTTCATCTAAGTGCCCATGAAGAAAGGCATTATTTACATCCATTTGAAAGATTGGCCATCCTTTTGTAATAGCTAAAGCAGTTATAATTCTAATTGTAGCTAACTTAGCAACTGGGGAAAAAGTCTGATTAAAGTCTTGACCCTCTCTTTGTTGATATCCAGTAGCAACTAATCTTGCTTTATACCTTTCAATAGTACCACCAGGATTTAATTTTGTTTTAAATATCCATTTAGAACCAATAGCATGTTTTCCTTTAGGTAATTCAGTTAAAGTCCAAGTTTTATTAGTTTCAAGAGCTTGAAGTTCTTGATTCATAGCATTAATCCATTCTTTACTGTTTTTAGCTTGTCTATAGGACTTGGGATCAACAGAATAAGTAGTTTCAACAATAAAGCTTTGAGATTCAGAAGAGGCAGGATTGTCTGTGTGTCTATGAGGCATATAAGCACATTCATAATCATTTAATTTTATAGGTGGTTTAACACTTCTAGTAGAAATCCTAGGGCCACTAACTGAATCATCATGTGCTATTGTATGTGTGTGTTCAGCAGGAAACATGTTATGTAAGTCAGAATTTAAGGGATTAGAAGTACCTGTAGAAGAAGCATTAAGTTGATCATGGTCAGACTGTGTTGGAACAGAAACTGGACTTAACCAGTTCTGTCCTGTATCTGCTGTGTGAGGAACAGAGGTGCCATTAGGCTGCCCTGCATACTGGTTAGTTCTAGGCACAACAGTACCATCAGAATTAGCATTGTTCTGCCCTGCATATTGGTTAGTTCTAGCTACAGCAGTATCATCAAAAATATCATTAATAAGCACATCATCATCATCAGTAGTAGGCTGTCCAATATTGTTTTCTTCCCCTAGATTAGTTTTGCTTGAGCCAATTTCTGGCCTAGCATCCTCATGAGTTCCAAAGGATAATAAAGAAGGATTTGCATTATCCTTCCATTTTATATCTTCTTGAAAAGGATAAATGTGCTCATAAAACTTTACATCTCTAGACATAAACACAGTTTTCTTATCCATATCATAAATTTTATATCCTTTTTGACCATTTGGATACCCAATAAAAATCCCTTTTCTAGCTCTAGAATCCATTTTATCTTTAGATTTATCAATATTAATAGCATAGCACAAGCACCCAAATATCCTAAGATTGTCATAGGAGGGTTTAGTGTTAAACATAACCTGGTAAGGAGTTTTCCAATTTAATAATTTTGTAGGAAGTCTATTAATAAGATATGTGGCTGTCAACACACAATCTCCCCAAAATCTTTTTGGCAGGGAAGCATGAAACCTTAAGGCCCTTGCTACTTCAAGCAAGTGTCTGTGTTTTCTTTCTACTCTCCCATTTTGTTGTGGAACCCCTACCATAGATTTTTGGTGAATGATTCCCTTTTTAGAAAAGAGTTTTAGACAAGATTGATTAAAGAACTCTGTCCCATGATCACTTCTTATGACTTTAATTTTCTTGTTAAATTGAGTCTCGAAATAAGCTAGAAAATCAGTTATTACTTGTAAAACTTGTTGCTTATTATGAAGCAAAAAAGTCCAAGTGACTCTACTGAAGTCATCAAGAACAATTAAAAAATATCTAGCACCACTAATAGAGAGAACCCTATATGGTCCCCAAAGATCCATATGGATAATACCAAACAATTTATCAGCCCTAGAAGAGCTTATTGGAACAACTTATGCAATTTAGCACAATCACAAACATTACATTCATAGGAATTCAATTTTGAACAATCACACTCCTCAATGTACTTCATTTTAGAAAGGGATATGTGACCTAACCTAGCATGATACAAGTGTAATCTATCATTGATTTTATTTGAGCCTCTTATATTTCCCAATAAATTGCTCACAACATCCTTTTTATTAACTACATTATTACAAGCATTATTAGCACTAGCATTATTAGAAACTCTTAGACAATAAAGGCCTTGCACCTTCTGTCCTGTTGCCACAATAGCTCTAGAGTGGTCCTGTAAAACACAACCAGTTTTGGTAATCACAACCTGCAAGTTTGCCTTTTCAACTAGTCTACTAACAGACAATAGGTTATGTTTAAATTCCTCAACTAACAAGACATTGTGTAAGATGAGTTTAGAATTAACAAGACATTCCTCAACTAACCAATTTTGTTACTCCCATAAGGCAAACCTACTCTAATACTAGTGTCTAATTTCCTTTTATCATATAATAAGTTTGAATCAAAGACCATGTGATCACTAACATCTGAGTCTATTATCCATAGAGTATTATCAAAAGAAATAGGCAAATTAGAATTCTTGGATTCCATACCTGCAGAATTTGCATAAGCAAGATTAGATGACTCAGATGAGCTTGTGTTCTTGCCTTTCATGACCTTGATCACTTCTTTGCAAAAAGAGGTCACCATTTTGTTATTGACAGCTTCACTATCACCAGCATCCAAAGGGCTTTCTTCTTCAATTTCTTCAATAGTCACATTGGCAGCAAGTCCTGTCTTGGCAGCACCATTTTTCAAAGCATGATACCAATCTGGGTATCCAATCACCTTAAAGCATTGATCAGAGTTATGACCTTTTGCTTTACATACTTCACACTTTCTGTCCATCTTGTCCTTTCTCCAATCTTTTTTGTTTTGAATCATGTTCCTATTGTAGTTGTTCTGACTCCTTGCACCTCCATACTCAAATCTTTGTGTAACAGCTAATGCACTTAACTCAGCTAATTCATTATTAAGAGCACTCACTTCCTTTTGCTTCTCAACTTGTAAAACTATTGAATAAGCTTTATGCATAGTAGGCAATGGGTCCATTGATAGTATATTAGTTACAACATTATCAAATCCACTGTTTAACCCCAGTAAAAATTGCATAAGCCTATCCTCTTGCTCAATATCACTGCCACTCTTGACATACCCACAAGTACATTTGTCAAGAATGCCACAAGAACATATAGGTTTCTTCCTTAAACTTGACAATTCATCCCATAATCTTTTCATTTTCCCAAAGTAAGAAATTAAAGAAAGGTTTTCTTGTTTTAAATTGGCTATTTCTTTCTTAAGTTGAAATATCAGAGGGCCATTAATTTGACCAAATCTATCCTTAATATCAGTCCATAATTCCACAGCTGTCTCAAAATAATCAAAATCCTCAACAAGCTCACTCGACATGGAGCTCAAAATCCAAGATCCTACCATATAATCTGCCCTTTTCCATTTGTTAAAATCTTTATGAGTTGGTTCAGGTTGCATAATAGACCCATCAATTAGACCTAATTTGTTCTTAGCACCTAAACTCCTAACTACATTTCGACTCCACCTCATGTAATTTGTGCCATTAAACACTACCTTAGTCACAGCAGAAGCAGGGTTATCTGAAATTGCTACAAATAAAGGATCAGTAATACCTTGAAGTTGAGTATCTTGAACTTCAGAATCAGCAGTGGAGGAGACAGCCATAGCTTCAAGTAATTGAAAACACAAAAGCACTGTTGTTCGAGAGGAAAAGAATCAGCCAAATCAGAGGAATTGCTGCAATTTTGCACCAATTTTGACCTAGAAATTGGAAAGAAGAAACCCAGATTGAAGGAGGAAGAAGAGTAGACAACCACGAATTAAACCCAAGATTTGGGAGTTGGCTTCTGATACCATGTAATTGAGAGGAAGGAAATAAGTGAAGTAAATCTTATTAACAGTAGAAGGAAATGATGAAATGAATTAGTTAGATAACACTGTTCTAACTACCTATTTATAAGCTAAACTATACAATACTAAAATACCAAAATAAATAAGGAATATATCCTCTAATAGTGTGAAAAGCGGGATTATTAGTTTCCAATCTTGTTGTTGAAAAATCTCATAATTTCAGTAACAATTAAACTACTTTCTTACACTTTTATCATAAATTGCAACTTTTAATAAGTATTCTAAGTTCACAAGTTTACACAAAGAAACACACGTGTACAACTTTGTTTCCTCCTCTAATAATAATAATAATAATATTTTTTTTTAACATTTGAATAATATCTGAACCTGTCATAGTTGTATTTTATTAAACAAATAAAGTATATTAAAAACAAATAAATTGACGAAGTGTTGCTAATATGTTACATAAATAAATGGTTATTAGACTTATTATTACTACTATCCTGCTAATTAAGGAAGAGATTGGTTGAAAGTAAACAAATAAAAGCCAAAGAGGAAGAATTCAAAAAATGAGTAAAACCAAACTTAGTTAAAATAAGCATAAAACAAATGGAGGAGTGATTCATTATATTCATTGTTTTACTAATACTATACGAGACTCCAGATTGATTACTTATTCCAATCATTGAGACCTCGTCCCTTTTCTTTTCTTTTAATCCTATCTACCCCCCTGCCTTTTTAATATCAATTCAATGACATTATGCTGTAAATAAATTTCTGGGCTACGTATCTTTTTTAAAGTAGTTTTTTTTTAATAGGATAATGTGTGGGATACTAGGCCTTGGAATCGGGTCTTATTACAGGTCACCCGGTCCAATTTTAGCCAACACACGCATCCGTAAGGGGGATAATAAGGAATCCTCGCAAATGCGTGCGATGAGAATCGAACCCAAGACCTCGTGCCTGGAATTCTGAAGCCCTAACCACTGGGCTATGACTTCATTCTCTCTTTTTTTTTAAAGTAGATTGGGAAAACACTTCAAACTTTTTTTTTTGGATGAAAATGGGATGAGAATTGAGAAACACACAAAAAAAAAATGTTCCTGGTTGGGTTAGACTTGTTAGCTTTTATACTTAAGTCTCCCCTAACACCAAATGTTGCACAAAAATAAATACTGGTACGAGTACGTTAACAGTCACCCCGAGGAAGGGGATTCTTACAAGTACAGACACGAAATGGGTAGCTAGGAAAAAACGTCACTGAAAAAAATTGAGTATACAAGTACATGAAAGAAACATAATAATTAAGACAACATTTAAATTTCTACACGACAAAAAAATGTTCCATTAACGACAAGTAAACATTAATGACGGGCCTAAATCACGTCGTAAATTTAGATCTTTTGCGACGGTTTTTGAGCCCATCGCTAAAATTACCGAATAACTAACTCAAACTCTATTAGAAATTGACTCTTTTACGACGGGAAAAATCATTTGCGACCTCCCTTTTTTGCGACGGGGTCATGTTTTTACGATGGGAAAAATCATTTGCGACCCCCTTTTCCTATGACGGGATCACATATTTGCGACGAAAATTCCCGTCGTAAATAACATCTTTTCTAGTTGTGCTACTCCCTCCGTTCCAATATACTATCACTCATATAATTACTAGTTAGCTTTTGTGCTTTATGCATGTAAACAAATTAATATAGTCATATGAAATCTTTTTTAAATCGCCTCAAGGTGTACTTTAATTTATTGAGATCTAATTTTTATAATTTTTAGTAAAACGCACCTAAAGGTGTTAGAATATAAATTATACATTGGTAAGATTAAAAAAGAAAATGTTGCAATTAATATAGAGCGGGATAAGTATATAACTTCAATGGAACACTAAGGTATAGATGAATTTTAATGATGATAAAATGATTATTCATTACATAAATTATTCAAAACCTAAAAGATATAAATAATTAAAGCAAGATTTAAAAGTTATGGGATACTTAAGTAAGTTTAATAAATGGTTTCAATATGGTTATGTGTCCAACAAGTGTCGGTGTTGGACACGGAGTACGTCAGGTTAGAATATGTGTTTGTGCTTCCTAGGATTCACACAACCAAATTTAACAATTTTTGAAGACAATCTCTTTTAAAAAATCAATGTACCATACAACGCCGGAAAATGCCTATGAGATGTACACTAAGTTAGTGATACTTACGGCTTGTTTGGTAGTCGGTCATAAATCAGGGTAATGGGAATGGATTTATAACTAAATTTGGAAGGGAAATCAAAATTCATTCCCATGGTGGTGCTACCTTAGCTCCAATTTATCTAATTTTCTTCACAAATATCCATTCCCATCAAATACCACTCTCCCCAATGGTAATGGATGTGAATAAAAAATGAGAAGAAAATTGAAGTTTGGGAATGAAATTTTGTTTTCCATGGAGATTATAAGGTTTCTCTTTAACAAAATTATACTATAAACTCATTACTATTACCACAATTTATTACCAACAACCAAACGACCGTTAGTGTATAATGGATTAAAAGTTGTGCTAAAATTCATAAAAGTTACCCTTTATAAAACTACTGTTCTTTTTGTGCAATTTTATCAAGGGTAATTTTATTGATTTTGGATGGGTAGCTTTTATTACTTTATACACAATTTTTTTACCAAACATTATAGTACCAAATTTTTTTATTTTTTTATTTTTTTATTTTTTTTTTTTTTGTGTGTGTGTGTGCTTGCATGGAAATTTAAAAAAAAAGGAGAAAATTTCAATATACATGTTAAAACGTTAATATCTTATACCACACTTAAGAAAAAAATGAAAAAAATACATATTAAAAATAACACATTTAGATGAATCTAACAAGATTAATTTGATATGAATATGTTTTTTCTTATATATAATAAATTAAAGATTTTTTTTTTAACTTTCTCTCCCATTGTATTCTAAAAAACAAACGTAAAGAACAAATTAAAATGGAGGAATCAATGACATTGTTTTCAAGTTAGATTTTTTTTTTTTACCACCATTTATTATATGTTTCATTTTTTAAATTATACTTTGATTATTTCTCTCTCATAAAAAAATTCCAAATGTAACAAAGTAAAGTGGGGGAGTATAAAAAAGTTCTATTAGATTCATTAAAAAGCACTAAGATCTTGTTAGTTTGATGCATAAATTCATGGGACAATAAAGTTTCAAACTTCTAATCATGATATCATTTTTAAATTTTGTGTATTTTTATTAGGCGCGAAACAAGACTTTAAGCTATGGGGCAAATGGTTTAATCAAATGACAAGCAGTAGGATTTGAACCCCTAAGATGTCTCTTATATTCCTAAACCCATAACCAATGAACCAATATGTTTTTTCTATTATAATATATATATTTTGAGAGGGGGGGGGGTTGATGATATTTATTATAATAGCAATATAAATCCCTCCCCCCACCCCTCTCGTTTCCCTTCGCCCTTAATTGTAATCCTCTAAATACAAAATCATATTTATTGGTTTTAATATCATATTTGAAGTTCTAATATATATCTGGTATGAATCCCTTTGAGAAAAAAATACCATATGGACTATACACATAATATGATAGGGCACAATAAATAAAAGTGCATTAAAATAAGTGAAAATTAGCACCAAAAAAAAAAAAAAACCAAAACCACAAAATGACAAGGGGTTTGAAATGTAATGTGCAAATGTTACCCCTTCTTAAATAGTATTGGCACGACATGTAACTTTTTTTACATTGTAATGTCGTTACCTCTTATATTCCTGTTAACATAATCCTACGTTTATTTAAATTTTTAGGGGAGGAATGTTGACCCGGTTCGCATGTACTAGAGGTAAAAGGGATGACCATTGTTCCCCCTTAGTTGCTATTTAGTCTTTATGACATGTAACTATGCAAGTATTCTAGTTGTCTAACCATGGATTTGGCCAAGTTAGTCCTAAATCAGAGGCGCCTAGTTAGAAGCACAATCTAATACGACACTAAGTCATCTATAAATAATTTTTTTTTGTTTAAAAAAATAGTATTTTATTTGGAATAAAAAAAGCTTTAAATTAGGATCTAACACCAATAATTTAAGAGTTTGAAGAAAAATAATGCCACATTGACAAGTGTTTATGGAAATGGAATAGCATTCTGCCATTTCATAATTTAGATCTGATGAAATTAATTATTTATCTAACTTATATGAGGATTGAGAATTTTTTTTTTTAAAATTTATATTTCAAGATTTAGATGGAGAAGAGAAGAGAAGAGTAGAGTAATTTAATGCGGAGATTCTAATTTCCCATTGAATTTTTATTTTCCAAAAACATTAGGTTTTTTTTTTATATAAATAAAAAAAAAAACCATAATTGTGTGGTACACGTAGTAGTCGCCGAATTTAGCTCACATTGTTCATCTTCTCTCTCTCTCTCTTCATATACTTCAGTATTTCTCTCTCCAATGATCTGTTCTTTCTGTTGTTTGGTTTTTCTCTCTCCTCAAAAGCCTCTTTTCGAATTTCTCTGCTCCTCCGATCTCTTTCTCTCTCCTATAACAACCCACATATAAACTACACGCCGCGAAACCTTCCACACCTTACTTTTACTCCTATTCTTCTCTTCCGAAATTTCCTTTTTTTTTTTTTATTATTCTGGATTATTATACATATTTGATTTGATTTGAGCAATGCTTCAATTGTTTTGTAAATTGCTATTAAAACAAAGAATTGATTAGAATTAGAATTTCAATTTCTGGAAATTTTGGAGTTTTTGTTTTGGATTTTTCTATCGTATGCTAAACTGAGTTGAGTTGACCCGAGCTTGAGTTTGCTCGGGATTTGGAGTGATATAGTTAGTTATGGGGTCAGAAAACAACAATAACAGCATCGTCAACACCTGCCACACTAGCAGTAAGTGTGTTGATCGCCAGATTAACAACAACGAAAACAATGAGTTCATTGGTGGTAGTAGTGAAACTGATGAACGGCAATTCGAGACTTGTTCTCCTCAAATTCTTACCAAATTCAAACTCTATGAAACTCGAGCGGTATTGATTTTGACTTGTATAAATTCCGCTTTTTTACATCGCTTTTGAATTCATGATTCAATATTGTAGATTGATCCATTGCTGAATTTTCTATTCATTGTTTATAGAATTGGTCTGCAGGCTGAAATAAATTTATATGTTTGCTTTGATTTCGGATTTGAGGATCATTGTTTGCAAGTTTTTTTTTTTTTTTTTTGTTGCCTTTGAAATAATCATCATGTGTCAATTAATGCGTAGTTACTATTTGGTTATAACGTATTATTTGTAATTTTGTTTTGTTTTTTATGTTTGGGTGGTGATATATTGATTGAATGAAATCATTAAATTTGTAGTTGACTTGTAATTCTATGGTCTATGACCTTTGTTAGGGTTACGCATTGGTAGCAGGACAAGTTAACTGTAGTGTAAGAGGACTGGTTATCTACAATATAAACGAATAAAGGATGACTTTGATTGACAAATAAGATGATTAGATGAATTGAAATGCATTGAAGTAAGAAGTAGATTTTCTGCTTTGCTGATGCTGATCAATTTGTTAGAGTTGTGAGGGTCATTGATTTTCCTAGTGCTGATGGATAGTGCATTACCTGGTGTGACTTATAATTTCTGTTTTATGCAGAATTTTTACATGGTGGGAAGGGATAAAAGTAAAAAATTCTGGAGAATACTAAAGATTGATAGATCAGAGCCTTCTAATATTGATGTATTTGAAGACCCAACTGTATACTCATTTCATGAGTGTTCAACCATACTTAGACGCATAGATGAAGGGAATAAGCATATTGGTGGACTCAAATTTGTCACAATGTGTTATGGAATTGTGGGTAAGTATATTGCACGCTTTATGGTTCAAGTTGGTGTATATGAGTTAACAACTGAGTTTTTATTGTTTTACTTGGTTATTCAGGTTTCATTAAATTTTTGGGACCGTACTATCTGCTGCTCATAACAGAGAGAAAGAAAGTCGGGATAATTTGCGGCCATGCAATATATACTGTGTCAAAGAGCAAAATGATTGCAATCCTTCCTCCTATGCAATCCAATACAAATAATTCTAAGAATGAAAACAGGTCCTTTGTTCATTCTGCATGTAAATGTAAAATGTACCTTATACTTGTAAAAGACACACATTCTACTTGTGTATCAAGATTGCGCTCTTATCTTTTATGGTCATCCTTCCTTTGGTTTTGTTCCTTTTCGGATGAAAACTTTCCCACCCCTATTGTTTCTATTATTATTGTTATTATTATTATGATTATTATAGCTGTACAAGTTCGACCTTTATTGATTTGGTTAGTTTTTTGCGCCATGTGGGCGTGTCTTTTCATGGTTTGAACCTAAAATATTTGTGTTTAGTACTATCGTTTGCATTCTACTGTAAATGGTCAGCCTTTCGTATAGTTGCAAGTTGTTATGCAGCAAATACTGAGGACAAAGTATTATATTTTATTTTAGGATATCTTGTTGAATGACACAAGGTATTGCCCGCACAGACAAGGAGTTTTTTTTTTTTTCATAGTTCACATTCATCTCCTTGTCTTTTTGATTGTTAATCGTTACATTAAATGTCATTCATTCATATTATTCATTTTTTTCTTCTTTTATGGTTATTGTTTCCCCATATATATTCATCTGTTTTGCAATTTTCTCTCTTGTTGAATTCATTAGATACAAGAAGCTCCTATGCACAGTGGACATTACCAAGGATTTCTTTTTCAGCTACTCCTATCGCATTATGCACAGTCTCCAAAAAAACTTGTGTGATGAGGAGAACACTCTAGTTCCATATGAAACAATGTTTGTATGGAATGCATTCTTAACGCGGGAAATTCGAAATCAGCTTGGGAATACATTTTGGACAGTGGCATTAATACATGGCTTCTTCAAACAGGTATCTTAGGTTTACTATTTTGGAAATATTTATGTGCTCTCCATGAATTTTTTTTTTGCTATGCCTGGTTATTAGTTTATGCACTTTGTAATGGCTATTGTTATATGCTATTGTTCTATTGTTTCTATTTGCTGATTTTCCTAGATTTCAAGCATCTTTCTCTTCAGGGTTTGTGTTATTAACTTATAGAGATCATCATTTAATTGTCAACTACACTGTATGAGGAAAATGTAAGAATTGAATTTATTTCTAGCGTTATTGGCGTTACATTTTTCAGGTAAAATATTCAAGGTCTGATCGGACTGTGCACTTGACTCTTCTTGCAAGAAGATCACGTCATTATGCAGGAACTAGGTAAGCAATTATTTCTGTTGATGCTTAACTAAATGTAAATACGGAAACATTCATTATATGAGTATGTGAGCTAAGAATTCGTTACATGCCACTTGCTTGTTGTATCATGACTCAGTACTCATGAGGCTCGTTGGCAATTGGCATAAGTGGCGAGCTGCTACATTAAACACATGGGTTTTTCCTTTTTTCTTCCTTTTTTTTTGAGGGGAAGTGGAGGAAGCACTGATAAGTGACAACTACTTGCATAATTTCTCTTCTTGGATAACAATTATTGAATGGTGAATTCCCTTTTCCATTGTCAGGTATTTAAAACGAGGCATTAATGAGAAAGGTCGAGCTGCCAATGATGTGGAGACAGAGCAAATTGTTGTTGAAGAGATTCCTGGTGCATGTGTGTCGGAAATCAGTTCTGTTGTTCAAATTAGGGGCTCAATTCCGCTTTTTTGGTCTCAAGAAACTTCAAGAGTGAATCTAAGACCTGACATAATAAGTATGTTAACTACATATGCAGCTTTGTACAGTCTTTTTTCATGAATTCTTAACTAAGATGTACTTAAAAAACAGTGTCGAAGGAGGACCCCTACTATGAGGCAACACGGCGACATTTCCAAAATCTTGTAGATAGATATGGTAACCCAATATTCATACTAAACCTGATCAAGGTGTGCTTTAGATGTTGCTTTAATTTCAATCTTGTGCATGTCATTATTTCAAGTGTAGGCTGTGTAGATATTGACAATATGATGAATTTACTTGCAGACTAAGGAGAAAAAACCTCGTGAATCTATACTCCACGCAGAATTTGTCAAGGCAGTTGCTTCCATCAATAAAACTTTGGACAAGGAAAATCGCTTAAAGTTCCGGACAGTGGATCTCACTAGACTGTACCACATGTAAGTTGACAATTTTTTTTCCTTTTTCCATTAAAAATTGACAGTGATAAACACAAAATCATTGCTTGCATTGGGATTGAGTAAATATCTAAAGAAGGTATGTGGACCTTTCAGTAAAGGCGAGAAGGTATTGATGCTCCTTAATAAAGTGGCTGAGAATGCATTGCATCTAACTGGATTCTTTTGTGGCCAAGTGCCTCCATTTATGAATTCTGGGTCTTCATCTGGCTTTTCCTATGCTGCAATAGAGCATGAGGATGCAAGTAACATTAGAGAATATTCTTATTCAAAGACTCGAAGGATACAAAGTGGGGTGTTGAGGACTAACTGCATTGATTGTTTAGACCGCACAAATGCTGCCCAATATGCATATGGTTTGATTGCTCTAGGTCATCAGTTGCATGCCATTGGTATCACTTCCACCCCAGAAATTGATGTTGATGGACCTTTGGCTAAGATGCTAATGGGGCTTTATGAGGCCATGGGTGATACGCTTGCCCTGCAGTATGGAGGCTCTGCTGCGCACAATAAGGTAGTGGTTTAAACTTATCTTCATGCTTGTATTAAATGAAGTTTATGCCTATAGTTTTGCAACTGGCAAACAATGTTATTGTTATTGACAAAATTGATTTTTTTTTTAATTTTCTTTCTCAAAGCTTCTTATCCATAAATTTTTAGCTACAACCTTACTCTTAGTAGTTAGTAATCTCAAATTGTAATACTTCCACCGTTCTTTTTTAATTGCAATGTTTTGACTTTGCTACTGTTGACAGTTCACACTTTTATTGTGCAATGTGCATGATTAACTATAAAAACTAACAAGAATAATTCATCTCAATGTGTAGTCTTTTAATATCTCATTTGCATAGTTGTTTCAAATGCATGATTAAAGTTATTAACAGTCAAAATTGTGCCTCAACATTGTGAAAATACAAATGCTGCAATAAAAAAATTAACAGATGAAGTATATGCACTATCAAGCTATATCTTGAAGCTCCTTTGTTATATACACTTCTTTTTTGAAATAAATGCTACATACAGGAAATATATATATTTCTGTTGTTATAGTATCTGTCATTTGAATTGAATGTTCACTGTTCCTGTGCAACATATGTTGTGCTAATTTCTCGATTTTTGCTGTAGTTTTATCGTTCAAGATGTCTTAATTTGGACTATGTGATAAAGTAATATCTCTCTTTGAAGTACCTTGGTTGATTGTACATAAGTTATATGCTAAGATAGAGTGAACCTTACTCGTGTTGGACACTTTGACCTTTGCGGCTTTGCCTGTATATTGCGCCCATTTTCAACTTTTGCCTGTCTTTCAAGATACTACTGTATTCTTTTAGCTATCTGTTGTATGCATGTACTTTCTCCGTTCCACTTTGAATATAGTATTATAATGGAGATTAAGGGTCTATTTACTTCAACTTAATTTCAATTCAATTCAGTTCAGTTCAACTCTCAATTTCCTTCTCTTATAAAACATTACTTTCAGCTGTAATTCAGTTCAGTTCAACTCTCAATTTCCTTCTCTTATAAAACATTACTTTCAGCTGTATTCAGTTCAGTTCAGGATAATTTAGTTTAGCTTAGCTCAGTTGTATCCCGTATTCAACTAAATTAAACAGGCCCTAAGTCAAAAGGGAAAAATAGGTTGGAGAGAGAATGTGTAAATAGGAAAAGTGGGCCCTTTAGTCAGCCCCCTCCATTAAAAAATAGGAAAAGCATGTCCCAACATGGAATAAAGCACAATGCAATAAGAAATGTCAAAATAAGGAAAGTGCACAAAACAATGTGGAACGGAGGGAGCATGTATTTTCTTCTATACGGTAACGGAATATTTCTCATTTAAGTGAGTTTTTTTTTTATTGTATGTATTAATGCTGCGATAGATTGAACATGTTGGACACTGGAACCTTTCCTCCTTTCCTATTTAGCCGCCTTGCCATACTTTAAAATTTTTAACTTTTGATTTGATACTGGGAGTTTTAACTTGATCTTCTATGAGGGATTAAAAGAGGTTCTTTTTTATTAGCCTGTGCTACTCTGCCAATTTTTTTCATGAATTCCAACTGTAGCAAGCGCTGATTTGGTCTGTGTTTCATCTGTATCTAATTTTTAATCAGATCATATCGATATATTATTCCTTTTAAATTCAGCCGGTATTCATGGTGTGTTACTATGTTTATAGATATTCTCAGATCGGAAAGGCCATTGGAAAGCAGCAACGCAGTCCCAAGAGTTTATCAGGACTCTACAGCGTTACTTGAACAATGCGTACATGGATCCTGAAAAGCAAGATGCCATAAACTTGTGAGTTGGAACTTAGCTGATATACAAACTTCTAATTATTACTGTTTTCCCAACTTCCAGTATGTGGCATGTGCCTTATATCAGTAAATATCATTAATTTCTAATTAGGTAACAATATACTTGCCTTTTTCTTCAGATTCTTGGGCCATTTTCAACCAGAAGTGGATAAGCCTGCATTATGGGAGCTCGATTCAGACCAACACTATAGCATTGGAAGGCTTACTTCATCTTTGTCAGATGAAATTACGAGGTATTAATTTATTGCACCCCGAAGTACGGCTATGCAATTACTACACTTTTTTGCTCTTATTGTTATCTGATAAGAATTTGCCATCGCAACATTATCTTCAGCAAAGTATTTATAACAACTTATTCATAGCTATATGATTATTATCAAACTGGAGAGCAGTGTAAGAACTACAAGATTATATTAGTCAATTTAGCTTTGTACTACAATTACAGATGTTGGGAAAATTAAATACCCCATCCTTCCTAATAACCTCTTATCTAGCTTCACCCACACAGTCTATGATTTCCTGTGATGTTGAAGTATTGCTTATGATTTAGTTCAGGTTTACTTGAGTAAGAATTATACTTTCCCATGTGTATTCTTAATCTAGGAAAGGTTGTTCAAAAACAGTTATATGTGTATAATTACTTTATGGTATAATAATTACAGTGTTTGCCACTCATACTTGTTTTCCATTTAGGTCATTTTTGAAAAGGTCTATGTCAGATGGAGTTCTCATATACGAGGGTGCTTCTCCAGCAACAGCACCTGATTCTAATCATTATAACCATACTTTACCTGACTTAAAAGAAGACAAGAGCGGTCTATCAGAATCAACACCTGAAATTACAACATGCGAGGCTAATACATCTTATGCAAGGTAAATATATGATAGTTGATAAGCTGAGGGTTTATTGTTTAGATATGCCCTTGCTTTCTGTTGTTATAATACTTGCCTAGTAAAAGAGCTCCTAATATATGTTTCTATAGCTATTGTGTGAATAGGAAATGAATGTTGCATTTGTGCTTTGAAAAAGATTGTATGTTTTTGGGTATGGAATAGATCCAGTGACAACTGTGTCATTGAGAGAAATTGAACTTAAAAAAAAAAAAAGAAGATCGCTTAATCTTTTACTTGATCTGAACTTTTTTTTTCTCAAAATTAAGTAAAGCATGACATTTAGTTCAAAAATTATACACATAGCACTATAGTTCAAATAAGTAGTACATTTGGTTCAAAAGGGATGCAAATATAGTTCAAACTTCAAAGTATAAGCACGTTGGATTCTTCTCATCTTAACACAGTTCTGATTTGTTCTAAAATTATATAAAAAAGGAAATTGTAAATTATTTTCCATGAAGTAATTCTTGTGGAAGTTAATGCTAAATTAAGTCTGACAGTATTCGCATATTTACATGGCATTCTTTATGTATTCTTGTCAATATGTGACCTTGCTGATTATTTTTTTCCTGTGTGTTTGATTCTGGCTAGGTTTACCCCATCTATGTCAGCCCGCAAACTTTTCACAGAAATGCCAGAGTCCCAATTTGTGAGAGGTGAATGTAGTTGTTCCGCTGAACATGGGATTGAATTTGATTGTTCAGATATTCTTGATCTAGACTGGATATCTTCGTCTGGAAATTCTTGTGACGAGGATAATTATGATAGGTAAGTATCGTGACTTTCCTTTTTCTGCAAACCGTATTGCCCAAAACAATTTGTATGTGTAGCTGTTGCTTTCACCATAACATGATAATGCCTTGAGCTAAAAATTAAAACTAAGACATAACTTTTGTTTTTATTGACTTCCATGTGCATACAGATCTTCACTTCTGAATACAAGTGGTGGTTCTAGCATTGCTCCCAATGATCCAACAGAGGTCGGTTCTTTTTACGGTATAATATCATTGGTTGTTGCCTTCTGTTTTAAGAATGCTTTGCTCTTTGTTTCAAAGATTCTAGTTAATGATATTCCTCATAGCACCCTACATGATGACTGAACTAATTTCCATGCTAGGTTTACCTTATTTGCTGCAATTGACTATATTGGTTATAATATCTTGTTCTGCATATATTTGCTTTTGCTGGGTTGATAAGATGTCATGAACTGATATTCTGTTGCTCTTCAGGAAATTCCACCTGCAGTTGCAGATTTTAGCTTTGAGCATTGGGTCGAGTTTGGAGCTACCCTAGCTTAGTCATTGAATCAGGACAATAAACTGCATATAGAGTTGATCTCAAGCATTTTTAATTCAACTCCTTCCAACAATGTGGGGTTGAGCAAAAAGAATAAATACCAGAAGAATGAACAAGGAGGTCTTCCCATTTATATCATTTCAAAAGCTCAACAAGGAAACAGCTAAGATTATATACTGACTGCTAATTCAGCTAATTCTTTTCTGGAGGTTTCTTCATCTCGGTTTCAAGCTATCCATAATTGGTACAAATTAAAGTTTCAGTATTCACTTGTTCTTGTAAATATTTGATTTAACATTAATTTTTTGCTAGTTTCAACAGCTAGTCTTTTTTTATGTTTTAGGTCGTCTTTTTTTTTTTTTTTTTCCGTTTCAATCCATATACAGACATGTAAATATCTCATCATTGGTTGCCTATGTTTTTTGCTCATTCCAGATATGTGAATATACATCAGTTTTATATATAGCATAAATATTGTCTGGCTAAACTTTTTCTTATGTCAATTTGTCATATGGTCTCACTCCCCCTTAAGTAAACTGTTAAAAAGGAGGTTTTGAGATATGATACAAGGGAGCTTGCAACCTGATAGAACTGCTATCTTTTTGTTATTACAAGGTGGAGACATTATTTGCCAGCTGAAACTAACCTTTGAGGCTTTTGTTCTTACATTGGCCTAAACTAACTGCTTTTCTGTTTTCTAGTGTGGTTTAAGTTTCTCTTTCAGTAAACTGGCAACAGTGGAGAAACAAAGACACTACATATGACTCTGCTTCATCAGCTTCGCAACAGACGGTGAAGAAGCAAATACACTGTACAGGTTCACATAGGAATTAAATTCCCATATGAAATACTTCGTATAACTTATGAGAATTTACTTTCCTTGTAAAATTCCTATAGATTTTGTTAAATTGTTTGGTTAGTATAGGGGAAATTACATTGGTGAGAGGTGTTTTAACTTAGTATGGTGGGTTCTTTAAGTTATTTGTTACTCTCTCCGTAACATATTAACTGCAATGATTTGGCATTTTTTCTCTCTATTTTATGTTAAATCGTTGCAGTTATTTTGTTACCGATACAGTACATTTTATGAGAATTTCTTCCCTCATTCTACTTTTTCTTGCCAACTAATCCTCTTCATTTTACATTTTTAGGAAAATCAAAATTCCTATAGAATTTGTCTCCAACCATTCCCAGGTAAAATAGGGAATGTTATTTCCTCATCTGGGCATGAGACTGATAGGAAAGGCTTGATAGGATATGGTTTTCTTTTTGTTTTTAATAAATCAATTCTTCCCAATGGTGGAAAGGTTCTATGTGAAGAAAATTCTACTTCGCTTTCTGGTCACTCCAGTTTCCTTCATGATTTTGTTTTTTTTTTTAATAGTTGAAATTTACATTTAATATGTGTAAAAAATTTAGGGCTATGCTTAAGAATTAATAAATATATTAAAAGTTGAAATTTACCTTTAATAGTTGAAAATTTCAACCTGTAAATTATGATTGTTATCTAGGGCTCGTTTACTTCAGTTGAACTGAACTGAATACAGCTGAAAGTAATATTTTATAAGAGAAGGAATGAAAGTAATATTTTATAAGAGAAGGAAATTGCTGAATTGAACGGAACTGAGATGAACTGATTTGAATTTGAGCTGAAGTAAACAAGCTTTTAAACATAGAAAATTAGTCAATGCACATGGCACCAAAGAGAGACAAAATAATCTTTGCAAGCAACCATTTCAACAATTGTTTCGGTAATGTAGGTATTAATATGCCTTGATTTATATCTTACTATAAGTCACCTAACTATTTAGCCGACACACCATCTGAAAGAGGAAAATTAAGAAATTCTCTCAAATGTATGTAATGAGGTTTCTAGGAAGTAAAGTTGGATAGTGACTTGTTTAATTTACATGAGGGAAGCACTTTTTTTTTTTCTTACTATGACATTTTATAAAAATGAGTGTTGTTAAGTAAGCAAGAAATTAAATTATTTTAACAATTGTAATAAATGAACAATTTTTTTTAACGAGAGTAAATGGACAAATTCAATATAAGCTACATTCTAAGTACAGTATAAAGTTACAATTATGATGTACCAAAGACAAGAGTGGCAAAAAGGTTACAATTTAATAAATAATGTATCAAAAATTAATTTGAAATAGTGTAATCTTATTTGTTGAGATATTGGAATTAACAAAAACCCATAGGAGATTCACCAAAAAGGACGAACACAATTTGCAATATATATATATATATATATTATATATATTCAGATTTTCAAGGGTAACATTTGTACCCTTTGCTGCAATACAGGTTAACCTATGGAAGTAACAGAAATGTGTAAAACAATTGTTTGCAATAGCATCATTTTTTAGCAATTTAGTCATATGTGCACAAATATATATGTGCATAATACAAATTTCAATCTGGTTTTGGACTGATGAATATCCCTCCACACACTTCTAATTTACTTATATAATAATACAAATAGTAGAATTATGATATTATATCTTTCAATATATTGCTATACTGTCAATCAAAATAAAATTTTAAGCATTTTAGGGTATAAATGATTGTGTAAACATAGGAGTATAAAAAGCATTTCACAGAGCAAGTGGTGGACCGGTGGTTATCTCATTCTTAGAGGTGCAGGATTCGATCCTCATTCCTTACTTGAGTATTCCCTCTTATCTCACCCCTCAAGTGGGTTATTAATTTATTATGTCATACGGGTTAGTAACTCATTACCAACCAATAAGCTGATAAATTTTCTTACCATATAAAATAAAAATCATTTCACGTGAATACTTGAGTCTTGAATCTTGACTGCGTCGACGGGTCGGTCCGTAAGTTGACACACTCATTTTAGTTAAAATATAATAATATATAATAATTACTACAAGGACGATAGGCCGGCACAACTTGTGGGTTGGGCCGTGCATGGTTCTTATATTTTATAACTTGGCATGAGCCTAGCACGGCTCAAACTTTTCTTGGCCCGTTATAGGCACGTCATGCTATGCCACAAGGTACGCGGGCTTGGCACGTGGGCCGTCCCGGCATTACCCGTGCCCACCTTTAGTCAATACTATGTAAAAACATGCTTGACGATTTTCAATACTATGTAAAAAACATGATATAGTACTTCCTTCGTTTAAAAAAAAAGCACCAAATTGGGTGGCACGAACTCCTAGTTCATTTTTTGTTGTGAGAGTCAAAGGGATAGAGAGAGAAACTGGGCTATGTGATGATGTGAGAGATAGGAAGAAAATACTTACAAAAATGAAAAAATTAAAATTGTTGCATTTATTTTGAAACTTCCTAAAATGGAAATTGTTGCGTTTATTTCGGAACGGAGGAAGTATGTAAAATGAAAATTCACCATATTTTTTATTTTCCTTTGTTGGTTTAATTAAGTGGGTAATTAATTTCCTATAAAATAATTTTCCACCATTTCAAGGGTGAAACTTTTCTCCTTTTAAAAAGAAAAATCATTTTCTTTTTTCTAACTTAAGTATAAAACATTCATCACCTTGTATATAAATTTTCTTGTAATTTGTTCGCTACTTCCATCCTTCCACCCTTTTTTAATTCCTTGAAAACATTAATTTAAAGTTTTAAACCTTAAAAATGGAAGGTGGTGGATTACGGGTTTACGGCATTTTGGTTTAGTACATTTAAGAAAACAAAACGTTAATCTAAGTAAAAAAAGTTGTCTAATACTTACGAAAACTGATTATTTAGTGTGTTCTCTACGACTTATGAAATCATTTTTTTTTTTAAATCTCTAAGAGAATTTGGTTATTAGTGCGTTTTCTACCAATTATGAAACTTATTAGAATTGATTGGAACTTTTCAGATTTGACATGGCCAGATAAACCCCATATTAACACTACAAAAAATGTGTTCAAGAAGGACAATTAAAATTGTCTTATTTGATACAAAATTTGTCTTCTTAGGTTATAATGACAATTTTAGGATTGCCCTCATGTTGCCCTTGTAACTCCGTTGTATTAGGTTTCAAAGACAATTTTAGATGTTTTGCCCTCTTTGATTCAATTCAAAAAGGCAATACATTTTGTTTTCCTTGGTTTAAACATTTTATTTATTGTCAAATACGGCAAAGTTTCAAAAGTCTAACAGGGCAAAATAATCATATTGTCTTCATTGTTAATATCAATGAGTGCAAAAATAATTGCCCTTGTAGTCATCATTAAGTAAAACAATACTCATATTGTCCTCTTTAATCATAATAAGTTGCCCTCGTTGTGTAAGTTTCTTGTAGTGAAGTGCACCCACCTTGAAGTATTGATTGAATGAAAGATGACTGTGTTTCCAATTTAGCAACTTCTTTAGCTTTGAGTATATTATACGAGGAATGATAAGCCACAACTCCACAAGTAGTATAGATTGAAACGTTACAATTTGGCTATTTTATACGCTAAAGTTAAAAAAAGTTACAAATATGATTATATTTGAGTTATTTACATCAAGTCTGATATGATAATATGTTTGCTCAAAAAAACAAAAAAAAAAAAGTCTGATATGAAATATATGATAATATGTGAATTTCATGGGATAAAAATTACATCCATTATAATCATATTATATTTTTCCTTCTTGATATTAATCCCGATTATTTGTAGACTATGTACTCTAAAATCCATAAGTTTTGGTTTATCACTTCCTCCGTCCTTTATTTTTTTTTTTGCTTCATACTTTTGCTACTGTCCATTTGATAACTTTGAATCTTCCTAATCTTATACATATACAAGGAAAATTATAGTCAAACGGGATCGTCTCGTTTGATTCATCTCAATGTGTACTTTTTAAATATATAAAATTTTTCTAATTTTTTTATTACACGTATTTAAAATTAATGATTTTTATTTTTTTTTTAAAAAAAACATAAGTTAATATTTTTGAAAAGGTGTACATCTAACATTTGTACCCCTCATGTACCTTTATAAGTTATAACTCCGCAGTGGTAGGAGACGGACTGGGCCCATGGATGATAGAAATATAGAATGATCATGATAGTCTCACACAAAAGCTAGCAATTATTAATTTATTATGTTGTCTAATTCAGCTTATCATCATAATCTAATCTAATCATTTTTCTTCCTCTCACAACCAGTCTACTAGTAAACAGGCAAGACGTGTGAATTTTAGTGTATTATATACCTTTTTTTTTTTAAAGGTTTTAGTATGATGTGTCATTGGAAAATCTCAATTAGTGTCACCGTATTGCAATACTTGAAACTTTTGTCATTTTAGTCTGTAACACAATATTTACAACAAGTATTTTTTTTACTATATTTAGTAAAAAAAAATTAACATGTGTAGCCTTTTTTTTTAACTCTACTTTTTTTGTGTGCCAATTAATTATTCATTTTTCACTCTATCTCTCTCTTTAAATTCATTTGTTATTCTAAGAGTCTGTGTCGCATACTTATGTAGCAAGTATTACGATACGGAGGTAGTAGATAGATTATATTCTTTGTAAGAAAAGTTATGAATTCTCTTGTAAGGCGGTAAGGGCCCTAAGCCCCTAATATAAAGATGAAGTCTTGTCATCTTAGTGGTCAAGGCCTCGAAATTTCAGACACCAAGTCTTCGGTTCAATTTTCATCGCACATATTTATAAGGATTTCTTATCTTCGTATTTGTGAGTGACCTAAAGTAATGGCCCTAATATAACTTTACCCATGACCTCCTAACGACAAACAAAAAGCTCTTGTAGACTTGTAGTATGGCTATATATATATGGGACACGGAATTTTCATTTCAAGAGATCAAATAGATTTCAATTTGGTTTAAACCAGCATTAATGTCATATACTAATGTTCCGGGCCCACCCAGATGGTCAAATTCGTATTAGTGGCCCAAAATCCTAGGCCCAGTTATGATAGGGCTATGGACACATCAGATATTCTACGACGAATGAGATAGTGCCACGTGTCAGCGGACTTAGTAAAACCTTGACCAGATTGCTGCTACGCGTCATGGGCCAGGCCCACGCATCAACCCAACTACTTGGTGAAACCCTAACCGGGGAACCTAATGCCTATATAAGGATCAGTCCAATCATTTTTTCAGGTACGCAATTCATAATTCACAAACTCACATCACACTGACTCCTTACTCCCGATATCTGACTTAAGCATCGGAGGGGCGTTCCCGGGTTCCACCCCGGGTTAGCAACCTTTGACTGTTTTGCAGGTCAAAACCCTAGCGAGAAGTGTACGGAATCCGCATCAATCACACCAAAGATCGTTGACTATTCAACAGAAGTTCCAGAACAGGAACAACTAATTATCTAAATTAGTTTCTTAATGAAAGTTCCTTTAAAGTACAAAGAATTGAAAATGTTTTGTTGATGAAGTAAGCAAGGTGAGCTCATGCTTAGGGCCCAAAATATAAGACCCGCATCCAAAAAATACGAGTTATTAAAAAAAAAAAAAAATTATATATATTCATTTGCCTACTTCCAATAAAGATACAATACATAACCCTAAAGTTCTATGCTTATATAGCTTAAATAAAATACCGTAGTAGTTATTTTTTTAGTTAATTCTTTTATTTATTACACCATTTTATACGTGATGTGGCATTCATTTTCAAATTTTTTACGGTTTTGAAAGTATATTAAATACTTAAAATGGCTACACATATTAAATCGATTTTTCTCATTTCTTTCGTAAAACCCTCATTTCTCGTTTCTTTGTCATAAATCTCATCGATTCCCAAAAACTCCTTTTCGATTCTTCTCCCATCTCAATAACTTTTCAATTCATCTCGATTATCATGCATGATACTTAGAATTCTACATCTCTTTTGCAATAATTATGGATAAATTAACAGGTCAAAACCAAGGTAACATATCGTGTTGCATGTTTGCAGATGATATTTTGCGAATTGACGAAATAGAAGATCGAAGGCGTGGAAAATAAGTTGGATAATAGAACAAACCTTGGAATCTCGAGGCTTTAAACTTAGTATGAGGTAAAACAGAGTATTAATTAGGAGTGTACTTTTAACAGGACCAGGGGAGATACGACAAGTGGGATCACTTTAGATGGGAGAAGTATTCATAGTCTAAATTATTCCGATATCTATGACCTAGTATTCTCTAAAATGATGGTGATCTAGATGGAGATGTTGCCGATATGATCAAATCAGATTGGATGAAGTGGAAGCACACTTCTAGCAGGTTTCTATGCGACCGTGGCATGCCACATAGATTAAAGAAATTTGTTTACCGAATAGTTGTTATGCCTCCATATCATCTAAGAAATCAAAAGTTTGAATACCAATACCTACGATTGATGGGAGTTCCTTGTCAAATTCATAAATAAATTAATTGTAACACTAAAAACTACTCCCTTCATTGTTATTACTTAGTTACACTTTAATCTATTTTTCACAATTTTTAATACACATATTTAAACATAAATATTTACTGGTGTACTCTATAAAAAAAATCTACAAAACTAATATATATATATATATATATATATATATATATATATATATATATAATTACAATGAGAAAATTCTAACACGATTTCATATGACTGCGATTCTTTCTTTTCTATACATATCATAGATATATTTGGTGTTAAAATTTGCCTAACCTTGTACCAATATTCCTAAAGTAACCAACTCACATAAACTGATGGTGTATTGACTATTGACTATTGACTATTGAGTGTATTCTGTTGTCTGGCTTTAAATTGCTCAATGGTAAACTAACTTTTTTGTCCTTATCAAACAGAAAAAAAACTGACTTAGTACTACTTCTCTTTATTTTAGTACCCTTGTGTGAACCATTTTCCCTCCTTTTTTCCCCCCTTAATTGAACCAATTAGTTTCTGTTCTGTGGCAATCCAACTATATAAAAACCACACCTTTGAATAATAATTGTTTTTAGTGTGTTGTGGGAAGCCTGTCTTCCCCTTCTCTCTCCCAAACTTACCAAGAAGTCTTCCATGCTCTGAACCTTAATTTCATTATCACATTTGTACCCCTTTTTTTTCTTCCTCAATTTATTTTGTCTTTTTTTGCTTATGTTATTAATTATATTGTCATGATTATTAGGCAATTTTAATTTTTCATAATGATTGAGAACTATATATATTTTTATAATTTCATTTTTTGATGTTAATTTCATTGTTGTTGTTGTTGTTCATTAGATAGAGAGCAATGGCTGATTTGAAGAGGAGAGAGAGAGGGAAAGTGGTGAATTTTGAGATTTGTGATGAAATACTAAGTGATGCAGCCCAATTCAGAGAACAAGGGCAATGCAGTAGTAGCTCCCCTGATCCCTATCATTTGGACACATTTACCCTCTACAAAAATTCATCTGTAATTTTCTTCTACTTTTTTTTTTTTTTTAATTTTTAATTTTCTATCTTGTCCAATTTGTTAGTTGACTTCTATGATTCCATAGGTTCCTTGGCTTCCATTAAATTCTTTACTCCCTTCATTCCCAAGTAATTGTCGTTTTAGGACATGCACTCTAAGTTTGTTATTGAATTTACCGCCCGTTTGATTACTGGTAATAAATCAATCGTGCTAACATGAATAAACGTAATTTAAAGCATAATATATAGAAAGGAAAATAGGGTTAAAAATCTCCATGGTAACATATTCACATTCACAAGCAAGCTTAAATTTTCTTCATGTCTTCCATTATCATCCAGCCAGCATTATTTTTGGGAAAGATGATATTGGATGAAAATAGATATTTGTGGGAAAAAAATAAAGGTAAAGCTAATACCACCATATATAGAAATGAATATTGATTTTTCTACCAATTTATCTATAAAATAATTTCAATTATCATCATTTATAACTTCTAGACTACTGATTATAGATATTGAGAGGTATGATTATTAGTTAACCTAAGCTAATTGTGGCATTTGGTTGAGAGGGATTCAGTCGATAAAATTGTTCCTAGAATACTAATTTGAAAAAAGGCTAGTAAAAGAATTTTCTTTGGATAAAATTTTGGAAAAATTGCCAAGAATAAGCCAACCTTTGGCCGATCTTCCACAATTAAGCCAACCTTTTGAAAATCCAGAAATAAGCCAACCTTGTTATCATTTAAGCCAAAAATAGGTTAAATGATTTTTTAATGTATTAGTTATCTGTTATTTTAAGTTACTGTTATCATTTAAAGCAAAAAATAGGTTGAATGATTGTAAAATAGTGATAAAAAACAATAGAAATTAACATGTTAAATAATCATTTGACCTATTTTTGGCTTAAATGATAACAAGGTTAGCTTATTTATGGATTTTCAAAAGGTTGACTTATTTGTGGAAGATCGGCCAAAGGTTGGCTTATTCTTGGCAATTTTTCCTAAAATTTATACCCTAAACTCGGGGTATGTTCACCCTTGTTTATATTTTGATAATCTAATATATATTCATTTTGCTCATTTAATGTCCAGTTTTAGAAAATGAGCAGTCTAGAAAACTAAATGAGCAATCTTAAATTATTTCATAAGAAAAACTGATAGAATACGATAATCAATCTAGGCATCCAACCACCAGCTTAAACTTTTGGTTGAGTTATTTCATTTTTGAACATATTCTATATGACGACAATGCAATAATTATTATGACATTATATATGCTAACATTAATTTGTTGTTTTACTTTGAAGTACTTTTACATGATTGGAAGAGATGTTGATAAGAAGCATTGGAGAGTGTTGAAGATTGGAAGATCTGAGCCATCTAAGCTTAATATCATTGAAGATCCTAACACATATTCAAGTGAGACATGCAAGAGTTTGTTGAATAGCATAGAGGACCTTAAATGTGTCTTTGATGATTGCTATGGGATTGTAGGTAATATATGTTTATTTATGTATATATGTCTACCAACAAAATCACATATCAAACATTAGTATATATGTAGCCATTTATGCCTTGATTATTATCATTTTCATTTTTATGATATTCAGGTTTCATCAAATTGTTGCAAACATACAATTTTCTTGTCATAACAAAAAGGAAGGAAGTTGGGAAGATTTGTGGTCACCCAATATATTCCATCTCTGAATACAAAACGATTCCTATCTCTCATTCTAATCGATGGGACTATTTTACAAATGATGCACGGTACAAACACTTCCTTTCATCTAGGCTAATTAAATTGAGTATAATAATTTTCTCCCATTCTACTGTGTGTAATTCATAGGATGTATGTAATTCACGATGAATTGATTTTTATTAAGTTGATCTTTAACTGGTCTAATTTTACAATTTAAATCGCTTGTTATTATACTAATTAATGTTTATTGAGGTTGAACTAATGTACATCGCTGTGAGTTACCATTCTATTGATACTCACTTGTGTACCTTCAAATTTGTACTTTGTGTGTATCATTTGTGCCCCACCTAATCCTATTTGTTGCTTTAAATAAAGCAAGGGTCTACTTCATTTGACCATCCATCGTCTGTGTATCCAATTTGTTCCCGTATCGGGGACGAGACCCATATTGATACTTTTTTTAATGTTCGTGATGTATCCGTTATCATCTAAATTTTAAATTTTCCCTGTACTTATATGTGTGCATTTTTGTCCCCTTCCACAACTCTGGTGCCTATGCACATAAAATGGCCGGGATGGAAGATTTGAACTCATTCATGTTAGTGTCCATTCCCATATATACTACTTATAAGTTAATCAGGGCCGTGTCGGAGTTATTGGAGGCCCTGTTCTAAAACTGTACTTAGGCCCTTCAGATCTTAATAAATGCTAATATTTGATATTATTTTGACAATACATGTATACATCCCAAAAATATTTTAGTAGAAAAATCATTAATTTATATAAAAATATAAGAATAATTAAAGACAAATGACTAAGAAAAAAAAAATAAATAGGGCCTTTATATAACGGGCCCTGTGCAGTGGGACTTTTTGCACACCTACCCGACACCCCTTGAAGTTAATACATGCCAATCTAGTATTGTTGAGATAATAGATTAACGTACAGTGTATGGAGTCCAGTGTACCTTTCCTGAAAATAAAATAAAAGGTTGATACAAATTTTAATTTGAATGGTTAGGCGCAGGAAACTCCTGCAGCTGGTTGATATTAGGGATAACTTCTTCTTCAGCTGGTCGTACCCTCTTATGCAAAGGTTACAATTGAACCTAAACAAACAAAAGACGACGGAACAATCCTTTGACCGAACCATGTTCATCTGGAATGACAACATTACTCGTCAAACTCGAACCAGCCTCGGGAATACTCTTTGGACAGTTGCACTTATACATGGCTTCTTTAAGCAGGTAACAACACATGCATCTTATTTATAAACTAGCTAGCTAGATTTTGCCAAGATAAATAGTTCATGTCATCATTAATTTGTTTGTTTTTCCCTTTGCCCTTTTGTTTCTTTCTTTTGCATCTCCCAAAAGTTTAAGTCGATAGTTGAGGCTAAATAATATGTTATATACTTTATCACTTATGAAGCTAGTTGCTCATTTTTATAACACATTACATTGTGTATCTAGATCGAGCTGTCAACAGGCGCAAACAAATTTATGTTCACCCTTATTGCAAGACGCTCATGCCGATATGCAGGTACAAGGTTAGTCCCTCCTAACCTGTTAATTTGTGCCTTGAATCTGATTTGTACCCCTTCGAAAAATCCAAGACATATTCGACACATGTATTGTCGGCGAATCACGTAAATTTGTGTTTCTTCTTGTTAATCTATATTATATTTTTCTTGTATTTGTTATAACATGACTATCTTCTATAGCAAGTCTCCTATCAAATTGCCTCTTGGTTTAACTTATTTTTTTACTACAAAACCTGTAAACTTTTCGCATAATACATCAATATCATAACTTTTTATATAAATCAATACTCCCTCTGTTTTTTTACATGTAACACTTCATTTTTCACACTTGTTGAGACACAACTTAGACTCGTAATATATCTAAATATATACGTGTAAAAATTATATATTTGGAAAGTGTATTCCGAGGTGAATCCAACAAGATCCCATATGACTATGTTTTTCTTTATATATATATATAAGTAAAAATTAACGGTCAAAGTGAGTCGGATGAATAGTGCCAAAGTCAAAGTGTCACATCTAAAAAAACAGAGGGAGTACTAGTTACGTAATTTTTTTTTTATAGATTTATGGTAAAAAGCTACAGTCTTGTAATCAAAAGTAATTATGTCGGACATCATATGACGGACGGTCTGACAAGAGATTAGCTAGACATACAATTTCCACTTTCTTGGTTGATTACAGACATAGAGCTAATATTCTGAAATCTGATTGGTTAAGAGTCCGTTTGGTAGGGTGTAAAACGTTTTCATATGTAAATAATTTTTCATGGAAAACCTTTTACATTGGAAAATTCATTTTCATGAAGGTTTTCCGTTATTTGGTTGAATGTAAAATAATTTTCTATTTTAAGCATTTTTCAGTTTGGTTGAAATGAAAATCAAATGCTTCAATTGTTATGGAAAATGTTTAATTTCCTTCTAATTGTGATGCAAAATGTTTTCCTTCCACTACTAGAGAAGATGTTATTCACGACAAGAATTCTCATCGCAAAAATGTGATCCCGTCATAGAAAAGGGAGTCGCAAATGATTTTCCTGTCACAATTCTGCCATAAATGAGTCATTTCTAATAGAGTAAAGGTTGGATATTAGGTAAATTTTAGCGACGGGCTCAATAACCATCACAAAAGATCTACATTTACGACGGGATTTAGCCCCATCATTAATGTATGTGTACTCGTCGTTAATGGACCATTTTTTGTAATGTTCTAATTTTTAATTTTTTTTGGGGGGGGGATATTGATTTTCTTTCTTTGAGCTATTCTTTTCTCATCCTAGTCTATTAATGACTAACAAAACGGATTTTTCCAAGTTTTACATTTTAATATGTTATACTCCAAACCAGACAATTTTCCATTTTGGATTATGAAATCAGAAGGTATGAGTCAGGTGCCCATATCTAAAGCAACTGTTGCCTTCTTGTACTATGTGCAACAAACAACGTAAAATGGGGAAAATAGTTTTCAGAAAAAACGTTTTACATTCTACAAAACGGACCCTAAATCTTGAACGTCATAGATATTATCTGTCTTTATTGTGACCCTTTAATGGTTTTTGGTTTTACTGTGAGCAAGGTATGAGAAAAGGGGTGTTAATAACAATGGACAAGCTGCAAATGATGTTGAGGTTGAGCAAATTGTTTGGCAAAGTATTCATAATGAATACTCAAGTGATGAAATTATTAGTTCAGCCGTGCAGGTTCGAGGTTCAATTCCACTTTCCTGGTCACAGAACTCAACTGTCTTCAAATTTAAGCCTGACATACAATGTATATATATATATATATGTTACTTATGCTACCATTGTTTTTACCATTACTATTATTACATTATTGCCCTTCTGTTTGACCACTTTGTCTCCTGCATATTACTCCGTATGTGTTTAGTTTCAAAAGGCAGCTACAAGGGAACACAACTTCATTTTGAAAGTCTTCGTCTGAGATATGGAGTTCCCCAAATCATATTGAATCTACTAAAGGTGCTTAGAAAGATACTTTTTCACATTCTCTTGCATGATAGAGTATATAATATAATATTGAAACTCAACCATCCCTTAAAATTTATAAAATCTCTTGTTAGATTGTCTGACAGTCTAATAAAACTTTTAGCACAAACTTTGTAACTTTTTAGTATTATAATTTTTTACATATTTTGTTAAGCTTTGTATAAAAGTTATGGTTTTATGATAAAGTTACTGTTTCTGAGCAAAAAGTTGTTCCGTTAGACCGTCTAATAGCCTGACAGAAGACGTGCGTGTTACTTAAACTTTTGGTTGAGATGGTTTTTTGAAATGGTATCAGAGTATATGACAATATCACAGATTCGAATTTAATTCACCCCTCCTTTTAAAATGGAATATTTGACACTGCCCATGCTGCATACACACTTCAAATCCAACGGGCTCTCATATATGTGAGGAGATGTGATAGGGTGTAAAACTAATTCTTAGGTTTAAAAATTATATTATATACTCTATCCACCTCTCCTTTACAAACTGAAATTAATTAGCCCCGAAAATAATGGGCCAGCTTAATATTTTTTATTTTATTTTATTGAGATCGTCTTTTGACAGAATATGGTCTCTCATAATGTCTCCTGAATTATATTGCAGAAAAACCCAAACAAGCACAATGAATTCACTATGCATAATGAATTCCAGAATGCAGTTGATTTCATTAATCAGGGCTTGGCAGAAGAGGATCGAGTGGAGTTTTTGAGCTTGGACCTTGATGCAGCTTTTAAAAAGTAATATAATGCTGCTTTTATCATATCTTATCTTATTAACTCATACCTGTGATCAGACCTTCTAACAGCATAACTTTTCGTTTAAAAATGTAACTTTTATGTATAAAATCATAACCTATGTTACCTGGACCCTTTTCATTTTACCTCAAGTACCCGTGTCGGATCCTTGACATTCGGACATGGGTACGACACTTGGACACTTCAATTTGGACTAAAATCTTGGTAATTTTTCAAAAATTATCCGAGTCGGACACTTGGACACATACCTATGTTGGACATAGGCATACGTGTCCATGTAACATAGATCATAACTTCAAATACAAAGCTTAACCAGTTTTGTAAAAAGTTACAAATTAAGAATATATAGTTAGTTATAGTTTTTTAGTTAAAAGTTATGTCAACCGTCTTAGAAGAGAAATGCTAATTTAATAATTAATGGCATGGCCAAGTTAGATTAGATTATATTGATGAGGGAGGAAAACCCAAATTTGATTGTATGCAGCCAGAGAACTCGTGAGCTTAAAGAACTAAAAGGCAAGGCCGCACCTGCACTGAAGAAAACCGGAATCTTCTCTTGTAAAATGCCTCATTCTCTAAACTTCAAGGCATCCTTTGACTTGTCATTCAGCAGGTATGATAATTATACTCGTCGTAAATGAAATGGAAATAATTTTTTTGAAAGAGAGAAAAGGGCAACAATATAAGTTACTTTTATTAGCTGTTTGGTTTGAATGTGTAATGAAAACAATTAAGGAGAAGCAAAGAATTTGTTTCTACAAGTTTCTCAAAGGAAACAAATTGGGGGATTATGTTACCCCTTGAAAACGGTAAGTGATACTTATGACATTCACCAAACAGTTTGAAACTTAAACAACTGAATTGAATCCAAATCATGCAAAACTCCTAAAATTTCTATACCAAACATCCTTTATTTCATTGCAGAAATGATGAGGTAGTATATTGACAATAGTCAAACTACTCACTCCGTAACATAAAAATATTTACTTTTATTTTTTTCACGCATTTTGAGGAAGCGATTGGATGTGTAAACGGCCAAATTAATTAAAATAATATTTATATTAGTAACTTATAATCACATTCTTGTTTGTATTAAAACTATTTTGATTAATTTCTTCATTTACACCCTTAAATAAAAGTAAATATTTTTATATTATGAATGGAGTATATATATAGCATCTTCAATTATCAAAAGGAAATTTCACATTTTCAAGCTTTTCCCTTTATGCTTGAATGCTTGATTTTCGTACTAATATATTGCAGTTACTTGAGCTTAATTTCATGGAAAATTTGTCACAAACAGATTTAACTATCTCATTTTGCGAGTTACCGCTATTTAAGTTTTTTAACAACTACTTAATTCTACTATGTGAGTAGATTGCAACCAAAGTTTAGTTATTTTTTTTTTTTTTTAACCAATTTAAACAATTGTAAGAAAAGTGTGAAGCAACACACAAAAATACTTGAGAACAACCAATGATGTCACAATTTGCTTGAATTTGTTTGGAGGGGTCGAAAAAACAAGTTTTGGTTGTATTTTAATTACATAAGATTTTATATATTTTTTACTTGTTACCTAATAAACTAACATTTTTGGAGTTTGCACCTTTTGTGAATTAGTGCCTAATTACACTAATTTAAATAGAATTTGCTACAAGTATCAATTTCAGGTGAAAATTACCTAAGAATGACGTCATTGTAGAATTAAGTAAAATCATAAATAATTTAAAATTCAAATCTACATTTTGTTTATTAGTCAATTTCCAGAGAACCAAAATGGGTAATTATTTCCACCGTAACGAACTAATGATGCTATGTTTGGATACAAGCATTTGATTTGAAATAATGGATTTGGGCTAAATTACATGTTTGGCAATTAAAAAAAAAATGGAATTAGATTTGGCCCAATTCTCAACCCAAATTCTTAACAAACAAATGTTGTGTATTTCAAATACTTAACAAAACCATCTCATTTCAAATTCTAAAAGCAACCCAAACAAATAATTGTCATTTGAATTGTAATATTTCAATTTCAGAAATTAAATTCATCAATTTAAAATGAATTTTATTAGGTATTAATTCATAAGAATAAAATTATTATGCTGCAAATTCTAAAAACGCCCTTTTATTTCTTGAACCTCATATATATGTGTACTGATGAGTGTCACACATTAGATAAAGACGAGAAAAAAAAAATCAACTAACAAGTCTAGCTAGTAGTTTCTACTTCCATTATCAGGCCAATTGGTTTTAGAAAGAAATCTCCTTAGATTTATAAGTAATTGAACTCTCTTTATTTGTATTTGGTTGCCCAAAATGTGGCTGTAAATTGCTTATTTTATTTGATTGTTAGTGGGAATTTTTCCTAATTATATTGAAAAGGTACTCATAAATCATAATATAGTTTAACCTTTTGTTAGCTAGGAGAAATTTACATGTTATTCTCTTGATGCTTGTTTTTCATACTCTAAGCTTGCTTACATTGTTATAGCATCATCTTCTTTTCTTTTCTTTTTTTTTAAAAAAAAAAAAAAGATTATAGCACTCATCATCTTTTGTAATCAAAAGAAATTGGGAAATTCCAAATGGTATTCGCCTGATTTGCTAAATTCCTAATGGTGCGGGGTGACTAAGGAGGGTTTGGAAAGGTGTGCGGGAGGTAGCTGGGCAAGGGTCAAAGGGGTGAGGGGTGGTTGTGGTGGTTTAGGGGTTAAAATTTAACGATTTTTCATCCAAAATATCACATTTGGACAATTAACAAAAGTTTAGGAATACTATTGGAATTTTTATTTAAAAAAATAGAGGAATACAATAGGGATTTGAGGATTTCATCGAACAGGGAGTACCATTGAGAATTTGCCGAAAAAAATTAGTTGGGTTTTGCTTGGTTTTAGTGAGTTGTAAAATGCAATGCAGGGTTGACAATGATAGTGGAGACTCCAATAATAGCAACAACGAATTTCAGCAGCAAAAAGGGATATTAAGATCAAATTGCCTTGATTCATTGGACCGTACTAACGTTGCACAATACGTGTATGGCATGGTTGCTCTTGGTCTTCAGTTGAATACTCTGAAACTAATTGAGTCTCATGAGCTCATGTTTAGTGATCCTTTGGCATATGACTTGATGAATATTTATCAAGCCATGGGAGATGCCCTTTCTCAACAATATGCTGGATCTCCAGCACACCATAAGGTATACTAGTTTTGCTATCATATACGGAGTATGTGTTTATCTTTTTTGTACATAGTACGGAAATTATTTTACATGAAAATTGTTTTCTCGATCTGTTTAACGTTGATTGTTTTGGGGCGGAAACTTAAATGGAAAACTTGGACTGGAAACTTGTTTTACATCCTTTTAAAAAAAAAAAATTACCCTAAAATTCGAAGGAAGCATTCCAACTACGTACAATGTGGCTTGTGGGCATAATTAAACATTTTTTGGGGCTCTATTTTTCAATTTCCTTGCAATCAAACAATGAGCATTGCTTAAAATAAAAAAACATTTTCCTTGTAACCAAACAATAAATGAGTTCTCCATGAAAAATTGTTTTCAATTGAAGATGATTTACACCCTAAAATACGGGACCATGTATGCATGTTTTCATATAGGGTCCGTTTACTAGAGCGAAAAACGTTTTCCCTGATAACAGTTTTCCTATTTTACATCGTTTACTTTGAATGAAAAAATAAAATGTAAAACTTTGGGTGAAAACTCATTTTACACCCTATTGGAAATACTTTTCTCCAAATTTAGGAGTAAAACTTATTTTACGTGCAAGTAAACAATGGAAAACTTCTATGAAAATGAGTTTTCCAACGTAAAATGTTTTTCATGGAAAATCATGTTACATCGAAAATGTTTTACACCAAAGTAAACGGATCCCTAGTTGCCTAGACATTAGCTTGACGTTGGTGAAAATATCTACAACATACATTCATCGTATACTGAGTTGTACGGTTTTTCAATAAATTTTTGTTCAAGGATTTTTCAATGAAGTTTGAGATAGTATAATAGATAGGGGTCTATAAATTGTATCCAAAATAAAACATTTTATATTGAGTACTCTCTCTGATAAAAAAATAAGCTAAGTGCTCCATTAATTTAGGACAGAGGAAGTATAAAATAGACGGAATATTATACTGTAATTGCAGGTTCAATTTCAGCAATTAAACAATCTTTATAGTAACTAATTTTGATTTATTTTTTTTTTAATTTTAAATGATAGATATTTGCCAAGATAAGAGGTAAAAACAAAGTAACAACAAACTTTCAGGAGTTTATGAAATCAATTCAACGTCACTACAACAATTCCTTCACAGACGGCACCAAGCAACAAGCTATCGATTTGTAAGTCACGGAGTAGTTTGTTTTCCACACTTTGTCATTTCAATCACTTGGTACAATTACATACAATTAGCTTTCCATACGAAAATTATTAAGGCTTTTATTTGCCTTTGATTGATATAAGAAGAAATTAAAACACAATTAACTTGTTAATTTGCACAGATTTTTGGGGCAGTTGCAACCTGATGGTGCATTGATAAATCCCTCAAAAAGGGATTTGAGTAAAAGGGGTAGTTGTGAATGGATCAAGGCTTTACACTTGAAAAACATATCCAGGTATATTTAGATTCCTACAAATTCGAAGATAGAATGACACACATGCTATGTAAGTTCGAGTATAATAGGTTTAATGAGCATTATTCAAATTTTAAAATCAGATCAAATGAATATTCATTATCAACAATGAACATTAAGTCGCATTTGTATGATGATTGATGAGTATCTTCCTCTAGGTGCTCATAAATGTACCTTCTCTGAATTGGGGGAGGGGAGCATTTTGTTGGATTTTACTTACACATGTCCGTTGTTTAGATTACAACATAATATGATTATTGAGGCCCTGTAATTTTCGTACCATGAAATAATAACTTAGAGTAGATGAAGCCATTATTATGAGAGAAAAATATGAGGAAAATGAACGGGTATTTGCTTGTAGGTGTAATGGGTGGATATATTTTGGGTTTCAAAAGCTATGGTATGACAGTGATTCTGGTAAGCGGAGATTGTCTAAACCATCTGGAAGCTCCCAATTCCAGCGTGGATCATTTGGAGGGTATGTTTAATGTTTGTGAGTAAATATATATATACATCCACATAAATCGTACTTTTGCATTATGCACCGGGCTTGAGGCTCGTTCGAGCCCAACCAAGCCTTGCGTATGGAATATAAATATATGATCCACCATTTTAATTGAATAGAACTCCTTCAAGTAAATATATTGATCTAACTTCATGAATAATATGCAGGCATTCTATGGTGGACTTTTCTGCTGGCCCATAATGTGACTCGTCTGTGAGGCACCCGGAACCATAATACACTTGTTGTACACATATTCAAAGGGACGCAAATCCTAGCCCAAATGATTCACCACCCAACCTCAACATCTTCTAGTCGTGTTGTATCGTCCAACAATATTTGATTTGTGTGGTAGCAAATTAGGATAAAACGACATCAAATTTCTTCAATTATACGTACTACTTACAACATGATATTTAACAATGATTTTTATTTTATTATTTTTTTTTTTGTGTTTTTAACCAAGACTACATATTTTGATTATTTTCCATGTGTTGTCACTATTTTTATTTTTTTTCTTGAAAGAGTATATGTAATTAGGATTTTCTCTCAGAAACTAATCCTAATTTATCAGTATATGCCTTTGATTACACTGTTTTAATTGAAGACAATTGTCTAAGAGCTTGTTTACTTCACCTTAAATTCAGTTCAGTTCAGTTCATTTCAACTCAGTTCAGCTCTCAATTTCCTTCTCTTATAAAATATTTCTTTCAGCTGTATTCAGTTTAGTTCAGTTCAGTTATATTCAGCTAAAGTAAACAAGCCCTAATACTGCATTCAACATAAAACGTCCACCAACCTTAGCATCAGCAACATATAGACAAGGTGAAACCATTCATCAAATGATCATAAAAGACGTCTTTATAATAGCTTATAGGAGATTCGCTACACAATCCAAGGCCAAAATGCTTAAGATTAGACCAAAAATTATACAGCAGAATAATTTTTTCCAAAAAATAAAAAAGGATTTGCTTGTTCAACGTCTTCCGCTTGTTCTATTTTTATTTTATTTTTTATTTCTTTTTTAGAAATATAATTACTCCATTATCTTTTGAACATTATTTGAGGGTCTTCTCCCCAACTTAAATTAATCCGATCAGATCTCATAAGTTTTTACTCTCACAAAATAAGATCTAATAAGATCAGATCAAATAAATAAAGAGAATGTATTGTGTCGGACTCGTCTGACAGTATTGTTGTTGTCAGACGAGTCCAAGTCAACTGGACAAAAAGTTCAACCTGGACAAATCTGGACAAACTTGGACAAATGTGGACAAATCTGGACAAATATAGACAAACATGGATAAATGTGGACACACCTGGACAAATATGGACAAACATGGACAAAAACTGGACGAACCTGGATAAAATTTGGACAAACCTGGACTTGGACAATCATGGACTTGGACAAACCTGGACTTGGACAAACATGGACCTGGTCATATATTCATTAACCTGGACAAATATCTCTGTCCCTCTGTCACTCTCGTTTCCATTTCTCTCGCAAATTTGTTCCATTAACTGGAACAATTCCCCTCTATATTTATTCATTTATTTTGCTTGTCTCCATTTTCTTTTGAGCAGATGGATTTGCGGTGAAATATGGAGCAGAAGCAATTACGAGTTGGAGATATGGAGCAGAAGCAACGAATTGTTCCATTACCTTCTCCTGGACAAAAACCTGGACCTGGATGAACAAGATTGAAGTGATGAAGACCTGGACCTAGACAAAATTTACCTTCTCCTCCCTCGTAAACCTTCTCCTTCAAACTGACCTATATTCATAACCATTCTTTTTCTTCACAACCATATGAACACCAAATATCATGAATTGTAGATTATAGAGTCGCAGTAAAAAAAAACTTGAATTGACGAAGATCAAAATCAGATGGTAAAGAGCAAGGAAACAACAAAGAAGGACGCGAAATGCAGTCGATTGATGGAGTGCCCAAAAAGCTGGGGTTTATGAAGAATTTTTAAGGTCTGTTGAATTCGTATATCTCATTGACTCTTTGAGTGTAGCTGTGTACAACTCAAATTTATTGAGGAGATGATTATCTCGCAGAACAGTATATTCGAACTGCTCAAATTCGAATTGTATATTCGTGATGTTTTGGTTGTTTTTTTACAGATTGATGATGTTGAATGTCGTGATTTTGGAGAGACGATTTGCGGTTCTTTTTTTGCGGGAGTGGTGATTGGATGGGGATGGTCTGACAGTAATATTAGGTCAGGCCGTCTAACCCAATACTTTCTCATAAATAAATGGACCGTGTCTCCTCCATCTGCAACAAATAATACAACCTTTTGGTTGGGTGGGACGGATCGGCTATAGAGTGTCATGTCAATAAAGATTGTTAACTTGACGAACCAAAGTGAGTCGCCAATCATAGGTGGGTTGGCAAATTGGGAAGAAAAGAAGGAAGCTAAGAGAGTCAAAATTGAGTATAAAGGTATACAAATTGTAAAATCAATAGTACAGTACATTCTAATATTCCTTATTATAAACTACATGTATTTCATTTTTCAAAACTAATGGGTTGTTTTCTCATTAGCCCGCCTATTATAATGATCGTCTCCAATAATGATAGTCTAATAAAGTGTTGTCCAATAAAAATCCAATCATTTTGACCTTAATTATTTTGTCCTTAGGCTACTCTATCTAACAACAAGTACTATTCATGTCTAACCCGACCCACATGCATTTAGCACATGGCTGGTCAACTCATGTTGTGCCTCATGCCTTAGTTACAAATTTATTTATTTATTTATTTATTTGTTTTATAGATTTTTAATTTGCTCTATATGAACGTGCCAATTGGTGCTAGCTTGTCGTGCTTGTGTGACCCATGACCCATGAACATGTATCTTATTATGTCGTACGGTGTTGGTGAGAGACTTGTTGCTTAATTAAGTTGTCGTGTCGTTGACCCTCTTGGCAATCCGACTATATATGCGACCTAACATATACAAAGTAATAGAGAGTATTAATTATAATGAGTCAAGGCTAGTACATACCCTATATATGTTTCTAGCTAATTTAACTTATTAATTAGCATCAACAATTGGATCAGCAAATCTTATTTAACATCTAAATAAAGTGAGCATGTCAATGTCTTCAACGAGCAATATAATAAAAGGAAGATTAAATTGAAGAGCTCAGATGGGGAGACTTTTGAAGTAGAAGAACCAAGCAATAGCAATGCAATCTGAGATACTGTAATTTTAGGTAGGTAGTTTCCTAAATTATAGATATGTTGTGATTGTGTGCTTGTAATCACACATTATAAGAAGGCTAGAATGAATGCAATGATGGGCAAGTTTAAGGACTTTAAGCCTTTACTAAATCTCTACATCTGATGATTAATTATAATATTAAATAAACAGAGAGTGAGGGATAGCTCAGGTGGTTAGATCAGAGCTTCCCTCCCGATTCCAAGCAATTATGGGTAGATTCTCATCCCAGCCCTTTGTGGCTCATTGACACACAAAAAAATAAAAATAAATAAATAATCAAGTACTCCCTCCGTAATGGAAAAAAAATTAAAACAATTCGTTTTGCTCGCATTTTTTTAAAAAATGAATTAATTTGTTCATTTAAATACTTTTAAATCGCTTCTTTGAAATACATGCAAAACGGATTATTTTTTTCATCAATCGCATATTCTAAATTAGTTTTCACATTACTTCATTAATTTTTTAATACGACTAGATTTTAGATGCAAATTAAAATTTAGAGTTTGAAGTTGTAAATTAGAATTTGAAGTACAAGTATACATGACTTGATCTTGAGTCATGTTGATAGATGAAGTAACTAATACATGTCCTATCTAATTACTCAAATAATTGACATAGTATATACTCCCTCCGTAACATATTAATGGCAACAAGTCATTTTACACACATTTTAGGGTAATGATTTAAGGGTGTAGATGAACAAATCAATCAAAATGGTTTTAATACAAATAAGAATGAGAACGCTTTCTTAAAGTGCGTGCAAAATGATTTGTTGTCATTAATATGTTACAGATTAAGTACTTGTATTTGATTTTACATTGTTAGGCTGCGCATCATTTAAAAATCAGAAGCTTGGAAGAATTGACAAGCCAAACAGTCACAAACATTCTAAGAGGGAATTAAGTCCTTTGAAGAGATAAAACAGACACTCAACATTATTAACAATATAATTCTCCAATCCCAAAAACGTAACCTCAAGTGAGGCAAACAAGAAATATAAAAAAAGGGACAATTGAAGAATGGTGAAAGAGGTTTTAACTAGCTAATAAAAATTGTTTGGCTCTGTAAATTGGTAGGAGCAATAAGCAGAGAGCAAATGAAGAAGAAGAAGAAAGAATTATGTAATTGTTATTAATATGTAAAAGTCAGAGTTACTACTAACAAAGACAAAATACCCTATATATAGGGAGAACAGTACAAAAAATAATGAAGCAAAATAACTAACTCCCTAACAGCCTAAAATAAGAACTAACTACCCTTATTTAGTCTATACCCTCCCCTCAAGCTGGACAGGGAAAAAGTCCAAGCTTGACACAAAGCTCATGATGTCTAGTAGAGGATAAAGCCTTGGTGAGGATATCTACTATTTGATCTTTACTTGAGACATAGGACACTTGAATGAATCCACTCTCAACCTGCTCCCTTATGAAGTGCATATCTCTTCTTAGATGCTTTGTCTTCTCATGATGAATGGGATTAATAGCTAGGTGTTGAGCTGAAGTATTGTCACAGTATAACATAATGGGGAGTGTGGCATTAATTTGAACATCCTTTAATAATTCTTCTAACCAAATCAACTCACTTGCTGTGTTGGACAAACTTCTATATTCAGCTTCTGTAGAAGATCTGCTGACAGTAGCTTGTTTCTTGGTCTTCCAAGAGACCAAGCAAGAGCCAATAAATATGGCATAAGTACTTAATGATCTGCTAGTGAACTTGCAGCTGCCCCAATCAGCATCACTATACCCTATAACTGTAATGTTAGAAGAAGCAGAATAAAAAATCCCATAGTGTAATGTGCCTTGTAAATATTTCAGCACATGGAGAGCAGCTCTGAGGTGAGGAGCCCTAGGTTGCTGCATAAACTGAGTTAAGTGTTGTGTAGCATAAGATAAGTCTGGACGAGTGAAACCAAGATATAATAATCTACATATGAGCCTTCTGTATACTTCAGGAGAGTCTAACAGCTCACCCTCATTAGGAGCAAGTTTGAGGCCAATGGGTAAGGGAGCCACTGTAGGAATGCAGTTAACCAAGCCTGCATCAGTAATAATGTCTTGAATATATTTCTTTTGGGAAAGATAAATCCCTTGCTTAGATCTAGTAACCTCTACACCCAAAAAATAATGCATTTCACCAAGATCCTTAATAGTAAATGCCTCATCTAGTTGAGTCTTGATTTTATCCATTTGATATTTTGAGGAACCAGTCAATAAGATATCATCTACATAGACTAGACAAGCAACAAATTCTCCATTTAATTCTCTAGTAAATAAAGCATAATCTTGCTTTGATTGTTTAAAACCAATTTTAATCAAAAATAACTTTAATTCTTTGTTCCACTGTCTAGGGGCTTGTTTTAAGCCATACAAAGATTTTTGAAGTTTGCAAACTTGGCCAGGCTTAGCCTTGGTATAACCAGAAGGAGGATGCATATAGACTTCTTCTTCCAATTGACCATGCAAAAAAGCATTATTCACATCCATTTGATATATTAACCAACCTTTAATAGAAGCAAGAGCAACTAGAATTCTTACTGTTGCCAGTTTAGCAACTGGAGAGAAGGTCTCATGGAAATCTTGGCCCTCTACCTGCTGGTACCCTGTAGCCACCAGCCTTGCTTTATATCTTTCAATAGTGCCATCAGCATTCATTTTGGTCTTGAAAATCCACTTGGAACCAAGAGCTTTCTTTTGTGGAGGAAGATCAGTAAGAATCCAGATTTTATTTTCTTCTAGGGCTTGTATCTCTTGTTCCATAGCTAGTATCCATTCTGGGCTTAGTTTAGCTTGCTTATAAGTTTTGGGATCATTTGTATTAGAGGAATTGACTGTGAAGGACAAGGATTGAGAGGGATCTAGATTATTTTTGTGTGGAACATAGGTGTCTACAAAGCCTTCTAATCTGGTGGATTTCTGTATAGGTCTAGTAGAGGTTCTTCTTTGAATAATATCATCTGTATGAAAGGATTCAGTTGCTGAATATTGATCAGAAGGAACTGGAAATGAACTGAATGGCTGTTGAGGAGAAAAATGGCCCTCTGTGCCAACATCCTGCCTATCATGCTCAGTACCTGCCTGCAAGTTAGTAGTACTGATTGTGACATTGCCAGGTTGTGCAGAGCACACACCAAGAGGCAAAACACAATTTTCTGTGCCAAACGTAACAAGAACAGGGTTAGTAGGAACAGAAATATTGTGAGGAGTGTCCTCAGTGTAAGGATAAACTTCTTCATAAAAAATGACATCTCTTGACACAAACACTTTATTCTCTTTTAAGTCATATAATTTGTAGGCTTTTTGACCACTTGGATATCCAATAAACACACATTTCTTAGCTCTAGTATCCATTTTATCCCTATTTCTATCCATATTATTATATGCATAGCATAAACATCCAAAAATTCTCAAATTATTATATTCAGGAGGTTTTCCAGTCAGAAGCTCAAAAGGAGTTTTCCAATTTAGTAACTTAGTGGGCATCCTATTGATTAAGTAAGTTGATGTTAGAATACATTCTCCCCAAAATTTCTTTGGCAATTTAGCATTAAACCTAAGGGCTCTTGACACTTCTAAAAGATGCCTATGTTTTCTTTCCACTCTCCCATTTTGTTGAGGCACTCCTGCTATACTCTTTTGATGAACAATGCCTTTATCTTTAAACAAATTATAACATTGTTCATTAACTATTTCAGTTCCATTATCTGACCTAACACATTTTACCTTTGTGTTATATTGAGTTTCAACATAGGCTAGAAAATGTAAAACTGTGGTGAACACTTGTTCCTTATTGTTTAATAAGAATGTCCAAGTAGCTCTACTATGATCATCTAGCAAAGTTAAAAAGTATTTTGCACCATTTATAGCAGTAATTCTATATGGACCCCAAAGGTCTATATGAAGTAAAGAAAAGATGTCAGTAGCTCTATTATAGCTCTTTGGGAATGGAAATTTATGCATTTTAGCTTGATTACAAACTTCACAACTGTAATGCTGTAAATTCTTACAATCAAAAACTTGCACATGCCTCATTTTTCCTAAAGAGACATGGCCTAACCTACTATGGAAAACATCAAAATCACTTGTCTTTTTATTTACAGTATTACAATTACTATTATTATTCTCAGTAAAAGTAGTACTATGCTTAGATTGAACTATATCATGCTCACAAAATTTTAAGCAATACAATCCTCCCATCTCATGTCCAATGGCCACTGTTCTTTTAGTATGGTCCTGAAAATAGCAAGTATTTTCAGTAAAATGAACCTGCAAATTAGTACCTCTCAACAATTTTCCAATGGACAATAAATTGTGTTTAAAACCTTCAACCAACATAACATCATATAATTGTAAATTTGGTTTTAAAATCACATTTCCTGTCCATTCTACCCATTTATATGATCCATCTGGAAGACAAACCTTAATTGGTTTATTTAATTTTCTTTTATTAGTTAACAAGTTATGATCAAAAACCATATGATCACTAGCCCCTGTATCAAGTATCCACAAGTATTTATCATTTAGACTCACATTATTGCAACTAAGAAAATAAGAACAATTACCTGCAAAAGAGGTAGAACCATAGCCTGAGAGTTCTGGTTCAGCACTTGATTTACCTTTCATTGCTTTGATCACTTCTTGACATATAGTTGAAACCATTTCTGTAGTAGGAGCTGCCACAATTTGATTATCCTTATTATCTTCAAGAGGAGAGTCTTCTATTTGTTGAATCTTAATTTGACCAGGAATGTTGACATTAGCAGCTATTCTTGGCTTGTACCCACCATTCTGTTGATACCCTGTGCTTTTGCTATTCTTCAAGTTATTATACCAATCTGGATAGCCAATTACCTTAAAGCATTGTTGTGAATTATGACCTCGGATTTTGCATATATCACAAAATCTATTTTGTCTTTCTTGCTTCCAATCCCTCTTATTATGTTCATTAGATTTACTTGAGCTTGGACCCCCTCTATTTTGATACTTATGCACTACTAAAGCACTACTCTCAGTAACTCCATTATAAGCTATAGTTATTCCTTTTTGAGTTTCTATTTGTTGCACCATTCCAAAGGCCTTGTTTACAGATGGAAGAGGATCCATAGACAAGATTTGTGAAATGGTGTTATCATACCCTGAATTTAAACCTAGCAAGAATTGCATGAGTTTATCTTCTTGATCCAAATCAGCTAGTTTCTTGAAAAATTCACAAGTGCACTTGCTCATTGCTTTACAAGTACACGTTGGAAATACTCTTAAACTACCTAACTCATCCCACAATTTGTTAATTTTCCCATAGTAATTCAAGATAGTCATATTTTCTTGCTTAAGCATAGCTATTTCTTTCTTCAATTGATACACTAATGGACCATTTTTCTGCCCAAATCTTTCTTTAATAGCCTCCCAAAGTTCTAAAGAAGTTTCAGTATAGGCAAAGTCCTCTGCTATGTCACTTTTCATTGAGCTCAAGATCCAACTTCCTACCATAAAATCTGCAGTTTTCCATCTGTTATACTCTTTATCACTCTCATTAGGTTCACTCAAAGACCCATCTATGAACCCTAGTTTGTTTTTGGCCCCTAAAGCTCTTCTAATATTCCTCCTCCATCTAAGGTAATTATTACCAGTGAACAATGTTACAGTTAAAGAAGCTGCAGGATTGTCTGAATGAGAAACAAATAGAGGGTCAATCATACCTTTATTCGTGATAAAAGTGGCTGAATTGTCCATAGTGAAGCTTGAATCAACTTCTGCCATCTTCAATCAATTGCTTGAAACAAGAACTCCAAGAATGTGCAGAAATGGTAAAACCTTCAATTTGCAGTAGATATGCTTCACGCACCTTTGATTAATTGCTCCAATTGCTTCAATTGCAGTCGAGAATTCTTGCTGCACTTTTCGAATAAGATCTCCAAGTGCAGATACCCACTGCACTTCTATTAATTGCAAAACAAATTGCACCGTTGATTAATTTCGTAAAAAAAAAAAAAAAAAAAAAAACTTAATCTCAAATTGAGATAACCCGCTCTGATACCATGTAAATTGGTAGGAGCAATAAGCAGAGAGCAAATGAAGAAGAAGAAGAAAGAATTATGTAATTGTTATTAATATGTAAAAGTCAGAGTTACTACTAACAAAGACAAAATACCCTATATATAGGGAGAACAGTACAAAAAATAATGAAGCAAAATAACTAACTCCCTAACAGCCTAAAATAAGAACTAACTACCCTTATTTAGTCTATAGGCTCTTTAATTTATTATTATTATTTTTGGAGCAAATGAGCCACAACTATATAAGGCCTTTATATATCACTCTTTCACACTAAAAAACATTGTGGCTAAAAATTAGAAACATATTGAAAATGAAAACTGATAAAATCACTTTTTATTGTTTTCTGTTTTTAGTTTTCAAAAAAAGGAAAACTGAAAACAAAAATGGCTCTCTTAGGAATCGATAAATATTATGCTTTGTTTGTAGGTCATTTGAGTTATTTAATGTGAGTTTGTAAAATAAAAATACGAGTAATCCCTATTCCTAAAAGAGTCACAACTCACAAGGGCGGAATTGAGAATCGATTCTAGGATCGCTTGAGACCGGAAGAGAAGGTTTTTTTTGTTTTTTTGAAGTACCGGGAATTTATTGTCTTTCTGCAAAAAAAAAATAAAATAAAAAAAAAAAATTATATAGAAAGTAGACAGTAAAGTTGTCATACACGCAACACTAAAGGGGCAAAGTGGTTATCATTTATCAATGTAGTAACAATATTCACATCTATTACTTCCTCCGTTCCAAAAAAAAGACGCAACAAACTTATTTGCACGTATTTTAAGGAAGATATTTAAAGGTCTAAACGATCAAATTAATATATGTAATTTTAAGACAAGTAACCTATAATATGATCATTCTTACTTGTGTTAAAATTACATATATTAATTTGCCTATTTACACCCTTAAATCATTTCCTTAAAATGCGTGCAAAATGGTTTGTTGTTTTTTTTTTGGAACGGAGGAAGTATTAAACATTAAAAACATCAATCAAAGCACTACTGTCCTTGAAGCTCATTCGTAATAAAATGAAACATCAATCAAGGTTAATTTAGGGCTTGTTTATTTCAGATTATATTTAGTTCAGTTCAATTCATCTCTATTTAGTTCAATTTATATACTTCTATTCAGTTCAGTTCAGTTCTATTCAGCTAATGTAAACGAGCCCTTAGAGCATTGTCACCAATGAAAAAAAAAAAAACTTTTCATCACTCTCTCTACTACTTTCTCTCTCTTCCCAACCCATTTTTCCTCATATACAACTTTTTCACTACACCAATAGTAAACAAAAAAAATCTTCAACACTCTCTCTCCTACTATTTCCTATACACCATCATATTACACATCATCTTTTAATATTTTTACACAATTATACTTTTAATATTTAGTAAATTATGATGTAGTAAATTATCAGTGATAATTTAGTAAATTATGATTTGGTAATTATTTTAACACTATTAATTACGATTAAAAAAATTATGATTTACGTAATAATTTTTTTCCTACATTTTCAGTAGTATTAATGAGAATTAGTAATAACAATTACTAGGAGGAAACACTTTGAGAAAATTAAAGTCTTTGAGGTAGAATTTGAGATTAATAATAGATTTTTATGATTTTTGAGATTTTCGAAGTGTGCCAAAATATATCAAAATGGATGCCTATTTATAGAGGGAAAAAAAAAACGTTGGTGATTTTCTTTTTTTAAATTAATTTCGGGGTCCAAATAGCCGTTACAAAAATAGAGTAGAGGTGATCGTGGGCTGGGCCGGGTTCGGGCCGGGCCGATGCAAAAAAACCAGCCCATAATGCGGGCCGGGCTTAGTTCGGGTCCAATTTTCTTAGCCAAAGCCCGAGAATCTAGTTCGGGCTTGGCGGGCTTTTTCGGGCCGGGCCTAAAAAAGTAACCAAAAAGTCTAATTTTAAATGTCCAAGGCCCGCACAAAAAAAAAAGACCGGGCCGGGCCCAAGTGCGGGCCTATTTTTTATGTCCAAAGCCCGCAAAAAAGCGGGCCGGGCCACTTTTGATCGGCTCTAAAATAGAGTCGTTGAGATAAAGTTGCTAAATTGTGATTGGATGTTCAGCTGACTGGGACGCGTGTCACGCCCTGATTTGGCTGATTGACGCGCCCAATCAGCACCTCTGTGTATTTTATTTTTTTGAAATTCGGCTGTGCTGTGGGCCCACTGCAATTGGGCTATTTATTTTTTCCTCAAATCTCGAGGAAAATTTTACATGATCATGGGGAAGGAATTGAAAAAAATGTCCATTGGTGTTGTGATTTTTTTCCTCATTTTTTCCCCATGAGTCAAAATATGCCCATTGATATCAATGCTCTTATAAGCTAACATGCAGGTTAGGGTAGCTAGTAAAAAATCAAGAGCTAGATTTCTTTCAACACGTTGATCAAGATTGCTCATTTCTAAATCGCTCACATATGACTATGATTATAAAGTAGTATAATTTCATTGAAGGCGATAATTTGTTTTTTTTTTTTTCAGTACCTAGTTACTTACTACTAGTAATAGACATGTATCAAATCTAGGAGTGTAACATCTTGCTAGTATGAACATTAAAAGCACATACCAATTTTAAACTAACACGCAAAGTTGCGTCTATCTAGCTAATTTGACAATTTCAGTACTTTTTCAATAAACAATAGCACGCAACAAATAAATTTTTTATACTCTGTACATAGTGGTGGCCACTGGGCCGGGTTGGCCCGGCCCGGCCCGGACCCGGCCCGGTTAGCAGCCCTGATGGGTCAAGCCCGGTTAACCCAGCCCGGCCCGTGACCCGACCCGGTCCAAACCGGGTGGGTCATGGGTCGGAATTTTCAAACCCAGCCCGTAACCCAACCCGTTCGTTTAACCCGGTTAACCCAGCCCGACCCGTGACCCAGACCCGGCCCGGCCCGTGACCCAGGCCCGGCCCGGCCCGTGACCCGGCCCGTTCGGCCCGCCCGGACGGGTCACTGCAACGCTGCAACAAGGACTGCACGTCTGCTACTCTGCTGTAGTCTGCATGCATGCATGCTGCATTGTTGCTGCATGCTGCTCCGGTGCTCCCTCCTCTCCTCTCCTCTCCTTTTTCTGCTGTGACTCCAACGGCTCCCCCCTTTTTATTTATTTTTTTAATTTAAATTTTACATAGACTGTACATACTTCACAACAAGGAGTTAATGTGTAATAATACATGTAAGTTTTTGGCAAAGGTCAATGTTTCTGTATTGAATTATTATGGGGGTTATCAATAAGAGATCGAGCAACAAGGATAATGATGAGAATTGATCATAAGATTCTTTAAAATTAAGAGAGAAACTATAATCATTTGAGTTATTTTCCACTCTTGATTAAATACTTTTGGCGGAATATTGTGATTCTAGCTATATATAATGGTTTGGTAACGTACTGTTACGTGTGTGTGTCATACGATTTAGGCATAAAATCATGGGGATTTTGTGCCATTTTTGATAATTTTTAGAGTTAAAATTTTATGGTATCAAAAATCTTGTACCATATTTGTTTGGCTTACTAACTGGTTCTTTGATTATTTTTTATATATTTAATATTTAATTTTTTTTTTATAATTTCAAAGAGATTATGCATGCTAATTTGGACTAATCAAAGTGAGTGATATACATACTGACACACAAAAGTACTGACACAACCTTATCTCCAAATTTTAGAATTTATTCAATGCATTGCACAATTTGAATCTCATATTTTCAAAAAATGGAGAAAATGAATTAAAGAAAATTCTATAGTTTAAAGGTTACCTTCATTATAGTTTTATCAAAGCTTAATTAAGACATTGGCGGGTTGAAGAATTTAATAGTGCAATAACTACTATTTCTTACTAAACAATTACTTAATTTTATTTTATAGTCTGTTTGGTAGGGTGGAATATAATTAATTGAGAGAAAATGAAAGGAAAAGGAAGGGAAAGTAAAAGATTTTAATGAAAAGAAACTCTAATTAGTGACTTTTAATTTAGTATAGAATCGACGTACAAATAAGTTGTTCATAAAATTATCTCAAAATGTCGAGTGATAGAAAATTCACAAATTAGCTATTTTAATACAACGTTTATGGACGTTATTCTTAATAAAATTGTCATGTAGCTAGGTTGAAAGTTGGCCGGGGAGCCTAATATACTTACTCTCAAGGAACATATTGACAATAATGTCATTTGCACCAAAAGATCGACAATCACGAAGCACAAGTTAAATTTGCACTAGAACGTGGTGTCCCTGCTTCTCCGGCCTTGGTGTTTTTTTTTTTTTTTTGGCAACGGAGAAGACTTATACTACAGTTTTCTAAATGTTGTTGCTATTACATGGACATTTTGAATATAAATTCTATCAACTTTAGAACATTGTACACTAGCTGTTAAACTAGCCAAATTCTTGAAGTCTTTGATTATCGGTTGAATCTGGATATCTGCTTTGTTCGGCTGATGAAGGGTCTCTAATAACTTGGTGCTATCCGTCTGGATGAGGATGTGGAAACTGTGTACACTTAACGTTTCCACTTAACGCTACATTAACAGCAAGAGTACTTTGTACCACAACGTTACTATTCATCAGGATACTATGTACAAGTTCCAATTTAAAGAGGTACATCGTAAAAAATCCTATACCAAAGGACACTACATAAAAACTTAAATTTTGTCAGTTGAAATTTTATATTACGGTGAGACCGTCTCAAAAAATGTGTAATCATAATTTGTCAATGGGTCAAAATTTTGAGAGTTATCATAATTTGTGACTTGTGAGTAGTCTGTAGTACTACGTAAAAGAAAAAATGGTGACAATTGGTCCAAAAAAAGTGTAAAGGGACACGTCTGGTTTCCTCGTTCTTCTAGATCATTCGAGAAGGAGAAGAGAAGCTTGGAGAAAAATCGAAAAATTTCCACCATTATTTTCTGCTGCAATTATTTATTTCCATCGTTTTCCCCTTCCAATTATATTCTTCGATGCTCAATTGCTCATCTCATTTCAAAGTAGAATACCTGAAATCTCAGCATTCAATTAGAGGTGAGTTCACTCTGTTTCTGTCGAACTATTTTTATTTTTTGTTAATTAAACAATAAAATGACCCATTTAGAGCGATTTCCATGCTTTGTTTTCTTGATGATTTTCCCCCCAAAGACCATAATAATAATGTCTGTTGTTTAAGTTGCTGAAATTTTTACTGTGATTTATTTATTTTCTTATTTTCTGTTTTTGTTTTGCTTATGAGTTCTGGAGTGTTATTTATATTCATAAGTTTATGTGTTGAGCAAGCAATGATTGTTTGATAGAATTATAGAACTACTTTAATGTGATTATATGATTATTGATGGATAGAATTAAGGCCAAATTAAAAGAAATCTCATATGATTATATTTTTTTATTATCTATGGGGCAACTAATTTTAAAAAGCATGGAAGTTCAAATGGAGCAACTAAAAAAGATTGAGGTAGTAATTTCGTAATTGTGTCATAATCAAATCATAATCGATTGTATAGTATGATCAAATGAATATAAATTGAAGAGGAATTTTTAATTCTTTACTAGAGATATTGTCAAAGTCTTATTTAATTCGTTATTTAGTTCGTTTTTATAATTCACAAATTCGTCCAAAATAGCCCAAAATAAATCATACTTCCCTCATTTCAGTTCCAATTCACACAGTAATTTATAGAATTGAGTAACAATGTCTCTCGCATCTAGTAAAGTACTTTATTGATGCTGTCCGTATAGGTTTTGTACCCAATTCTTAGTATAGCATTAATCTTCTACTGTAGAACTATTCAACTAAGAAAATTTATGCAAATTGTGAATTTTTGTTGTTTGATTTATGCAGCTTTTAATTAAGAGTTGGAGTCATTTATTCTTGTAGCAAACAACAAAGTTAATGGCAGTAATCGAAGACATCTCAAATTTGGGATTTGCAAATTTGATGGAGGATGAAGATGTCTTGACAAAGGCACTAAACCGATTGTCAAAGAGCAACATGAACACTAGGGACAGGACTGTCTCTACTCCCCTTGCTGACATTATTTCGACACCAAAGGAGTACATTTTTTACGTCGATGTCCCCGGCTTATCTAAGTTTGATGTTCAGGTAATCCTCCTTGAGTTCTAGGTCATTTATATAACTCTATGTTTAGTATTGAACTTGCTGCAGGATTTGAATCATAGATTCATAGATTATGAGACTTGTGTTGGTCTGTTTCTTGGAAATTTTTATCAATGTAGCTAGTAGAGAGAAATTAACCAGGTTTGAATTTAAATATGGGAGTGATTTACAGATTGGAACTGACTATCTGTGTGGTTAGTTGTTGATAATAAATTGTAATAATAAGAATGAATATAAAGTGTAATTTAGCAAGGAAATCAACCTTATAAGTCCCACATATGCATATCCTCAATCCCAAGCTTTAATTTTTCCATTATTTTCTATTATCTTCCATTAACATTGAGAATTGTGGTGTATTGGATAAACATATAGGGTAGGGGATTGCTTGTTATAAGGTTCGAACCATATCCCTTGGGTAAAAGGTAGCAGTGGGCACGACTTTAGGCCCGTTTGGGTTTGTTTATTGTTTTCCAATTTTAACTTGTTTGGTTTGGAGTAAAATATTAAACTGTAAAACTTGGGATGAAAAACATTTTCCACCTTATTGATGTTGAACCCAATATGGTGCACTAGTGAAGTGTCCCACGTCGGAAGATGATGTTAGACTAAACTAACTTATAAATTTAGGACTTACTCCTCTATTACCAATTGGTTTTAGGATGGAAACTCTTATGGCTTGTAAGTGACCTAACTCTTTTCTTCCATATTGGGTTGCACACTTGCACAGGCTTGTTTCTAATATTCAATCAAATTTAACAATTGAAAACATCCCAAAACAAATGAGAAGGAATATATTTTACATCACAATTAGAAAGAAAACATTTTCTCCCACAATTAAAACTATTGATTTTTAGTTCCACGAAATAATGAAAATTGCTTAAAAAAGAAGTCATTTTACATGCAAACAACAAATCAAAAAACGGAATAACTTCGTGAAAATATTTTTTTTTGCTGTAAAACGTTTTACGTAGAAAACTAATTTCATCTAAAAACGCTTTACACCCTTAGTTACTCTTGACCTTGATCTTGCTCCACCATAGGAATGTATATTATTTTTCTTTTTAAATTTACGTATAAATTCATTTTCATTACCGTCATTTATACGCTATTAAATTGGCTAGAAGGGTAATGATACATTATTTGATAATGTACAATGTTTGGTGATTGGTGAATGATAATTTGAAAAGATTTCAGCTTTGAACACTTTAAAAGTGCAATGATCTGTAATACAGGTGCAACTGGAAGGTGAGAATGTATTACTATTGAAAGCAAGTGGGAAGAGGAAAAGGGGAGATGAAGAAGAGGAAGGTTGCAAGTACCTGAAGCTAGAGAGAAGCATGCATCAGAAGATGATGAGAAAGTTTCAGCTACCCCAAGATGCTGATTCTGGTTCAATCTCGGCCAAGTGCGAAAACGGAGTTCTTACTGTCACAGTCCAGAAGATCCCACCTTCTAAACCCAAGACTGTTCAAGTTACTGTCTCCTAAACTGTTCAAGAGTAGCAATTTCTAGTAACAAGAAATAAAATGAGATCAAAATTTGTAGCTGTTTTCATGAAACCAATTGCTGTTAATGTGTATTTTGTAGATAATCTATGCTTCAGGCAAATGCTACTTATTTACTCTGTAGTGTTTTCATCTTTTGTTGAACTAGAATTACTATCACTCAATGGAAAGCTAGTTGTGAATTGATCTAAACTACTGTCTTCCTAAATACAAAATTTACTACCTGGGAACCTGGTGGCACAAGCACTTGACCTCTTTCAACTTACAATTATAAATTGCCAAATATCTGAATGAAACATGATAAGTTACAACATTGCATAACAAGGCCATATTTGGAACCTTAAGAGTTTTGCTCCTGTTTTTCTTTTGTTTCCTGCTATCTTTCTTCCTGCCCTTCTTCTTCAGGGGTGCATTACCATCCTCATAATCATCATCACTAGCATCATCTATCTCACTATCATCTATATCATCATCACTCATATCATCAACATCATTCCTATCATTGTCACCATCACTTTCATCACAGTAGTTGCACCATCATCCGAGAGCATGTATGTGTCCATGTCATTATCACTAACATCAAGTACTAATCATCATCATCTTCATTTGCAACCCTTTCAATATCATCAATATCCTAATCGCCTTCAGCTTCCGAAGGAGGGTTGACAAAATCCAACAAATTCTCAATCTCTTCATTATCACTCTCGTCACCACCATTTAGGAAAATAGATTGCTTGAATAAACTCAATTATGCTTTGAGAAATTAAATTGAAAAATCAATTATGCTTTGAGAAATTAAATTGCAAAGTAAATCTTCTAAGAATTAATAAACTCAATCCTAAACCTTCTTTCAAATAGGCATTAGGAAATTATAGGACATACTAAATTAACCTCTCTCAATTAGCCAAAGTAGCAAATTCTAAACCGAGTCTATCAAAGTGCTTCTATTAATTTACAATTCTAGTTACTATCTCTAGCAATTTAGAAAATTCTCCGTAGAAAATCCTGAAAACAATCATGAAAATTAAATCAAAATCACTCGAACTCAACATGATTACTTCACCAAGCAAGCATGAAAAAAAAAACAAAAAATTTAGGAAAAATTAACAATCTAAAAAAACTCAAGCATTCATGGAATCCAATGATCAACCTCCAAAATCCAAGTCATCAAATCCCTAGAAAACCTATCGACTCAATCATAATTGAGGAAAATCAAAGAGAAGAGATTAATTAAAGGGGAAATCTAAGCAAGAAAACAAAATCAAACATAAATCTAACGACAAACAAACAAGTAAACTAAGAAAACAAGTAAATGCAGTAATTAAACATTAATCTACTTACAAAATCTGAAAGAGAGAAGAGTAAAAGCAAGAGAAATTGATTGAGTACCTCGAGAAGAGTTGATGACAAGACAATCAAAGAGAATTTCAAGAATTTAAGCCTAAATCTAGCCTAATCTACTCTAAGTATGGCCTAAAAAGTTATTCTCACTAAATGAAAACTCAATATAAGTATTTAATTACACGGCCAACTCAATATAACTTGCACGGTCGTGGCGAAGCGAAGGAAAAGGGAAAGTCAGGCCGACACGACCGTGTAGTTATACCTTGCACGGTTGTGTCAGGGGAAGCAGACTCTATGGATCGAGTGATACGACCATGCAAGATAGTGTTGCACAATTGTGTCATTTTTCTAATATGTGCACTTGATCTTCAAATGTTCATAGTTCCTTTGTTTCTAAGTAGAATTGAGTGTATGATATATCAAACTAAAGCTCTTGTAATAAGGAATCTTATCCAAGTAGAATCACCTGAAAAAGAGTTGCAGATAAAAAGATATTAGTCTTGGAATCAGGCCATAGTGCAAGAGTAGTAGAAATGCTATCAATTTTAGCCCAATTATTCAAGAAAACAACTAAAAGAGTAAAACACAATATTATTAGAAGAAACCATGAAATAAGCTAATTGTACACTAAAAGACTAAAAACCAACAAAATAAAGTCTAAACGGCCTCAAAGACAAGTGAAACGATGCCGGAAAATGGATCCAAAATGGGATGATCAAGCAACATGTAATTAGTCGGTCAAATAATCATCCATCCTAAATTTGGCTTTAATGATGGTAAGCTTGGCTTATTTCTAAATTTTCAAATGATTGGCTTAATTGTGGAATATATACCTGCCAAAGGTAGTCTTATTTTGGACAATTTTTCCAAACTAAAAATAGTGGTAGAACACTTTATATAGGGGTAGAGATATATGTAAGATAAAACATAAAAGAAGGTACATTTAAGTTAAAAGAGGGTGCACATTTTCAACTTTTTAATTAAACAATAATGAAACTGGTATATGCAATATTATAGAGGTACTTGTAAGATGGTACAACAATAAAGAGGGTACATTCAAGATAAAATAGGCTACATAAAAGACTATACAAGATAACAGAGGATACATATAGCATTAAAGAAGGTACACCAAATATGTAACTTTTAAAAAAAATTGGAGATACAAATTCATATTAGAAACTTAATTTTACAACTTCAAACCAAAAATTTGGTAAAACCTAAAATTAAAAGGGTATGTTCGGTATAATGTGGTTTTTTTTTTTTTGGTTTTTTGTTTTTCAAAACTATATAATATATATCATGTTTTGAATTGAAAATTGGTTAATCTTATTAAGATCATATTTTTTTTTTTTTGAAAACTGGCAACAGAAAAGTGGAAACACTTTTTTTCTCTTATTTCCTGTTTCTAGCTAGTTTTTAGTTTTTTAAAAAATAGAAAGTTGAAAACAAAAAATGATGCCTAACAAGCCCTAAGCAATTGAAACCTAAAAACAAAACCTAAAATTCAAACATCAAGAACCAAAAAAAGTGAAAGGAATGATAAGGCATACAAAATTTTACAATTGAAACTTATTGTGAAGATTCGAACATCAAGAACAAAATAAAATTTTAACATCAAGAAGATTTATAGAACTTACATGGTTGAAGATGCAAATTATAGCCTTCTTCCAACAGGTAAATCCTTTTTTTCTTATTTTTTTTCTTTTTGTGCAGATTGGAGTAAGAGACAATAAAGGTAAAAGTGGCTGAATAATCCTTAGACCATCCTTATCAATGAACCAAAAAAAAAAATTCATCCCATTTCTCACTCCTCCAACTCATTTCTACAACCAATTTTCATTTTCACCTCTTAACAACAACCAAAAAAAATGTCATTCCATTCTCTCTCATAATTTTTCATACCCCACCCCTTCCTTTTCTCTCTCCTACCTATTTTTCCATACATTTACCTATAATTTTTCACTCTCCAACCATACTCTATTTATAAATTAATTTTATTTCATTAAAAAAAATAACTAAGATTGAATTCGGTTAAAACAAGGTACGAAAGTAAATCAAACACATACATTTTACAACTAAATTGAATTCATTGCAGCGAATTAATTCCTGTTTGGCCCGAATTTTGCCCATATATGTTCGATCAAATCTTGTTTTAGAGTCAAGTGAGTCTGTTGATCTTCAATACTTGCTCGATTTTCCAAATATTGGGTGATATCTAGAACCCGATCTCTGTGATATTGAAAGGGCTCATTTTCTTGACTTCCTTCTACGCGAGAACGAGTACATAAAGTCCCTTCAAAGTCACTTACATCGGTGTAGTTTTGATACGTATGTCGCTCATCCTCCACTATCATGTTATGCATTATGATGCATGCAGTCATAATACTGTGGATATCGTTCCGATCCCATGAAAGCGACGACCTCCGAATAATGGCAAAACGACCTTGTAGCACCCCGAAAGCTCGTTCCACATCTTTTCGAGCTGCCTCTTGGCTATTAGTAAATAGTGTCTCTTTCGATGTTTGTGGACTCGTTATGGACTTGACAAAAGTAGACCATTTGGGATAAATCCCATCAGTGAGGTAATAAGCCTTATTATATTGACGCCCGTTTACGTGAAAATTAACATGAGGAGTCCGACCCTCAAGAACGTCATCAAACACGGGAGATCGGTGAAGTACATTGATATCGTTGCAACTCCCTGGCATTCCGAAGAATGAATGCCATATCCACAAGTCCCGATCGGCCACGGCTTCTAGCACAACTGTGGCTACCCCTTCTCTGCCTTGGTATTGCCCTCTCCATGCTACTGGACAATTCTTTCACTCCCACTGCATACAATCGATGCTACCAATCATGCCTGGGAATCCACGTTCTTCCCCTATTCGAAGTAGTCTATCGCGATCGGCCTCGTTAGGACGTCGTAGATACTGTGGCCCAAATTGGGTGACAACGCCTGTTACGAAACGATATAGTGCTTTCTTTGTCGTTCCTTCCGAAATACGTGAGTATTCATCCGTAGCATCAGAAGCACACCCGTAAGCTAATTGCCTCATAGCGGTTGTGCACTTCTGGAGAGGTGATATGCCTAATTTTCCCGATGCATTTGGCCTCTGTTGGAACCAGGGGTAATTTTCCACGACCGTATTCATAATATGCAAGAAAACATGCTTATGCATGCGAAACCTCCTTCAAAACATTCTACCAGAGTACACTGCATTTTCAGCAAAGTAGTCGTTGTATAATTGTTGAAAACCTTTTTCATTGTCCCTCTTAGCACGAGGAACACTTTTCCTTTTCTTAGGTTGAATCGCCTTCTTCAACATCGGTATATAATTGTCTGCAACTTTGTTTACCATGACACCGATTTCATTAAGCTGAGCTTCCATTCTTTCCTCCTCTGAGTTGTCACTAGATTCAGTGGAACTAGGACCATCGTAGTGTGAGGAGCTCATTATTAGTATTTTTGGGGTTAGAAGCTGAGGAGTAGGATGGTTTTTAAATGGGTTGTGATTTTTTTGCTATTTTTTTTGATAAATTTCTAAACCGTAAGAGCTCAATTTATAGTGTAATAACCGGAAATTTAGGGTCAGAAAATTTCGCGGTTTATTAATATTATTTTATTATTCTAAGTCCAAAGGGCCCGCATATTTGGACTGTTTACTTTTATTTCGTCAATTTTATCCGGGAACCGGGTCCCATGACCCGTATTGGATCCTTCTTGGCCGGACCCCCTTATGTAATGGCCAAGGTTGTTTCTTTTTAATTTATTATTAATTAGGTGATTTTATTATTTATTTAATTAATAATATTTTAAATATATTTGAATTAGTAAACCTAGTCTACCCCTATACTAAGTCCACCTATAATCCCTCCCAACTTCCCTATTCCTACTCTCAAACTCACGGCTTCCCCCTCTCCCATTTGTTTAGGTTTTTTTTTATTATTTTTTATTTCTTTTGTTTCCTTATAATTAAATAGGAACAATACTTATATTTTTACCCTAGTCTCAATATTACTCAAAAGCTCTCAAAACCCTAACTTTTCCTCTAGTTGGCCTTCTGGTTTCGATTTCCAAAGGGGTGATTTTTCTTGATGTTCTTTCCGAATCTTAGGTAACTAGACTATCCTTTTTAAATTTGGAATAAGTTTTCTATATAATTAATTAGGATTAAGCTAGGAATTTGCTAGAATTAGTATCATGTTTAGGTTATAAATTTCGGACCATGTAAAATAATTATGATGTTATTTTCTTGATATATTTACGTAATCTTGATGAATCTTTAGTTGTTTTATTAAATTTTATGCATGTATTAATTTGTTTAATTATGTACTTTTATTGAATAATGGTATGATAAGTTATTGAATTTTGTTCTTGAACATTTTTTATGAATGCCGAGTGAGATGAATTAAATCTATGATGATTTTGTGATGATTTTCTTGAATTAAAAGCATGTACATGATTTATTTATATGTATAATTTAAGTCTTGAATTAAAATAAAAATCTTGTTTATATTTCTAAATTTTTCGAGTGTCATGAAATAATAGAGGAATTTAAAAATATAACTTTTATTATTGAATCTTGATAATTCCTGAATTAGTAGTATTAATCTTTAATTTAATCATGTTGTTATTTAATCTTGAAAGTGTTCTTGATATTGTTTTAGCCTTAAATGCCGTGTGGTTTGGTATGATAAATAGATGGTTTTAATCTTGTTTTATGACTAATCTTGGTAATTTAAGGTTCAAAGCATGATTTTATTATTTATTATTAAGTTTATGTAATTAATTATTGATAATTGTATTTATTTAATGTAAAGTATAATTTTTGGTACGTTGTTCCAAAAATGTCGAGTGGGTTGAAATAATAAAAATAGGATTTTTATCATGTTTTAAGTAATAGTGGTTGATAAATGTTAATTTAAATGACTGATTTAATTGTTTGTATGATTATTTAATGAATTTATTTAATTATTATTGTGTTACTAAAAATGTCGAATGGAACAATTAAGTTTATGATCAATTTTAGTTTAATTTTTGGCTTATAATAATTTAGAAGGTAATTTTAGGAATTAATATAATTAAAGGAATTAAAAGGAATTAATAGGGATAAGTTGTAATATGAAGGAAAGTAATAATATGATTAAGAAGGAAAGTAACAATATGAATAAGAAGGAAAGCAACAATATGAATTAGTGGTCTCAAGATGGCCTTTAGAAAAATGTTGTGAATGAGTGGTCTCAAGATGGCCTTTAGAAAAATGTTGTGAATTAGTGGTCTCAAGATGGCCTTTAGAAAAATGTTGTGAATGAGTGGTCTCAAGATGGCCTTTAGAAAAATGTTGTGAATTAGTGGTCTCAAGATGGCCTTTAGAAAAATGTTGTGAATTAGTGGTCTCACGATGGCCTTTAGAAAAGATGTTATGAATTAGAGGTCTCACGATGACCTTTAGAAAAGATAAGATACGATACGGACGTCCATTTGATGATACACGAGTCATCAGATCGGGTTAAGTCGAAGCCACTGCCCTACTGCGGTCTCTGGGCAGTTCTGGATCTTAAGATATGTAGTCGTCTAAGTAGTAGTACACGAGCTGCTATTTAAGGGTTATGGCCATAGCTTAGGCTTAGCTCTTGCAAAGGAGGGCTACGGGTGGAATACACGAGTTCCCCCGGCATGTTTTAGGAAAGTTGGGGTGCACACGGGATCCTCAACGAGCATAATGACCGGTCCAATAAGATGGTTAAAAGAAGGGTATGGGTAAAATATGACAAGATAAACATTTCACGGGAGGATTCTGTTATATGTACATATATGTGTATCATCGTGTGTTTATGTATTAATTTTGTAATATTAAGTCTTCCGCTGCGTACGTCTGGTAAGTCTGTATTTACATGTATTTAAGTGTATGTTGTATGTGTATTTACATGTATTATGTATAAGTGTTTTGGTCTGTATTTCTATACGTATTTTGTAAGTATATATGTATGTATTCGCATCTGTAATTTATACGTATATGGTACGTATTCCTAACCGTATGTTGCAGGTATTTTATACGTATTGTACTCGTATTTTATACGTATATTATATGTATTTCTGACCGTATTTTGCAGGTATCTTATACGTATTGTAATCGTATTTTATACGTATTTGTATACGTATTTTCTACGTATTTTTCTACGTATTTATACGTATTTTTATACGTATTTCGTATGTATTTTTGTACGTATTTCCGTGTGTTTTTGCATGATTTTTTCTTGGTTGATTCTATGCTATTATATGGTTAGCGGTCCCTCATTTAAGCGGGACAGCCTAGTTACTCGCCACTAACGGTGGACCCCCCCCCATTTCAGGTGATGTTGCAGACGCATAAGTGGGCTCTCGTTGGTTCGGGTTGAGTGTTGATGTGATCAATAGAGTGAACCAGAGTCTAGTTTATGTTTTCTTTTCTTAATGGTTTAGTTTATCCCAGTCTGTTGGGAAGATACAGTTTTATGGTGTATTTAAGTATTTATTTATAGACTTTTGGGATTATTGTTTCAGTATTTAATTAATAAAAGGAATTTTAGACTTTAATTATAATATTATTGTTAAGTTTTATGTTGGTAATGATCCATTTGTCGATTTCCTTCGTAAATTGACAGCCTAGGAAAGTCGGGTTGTTACATATAGACTTCAACTCAGAAATGAAACATAGTGCATGCATGACAAGTAAAAGCATGTAAACGAGTGGATGAAAACAAGCAGTGTGTTGTCACTTCAACTCAGAAATTAGTGATAGGGCATGCATGACAAGTAAAAGCATGTATTGAATGAAAACGGGTGGATGAAAATAAGCATTGTGTTGTCACTTCAACTCAGAAATGCTTTGTCCAATTTAAAAAATAAGTGACTAGTCTACATCTACTCAGAATCACATCTTAAACACACCAAATTCTATTAATGTCAACCAATTACAAAGCTTCATAATTAAAAAAAAATACAATAACAACTTCATTTGGAAACAAATTACATCTTAAACTTCAAAATTAAACAACACCTAAATATTAAAATTAGATAAATATTCAATGTCGTCTGCCAACAACTTCTGCTCCCATGGCGTGAGTGTTTCTTTTCCGGTTAGACTTTGAACCATGTCCCACTTCACCTTGTACGAGTCCAGCTCGACCTGCCTTCTCTTCCTCTTCTCCTTCTCCTTCAACAACCGCATTTTTTCCTCGTGATGAGCATTTGCCTTCGACCAAGTCTCATTGAAGATGCTCAGTCTCTCGTTTAATGTACCGAGTTCATCAACAACCTCTTTAATTTCCACCTTCCCCTTCCCCTTCAACCTAGACTTAGCCTTCTTAACACCTCTGGACACGACATTACGTCATCCCCCACATATGCGCTTGTTGGGGTGTCTGGAGTGGAGCCTCCCCCCTCTTCCCTTGTTCTCTTACCACTACTCCCTGTGGAATCTGCCATCGTCGGTGAGCTCGATGGACGACCCCTTTTCAATTTAACAGCCCCAATACCTACTATTGTTTCATATATGGGCCCTTTTTTCATCAATATCCATTCTTCATAACACATGAATTTTCCATAAGACATCTCGAAGATGGCATGAGCTTCTTTTACAACATCATCCTCATTTTGACCGCTTCTCCTCCTACTATCTGCTTTTTCATAACACCCACACCACTTGTCCACCGCATCCGACGTTCGGTTCATTGCCCTTTCAAAGCATCCATACTTCGGGGTGCAATGTGGTTGGGGTTAGACAACCGTGCAGCATCATAGCGATTTTTCACCTTTGTCCAAAATGAACCTTGCTTTTGTCCCGTTCCAACAATGTTGTCGAAGCTCGTGTTCATGTATCCTGAAATAAGAGCCTCTTTTTCAGCCTTTTTCCACAGAGTTTTAGTAGACGGCCTAGAACCTGTTACTTCAGTTGGTTGGAAGACAACATCATCTTCTGACAATACTTGACTACGGTATTGTTGAGTATAGGGAACATCGAACTCTTGCTCCCCACCACCATCTTGGTTGTTGCCGGCCTGAACAGTCTCACCGACATTTGTATCAAGATCGACGGGAGAGCCCTGAATGCCAAACCCAGAAATTGGAGGTGAGAAAAAAGTTTGGATTTTGGTAAAAATAAGCTTGATTCTGGAAATAATATGGTGGAAATTGTTGTTGAAAATTTTGTGGTGGAAAATTAGGATGAATTGGAAAATTTGGAGGATTTGCCATATTGGGTGGAAAATTACCAACATTTCCTTGATTATTTTCTAAGTAATTTTGCTGCATTATGTGCTTATTTTTTTCCCCTGGAATTACCGGATTGGTTACCTGAGAAATTTGGATTTCCTTGATCCATAATTATGAAAAAAAAAATTCACAAAAAAATGAGAGAATTTGAGGTAGAAATGATGTTTAAGTATGAGAGAAAAAAGATTAGAAGGTTGATTTTTTTTTTTTTTTTTTGTGATGGAAATATAGCAAAATTGGTGTCTATTTATAGAGAATGAAAAATTATGAATTTTGGTAATTTTTTTTGAGTTATATCCGTTGCAAAATTTGCAACAGATATAATTAATCAACGTTGGAAATGCTGCCAAGTGTCGCGCATCAAACAAACCTGCTGCATGAATCAGAGCTCTGACGCGCGCGTCAGAAGCACTGTACTTCCCTTTTTTTTTTTTTTTGTTTCAGCCAATACTAAAGCACAACGTTTTGAAGCCTCCCCCTCTTCCCGCTACCTCAAAACTCGTCATTTTGGGTGTAATTTCAGTTTTTTATTTTTATTTTGGAAGCCTTGCACAGTTCAACGGATTTCTTCCCTCGGTCGTTCTGTCAACCAATTAAGCAATTTGTCATGAGTGACCAATTTCATGACCCATTGTTAAGCTTCATCAAAAATCATTCATGACTGGAAAAAAAAAATTCATCCCATTTCTTACTCCTTCAACTCATCTCTACAACCAATTTTCATTTTCACATCTTAACAACAACCTAAAAAAAATGTCATCCCATTCTCTCTCATAATTTTTCATACTCACCCTTTCCTTTTCTCTCTCCTACCTACTAGAAGTTGAATTTTTTTTACTTTTTTTATTTTTTTGTGTTGGAAATATAGCAAAATTGGTGTCTATTTATAGAGAATGAAAAATTATGAATTTTGATAAAAATTTTGTTTTATTTTAATTATAATTTTCGAGTTATATCCGTTGCAATTTTTGCAACGGATATAATTAATCAACGATGCAGACGCTGCCAAGTGTCGCGCATCAGTCAAACCTGCCATGTATCAGTCAATCAACGAATTTCTTGAACTCGGTCATTCTGTCGACCAATTTACCAATTGGTCATGACCGACCCATTTCATGACCCATTGTTAAGCTTCATCCAAAATCATTCATGGGTCATGACACTTTTATTTTTAATTGTTAAGGATGCTCTTATTTTGTATTTATAATTTGATTTGCTTGTTTCAGGCCATGATTAATTTCATATATTGTAAATTTTCAAATGTGGACATATTAGGAGAAATTTGTTGTATGTGCCTTATTGTCTTAGAAGTTGGATTATAACCTTGTTTGTAAAAGGGGCAATTTGCTAAGATGTGTTGGATGTCTTCTAAATGATGGTAGCATAATGAACAATAAGGGGGAACTAAAATTTTATTTCTAATTAATCTTTCCTTGGTTGGGAGAGTATCAATATAAATCTTTCATAGAAAGTGTTTGATCTTTTGAGGAAGATCCAATTTTTATATCGAAACTTGTTATTTTTGGTTGTAACTGTGATAGTATCTTTGGATATATAGTGCGCTTGATTTTGTACTAAAATTTCCATTTGATGAGGGTCCTAAAACAATTTGTTAGTAATGTTGTTAGTATGGATGGGCATAGACTGATGAATGAGTTCCACAATCTAGTTGGGAAGTAAATTTTTTATCTATTGTTTGTCCGGCGTTATGAATTCTTTAATAGGTAATCCTCTATTATGCTAGTTGTGATTTTTAATTTAGATGTTTCGTGAAAGTGGAATTGGGAGGATCCACTTATATTCCTAGGAATCTATGTTTTCTCCATTTTCTACTTGTCAATGTAACGTCTTTTTGAATAATGGGCTGATTTTCATTAGATTTTTCCGTTGACATGAAGTGCAATTTTATAACTTTTTAATTCAATAAGTTTAAAATTTTAATTTTTTAAATGTTTGTTTGTGAAAATTTTAATCTATTGGTTTTGAGGATCTTTGATTATTTTCTGTGGTATAATTTTGGCTTTTCTTATACCTGATTTACCGTATTTTTTTGCTCATACAAAAATAGATATTATATCTTAATATAAAACATATAATTTCAACCAAATAATTTGTATAAAATTATGTTTATTCAAGTAAATAAACTTAGAAAAAAAAAATCTAACTATGTGTCTTAGTTTGACTAATTTGTCGGATTTTTATTTTTTTAGACAAGGTCTAATGGAGATTTTTAATATTTTGGATTCGAATCGCATCTTAGGATGTGTTCTCTTCAACTTATTTCAAAACTTATCAGGTCAGGTTTAATAAGGACAATTTCTCTAATAAAATAAGTACACGACAAATCAGTTCAGATCAGAACTGATCAGATCTGGTCCAATGAGTTGAAAAGAACACACCTTTAATACAATTGTTATATGGTGTTTCCAGGACCATGTAGCTTTTTGTGCTCCTGGGAATCTTCATTTTTTTTAATCCTTAATCTTCATTTTTGTACACTATAATATTCATTTTTTTTAACCACAATTTTTTTTTAAAAAAAACTAAAAGCTTCATTTTTTTTTAAATTAATTTTTTAAACTACAATATACAATGCTCCCGGGAGCACATAGAACAATTGTGGTCTCGCGCGTCAGCGAGTCAGTTTTAACAACTAAAATGAATATTCATTTTTTAATACTGAATATTCATTTTTTTTATACTAAATATTCACATTTTTTAATACTGAATATTCATTTTACCGCAAAAAAAATCCAAGCTTACATTCACGTTGACAACAACTAAAATGAATATTAATTATTGCATATCGAATATTCATTTTTTAATACTGAATATTCATTTTTTTAACGTTGATTCATTTTATCACAAAGAACCTGAAACAACAATCAACTTTGCACCAACTAAACTTAATATTCATTTTATAATACTGAATATTCATTTTGTTATACTAAATATTCATTTTACCACAAAGAACCTGAATTTACATTCACTTTTGCGATAACTGAATATTCATTTTGCAACAAAATCCTCATTTCATGCAAAATCATAATATGTTGAACAAATAATACACAATATTCATTTCCTACTAATACGATATTCATTTTTTTAAACAATATTCATAAATCTAAATAAAGAACTAATGAATGTAACATATTATACGCAAAATTAACGCCATTCACAAAATACAAAACAAACTTCATAAAAACATAAGAAAATCTTCATATTCAAAAGCATAACAATCATTTTTCAATAACAATCAAACCAAAATCTTCATCCCATGCAAAATCATAATATGTTCAACAAATAATACACAATATTCATTTCCTACAAATACAATATTCTTTTTTTTTGTTTAAACAATATTCATAAATCTAAATAAAGAACTAATGAATGTAACATAAATCTAAATTAATTTGTAAGTATAAAAAAAACTGATTTTTTTATGAATTAAGAAACTGCTTTTAATTTCTTGAAAGTAGGAATTCTATAATAAGAGATTTTACAAAAAAAAACTGATTTTTCCATGAATTTAAAAACTGTTTTTACGTAAAAACCTAAAACAGATTTTTTTTTAACTCTAAAACTACGTCGTTTTTTTTACGTAAAGCTACGTGGTCCTAGGACCATATAATAATTTGCGCCTTTAATATCTGGTTAGTTACAATTTGACATCGATTTTTTTGGCCTAATAAAAAGGAAAAAAAAAACTAAAAACCGGTAATCAATCCGAGTTTAGGTTTTTTTTTTTTTTTTTTGATAGATAGAAGTCTAGGGTTTTAAACAGCCGCTCTTTCTCTCCATCCTTCATACTCTGAAGCCTTGAGGTGTTTGAGAGTATCATCGAAAATGGCGACTTTGTCTAAGCAACTGTCACAGGAGGACACTCAGATGATGGTGGCTGCTCATGTTCATCTTGGTACCAAAAACTGTGACTTTCAGATGGAGCGATACGTATTCAAGCGTCGTTCTGATGGTATTAGCTCTATTCATTTATTGATTTATGCTGCTTTTTATGGGTTCTACCGTTTTATGGTGTAGCAATTAATGATTTATGATGATCAGCGACTGTTGATTTTGAAAAGGGATCTGTTGATGGGGGTTTGATTATAATGTATTTGATATTTCTTTACGGATGTGTTATTTAGTTTCAAACAATTTTCAATGGGTTGCAGTAATTAAGAATTTGGAACATAGGGTTAATTTCGATTTTTTCTTGTTTAATCAGTTTGTGGTTTATTTGTATTAACGATGTTGCTATTTAATAACTGGGCAAATAAAAAAATTATGATTTTTCACTGTGAAAAATCAATTTTTGTGTGGATGTTTCGTTTTTATCATGAGATTATCAAGAATAAAGTTTAGTCAGTCTTACAAAGCTATTACAGTATGTGATAGTCATGAACTTGTGTAAATTATTACAGTATTTCTATTATACATTGAATTAATGTGATTTTTTTCTTGTTCATGAACTTGTGTAAATTATTTTACTCAGTAGTGAGATTATGTATGTTGATTTGGGATAATTATCTATAGGGATTCACATCATCAACCTTGCTAAGACCTGGGAAAAGCTGCAAATGGCTGCTAGAGTTATTGTAGCCATTGAGAACCCTCAAGATATCATTGTTCAGTCAGCTAGACCTTACGGTCAGAGGGCCGTTCTCAAGTTTGCGCAGTATATTGGTGCTCACCCAATTGCCGGGAGGCACACTCCTGGTACATTCACCAATCAGCTTCAGACCTCTTTCAGCGAGCCTCGCCTCCTCATCCTTACCGACCCCAGGACTGATCATCAAGTAATGCATGAATTCTCTCAGATTATCTTAGATTCTTCAATTTAGGGTTTCATCCCTTTATTCTGCGTGTTCTATTGCTTAAAAGCCTCAAATATTTTTTGATTCCTGAAATTTGTTTTACAGCCTATTAAGGAAGCTTCTCTTGGGAACATCCCCACAATCGCCTTCTGTGACACGGACTCTCCTATGCGCTATGTGGACATTGGTATCCCCGCCAACAACAAGGGCAAACACAGCATTGGTTGTTTGTTCTGGCTTTTGGCTCGTATGGTTTTGCAGATGCGTGGAACCCTTCGTCCTGGACAAAAGTGGGACGTGATGGTATGTATATTTGCCATCAAATTTGTTCCCTTTTATGCTCATGTTATTAACCCGTTTATATGTTTTATGAGTTTTGTATGTTGTTTTTGTGAAGTAGGGACCTATAACTCTATAAGGGATAGCCATTACAGGCGGGGATTTGTGGCCTGGCCAGCCAACCCAATCTTAGCCCAAACCCAACCCATTATTAGTGGGTTTGGGGCAATGTTTTTGACCTGTTTATATACGCATGGTGTTGACACCACATTATACGTATAATAATAAACGGTCTGGGTAGCCATGACTCCATGAGAAAGGTTTTGGGCTGTCTGTACTGGTTTAATTTACTTGTGGTTCTGTTCTTTGCAGGTTGATCTGTTTTTCTACAGGGAACCTGAAGAGACCAAAGAGGAAGAAGAGGAAGAAACTGCTCCGGTTACAGATTTTGCAGCAATTGATTATGCTGGGGCAGGTCTTGCTTCTGATCAATGGGTGGCACTTCCCGAGGGTAATTGGGGTGCTGCTCCTGACATGGCAATGCCATCTGTGGCCCCAGTTGCGGCTGTTGCCGATTGGACTGCCGCCCCTGCAGGTGAATGCTTATAGTCATTATACATCGTTCATATGGAGATTGATTCTAAACTTTCTTTCTTATGTTCTCAATAATTAATTGACATTTTTTTAGAAATATGAAAATGAAAATTAGGTGGTTTCTGACCATGTATGAATTTGTTGTTGTGTAGCTGCAGGTGATGGTTGGGATGAGGTTATTCCACCACCAATGACAGGAGCTCCAATCATGACCCCAGAAGTTCCTCCACCAGCCACTGGTTGGGAGTAAGGTTTGCCCTTATGGGTTTTGAAATTTTGGTTTGAGAAACATTTTGGAAAAAGCCAGACAAGGGAGCTTTTAGTTTTCAGTTTGAGTTTAGATGTAGATGCTTAGTTGACGAGCAAATCCTTTTTTTTTGTTTTTTTTTTTTCCGGAACAAATTATTCTGCTCTATAATATTTGATCTAATCTTAAGCATTTTCGCCTTGGATTGTGTAGCGAATCTCCTATATGCTATTATAAATACGCCTTTTATGATTATTTGATGAATGGTTTCACGTTGTATATATGCTAGAGCTGGGCATGGGTCGGGCTGGCATGCGGGCCAAATTGTCACAACACGATTTGGGCCCGGCATGACACGGGTCCGCTATGAGCAAAACACGGCATGAAGGCACGACTATTGGGCCGTGGACCATCCATGAACAATATTCTAAAAGTTCGGCACGAACCCGGCACGAGCATGACGGGCCAGCCCGCACGTAGGCACACTCATTTTGGTTAAAATTCATAATGTATAAAAATCAGTATAAGGCACGATGGCCAGACATGAGTCGGCCCAACACGGCACATGGGTTGGGCTGTGCATGAGCCTTATATTTTTTAACTTGGCACGAGCCCGGTACGACATGAATTTTTCTTGGCCCGTTATAGGCACGGCACGTTATGGCACGAGACACACGAGCTTGGCACGTTGGCCGTCCTGGCACGGCCCGTGCCCACCTTTAATATATGCTGCTGATGTTATGTTGGTGAACGTCATATGTTATTTTAGTCTTTGAGAGAAAAAACCTAATTATACTATAGTGACAATACATGGAAAATATTTAGTCTTGGTTAAAAACACAAAAATATCATGTTGTAACTTGTAAGTAGTATATTTGAAGAAATTTGATGTTTTATCCTAATTTGAAACCACACAAACTAAATCTTGTTCGAAGTTACAACACGACCAAGAAGATGTTGGGGCTGGCTGGTGAATCATTTGGGCTAGGACTTGCGTCCCTTTGAATACGTGCACAACAAGTGTATTATATATGGTTCTGGGTGCCTCACAAACGAGTCACATTATGGGCCAGCAGAAAAGTCCACCATAGAATGCCTGCATTGATGAAGTTAGATCAATATGTTTACTTGAAGGAGTTCTATTCAATTCAAATGGTGGATTATAGTATATTTATATTCCATACGCAAGGCTTGATTGGGCTCGAACGAGCCTCAAGCCCGGTGCATAAGGAAACTATGATTTATGTGGTTGTATATATCTACTTACAAACATTAAATATACCCTCTAGATGATCCATGCTGGGATTGAGAGCTTCCGGATGGTCTAGACAATATCCGCTTACTAGAATCATTATCATACTATAGCTTTTGAAACCCAAAATATATCCACCGCTTAGAGTTTTATAATATGTAGTTTCATGCTAATGATTATTGTAATACAATTAATCTATATTTTTATGTTACTTTTATGATTAATATTTTTATAACATGAACTTTGTTTAATGCTATTTCTACATTATCAGACTAATGATTATTGTTATATAATTAATCTATATTTTTATAATTGTCTATTAATATGATAATATCCCTTTAAAAAAAAATATTGTCTATTAATATTGTATTAGATTATTTTAAATTATGATCAAGTCCTTCATTTATTTTTAATTACCTGATTATAATTTATTATACTTGATCAAACCTTATTATGGTAAAATAAGTTGAAGAGAACGACTTATTGGACTTGACCTGACCTGATTGCAACTTACTGGAACTGACATGACCTGACCTGATTTCTTCTATAATAAGCTGAAGAGAATAAACCCTAAACATCAATCTCTACGTCCTACTAAGGGTGTGTTCTCTTCATCTTATTAAACCTGACCTGACTGAAACTTATTGGACCTGATCAAACCTGTCTATAACTATTAAACCTGATTTGATATGATTATAACGTATTTGACCCTCATAAATAAGTAATTTGACCTGATTATAATGACATTGTTTGTATAGATGCTCTATTATAGCACCAAAAATAAATAAACCCAAAAAATCATTGGTTAATGTCCTTTAAGGTTATTTTTTAAGCAAAGATAATCTTTATAAACCAAGATAATCTATACCAATGATGTCAATTGTAGCACCAATATGGTCCGATGTTTGTCAACGAAATAATATGCAAGATGAACATGACGATCATCAAGCTTAGAATTTTATAATATGTAGTTTCATGCTAATGATTATTATAATACAATTAATCTATATTTTTATGCTACTTCTATGATTATATTTTTATAACATTAACTTTGTTTAATGCTATTTGACAAACGGGCCTGGGCTGCGCCTGTCACGGTGGAGTGCAAGTCCACTTTACAAGACAAAGGAGGTTCCATCTCAAAATCATTTGGTAATAAGGTGAGTAACCCCTTAGCCATATAAAGTAGAGACAACTTTGTTATTTTTCCGATATGGGATTTATTCCCAACACTCCCCTTTAATTCCAATTTTCAAACTATTTTCACACTCACATGTGGGCTTTTATATGGGCTCAACACACCCCTCACATGTGAGTTGTGTATAATCTTGGCCAAGATCAATCTAAACCCATCCTGGGCTCTAATACCATGAAGAGAATATTTTTGGGGCTGAAAAGCTTGCCCATAATTCATTGATTCATAAAATATATAATACAAAGATGATGTCTAAAGATTACAATCACTCAAAAAGATTATGATCAATTAAGACCTTCAAACTTAAGGAAACAAATCACTAATGTACATTATCAGACTAATGATTATTGTTATATAATTAATCTATATTTTTATAATTGTCAATTAATATCACTTTAAAAAATATTGTCTATTAATATTGTATTAGATTATTTTAAATTATGGTCAAGTCCTTCATCTATTTTTATTTACCTGATTATAATTTATTATACTTGATCAAACCTTAAATCAAGTTATTATTATTAAAAGGTCCAACAGATGAATACGATATGAAAAGGTAAGATTAATCATGGATTTATGAAAGGTGGGACTATTAGTGGGATAAGTGTGAAAGGTGGGATTATTAGTTTCCAATCTTCCTTTTTTTTTGAAGAAATATATTTACTTGCTTAATAAACTTAAGGATTTTTTGTCCAAAACTACCTTACTTAGCAACTTTCTGGTTGACCACTACCTTATTCACTATTTCAACGTCGACTTTGCCTTTGCCTTTGCTGACCAATCTTTTTGTTTTTTGCAAATTTCGACCTCAAATTTGACCCTTTAAGGCAAAAATGACCCACCAAAACCTTGATAGGGATAATTGTTTTTGGCACGCAAACCAATGAACGCATATCGAGACAAATTTTATAATGCAAATACAAGCTTATGAGACCATTTTCTGTAGATTCCGACCTCATATTTAATTCTTTTAGGGCAAAAATGACCCCAAAATATTGATTGGGCTAGTTATTTTCGAGAATAAAGCAAAGTCAACACCGGAACAACGAACAAGGTAGTGGTCAATAAGGAATTGGCTAATAAAGGTAGTTTTGGACAAGCTTTTGTAAGTAAGTTAGTTTTTTACAAATAGTAGTGTAAGTAAGGTAGTTTTGGAAAAAAAAACTCTAAACTTAATAATTGAAAGTGGTCCCTTGTTTGGGGATTATAGCAACCAAAAGAATAAAAAGAACGGGGTTGTTTGAGTACCATAAATGGTTCGGCCCATATTTACTAAATGAACTATTAATATTAAAAGCCCAAATAATAAACTCTCAACAACTAAATCCTTCATGAATCCAGCAAAGCAGGCCCAATGGTTTCTAAAGCATGCTCCACATGGGCTAAATTCAGACCTAGTGCCCACTTCACAAAGTGTATATAGGCTATAAATACATATAAATCACCTTTATTTACAGATATTCAATTTTAAAGTCTCAAGCTATTAGTTGCTCTTATATTCATTCTCAATATAAGGCTTCTGACTTAGGCATCGAAGGGGCGTTATCACAGACAATCCCCAAGCCAGTAATTTGTACTCATTGTATAGGTACTCAGGCCCAATTCAAAATTTGGATCTCAACTCAGTATTATCTTTCAACAAAACACAAAGATCCAACCCAATTTAGGATCATATTGTTTTTTAATTGAGAAGGGGAATTTTCCATCCAAAAAATAACAAGTAGATAAGAGTTTTTGAAAAGCCGATGTGTTTGATCCATGAAACTCGAAAATTCATGTATGCTAATTGGGTAACACTATAATTAATCATTTAAGAAAAACAGAAAACATAATCAAAGGATTGATAATTGATTGATACTATACACTACTGAAAATGCATACAAAAATATATGGAGATAATAATAAGTGCATTGGTATGAGAGGTGGGTGGCTAAGCTAGTAGCTAGCTAGAGTGCCTGGCCTGTATCTTATTGTTAGAGTTAGAGAGACAAACCATGTGTTGTGAGATTATGTCTCATACCAGTTATTGAAAACAGCTTTATGTTCCTTAGTTATTATCGACTTCATTCAACAACATAACACCGTACCAGGCCAACTTTAGTCTTTACACACCGTGCTCTATGGTTTTACCAATTAGCATATTTCCCGTATACCTTTCCTTCTAAAAAATATATCATATCGTATATGGACATATGCTTAAGGCAAGAGATTATTTGAATCCGAATACTAACCAGCAATGAGCTGATGGTTTTCTTACTAAATAAAAAAAAATGTGAGGTAAATCATCTGTAATACATTTATGAAAATGTAAATAGATTATAAGATCATATTCAGGCCCTGTTTACTTCAGCTTAAATTTAGTTCAGTTTAGTTCAGATCAATTCAATTCAGTTTTCAATTTTCTTCTCGTATATATACTCCCTCTGTCCCAATTTACTTACCCCAATTTGACTTTGGGCACTGTTCACATGTGAACTTTGACTTTATTTAATTTAATATACGTAAGAAAAAACATAGTCATGATGGATCTAGTTTAATTCATCTCAATATATACTTTTCAAATATATAATTTTTATAATTTTTTATTATATATAGTTAAAGATATTTTTATTTAAAGTTGTGTCTCGATATGTGTGAAAAGAGAATGTAGCAAGTAAATTGGGACGGAGGGAGTAAAATATTACTTTCAGCTGTATCCAGTTCAGTTCAGTTCAGTTGTATTAATTTAGTTGAAGTAAACAGGCCCTCATTTACGTACTAAAAACTAGACTACCTAACACGCATTGTCATATTCACATTATATTGATAAAAACTGTTGTTTCAACTCTTGAATTATTTCAATGTGAGATTTATCACCATAACAAATTTTAATGTCGAACAACACTAAATTACACTCACCCACTCACGTATTGGTTGTTCATGGGGTTAACATACATTAATTAACCTACTCCTTAGCTGCCCTATTGACAAAGTTATTATACGGTCAAGTATTAAAGTCAATTAATATATATGTGTTGAAATATTAAAATCCCTATCAAAGCAAAGACCCAGGCAATATACTCTAGTTAACAAACAAAACTATGTAGTATGGACCTAATCACATGGCTTACAAAGCACCTTACAAGAAATAAACTCTGCATGCATGGATAGATAATTGGCTATATGCCTATATCTATATATCTAGATCAACATACCTACCATCTTATTAATTAACACTTCACATGATTTGATTTCCTCTTTACCATCCAATCTTTAAATGAATGTTCAAATTCACCAAGAATCCAATCATTAAGATATGATCTGATACCCTCAAGAGTCAAGAGACACTTGATTGATCTATTGATTCTTTTTTTTTTCTTTTTTTTTTTGTATATTCAATTTATTCGTATGTAGTTTAGCTTAAGTTGTAAATTAATTTTATGTGAGGAATAACAAATATGATTTTCATGTATAAAAATGTATTACATGTATTTTGATTGAGTGCAGTATTAGTATACGAGGTTTGTATCCGTCGCATTATCTTTTCCCCATGAGTCCATGACCCCACGTTTTTTAAGAAAGGAGTATTGATTAGTTTATACTAGAGTTGATCAAAAGTCGGGCCGGGCCTTAACTAAATAACTATGCTCAAAGCCCGATTTTTATAGGCGGGCTTGGCGGGCCTTGCGAGGGCTTTTAGGGCCGGGTCGGGGTTTTGAACTAAAAACTACTATTTTAAGTGTGTCAAAGCCCGCAAAATTTTCAGGCCGATCGGGTCGGGCCAATCTTGATCAGCTCTAGTTTATACCGAGATTAAAAGCATTTCAATAGTGGTAGCTAGTTATCACATGCTCATCAATAACTTTAATTAACAAACCTACCTAAATCCTATTGTAATAGATCATAATTTATTTTCAATTAATATCTTTCGATCAATTAAAGTGTAATTTTGTTAAAGAACCTTACAATCTCCACGGAAAACATATTTTTAATTTCCAAACTTGAATTTTCTCCTTATTTTTTTATTACCATCCATTACAATGGGATGGTGCGTGGTATTAGATAAGAATGTATATTTGTGAAGAAAATTAAATAAATTGAAGTTACACTAACACCACCATTGAAATGAATTTTAATTTCCCTTAATTTAGTTATAAATTCATTCTTACTACCACCATTTATGACCGGCTGGCTACCAAACAGGCCGTTAGGGGCTTGGAACGAACACACATTCCTTATCTTGGTGATGAGCAAGGATGATGATGAACGATTGACCCTCCAAAGCGTGGAAATACACTTTCCTACTAATTCGATTCGCCCCTTATATATAGATCACCGGGTTACCACGAACGATTAGTGAGATACAAAGGAGAACGAAAACCTTATACTCAAGTGATCTCTAGAGTATAAGAGCAAAAGGACTTGTGTTTGTTGTGTTTAGAATCACACTTAGATAAATTAGCTAGAGATATCTATACGCTAACAAGTTGTATATAAGCACTTAGAATTTCAGAGTGTTTTCTTGTGATTCTTGTACTTTGCAATGAAAAAATATATGCCTATTTATAGGCACATAAGCATGTGAAGAATTCAGAAACATTCTGAGTTCAATTCACACATTAAACCAATTAAAATCAGAAATTAAGTTTAGGTTTGAATAAGGAATGAAATAAAGATTATTCCATCAACAAGGCTAACTCTTAATCTCCTCATTTAATCTGATTTAATCTCCTTTACATCAGCATAGAAGCTCAAAAGACAAGCTTAAACACGTAAAGGAATCCTAAGAAAAGAATCCAAGAATTCGAACGACCATTCGAATTTTCCAGAGACACTGTCGCGGGGTGCGATGACCCAGTCGCGAGGTGCGACGACCCCATCGCGGGGTGCGACCACTGAACAAACTTTTGTCCAGATTTTCCAGTAGCTTTTTCGCGGGGTGCGAAAAACTTCTCGTGGGGTGCGAGACCCTCTCTGCCTCGTGAGTCCTTTTGCCTAACCTACTTTGTCCAATGCCTTAGCCCATTTATTCATAAATGTTCCAACAATCCTCCTCCCATTTATGACATAAATGTTGACAAGCTAAAACCACAACTTGTACCATAAAACACAACTACATGTTCATGCATAGAAATATCGAAACGATTGAATTTCTACTTAGTATATGTATACTTTACAATAATTCCATTCGTAATAATAGACTAAGCTTTGAATTATACAAACACTACGAATTATTGAAGACACAATACACATGAACACAAACAAATATCCTTTAACCTCCTACACCTATGTCGCCATGGTGTACATATCTATTCATGAACGTTTCAAGCAAAGCCTAGACTTGATGAAGCGGCCAAACTTCTTGCTCACATAGGTAGATCTTTACGCGCATGCTCCTGCAATTGAGCCAATTACAAATATCTATTAAGAATTGAAAACCCAATTCAACCTCCTTTAACATTGCAGTAGACTTAGCACTTACCTCAGGATGTAAACTTTCAAGTGCTCACAAATTCAAATAAAAATCTGTCCTTATTGAATTCGAGATGCAACGTTGTATTGGACGTCAAATTGAGTTTCATTTTATTGACTTTGTACAATAGGCTTTAAACCCATCCCTTTATTCATTTTGTTCAAAGAATCCCTTGGAAATGGTTTAGTAAACGTGTCCGCCAAATCCAGATTAGACCGAACAAAATCAATGGTCACATTACCATCTTTAATCATCTCCCGTACATAGCTATGTCTAACCCCAATGTGCCTTGACTTGCCATTGTAGACTTCACTATAAGCCTTAGCAATTGTTGAAGCACTATCACAATGGATAGCAAGAGGTGACATTGGTTTCACCCATAAGTCAACTTCACTCAACACATTCCTAAGCCACTCCGCTTCTTGACAACAAGAAGCTAGAGCAATAAACTCCGAAGTCATGGTGGAATCGGTAATACATGTTTGCTTTTTAGAGGCCCATGAAATCGCACCTCCTCCAAGAAGAAACACCCATCCACTTGTGGATGAAAAATCCTCCTTATTGGAGATCCAACTTGCATCCGTAAATCCTTCTAAAATAGAAGGCTCACCGGTATATGTCAAACCATAATCTATGGTTTTCTTCAAATACATCAACACTCTTTTTAAAGCTTGCCAATGTTCCTTACTAGGATTACTAGTAAATCGGCTTAACCGACCAATAGCAAATGTTATATCCGGTCTAGTGCTAGTCATAGCATACATCAAGCTTCCGACCAAGCTTGCATACTCCAATTGTGAAATTGGGGTACCACTACTCGAAACCAATTTAATACTTGGATCCATCAGAGTAGCAAAATGAGTTGAAACCGACTCATTGAACTTCTTTACCACTTTCTCAATATATTGTGTTAAAGAAACCGTTCCATTACCTCTCACAATTCTTATACCAAGAATCACATCCGCTTGACCCAAATCTTTCATTGAGAAGCACTTTGAGAGAAACGCTTTGGTTTTATTTACCGACCTCATCCAAATCCGTCCCAAAGATAAGCATATCGTCAACATATAAGCAAATTATAACATCTTTACCGTTGTCAAATTTACTATATACACACTTATCTGATTGATTTATTTTAAACCCATTAACCAAGATAATATTATCAAATTTTTGATGCCATTGCTTAGGTGCTTGTTTTAGTCCATACAAAGATGTAATTAGGTTACACACTTTGTTTTCTTGTCCTTTGACAACAAAGCCTTCCGGTTGATTCATGTACACTTCCTCCTCCAATTCACCATATAGGAATGTCGTTTTCACGTCCATTTGGTGAATTTCAAGACCATGAATCGTCGATAAGGCTATCAAAAGTCTTATAGTAGCTATTCTAGCTACCAGAGCATAAGTGTCAAAGTAGTCAATACCTTATTTTTGCCTAAAACCTTGGGCCACTAACCGTGTAATAACCCGAAATTTAGGGCCAGAAAATTTCGCGGTTATTAATGTTAATTACTTAATTCTAAGTCCAAAAGGCCCAGTATTTTTGGATTGTTTTTATTTTTAATTTAATCTTTTCCTTCAGATTGGGCCAAAGACCCAATTTTCCTTTTCTTTTCCCTCCTTCTCCCAATCTCACGGCTGCCTAGATCAACATTAGGGTTTTTTTTTTTTTTTTTATTTTCTTTCCTCTCTTTTTCTATAAATAGGACCTAAACCTTTCATTTGGTTCCTATTTATTTTATACACCTAAACCCTAAAGAAAATTCTCTCTTTTCCTCTCTCAAAGTAGCCGTGCCCTATAGATCACCAAAGGGGTGATTTTTCTTGGATTATTTAGCGATTTAAGGTAACTTCGCTTTTCTATTTAATTTAAGGGTAGCTAATCACATAGTAAATTAGGATTATATCATGAAAATTTTAGGATTTATGTTTGCTTATTAATTCGAAAATTTCGAACCATATGAAATATTGATCATGTTATTCTCTTGATGTATTCATGTAATATTTATAAATTATTATGAAATTTCTTTTGATTATTTTATGTAGTTTATTGAAATCTGAAATTGTTGAATAATTACTTGTATGAATTTATTTCTTAATCAAATCGTGTTATTTCTTGATGAACTTTTCATGGCAGTTTCTTTGTTGTTTTATTATGAATCATGAATTATTTCGTGACAAAATTCGTCCTTTTATTGCTTGAAATAATTTAATCTTTCAAACCGGTAAAACTGTTCAGAATCGGTTTACGAATTTATTAATATACTTAATCAAATCGAATGGCTACGAAATTTTAGGTGGAAGTCAGTAATACTGTTTTAAATCTTTTTTAATTTTTTCTTAATTTTTAAAGATCGTTTTCTATGGCAGAAAATTCTGAAACCGAATTCAGCCTAATCTGACCGGTTAGTTATAAAATCACTTAAAAATAGTAAAAGATGTTATTTTTAAACGAAATTTATGCAAGTTAAACCTTTAACCTATATTTAACATCCATTAAAATTTCCAGACTATTCGAGACCTTTAGATGGTTGATCTTAATTTAATCCTTTAAGATCAGATTGCGTAAAATAGTGTAATTTAAATTGTTTATATAAGTTTATATGATTAATAGATGATTATTGTACTTGATTAAATTAAATCATGAATTTTGGGTAATATATATATCTTTCGAGTAGATTGAATAAATAAAAATAGGATTTTTATTATGTTTTAGGTAATTATTGTTGTTAGTTGTTATTTTGCATGATTATTTAATTTGATTTATTTGATGTTTGATGATTGTGTTTAATTGATTTTAAGTGTGAACTTTTGCTAAATTATATTTATATATATGTCAAGTAGGTCAAATTTATGAAAGGTGGAATTTTTATCATGTTTTTGTGCAATTTTTGGTGACAATTATTAATTATTCGAATTATGGTTAATATAATTGACTTGGTTGATTATTATATTAATGAATTTTACTTAATCATCAACTACCCCTAAAATGTCGAACAAATGGTTATTATTGACTAATTTTTAGGTTAATTATTTTGACTTATAATAATATTAGTATAATTTTAGGAACTGTCATTATTTTATTATGATTATTATATATTAAAGGAATTATAATTATTATTATTATTATTAAGTACCAGTAGGGATAAGTTACAATAAGAAGTTAATAAGATATTACTAGGGATAAGAAAGGAAACAGAGTAATAGCTATACATGTCATGTTTCGGTCTCTGGCTAGGAAAGACTTGGTATTTAAGGTGGCCAATATACGTGCCGCACCTCTCTTTCCTGGGACTCCGAACATTTCATTTCCTATTACGGTCACCTAGTATTTCCCAATATATGATATGATATGATTAATTAAAGATATAAGATAAGATAAGGACGCCCACCTGATGACCCGAGTAGTCAGACTGGGTTAAGTCGAAGCCACTGCTCAATGGGACGAACGCACCTGATGACCCGAGTAGTCAGGCTGAGTTCCCCCGAGTAGTTCTGGGTCTTAGGATATGTAGCCGTCTGAGTAGTAGTACACGAGCTACTATTTGGGAGTTATGGCCATAGCTTAGGCTTAGTTCTCGCAAAGGAGGGCTACGGGTGGGACGCAAAGGTTCACCCCGACATGATTTAGGAAAGTTGCGAACGCAAAGGTTCGCTACGAGCTGAAGAAGACAGTCCGCAAAGATGTTAAGTTAAGATGATATAATAAGTACATATGTAAAGCTAAGAAGATATTATGTTCTTATTATAAGATTTATGCGATGATATAAGACAAGATATGATTATTGATGATAAGATATGTTATATAAGTTAAGAAGGAATATGACAAGAATGAATAAGAAATGATGAGTATAATATAAGCTAAGGTTCTGAGTTAATTTAAGTTGTATAATATAAAGTATAAGTATTGTATATTCTAAGACTTCCGCTGTGTATGATTGTGTATTTATGTAAGTATATATGTGTATGTATGCACATGGATGGTTTGTGTATTTTTGTACGTATTCTAACCGTATTTGCAGGGTTGTTTGTACGTACATTATACGTATTCTAACCGTATCTCTGCAGGTGTATTTATACGTATTTTATACGTACATTTATGCGTATGTTTATACGTACTTTTATACGTATTTTTGTATGTTAGATTGAAAGCATGTATTAGATTTCTTTACAGTTTTTATGTGTATTTCTATGCTATTATGTGTTTGGTGGTCCCTCGATTAAATGGGACAGCCTAGTTACTCGCCACTGACGGTGGACCCCCCCTCAGTTTCAGGTGACGATGCAGCAGAGTAGAGCGGGCTTCGCTGGATGGGCTTGAGTATATTAGTATTTTATTTTGAGTATTTAGTTTTCCCAGAACAGTTGGAGACATTTATTAGTTTATTTCATGTTCCCAGCATGTTGGGACATTATTTTCAGGCTTTTTATGTAGTAATGGTTGTTGGATTATTATGGATAGTTAGTAGTTTACTTAATAAAAGATAATTTATTCATTCAATTAAGTTGATTTATTGTTATTTAAGTTATTAATGATCCGAATGTCGATTTCAATTCGTAAATCGACATGTTAAAAAGTCGGGTCGTTACAAACCGGGCCTTATATTTTAGTATGGTTCCATCAACCCTTTTTTTCTTAACGAAGATCCATTTACAACCAAGAGGTTTACAACCCGGAGATAAGTCCAATAAAATCCAAGTGTTATTACCCATTATTGAATCCATTTCATCATTCACGACTTCCTTCCAAAATGTGGAATCATGAGACTTCATAGCCTCACCAAACGTTTTCGGATCCTCCTCCATATGGTAAACATATGGAACTTGAGTCACAATGGACTCCCTTGACCCTTCAACTAAATATAGTTGAAAATCCGATCCAAAAGATTTTTCTTTTCTAGCTCGTTTACTTTTCCTAATTTCTGGAATTATAGTATCATGATCCTTATTAGAATCATCCACAATCCCGGAACTAGTACTAGGTACCATGTCCTTTGGTCTAGGAATTGATGAAAACCGTGTTTCATAAAAAATTGCATCCCTTGACTCTATCACGGTGTGAATAGAGACAAAATCATTATGTTCAAGAACATAAAACCTATAGGCATTGCTATTTTGAGCGTAGCCTATAAATATGCAATCAATCCCCTTTTCACCCAATGTTTTAAGTTTGGGTTCCGTCAATTTGACGACCGCCCTACAACCCCACACTTTAAGATGTGTAAGATTAGGCTTCCTTTTAAACCAAAGTTCATATGGGGTATCCTTGTTCCTTTTATTAGGAACCCGATTTAAGACAAAACATGTCGTTAGCATTGCCTCCCCCGAAAAACCGTCACTTAGACCCGAGTTAGATAACATGGAATTAACCATTTCTTTTAATGTCCGATTTTTTCTTTCCGCAACACCATTACTTTGTGGTGAATACGGCGCGGTTGTTTCATGAATGATGCCAATTGATTTAAAATAATTTTGGGTCATAATACTCTCCACCTCTATCCGTCCGAAGTATTTTAATTTTCAAATTAAGTTGTAATTCCACTTCGGTTTTATAGATCTTAAACATTTCAATTGCCTCATCTTTGGATGATAACGAATATGTATAACAATATCTTGAAAAATCATCGATAAAAGTTATAACATATTTTTTATTACCCAAAGATGGTGAGCTATGAAAATCACATAAGTCACTATGCACCAAATCAAGCAATACCGATTGTCTTGTCACATTATGGAAATGGGTCCTTGTGATTTTATTTAGCATACACGTTTTACACTTCTCTATATTTTTTTCAAAATGTGGGATTAACCCCGTTTTAGACGTATCATATAAATGACGATAATTCACATGACATAACCGATTATGCCATAGAGAAGAAACATCAAGCAAGTAAATAAAATTACTACTTTTATTATTAACATGGAATTTAAACATACCATTACAGTAATACTCCTGACCAACATAAATACCACCTTTGGAAACGATAAATTTATCTGACTCAAAAACAACTTTAAATCTGAATTTATTCAAAATACCTCATGACAAAAGGTTTTTCCTAACTTCGAGTACAAAAATAACACCCTTAAGAGTAAGTATTTTTCCCAAGATTAACACCAATTCTACTTGGCCAATTCCTTTGGCCTTTACCGTAGAATCATTCCCCATGTACAATATTGGCCCATCATTCAAATCTTAAAAAGTTTTGAACAAATGTCGGTCTTTGCACACATGTCTGGAGGCACCCGAATCAATCCACCAAGAGTCATCACCTTGCACAATATTTATTTCAGAAATCATAGCAACAAAATGAGTTGGTTCATTTAAAGCTACAAGTGCAACCGTACCTTGGTTAGCATCAACCTTTGGTTGATCCTTCTTCCCCTTCTTGTTCTTTGAAGGGCAATCCCTCTTGTAGTGAGTTCCGCTACATATCCAATAAGACACCGCATTTCGCTTCTTGTTTGTAGCATTCTTTGGTTTAGAATTGTTGTTGGATTTCTTTGTTCCATTGGAACCACCAACCCCTACCATGTTGATAGTAGATTTTTGTCCATTGTTGTTTGAGTCCTTTTCTTTATCTTTTTCCTTATTTTCTTGAGCCCGGATATTCTCCTCAACTAAGAGGTGATTAGCCAATTGCTTCGTATTTATGTCCTCTTTTTTATGTTTTAAGGTGTTTTTAGTGTCCTTCCAAGAGGGTGGTAATTTATCAATTATGGATGCTACCACAATGTATTCATCCATTGCCATCCCATGAGCACAGATTTGGTTTAATATGTGGTAAATCTCATGAAATTGTTCCATGACAGGACGATCATTAGTAATCTTAAAAGAATTAAAATTGCTAACAAGAAATTTCTTACATGATGCGTCCTCGGTGATGTACTTCGCCTCCAAAGCGTCCCATAAGTCTTTTGCACTCTCTACATTTTGGTAGAGATCGAATAGGGGGTCGGATAGAGTGTTCAAAATATGCCCTCGGCATATATATTCATCGTTCTCCCACTTTGTCCTCTTCCTTGTGGTTGGTGTCGGTTCCTCCTCGCCCTCCTTAGGATAAGGAGGCATAGGTGTGGTAAGAGCATATACCACATTCAAGGTTGTTAAAAGGAAATGGACCTTCTTTTGCCACCGGCGAAAACCCACGGCTTCGAATTTCGTCAACTTTTGGATGTTCATTGTCAAATCTTTTAGTGTAGACATTTTGCAAAAAATCGAATTAGTAGCTTGTTGGTGATGAGGAAGGATGATGATGAACGATTGACCCTCCAAGGCGTGGAAATACACTTTCCTACTAATTCGATTCGCCCCTTATATATAGATCACCGGGTTACCACGAACGATTAGTGAGATACAAAGGAGAACGAAAACCTTATACTCAAGTGATCTCTAGAGTATAAGAGCAAAAGGACTTGTGTTTGTTGTGTTTAGAATCACACTTAGATAAATTAGCTAGAGATATCTATACGCTAACAAGTTGTATATAAGCGCTTAGAATTTCAGAGTTTTTTCTTGTGATTCTTGTACTTTGGAATGAACAAATATATGCCTATTTATAGGCACATAAGCATGTGAAGAATTCAGAAACATTCTGAGTTCAATTCACACATTAAACCAATTAAAATCAGAAATTAAGTTTAGGTTTGAATAAGGAATGAAATAAAGATTATTCCATCAACAAGGCTAACTCTTAATCTCCTCATTTAATCTAATTTAATCTCCTTTACATCAGCATAGAAGCTCAAAAGACAAGCTTAAACACGTAAAAGAATCCTAGGAAAAGAATCCAAGAATTCGAACAACAATTCGAATTTTCCAGAGACACTGTCGCGGGGTGCGACCACTGAACAAACTTTTGTCCAGATTTTCCAGTAGCTTTTTCGCGGGGTGCGAAAAACTTCTCGCGGGGTGCGAGACCCTCTCTGCCTCGTGAGTCCTTTTGCCTAGCCTACTTTATCCAGTGCATTAGCCCATTTATTCATAAATGTTCCAGCACCTTCTCCCTCCCCCCCCCCCAACAATTTTTTTTTGCGACTTCTCTCTTGTCTCTCTTGTCATTGACTGTCTCCTTTTCTCTCTCACTCTATCCAAATTTTACCTAGAAGTACGTGTCGCGTTACTTTGTTTGTTGCAAATAATTTGTTATGGAGGTAGTATAAAGCCATAAATTTTGATTAAAAACAAAAAATGTATATCCATGCACCGCATAAAAAATTATAATCAGGAAAAAGCTACTCGTATTATAATGAATAATCTAGGCAAAATTATATATATAAGCAATCATTTGACTTTTAGAATCAACTAGTAGGTTAGTTTATGAGCATTTTTGTTAATTTTCTCCCCTTAATAATTTGTACCTATGACTGAATGAGTGGGGGAAATTAGGGGTCCGAATGTATGGTGCAAGTCGGGTTACAGTATAATGTCAATCTATGTCATGTTGGTGAGAAACCTAATTATTAATGAGTGTAATTAGTTGATCTCCTAATTATGGAATGGAAGAGTAGTGTTTTTTTACTTATAAAAGTAGTAATTTATTCCGTATTAATTTTAGGTTTTGAAATATTTGAGAACTAAGGGTCTGTTTACTTTGGTGTAAAATATTTTCGATGTAAAATGATTTTCCATAAAAATATTTTACGCTGGAAAAACTCATTTTCATATAAGTTTCAAATATTTACTTGCATGGAAAATAATATAAGTTTTACTCACAAATTAAATTTGAAAGAAAATGTTTCCAATAGGGTGTAAAATGAGTTTTCACCCAAAGGTTTACATTTTATTTTTTGACCTAAAGTAAACGATGTAAAATAGGAAAACTGTTTTCAGGGAAAACATTTTTCGCTCTAGTAAACGGACCCTAAGTCACGTATGTATTTGACGTAATTAGATGGGGTATTAGCTAGCTTTTCAAGTGCATTGATTGGTTACAAAAAAATTGAACAGAAAAGAAGGTGAACTGGTCTCCTTGTTTGGGAAATAGGTTGGGGGAAAGAAGAAAAGTACATGCGTGAATACTAATATAATGTTACTCGTGCAATGTATATTAGTTAAACTCTAATAAATATTAGTAAAAAAGATTAATGAACAATATTTAAATTAGATCAAATGAATTTTCTTCATCATCTTAAATAATGGACTTCTATTTGTTGTGGGTGTAATTTTTATGGTGAATACTTTCCTCTATGTGCTTATTAAAGTGAGAAATCCATTTTCCCTTCCTCCTTTAATAACCAATATCTAGGGTTGTGTCGGACAGGTGTGCAAGAAGACCCTCCGCAAAGAGCTCCGTTTTTTTATATTTCTAGATGAATATATTTCTATATGAATATATCATTATGTATAAGAACAAGTTTGAAATATATACATGCATTGTCAAAATAGTATTGAATGTTAGCATTTATTAAAATATAAAGGACCTAATTACAATTTTAGAATATGACCCCAAATATTTCCGGGACGGCCCTGCCAAAATCCCTTCAAAGTTGAAGAAATTTGGAGGAAAATGATTACCTTCCTCCTACATATCCTCCCCACGTCCTTCCTTTCTCCTCCATATTGTTATCCAAATATGGAGTATGTAGGTGAGATTATTACTACAAGAAAAATATTAACTTAAAATATATATCAATTACAACGACTGATGCATAATTTTGACACATATATATTAGATCAAAATCACTACAAGAAATTTAGAAATATATTAAATGTTTATCTAATGTTCGGATCGTTTATTAATTAATTAGCAATATGATCCATGATTAATAATTGATATCATGGGCCCATGGCATCATGCTTCACCTTAATTTTAACTTGCTTGTAACTCAATTACCTTAATATCTTGCATTGTATGAATGTTCATGATGAATCATAATAACTCAAACTGCCCTCGCTTCTAAGTTCTATATAGCTAAGCTAATATTTCATGTTTGCTATTATGCCTTACATATAGTCAAATGTTGTGCTACCATGATACATATTTGATAGACTATATAACATATTCCTGGGCCTCAACTATCAGCTTAAGCTTTTGGTTAAGATGATCCTTTAATATGGTATCAAGAGCCAAATGGCCTAGAACTATCAGCTTAAGCTTTAATCCCTGTAAAAAATGCAATAGTAATAATAATAAAGTCTATGTATTTCAAGGATTTAAAAACAATTATCTGATCTATACTACTATTAACGAAACAGAGTTGTAAAGCTACTTTGTAATTTATAATGTAAAGTTTTTTTGCACGCCTTCTGATTCTTAATAATGATTTAATGTAGCCACCTCGGACTAGAACCATTTTAATCAAAGAGTTAAAATCAAGTAACTATTGATGCAAAATGACAATCAAGCATGATTTCGTATAACTTCAATATACAAGTGTGCAACTACCTTAATCTATTCAGTTATGGATAATAATTAACCTAATTTGAGTGTATTTTTGATTGAAAGTCTTCTTAATTATTAATCATATATATATACTACCCCTGGACCAAGTTATAATTTATAACAAAAAAAAGTCAACATAGACCCCTAGGGAAATTTGAATGTGTGTTTGATAGAGTATATATAGTATAACATAATGTTGAGCCTAAACTATCCGCTACAGGAATTCTTGGCATGTTAATTTTTTAACAATAAAATAATAATTTTTTATCATAAATCTCTATCTTTTTACATAATTAGTTAAGGTTTATATAGAAAGTTTACTTTATTATTCTAAAAAGTTGCAATTTTGCAGCAAATAACTGACCTGTCAGACCTCCATGGCGTCATATGATCTGACGACACCTGGTAAAAAAGAAATTTAGTAGGTCAATTGAGAAATCCATTTTAGAAAAATATAACAATTTTAAAAAGACAGAGGGAGTAATAAATAAAGTGGTGTTTCGATCTTGAGCTCCGATTTATAAGATATCAAAATTAATGTTGTATTAGAGCAATTGGAACTAAATAAACTCACAAGAGGTTTGTCCATATATTACATCATCATCAATATACAAATCTCTCTTACAAACTACCTTTTATCATCAATATACAAACATATTCAAGTGTTTATGTATGAAAACCACTATTACAAATATACTTCGTTTTTGTTTACATATCAGACACAAATAGATTATAACTTATATATTATTAGCCACTCTCATATATATTAAGGGTGCGCTTGATTCGTCTAAAATTTTCCGATCTGAAATTTTATGATTTGATCTGATCTGATCTGAAATTTTCTATTCCGGTTTAATCTGATCTGAATTTTTCTAATTGTACTTATTAATTATTAAAGATATAATTTTTCTGATCTGATCTGAATTTTATGAAAATAAGCACAGGTATAACAATAAGAATGTTTTACACAAATATAAAATTAAAGCAGATACAAACCTTTGAACAAAACTCTTATAGTTTGATTTTTACAACTCGCTCCTAAGTTCTCTCTATACATAAATGGGGCTTTTCACGGTTTCTTTTTCTTTAAGTAGAGAGGTTTGGGGCAAGGGAAACCGATTTCTCCAGGCCATTGCCTTTTATTTCGAATTCTATGTTTAATTTAGTCTAAGAAAATCGAATTTCAGAGTTAGTAAGTTTCACAAAGTAAGGCAAAATGAGTCTAGGGCACGATTCCTATCACAAAATATTGCCGACATTGCCTAGGCGGAGAGGTCGAGGAGGGAGGGGTGTGGATCGGTCCTATAAGCTGAGTTTACAAAATGGGGAGTACGAGAAGCCATTCTTATACACATTCCCACATCCTCAATTTTTTAGATAATTAGATGAGATAGACCTCGTCATCCCAACAAAAAAGAAGAGAAAGACTTCTTGCCTCTCAATATCAATTGACAACAAGAAGAGTAGCTCCTACGGTTAAGTGGTTTGTTCTTCCTTGTATTTTCAATATGGGACAATTGACAAATGACAAGTGGACACACACAAAGTTTAACAAATAATGTTTCTTTTGAGCTATAAGTATTATTAGATAATAAGCATGTGTTTAAGAAAATTTAAATAAGGCACGTATCAAGGGTTGGGGGCCATAGGGTATTACTATTTTTTTTTAATTTTTTTATGGAACAAAAAAAATAAAAAATCTGTTAATATAAATATATTATTGCATGCATCGCCGTCCATAAGAGAGTACGTTATGTTGGAAGTTCATGCAAGCTTACAAGTTAGTGAAGTTATACAAGTAGTCCTAGAAAATGTCGCATCAGAGACAGCTTAGAAGAGCATAAGCATAACAAATTAAATGGCATGAATTTGCTTCTCTTAAATAACTTGTAAACTTTATTAATACTACTCCTTATTAACAAAAATTAATTACTTAAACAACAATTTTTTTTGAAGAATTATTTAAACAACATTTAGCTGAACTGATTATATAGAACTAGGCTCACGTGAGAAACCTAGTTATGGTGAGAAGGGTGAAAAACAATAATTAATGACTCTTGGATGAGCAAATGAAAGGTTGAGATTAAATCAAATTGTTTCCTATTACTTTGATTAAAGCTGGTAATCAATGTATCTATAGTCAAAAGTCAATGTATATATGCTCAATGTATTTATAGTTTACCATCAACGTACGATACTTATAGTTGTTAGTCAATGTACTCATAGGTCATAGTTGGTGCACCTGCCTCTTTCTTACCAGAACCCAACATGATTATATATACCTCCTCCGTTTCGAAAAAAAACTCAACAATTTCTATTTTTGAATGTTTCAAAATAAATGTAATAATTTTAATGTTCCATTTTTATAAGTTTTTTTCTTTCTATTTCTCACATCATCACATACCTCACGTTTTCTCTCTATCCTTTTTATTCTCACAACAAAAAATTATCTAGGAGTTCGTGATACCCCAATTGTTGCGTTTTTTTTTGTTTTAAATGGAGGAAGTATATATTGTTGGAGGTTGACACATCGATATATTTAGATAGATTTTTTTTTATTTGAATAATCAGAAAACAAAGAGAGCAAAATTTGGCAACAAATTGGGTGTGCCAGCTAAATCTAGAATGATGTTTGTTATTGATTACGGTGTTAAGATCAGATCATGAGATTGACAGATAGATACATTGTGACGTTAACTTGATATTATTTGCTATTTTTACGTTTGACCACATATCTAGCCTAATAGATGCGAGGTCGTTTTCTGTTATCAATATTATTTTCTAGACCAGAAGAACTAAGCGGAAAAAATTGTCATTGCCAATAAGTTGTTATGATTGATCGAGATTCTTATTTAGAATTGGTGGGAAAATGTTAAGGATATATTGTCTGATAATGTGACAAAACTTTTAGCTTAAAAATTACAACTTTTTATTATAAATCTTTACATGATTAGCTAAGATGTATAAGTATAATATAAAAAGTTATAATTTTTTAGAAATTAGTTTTCTGCCAAAACATTGAACAGTCTGATGAGAGACCTATTATTAATGATATGACATTAGTATCAAATAAATGATCATATCATAGATCCTCTATATGTATTTTAATTTGGAAGGTTGGCTAGTGTATGTAATGTGTTAGTGACTCGATTCTTTGTTATTTCGTCGCTATTTTATCGTTGTAGAAAAAAACAAAAGTCACGTGGATTGGTGATTCCGCTATCCCCTTTGTATTGTTGGTATTATACAAGATCATGATGTGCAAAACATCCTTATAGGAATAGCACATATATTGATATTTTCACATTTGTATGTTTGTTCTATATTAGTTTAAAAACAGCAATTTTTTTTTTCTTTTTGTATCCTTATGTACTACTTATTGGATCTATCAACTTTTACTCTATCTTACAACTACATTGGCCGTGTTTGGCAATCGATTGTTGGCTTTTGGTTGGTTTAATTGGCTTGTTTAATTTGTCTAACTGGAATTAAAGTATTGACTGTATGTATTGGCTTTTTAAGTTGGTTGTTTAAGCCAGCTGTTTGGAATAGTGTTTGGTAAAATTAATTGTGGTTGTTGGCTGTTTATTAGAGGATTTGTGGGCCAACAAGCTAAAAGTCAACCAAAAAAATGCTCCAGACAGCTTTTTCACTTTGGCTTAAAAGCCAAATTTTCAACCAATCAAAAAGCCAATAATTAAACATACTTTTTGATTGTTTGACCATATTGAAAAGCCAGAAGCCAGTTTCCAAACAGAGCCATTGTCTCTTCTTTTACAAAAATTTTAAGCAATTATTTACACTAAGGGTCGGTTTGGTAGAATATATATATAAAACTAGATGAAATATTAATCTTATTTGACTCCAAAACTAGCATTATTGTGCTTAATTGTTTTTAATACTAACATTGTACTTAATCGAAAGTTGTGATAAGGCGTAATAAGATGAAACTATAATGGTACCATGTAAAATGTTCAAAAAATAGTGAGACCAAATGAAAAAAACCAAAAGTACAGTAATACCAAATAGAACATCCCAATTAATTTCAAGTTTACATTGCATTTTTTTATGTATTAAATCCAAATTTTATTTTTAAAATATTATCCAATGAATCAAAAGTAGCTTAAAATGAATTCCACCTACACCGGTACGGTCCACCCCCATTATAATTTTACCTAAATGCAAAAGGAGTAGGAGAGTATCTAACAAGTATATATCCTCCCAACCAAGTTTGTCCAACAAATGCAACACTATCTCACAATTATCCACCAACGGATATCACGTAAATCAAATTGATTTTTTTAGCAAACATATCAAATGACATTTTATGGTAATTTTGACAAACTTTAGGCGCAAGGATCCGAGCACCAACTTTATAGAAGGTGTTTTGGTAATATATTTTCAACAAAATTACAAAAATGTCATTTGATATATTTGTTAAAAAAATCAATTTGATTTACTAGGTATTCGAAAAATAAAAATAAAAAAAAATGTCCAACAAGTACCAGCTGGTGTATATCTTTGTGGCCCCATTAAGTATCCAGCTAAAATCCCAACCTAGTGGGCCCACTTTCATTTAACCCAAAATAAAATAAAAAATATTCTTTTTTTATTTAATTTTATTTTCATAATAATTCTATATATAGGCCTTAGTTTTTCTCCTTCCTTTCCTTCATTACCAACTTGAGAATTCTTCCCTCTTAACTTTCTCTATTTTAAGCTACCTTCTATTTTTGGACCCTCAAATATTCAATTCAATAAAATAAAATAAAATAAAATAAAAAAAATGGCAAAGGCAGGAAAGCTAACAAAGCTAAGATCAGCACTTAAGAAGATGAACTCCTTTAGTAAACTCCGACGAGACAGCAGCAGTAACGGTAACTCATCTTTACCATCACCGTCTGATGACTTCCACGTGTCCACCCACAATGGTAGCCTTCAACTTCACACTGTCTACGTTGGCAAGTCTCTTCGCCGGTACCAGGTCACCTCTGAAGTGCTTTATCACCCTCTGATCCAACAGCTTCTTGATCGATCAGACGGCTGTGATGATGACACCTTTGTTATTGGCTGTGAGGTCGTTTTATTTGAACATTTGCTCTGGATGTTACATAATTTCGACTCTCAATCTGACTCCCTTGATGATTTAGTTGGTTTATATGCTTATTAATTAGTTTTCTTCTTTTTTTTTTATTATTATTATTATTATTATTATTATTATTAATTAGCTTGTATATTGTATTATTATATAATATGCTTTTGATATTCTTGATTAAAGAAATTCTTTGTACGAGATATATAAAAGGCTTTAGGCATAATTAAATTATGGTAGGAGGGTTAATTAATTAATTAGAATGATAAGAGCGGAAAAAATTATCCAAAATTTGGATTTTTTTTTCCTAATTAATTAGAATTATTATAGATTGATAAATTAAACCATTGTATTGCTATCGTGTATTCAATTTATCTATATCAATTAAGATTATTCAATTATTTTGTCATTTATTGTATTCTACTATGACCACCGCATTGCAATATATAAATGCAACAATAATCGATATTGGACAATAAAGGCTATATGTAAGTATTAATTTCATATACTCTGTATTTCTTAAATTATTATATTGTATATGGATGCATATTAAAAACATGTGATGATTTATTTAATTAGTTTTTTTTATGAATATGTAATTAATGTTTGGGTCAACTTATTAATTTTATTTTAATTTTGAGTTCTTATAACATTTTTCTTATATTATTAATAAAACTAATTTTGATTTATTTAATTAGTTTTCTTATATTTTTCTTATAACATTTTTCTTATAACATATATCAATTCTTGACTTGTAATAAATTAATCCACAATCTTTGATAAAAAAAAAAGGTGTCCACAAATATAAATACAGTATACATTTACGTGAATTATACAAAGTACATACTACCTACATAATTATGTCATAATTAAAGCAAAATTCGTAAATGTTAAAAAGGGAAGGCCGAGATAATCTACATAAATATTGGTTATAAATTCTGTTACCAACGATGCTCAGCCTTTATGGACCGGAATTGACGATATTCAGTCACTAACATGCATTCCCTTCTGGTTCAATTTTGACTCCTACATTGTTCAGATCACCATATATATATCGCGAAGGAAATTGTGTTGTTGATTGGATTGTCAATGTAGGTCATCTAGTATATTCTACATTATGTGTTTTCCAACTTTTCAAGTCTTGATCAACTCTAGACACACTATTGGTATCAAACAGGGTAAAAGGACTACTGAACTTTTATATTCCATCATTTTATCCTATAAAAAAATTAACTTGCGTACTTTTAACTTTTATTTAACGTCTTCTTTAATTAGTAATGAGATGAATTATTATTTATTATATGGTCCTGAAGAAAAAAGCATACTATCTAGTTTTTTTAAAAATCTAGGATAAGTTATTGTACGACTTATAATTTAATTTTGGCTAAAAACACATTATATATTATGTTTGTGGAAGGAGACATGGCATGCATCACAATTGAAAATATGTATTTACCATATGAGGGACTAGATTATGATAGTATATTGCAATCAAGGACTCTTGCCTCACCTTTTGGGGTATTCTCAACACAATTACCTCCCTCCTTCCAAATTAAATTAAATGCCGCAACATTTTGATGTTCACATTAAAACTTGTCCCCCTTTTGTTTTATCCACGTATGCAAAGTTTAGTCATATAAAATCTTATTTGATTTAATTTATTTTTCTAATGTATATTTTTCTAAAAATTAAATCAATAAAAAAATATTAATATATAGTTAAAATTGAGTATTGCATTGAATTTGAGATGGATGAACTATCGTCTTCATATCAATTATATTAACATTTTTTTATTTGGCTTTTCCTTAGTGCCAAACGCCCAAACATATATTGTCAATTTTTGTGTGTTAATTGTCTTAGTATATATATATATAGCTTCAATAATATCCTAATTTTGGTAAAACTTATTGGAAATAATTATTGAACTATTTATTATATATGGATATGTTTTGGAAGAAATGAATTAAAGGTTGAATAATTTACAATATTTATTTCCTTGAAATTAAACTCATTCTCAATTTTTTGGTTGGCTTTTGGCTGATTTAATTAGCTTGTTTGATTGGCTAGAAGTATTGTCTGTATGTATTGGTTTAAGTTGGTTGTTTACGCCAGCTGTTTTGAAAAATAATTGGTAAAATTAATTATGATTGTTGGCTGTTTATTAGGAAGTTTGTGGGCCAACAAGCCAAAAGCAAACAAAAAAAAACTACTCCAGACAGCCTTTTCATTTTGACTTTAAAACTAGTTTTTCAACCAACCAAAAAACCAAAAACCAAACATATTTATTGACTGTTTGACCATATTGAAAAGCCAAAAGCTAGCAAAAAAGCTGCTTCCCAAACACCCCATTATCACTAATTACGTAGAAGCTTAATTCACTCTTATTATAAATACTGAATAGTGTGCAGATTCGAGACGAGGACAAGTTTCGGAAATGGAGGGGTTAGTACGTACACACAACACTAGTACATTGGACGAGGTGGACAAAGACAAGGCTAGCTAAAGGCAGCCAATACGGAAGCCTCTCAGCACCACTTCTTTCAAGTAAGGACCAAATTGGATTCAATAATTAATTTTTTTGTCCAAAAATAAAAATAAAAATAGGACCATTGGCAAAATAGACTCCAATATAATTTATGCAATCAAAATCAATAGAGGGAAAATCACATATAGTTGCATGTGGTCTTTTCCGTGGAAGTCGCCCTCATTAAATGTCAGTGAAAGCAAAAAAGTGTAATACAACTTTAATTTGTTGGCCTGGATAAGGAAGGCCCTCGATCACCCTCCTATGAAGTCTTTGTAGCAAAATTTTACTCTTTCACACAACACAACACAACCAACCACTAGACATATATGTTAGAGGATCATCTCAATCAAAAGCTTAAGCTAATAGTTAAGGCCCAGGAATATGTTATATAATCTATCACTCCCCCTCATATGAAAGGCCCATTGGGCTTGAAATGTGGGCGCAGCACAAGCCCCACCATACCTGGCGCGAATTAATTAATTTCATTCAGAAAGGAGAGGGAGGAGAGATTTGAACCCGCCGTGACCTTTGTGTCACGTTGGCTCTGATACCATGTTAGTGAACCATCTTAACCAAAAACTTAAGCTAATAGTTAAGACCTAGGAATATGTTATATACTCTATCAATATATCATATATCATATATATATATATATAGTACTACTCATACTAGTAATTTCACTATCCTTAGCTTGCATTGTCTTATACTAGTACTTGCATGTGACATTGTTGTGTATATTGCATTTCATCATCACCCCAAGGGCCCTAGCTACTTCCAATCCCATCCCCCTCACTTACTATTACGTACCAGGTATGTCCAATCTTTCGTTACGTGTTCTTATTTATGATATTATTATTAAGTCCTTATCAAAAATAAAAAAAATTGATATTATTATTAAGTGGTAGTACATTCCATACGATTCGCCTTGTTTGATTTTTCTGTAACTTAAATTATATTTTAGCTTGTTATATAAGTCTTATTTGTGCTTATTCTGACCGGTTATCAAGATTTGACGTTTCGTAAATACTAATTAGAAAATAATGGCTGAACAAATTAGAGTGTAGTCATTGGCGGAGCTAGTATATATAGGAACAAGGGGTGACAAACCAGTTGTTACACTCCATCCGTCCTTAATTACTTGCTACATTCTTTGTAGCATAATTTTTTAGGAGAAACATGCGAAGTGATAAGGAATAAAGCTAAGTAGAGGTATTTATGAAGAAGATGACAAAAAAAAGTAAAATAAGTTGAATAAATGTAGAAAATAATTGAGACACCCAAATATGGAAGATGTAGCAAGTAAAAAAAGACAGATCAGAGGTAGTAAAAAAATTTAAATGTTGAGACGAATCTGATGACAACATATCATGCCATGTTGGACTCAGCCTGCCGTAACCCGTAGGCCTAGCATATGGGCGGTCCCGGCACGGCTCATGCCCACCTTTTAGTTTTACCTAATATATAATAAATGTTGTAGATGAAAAATAAAGTACTTGTATAAAAACCATAGGTGAATAAAGGGTAAAAAAGAACTGTAAAATTGAACATTAGTACATTACCATTACCACATAAATAATAAAAAAGCTCCCACCAAATAAAGAAATGCAGACCTTTGCATGAGCAAATAATTTTAACAAAAGTAGGTATTGCTGAAAAATGATAAAGTATATAATATATTTCTGAGACTCAACTATCATCTTAAGTTTTTAGTTGACATAATCTTTTAACAACCCAATCACTGGAATAAAGGAAACAACAATTACAATCAACAATGACTTTGTTATAACGAAGTTAGAACTAATAACAAGTAAACTAATTAATGTTGCCTGATTATTCCACTTGACAAGAATATATTATATATCTATCATTAATCTATAATCTAGATCCATGAATTATTATTATTGTGGTTAACTCGGATCCATAACCATAAGGATAGATTAGTTAGTCCTTCTAGTTGGTATCTTCTTCACGGCTTCATAACCTAACTAGTGGCTAGTATGTGGCCTAAATTCAACCTTGTATTCCCTCAAACTATTGGATGGGATAGTTTTAATTAATTTCTTCATTTTGCTTTGAGTGTGTTAAATGTATTATGTTTGGTTCACTTTAGCTAATTTGGCTTCTATAAACAAAATCAATTATTGTTTGTTGTTTGACAAAATAAGGTCTAATAATAACTTCAAATAATTTATGTTAGGTTCTGAACTTATGATCAATAATTATAATTTATAAGTAATCCGATGTCGTTCACTTAAAATTCAAACGAGTGTATGGTATTAACATTTGTAAAAGGGGAAAAAACTAATATTCTTATACAAAAAGTCCCATGAGTGTAAGACCTAACATTTTCAAACAAACTCATTATATATATAATAAACATAAAGAAATGTGACAAAAGCTATGTTTAGTTCGCCTTTTTCATATACTTGTTACTTATTCCAGACTGGATAATAAAAAATATGTTTAAATCATATTTATTAATTTTATTTGAGTTTTTATTTTAATTTAAATATCTTTAATTTCGTAAGAAAAATTATCAAATTTACATGTTTAAAAAAATCATTAACACAAGTAAATTAATCCTCATTTAATATATTTTTTCCTTATAAATTATTATATGCATACAAGAAAATTTTAGTCAAATATATCCAAAAAGTATAAACTCAGATTAATATAAATCTATTGAACTAAGCATAGACTAAAATTATACAATAACGAATGATGATTGAGGTACCAACGATATCATAAAATGATATAATAATAATAATAATAATAATAATAATAATAATAATAATAATAATAATAATTACTATTATTATTATAAGGAAAAATTATCTAAACTACCAAAGAAATGTCGACTTTTGAAATACTACCAATTAAAAAAAGTTGTTATAAAACTACATAATACATCATTTTTGACTTGGTAGCACTACCACTTTCCCTGTTTCTTTTCATTTTCCTGATGTTATGGCCCATCACTATTGATTTTCTTCTATTTCTTTTCTCAAAAATACCCGATTACCCTCTATCTCTAACTTTCTCTTTTCTTTTAATATATATTAGACTTTTAACCTATGAAATGAATCAAAACCCCTCTTTTTCTTCAATCCAACTTTCTTTAATCTTACTTTTTTCCATTGAAACTTGAGTATATTTAGCAATGGAGGGAAATCAAGTAGTTTTAGGGATAAAATTAGAGAGAAATCAAAATTGGTGGGCCATAACATTAGAAAAATGAAAAAAAAAGGAAGTGGCCTGGTAGTGCTAACAGGTCGAAAATGATGTATTAATTAGGTAGTTTTATAACAATTTTTATTAGTTGGTAGTATTTTTTAAAAGTCGACATTTATTTGGTAGTTTTGAACAATTTTTCCTTATTATAATAATAACAACAACAACCATAATTCTCTGTAATATATATTTCATATGTCCCAAATTACTTGCTACAACAACTTTGAACACAAATTAAATATTTATAATTTGATATATAGAAGTATACATTGAAACGAATCAAATGAGATCCCACATGTCTACGTTCTTCCTTATATGGTTATACATATGAAATTAGAAGCTGTAAAATATTACATGTGAACAGTGCTACAAGTCATGCCAAGTAAATTAGGACGAAGGGGGTAGGAGAGTAATAATAAAGTGGGGGCTAGAAAAGAGGACTCTGGAAAGACGCAGTCTTTCCTCAGATGAGAAGTCAGAACATGAATGAATAGTAGTGATAGGTAAAAAAACAAATAATGAGGAATAATACCCACCAAGCAATTTAGCATGCAAGCTAAGCTAAGCTAAGCTAAGCTGGGTTGGCCTTTGTGTCTACTACTACTGAATACCCATTATTATTCGGACATTCATTACATTCCAAACATCACAGCCTGTTCTCTTCTCTTCTTTTTTTTTTTTTTTTACATGGATCATATTATTCATTCAATTCCTACGTGGCATATATATATATATGATCTTAATTTGACGGTCCATATATGATATATCATATAAATAATCTATGCATGCATTGCATGGGGATATGGCCGGAGTATCATCAAATTAATTAAATTAAAGATGTCATTCCACCTTGGCAACTCATTACTCTGCGCTCACCCTTAATACGGCCCATCATGCACTCCTCGATAATAAAATTATTTAAATCATAAATAGTATGCATTATTCTATATTTTCTTAATTATAAGGTTATTTTTATATATATACATATATATATATATAGTGCGTGTGTGATGACATCTTTAATTATTTTAAGGCTAAGAGATTGTTCCCCTCATTGTCACATGGTTTTGAGGTGGAAACTCATTGATCTTGTAAAGTAAACTTGCACTCCGGCCACTGTGGCAGCTGGCTCGGCTCAGGTCTGCTTGACATGATCCGATATGGACATTAGCAAGCTAGGGTGATAGATCATAGCCACACATGTGGCAAACTTCTAGACTACGACTCAAGTGACAAGTCCTCCCTTCCTAATTGATTAGATGTCAGTACTAGCAATGCTGATCCTAGCTAGTCGCCACACACATGACTGACATCCAAGCTATTATTTAAGTGACTGGTACAGTCCCCTCTCAACTGGCTAGATGTCGGTACCCTCCTAAGGTACGGTCTAGTATTTACATGTTAAATGATAAGTTGTTAAACTAATATAAATGTTACATTCTACAAAGTATATGGTTTCGAAATATGAATAACAATATATTTTGACTGAAAGCTTAATTTAGTTAGTGACTTTGAATTAATGTTAAAGATGTAGAGATATGAAATAATATCTTTAATTTGCTAAATAATATTGATATGATTTAGACATCATATCTTTAGTAGTTGGGTAATATTTAAAACAAAAATAATACATGCATGGTCAATACATGTTTGGACAAGTTTAATGTCCATGGTACGTTACGTTCCTGTGGGCGTGCACTGCACAAGGATAGTGGGAATTGCAACGAGCTGAGGTCCAGGTCCAGTCTTCAATATATTTGTAGTCTCACTACTTCCATAACTCTTACGTGTATGGTGATAATCCTGAGGTAACTTTTGTATTTATTTGCATGATTAATTATTGTCTTCGTATCGCAATTCTCGCAACTTTTATTATTTTAGAATGTAACATATTGTCTTTGTATCGCAATACTCGCTACTTTTTATTATTTTAGACGTACTGTAACACAAATACACAATATTTGCAATAAATATTTCTTTTACTATATTTAGTTAAAACATTACCCAGGCCATGTGTAGTATTTTTTATAAATAAAAAAAAAACTTTATTTTTGATGTGGCCTAATTAATTATTCATTTTTTTATTCTATTTCTCTCTTTAAATTCGTTTTTTTTGTCTAGGAGTTCATATCGTACTTATGTAGCGAGTACGTCAATACGGGTATATATAGTAGTATTAGTCTTCATGACACCATACAATATAATCCATGTGAATCGTGCTGCATGTATTCTCATTTTCTATGTGCTTTAGTATTAATCATTGCTCAACTTTTTTTTTTGAATGGGAATCATTGCTCAACTTCACTCCTTTGTTTATACCGAGTTCATGGACTCATGGTAATGCTACACTTCTTTTATTGTTTTATATATGAATTAAATACATATATTTTGGCCCTGTTCTTTTGGACTTAAAAGTTACAATAATCAGATCAGTTCAGCTTTGTTTTAATATTATACTCTCACAAAATAATACTCCCACCTAATCAGATCAGTTCAGATTAGATCAGATCAGTCCTAAAGAACAGAGTCTTAATTTCTAAAATAATGAAAAGTCGGCTCGAGAATTTGCGACAAAATCTCGCATAAAAGAACAGTTATGTGTAACATTTTCCTTATAATAAATAATTTTGTTTGTTGGTGATGGCAATGGGCATACATTTGGATTTTATTATATGGCCTCCATTTTATGATGCTTGTTATGTTTGAATTTTGACTATGAGGAGATCAAGTTAAACTTTAACCATGAAATGTATATAAGAAAAATATATTTATACTAGATACTGTTAGATTCATCTATATGTACAAATTTTTAAATATCAACTTTTATATTTTTTTATAGAGCATAGTGAAAGATATAAATATTCTAAAACGTATGAAGTACCATTCAGATATTTTGCCGTTGATGATGATCGAATCATCCTCAAACGTTACCTTGACGCGTTTTACACTCCTTATATTCGGTAAGAATTGAACCTGTAATTTTGAGGTTATAAATTTATAATTGCCAACTGCAGAAAATGTGACCGACGTTTGTATAATTTCACAATATCATGCTGGCCTTGGAGGCATAGGACTAGCACCCAATTCATTCGTAGGCCCATTTGCACGTTCCACATTAAACATGCCAGTGTGTAATGAACGTTGGACAATACTACAATTGCACAAGAATTATGAGTAGTTGAGTACGTACAATGCTTGCTGAAATCTACCCTGCATTTACACTTACTAGACTTGTTAATTATTGTTATTCTTATAAATAATTGTATGGGCACCTACCGGCATATATACCGGCAAGATCCTCATAACAGAAACACCACCAAGTTCTCGGAGACTCATCAACACCACACTAGGGGCAAAGAACACTCCAAGGGGGCCTGGGTACCGGCTTCCTCCAAGCTACATGGCGTCACCCGGAGATGTCGTCCCCTAGTCTCCAACATTCCACGTGACGCCCTCCAAGGCATCACTCAAGCACATGTGTCTACTCTCTAACTAACTAACTAAAGTTAGTAGAGCCGACAAGTGGCCTGGCAACCATCAAGGCACCCACTCAAATATGTAACAAACTAGATGTTGACATTGGTGATAACCAATACTAGCAGGTCACGTGCGCACATGGCACCGACATTACTAAATAATCAGCTCCTATAAATAGGAGTTAGTTGAATGCACCATTATCAAGGTACATACTCTTTCACTCACAAAAGTATTACCTTTGCTAACTTAAGCATCGGAGGGTCTTTCTCCGGAAACAACATCGGGGTTAGCTCACCATATCTCTTTGTACAGACGCCACCACATGCGACGCCTCAAGCCACTCACATTGGTGGAAGGAACAAACGACACCGGAACAATAATGGTTTTTTTTCCTAAATTAGTTTGGTCAAGTGAGTAGTTGGGTGTATCAGGTACATTTAATTTTTTTAAAAAGCAAAATATACGAGTGACGTCACACCTGTCCTAGCTCAGTAAAAAAAAAATGAGGGGGGGGCGGGTGGGGTTGGGGCGTCAAACCTTCACCACTACTGTTGGACGGGGAGCCCAGCTCCACTAGGCTGGAGGCTCTTCGGCGGGTTTATCACCTACTTATCATAGGAATATATAATAAGGTAACAAAATCAATCAAAACATTAAAATGAAGCTATCAAAATCATATATTAATAAAGTAAAAAAAGCTTACAACATACATCATTAGTGATTTAAGTAATTGAATTTCAAATCTCATAGAATTGATATGGATTTGAGATCACTGCTCCATGTCTATTGTCGCTAACAAAATCTTACACAAATAATGTTTATTTTAATATTGATTTGATAATAATCAAAGCAACTTAAATTATGCAATTTGGTTTTTGTTACTTTATCATATTTTTTTTATAGGAACCTTTTCTTTTTGTTCCTTTTACTCCGTATTAGTTAACCGTACAATAGACTGATAGAGTTCGTCATCTAATGGGATTAGGCGTAATAATGGGATACGTCATTAATGCAAATTGATCAAATAACTAGTCGATAAAATCAGATTTGCATATTACAACAAAATCTAATCTACTCTAATGTTTCCAACAACTACCATAAAATGGTACGCAACTAAATTATTTCATTAAGAAATAAATGAAATTAAATGCCAAATGAGTTTTCATTCCCAAGGGTTGAGATTTGAATTTGTCCCTTGTCCCCGCCGCTCCACTTAAGAGTAAAAGACTGGTCAAAGATCGCTTTTCATTCCCAAGGGTTGATATTCACTCCCGACCTGGCCTCCATGTTAATAGACAAGGTGAGCGACCACCATGCCAAGACCACCTGGTTAAAATTTTAATATTCTGACAAAATATTTTTAAGCTAAAAGTATTGTTTAACTATCTGACAAAAGATTTTGTATAGTAACCCAACCTTTGATGCACAGTTGCACAAGTCCAAATGTGTGTCCCACTTTTTGTAAACTACTTATGATTATGACACTCACTAGTCACTGCTACTTTTTTTTTTGACGAACACTATTACTTATTAACTAATCTTAAAATAATAATTATTTTTTTAAAAGTATTCTTTTTAAATAGAACTGGAAAAAAGGGGGAAGTCCTGATCCATTACAAAAAAATATATTTTTAAATGGGCCTAATCCATCTTTATACCTCGATTGAGACGAAATTGATTATAATTTTTTTTAACGTCTCAAATTTATTAGATAGATTAAGTAATTTTAATGTATATGCTGAAATTAAGCATTAAATTTCGACTTTAAATTTTCTTAGACAAGATTTTTTTTTTATACAGCTCAACTTTTATCACATGGTTTTTTCTTTTTGCCAAATAGATTTAAAGGGAATAAGAATCAAGGTTACAAACTTTAATTAATGGTCGGGTAATTTAGGTTCCAGTCAATGATATCATGTGAGTTCGTGTACGCTTTGGGTTATGGGTCAGGTAATTCAGGTTGGGTCACTTTTGTCACCCCTATATATTGATATATTGATTGATACTGATATTAATATTGATTTTTTTTTTGGAAAACGATTATGATATTGATGGTAGATTGGTAGATGCGTAGATCATTTCTGCTAAACTGGACCAATGCTGGTTAAACGACGGTCTTGAATTTGAGCCCAACATAGTGATAAGAAAAGGCCCAAACAGATGTGGAAAGTAAATTTGTTGTTTGATCCACTAACTAAGCTTCTAATTTCACTCATGGGCTCGCATTTGATTAGACAAGGCACTAGCGAAACCTTGTGAGTTGTACTTGTGACATTTACCGATAATAATGTTTATGTTTACTTTTCGAATATATAATTTTTATAACTTTTTATTATTCATAATTTAAGATATTAATATTTAAAGTTATTCAATCTACTGTCACAAAAATAAGACACCCTTAGGAGTAGCTAGTAACTCATATATATGTTGGTGAGCTGAGGTTGAAGCATGACCTAGTGGTAAGGGTTATGCTACTCGAAAGTTATGCCCCGGGTTTAAACCCCATACCACACATCCACACTCCCTCCCCCTGCCAAAATGTTATCCTATGATATAAGTCTTGCATACTGACCCTGATTACCTTATCGGAAGAAAAACACCTTGTTTGACAATTAGAGTTTAGTGGATAGAGTTTAGAGCTTACATTGGTTAGATGATTACTTTATATTCAGAGAATTTAACTGTTGATTTTAATAATTCATTGCATAAAGGTGTTTGGTAACACATAGCTAATTGCTTAGAGTTTTGTTATGTAAATTGATATTTAAGGATGTTTTAAAATAAATTCTTATGTTTAAATATGTGGACAAATTAAGCAATAATTTTTTTTTTCTCCAAAACTCTAAAGAGCGTTTGATGAGAATTTTTGGTATAATACTCTATAAATTAAACTGTCTTACCAAAAATCCAAATGAGAGTTTTGAGTAATCAAAATTTTCTAAAGTATATTCAAAACTCTCTTTTACTCAAAAAACTCCCTTTGCCAAACATATTAATAAAATTTTAAAAAAAAAAAATATGGTATCATGTTAATTATTGCTACTCCACTATATAGCTTTTCAAACCTTAGTTTTTGGATCATTTGAGGACGATTGACAAGTTACAAGCACCACTTGGGTCACCTGAGTATGCTGCTTACAAGTAGTAGTTTAGAAGGCAAAGCTGCAAGTTTCGAACTTCCCCTCGTTTCAAGCATCGTAATTGCTACGTAACTAGCTAGGTGAACAACAATAATCTCTCTCGCCCGCCCAATTGTGTATATACCACTTGCATAGTTACTTGCTTAGTTGCATTTTTGTAATAGGGTAAGGTCCACGAGTGGTTCATCGATACTGATCCTTTCTCATGAGTCAGGATACCAGCACAGGGGGAGGGGAAACCCTAACATATCGCTAGGGTGAGGATCGAATCTTCCGAGCTACCCACCGAGCTAACCCCTTGTACTCAAGTTTTTTTAATTATTTCATCCGTATTTTTTTTATTTGTTGCATCTTTATAATGTCTGTTGAACCCCATATATCATATAGTGCACTAGTGAGTGTACCACATCGGAAGATGAGGAGAGACTAAACTAGCTTATAAGTCTAGGAGTTACTCCTCCTATTACCAATTGGTTTTAGGATGGAACCTCCTATGGCTTGTAAGTAACCTAAACTCTCCTCATCGATATTGGGTTGCCCAGGCCCGTTTCTAATATTCTAATCAAATTTAACAATGTCCTTAAAAGATTTGTACATATTAAAAATAAATATGGAGACCATCACTTTACACTCACAATTACTACATATAATCCCGCCATTTTTTTTTCTCATCAAACTATATCTAATCAAAATTTTAGAAATTAAAGTAACTAAGAGTCTGTTTGGTAGGGTGTAAAATACTTTTCCTGAAAACTATTTCCCTCATTTTACACTGTTTGGTTGGACTGAAAATTGAAATGGAAAAGTTAGGGTGTAAAATGGTTATACATCATAGTTGAAAACGTTTTCCTCCCAAAACTCAAAGAAAAATTGTTTTTCATTCTCTATTCTAATGACCTCACAACACACACTCTACTCATCTACAGTACATACTTTCTTTCTCCTCGCCAACCATATAACTCAGTAACTTTTTCTTTTCTCATGAAAATTTTCTCTCTCCTCACGAAGTTTTAAAATGGAAAATCAGTTTCCATTCAATCAAATAACGGAAAACTCCTTTAAAAATGAGTTTTTCATGGTAAAATGATTTTCATGAAAAAACATTTTAAATTAAAAATATTTTACGTTCTACCAGACAGACCCTAAATGAAATATAACAAATATTTTAAGAGGAAAGGAATATTTGCTAGGGGTTTTCAAATTGGTTAAGATGGACCGTATTACATCATGTGTTGTGGGCCGCATTGTTGATTTGCTTGGTTCGGTGTGGCTGGCAATTACATCTAAATCGGTGAATCCAAATCGTGGTTGAGATTTTTCGAACTAAGGCACAGGCTTCAATTATACTCCCTTTGTTCCATCTTCCATGATGTTCCATGCAGTTTTTCCAAATGTGTGTTTTTATAATGATTTGTCAAAATTGCTTTATTCTGTATTGGGGGGTAAGTGATTTAATATACAGTATTTTATTTATACTAGCACCGTATCTTCTATATTATCATCTACATAAGGTACTCATATGCATTATTAAATATTGAGAATGAAGTCATAGCCCAGTGGTTAGGGTTTCATAATTCCAGGCACGAGATCCTGGGTCCGATTCTCACCGCACGCATTTGCGAGGATTCCTTATTATCCCCCTTACAGATGCGTGTGTTAGGGCTCGGTTCCAAGACCTAGTATCCCGCACATTATCCTAAAAAAATGCATTATTAAATATTATTCATTTATTTATAATTCATTGTAGGGCGAATGGAGTATAAAACATTAAATTATATATATCTATCAATATTTGATTTTTGTCATGTATTAAAAATTTATTACCACTTCAAAAAAATATATCAAATTCTTAGTTAATTAGCATCTAGGGGAGTAGGGGGTTCTTTAACAATATCATTCAAACAATTTATATTACATGGATGGGTTAGATAGAATTAAAATCAGGATCGGATCTTGATAATCGACACATTTGAGGCATTAAAAATCATTTTTAAGAGTAATATATTTGCTAAATTATAGTATGAATTCCGGTATGCATTTCAAATACATACGACAATTAAGGTAATTAATATTCATTTTAATATAATATTTCTACTTTTAGCCAATAGCAGAGTTATGAACTTATGATTATGCATGTCCCATACAAGATTTCGGTTTTTAGAGTTTTATATCACACTTTAGAAAAACACCAAAGGCCATCAATTTTAATTTTAATGTACGTGATCCAATACAACTAGCTCAATATTACATGAAAATAAAGCAATCGGGTCTAAATGTGTACTGAAAATGTATTTTCAAAAAATTAGATAGTGATAACGCATTCAAATTACTTTTATTTATAATAAAAACAATAAGATGGTATATCTTTTAAGGTCATTGAGTCTATAGTAAGGCTGGCAAATCAGGTTGACGGGTCAAGTTCGGGTTGTCGGGTCATTAGGTCATGTACCCTCAACCCGAACCCGACCTATTTAATAAACGGGTTGAGTTTTTGTTACCTAATCCGACCTGAAAATAAACGTGTCGGGTTCGGGTCGACCCGCTTATTTTTTTTTTACCAAAAATTTCTTCTACAATATTAAGTATTTACATTATATCCCAACAACGGAGAATTTACAATTTCAATAAAGTTGAATATTAAAATCTAATTGATAATAGTTAGTTGCTATTAGCTTAAAATTCAGTAAAATAGAGCATTCAAAAGAGCATGTAGGTCAAAACAACCGCTTAAAATTTAAAAACAACAGATAATCAGATTAAACGGGTTATAATCAGGTTAGAATTTTTAACCTTAACCCAACCCATATAATAATGGGTCGGGTTTGGGTTGACCCATTTAATTAAACGGGTTGAAAATTTCAACCCAACCCATTATTAATGGGTCGGGTTCGGGTCGGGTTAGCGGGTTGGGTCACTTTTTGCCGGCCCTAGTCTATAGGTCCTATATGTATGTCTGCCTCATACGCGTTGAGAATCGTCACAGCTTCTAGCTAGTTTATTCACTGGTCCATGACTAAATTAAACTAGAATCAATTGCAGCTAGGGCCGTGCACCGGTCCAGAACCGGACCGGATCGGAACCGGTTGGACCGGTGGACCGGAATCCACAATTTTTGTGGACCGGGACCGGACCGGTTCAATACCGGTCTGGACCTGGACCGGACCGGTTTCAAAATTATTATTCTTTAAAAAATTATTAATTTTTTTAGATTCCGGTCCAAACCTCGGTCCGGACCGAAATTTACCGGGTTTGGACCGGACCGGACCGGTGGACCGGAATTGCAATTTTCATGGACCAAGGACCAGACCGGTCCGATTCCGATCTAAATTCCGGTCCGAACCGGTTTACGAACACCCTTATTTGCAGCGGTGAACCGAAATGCGAAACCAGCTTGAAATTTTTTGGACATTGGAATCCATTTTTTTATAGGTTGAAGCCGTTGAACACTAAACAGGTTCAAATCTGTCTAGTTCCCATGCGGATTTTAGTCCAGACTAATTTATGTACGCACCTAATTTATTTTAACAACTTTATGTAGCACCTCTTGAATCTAATATCAAAATGTTTTCTCACGCTCACTCTTAAATTTTATCAAATGTTTCTAGAAATACTTGCACTTTGCTAACATGCTTCTTGATACTTGCTGGTTGCGACCAACTAAGGGTTAAATGCTAAGTTGTTTGGATACGGAAACGGAGACGCGTATGAAACGGGTGCAAAATACCCTGGCTTGAAAAATATAGGTATGGGTACGAGGGGGCTTCTACAACGGTCTCCCAAAAAATGACCGCAATACCATATTAAATCATGGTCCTCCAAATTATTTTATTTTACCTTTTTAAAAAAATCATTTTTCTAATTATTAGATTATCCAAAATTCCATAATTAATTTTAAAATTCATTTTATAATATTTTCCATAATTAATTTAATTTTTTTTAATTTTAAATAATTGGAAAAAATAAAAAATGAATTTTTAAATGAATTATGGAATTTTGGAAAATCTAATAATAATAAATATAGGTAAAAAAGAAAAGGTAAAATAAATGATTTTGGAGGGCTAGGATTTCTCCATAGTGGTGGTCGTTTTAAAGGATGACCGCTATAGAAAAATTCATACTTTAATGCTATGTTTGGATACAAGCATTTTATTTGAAATGATGGATTTGAACCAAATTACATGCTTGACAAGTTAAAAAAAATTGGAATTGGATTTTGCCCAATTCCCAACCCAAAATGTTGTGTATTTCAAATATAAATACTTAACAAAATCATGTCATTTCAAATTCTAAAAAACAATTCAAACAAATTATTGTCATTTGAATTGTAACATTTCAATTTCAGAAATTGAATTCATTAATTTAAAATGAATTTCAAATATCCAAACACTATCTAATTTAATTATTAAAATAAGATAAGAAAAATCTTGCAAAAGCATATGAAAATTTGAAAAAATTGTATAAATCTATAAAAAGATATCAAAAAAATAATGGTAAAATGAGTAGAGCATAGGGTATCCTAGAAGTATCGGTATTCGATATGGATACGACTGTCTTAATGAAGTATCAGTGCTACATTATTGTTTCATTTTAAAAATGAGTGATATGGTCCACTGTTCCACATATTGTTTCGAATTTCCACAGCACCACTCTACATATTAAAAGATAATTTTTTTTATACCAACTCAATAGCAAGCTCTTAAAAAAGTGAATATTATACTTCATTCGTTACTGTAAGTTTGCCAGATTTTGACTTTTATTACCGTATACTTGGTAACTTTGACTATTTCTAATTTTATACATATAACGCAAGTCAAAAGCTCAAGACACGCCACCTGATTATCAAAAATGGCCTGTTGTACCTTTATTAAATAGTGCGGCCTGCTGTATGTACGGCGTATTTTTTCAAGGGTTAATCTATGGGGGTTACAAGGTTAATTTGTGGGGGAGGGGTTACTAAGTTTTTATTGGGGTTAATATGTGGAGGGTTGCAACGTTTTTGTTTAGGGTTACTTTTTGTGATGTTAGTAACTTTTTCTATGAGTGCGGTAAAAAAAAAACTTTTTCTATGAGGTTATCAGGTGCGTGCGGGGGTTATCAAGGTTAATCTGTGGGTGGTTACAAGGTTCTTGTGGGAGTTACACATTAAAGTTATTTTATTTGTTGGGGTTACCAAGTGTTTGTATATGACACCAAGTGTTTCTTTGAGGTTACTTTTGTCGCCGCGTAAGTTACATGCGCGCACACATACGTAGTTAGGAAATGACGCATCCTATTGTAAATAAAACGCGACACGCGTAGGGACATAAATGAGCCGATACACCCATGAACAAATTCGGCCAAAGCTCGTTCGTATATTAATTAACGAGTTCGAGCAAAATTTACAAACTCGATTATTAAACAAGCTTTACTCGAACAAGGTAATACTCGACCCGTTAAGGCCTGCAAACAACTCGTTCAAATTCGTTAATAATTAAGCTTGTTCGTGATCTTTAATATTTCATTTTTTTATTAAACACTTCAAATTTTAAAATGTATTTATTTATAGTACATATTATTTAGATATCATACTTTCTGTTGGTTATAAATTTGAAATAATATCGTAATTTGTGTTATACTTTTAAATTTTCATATTTTATACTACGTATTACTTATGCTTGGCCAAAAATTACAATTAGAACTTAATAAAAAGTCTAGACCTAATCAAAACTAGCTCGACCCGATTTTTTGCTGGCTTTGAACATTTATTTAGCCAAAATTTGGGCCGGCCCAGCCCGGCCCGATTTTTTTATTTCTTTTTGTGGTCTTTAAACACTTAAAGCCGGACTTTTTGGTTAGTTTTTAGGTCCGATCCGAAAAAGACCGAAAAGGCCGCCACGCCTGAACTAAATTTTCGAGCTTTGGGTTGAGCCTAAACTAGGCTCGACACGAGCAAGGCCTGACTAACGGGCTTAATTTTTGTATTAGACGTTTAGACCCGGTCCGAATCTAGTCCGTCCCGACCCAGCCAATGCTCAGTTGCTCACATCAAAATAAGACAATATATACAAATATCATTCAAACATATGTCAAACATATACAAATATCATTCAAACATATAACTCAGCTGAAGCTTAAATACTTAAACGAGCAAGTATAGTCATCGCTCCTTTTTAGTCATCGCTAATTTTTTGGGTGGAAAAAAAGAAAAATGGACCACCATTAGTTCATCCAGTTGAAACTGAACCTTCTGGATATACATACATACTCCTTATTTTACATCTCCGTGTGGCTTTAATCTTCTTCTTTATTTTAGAAGCCTTCAAAGCAAATTTTTTTTTTTTTTTTCCCACCTCCAATTTCCAATTAAACAATGAAACATCTCCCAAAAATTAATTTAAAAAATTAACTACAAAATATCTTCTCAACTTTGAATCTCATCCGTTAATCATCCCAGAAAAAAGCTATTTTTAAAAAATAAAAAACATTTATCTTATTTCGTGCGCATTGACATTTAAAATTATTTAAAGAAGCGGTTTCTGGAGACTTCTTTTGCAGCGTTTGCAGAAGGTGATCACACCTTCTTCTCTCTTTCTTATTCTTTTTTTTTGTTTTTTTCTCTCTCCACAATTTTCATGTTCAAATTCATGTAGTTGCTTCCTACAATTTTTTAGCTAATTATTAAATTATTATTCCATTTATTATTATACGATAAATTGGCCTCTCTTTTTTTCTTTTACTTGGCCAATTTTTTCAATTCGCCGACATCAATTTTTGCAAGTGTTCTACAACCAAAAACTTAAACAATGGCGGATGGTGGAGATAGAAAAAACATCGATTTTTATAAAATACTTGGTTTGAAGAAAGAATGCACTCCTACTGAACTCAAAAATGCTTACCGGAAACTTGCTAAGGTTTGAATTACCTCCTTTGCACTTGTTTTCAATGATTTTAAACTGTTTTTTTTTTTTGTTGATTTTTGATAGATTTTGTTTCAATTGTTATCATCAATTCAACCGTTTGATATTTGTGAAAGAAAGTTTGATTTTAGTTGTTTCTATATACTCTGTTTTGTGAATGTATAATTTGTTTATATATGAATCTTTTTTCTTTTTTTTTTTATTGATTGTCGTTGCTATTGGTAGAGATGGCATCCAGATCGTTGCTCGGCGTCGGGAAATTCAAAGTTTGTGGAAGAAGCGAAGATGAAATTTCAGGCCATCCAAGAGGCTTATTCTGGTAATCCATTAATAATAAAATCTGTATAAAATTACTGTTTGGTGGTTTGTTAGTTCTGAACTTCTGATGTTACATGAATAATGTGATATGACACAAAAGGATCTCCTCAGCTAATTGAATGTCAAATTGTTGCAATTAAAAACAAATGTATCATATGAATATGCTTTAGTGTATTTTTTATTTATCACAATATTCGCTATGCGATACAGACTGTAGTTAATAAGTGAATTTTTAGAAAGAAGAGTGAAAAAATGGATAATTTAAAGTTAAAAAAAAGTTACACATGACTAATTTTTTGTAATGAATATAGTTAAAAAGAAGAGTTATGCTATATGCAGCACTAAACTCTATATGCAGCCCTAAGGCTGCATAGGGCTGCATATAAAAAGCTAAAAAAACATTAATTATGCATTTATTATATTGATCAATGTGTAATTTTTACATAAATTCACAACTTATTTCCATATTGCATTTTCCTAAAAAAAAAATATTTATTGCAAATATTGTGTTACACTCTTACAACCTAAAATAAAAAGTAATAATTAAATTAATAGGTACCAACTATTGCACTTTTTATTTTATAGGTACCAACTTTTGATTATTCACCAGCAACACGAACTATTACATAAAGTTGCAATAATAGGTATATGACCTAAATATTGTTGCAACTTATAGGTCACCCATACCTATTTATAAGTCATCCATACCTATCATCACAACTTTATGTTATAATTCGTGCTGCTGGTGAATAAGCAAAAGTTGGTACCTATAAAATAAAAAGTGCAATAGTTGGTTACTATTAATGTAATTATTCCAAATAAAAAGAGATATGAGTATTACAATACATGTAGATGGTGTAACATCAAGAAATTAGTTGCAACATAATACTCCCTTCGTAACAAACATTCTTAGAGTCTAAATGAACAAGTTGTTAATTTTTTACAATAAATTAAGCTGATAAAGTAGTAATGCTTTGGTTTGTCTGCATGGTCATTACCATTAGTCAAGGATTCCAAATACGCTATAATATTTCATTAGCTGATTTTAGAATTATGGCTTGATACTCTCATATTCAAATTCCAAAACATTTCAATGTCAACCAATGAAAAGGAGTGCATAAATTGTGGACAAAATGAATGCTCACTTTATAAAGTTCTTGTACATAGGATAGTAGCTTTGTTCACCTTTCATTATTATTCGAATATATACTCCTCTGGCCTCTTCATTGTTTGACAAACTCCTTTTTGTAAATCAGAAAATGCAAATTTGTTTTGTGTAAATTAATATGGTACCTTAGTTCATAATTTCTTATGTTGAGTTATATGAGCTTCACCTTACCTTTAAAAGTTTTTTTTTTTTGCCTTTGGAGCAGTTCTATCCGATGAGACGAAAAGGTTTTTGTATGACGTTGGAGTCTACGACAATGATGATGACGATAACAATAATGTGAGACCTCCTTTTGTCCTTCATTATTTGCCTTTTATATTTGGGGTTTGTTTATATGATGAATCCTAGAAAAGCCCATGAAATGATTAAACAACTTTCATGATTGTTGTATCTATTTCAATTGCTGCTCAACGATGTATACGACCCCAGGTTCTGCAATTTGTGTATGTTGAACTATTGCAGTTCATATCATGTATCAATGTATGTATGCACTCTATGGGCAAATGCATCCTACATACTCAATCTATGTCAATTTTGGGAAAGCCTCTTTGAGAAAATCTAAGAATTTTGGGGGCTGTGAGTTTATAATTGGCTGCATCTTGCATTGTAAATTCTAGGGCAAAAGATTCCTAGAGTTCTGTCATATGCAATTGAAAGAAATAGTATGAAGTCTAAATGTTTTCCTTTTTAAGTTTCAACCATCAAATACTGTTAGATTGATGAATTTTCTTCAGAATGGATGAAGCATAGGACTATAGGAGTTATTCAAGGCCAGCAATAGAAAAATATGACTTAGAATTACACTTGTGCATTGCGCTAGTTTGTTGATAAGCTATACTTCATCCTTTAATTGCTTTTCTTAACTACTAAGGTACATTATGAATGAAATCATAGTCAATATGACTCCCTTTGTTTTGTAATAGTTTAAGCTAACTGATAAAAGCTGTATAATTTGCAGGGTATGGGCGACTTTCTGAATGAGATGGTCACCATGATGAGTGAACAACAACCTAGTGTGAGTTTCTGTGCCTAATCATCTCATTTTTGATAGTATTTGAATAATTCGGACATTTCTTCATTTGATCATTGGGAAAACCTTTCGGGTTACCAACTATGTGTCTGTGTTACCTAGATACGGGTACTACTGCTTGATACAGATATGTGTCCAAGTGTCTATCTTGGCTATTTTGTGAAAAATGTTACACAATTTTGATCCAAAATGAAGTATCAAAGTGTCGTTACCCATGTTGGTGTGATAAGAATCACCATCACCTGGTTATGTCATCTTCTGGTTGCACCTGGCTATGCCTGTTTATCATTTTGTGGTTGTGATCTTGTGGATACGATGCACAACACAAATTGTAGTTTCTTTTTTACATTGTTTTTGTCTTTTTGATTCCATCTTTAGAAGTTGTATCTTGGCTGCTCTTTATTAAAGATTTTGTGAATACCCACATCTAGCTGGTTAATTGCACGTCCACTTCTTACTAGATACTTCTGTTTTGTGGTCCCGTAGTCATGCATACAGCTTTGTCTACTCTGATAATGCAAGTAATACATTTGTGGAACAAGTTAATGTCTATGACTAGTTTTTTTGTGGCTTTTAACTGCTTTAGAACATGAATATATGCTGATGCCTTGATTGGGTAACTAATAAATCAACTATCATAACAACCAGTAAATGTTTACACTTCCAGTAATTAAATTTGACTATAACAGCAACATATCTATATGGGAGAAGTAATTTTAGTTGCTTATGGTAATAGCAGGAAAATGGTGAAGAAAACTTTGAGCAATTGCAGGAGATGTTTGAAGAAATATTTCAAAGGGACAATCTAGATACATTTGCTCCAAACTCACAGGGAATGAATCCTTCTTGCTCTTCATCATATGCTGGTTCCATTGAGGTTCCATTTATTGTTAATAAGAGGAATTCTTCAGAAATGAGTAGAACAGAAGGATCCTCAGCTTTCAATACCAATTTTCAGAGCTTCTGTGCAGGGGTAAGCAATATAGGCTTTCTTTCCCCAGGGCTCAGGCCTTTTCCATTTTACCCATTAGTATAATAGTCAAATTCCCTAGATTAGAATTAGAGGTTAGCAATCCTGGATTCCTGGGTAGTGAAATAGCCCAGCACAATGCCTACTTTTCCTTTTTTTTTCGTTTTCTAAGGCTTAAGCTAGCTGATTTGTTGGGAGATCATGTTTTTCTGTTTCAGGATAAGTTGGATGGTAGCAGGAAAATCAATACTTTCTTCTGGTGAGTACATCACTAGACATTATTAGAAGCAGCATTAGATCCATGAAAATGTCTGTTAGCGGCTTAGCGCGTAATAGTAGCAACTTCCAAGAGACGAAATGTCCTAGGTACCTTTTAATGAGCCCATATTAGACTAAATGGGAAGTTCGACTGCTAGCTAGCTCCACCCTAGTCATATGTGTCAAAAGATATGCTTATTCCTTTTTATGTTTAATTTTACCTAATTTGTTAATAATTTACTTATTTCGGTTCACAGTGTGTTTGGGGAATTAGGTAACGCTGGTTTAAACTTCAAGATCTTGAGTTTGAAATATTTTGAGGTTAGCCCTAATGCCTAATGCTTGCTTTTTATCATGTGAAGACAGATGTATTGCATGGGAGATTTGAGAAAGGCAAAGGAAATAAACGAAAAAACTCAAAGTAGTGGTAGTGGTAGTGGTAGTAGTAATAGTAGTAGAAGACGATATGGCAAGAAACAAAAAGTTGCTTCGGGCCATGAAGGCTCTTCGAACGACTACTCCGGCGTATTTTCAACTTGAGCCGAATTGCAAATGAATTTAGACATTACAGAACTAGATAGCCATCTATATTCTATAGAGGATATCCGACCATTATCATACGAGACGAAGTTTTGTCATTATGATTATGCACTCCCATCTTATCATTAAGTAGGAGTGTTCGAGTTAGGTTTTACTTCATTATAAGCGTTAATTGCAAACAGACATTCTTATCACAATAGCCATGTTGTAATATTAAATTTCTGGCTACCTTCCTGCGTTGCTTCATACAATTATTTCCTTTAATTCAAAATAAATAGGTCACTTAGTTGTGGCCTTGTTTGCAATTTCGTTTTGATTGGTTTTTGTCATTTGGCTTTTGGCGTTGCTAAGAGATGAAAGAGCGGATATGTTTGATGAAGCCTAAATGAACCCAGCTAGTCATTTTTCCCCGGCTGGATCGATTCAAAGAAGTAAATTAATTGTGAATTTGCAGTTTTATGTGTTGTATGAAAATGAAATTTGAGACATTGGTCCTATGTTTGTCAAGCATTGCAAGCGGGAGACGGAGGGATGGTGAGGTTTATTTAATCCTGTTTGAATGTTCGATCCTTGACGAGAGATCCTATGTAATTACTATTTTAAATGGTTCGGATTCATGAATCCCTCAATCATGTATCACAATTCATTCTCATCGGTCAAATGAAATTTGAAAATTAATTTTAATTGTTTATGGCTTTTAAAAAGTTAAAGAAAACATGTTATGTAGACTATGAAAATTGATGGCACAAGCTGTGGTACAAAATAGTGTGATAAAATTCAAATTCATTTCTAGTTATAGAACCCATCACAACTTATTTTTTAATTTTACTATTTTGGGGTTGTGAATTGTGATGGCATTACATCACACTAACTAGCCTACTCACAAAGTAGTATAGTCTTTCTTTTATTGCTACGTGTATAAGATTGTTTGGATAAACATACAATATGATGTGATGGATTAGAATGTCTTGGATAACCCTTAAAATCCTCTATTTATGGACAAAAAAACTAAAGGACACAAGCCTTCGCAAGGGCATGAATATATATTACAAAACGCGGAAGTTATACTAGTGACCTAAGTATGGTAACAACATTGATCGCCGAACCAAAGTATCTCTTGGCGGGTGCACTTGGGTCAATGATGTATGATGGTGTTGTAGTCATATGTGTCATACGTCAATGGTACTCGTCATTGTCAGCGACATATCCAATAGTTTTGGCATACTGACTCGGTATTTCAATAATTAAATTAATTTGGTAAGATAGAATTATACTTAACTCAAAAATTAAAAAAATTGTCGAAAATTTAAAAGGGAAAATGCTTTTAGATCTATTTTTCTAAAAACATTAGAATAATAATAATTAGTAATGAAACAACTAACACTTTTAAAAAAATCGATATATAACACAAGAAAATTGGAATTCAATACATATTTGATTCTTTGAAAAAGACAGAGTCTCATTTACAATTTTTTAACATCTTAAGGTGGATTAAGTTCTATAAATACTGTTTTTTATCAGCGAATACTCACTAACAACGTAGCATTACCCTTATATTTATTGGGATTAGAGGGTCGACAAGGAGAATCGATTCAGGGTCACGACTCACGAGTACCCAAGGTGAAGGAGCGACCACTGCTCCCTTTGCTCCTCAAGTCTCATTTACAATTATTGATTTGTCATCATATGCTATCTGACAATACCTTTACACTAAATTACTCATCTTCAACAAAATAATAAAACGACAATAAAACGTGATCCAAACGGCGCGTTCTTTGTTAAAATTTGTTAGCTTTCTTAATCTTAGAAATGACTTGTAATATAAATGATTTAGACCCCCCAAAAAATATCAATGAAGCAATAATTGATTTGCAAGTTGCAAAATGACTGGTTATGAACTTTTACTCCTTGAATGCATGCAACATGAAAGGATGGGACCGAAAGGATTCTTCCTTTCTTGGTGGAGAATGAAAATTAAGCAAGGCCCTACATCACGTGAATGAAACCCACCCATGTCTTTGCTCTTCCTCTTTTCATTTTATTTATGTTACTTTCTATTTTTATACTTAAATATTTTAATAAATTAAATATCAAAAAGTTACTTTCTATTCTTGGTCACTGCGTTAAAATTATGTCTTACATTTATAATACAGTCTGCTGCTTTATTAGCTTCTTTATAGATATGAATGTATGATTTATAGGGACATGTTCTAAAAAGTAGGTCTTGTACTGTTTTGGAGTCTTAGATGATGTTATAAATTTCTCAAGGTATATGCCAAATGTTTCTAAGAGAATTAATAGTTGTCATATTGTTGCTTTCTATAATCAAATGAGAAAATCCAAAGAAAATTGCTTATTGTATTCTTTCTCTCAGGGTTAAAGTTTCTGCAAAAGGAATGCTAACATTGAAATGAATTTGTTTAGCTACTGAAAGAATTAATTCTCCTTAATGGTTTTCTATAAGATCCCATATGAATCCTATGTGATTAAAGTTTCTCTGATCCCTCATTGCAAACAAAATTTCAAACATGACAAACATTAACTGTATTTATTACATATAAACCCATCAATTAATCACCAAAAATGGTAGGAATAAAATTGTACTCTGTATTAGACTGTTAGGTATTATCTATTGTGCTACTGAAATTGACCTTTGATGAGCTAGCAATCACACAGAAATATATACTAAGTAGTAGCGTGTGGTGTGGTGGTGGAGGCTTTAACCTTACATACTATCCAGGTATCCACCACATCTCGAACCTCATTGCACATGCAAACTGCAATAGGACCCTACTCAAGTTCTAATACTACCTACAGTTCCACAGTATCATATTAATTTTTTTTTAAAAAAATACTTTCATTGTGACTCTGTCTTGTTTAGACTTTAGTGGCTATGTTTGACTAAAAAAGTTTTCATTTTTTTTTTTTTTGTCAAATATAACTACTAAAAGAAAACATATCATGGTTACTTAAAATAACTCTAAATTGTTATCAAGTTGTAAAGATACACTATTTTTCATTTGCAAGTTGTGAATGATTCATTGAACTTTAATTGATGCAACAGTAAAGTGGAGTTTGATATTTTATTCTATATTTATTTATAGTTTTTAAAGGAAGAAAACAGAGATAAATACATAATTTAACTTTATATAGAGGGGTACCAAAAGTAATGATAAACCCAATATTGTTACTTGTTAGGTCTTGTTTACTTCAGCTTAAATCTAGTTCAGTTCAGCTCAGTTCAGTTCAGCTCAGTTCAGTTCAGCTCTTAATTTTCTTCTCTTATAATGTTGTATTCAGTTCAGTTCAGCTCAGCTCAATTCAGTTCATTTCAGCTAAAGTAAGCGTTAGTGTGTTTTCCTCCTTATTGTATCAGCAAGTTGCAGCCAAAACCAAATTGCATCCCATATGGCCATATTCAAATGCTGCAGCCTGCATTCTACAAGTGGTGACCTAACTTTTAAATTTTGATCATCTCCAAAGTTTCCTTTTGTGGAAAATGATAAGAGTAAGGTCCCGTTCTTTTGAGCTGAGAAACATGAACTAAACTGAAATGAATTTAGAAAAAAAATATATTTTTATTTTAAATATTTTTTATTTATTTTTTACTCCTTATTTTTATTTATTTTTTACTTTTTATTTTTATTTTTATTTATTTTAAATTTTAAATTTTTTTAATTTTTATATTTATTTTTAAAAAAAGTTGTCGGAAAAGTCGGTCCGAAAACCATCACCTTAAAAGTCGGCCGAAAAATCTCCACCGAAAAAGTCAGTCCGAAAACTATCGTCGAAAAATTGAGTAATTATGGAAAATGCGAGGATGAATAATTCTTTTATCATAAAACTACAACTTTTTTGCATACAAACTTATCAGACAGTCTGACAAGTGAAATGGATAAAAGAAATACTTCGTATTCAAGAAGTTGAGGACTACATTAAGTTGGATATTGGACGTGTTGTGATATACTCTGTATAAGCTATTAATTTTTTTGGACATCAAACTTCTGTAACGGGCCCATTTATATGTGTCTAACTTAAAGCCCAACATTTCATCTTAAATCGTAGTAAATGAATGGAAATTATATTACTTTGTTGCAATAGATTTTAATTATGGGCTACGCAAATCTAGCCCTAGCTTACAACTACTGGACATCCAAGACCTTCATAGTGTCAATCTCCTTTCGTTAGGGTGTTTGCGCACCCCGGTGAGGCGGTGATGCGTGCGTGTGTGCCATACGTGGTGCCGTGGTAGTGCATGTTTGTGTGATACTAATTTGAATTTATCTGAAATTATTCAATCAAATCTTAACTTATTTGAGTTTATGTCCAATTTATTTGAGCTTTTTTGGAATCATATTTATATGTAAGAAAAAACACTAGTCTGAAAAATGTAGCAAAAAATTATGTAGGGATCACATGCCTAGAAAAAATATATGTTATAATATTATTAGACAGCATAAAATGAAAGATATATTCTTTTTAACTGATTTAAATTTATTTGAAATTATGCAAACAAATCTTATGCTATTTGACTTAATGGCCAACTTATATAAACTTTTTCGGATTTATTTTTTAATGTAAGCAAAAATAAGTTTATTCTGCCTAAAAAAAAGGCTATCTTCTCAATTACCTATTGTTGAGGAAAATAAATTAGATACAAATCTTTAATTCTACCCCTTATTTTTCTTAATTACCCACTATCAAAAAATGTCTAGGAGTCTGTGATCCTCAAATTGTTGGTTTTTTTTTTTGGAACGGAGGAAGTAAAAACTTGTTGAAGTTGGTGTGGCTATCCCAAAAAAACACAGTACATGTAGGTGTCCTCATTGATAAAAAGAAAGCGAGTTAAACACTTTAAAAAGTTAAGGGGCTACTCCCCTTATTTTCATATGGTTTTAAAGTAGAAACTCCTAAGCCTTATAAGGTGAACTCTCTTTCGCTGATAGGTGCGGCCTAAATCTATATTTATCATGATATCAGAGCTAGATTCAGGACTTTGGACCTTTAATGGCTAGTATCCTAGGCCAACTTTAAAAAGGAACCTCACATATGAGAGGGAGCGTTGAAGCCGATGTGCCTATCCCAAAAACACATGTGAATGTCCCACGTTGATAAAAATAGAGCGAGTTAAACATTTTATAAGGTTACGGAGATATATAAGTCCTTATTGCCATATGGTTTTAAGGTAAAACCTTCTAAGCCTTGTAAGGTGATGCTCTCTCGCCGATGGGTGCGATGGAGACGTGTATTAAACAAAGCTAGTGCATTCTCGGGGAGCCCTACATGTATGCAAAATGGAGTACATTACCATATTAATTGGAAACTAAATAATTTTTTATTGTTCTAAAATTGAAATCTTAATACTATTTACAAAAGAAAAAATCTTCTAAATCTTTTTTATATATATTTAGAAAAAATATAATCATATGAAATCTTTTTAATTGATTAGTTTAAATACATAGATAATCAATATCTATTTTTTCAATAATATTTTTTTTTTTGCAATGTTTTCAATAATTGTTATTAATGCATATAGTTAGAGCTCGTTTACTTTAGCTGAATATTTTATAAAAGAAAGAAATTGAGAGTTGGACTGAGCTGAACTAAGTTGAACTTAACTGAGCTGAAGTAAAAAAGCCCTTAGATACATTAATGATCCAAGATGCATATTGACAGATGTGAAATGGGAAGAATAAAATTGAGGGAGGTTTTTTTTTTAATTTAAATAGAAAATGAGGGGAGGTAGTAATTGCCTAATTGGTATCATAGACAAATGTCAAAATCAATTATTGGTAGATGGTGTTAGATGTATGAATAAAGAAGTGCGACTGCCAATCCGATCTTATCCTATTTCACTGTGGACTGTGGTTGTCGTTTTACTAATTTGGGTACAAGAAGAATTCCCAATTGGCATCTGTACAAAATTATACACTCAGAGAATTGAATGTTGAAGCTATATTCAACTTTGAAACAGTATATTCATGGAAGAAGAAAAAAATTACAAAGTAAAGTGTGTAATGTGTTCTAATAGAACCGTACAGCAAAAAAAAAAAAATAAAGCAAAAGAAGAGTTAAGTGGGTATTTATACCACTAACTAATTATTACAAAAAGAATTATTATTCTTAAGTCTCATACTCCCCTCTCAAGCTGGACAGAGGATACAGTCCAAGCTTGGAAGAAAGATGGGCATGAAGAGTTCCCGGCAAAGCTTTTGTAAGGATATCAGCAAGCTGGACAGAACTTGGAACATGAAGAATTGCAATGAATCCTGCTGAAATTTGCTCTCGAATGTAATGAATGTCTCTTGTAATGTGCTTGGTGCGTTCATGATAGACCGGGTTGTGAGCAATGTGTTCAGCCGAACTGTTGTCACAGAACAAAGAGATAGGTTTAACAACTGTAACATTCAGATCTTCTAATAATCCATTTAGCCAGACAATTTCACTCGCTGCAAAGCTTAAACTTCTATACTCAGCCTCTGCTGAGGATTTACTAACCGTATTTTGTTTCTTGGTTTTCCAAGAAATTAAGTTATTTCCTAAGAAAACACAATAAGAACTGAGGGACCTACTACTGAAACTGCAGGAACTAAAATCAGCATCTGAGTAGGCTTTCAAACTGAAATCAGAATCGGAGGTATAGAAAAGACCATGATCTAGAGTTCCTTTCAAATATTTTACTACGTGTAAGGCAGCCATAAGGTGGGGGACTCTAGGAGTATTGAGAAACTGACTTAAATGTTGAACCGAGTAAGAAAGATCAGGACGAGTAATATTTAAGTACAAAAGTTGACCAATTAATCTTCTATAAATTTCAGGTTGGCTAAGTAAATCACCTTGTTCTGGACTCAACTTTAAACCTTGAGGTAATGGAGCTACTGCAGTAGTACAGTTAGTCATGGCAGTAGAATGCAAAATATCATTGATATACCTTTTCTGAGATAAAAACAAGCCTGTTGAAGTCCTAGATACTTCTAAACCCAAGAAGTACGTCAAGCTACCCAAGTCTTTAATAGTAAATTCTTTATCCAGTTCTTGTTTTACTTCATTTATTTGCATTTGAGAAGTGCCAGTCAACAACATATCATCAACATAAACAAGTAAAACAAGAAATTCTCCATTTAAGGTTCTAGTGAATAAAGAGTAATCTTGTTTAGATTGGGAAAAACCCAAATTAAACAAGAATTTAGTCAATTCTTTATTCCATTGACGCGAAGCTTGTTTTAAACCATAAAGACTTCTTTTAAGTAAGCAAACCTCATTATCCCTGGCTTTAGTGTAACCTTGAGGAGGATTCATATAAACCTCTTCATCAAGAAAACCATGCAAAAATGCATTATTAATGTCTAATTGATGAAGAGGCCAATTTTTTGAAGTAGCAAGAGCCAAGACAACCCTAACCGTGGCTAATTTTGCAACGGGACTAAAAGTTTGTTCATAATCCTGGCCATATTTCTGCTGATAACCCGTAGCAACAAGTCTTGCTTTAAGACGTTCAACACTACCATCTGAATTGTATTTAACTTTATAGACCCATTTAGAATTAATCGCCTTCTTTCCTTTAGGTAATTTAGTGAGAACCCAAGTATTGTTAGACTCCAAGGCTTGTAATTCTCTATCCATGGCTTCAATCCAACCACTGTGATATTTAGCTTGATGATATGATGAAGGTTCAGAAACATGATTAGAGGAATTAGGTACTGTATTAACGGTAAAAGAAATAGATTCTGAAGAAGTAGGTGTTCTGTGAGGAATGTAAGTTCCAGTAAACTGCTGCAAGTTTGCTGGTGTTTTAATGGTTCTCTGACCAAGAGTAGGGAGAGGTTGTGTATAATGAACATCAGGAGAAATAGTGTCATTGGAGAGAGTATTAGAAAGAGGAGGAACATTAGAAATAGAATCAGTTTGGGAATCTTGATCAGAAAATCTTATGGAATTATTGGGAGTGAAAGTGGCATTAGGAACTTCAAGCTCATTTATTTTTGAAGGAGATACCTGAACAGTGTCAGAGGAAACAGAATTGGGAGTTTCATGAGGTATAGGGATTGGGTGATGGGAATGTTGAAATTGTGAAGGATAAATTTGTGAGTTTGTGGTGGATATATCCAATGACACTTCGGGAAGAGGAGCCAAATTAGACTTATTTGTGGAAGAATTAAAAGGGAAAATCTCCTCAAAAAAGGTAACATCTCTAGAGATGAAAGAAACTTTTGTATCTAGGTCATAAACCTTATAACCTTTAGATCCAAAAGGATATCCTATGAAAATGCAAGTTTTGGCTCTAGGATCAAATTTATCTTTATTTCTATCTTTGTTGTTAGCATAACAAAGACAACCAAAAACTTTAAATTCATGATAAGTGGGAGATTCTTTAAAAAGAAGTTCATGAGGAGTTTTCCAATGAAGTATAGCCGAGGGTAATTTATTTATAATATGTGTGGCTGCTAGAATACAATCACCCCAAAACCTTTTCGGAAGAGAAGCTTGCAATCTTAAAGCTCTAGCCACCTCTAATAAGTGTTTATGTTTTCGTTCTACCCGACCATTTTGTTGTGGGACCCCAGGAATACTTCTTTGGTGGACAATTCCAAGTTTAGAAAATAATTTTAGACATTGATCTTTTATAATTTCAGTTCCATTGTCTGTTCTAAAAATTTTGATAGTAGTATTAAAGTGATTTTTGACATATGCAAGGAAATTTGACACTACATGGAACACTTGACATTTATTATGAATAAGGTAAGTCCAAGTGGTTCTAGTATTATCATCCACAATAGTAAAAAAATAAGTGGCTCCATTTAAAGCCTTCGTTTTATATGGACCCCAAAGATCCATATGAACCAAATGAAAAGGGCTAACGGCTCTGTTTTGGCTTCTTGTAAAAGGTAATTTATGTTGTTTTGACAAGACACAAATGGAACAAGGCATAGAGGTTATTCCAGAGCAAAGATTAGGATCAATATGCTTTAGTTTAGAAATTGAGGTATGCCCAAGCCTATGATGTAAAAGCTGTAAATTACTTACAATGGGTGTGGAGGAACCTACTGTAGCTGTAGTAGCAGAAACAGAAGGCACAGCAGCAACATACTTGTTGTTAAGCTTGAGATTAAGTTGCAATATGTATAATCCTCCAATCCTCCTTCCAATTGCCAATAGCTTGGAGTCATCAACAGTAGAAAAGAAACATTTAGTGGCATTAAACCTCACTGAAATCCCATGATGATCAATCAATTTTGCTATAGAGATCAAATTATTAGTGAAGTCTGGTACCACCATTACATCTTCAAGCAAAACACCAGGGCATAGAAAAATTTTACCAACTTTATGAACAAGCTTCATACTTCCATCTGGCAAATTAATTTGAATGGGTTTATGTAATTTTTCAACATTAATCAACATATTCTCATCAAATGTGATGTGATCTGTAGCTCCAGAATCAACTATCCATTTAGAAGAATCAAGAGATATGCAAGAATTTGCATATGTCATGTTCACCAAAGAAGTGAAGGTAGAGACTTGTCGTGCACTAGAACTGCCATTTGCATTAGATTGATTAGAAGTCTTGGACTGCATAGCTTTAACCACTTCATTATAGACAGTGTGATACATTTGAGGATCAACAGTAGTGGTTTGAAGAGCATTGGAAGCATTAGCAACTGGTGCCACAAAGTCTAAGGGGGAGTCCTCATCACTATCTTGAATTTCTTGAATCTTTAATGTGGCATTAGCAGAGGATGTTGTATGAACATTACCTTTTCTTGCACCATTCTTTGTTTGTTTCAAGGTTAAATACCAATCAGGGTATCCTTGCAACTTGAAACATTGCTCTTTAAGGTGACCCTTACCTTTGCAATAATCACAAAACCTTTCAGATTTCTCCTTTCTCCAATCCTTCTTAGAACCATCAAATTGTGGTTTAGGTCTAAAACCTTTATGCACTGTAAGAGCAGTAGATTCTTGTGCTATTTCATTGTTACCTGCAATTTCCTTTTGTTTTTCAACTTGACTAACTATATTGTAAGCACGACTCAAAGAGGGCAAAGGATCCATGGTCAAGATATTAGTGACAGTGCTATCAAAACCCCCATTCAAACCAAGAAGAAATTGCATCAATTTCTCTTCATTGTCAAAATCAGTTAATCTTTTACGAAACTCACAACTACATTTACCCAAAACTCCACAAGTACATGTTGGAATTTTTCTCACACTTTGTAATTCATCCCAGGCCCTTCTCAATTTGTTATAATAAGTCACTAAAGGCTGATTATCTTGTCGAAGAGCATTAATTTCCTTTTTAAGCTGGTATATTAGAGGCCCATTTATATTACCATACCGTTCATGAATTTCAGACCAAAGTTCATACCCAAATTCAATGTAGTTAAAATCCTCTGCTATCTCAGGCAACATGGAATTTAGAATCCAGCTAGTTACTAAAAAATTGCAACGATTCCATGACTGATAATCTTTGTGATTCTCATCTGGTTGCTTCATAGAACCATCTACAAAACCTAATTTGTTCTTAACCCCTAAAGCACGTTTAATTGACCTAGACCAACGCACATAATTGCTACCATTGAAAGCAGGATTAACAATGGAATTACCTGTATTATCAGCTCCACTGATAAAGTATGGGTCATTATATGGATTGGGTGAAGATGGAAACAAATCTTGATGAGATGAAACCGGTTCTTGATACGAAGCTGCCGACTCCGCCATTTGCAAGTGAGGAAGAAATTGAGCAAGAGAAAAAGGAAAAAAAAGAAAAAAGAAAGAGAAAGATGAATCAGTAAGTTCGTGAGGAACTTCTGGTGCTCTGATACCATGTACAAAATTATACACTCAGAGAATTGAATGTTGAAGCTATATTCAACTTTGAAACAGTATATTCATGGAAGAAGAAAAAAATTACAAAGTAAAGTGTGTAATGTGTTCTAATAGAACCGTACAGCAAAAAAAAAAAAATAAAGCAAAAGAAGAGTTAAGTGGGTATTTATACCACTAACTAATTATTACAAAAAGAATTATTATTCTTAAGTCTCATAGCATCAATTTGCAACTTGCAAGTTTCATCACTTTCATTAGTATTTATATTTATATCTCCTTTCCTTTGGTCCCCTTTCTGTCTTTCACTCATCATTAACATATTCACTAACAGTTTCCACCATCTACAGAGGATCCAATGACATTTTCTTAGGATGATTTGTTGGTGCAGTGATTATGGCTTCAGAATTTCAGGCACGAGTTTTTGGGTTTGATTTTCACTGCATGCATTTGCGATGATTTCTTATTGATTATTATTCCTTACAAATATATATGTTGGCTAAAAATTGAGCCGGTTGACCTGCAGTTGGGCCAGTTTCAAGGCTTAGTCTCCACACATTATCACAAAAAAATTAACAAATTCTAAAATACATCGAGTATACACTAAGTTATTGTACAACGGATAAAAATTAGCCCAATTAAATTAATAGTTACCTCTTAGCATAGTTATTCTTTTTGTTAAGGAATAACTTTATAATTTTTAGTATAACTTTAATCCGTCGTACATTACGTTAGTGTACACCTGATGCACACAAATAATTTTGATTTGGTAAGAAAGCTAACGCCTTTTCAGTATTATGAGAATCCAAACCCTTTACCTTTTAAAAAATATCAATTATATTAAACGAAGAATTTCTCCCTATCTCTCCTTTTATACAAGTAATACAATTTTCGTTTTGAAAAAAAATCCTCAAATAAAATCTAATATCACAGCAACAAAAAACCCTGAAAACTAATCAAGTAATGGTGACGGAATGACGGGAAAGCGCCTAAGCGGTAGCAAAAGGACAATGGAGAATGGTGAAGACATGGTAGTGGGGACTAAGGGATCGGAGAAATAAGAGAATAATGAATTGTCAAATTTCATGATTTCATTGAAAATATGATATCCATGTTTTGTTTTTGATTGGAATATATTTGAGAAAGGAGAACTAATTTTGACACTCTATTATGTGAGTATAGCATGCAAAATTGTGCTGATAGCCATTTCATTTTCATCAAACACTACATATAAGATTTTTAGGCACTTTATTTACGACTCAAACACAAACTAAATTAAATATCTATCAAGATTTGATTTCAATTCATTTCTAAGACTACACCAGGTATAAGATTTTAGCCACTTCTTTCAAAGAACTTGAAATATAAACAAAATACTCTCAATTTGTAACATGCAAAAATACACTAGATTATTTACATTTCAAAAGTGAGGTTTGATTACCGTTTTTGTACACACATATGGATTATCTAACCATACAAATATACAATTGCATATTTGGAAATATACATATAAATTAAAATCATGATCTAACCATACAAATATACAATTGCACATTTGCATATGAAGTAAACTCAACTAGATAATCTAGATGTCAAACTCACAAGTCATATGTAGAACTAAAGATAAAAAAAGATAATGTAGAATGAACTACCTCACATCCATGTCACAATGCATACTTAATAAATTATTATCTCCTGTTTTTTCAATTATCTCTATTATATAAAGGAAATGATGGGATTACGACGATGTCCAAGTGGATTACCACTCTACCTTTACTCATCCTTTCTATCACAGTATCACCTACTAATGTTATTCATATAATCATATTATTTCTCATCCAATAATCTAGAAAGTTATTAAGAGGGAAAAATAAGTATATTTCATTTTAATGTTTTAATTCTCACAAAATTAAAGATTATAAATAAAATAAAAACATTAATTAAGAAAAATAATATGAAAATAAAATACTTTTAGAGAAAAAAAGATGGATAATATTATATGCGCCCTTTAAGACTACATATAAACATTAGTGAAGTGCAAACTTGGGTATCAAACTTTGATAAAAGTTGCAGTTTGAGTACCCAAGTTGTAAAAGTTGCAAAAAGAGTACTCTCCACTAACACCGTTAAAAATTCCGTTAGTTTTTTGTTTGTTAATATTATAAGCTTTAATATATAACCTTTGCATTATTATATTAGAAAAATGTGTGTACTGTCACTCTCTTTATTTTTTTTCACTTTCCTTTTTTGTTTCATTGCTTCGTGTTCTTCTTGATTTCATATTTTCAGTACAACCCTCATCTTTTCAAATTTTCTCCCTCCAATCTATTTAATAATTTAGGAGACTCTTTGATTGTAAGAGCTCCAAACCCCCAATGGAAGCACCAAATTTTTTTAACAATTTTATATTTTATATTTTTATAAAAAAAACTTATGATTAACCGAGTAACTAAAAGAAACTACTTCCACTAAAAAAAACGTAGGAAACTACCTATAAATTAATTATTAATGAATGTAAATATTTATTAAAAATGATATACCAAAATGTAAAATTCACATAATAGCTATTGATATTTTTTGGGTGGGATATTGGTTTTTTTTTTTTTTTTTTTGGTACTTACTATAATTTTGTTTACTTATTAAATACAAGAATAGCTAATTTTGTTTACCATCAGATCTTTATTTGTCCATGATTTTGGTGAGTATAAATATCGAATTAGTAATTTCTAGTAGTTTTACGGAAGTAATTAGCAATTATAATTAAATGTTAAAAGTTCCCTTGAAAAAATCAAATGCTAAAAGTTAACTTAAAAGAATTATGTTTAGAGTACCCAAACTGCAACTTTTATAACTTGGGTACCTAAACCGCAACTTTTATCAAAGTTCAGTACTCAACTTTGCTCTTAACTCTATAAACATTAAATACATTTCCAAAAATGGTATTATTTTTTGAATTTATGACAAAATCGCATAATAATAAAAGCAATATGTTTTATTTTTCTTACACTTTCTTTTATGAGATTTGTTTTCTTTAATTTATCCGCTCCTTACATTATCTAAATATAATATAGTAAAGTTTTATTCTATTACAATTCTATATATTATTAATTTATGGTTTCCAGATTTCTTTTTCCATACCTTCTCTCCTATTTTTGACTAATTTTAATAAAATTACACTTTTAAATCTCTTTTCCATATTCTTTTTCTCTCCTAGTTATTTATAAATCTTTTATTCATCAATTATTTTCTCCTATTCCCAATTATTTTCTTGATTTTGATAAAAATTCAAGTGTGTAAATAAATAAAAAATATATATAAACTAGAGGAAGTATATGGGTTTTTCCAAACAACACGTCTCTCGTCAGACGGTCTGACGAAGTTACATTTTGTCCAAATATTGTTACTTTTTAGCATAAAATCACAACATTTTATACAAAACTTAACAAAATATGCAAAAAGTTATAGATTTATACTAAAAAGTTACAACTTTTGAACTGTACAATTTTTTTAGACCGTCAGATGATTTGACAGGAGATTTTATATTAAAAAAAAGGGAGAGAGAAGGAAGCATTTCATGTATCGAAAGCTATGGAGCATGAGACATTAGTCTAGTGGTTAAGACTTTAGAATTTCATGTATGAGATCTTGGGTTAAATTCTCACTGCACGCATTTGTGATAATTTCTTATATATCTTTCCCCGTACGGATGTATGAGTTGGCTAAATTGAATTAGTTGACTTACAATACGACGCGGTACATGACCTACTATCCCATATACATTATCACACTTTGAAAAAAAAGTATTGAAGGGTAATCCCTCCGTCCCATTTTGTTTGCAATATTTACTTTTTCACACCTCCCAACACACAACTTTAAATAAAAATATCTTTAAATACATATAATAAAAAATTATAGAAATTATAAATTAAAAAAGTACATATCGAGCTGAATCAAACGAGATCCCATTTGACTATATTTTTTCTTATGTGCATAAAATTAGAGAGAATCAAAGCTGGTCAATGAACAGTGACAAAATTGTACTTGTTGAAAAAAAGGATGGAGAGAATATGTGACAACACCTTACAAACCGGAGCCTCCTTTATCCAACCAAAATCTTATCCATTCCCCATTTCCCCTATCTATGTCAATGTCATTCACAAGTCACAACAACTTATAGCCTCCCTTCTCGTTTCTTTTATAAAACCCCTCCACTTCTCTACCTTATAACACTTTTCTAAACTCCTTAATTATGATTATAGCGCTATAATTATTATCATTAATCATACACCACCACCACTTCGTATTAACACACTAGAAATTAATCTATTTTCTTTTTAAAAAATATATAGAAAATACGTTTCTTTTTTTTTTTTTTTTTAAAAAAAAAAAAAAACCCATTATTTTCAGTTTTACAAAAAAAAAAAATCCAACAAAAAACAAATAAAAAAGTGATCGATTGATGGGGTCGTTCCTAGACGAGTTGTGGGATGAAACATTGGCCGGACCACCACCAGAGAAGGGAGTAAGTAGACTTCGCAAATATAAATCATTATCAGCCGTCCGATCACCGATCACTGGTACCACTAATCGGTATCATGATGAAGATCAGACGGTTGGTGTTTCTCGTAGCATTACAATAATTCGCCCCAAAAACCTCTCCGTTGAGCCGCCACCCACTCCTAGCGGCGGCGGATCTGCCGCATCTTCCCCTTGTACCCCATCTTCCCCTTTCTCTCGTAAGTCTCTCATCTTCATTCCTACATTCATACATTTTTCCCTTTTACACTACATCATACCTTCATATATTTATACTGTAATATTGTTGCGGTTAATAAATTATTGCAGTTAATTAATATGTTACGAAGGAAATATAGGTTTTCTTACCATTGTTATATATTATGGTTTTTTTTTTTTTTTAAATGAATGAATCTTGTTTAATGTATTTAAACTAGTAGGAAACAATAATCTGAACTTTTACTGATTTTTTAAAAATAATTTCATGCAATTAAATTATTAGGCTTTTGAAAATAATCTAGATTTCTATTTTGTTACTTAGATCAATAGAAGTAACAAATATAAAACTTCGGACTATTTTGAGAAGGACGGCCTAAAGTTAGGTTGTTTTGAAAGAAACAACAAAAGTTGAGATTATTGGATTAACTATTTAATTTGTATATGTAGCGTAACTTTTGATCCCTTATTATTTGCTGATCTATTTTAGAATTTGTCATTTGTTTTAATGATCTCTATAACAGTTGTTCTAGTAAAATTCTTCTAACCCCTCTTTAGTTTAGTTTGCTGAGTCTATAATTTAGTTCAATTTAGATTAATTAGATCAGTTCAAAAGAATATTTTCTAGATGGGGAACATTCATTTAAAAATAGATTAGTAGTAGATTATAGAAATGAATTAGTAGTAGATTATGGCCTGGGTTTAACATTAAACAATCAATATATACTTGAATGGCACACATATCAATAAACGAAAACAAAAGTGAGAGTGTGAGACTCGTTAGCCAACCCCTTACCCTATTCTAATCGAGTTATGATCATCTCCATTTTCTTCTCTTTATTTCGTATTTTAGATGATGACACATAATTTACAATAAATATAAAAATTCTAAAAATCTCACCCAATTTTCCCCTTAATGCATTATAACCGTTGATTAAGTAAATGTACTCTGCATTTCTTAGGAGGAAATGGAGAAGATCCTAACTCCTTTTAACCGTGATCTGTATAAAAAGTGTCCTTGCATTGACTCCTTATAAAAAAAAAAAACTAAGAATATCTAAGAATAAATCTCTTGGTTTTGAGTTGTCAATTATTATTCCCTTTGTTTTATTTTTCTTCTTTTCTGATATCGCCTTTTCTCTTGCACTTAATATCAATTTGGAACTTGCAGCTCGGGTTTTTTTGAAGAGAAAAAACAAAATTATACATTTATTTTTGTTAATTATATTTAAAACCTTTTTAAATGGATAAAAAATATCAAAACTTAACTAAAAAAGGAACAAATTTATAAAAAAGAATTATCAAATAGTAAATGTTATGATTTTATTTTTTTTTTGTGTTTAAATAGCCACAAAGTTGATGATAATCGATTTCAGATCTCTCTAAACTAAAAAGAAAGTTTTAACCACTTGAGTTATCCCTTACATTCAGTAAATATTACTATTTGATAGTGCTTATAATAATAAATCTTTCAAAAATGACACAAAAATACAACATGTCTTTTAATTATAGGAATAGGATTAGTAAAACTCTAAATTTATGGACTTTTATAATCTAGGTGTGTTATCATTTATTTCAGGACCTCAAAGGGTAATTATTAGTATTTAAGCTGTATGTTACAATTTTAATTTTAATTTTTCTAATAAAAAGGATCGAAGGGGTGGATTAATTTAATTTGAATAATAATAATAGTAATAATAATGTGGTACCACAGCGGGAGAAACGGGCAAGGATCCGAATGGGAAAAGGTTCAGCAGGAGAAAACCTAAAGCAAGGCAAGTTGATGAGCCCACTAGCCCCACCGTTTACGACTGGTTAGCCCTCTCTCCTCTTTCCCTTCTTTATTTTTAGCCCTACATACATGCACTTCATTATCGATCCTATATATTTTCATCATGCATTTTTTTTTTTGTTCTCTTAATCATTATTCTTTCTTTCATGACACGTTTACTTCAACGGAATACAGCTGAATTGAACTAAACTGAAATGAACCGAATTATCCTGAACTGAATACAGCTGAAAGTAATATTTTATAAGAGAAGAAAATTGAAAGTTAAACTGAATTGAATTATCCTGAACTGAACTAAATTGAATACAACTGAGAGTTTTATTTTATAAGAAAGGGAAATTGAAAGCTGAATTGAATTGAATTTAAGCTGAAGTAAACAGACCCTTAATCTCATTCATCTTGAACTTATTTTAACTTATTACTTAATCTTTATCAAATATATAGACGTAATAATTTAATCCTTATGGTGATCCGTTTGGTAGTCGGTCATAAATGATGGTAACGAGAATGAATTTATATAATTATATGTGAATTTGGGAGGATAATAAATATTTATTTCCATAGTGGTGTTAGATTAACTCTAATCCATCTAATTTTCTTTAAAATTAATATCAATTCACATTCAATATCACCTTCCCCAATGATATTGGATAACAATACAAAATATAAAGAAAATTCAAGCTTGGAAATAAATATGTTTTCCATAGGCCATTGATTATAAGGTTGCTCTTCCTTAACAAAATTACCAACAAACAAACGAGTCATTAGATAGGACTATGTAGAAGTAGTTAATATACTTCTTTAAACGGTAAAAATTTAGAAATGCTTGCCAAAATCATTCGTAAATTCGTTGTAGTAAATGTTTTATTTAACTAAAATGTACCATTTTTAGCTCTTTAAATATAACCACCCTTATATTATTTACTACTTTTGCAACATTTGCCAAAAATAATACAGCAAATGATTTTTTTTTTCTCATTTCTCTATTTCTATCTCATTATTGCATGTGTCTTTTTCTCTCTATCCATTTAAGATGCACAATCAAGATTTTCCTAAAAGCACGTGTCGTGTTATTTGTTGCAAATATCTTGTTACGGATGAAAGTATATGATCTCCCTTTGATTTTAATTAGTACTCCCTCTGTCCCCAATTGTTTGCAATATTTACTTTTTCACACCTCCCAACACACGATTTTTAATGAAAATATCTTTAGATACATATAATAAAAAATTATAACAATTATATATTAAAAAACTACACATCGGGCCAAATCAAACGAGATCCCATTTGACTATATTTTTTCTTATAGGTATAACATTAGAGAGAGTCAAAGTTATCATGTGAACAGTAGAAAAAGTCATATTGTTGCAAATAAAGGGGGACGGAGGGAGTACATTTTTAAAAGCAAAAGTAACTATAAGCAAGAGATAATCTAATCAATGTTCATCTCAAACTATCATTTCACAATTTATTTATTATTATTTAAAAAAAAAAATACATTTCTTTATTACAAAATTTGCATTTTTACAGTACCTTTTATTTTTTTTGTTTTGTTTTGTTCAGAGGGGCTAAGGTTGTTGATAAGATTGATGATGTGGTATAACAGGATTATGATAAGTGCATTGGATCGTTGATGACAACAACTATGGAAGCACAACTTTTGCTGCCTGAACATCCCAATTATATAAATAAATATATATAGGGAATAATATATATACATGTACTTAAATAATAAGGAAGTTCTTAGCAACTTGGGCAATATGAAGATAGTAGGATTACTAACTAGATAAATAAAAAGAATGGTTGAACCTCTAGATTTACACACATTTTGTTTGTGTTTTTCTTAAGGAAAATTAAAATTGCTCAGAATAAACCAATCTTTGGTCGATCTTTCATAATTACGCTAACCTTTTGAAAATTCAGAATTAATAAGCTAACCTTTTTACTATCATTTAAGCCAAAAATAGGATAAATGATTATTTAATATATTATTCACATGTTTCTTCAGCTTAGTGTTATCATTTAAAACAAAAATACGTTGAATGATGGTAAAATAGTGATCTAAAACAAAAGAAAATAACAGGTTAAATAGTCATTTAACCTATTTTTGGATTAAATGATAACAGGGTTAGCTTAATTCTGAATTTTTAAAAGGTTGGCTTAATTATGTAAAATCGATAAAAGATTAGCTTATTTTTGACAATTTTTCCTTTTTTTTTTTTGTGTGCTACTACTAACCACGGAAAAACATGTAAGGTTCAGTTTTATGAGAAAAATATCCTAATTTCTTATAAACTTTTCCGATCAAAAAATTAAAGGGAAAAAAGGATCGTTTCTTGTTTTTATTTTCCTTTTTTTTACCCTTTAATTTTTTTTAAAAAAATCTTTGTCTCTCCATTCTTTTGGGGTTATATGTATATTTTCCTCTTGTAATTTTCATATTAGGCTCTTTAATGTGTTCTTTATCCTTTAGGTGATGTAGGATATATGTGTTGTTGGTGTAAAATTGTTGTAATTAGTTGTAACATTATGTGCAGCCTCTTCTAATGGAAGCCCTCCTTTTCTAATGATTTTGTGTCTTTTTTTCCCTTTAGTATTAAATTTATTCTCCTTTTCATCATTAAATTTTTGGTTAGATCTTAATTCTATATATTGACATTTCACATAAAATTTGCTACAAATATTTCATTTCAACTATACTTTTTTTTATAAAAATTTATTTAAGAAAAAAAAATACTTAATGACATGAACTTTGGATTATTATCGATAATTATTGACATAAATTTGATGAGATTAGAATAATAATGACACTAACCTTCCTTTGAGCGCTTTATGATTCTTATCGAAGGCGACAATTTAGTAGTAGTCAATGTTGCTAAAGATATTTGGAAAGTCTCGTGGGAAATTCACTCCATATTATTCAAGATACCAAATTAGATTTGAAAAAATTCAACTCACTCGATATATGTCATCGTGTAAGTTAAACTAATCAAGTAGATAGCACCGTAGCAGATTATTTAATTTAGCCCATAAAGGGCATGAATACATTAATTGAACATATGGCCGGGTTCCAACTTCTAGACCAAAAATTTTCTTTAATTTTGCGCAAGGATGCGATGTGTACATGAACCTTGAAAAAAAAAAAGATAATGGCAATAATTATTTAAAAAAAAAATAGAAAATGTACATGAACACAAACGGTCAAGACTCTATCTCAGGGACTTAAACAATAGGAGAGACCAGAGGGGGAAACCTCAACAAGGGTTGGGGGATAAGGATCAAACCCAGGGCACACTTTTGAGATACCGTACTCTTACCATTGAGTTACGGTACATCCTCAACATTAAGAAGCATATGGAGTATTGATTAAGTTTATTAGGGAAATGATTGATGAAGTTTTAATTTCATCAAGGGGTAAGGAATTGTTTCAGCTTGGAAAAGTCTAAGATATTTTTTGGTTGGAATTGAATTCCAATTTTGAAGAAATTATTGCCTCGAAAGTCTAAGGTTTACCCAATAATGTCACTTCTTTGTTCTCTTATTGGAGATGTTATCATCTTCTATTTTTTTTTTTTTTTTTTTTTTCTCAACAAATACCTTATCTTGTTTGAAGACTTGACTTTTGAGAATGATATTTCTTTTCATTTGAAGACATGGATCTAATATCTAGTTGTAAAAATACATTGAGGTTGTTCTAAATCTCGTATTATACCGAGGATCATGGGCTTTTTTTTATAATAAAAAAAGGCAAGGTATAAGAGGGGTCCCACCCATCCTATATCTCATGGAACAAGCATGGGGGTTGAAAACTTGAACTCAGGTCACTGAAGTAATGAGGAACTAGTATGTGGAAGTCCCCTTTACTGACCAAAAGTCAATATATATACCGATATACGTTCTAGTTGATAGCCTGACCAATTTTCTTACTAAAAAAAATATTAACTTAATTATAGCAAATCTCGCAATATCACAATCTTTTCCTAATTATCTGCAAGGATGTCTGCAACGACTGCAAGGATGCGTGTGGTCAGGGCCGTCCCATTGAATTTTGGGCCCTGTTCTCATATAAAAATATTGGGCCCTAAATATGAAGATGAAGATGAAGATGAAAAATTAATTCATGGAAATTTAAGATTTGCAATTGATGAATGATTTTTTTTAATATGAAAATGGAATATGGAAAGTTGGAGCAATTAGTTGACATTCATTGTAGATTACGGTTAATTTGTTTCTTTCTTTCTTTGGTTTTTTTCTTTTTTACATTGGGTTAAATATGAAAATGGGGCCCCTTACAATTGGGGGCCCTGTGTTGTTGGTCGCCTTGCACATGTGCAAGGACGGCCTTGCGTGTGGTTGACCTATCACGAGAGCCTATTCGATTTTTGTTGAACCACATATATTGCACTAGTGAGTGTCCCACATCGGAAGATGAGGGGAAGACTAAACTAGCTTATAAGGGTAGGAGTTACTCCTATTACCAATTGGTTTTAGGATGAAACCTCCTGTGGCTTGTAAAATGTAATGGGCTATATTCGTGGACCTAATAAAAACAAGTAGATATTTGTCCTTTAGGAATCAGGATTGAAAAGGCCTCAAAAGTAGATTGGGCCAAGGACAGAATAACGTAATGGGCCAAGCTCCTCACAGAGTCCATGGATGAACAACCGACCCTAGTAGAAATAACAATCTAGTCCATATTGGGTCCCTGTCTGATCCGATACTCAAGAAAGCATTCAATCCGAAAAAATAAAATGAAAAAAGGTAGAATTATGTACGGGCAAGTAATTTCCATGTAATTTAGAAATTTTTATTTTATTTTATTAATTGAATAGTTAGTTTAATGACAAGGTTAGATTATCTGAGTCGAATGTCGGAGTTGGATTTGAATTGGATATCTAATTGTTCGTTTAAGTCTAAGTCGGATTTTGCATAATCTGATCCAATTCGATACATTATATCGTCAAGTCGTCAACTTGTCATCCCCGTTGATTCTGAATTTTTGTGCTTTTTTTGATGGTCTTTAAATTTAGAAACAAAACAGTTTTCGATTCTTTATAAAATTATAGGAAAGGTCATTATGCTACTTTTATAATTAATTTTCGACATATTAAATTTAGGTAGTATTTGGACACGTGGAATTCATTTCATTTCAAATTGATAAATTCAATTTCTAAAATTGAAATGTTATAATTTAAATACCAATTATTCGTTTGTTTTTTTTTTTTTTTAAATATTTGAAATACATATCATTTATTTATTAAGGATTTGGGTTGGGAATTAGGATAAATTCAATTTTTTTTTTTTTTTAAACTTGCCAGACATATAATTTGACCCCAAATCCATCATTTTAAATAAAATATTTGTATCCAAATATAGCCTTAAGTCATTTCAATTTATTTTACTATTGCAATTTAGCTTGAATATTGAAAAGTATAGGATTCGTTCAGTTCATTTAATACTTATCTAAAAGTTAAGGACGTACATGAACTCTAGCTAGAAGTTACTATTACAATTGATGAGGTAAAAATACCACATTGGGCCAGCCCACTTTCTCTCACAAAAATACCTCACAAATATAAAAGCCCAAATGCAAGGCCCAAGAACACAACTTCTTAACCAAGAAAAGGTCTACTCCACAAAAACAGTCTACCCTCAAAGTGTAGGCCCAACTTGCATCAGGCTCAACTCACCTACCTAAACAGGCTCCTTAACAAAGCACGCTCCTAGCACGTGTTAGCAGGCTGCCCAGCTGCCGAGGGTAGCCCAGTCTGCCCAAAGCTCATGGGCTATATATAGCCATCACATGCAAATCATCAACCCATTCAAGAGTAAGCAAACACATCATCTCATATTTTTTTCTCTTTGCTTCCTCCTCCACAACCCAACTGACTTGAGTGTTGGACTGGCCTTCCCCGGAATCCCTCAGGGGCTAGCTCACGTGTGTTATTTGTGTAGGTATGAAGCCCAGTCAAGTGAAGGACAATTAGCTCTCGACCCATTGTTTTGCATACTGAATATTGCCTCAACAACAATATATCTACATCTGCATTTTAATGCAATTTTTTTTCCCATTTTCCTTGATTTATAGTTCATCATTATTTTAATGTTATGTTTTTGATCTTTAGTGTCCATTTTTTTCTAAATTGCTATGCTGAAGTGATTAGTAAAAAATAGTTGGATGGGATTCAAACCTAGATAGATTTATCAATATCTAATATCAAGGGCCGGAAGAATATATTTTTTATTATCATTTTTATAAACTCTACCAGATCTAAATTCATATCACTTTATACTTCGTAGTTAATTACTTATAATTTATTGCAATAATATTACTTTTTTTTTGGAGAAAAGGTAAACTGTTAAAAATCAAGAACTCTTCCTCTCGAAGAGATATCCTGACTTATCTAAAGCTAAGAAATAAGAGAATTTAGCATCCAAGAAAGGATCGATATCAATGTGCGTGGGGGTCCAATGCCCGAGTGACGCAATATAATATGCAACGTGGTTGGCTTCCCGGAAGACGTGAGTGGAAGAGTAGGTTGTAAAGTCTCGGAGGATGGAGCGAATATCATCCAGAAGCAACTGGATTTTCCAAGGGTAGCTGAATTTACCCTGCAAAACACGGATAACCGTTAGATTATCTCCTTCAATAAAAATGTTGGTCAGATTATTTTCCCTAGCTAATAAAAGACCATTCCGGAGTGTCGTGGCCTCAGCAACGAGGGGAGAGGCATTTCCCAAAAAAAAGGCTTGGGCTGCAATACAATAACTATATAATGTACATGTATAATTGTATGTATTTTTCTACTATTTCTCTACAAGTATGTGTATGCTATACTAGGAATATACTTCAATTTGCTTCTGCATGCATCTATAGAAGGGACTTCAGCGCTTCATTTAACCTTTCGAAGTTTAAAGCATTTAATCTGGACAACAATTTAAATTTTACCTGTCTCAAGATCACAGAGTTTCCATCCCTTTTGGCCATGAGGATATCCAAGAAACACATACCTTCTACTTCTAGGAGCAAATTTATCAGATTTCGATTTTTGATTATGAGCAAAACAAAGACAACCAAAAACCTTCAATTCATCAAAATTAGGTTCTCTATCAAACAATACTTCATATGGGGTTTTATTTTCAAGTAATCTAGACGGGATACGATTAATGATATAAACCGCTCCAAGAACACATTCTCCCCTAAAACCAATAGGCAAATTCCCTTGAAACCTTAAAGCATGAGCCACATTCAAAATATGTTAATGTTTACGCTCTACCCGACCATTTTGTTGGGGTGTCCCAACACAAGAGGTTTGAAATAAAATGCCATGGTCATTAAAATATGGAAACATACATTTGAATTCTGTACCATTGTCACTTCGGACACACTTCACAGTCGCATCAAATTGAGTCTTAATCATAGCAAGGAAAGAACAAAAGGAAGAATAAACTTCGGTTTTGTCAATCAACAAATAAACCCAAACACCCCTTGAGTAATCGTCAACAAGAGTCAGAAAATAATGAGCAACAAAAGTAGAAGGAGTATTATATGGCCCCCATAAATCACAATGAATCATTTCAAACATACGATTGGCTCGACTATCACTATCAGGAAAACTGTTTCTTTTCTGTTTAGCTAATGGGAAAATTTCACAAGCTTTATGTAAACACTTAGTACCAGAACTACCTCAGATAACAGGAATTAATTTGACAATTCGTTCCGATGGATGACCCAAACGACGATGCCACAACTCAAATGTGGAGACTTCCGGACCCGTGATCGCACATACTTTCGGAATTCGCCGGAAATAGTACAGTCCATCAATCCGTTCACCGCCTCCAATCAAACTCCCCGAATGTTGATCCTGCATAGCACATAAAGAATTAGTGAATCGGACAAAACAATTTGAGTCATCAATTAATTTAGACACTGAAATTAAATTGCAGTTTAATTTCGAAACAAATAAAACATGTTCAAGAATAATGCCATCCGCCAAGAAAACACGACCCTCCTTTGTAGCAACCGCTTTAGTACCATCGGGAAGGCCAACCGGACAAGGTATAATAGATTGTTCATTTAGAAAAGAAGAATCATCGTCGGTGACATGATGTGATGCACCGGTATCAATTATCCAAGATAATAAATTATAATCACCAATATTATGATTATTAGCAACATTAAACACACTCCCAATATTAGGGCATGAGGCGTGAGAAACATGAGGTGACAGTGTAGTAATCGGCACAGCCACGACCGGAACAGTAGGCGACCCTGTAGCAGTGAGCGGTGCAGTAGCAGGTGGGCCGGCGGCAACAGCATGGGACGAAGCTTTCAGACGTTCGTATTTCTCGAGCCACCAATCGGGGAGGCCATGAACCAAGAAACACGAGGCATAATCATGACCCAATCGTTGACAGTGGGTACAACGTAATTGCGAATTATCATGTCGATTCAATAAAAAATTATGTTGTTGATTGTAGAAAGAAGTAGAAGGAATGGGCAGGCCATCATCCGCCATTGTTAATCAAGGAATAGTAGTAGAATAGAAAAAAAAATCAATTTTTCTTAGAAAGGTTTAGGGTTTAGAGTTTTAGAGGCTCTGATGCTATGTCAGGAATTGATTTCCCCTTAAACTTCATTAATCTGTAGAGTGAAGTTTATATACAAGCTAAAATAATACTATCGGGCCCTAAAATACAATGGGCCAATAAACATATCTAAATATACAATAGTATGGTCTAACAACTACCTAGAAAATAACTCACCTAAAAATAATCTGGACAAAAATAAAACTACAAAAAATATACGTAAATTGGACAAGATTATAATTGGTATGTACAAAAACTTATTCCAGGTGATAAAAAAATAATTCAAGATTATACATAAGGTATTCCTAACCCTTAATTTTGGTCTCTCCATCTTATATATGTTACTAACTTTGGTCTCTCCAAGTTTGCCCCAACTTCAGCCAATCAGCCCTCATCTTCTACTTTTGTTTGATACACATATCGAAACAAAAATATTTTCTATCACTGTAATGAAAATTTCACAGTGATGGTAATGATTGAAAATGGTGACGAAGATGTATGTATCTGATGATAATGACAATCGAAGAAGGTGATGATCGAAAATTACAGTGAAAATTAGGGTTGAGCACGCGCAAAATTACAGTTTGACGTTTTTTAAATCGCACCGCACCGTAATTTATATCAAATCGCACCAAACTACACCGCAAAATATAATTTGGTGCGGCGTTTGCAGTTTAACCCATTTTACATTTTTATTTTATAATTAGTAATTAGTAATTTATAAGGACAAAAAAAAATGTTTTTTTTTTGTTAGAGCCTTAAAGAGTTACAGAAACCTTAGAGAGTTATGGGATTAAACAGCTAGATATGACCCAAGACAAACAAAATGTATGAAACTAAATAATCTACGATAATAAAACAAATTACGGTTTGCGCTTTGGTGGGGTTTCAAAATTTCCAAAAACCGCACCGCAAAATAACGGTTTGGCAAAATTGCAAACCAAAACGCACTTTTCAAACCGTAAACCAAACTAAACCGCACAATTACGATTTAGTTTGTGGTTTGGTGCGGTTCAGACCACACTCTACTCAGCCCTAGTGAATATGGTGACGATAATGGCAGCCATAGCTTAGCAACAATAGAGGAGAGGGTGTTTGAATACCGTCCGAAACAATCTATCTATCTATAACTTATACTAAAGCAGAAAGATGCTGACATCATCCACCCCCAATTTGTCCACATGTCATGCTTATGTTAAAAAATTTTCCCTACAAAATCATTGCTTATGTCATGCTGTAGTTAGTAATAATGTGAACCAGTGTACTATTAAATTAAAACAACTCATTCCAAAAAAAATTACCCCGAGTAATTAATTACACATTAGATAAAAATAATTTATTAGTACATTTGAAATTCAAATTCCTTATCCATCTATTTCACTGTGCATATTACCGTCAACTCATTCCAAAAAAAAATTTAATATGGTGTTTGACTGTAACCACTCATTCCAAAAAAAAATAAATAAAAGGGTTTTTCTCACTAATACCCATGTGTTTTTGCATTTTCTCAAATGTACCTACTTTTACCCAATTTTCTCAGAGGTACCCATCAGCTGATCCACCATTAGTCAACCATAACCTGATTTGCATTCCTCACTAACAACGTTAGGTGAAAGTAATTACTTATGTTAGTTAAGTTCAAATGCATAATTAAAAAAATAAAAAATAAAAATGAGAGGGAGTTAGGCACTGTTTCTTTGGACTGAATTTTGCTGAACTGAAATTTTAATTTAATTTTTTTATATTTCCATTTTAAAATTTTTTTCTTATATATTTTTTAATTTCAATTTTTATATTTAAATTATATATATTTTTAAAAACGATCCAACTAGCCCCCGAACTGCGTTCCCGATTCGCCTTAATTTACACTTAGTTATATATATGTCAAAAAATGTTCTCTCAAAATTTTACGGGTCATTTTAACCTTTAAGGTTCAAATTTGATGTTGAAATTTGCAAAAAAAAAAAGAGACTAGATTAGCCCTAATTTACGTTCCTAATTCGCCTCCGCTTTAGCGCATTAATTTATGTGTAAAAAAATTACTCTCTCAAGGTTTTATGCGGGCCATTTTAACACTTAAGATCTAGAATTGATGTCGAAATTTGAAAAATGACCCGATTAGCCCCGATTTGCATTCCTGATTTGCCTCGATTTGCACACATTAATTATGTGTAAAAAAATTCTCAAGGTTTTATAGGACATTTTAACCCTTATGGGTCAAATTTGAGTTCAAAATTTGCAAATTTGAAAAATTAACAACAACAACAACAATAATAATAATATTAATAATAATATTACCAACTTAAGTTAACCTTTCATCATTAAATTGGGTATATATCATTATTAATGATAAATTGATGGGTACCTCTGAGAAAGTTGGATAAAAGTAGGTACACTTGAGAAAATGCAAAAACACATGGTACTAGTGAGAAAAACCCAAAATAAAAATTACACATTAAACCAAAAAAAAAAATCCTTACCCAAAAAAAAAAACAAAAATATTTTTAAGCCTATTTTTATGGGGCATATATTGTAACAACCTAGGTTACATGGATACGGGTATGAGTTCGTGAACGGGTACAATACGGGTACATAGTACGTCACTTTTAAAATAAAGGATACGGGTACGAATAAGAAAATAGTATATAAAATATATAAAAACATGAAATTTTATGAAAATCATCATTGTATCTTGGAATTATATTTGTAAAAACAAAAATAATCAAGTAAAATGATAAAACCTTTTTCAAAGAATAATAGAAAAGTGGAAAAAATGACTAGAATAAGGTAAATTAATTTTTAAAATATAATAAAAAATTAGTGTGAAGCATCAGATTGGTATCGTATCGGGTATGACTACCTAATTGAAGTATCCATGCATCCTAGGTAACAACTTACTAACGTGTCAAGCTGTAAAAAAAAAAATCCTGCCTAAAGTCCTATTAAATGATACTCCATTACCCATGTACAGCTTCCAATTATTTTTCATATCTCTAAGAAAATAGATTGTATTTATTTTACATTATTTAAATTAAATGTATGTATATGTACAGAAAGGAAAACTCTCTAGTTGCATAAAATAAATAGGGAGAGTTATAGGTTATTATTACAATTTACAACTAAAAAGTTTTAAAATAATTTTTATTTCCATTTTTCCTACTTTATAAAAAGGCATGTACGAAGTATTATTTTCTTCATTTGTAAATATTAAGTATTTTGTTTGACAATGTTTTAAAATGCGCATAAATTATGGATATGTGACTTGTGGCTTACAAAAAAAATACATTCTTATAAATTTGAGTATATATAAATTTTAAAAAGCTATAAAATGATTAAAAAAAATTATACTTTTGTTATTTTTGCATATTTTTGATGTATGATTTTGATTTATAATTAAAAAATAAATATTATTTTTAATCTCACTAAATATATAAAACTTTTACAATCGTACATCACACGGGATACTAGTACTCTCCCTAATAAAATTAAAAATAAAAACATTTTTCCTAATTAAATATAGTAAGGGTATATTAGGAAACAAAGGGGGCAATCTTTCTTTGCTCAATTTCTCTAACAGGCAACAACAGCAGTTGTAGCCTGTACAGTACTCCTGTAGCCAGCCACTAGGCAAACACCTAAATTTGAAGCACCGCAGCTGAACCAGCACGACCCTCCGGCAACCCACGAAGCCGCCACCTCTCCTGCAACCGCCTATCTTCTTCTCTGTCAGTAATTTCTTTCTTGTTTGATTTCTTTTTCCTTCTTAAAATTGTTGAAAAGATTTGAACTTGTTTATGAATTAGGATTTGGGCAGATTAGTTTACTTGTTTAAAATAGTATCTCAATTATTTTGATTATTGGGTTGATTTCAATTGGAGTATTTACTTTTAATTTGATATCTGTAACTTTTTTTGGCTTGTTAGGTTTTTGCCTCTATGCTGGGGGTTTTAATGTTGATTTCATATAGAGCTTATTGTTGTTTTTTTGTTTCCCTTCACTAATGTTAACATAATCTTGAAATTCTTGTAAAATGTTTATCGTAATTTGCAGACACTTCTTTTGATGGCTCTAAATCCTCTAATTCAAAGAAACTTAAGCCAAGGTTGAAGAGTTTGATTTGAGCCAACAAATACCTAAGAAAGTATTACCTTAAGACAATCCAATCTAGTTTGCATTTCCAAAAGGAATAATTAAATTAATAGGTATCAACTATTGCACTTTTTATTTTATAGGTACCAACTTTTGATTATTCATCAGCAGCATCAGCTATTACATAAAGTTGCAATGATAGGTATATGACCTAAATATTGTTGCAACTTATAGATCATCCATACCTATTTATAGATCATCCATACCTATTGTTGCAACTTTATGTAATAGTTCGTGCTGCTGGTGAATAATCAAAAGTTGGTACCTATAAAATAAAAGGTGCAATAGTTGGTACTTATTAATGTAATTATTCCTTTCCAAAATTCTGTGTACTCCATAATTTTTGTCCTGAACTACTCTGTTTTTGTTTGATTGATGGAACCTATAAGTGTAATTGATAGAGTATATAAGATATTCATGGGCCTCAACCAAAAGCTATAGAGTATATAACAAATTAGTAACAAAGTATTACCTTATGCTAATGGTTGAGGTTCAGGAATAGGTTATATATACTATATCAATAACAAATCATTTCAGCTCAATATGTAAATAACTAAGTTTCTAATTAATAGGAGGTACACTAGTGAATACCTAGAGAGATATTCCCCATAAAAGTGCAACCTCTAGACGACAATGATATTCATTAAGTTGATGACGAATGTTCATTTGCTAATCCTTATATTGATGTTCATTGTGGTTGCACTAATGTACAACGCGTGAGTACCATTCTATTCGTACCCACACGTGTACCTTCGAATATGTAGTTAATTTATGCCGAAGTTCACGTCTTTTGTAGGTTGCAAGCTGCACACTTTGAGTTGCATGCCAAGTATTTGCTTGTATTTTAAACCCCATTTTAATTACCTGCCTAGTGTCTGCATTCATGAGAAATTTACTCCATTTTCAATATTTATACTCCAAATGAAGTCTATGTTTTTGTTTATATGAATATGTTGATTTGCTGAATTAGTTTTCACCTCATCTTCAGTTTCTGAGTATTGAAATCTACCCAGATTATGTGGGTTTCCAGATTTTCTAGGCTTGGAGCTCAGGCAATCAAGAAGTTGACTCAAGGTTTGTCTCCAGTGCTCTCATTTCTGTGCTCTTCCCAATTTTGTAATAATTATCAATGTCACTTAAGGATTTCTATAAATATCTTGTTTGGTTGAGATAAACTTCACATGTATGTTTCTAGATCACCAAAATGTGTCATGATGCTTTTTTTGTTTTTTCCTGCTCCATTCTTCAATAATTTATTTTTATGCAGTTGTTTAGGTGTAAATTGCTTTTCTGTAAGGTATCTCAAGGGAATTTCCAAATATTAATTTGGAAGTTGTGTATACACATAATTAAATGTTTAGTGGCATTAGGAATCAGTAAAGATCCTGTTTGATGCACAGGGAACTATCGACAATTCAACATTTCTTTTATGAACAGTTTTTCGTCAATGATAAACTATAGTATGTGGCACGTCAGGCATATATGTGGTTTAATTGTAGCATTTAGGTCTTGGTAGGATGAAAAGTTGTCTCAGCTATTTCTTTTTACATAAAAGAAACTGATGTTTCCCACAATTTTTTTTTAGTGGATTGGAACAAAAATGAACGAAATAGCATCTAAGCTTTGATGATTGCTATGTAAAAAGAATTGGCATACATGTCAGTAAGATTATAGAAGAAAAGTTTGGCTAGACAATGAGAAACCAAGATGGTGTGGCACTGTGCTGCACTTGTTTCTCCATTTTAGTCATAATGGATTTATATGTATAAAAACTATAGATTTTATTAGCGCTCATGAAGTGTTCTTAAATAGTGCTGATTGCTGAAGTATATTACTTTTTGTCTTCTTAGAGGATGGAAAGATGAAAAAAAGAAAAGAAAAGGCCTTGGAAACTCGAAGAATATAAAAATCAAACATCATAAAATACATGTGGAGTGTTTAACTTCACAATAATCAATATTGAAAGAACGTATCATTAATAATCGACTAATACCTATGGCTAGAACTTCGTTCTCCGGGATTTACATGAATATGAGTTTGTGCAAAGTTTTCTATCTAGCCTTTGACTCCAAGCTCTTATTTTCCTAGAGCAAGTAGCACACCTACCAAGGACACCGTATCTACATCCATCTTCTAGCAGGATTCAGACTTTGCTTCAGCGTCCATCACAGGTATTTGTTACTACTTTGAAATTTTTAGACATAGAATTGGTGGAGAATGGAGATGTGTGACACTCAAACTAACTTTCGTTGCTATTTGAGGTGATTACTAAACCATACTGTGCTCCTCTTTCGTTAAACCAATAGCCATTTTAAAGTGCCTAAGGCTGTGTTAATCCAAGTTTCTATTGGCTAAATGTGAAAGTTCTAAGATGTAGGTTTTGGTGGTTTGCAAGTTCACTATTTTCATCATCAATCAGGAGAGCTTTACCGATGAAAACTAAATGATGAATATGTTATAAACATGCTAATTAGTTAGCATGGATGATGTTCAGAAGATTATATTATATTTTTTTTAATGTATTTTGAACTTTGAAGAATTGAAAGTTTCATACTGTTCCTCTGTACATGTATACATCTATATTACGTTGTTTTTGTTCAGGCACCTCAATATTTTTGTACCACTACTGCTGCTGATTCGTCCAAGGATGGAAATGATGAGGTGCAAAAGTAAGTGTCTAACCTCCGCATACAGTTGCTACCAAAAGTTTTTTGATTTTATTCTTTTCTTTCTTTCTTGTTTTTTTTGGCTTGAAGAGGGGATGGGGGATGGGGAGGATAGATGATAGCAGAGGTGTGTATCTACTATGTAGAGATGGGTGTGTAATTAAGTACTTTTGAGTACACGATAAAGGAAACATGCGATGTCATTTAAAGGATGCTCTAGCAAGGAAAATCAAAAGTTAGGGTTATGGTTTTTTTTAGAGGAAGTAGAGGGTGGCTGTAGATGGATTGGATGAATAAAGTTAAAAATGATATGAAGAATATGCCTTTAGGGAGTAAAGGAAGATCTTTATAGATGGTGCATTGGAAATATCATGTGGTTCATGAAGCCAATTCAATCTATTGTGATCAAGGCTTTGATAAAACAACAAAGCCTCAGTCCCAAAATAATTTGGGGTGATCAAGGCTTTGATGTTGATAGAAAATTTAAGATCTGCTCATTGACAAAGGCATGCACATGTTTGGATTGTTATGTGTTTTCTCATCTCTGTCGTGTAGATTTCAGTTCTGTATACTCAATGATGTGCTTGTGATTACAGAATAAATGTGACTTTTGTTGAGCCGGATGCAACAGAAAAACAAGTTAAGGTTCCTGCTGGTACTACCATGTTAGAAGCTGCTCATTCCAATGACATTGAGCTAGAAGGTAAGCATTCTAGTTGTGTTGACTCTTGATACCCTTCTATTCTAACATGTTTTAAAAGAGGCTTTGAAAATTTTATCCTGTTTGAAGTCCTGAAATTTCAGTCTCTTCAAGAATTATCTCTCAAGTGTCTGTAGTACTTGGAGCAACTTTATATTTCTTTCATTACAGGTGCATGTGAAGGATCTTGTGCGTGCTCTACATGCCACGTTATTGTGATGGTAAGGCAGTCCGCATCCCCACTAAATTCTTTTTATTTTCTTGTGTGTAAATTATACAGGAGTACATTGCTACGTCATCACCTAAATGGCCTCGAATTTTAACTAGTTTTTGCTTTGCAGGATGTGGACTACTACAACAGACTATCAGACCCATCCGACGAAGAAAATGACATGTTAGACCTTGCATTTGGGCTTACAGAGACGTGAGTATATCTTCTTTACTTTGTTCAATTAGTTATAAGCCGTCCAATCCTTGTTTTACAGCTGCATAATTCCTTGTTTAGGTCTCGTCTGGGTTGCCAAATTGAAGCAAAGCCCGAATTAGATGGGATTCGCCTGGCTCTGCCTTCGGCCACCAGAAATTTTGCAGTTGATGGACATAAACCAAAACCACACTAGACTGGTCACTTGAGAATCGACAATACAGAGGTACGAAAGCATAGTCGGATATTCCAACTATGGTTGAAACAATTACCAACCATGGTAAGTACCTGTCAGTAGAATAGAGTTACCTCAGGCATATATAGTGTTTTTGTTCACTCCTTGATACACTGCAAATCATTATTCATTGAAGAGTGTATGTTCGATTGCATTTTGTAAAATGAAGTTCAGTAGCATATAGCTGTAGAGCTATACCAGTTTTGTTGAATAATTAGTACTGGACAAAGAACCAAAAGGATGGTTCGGCATGTACAAACTTGAGATTACTAGCGAAGAATTTTTCTTCCACAATGAGATAAATTTACTCTCGTGCAGGTTTTTATTGTATTTCTCCTAATCATTATTGAGGTATTCACTACGACTTCATCTCTGTTCTCTTCTTGTTCTGTGTGTTAGGCAACAGAGGTTTTTCCCCAATTATTAGCTTTATACGGAGATGCCGAGACGGTCTAACATAACTTTTTATGCAAATTTTTTTAACTTTTGACCATAAGTCAATAACTTTTTACATTACTAGTTAAGATTTATATAAAAAGTTATAATTTTATGCTAGAAAGTCACAATTTTGTAGTGAAAAGTTATCTCGTCACACAGACACACAATATGACACTAGACTTGCTAATAAGATTGAGCGAGTGTAGACCGTAGAGTTTGTAAATCCCACTGTAGCAACATTGAATGTTTCCCTAGTTTTTCTAACATATACCAGTGATCTCTATTTACTTGTTCCTTTCATAATGTCATACATCAACTTGTTTGGTAATAAAATTTAGTTTATGACATGGTCAATTAGAGAATTTAATGGCCGACCTACATGACTTGTGCTCCAGAAAGGGTGCTCCAGTTTTAGTTAGTAACAAGAATCTTAGTGGTTGGTGCATGTAGAAGCATATAGTATATAATTTTTTCTTTTTCTTACTATAAGATGACAGTTATACACCAAGTTTTATTTCATGGGATCCCACTTCCTTGATTAGCTTTGTAGACGTGTGCTCCAGTATTTATCACCAGTACTTCAAATTTGAGAATAGCCAGAAAATTTCAAACCACCAACTTTTAACAACATCAGCAATCATCACATTCTTTCTTTCCTTTATCCATAGTCCATCTAATGCACCAAATCCCCGATTTCTCCAACCAAAATTTTGGGAAACTTTTCTCAGAAGCTGAATCAACAATCAGTAACCTCATCATTAAGAAATGAAACTTAAGACATTGTTTCCCTTTAAAGCTAAGGTGGTTGAACCCTGTAATAAACTTTTATCCCTGTTTAAGCATAAATTCAAGAAGTCTTCAGTATCCTCAAGAACTCCCACATTCCGTATGTCAAACCGCCGTTCGAAACCCAGAATCAGAACCAAAGTTGTCAGGTTCAGAAAACCCTTCTCCATAAAAGCTCTTAGGTTCCCTCGTTTCCGCCGTAAGAACCGCTCGAGGCCGAGAAAAAACCGCCCTTCCCTCTCCTCTAAATTCAAAAAAACCTTCCGCCGCAAGAAGCCTGTCAGACAACCTAAGCAACCCGTCCAAAAGGTACGCATTGCCGAACTTCTGACAGTTCTTTTCTCCCTTAGAAAGACTAAAGACGTAGACGTAGAGAGCTGTGATCAAGCCATGGGGGATGCTAGTGTTTCCGTGTCCGAAGTTGGGCCCGCTAAGGAGCCGTTCCCATCCCCAATAACACCAGGGTACGTGAGAAAAAGCGACGACAGTAAGAAAGAAAGCTCGGATGACTTCGAGGGTGTAGAAGAAACGTGCAAAGGGTTCGAGAATTATTTGACAGAAATGATCATTGATGAAGGGAAAATCAAGGACTTAATGGATGTTGAAGAGCTTTTGTATTGTTGGAGGAATCTAAAGAGTCCTGTTTTTATTGATTTGGTGAGTAGGTTTTATGGAGAGGTATGCAGTGACCTGTTTTCTCCCTCTGAAGAGAAGGATAGTCTGGAAACTAGTGAGACTCAAGAGACCAACATTACCTCTGAGTGATGATATTATGCTGTGCATTTAACATCTACTCAGAAATTAATGTTTTTATGTTGCTCTTTTTGTTTGAGTTGTCTTTCTCTCTTACAGAAAACAAAATTCTAAAAAGCTACTATTGCTCTTAACATCTGTAATTGAGATCAAAGATTATACTTCACCTGTCCCATAAATGTTCTAGAATTGTGAGAACTTTCTGGTCAAATTAAAATAGAGCATTTAATTTGGGACAGAAGCAGTTAAACCCCATTTTTGGGCAACAAAGCAACAATATTTTGTATTATTCGCACTAATTCTAGATGATCCATAAATGTCAATTTGGTGGCGAATGAGAGTTTTCTATGACTATTGGAATGAGAGAAAAGTTAGCTGACACACCGGGTAAGCTATCCACCCTTAGGAGAGAAAAAAAAATATGATAGTTGAATCTTGTTCATCACAATTAATTTTTTTAATACATTTTATTAGTAGTGGATTAACTACCGGTTGGTTGGTAGATGTAATATTATTTGAATTAAACTCTTCAATAATCAATAGTGTTAGTATATTTTGCATTCATTTATTACCAATTTATCACCATGTTATCAGAAATGTATGTCAATTGTCAAGTTTGTCATACCTTGACACCTTGTTAATGGAAAAAACTTGTCATATCCACCGGGTAGACTATCCACCACTAAATTAGTATTATGGTTAATAATGATAGTGGATTTCAACTCATATAATAAATAATAATAATTTAATGTCTTTATTAGTAGTGGGTAGTCTACCCACTGGGTTGATTGATGTGGTATTTTTGGTGAGTTAATGTTATTTATTTATTCATTGATTCATATTTTTCAATGAATTTTAAAGTAATTTCATTTTGAAAAAACAATTACAGTAAATGTTTCTTTGTAGCCTTAAAGATCCAGATTAATTTTATAAATAAGAAAATGCCATCCAAATTGTTCATTATTTATTTATCATCAATTACCACCACCAATCAAAGAATTAATTGACTCCAATTTTTTTTTTGACAATATTTGTTATTTTTCCCGTGGGACATGTACATTGCTGCATTTGCATAGCACTTCTCACAAAAGGCAATACATTTTTTTTCGACATTTTTAACATGTAAATTGAAAGGATATGAAAATACATTACTTCTGTAGTTCTATTAGCTAACAGAAACTTAAAAAAGATAACTTCGATTAGATGCATTTCAAAGTATTGGTTCATGCAACTAAGAATCTAGCTAAGATAGTATTCTAAGTTTAGCAAATTAAAATTACACCAATTAAGCTAGTTTGCTTATTGAGAGAAATAATTGGAACTAAGAAAACATGAATAAACGAAGGACAACTAATAAAAGGAAGGCCAAGATCCAATAAGACCATGTTCTTTTGGAATTAATTTCAGTTCAGTTTAAATGAATTCAGTTCAGCTCAACTGCTGATGAGTTTAAACTTTAGTTTTTAATTAAATTTAGTTCAAATTCATTCAATTCAAAAGAACAAAGCCTATAAAGCCACCAAACAACTCAATAATATTGAAACAATTAATGGGTGATGTATCAAACCTTACACCAGTATAAAAATATTTAATTTATTTTATAAAGGATAAATTGATTTTAATGATCCTATATTTTGGAGGTTTGCTCAAAAAACAAAATAATTGTACCTTTAAATTATTACAAAATAATCCCATTTTATATACCATTTTCTTAAAATAACCCGTCCTAGTAATTTTTCTTTTTTAAAATAGGTTAGATTTTGGGTAATATGGCTCATTTTAAGAAGATAGTATATAAATGTGTGATTATTAATTAAAGGTGAGATTATTTTAAGTAGATCAACAAAATGTGAGATTATTATAATCAATTTTTTCTATTTGTAAATTGTTAAGTACATAAAAATATTTATTAAAATCACACATCATTGATACTAAAATGACTGATTATATATATATATATATATATATATATATATATATATATATATATATATATATATATATATAAACTTTTGGTCTTCTTATACCTAGCTCCAAAAAAAGCTTTTAAAAAAAAAAAATCATTTTTCACTTTCAGTCTTCTTATACGTATATCAAGATCCAAGTGTTGTTCACTTTTTTGATACAATAAATATTGACACTTCAAAATTGATATTGACACTAATGATTATGAGAGTCAATATTTAATGGTGTACTTACAATAAGTATCAATATCAATATGAGGAGGCAAATGATTTATGCACCACCAAACAGAGGTAACACTTTAGCTAGTACGGAGTACACGAAAGTGCATTCCTTCCAAATTTAATTTTGAGACTCCTCTTTGTAAGACCACATATTTGCTATATTGCTATACTCACATAATAAAGTCCCAAAACAAAAATTAGAGTGTCAAAATCACTTCTTATGTTAACATCATTTCTCTTAAACCAAGGGGATATAAATCTAAGATTTTCCATAATAAAAGAAGATGAGAATGCCATCAATTATGGAGTGAGTAATACTGCTTCTAACTCCCTTATTGGGCAGAAGCCAATCCCCTTTTATTGTTTTCCACAAATGAACCAACCCAATCCAATTAATTATTTCATTCATTACAATGTTTACCCCACCCTTATTCAATGATCCCACTAATAGGGGCATTCAAGTAAATTCACCTCTAAATATATGTTTACTGTATTTTTTTATATAAACCTCCATCAAAACAGGCAACTAGGCAGGCAAGTACCCTGTACTCCAGTATTCCTGTACCCTCCTTAAAAGTCTTAATAACACCAACAACCCTCCAAAAAGCCGGCCACAAAATGACCCCTTTTAATCAGTCCGGTGACCGGTTTACCGGCAATTCCAAGTTTCCCTATTCTCACTTCACCATGATTCTTTCTCTCTCCTGCCACGTGTCTTTCCTCGGTTTCCTATACCGTCATACATATACGCCGTCAATTTCCCCTTAACCTTTTACTCCCACCCACCCCCTCTTTTTCCTTCACCCTTTAACGACATTTCAACAAACCCTGTCTCTCTCTCTCTCTCTCTCCAAATTTCTCCCCTTTTCTCCCTTTACAAAACCCTAATTTTTTCCCATCCATGTTTATCAGATCCATGGATGAAGACGACGAAATTCAGTCACACCCTTCATCCGACAATCCATCTCACACCCCTCCTCCACCGCCGCCGCAACAACCACCACAATCACAGCCGCCGCTGCCGCAACCGTATCCACAGCCATAACTTTCGAATCAAATAATTGTGACCGTTGCAGCAGCACCACCATCATCGATTCCTATGTCCATTCCATTGCCGCCGCAGCAGAGCTCATCCAATCTAACCTTAGCTCTTTAGATCCAGCAATTCTCCAGACCTCCTTCCGCCGCTCCTTTCAGCGGCGTTACCGGTGGTGGTGGTGGTGGAGGAAAAGAGGATTGCTGGAGCGAAGGAGCAACTTCAGTGTTAATCGACGCATGGGGAGAGAGGTATGTGGAGTTAAGCAGAGGGAATCTCAAACAAAAACACTGGAAAGAGGTCGCTGACATTGTCAGTAACCGTGAATATTATGCGAAGCCTCCGAAAACCGATATTCAGTGCAAGAATCGCATCGACACGGTGAAGAAAAAGTATAAAATTGAGAAGCAGAAGATTGTTGCGGGTTGTGGGCCCAGCACCTGGTCATTCTTTGAGCGGCTCGATCGTCTTATTGGCTCATCTGCAACTCTGACCGCTGCTACTGCGACTGTTTCTTCCGCGGAAACACTGTCATCACAGGCGGTTCCCATAAGAATTCCGGTTGGGATTAGACCGTTGCCGCTTCCGTTCTCGCCTGGCTACCTCCAAACTCCACCTCATTTACTGCCTCAATCTCATCAACATCAACAACCACCACAACATCGACAACATTTTCATCATCAACAACAACAACAACTATGTCAACACCATCAACAGTTTATTCACCAACGACAACAGTCGATGCAGAATTTCAAAGTTAGGACACCTCCTAATGGAGTGCCCCATCTGAGGTATAATGCAAATACTAGTAATAACAACACTGATTCTGGTAGTGGAAATGTTAATCACATTCATAGTATTTACAATAGTGGTAGTTGGAGACCACAATTTCAGCATCAGTTTAGGAGGATGCCACAGGCCATTACAATGGTGGATTCGGATTTGGAGGGGGATGAGGAAGAGTGATCAAACGGTGATTCAGGGGATAGTTTACCACCTGAGAGAAACGTGGGATTCGGGCAGAGGAAGCGACCAAGGGTCGAATCGAAGCGAGGAGGAATTGAGAGAGGGAAAGAGAAAGGGAAAGTGAAGAGGAAAGAGAACAAAGAGGCGGTGAAGGTGTGGGGGATTTCAGTGAGGGAGTTGACAACGATGATATTGAAGTTCGGGGAGGCGTATGAGGCGGCGGAGACTGCGAAATTGCAGCACATTGCAAAAATAGAGAAGCAAAGGATGAAGTTTGCCAAGGAATTGGAGTTGCAAATGATGAAGTTTATGATGAAGACACAACTTCAGATATCCCAATACAATGGGAATGTAAATGGGAGTAATAACAGTGGTAGTAGATGTAACGACCCGTATTTTATCAGCGTTGTTTTCGGAGAAAAACAACAATACGAATCAATGATTAATTAAAAGTTTACGATTCTAAGTTTATTTATTAATAGCGGAAGCTCTAAACTATTCTATTCATTAAAGAAATTATAAAACTGTTCGGAAAGTCCAATAAAATGTCCATTACAACTGGGACTCCATAGTTCATTATTAACATTAAAACTGCTAAGTATCCATTGAAATAATTATTACAAAGGCTAGGAAAGGTATAAAATACTAAGTTCCTCGCTTGCTCACAAACCCAGCCCTTGCATATACCCCAATCATTCTTCTTCCGTACCTGTAAAAGGGATTTTGGGGTCCACAGTCAGTGGGGAGTAATTAGCTTGTTCTACTTAATCAGTAGAACCCAATTAGAAATATAATAGCAAGAATAGATTCACGAAACATTCATCATAGCAAGTCAACATAAAAATTATAATTCAAGTACACAGCGGAATAAATCATAACAGGAATCAAATCTAGACACACAAAGACGACTCAACTCATTCCTAGACTTCTAGACTTCTTCATTGACTCTCAATTTATAGTTCATTTCAAGTGTTAATCCATGACACAGTAATATGCTCGTAGGGGAAACTTTAACTCTTCCCCAACTTTCCTTGTCTCATGCCGGTCAACCACGAAGGGTCATTTTCCCGAGCACTGGGATCCAGAACTGTCCCAAAACCGCAGAAGGGACAGTGGCTTCGACTATACCTATGTTCATGGCACTTTAGCAACTAGATAGGCGGTCACTTCATAGTTAATTATCTTTTCCAGTTCACAGTTTAACTTTCATTGACACAAATTGACTTCTAGTCAATTCTAGTTCATCTTAACTTGACTCAAAATTCTAGACCCAAACGTAATATGCTCGACATTCAACTAAACCACACGAAAATTCCTCATGCAACGTAATTATTCAATACAACAAATTCATACGTAAAAATATGCAATAGCCATAATTCCACAATACATTTCAATCAATAGAACAGGATAGAATTCGAAAGCTTACCCGTTACTTACCATGACCACACGCCATTCTTGTGATGACAATAATACAATATTTCATCATTAAACAACATACAAGCAATTCAATCCTAAATATAAATTACAAGTTTAATCTAACGATATAATTTCAAGTGCATAATCAAATTCTAGTTCTTAAGTTTTTTTTTTTAAATCATAAAAATCAAGTCTTTATTGTCTTCTTTCCACTCGGCATTTTCGAAAAAAGAACAACAAGAACTCAAGTTCTAATCTAGGTAAAATACAAGCTTTAATTTAATTAATTTTAGTAATTTCAAGAACAAGTTCATATTCTAATTTTTTATCATAAAAACAAGTAAAAATCAAATCCTTTATTCATGATATGCCACACGGCCCTTTTATAAAAATAAACAAAAATTTACCTTTTTCTTTTATAATTCTAGAAATATCAAGATTGGACTAATAATATTAGATTAACATAATAAAAATCAATACTTTAATTATTCACAAGATTTTCGAACCAATTGATGATCAAATCAAAATTAACACACGGTTTTATCAAGAGAATAATCAAGGTAAAATCTTTATATTTCAAGAACTGTATTAGATAAATATTTAATTCAAGATTATCATTAAAGATTAAAGTTAGATCAAGATAATACCAAAAAGATTAATTAATTTTTATCATGCAAAACATTCAAACCATATTGGTGTCACACGGCACACTTGAATACCACATTCATAAATTATTCTAAAGATAATCCAACAATTCCAAGTAGCAAGAATCATATAACAATCATAGAATAAGGTGAAAGCATGAAATAAACTTGTCAAATATTCATAGAATTATACTTATGGCACTCGACATTCATGGCAAATATTCAACATAGTTATCGAAATTACACAATCATGATTCTAAGCAATCCTACATAGTTCTAACCCTATTCTATTAATTATAAAACTAATTAATCCTATAGATTAAATAAAACAAACTAATTACCTAATGATGATGGGTTTGGTTCGAAAACTTCAAGGCAAGTCACAGTTTTTTGCTTTTCTTCCTTTGCCCCTCTTGCTCCTATTCTTGGGTTGATGAATCAATGGAGAGTTGTTTAGAAGTTTTTCCTTCTCTTGAATTTTGTTCTCTTGAGAGGATGAAAATATTGTAGCAAGTTATTGTTGTTTTGTTGAGTTAGCCGTGGGGTTTATTTAACAACAAGGGGGGCTCTTTTCCTCCTAAATTTTAGTAAAGATTTTAGGATAAAAGTTTGATTTTTAGGTGAGGGTCAATTATAGATATCTAGCCTAATAATTTTAGTAAATGAATTGAATTAATCAAATAAAGAAAATAGAAAGGGAGGGCCGACTCTTTGGGGGGTTTTACCTGGTAAAACATTGTAGAGGATTTGGGCCAAGATTAATAATTAGGCTTACTATCAAGTAGTGTTAAATCACTGTAGAGGATTTTTTTTTAATTTTTTTTTTTTTGAGTTGGGTTCAATAATGAATATCAAGTGGTGTTAAAATGACATTATTAATGAATTACTCGTGGTGAGACTATGAAATAATGATCACCAAGGGATAGGTTTATTAAAATCTATTTTTTTTAGAGAATGTGGTTAGATGATTACTTTTTATTCAGAGAATTTGACTGCTGATTTAGATACTTGATTGTTTAAAGGTGTTTGATAACACATAGCTGGTTGCTTAGAGTTTTGTTGTGTAAAATGACATTTATGTACATTTAAAAATAAATTGGTAGGTTTTAATAGATTTAAATATGTGGATAAATTAGTCAATTAATATTTCTCTCTCCAAAACTCTGAAGAAAACTCAGCTTTTTCTAAAGAGAGTTTTTATCAAAGTTTTTGGTACAAAACTCTCTTTTAAACTCTATTTTACCAAACACCAAAATTAGAATTCTGATTGGTCAAAACTCTAAACTCTCTTAACCAAACAAGGCCAAAAAATATGAAATAAGTGCTTATTACTTTAGTAAATACCGGTGCTATATATAGATATAGATTCTATAAGTGCTCCCTTTATGTCCAAAATTTTCATTAAAATGCACACTAGTTGTATCATGTGCTCGATTCTTACTTTCATTGTATGAAAAAAATAATTCATCGATCATTTGCTTGCTAGATTGACAAATATTAATTAATGCCTAATGGGTCTTAACTCTTAAGTTATTGGGCATTTATCTAATTAGGAAAAATTAAAGCATGAAGTGACTATAATTATTTTTTACGTTGATAGGGTTATTAGTAAATTTTATTACAAGCATTAAAAAAAAATCAAAAAGTAATTACTCTAAACACAGATTTATTCTCTTAAAATGCTTAAGAGCACGAGCAATAATTATCCTCTTTTTTTTTTTTTTATTGGACCATTTTGAAGAAGATATAAGCTAAGATTTCCTACTAGCTTTGCCCTTGTGCTATCTTTAAAAAAAAGTAAATAAAAAATGTCAAAATGAAAAAATGAGAGGAAAAAAAATAAATAAGAAAGAAAAACAAAATCTCATTAATTGTGTATGTTGTGAATGCTCTAATGCATGAACTCTTGGAAAACAAATTATTTCCACCAGAGCACATATTGAATTATACTACGTACTTGTTTTTTTTTTCATCAATTGGACCCCAAAGCACAACTTCTATAACAATTTATATATCAAGTTGACAATGTCCATAGATTCACAATGGGCCTGAAAGGAGCCACGTGCGGTAGGTTTTCCATGTGTTCTTTAATAGAAATTCTTATATACATCCGGATGTATGTTTAGTAAATTCAAAGGTAATTTCACTACAAGAAATTCACACAATGAGGGTAATTTATCATGATTAAAGAGGGCAATATGAGTATTGCTTTACTTAATGATGCCTACAAGGGCAATTATTTTTGCACTCATTGATATTAACTATGAAGACAATATGATTATTTTGCCTTCTACTTTTGAAACTTTGCCCTATTTGACAATAAATAAAGTGTTTAAATCAAGGAAAGCAAAATGTATTGCCTTTGTTGATGATCAATGAAGGCAATTTTGTTTGCCATTTTTGAATTGAATCAAAGAGGGCAAACATCTAAAATTGGCTTTGAAACCTAATACAACGGGGTTACAAGGGCAACATGAGGGCAATACTAAAATTGTCATTATAACCTAAGAAGACAAATTTTGTATCATATAGGACAATTTTAATCGTCTTTCTTGAACACATTTTTTGTAGTGTTTTGCTCGATCAATTTATTTTTTTGCTCATTTTAAAATTTATAATAAGTAAAATTATTTAAAAAGAGCGTTAAAACACTTTAGATGCAATTATTACCTTTAATTTACGTATATCTGGGTATATAGTAGACCCATTGTCTGGGGAGGTGAAGATTCAAACACCGAAAATTGCGTTCTACTCCCGGCCCGTAGACTATATATATATATCAGATCACTTGAGCTAGGGGATGTGTCAATGTATGTGTATATATATAAGTGAAAGTATTGTGTCGGACGGTCCGACTGTCGAACCGTCTAACACTTGTATTTTTTTTAACAACTCATGGGGATCCAGGTTTAGTAATATGTGTCCAGGTCAAAGAAATATGTGTCCAGGTCCAACAACATTTGTCCAGGTCCAACAATATATATCCAGGTTAAACAAGTTTCACCAGGTTTACAAATGTCATCAGGTTTATAAATAGATTTCCAGGTTTAACAATATATGTCCAAGTTAGACAGATATGTGTCCAGGTTTAACAATATGTATCCAGGTCCAACAATATGTTTTCAGGGTTACAAATTTGTGTCCAAGTTTAAAGATATATGTCCAGGTCTACCAATACATGTCCAGGTTTAACAATATGTGTCCAGGTTTAACAACATATGTCCAGGTCCAACAATATGTGTCCAGGTTTACAAATATGTTTCCAGGATTACAAATTTGTGTTCAGGTTTACAAACATGTGACCAGGTCTACCAATACATGTCCAGGTTCAACACATATGAGTCCAGATTCAATCATATGTGTCCAGGTCTAGGGGACTGATCTAACAGAAACGTTATTGTCAGACCAGTCTCACACAATACCTTCTCTGTATATAATGTCTAAACCATACTCCTTAATCCCAAACATTATCGTGTACTATACTTCATATAATCAACACTAAGCTAGTATCATAAATAGAAGGACAAGAAGTCCAATATCACGAAAAAAACATAACATTTCAAATAGAAAAAAGTCTAACAAGTTTGTTGAAAATTGACATTTAACTAAAAATAAATAAATAAATAAAATAAAAATTCAACGAAAGTGCTAACTAGAGAGTAGAATTACTTTCTACTTATGACATCAGACAAAATATGATTCCACTAAATTGGACCATTAAAAATATTTTTTAATATTATTTTTTAAAAGTCTTTTTTATGTTAGTTCACACATTATGTTCAACCCACATATTAGGGCTCGTTTACATTAGCTGAATAGAGATGAATTGAACTGAACTGAACTTAATAGAAATGAATTGAACTGAACTGAGTAGAGGTGTATTAATTGAACTTAATAGAAATAAACTGAACTGAACTTAACTGAACTGAATATAATCTGAAATAAACAAGCCCTTAATGGTTAGTGGACATTGTATGTGCTTATGTTATGGAATGTGAAATAAGGTGTTTTTCTTTGATCTTCACCTATTTTCATAACTTAATTTGCGACAAGAGGTCCCATTGTCCCAAAGCATTGATGTAGTGTCTCACGCAACCAACTAACTATTCAAAGCCAAATACTATTACTAATTAATCGTACCAATCACAATGAATAAAAATTTCCTCTATTATTCAACCATGTATGGAGTATATTATAAGAAACACTTATTACTCCCTTTTAAGACTGAGCTGAGCGCAGTCCAAACCGCAATCAAAACTGTATCGTCAGAAGACAAATATCAACAAAAAAAAAAAAACTTAAGTCGATAGTTACATTGAAGTCCAAGAATTATTGGTTTTATTCTATTACGTCCTCTCACATGAGTGCCCATAGGGCTTGAACATGGGTCTCGTTTATCTAGTTTTAATTGTTTCACTTTGAAAGTAGAGGTGAATGAGATTCGAATCAGTGACCTTTTTATCAATTTGACTTTAATATTATGTCAGCGGACCATCTCAATAAAAAATTTAAGTTAATAATTGAAACCTTTGATTTGGTCCTTTGATATGGTATCAGAGTGACACAGAGGTAGCGGGTTCGAATCTCATTCGCTCCTCCTTTACAAAGTGGGATTAATTAGTTTCAGATATGGTAGGCTTGTATTGCACTCACATTACAAGCCTAAAAGGTCTTTCATATAAGGGAGTGATAAAGTATACATAACATAATCTTCGGCATCAACCATCAACTTATAAATTTTGGTTGAAATGGTCATTTCACATACATGTATTTTTAATTTGTGATTTCGTTTACAGTTTGATTTTATTTTTAGTTTGCCGCGATATTGCGGTTTAGTTTGGTTTACGTAGAGTTTTAAACCGAATCAAATTGCAAATTGTAACTCGCATATATATAATTTTTGTATTTAAGAAAATAAGAATCTTTAAAACTTGTTCTTTTAGAGTAATATTGTTGTTCTAGTACAATTTATATACTTCCTCCGTAAATGAATTCTTACAACAAAGGAATTTTCATGTATGTCGAGACATAACTTTGAACATTAATATCTCTAATTATGTATTTTAAAAAATTATAATCATCACTAAATAATAAAAAAAAAAAAAAAACTACAAGTTGAGACGAATCCAACGAGATCTCACATGACTATATTTTTCTTTATATATAAGCGACAAATTACGGTTAAAGTGGAAGTTATGAATAGTGTCAAAAACATATTTTTTGCAAGAATTCATTTACGGATGAAGTATATATAAGATTTGGCCACCTATTCAGATTGCAACTGCTTTGAATTGAACTAATAAGCCTTGGTCACCGTTCAGCTAAGAACTTATTAACTCTGACAGGATATAACCTATTCAGCGCTGATAAACCTTTATTATCACTGATAAAATAAGTTGGAAAACTTATATTTATAAGGTTCTTAATTAGCAATTAAGTTCAACATTAATATATAAATCCAAGAAAATATTTTTATTTATGAGTGGTGGTATTACACTTACAAAGGACAACTAAGGATATTTTGTGTATGTATATGGATCGGGAAGTGATGAAGAAATTGGTGTTGATGATTAAACGGGTGCAAGTTTCCAAATTAAATAACAAAGATGCAATGTGTGACATCAAACCTTAGTTTTAGTTTTATGTTTCATTACAAAAGTGAAAAAAGAGTTGGGGATTCGATGATCCTATTTTAGCAGATCGATTTACGTGAAAGAGAATTAATTAGCTGTTTGATTATGTGGTCTAAGATTATCATTACTTATCTTGGTTTTTCTTAACTTTTCTGAACTAATCCGAACTTTTTATAATTTATCTGAATTTTTTCTGAACTTATTTTTCTGAAAAAAAGGTAGAGGGGCAACATTCGAGGCTTTTGATTGATAGATATTTGTAATTGTTCCATATTGCTAGAGAATTCATGTTACAAAGGTTGTAATTCTATTATCTATATATATATTATTTTGATTATTCATTTTTAATTATAATATATTGTTTTGTTGCTATAAATGTTAGGAAAGTATTTCATGAAATTCCGCTAATCGATCGTGTATCTATAAATTCCTACATTACGCTTGTAATGCTTGTATGCTACGTAAAAGACTATAATATATATTATGCTAATTTACCATTTTTGTATTGCGATCGAGGTTTTTAGCCAGACTCTACTAAAACCTATAATCCAAGCACTTACACGCGATGAGGTTTGAATTCGTGATCTCTTGGTTTTGAGCTGACATTAAAACCATATACCAAACATCGCTATGGTTATATGCTAAGTTTGTTGTGATCCTATAGGTCGTGTGGATAAAATATTTTTTTAGCTATTAGCGAGATAAATAAACTATTTAATTAGTTTGATCTAGAGTTACCCTATTTATTATTGTCTATTTAAGTATTAATTTTTATTTTATTTACTAAATAGATCGCATTTAGATTGGGACATTCACTAACTTATATTTATATATAAATTGGACCAAAATCTAATTTCAAATCCAACTTGATTACTTGTCAACTTTAAATCAATATTCCGACATTGAAAATCAATGTGAAACACACACAAATCACTTTAGTTTCCGTGAGTACTACCTTTTTTTTCAATTAAAACCAAGCATACACATATTTAAGTGTCTAAAACAAATATTCAAAAATCAAAATTCAAAGTAACATTCAAAACTATCCATGTTCCTTTGCCAAAAAAAAAAAAAAAAAAAAAAAAAACCTATCCATGTTTTTTTTTTTTTTGAAAAATTTGCCACTAACCACCTAAAGTACCAAAAGTTGTGAACAACTACCATATTTTTTTTTTAAATTTAACTACCAATTAAGTGCCAAAAAATTGCAAACCACCACTCATTTTAAACACCGTTAACTTAAATCACAATTAAACCTTAATTAAACCACTTAAATCGTAATAAAACCTTAATTAATCTTAATTAACACTTTTTATTAAAAAAAATAGAAAAATAAAAAGAAAATCTGGAAAATCTGGGGGAGGGGGAGGGGTGGCTGAGGGGTTTTCTTTTCTTCTAATTTTCCAGATTTGTTTTCCTTTTTTTTAAAATAAAAAGTGTTAATTAAGATTAATTAAGGTTTAATTAAGACTTAAGTGGTTTAATTAAGGTTTAATTGTGATTTAAGTTAACGGTGTTAAAATAGGTGGTTGTTTGCAACTTTTTGGCACTTAATTGGTAGTTAAATTGAGATACTTTCTACTTTCTACTTTCTACTTTCTAGCAATATATTTGTGATCTTGTTTTGCCAATTTCGACATCAAATAAAATTGATCTCCCTTATTATGAATTGGTAAACTTTTTATGCGCTGCATGAAAACCATTTGAAAACTTTAAGAAGAATCTTTAATTTATTTAGGTGTAAAAAAATCTACTTAAAATAATGAGGGTCAGTTTAGATTTTGGGGGCTCTATTTAAAATACTAATTAGTAAAAAAAAAAAAAAAATCAAAATCACCTCACTCAAGGTATACGATTGGGCCCTTATACTGGTCCTATCTCAGGATGCCAGTTAGGGGTGCTTATTGAGCAGAGCAGCTTGCGAGCTACTCGAGCTTGACTCGGTCAAAGTTCGTCTCGATATGGCTCGTGCTCGCTCGAATTAGCTCGAAACTCGATAAAATTACAGATTAATCAATAATTGTCTATATGAAATCATTGAAAATAATTTAATATAATAAATAAATAAATAATTTGATTGACACTTTAAGAATATAATATAATTTTTAATATAATTTAATATAATATATTAATACACTTTAAGAATAAAATTTATCTATAGAAAAAACAACATAATCTATAATTTGTCTTTAAAAAAATTGAAATTCAATAGGGCCAAAACATTAAACGAGCAACTCGTTATCGACTCGAGCTCGACTCAAAACCTAACGAGCAACACCCAACTAGAGATCGACTCGCTCGATAAGCACCCCTAATGCTAGTATAAGGGGGGAGGGGAAATCCCAGTAAATACTGGGGTGAGGACTCGAACCTGGGACACGGCCCAGGAACGGAGGCGCGGCTCCCAGTGAACCTCTGCCTCGGTATACATGTACACATGTTTTTCAAATCAATGGATGTACTCTTTTCTTCTTTTAAATAATTTATTTATCTTTTTGTTGACAATGTTAATTAGTTGTGTTTTGTTTTGTTTTAGGCTTTGAACATGATGTTTCTTGAATGTAGTGTTAATTTAATCTCAGCTTGCGCGACTAGTTTTGTTTGCTAGCAACAACTCATCCTTAAATAAGCAATTAATCCTTATAATGAGGATATATATGAGCTTAATTTGTCAAGATTCAACCCTTACCACCCGCCAAGAATTATGATTAGTTTTTTGTGCGTGCAATGCGTGAGATATTATAATATTTATTAACAATATTAACTTGACAATAAAATTAATCAGTTTCCACATAATTTTAAATAATTTTTTAAAAAAAAATTAATCTAGTTTTTGCTTTCGCTTATACATATAATAATTGTTAATCAAAAGATCAAGTGAAAGGAAAAAAACAAGATTAAATTTTAAAAAAATCAAAAAAAATCATTTAAATGTTTTTTTTTATTATGTGGGAACATATTAATTTTTATTGCAAGCTGATGTTGTTAACAAATTTTAAGATCGCATGCATAAAAAAAATAAGATTTATTTCAAATTTAATTTGAGAAAACATTGATATTATATTAGGTTGAATTATTATTAGTTAATCAAAAGATTGACTTAATTTGATAATGTCGGATAAATAGTAACACAAGTATATACTGTTGTGATTATAAAACTGCATTATTTCTTGCATGAAGTGATTGACCAATTTTTATTCTATAGCAAATTATTTTAGAAGTTACACAATAATCTTTAAAAATTGAGCATGACATAGTTAAAGTTACATAATTTAATCGAAAATTCGAGACACAATTATTATAAGAAGTATGTAAAAATAAAGATTACTTTATTCTTTTTTTTTTTTTGTGTGTGTGTGTGTTGGGGGGGGAGATCACTGGACTAAGGCTCTGTTCTTTAGGACTGATCTGATCTGGTCTGATCTGATTTGAGTTTATCTGATCTGATCTGATTTGAATTATTTTTATTTTTATTTTTGTTTTTATTTGTATTTGTATTTTTATTTTTATTTTTATTTTTATTTTTATAATTGTAATACTTATTTTTTTATGAGAAATGTAATGCATGTTATATTTACTAAAATAATAATAATAATTATTATTATTAATATTATAATTATTATTATGATAGCCCATTTCATTTCACCTCTTCATTCAATCTCACTCCAAAACTTCAAATAATAATATTAATACTAATAATAATACTAGTACTACTACTACTAATAATAGTAGTAGTAGTAATAATCACCGCCGAAAAATTTGACCAAACCGTCACCGAAAAAGTCGACCGAATAATCACCACCGGAAAAGTCATTCCGAAAATCGTCGCCGAAAAACTCGGCCTGAAAACCATCGCTGGAAAAGTTGGCCGAATGATCATCGTCGGAAAAGTCAGTCCGAAAACTGTCTCCGAAAAACCCGGCCTGAAAATCGTCGCCGGAAAAGTCGGCCGAATAATCACCGCCGGAAAATTCAGTCCGAAAACCGTCGTCGGAAAAGTCATCCCGAAAACCGTCGCCGAAAAACTTGGCCTGAAAATCGTCGTCGGAAAAGTCGGCCGAATAATCACCGCCGGAAAGTCAGTCCGAAAACCGTTGTCGAAAAAGTCGTCCCGAAAATCGTCGCCGAAAAACTCGGCTTGAAAATCGTCGGCGGAAAAGTCGGTCAAATAATCACCGCCGGAAAAGTCAGTCCGAAAACTGTTGTCGGAAAAGTCGTCTCGAAAACTGTCGCCGGAAAACTCGTTCGAAAACCGTCGAGCGGAAAAACGATGCTCGAAATTAATAATAATAATAATAATAATAATAATAATAAGAATAATAATAATAATAAAAGAGTAATAATGTCTGATCTGATCTGATTTGAGTTTGTCTGATCTGATCTGATCTAATTATTATATCTTTTAAGTCCAAAAGAAGAGGCCTAAACATGTTAGTAGAAATTGGAGTAGTACTAACACGTACTAACAATATCTGATACCGTGATACAATATTTATAGTAGTAGTCCTTAACTAATATACTGGAGTGAATTTAGAATAAATAGAGTGAAAGCATTGTTTCGGACGGTCCGAGCGTCCAACACTTGTATTTTTTTAAAAAAAAAAAACGCGACGGAATCAGGTTTAGCAATATGTGTCCAGATCAAACAAATTAAATATGTCTCCACTCTCCAGGTCCAACAACATTTGTCCAGATTTAACAATATGTTTTCATCAGGTTTACAAATGTCATCAGATTTATAAATAGATTTCCAGGTTTAACAATATGTGTCCAAGTTAGACAGATAAGTGTCCAGGGTTAACTATATGTGTCCAGCCGTCCAGGGTTAACACTATGCATGTGTCCAGGGTGAACAATATGTGTCAAGGTTAAACAAAGTTTCATCAGGTTTACAAATATGTGTTCAGGTTCAACAATGTGTATTCGTTCAACAATATATGACCAGATTTAACAATATGTGTCCAGGTTTAACATATGTTTCCAGGTTACACAACTTTTTACCAGGTTTACAAATTTGTATACAGGTTCAACAATATATGTCCAGGTTCAATAATATGTGTCTAGGTTTAACAATATGTGTCCAGGTTAAACAAGTTTTCGCCAGATTTACAAATTGTGTCCAGGTTCAACAATATGTGTCCAGGTTCAATAATATATGTCCAGATTTAACAATATGTGTCCAGGTTAAACAGGTTTTCACTAGGTTTACAAATTTGTGTCCAGGTTCAATAATATATGTCTAGATTTAACAATATGTGTCCACATTTAACAATATGTGTCCAGGTTTACAAATATTTTTTCAGGGTTACAATTTGTGTCTTGATTTACAAATATGTGTCCAGGTCTAACAATACATGTCCAGGTTAAACACATATGTGTCCAAATTCAACAATATGTATCCAGGTTCAGGGACTAGTCTGACAGTAACGTTACTGTCACTACAAAAAATATTTTCAAGAAGGACAATTAAAATTGCCCTATTTTATACAAAATTTGTCTTCTTAGGTTATAATGACAATTTTAGTATTGCCCTCATGTTGCCTTTGTAACCCCGTTGTATTAGGTTTCAAAGCCAATTTTAGATGTTTTGCCCTCTTTGATTCAATTCAAAAAGGGCAAACAAAATTGTCTTCATTGATCATCAACAAAGGCAATAAATTTTGCTTTCCTTGAGTTAAACATTTTATTTATTGTCAAATAGGGCAGAGTTTCAAACGTCTAAGAAGACAAAATAATCATATTGTGTTCATTGTTAATATCAATGAGTGCAAAAATAATTGCCCTTGTAGGCATCATTATGTAAAACAATACTTATATTGCCCTCTTTAATCATGATAAGTTGCCCTCATTGTGTGAGTTTTTTATAGTGTGTCAGACCGGTTTGACAAAATACCTTCTCACAAATATAATATAGAGAATAAAAGGTGTTATAGGGTCACTTTTTCTGTCAACTAGAGTAATTTTATACGTCTAATATTGCTAATTTTATTTCTCAAGAAATTGAACCTTTGACTCCACGCATCTAAATTAGCATTCATCCACCATTGCTAATAGTAAAGCGTACTTATGACTTTTGAGTCACTAAAATTTAAAGGATCAATTCACAGTTCTGTAAAAGTCTAATATGAGGATTACTATTTTATACTCATATAATATATGCAATTATGCACTATCATATCTTGTCTATCTATTATGGACATATGAAGATAGACCTCCGGCGTGGTACAAGAGTCCACCTTACAACCGTGAAATTACGAGTCTGATTCTTATTACCAACCTCCCTCCCTCAATAAATATAAGTGCAATATCAGCTTGGTATTCCTGTAAAAGGGGCCGTGCGTTGGAGGTATTAACGTTACTTTTTTATAAAAAAATTATCATGGAAATATCTACCATTTACACGCACCAAGGCTATATCTTATCTATACGTGATATTGTTAAATACTTCCTCCTCTTGAGAATGATATCTCATTGTTGATGCTTTCATGTTGGTTGGAATTAGACAATATGGCCCTTATATAGCTACATCAGTTCCTGCTGTCAACTTTTGTAATATGAAGTACACGTAATAATGTAGCACATGATTTCTTCGGTCTCCACCCAAGTCTTGGCAACAAATTTACAACTACATTTGTCTTGCAAATTTAAAGTTTTTTTATTGACAATTATATCGTGTTTATATCAACTCATTTACATAAATAGATCGCATTTATTGAGAAAGTACTAATCTAAAACAAGGATTTAATTCAGAAATTTTTAAGGATAATTTTGCAGTTTTACATATTAGTAGAGGTGCCTAGATAGATGGGCACAACATGAGTTAAGCTCAGCCCGGCCTAGCATGAGCCTGCCAGTGGCACGACACAACATGTGAGGCACGCTTATATGCCACGGGATGTGCATTGATAACATTTTCAAAATTTAGCACGAGCATGACGGGCTGGTCCACTAAGTGGCACGATCATTATGAGGAAAAATCATAAAAATTATAAAATATTACTCTGGCACGAGGCTTAGGCCCCGTTCTTTAGGACTGAGAAAACATGAACTTAAATTAAATTAACTGAACTTAAATTATATTAACTGAACTTAAATTAAATTAACTGAACTTAAATTAAATTAACTGAACTTAAATTAAATTAACTGAACTTAAATTAAATTTTATTTTTATTTTTATTTTTATTTTTATTTTTATTTTTATTTTTATTTTTATTATTTTTTTATTTTTTATTTTTTATTTTTTATTTTTTATTTTTTTATTTTTTTTTTTATTTTTTTTTTTATTTTAATTTTAATTTTAATTTTTATTTTAATTTTTATTTTTGTTTAAATTTTTATTTTTTATTTTATTTCTATTTTTTTTTAAAAAATTATTTTTTAAAAAAAAATTATTTCTATTTTTTTAATTTATTTTATTTATAATTCAAAGTAAACCCTAAAACCTTCATTTTCACCGCCGAAAAATCGTCGTCGAAAAACTCGGCTGAAAAATTACCGTTGGAAAAGTCACTCCGAAAACCGTCGCCGGAAAAGTTGTCCCGAAAATCTTCGCTTAAAAACTCGGCCTGAAAATCGTCGCCGGAAAAGTCGACCGAATAATCACCACCGGAAAAGTCAATCCGAAAATCGTCGTCGGAAATGTCGTCCCAAAAAATCGTCGCCGAAAAACTCGGCCTGAAAATCGTCATCGGAAAATTCGACCGAATAATCACCGTCGGAAAATCAGTCCGAAAACCGTCGTCGGAAAAATTGTCCCGAAAAATCGTCGTCGAAAAACTCGGCCTGAAAATCGATGCGGAAAAGTCGGCCGAATAATCAACGCCGAAAAATCAGTCTAAAAACTGTCGTCGGAAAAGTCGTCCCGAAAATCGTCGTCGAAAAACTCGGCCTGAAAATCGTCGCCTGAAAAGTCTGCCGAAAAATTATCGCCGAAAAATCAGTCTGAAAACTGTTGTCAGAAAAGTCTTCCCGAAAATCGTCGCCGAAAAACTCGGCCGAAAATCACCGCCGGAAAGGTTAATCCGAAAACCGTCGTCGGAAAAGTCGTCCCGAAAAACGTCGCCGAAAAACTCGTCCTGAAAATCGTCGCCGGAAAAGTCAACCGAATAATCAACGTCGGAAAAGTCAGTCCGAAAACCGTCGTCGAAAAATGTCGAGCGGAAAAACGATGCCCGAAACTAATAATAATAATAACAATAATAATAATAATAATAATGATAATAATAATAATGAGATGAAATTAAATTAAATTAACTGAACTTAAATTAAATTAACTGAACTTAAATTAAATTAAATTAAATTAAGTCAATAGAAGTCCTAAAGAACGGGGCCTTAGTATGACTTGGGCTGACACGAACCGTGGTGTGGATTGAGTATGGGCTTTTTTTTTTTTAACTTGTCATGAGACCCACACGACGTGTACAACTCGCGATCTTTCTTAGCTTGTTCTAAACATGACCCGACATGGCACATGGCATGTAGGTCACTAGGTTGTCCCGATACAACCCATGTCCACCTTTACATATTATGGAAGGGGAAGTTTTGTAACTATACACATTAGTAAGGATAGGTTTGTTAAAGTTGTAAATTTATCGTAATAAATCTAAATTCTGTCCACGTGTGACAAAATTTAGTCGATGACAAGATTTATCCAGACTATGGGGGTCTCTCACTTAATATACCAATTACCAATGGTATCATGTCAATCTCAATGTTCTCCAATAATATACGAATTATGTCAGTGTCTATTTCAATTCTGAATTTATCAATCTCCGCATCCACTTAACCCTTTGATTCACTTAATAAATAGGCCGAGTCATGTCAAACTTTTATATTTACATAAATGTGTCAAAATATTTGTGTCAAACTCGTTGATTTTGTTCCATGCATGTTTGGGATGTGTATATCGTGGTGGTGGTTGTAGTGGATGTTGTGATCGTGGTCCGGTTGTGTGATGTCTGGTGTTATTGTCGAAATAATCAAAGCTGTATGTTGTGTTATTGTTTTAAGTCAAGAGCAATGTGATCAATTCATTCAAAATGGAAGTGATATTTAGTAAATCCGAGGCAATAAATAAATAACAAACTACATCTTTTTGTGAGATAACCGGAGTATTGATGATTGATCTACAATACTATATAGTAGGACTTGGCCGGCTGTTGTCAATTGTAGTTGTCACCGACAAGCTCTATTTTTTCATATCAATTACCTACAAAGTTCAAATTTTGTTTCCCTCCACTAATGGTTTTTGGCCCAAGATTGTGTACCGGTCCAAATTTGAACCGGACCCAATTGGACAATTGAAATCTAATGCCTTTATTTGGTTGATATGAGAAATTAATTATCATAGAAAATTATAATTTACTCTTTTATGAACTTATTTAACTTGTTAAATTTCTAGGAATTTATAAAATTAAGGTTGAATATTTATTATATATAAAGCCAATCCAAGGAGAGTTATATATTGGGTGGGATAGTCTTTTTTTACCCCCAATCATTTCTAAAAACTCAAGAAACATCAAAGGGAAGTTATTACAAGTTGACATAAGGAAATTCATAATTTTGAATTCTGAATAAATAAACACACATATTGAATTGACATAATTTGTCATATAAATAATTTACCTTTTAATTATAGTAGAAATATGATTATATGGATGAGTGGGAATCTAACGAATAGTTAATACTTCTCTGTAATCTTTCTCAATTAAATAATTTTTTGCTCATTTTCAATTACATCTCCAAAATTTTCAATAATTGAATCTTAAACTATAAAATTAAAATCATATATTAATCAGTTGATAAATTTATTTTTTTTTAGTGGAAGAGAGTATGATCATCACACCAATATTATTAGTTAATGGAGAATACATTAAATACCTTGATTTTGCGTCCAAAAAATGCTCCTTTTTTTCATATGCAACCAATTTATTGAGTAAAATTTCAAACACAATGGACTTACAATAATGTATTCTGATCAATGGTAAAATAAAATTGTATAATCACCTATTATAAATAATTTTTTTAAATAATACATTTTTTTTTTTTTTTTTTTGCTTTTAAAGTCTCTTATTTTGGTATATATGTTTTATAATTCATCCGCAACTAACCCCACACATTGACTTTACTTTTCATTAGACCATTACAAAAAAATCTCATTTCAATTCTTCCATTTATTCCTAAGATGGTTATACTGCCTAAATTGATGCATGTACAAAAGTTATACTACCTTCGTAAAATATTATGTGCAACTAAATAAATTTTATACCTCATAATTTTATCATTTTGTTAAACATAACTTGTTATAGAAATAATATTTAAATCAAATCAAAATAATATAAAAAAATGTGAGCGGTGTGATTGACATAACTTATTACTCAGTTTAAATATTTTTTTAGAAAAAATTTATTTAGATTTATTAATTTTTTTTTAAGAAAAATGTATTCACTCTATTTCTTTAGATATTGTCATTTGAAATTTTCATGAGAAATTCCTAATTTTTTCCCATAAATAAGAAAATATACGATTATTCTTGTAGAGATTATATTTGATTCTTTTACCGAGTAAAAAAATACCATGTTTTAATACGGAGTACTATTTACTAAAATAAAATCAATGTTTTTAACAATATGCTTCAACAAATATGTTCAATTTTTTCCCTTAAAAAAGGTTCAACTTTTTTGTAACAATTTAGTAACGGATGGGAGAAGGTACAATTGAAGGTGCACTCCACATTGTTGTGTGTGTGTGTGTTTTTAAACCTAAAATAATATAAATGATATTTGACAAATAGTTTTAAAAAACAAGTTTTGAACCAATTTTAAAAAATGGAAAAAATTTATTTTGTTTTTTTTGTAAAAAAAAGGAAGGTTAATTCATTATTTGAAAGTCATACGGCATCTACAATATAATAGAAATCATTAACAGCCAAATACATATCAATATAGATCAAATTAATTTCAACTTTGACAAAACCTAGATCGTTGTAAGAGATATCTGCTAGTATGATCGCTCCTCTCTCATATCGTTATAAGAAACAACTAGGTTTTTTTTTAATGTTTATTAATTTGTTTAATCGAAACAATTTCAAGAAAACATTAATTTTGTTTTTAATTCTCTCACCACCACCACCACCACCACCACCAACCCGCCCCCACCCTCACAACCATCACCGCCACCACCAACCTCACCCTTCTTTTACATCTCATAAAAACCTCTCCCCACCAGCACCACCACCTCCACCCACTCCACTGGCGCACCCATTTCTGTACCGGTTCCGGAAGAGCGAAGAAAAAGAGGATGTTTTGTTAATAGGAACAAGAAAGTGTTTATAGCCGTAACGATCATCCCTTTCATAAGAAAAACCTCTCACCATGCACCACCCACTGCCACCACCCCTCTTTTACATCTCACAAAAATTACTCACCACCACCCTTGTTGCCATTCCCGTCCCTGCCTCGCCGCTGGTAACCCCACCACCAATACAATAATATAATAATAAGAAGTTAAAACTTATAGCAAAATCTATTAGTTTATTTAAACTCAAAAGTTAAAACAAAATACAAACAGCTTTAAAAAAACGAAACATGTTTTCAGTTTAAAAAAAACAAAAACATTATCGAATGAATCCTAAATTAATGAGTTTTTGCTGATCTACTTTTTTTTTTACCCGTTCAACATTACATCTTCACTGAGGGTCCGTTTACTTTGGTGTAAAATATTTTCGATGTAAAATGATTTTCCATGAAAACCCTTTACGTTGGAAAACTCATTTTCATAGAAGTTTTCCAATGTTTACTTGCATGGAAAATAAGTTTTACTCCTAAATTTGGAGGAAAATGTTTCTAATAGGGTGTAAAATGAGGTTTCACCCAAAGTTTTACATTTTATTTTTTCACCCAAAGTAAACGATGTAAAATAGGAAAACTGTTTTCAGGGAAAACATTTTTCGCTCTAGTAAACGAAGCCTGAAGCATGCATAATAAGCAGAAAAAAATGTTAAAGGAAATCTTACTAGATTTGTATTAAGTATTAACATAACATAATAACATGTACCCTTCAAATAAGTAATTTTCACAAAAAAGTAACAAGATCAACTAAACACAACATTACTCTAGTTGCAAAGTAATTACTGAAATTTCATTAACAATGGATGTAAAATCAAAATCTGTTTGGTCTTCTTTGAGGGATGTTAATCACCCCATTAGCATAGTCAAACCCAATTCAATTTTTGAAAATACCTTTAATTTTTAATTTTCAATTTTTGTTTGTTTGCCCTTCTTCTATCTCAGTAGTCTCAGCAACAAACAAACACCTCCCAAAATCTAAATCAATCTCCCTCTCTTCTCCCACCTCAGTACCCCACCTCACCTCACCTCTGCATTTTTTCTTTTTCTTTTGTTGAAGAAGAAACAACCTCTTCAATCTCAATCTATATGCATGTATTATTCTCGTTTGTGTATATACAAAGTGTCTGTGAGAGAGAGAGTAAAAGATAGTGACCCTTCAAAGGAAGAAAGAGGGTTTGTGGGGGGGATCACTTTCAGAAAGAAGAAAAGCAAATTCCGTCACTAGTAACAGTAGTGTACTAGTATAACAACATCTCCATTTTGTAGGGTTTTTTTTGTTAATCAGAGTTTACTTTATTTGCCCACCAAAATCTTACTTGACTTGAGTAATTCCCATTTTCTTCATTCTTAATGCAACAAACCAGAACTGGTATAGTGATTTAGGGTAGCTTTGGATTAGTTTAGGTAAACACTTGATTATTGATTGGGAGAAGTGGAGTAATGTTGGTTCACATTTGAATTGAATTTGGGACGATCTGTTGTGAATAATTTAAGATCTCAGCTGTAAGATCTTTTTTTTTGTTTTTGTAAGTTTCAATTCTGACGATCCCCTTTTCAATCTATGCGTTAATTTTTCTATCTGTGTGATTTTCATTCAGTTGAGATGATGCTTTAAATTGAATTTGTTTAGTACATTAGTTAAAAAAAAGCTGGAATCAGATCCAGGAGTATCTTGAATTGCCATTGATTTATGCGTATTTACAGTCCTTAATTTAAGAATTGGGGGATCTGTTGCTGTTGATAGTCTTGGTACTATGGTTGTTAATTCATGGGGTTTATGCTGTGCTTAAGTAGTTGTTGATTTGGTTGTAACTTTGCATTGTTTGTGAAGTTTCAAACATGTTTGGAGTCTACATTAAGTGTTGACTGAAAGTGTGGACTTGGTAATAATGTCATTGATTTGGAAATATGGTATATGGAATGAAAAAGCTTCCTCTTGCTGAAGGCAATCTTGGTATTTCTTATTCAGGTGTAAAGCTTTTCTATGTTAAACACTGAAAGATCTTGGTTGCTCCATGTAGTGTTCCTACATATGATTACGAGGCAACGGTTGTAGAAGTTGGAAAGGGGTTGCAGGGCAAGTGTTTTTGTGTTGAAAAGAAGAAATGACTTCGGACGTGCCTCTTGATTACGCTGTATTTCAATTGTCTCCCAAACGGTCACGGTCAGGATTTACCTTGTATAGATTTGTGAAATAATTGAAATTGGTATTGATTGATTACATGCCTTTATATATGTATGTATATTTTTGTTTTGGTATGCTTGGCAGCTGTGAGTTGTTTGTTTCATATGAGGGCACTACGGAGAAGGTTGCATCAGGATTAGTAAAGCCTTTTGTTACACACCTAAAGGCTGCAGAAGAGCAAGTTGCATTGTCTGTGAAGTCAATTAAACTCGAGGTGGACAGATATAAAAATGCAGAAACATGGTTTACGAAAGGAACTCTTGAGAGGTTAGCATGTTGCTATCAGGAATTCTTTGTGATCATTAGCTCGTAAATCACTCCCTGACATGTTCTGTTGTTGCCAATCGTGTTCATTTGTACTTATTTTTTTTCCTCCAGATTTGTGCGGTTCGTTGGCACACCCGAGGTACTGGAAATGGTCAACACATTTGATGCAGAGATGTCCCAGTTAGAATCAGCTCGGAGAATCTACTCACAGGTTTTAATTGCCACCATCATTGGAGTCATTGCACTATGCATTTGGATCATATTATCTGAAAATTGATATACTGAGCTAGCAAAGATTACATTGCAGGGAGGAGGTGGTGACCAGTCCAGTGCATCAGGTATGCTAATCTGCATATGCTTTTGTTCTATCTGTATTTCAGAGAGCTGAACAAAATTATCTCATGGATGCACAAATTGTGGGGTTGTGGTAGTAACTCGCCGTGTTTATTATAGAAGATCAAGCATATATCACACATACATATTTATCATCACTTATAAGTAATGTGAAGGCTAATAGGGAAGCATTGAAATTTTGCGTGAAATTTCCGAAGAACTAAGAGCACATAGTAAGTTGGCAAAACTATTGGTTGTAGTAGTTGATAGTGGTTCGATGAGAACCGAGGTATTGACCTCTTAGTTGCAACAGGTTATTATTTGTGGGGGAAGTATTTGGTGCAGGGGCACTGGTGGTAATCAGAGTAGAATGATAAATAACTACCTTTTTTTTTTGAGAGGGAGAAATAACTACCTTAAAATCCAAACAATGCCTTAAAATCCAAATTTTTGTGCTTACTAGTAGTTTAAGAACATTAATCCAAAAATCTTTTGTGATCATAGAATTAATTTAATACGGAGTATTAACTAGTCTTTGGCTCGAGCAATGCTTGATATACTTCCCTGTTTTTTTTTTTTGAAATAATGCTTGGTATACCTAACATAAGGGAATCTTTATAAATTAGGATTAAGAATTAAGAATTTGTTAGCGGTAGTTTTATACAAACAATGCCCTAAAATCCAAATGTCTGCGCTTGCTAATAGTTTTAGAACATCAATCCAAAAATCGTCTATGATCATAGAATTAATTTAATATTAATTGGGAAATTGCAAATTAAATAGAAACTTTATTTTTCAGGGCCCAGGGAGCGATTTCAGAGCATTGGATCTATGTTTATTTATAGGATTTATTGCCTTATTGTGTCTTCATATTGTGGTTTATAGGTTAGTTTAGTGATATCGTAGGAAGTTATTGAGTGGGTCCCAGAGCAGATGAGAGATGCTAGAAACTATTGGAAGGGCTTAGCTGTTATAGAAGGACTCTATGGGATAGAGGCTATAAAAGAGAATGCAATGACTTTCTGCCAGAGCCATTAATGATTAAGTCTAGCTATTATATCTTTGAACATAAGAGGTATGTTCTTGTTTTTTAGTTGAATAAAATTGTTGGGTTATGCACTCCTGCTGCTGCATGTACAAGGTTACAAGCTAAGGAATGAGGGCGTACAAATATACAATAATTACCTTTTCCACAAGTTTGGCTATGTTGGTATAGAAAAATGCATATTATGCATTGCTATAGGTATAAGCATATAGAGTGAACACTATATGTTTGCTTTGTATACTCCTTTTCTATAATAAATGCCATTTTAGGAATTTTCCACATACTAAGAAGGTTATTAAATTTTCTAAATTGGTACCTTAGTTTTAAAAAGCGCTCCTCGCTCCCGGAAATAGGCTTTAGGTACATGAGCAACAGCCAGCTACGAGAGGCGCACTTTTTGCGCTTAAGGAAATAATCTAGATTTTAGATATAAATAAAAGGATGATTGAAATTCAAACTGAGATCCTTTGGCTTTACATTTATCATTACTAAAATGATTATCTTATAATTAATAAGAATGGCCTACAAGAGGCGCAAGCGCACACCTTCATCTTGCGCCTTTTAGAACTAAGATTGGTATTGTAAACTAGCATTAATGCAATAAATTGACCTATAATTGGAATTTAAAGATGATAAACAAAGCATATTCTGACTCAAAAAGAACTGACTAAAGAGACAAATACTTCAGACCAGGGAGGAGTAATTATCAAGGCAAATAGCTCATCTGTATATATAGGCATATAGCTCATCTGTATATATAGGCATATAGCTCATAGTTCAGCAGTTAACTTTGTCTCAGATGCCTTTCTAATAAGGTTCCTCGCTTAAAAATTTGAGGCTTTGAGTTTTGATGTGATTGTATCTTTATGCTGCTTGAGTTTTGTGGCAGTTTTATCTAGGAAAAAAAATTGAGTAATGAAGGATTGATTGGCCTTTCCTAGAGGACTTAGGAAGTCATTTAGTGAATTCTGACCGTCAACTTCAATTGTAGCATTTGATTTTTTGGAGTAGTGAAACGGGATCTAAGCACCTGTTTGACAATATTTATTAGGTGGGAGCTTCTTACCATATTCATAGTTACGGAGATTCTAAATAGTTTGTGTAATGGGGAAAATTACCCCAAGATATGAGCAAATCCCTTTTTGACACGTGTAACCAATTGACCATAATAGACATCTTCATGCAACTATTGAAGGATACAACTCTAAAAGGAATTCAAGCAATCCTACGTTGAAGAATGCAAGAAGGTTTCTCCCACTTATCTCTATTAAAGCTCTAAATCACCTATTAGGGAGGACGTATTCATTATTGCACAATTAAACAAGTAATTCTTATTAATTACCATCGTTTGATTGTAATATTGATAATTAGTCATAAACTTGTATTAAGTTAATTGCTCATATTTGTAACCTTAATCAAAGACAATATAATTCCGAACTGGTTTGTAGCATTTGTTTGTCGCCCTTTGCTAATTACTTATTCACATACAACACCCAGAAAAGTTTCAATTCTCGTTTTGTCAAACACTTCATTCGATGCCTTTGGCACACTATAGTTTATATTGGACCAGTTACTAGGTATTGTCATTGAAGCATTAAAATAACCTAGCCTTTGGTTGCTTTGATTGGCCCAAATCTTGTCATTGAAGCTTAAAAAAAGGCTAAGTGACTAATATCACTTAGTAAGTTTCTGCTTCTTTTCCCAATGAGGGCACATTCTCATCTTTAAGGAAGGGAAAAATTAACAAGAATAATCAGACCTTTCGCTCATCTTCTCATATTAATCCAACCTTTCGATTAACTCAATATAATCCCACTTTTAACCAGTATCCGCTCAAAGCGGTCCTTATTTTCCTCAAGTGTAATGAACTTTCATTAAAAAAAAGCCAAAGAGAGGATTATAAAGTTTTTTCCCCCGTATTTCCCCTATGTCTCACCCTTCTTATTTCCTCTGTTCCCAACCTCCCTCCTCTAAATCTCAATCTTTTCTCTCCTTCCCTCCATTATGCTTTATGCATTATGTCATTATCCCAACCATCCAAGAGCTATACTTGTCTGATTCTATCTCTTTGCACTGTCTCCCTTCTCTATGCTCGTTGTCACCAACCTCACCCCTCGTCGATTTTTCTACTCAATGCCGCCAGTTTCTCTCTCTCTTCCTCTATTTTTTTTGGATTAATTAGTTTGGATTTTCAGGGTTGTTTACTTGCGTTTGTGGTGGATTTTGTGGTTGTGGGTTTTTTGGTTGGGGTTGGGTCACAATTGTAGGTTTGCTTAGGATTTGGGTTCAATTGCCATGGTTTTATATATGATTGTGGAATCGGTTGAGGTTGGGTTAGGGTTGTGACTTGGGTTATGGTCGTGGGTTTGTTGGGTTTAGGTTGGGTTGGGGTTGTGGTTGGGTCTTGGTTGTAGGTTGGGTTGTGGTTATGAATTCAATTATAGTTGTGCTCAGGGTTTGGTTGTAGGCGGTTTTGGCGGTGGATTGATGGATGTAGGATTCTAGGTGGTTTATAGTGGGGTTATGCCGGTGTGGGTTTTGGTTGTTGGGTGTAGGATTATGGAGGTTGGTGGTGGTTGAGATTATTATTATGGTGACATAAGAGGGGGATGGAGGAGGGGGGAAGGGGGCTGTGATGGTTTGAAATCATAGCAATGGTGGTTGGTAAAATTTATGAAATTAACTAAAAATTATAATCATTTTAATTAGATGAAGATTGAAGTTGTAAATAATGAAATTAGAACTAATAAGAATGAGACAAGTGTTTAATTTACCTAGATAAACCTGTTACTAAACTCTTTCAACAGGTAATGGGCCAAAATGAGCAAATAGAGGGGAAAGGTCGGATTATATTGAATAATAGAAAGGTTGGATTAATATGAGAAGATGAGCAAATTGTCTGATTATTCTTGTGAATTTTTTCTTATGTTTTTGCAGATTTCTTTTATCATGCATTTCATAAAAAATTACAATGGGTTTTAGTAAGACCTGTGTCTATTGAGGCATCACTTAGTGTGCTTCTTTTCTCAAAGATGGTTTGAAAACCGGAATCATATTGGGGGAATAAGAATACTTGCAAAGCTTGAATATTTATGCATATTGAAGATTTTGACTTCCTTCTGAAGAATAGGGGTCCCACTTCTCCAAACGGATTAATGAGTACAACATTACTTTATCTTATAATATTGAAATTGCTTGAATTCCAAATATATGCTGATCTCAATTAGCAACTTTGAGAACATGTAGAATGTATTATTTATTTTTTAATTTTTAATACTGCCTCCGTTTTTATTTTATTTATTTGCAACAAACTGTTTTGCACGCTTTTTGCGGAATAAATTTAAGGGTTTAAACGGACAAATTAATTTTTAAAAATTTAACACAATTAACCTCTTATCTACCCCTTGCTTGTGTTTAAATTATGTTAATTAATTTGTATGTTTATGCCCGTAAATCTTTTCCTTAAAATGCGTGCAAAACAGTTTGTTGCAAATAAAAAGAAACAAATGAAGCATTTGGTAGCGCGTTGGTAGTGCCTTTATATCCTTTTGTTTTTTCAAAAATGAACTTTTATTCTAGTGCGGTATATGTCCGATTGACTAAGACAATTTATTTTTATGTTACATGTGAATAAAGCTAAATGTATGTTTTCACAATTTCAACTTCCTTTTTTTTAAGGGGTGTCTTATCCTAATTTTCTTCCTTTTAAAACTAATTTTCTTAGTTTTAAAAGGCGTAAAGCGCACCAAGGTGCAGATGCACGCCATTTGTATGCGAGGAGCATGTATTTTTATATTTATTTCAAATTATTTTTTACTTTGATTGTATTTAATACTAAGTAAATAGAACCCTAATAAACTAAATAATGATATATGTAAAGCTAAGGTAGTTTGAATTTGAAAAAATGTTAATCATGCTTCAATTCAACTTAAATCTTAGCTATTTTCCTTAGGGCGCAAAGGCGCGCCTTACCAAAGGCGCTTTGAGGTTTACGAGACGCATGCCTTTCATAGGTGACTGAGACTCGCCTAGCTAACGTCCTCCTCCCAGCTAAGGCTTAGTTTTAAATGGCGCAAGGCACAATTGGTCCCTGGAGCTTAGGCACAAGGTGCAAAGCGAAGGCGTGCCTTTTGTATGCGAGACGCATATATTTATTTCATTTTTTTTATTGTATTTAATACTAATTAAAAGGATCCTAATAATTCAAATAGTGATATATGTTAAGTGAAGGTAGTCTCCATTTGAAAAAATGTCAATCATTCTTTAATTTGTAACTTAAAATCTTAGCTACTTACCTTAAGGCGCAAAGGTGCACTGTACCAAAGGTGGTGCTTTGAGGCGCATGAAGCCTCGCCTAGCCAAAGCCCATTTCCTAGAGCCTGGGATCGAGGTGTGCTTAGGCGTGCCGCCCCCGAGTTGGACTTTTTAAAACTAAGAGTTTCAAGAAGGGTGGAATGTGGTTTTAGGTAGAGGGGGCTGGTTAGAGTGCTGCTTCTAGAATGGGAGGGTGAGTTGATGATTGTGGGCAGAAGAGTAGCTGGAAGAAAGAGTAGGTTGTTAGGTGGTGGTCGGTAAGGGATTTGCTGATGGAGAACGAGTGGTGTTTTTGGTCAACATGGCTGCAGAGAGCTGATGTGTGAAGCGAATCAAAGCATCTAGGTCAGGTTAGTTTACTGCTCTATCTGTTAGGCTTGCGTATGGGAGGGAAAATGACGCAGGTTGAGGTTGAAGTAGAAAAACATGGTTGTTACTGCTGCAAGAATCTTCCTTCTAGCTGAATTTTGTGAGTTTAAGATCATAATTTCTCTCATTTGAAATAAAAAATCGTTGACCAATTATGAGGAATAAGCTTAGGATTTGACCCGATTAGGTGCTGCTGTGCCAGACTTGTCTAGAGCTAATTTTGAATATGCTGTCTCTGTTAGATATGTTTTCCTGTTTGGTTTCCTCATTACTCAGGGCACATAAGCCTTATCTTATTGGTTTTCCTTTAGGAGTCATGTCCGAATTTGCCTGATGTTTCCCCATAAATATAGCAATTGTTGGTTAACCAAAGAACCTGTGAAAAACTGGCAGTTTGTGTGCTACTTCTATGAAAGTATTTGCTGTATGTAAGATTATAAGCACTCTACAAAAATTATTGGTGCTGCTGTGCATTATCTCATTTTCCCATTTTGATAGAGCATTGGTGAGCCAACCGTCAAAACTTTTTGTTATGTTGGTGATTTCTAGTATCTTTGTAGCTGTGATTCCTGTGAGCAATTCCCTTTGATAGATTGCCGCATTTGCTGGGAGAAAACCGTTTTGTGTTGGCCTGCTGGGATGCACTGGACTTATGTTGCCAGATTGTACATTGTTAAAAAGAATTAATCATTGCTGAGAGGCTGATAGTCTTAGCTTTATAGGATGTATCCTAATCAAGTTAATTGTTTAGGTTATTCAAGGGAAAAGACCATATTATGTTACTAGTTCTCTCTTATTTTGACATATGCATATTGACCTTCTCGTTAATGACTTTTATTAAATAACTTCATGTTGGAGTCAGAGTAGCTTTGTTGCTAGAGTGCAGGAACTGTGTGATGTTTCTGTTGGCTTTCAATAGCAATTTCCAGTGTTATAAACTTATAACCCCTTGCACACTTTCATCTCTCTTCACTACATTCCTTATGTCTATTATTTTTATAATAAAACTCTTATATTTTGATCACTACTATTGTTGCTTTACTGATGCAACTATTTGCAGTTGTTCTGGACCTTCCAGTGATCCGGAAACCCCTTTTGTTCTTATAGTATTAAATATTTCGCTGATTATGATATGTGATTGTAGCTGTAATGGAATATGATTATCATGTATTTACTTCTTTCTATTAATTAGATCTATTTATGTGCCAGGTGGAGATGAAGGAGCCTCTGCAGCATCTGATGCCACAAAGTAAAAAATTTCTACTTGGTTTATCTTTATGAATTATTGGATATTGATTTCATTAATTCAATGTTTGAACATATTTGTTGTGTATAAACCTTCATATTTCAATGCATATGATTTTTTTTTTTTTTTGGGGAGATCCTACCTTTCTAGTCTTCTAGGTGATATAAAAATGGAGAATTGAACTGTTTTATTTATCTTTTTTTTTTTCCCTTCAGGCACTTATTGATCTGATTGTAAACATTGTTTGATAGGAATAGTTCATTAACTAATTACTGGAGAGATGATTACTAGTATTTTCATGTTTGAGGATGTTGCTGATGAGAAGGGATTGCCTTTTTTTTTTTCTTTCTTCCAATGTATTGATGATGATCTTACTGCTTTCTCACATTTATTTAGGAAGGAGCTCCTAAGAGCCATTGATGTGCGGCTTGCAGCAGTTAAGCAGGACTTGACTACAGCCTGTACACATGCCTCTGCTGCTGGCTTCAATCCTGAAACTATCTCAGAATTACAACTGTTTGCAGATCGCTTTGGTGCTCATCGCCTTAGGTATTCATATACTCCAGAATTTAGTGCACCACTTCACCTACATCTGTTCCAGATCTCCTGGTTGTGCACTTGTGTTTGTGTTAAATGAAAGGGGAATGGTAAAAAGAAATGTCACGAAAGGAAATAGTACAGGATGCTATTGAGAATTCTGGAATATGAGCTAGGATCCTATGATTTATTAAGTAATTATTTAGTATTTGACTGGGACAGGAATCTCTTGTGGGGAACATAAGATTTCCATGGTTTGCTGTAGTTATTCCATTTTTGGAGACATTTATCGCAATAACTCTACAGGCTGCTATAATCAATTGATTAAAATCTGACATTTTTAGGAGTCTATAATTTTATAAGCTTGATATGCTTATTCACATTAAATATTGGTATTCGAATTACCTGTAAAAAATGATATGTAGAGGAATATATCGAAGGAGCACATCTTGGTAACTGCACCTCATCCTGCACTTTAATATTGTTAAAATTTAGCACACTTTACTGTAATTGTTTAAAAATTTGTGGGGTAATAAAATATTCTTATTCTGCATGCCGAATATTCTATACACGTGTGCTCCACTCCCTGCAATGTGTAACATTTGATCTCCATGATTTCTTGGCTACATTTGTTTAACAAATTCACATTGCATGCAGTGAAGCTTGCTGCAAATTCATTTCCCTTTCACAGAGACGTGCTGACCTCTTCTACAACAACCAACCAACGTCAGCATGGAAATCCTCATCCGAGCTTGCCCTTCGCTCCTCCTCCAGTTCTGACATGTCCCTCGATGAACTTTCTGATGACCAACCCAAGCAATCCACCTTTCCTAACACTACCACCAAGGTCAACTTCCCTTTACGCCGCTTTTCTAGGGAGCCCAGTCCTAGTCCCTTTGATGATGGAGAGGAGAGAGAAAATGACAAAGTCAAAGGCAAAGACATTGAAAAAGACAAAGCCATGGCCCCCACCACTTCTGCTTGTAATTCAACAACTGAGTCAGATCAATCTCTCTCCTCCACGTCAACTAAAACACCTCAGCTCACCAGACGGCTGAGTGTGCAAGAAAGAATAAGTATGTTTGAAAACAAGGTTCAGAAAGAAAGTTCTCCCTCCACTACTACTGTTACTTCTGGTGGGGGAAAACCAGATCTCCGCAGACTTTCCTCTGACGTAACTTCCTCCACTGATAAGGCTGTACTAAGGAGATGGAGTGGTGCTAGTGATATGAGTATTGATGTTAGTGGTGAGAGGAAAGATCCTGACAGCAATACCAATACTCCTACACCCTCAACTACTTCTACATCCCATCCTATTTTTGTGCCAAAAACTAAGGATCAGAGTGATTTAAAAGCGGAAGAGAGGGCTCAGGAATCTACACTGCCGGTGAGACCAAAATTTGGCTCTCATTTTGCTGTTCAGTCTGGTGGTGGCTCTAGTTCAGAAGAGTCTACGCCATCTGAGGGAAACTCTAAGATTGCATCATTCTCAGGGAGATCATCAGAGAATGTGGAATTCAAGGATCAACCAAGTGGTGAGACGGTCCATTTAACAACAATGCCTTTTGGTAAGGGTGGAGAATTTGGTTTGCCTTCTCTTCAGACTCAGTTCAGACCTCAGCCTGGGAAAATTGAGCAGTTTAGTTCCTCTGACTGGACAGCTACAGAGAAGGTAAAGGGTTCTCCCTGTGATGGAATCAAACCACGGGAGGATACAGGGAAAAATTCTTGGGCAACATCTGGGTATGATGGCACATCTGGCGTGTTTCAAGGTGATATGGAGGATGGACGGATGAGAGATCAGGAGATTCTTAAATCAGCTTACAGGACCTCTCAGAAGAGAACAGTTGAAGCTGCATTGGAGTCTGCCTCTGAAGTTCATCCTCAGCCTCCCATCCAGAACAAAAGAGGTGAGGCTGATTTCATAACTGGTCACCCAAGGTGGAGATCAACAGAGGAGGAAGTTGATACGGCTGGAAGGAAGGATTCTGAGTCATTAGAGAAGCAGGCTGTCAATTTATTAGCACAAAAAGAAAATTCTGGATCGTATAGAGGAAAGCTCCAAGGTTATGGTTCTGCTATGGATCAAGTTTCAAAGCCTGAAGGTAGATGGGAAGAAAGTGGTACTGCAAGTCTGCTGGGTTTGACTGGGAAAAGTGCACCTGAGAATCAGGAGGTTTTTTCTTCAACATCTTCAGTGCCTGTGGATCAAGTACATAGGGGGAGACAGACGAATCTGGGGATGAATGATGAGCTACAATGGAAGGCAAATGAGCTTGAGAAGCTCTTTGCTGAGCACAAGCTTCGTGCGCCCGGTGACCAATCAAATTCTGCTCGGAGGACCAGGCCAGTTGATATGCCCATAGAGCAGCAAGTGGGTTCTGTCAATAGGAAACCTGCAACAGAGGCTTCTCCCCAGTGGAATGCCATGAAGTTGGAGGTTGAGCCTGCTGCAGACTGGAACAATTCTACTCCATTGACAAAAGCTGTAGATAATCCGGATTATGATGTTACTCCAGAGCAAAATGTCTACAGCCTAGGGTTTTCAGATGATTCTAGAGGGAAATTATATCAGAAGTATATGCACAAGAGAAATGCCAAATTAAAGGAGGACTGGAGCTCAAAAAGGGCTGAAAAGGATGCTAAGATGAAGGCATTGCAGGCTAGCCTTGAGAAAAGTAGGGCTGAGATGAAGGTCAAGTTAGCTGGTTCTACGGAAAGGAAGAATTCTGCCCATGATGCTCGCCAACGAGCAGAGAAATTGAAATCATTCAGTGCCCGATCAGCATTGAACAGAGAGCAGGTATGTGCCATTAAAGCTAAAAGTACTCCATACAAACTTTCATAGAACCCCTGTCAATGGAACATGCTCTTGAGGTACAGGTCTTGGCCTGTGGTCAAGACTTGCGAATGCCAAGTATTAGGTCTTGGGTTCGAACCTCACCCCACATATGTGAGGATTCCTTTATCCTCCCTCTCAGTAGCGTGTGTCGCGCAATCTGGATTGGTTGTAGATCTTACTAGCACCTAAGTCTAGGCCCCCTAGGGGGGGGGGATGCTCCCTGTTATATGTATTTTCAAACTTCTCACCTTTGTTTCGTTTAATCCTTATGACAGCCTCTAGACTTTAACATGGGTGATGAGGATGAAGATCAAGTTGAATATATTGGAAAGAAACTCAATGAGACACGTATAGGGGACACCTCTTCAAGAATTGCACAAACCAAAAAGGTTACAACAAGCAAAAGTACTACATCAACTACACCTCGTAACTCAGCAGCACACATTCCTCGGTCTTCTGGGAAAGCTTCGAACTCTACTGCGGGGAGACGAAGGTTGCCTTCCGATAACCCTCTTGCACAATCAGTTCCTAATTTCTCTGACTTACGGAAGGAAAACACAAAACCATATTCTGCAGGAAGTAAACTAGTCCGTCCTCAAGGAAGAAATCATGCTCGTAAAAAGAGTACTAGTGAAGACATGGCATTTGCCAGTGAAGAAAAGCCACGTCGGTCTCACTCCTTGAGAAAGAGCACTGCTAATCCTGTGGATTTGAATGAATCCCATAATTCTGATGATATTGATGGTGCTGTTTTCACTCTAACGAAACACAGTAAAGTGGAGAATGATGGCTATCATAAGTTCTCGAAGGATATAGAATCAAAGCATTTGCAAACAAAAGGTAATGGTGTTGGGCGTAACACTAGTACAGGTAGATCAAAATCTTCAATGATGGTAGAGGGATTGGGAAATGGACACGATTCTGATGATGTGAGTTTGGAAACCGAAGAGATGACAGATGTGACTAAAGAAGACGATGATTTTGAAATTGCAGTAGGGGGAGAACCTGCTGACATGGACAACAATAAAGGCAGATTAAGCCAGGAATCTGACAGGTCAGCAAATTCTGGGTTTGGAAACAGCAATGCTCTTGGAAGTCTTTCCCAGGAAGGCCCTGCTTTAGCCACTGAATTGCCTACTTCCATGTCTTCCCTTTTTCGTTCCATGGGATCTATACAGGACTTTCCCGGTGGAAGCCCTGGATCTTGGAACTCACGTGTACACAATCCATTTTCCTTTTCTAATGAAATATCAGACATTGATGCGTCTGATTCACCAATTGGGAGCCCTGCATCTTGGAACTTCCACTCTCTTACACAGACTGATGCAGAAGCTGCTAGAATGAGAAAAAAATGGGGAGTTGCTCAGAAACCTATCGTTGGTGATTCATCACATAGCTCACCACGCAAGGATATGACAAAAGGTTTAAAGCGATTCTTGAAGTTTGGAAGGAAAAACCGTCCAACTGAGAGCATGGCGGACTGGATCTCTGCAACCACTTCAGAAGGAGATGATGATACTGAGGATGGAAGAGATCTTGCTAATCGATCATCAGAAGATTTGAGAAAGTCGAGAATGGGATTATCACACAGCCATCATTGTGATGATGGATTTAACGAAAGTGACCTGTTCAATGACCAAGGTGACTTTTCTTTCTCTTTTTATGAAATTTAGCTTTGTTTCTTTGCTTTATGGATAGCCCATCCAAACTTCTAAGCTAAATCTTGTTATTTTTTTTTTTGCTGTTGTTTGTTCCACTTGAATTAGAACACTTTTACTGTGTTGTGATACTTGCGCCTTTGCTTGCTCAGTTCTTTTATTAAATTTTGACTCTACTTATTCTTTTCTGATGTGTGTTCTTTTGATAACCTTAATTCTTTCTTGAGTGTGTTTTAAGAGTTTCATTATTCATATATCATTGATATTTGATCCCCCCATATCTTCCTCTTTTGTTCAACTCTGGGACTCTAGGATCAACAGAGTTACGATTTGAATTCAAGGTATAACTAGAGATGTCTGTTTATTGTAGTCTCCATATTACAAAGTTCAATCCCAACACCACCAGCAAATTTCAAATTTCGGGAGGAACCTCTATCTGGAAGCTCTTTTAAAGGTTTATTCTTTGATTCACCCTATTTGTTTATTTACTTTCTTAGCTGCTTAAGCGGGTGCTAAACTGCTAATCATTGTGCTGTGGTGCTTTTAAAAGCCTGGTTTAGGTTGAAGTGCTAGTGTATCTCGTCGTCTACCTTCTTTTTTAGGGCTTTGTAACCTTTGAGTTGGAACCTTTCATATTTATATAGTCATTTAACTAGTTTTTTTTTCCCCTGGTTTAGGTTGAAGTGCTAGTGTATCTTGTCGTCTACCTTCTTCTTTAGGGCTTTGTAACCTTTGAGTTGGAACCTTTCATATTTATAGTCATTTAACTAGTTTTTTTTTATAAAAAAAAATTAAATTGTAATTTGTCGGGATAGTTGGAGAGGGTGAGAGTTGGTAAAAACTGTGTGGGATTGACTGCTTGTGAGATTGTCCTGTGTTTAGATGTGAGAAGCACGACTATATAGCTTTTTGTAAAGATAAAAGCCCATAAATAGTAGAGCCTAAGGGCAAAGCCTAAATCATTGTAGATAGAGCAAATCATTAGCTCTTGAGTCTTGTGACTCTTGTCCAAAGGGTGAATAAAAGATGATGCATAAAACAGGTAATGAAAGAATAGTAAAAACTTCTATTGTTGTGCTTAAGTTATACACAAGTCCCTGAACCAAAAGCAAGGAAAAAACAAGTATTAGTGAAGTTTTTTGTTCATCTCACTTAAAATAAAAAGCTTTTTAGGGAAAAGCAAGTTCTGATAACGGTTGCCTTATTAAGCTTCAAAGTTTATGACGCCAATTGTGTTTGTTTATGTGCTGTGCTTTGATATATAAACCCTGATTACTGTGCTTTTTTTTAAAAAAAAATTATTGATTTATTAAGCAGCTCATAATTGCAGCATTACAGGAATTAACTTAACACATTATGATTATGTTTTTTCAGCCCCAAAATCATTCTTCTCACTTTCAAATTTCCGGAGCAAGGGAAGTGATTCAAAGCCCAGATAATAATTTTATTTTTGAATCAACATATTAAAGGCAAGCCATACCCTTCACTGAAAGGTAGTTGCAATGGTTCAGATTCATCTCAAGAGAAAAAATATATCCGGGGTTTCTCTGAGGGAAAAAGGAAGCTACAGCACCGTAAACCAGACTTTACAATTGCTTTGATGCTCAGAGATGTAGTTGGTTTTAAGATATGTTGTATATTTGTAATGGCTGAACAGTTGCCAATTGGCTGAATAATACTGTGATTTTGGTAGTGCCACACCATTCTTTCTTCCTTTTTTTTCAGGTAACCGGAAAATTTAGCGATCTTTGTCGGAGGTGATTTTTCACATTGCCGAAGTTGATGTCTATGATCATTCCTGTGAAAGGAGTATTGCAAAATATTGTATGTTCGTACAATAAGGAGTGCGAAAATCAACTGAATGCCAATGGGGTGTAAAATGAGTTTCCGATTTTTTAGAGTATTCACTCTGAACTCAAGGTTTTGAGTTTTTTAGTCGATCATTCGTTCTTTTATTTGGTACGTACGCCGTACATGTGAGTCGTGGTTGCAAATCTTGCATTGCCCATTATTTGCTGAAATTTTGAGGCGTTGGTGCTATCCTTGTAATTTTTCCTTTCTATCAGTTTTCCCTTTGTTCTTAAATTATATAGGTCATTCTAATTTTTGGGGTTAACATTGTGAATTTTGTACGCTTTTCATGTCATATTATTGAATTGATAAATTTATGAATAGCATTTTTACTACTCCATCATTTAATTTTTTTTTCCCTCTGTTCCTTCAGTAAAAATGTTATTTTGTGGATTAAGTAAAGGGGCGGTTTAATAATTTGTGTATTACAATTCCATTCTTTTATAAAAATGTTGTAACAAACTTTAAAAAAAAAAAATCATTTTAAACTGTAATCGCCCACCGTGGGGCTCGAACCCACGACCACAAGGTTAAGAGCCTTGCGCTCTACCAACTGAGCTAGACGGGCTTTGTCGACCTAATTGTATTTCTGCAACAATTAACCGTAAAACATTCAATTACAATTAATTAATTAGTGAAATTCCCACCCACCTTCAAGATGGATAATATTGCAAAGGAAAGATGAAACAATGTATTCTGTTTTTTTTATTTTTTTTTAATTTTTAAGTTGGATAATGTGGGTGATAATAGGTCTTTGAATCGAACCCTCCTGCAGGTCACTCCGATCCAATTTGGCCAATACACGCATCTCACAAATGCGTGCGGTGAAGTTCGAAAACAATGTATTCTGCTTTTTTTTTTTTTTTAAAAAAAAAAGTTGGATAATGTGGGTGATAATAGGTCTTGAATCGAACCCTCCTGCAGGTCACCCCGATCCAATTTGGCCAATACATGCATCCTCACAAATGCGTGCGGTGAAGTTCGAGCTTGAAGCTCGAGGCTCACAATATTTAACCAATAGGTTAAGACTCACACTTCTACGATGTATTATGAATTGTTACCGTGATTTCGTTAAGCTTAATGTATATAAATGCTTTGCTCGTTAGTTTTGCCTTTATATAATTTGATATTAATTAAAATACTTCATAAAATTAATCACAAAATCAAGGTGGAAAAACCTTTGTTAGGGGGATACTTTTCAACTAATTAATTGCTTAAAAATTGTCCTCAATTGATGATTGATCTCTTCCTTGGTTTCTTAGTCTTCATATTTATTTTTCCAATATATTTTTAGCTTGTTGTTTTCAAGTGGCCTGCCTGCTACTTAGGGTCCGTTTACTTTTGTGTAAAACATTTTCGATGTAAAATGATTTTTCATGAAAAAATTTTACGTTGGAAAACTCATTTTCATATAAATTTTCCAATGTTTACTTACATGGAAAATAAGTTTTACTTTCAAATTTGGAGGAAAATGTTTTCAATAGGGTGTAAAATGAGTTTTCATCCAAAGTTTTACATTTTATTTTTTCATCCAAAGTAAACTATGTAAAATAGAAAAACTGTTTTCAGGGAAAACATTTTACGCTCTAGTAAACGACCCTTAATCCAAAAGCATGAGTGGAAAACATGTTTAAAAGCTAATTATTCAAAAAATTGACCTGGTATTTTTTAATTATTTAATTCAATTTAAAGACCTTTTCTAATCTAATATCCCTTGTCGTTGTTAATGTCTCACACGTCTGAAACCTTAAAAAAATAAATAAATTAGGGTTGGACTTTATAAATTAAATTGTTCAATGCATACATGATCTTTCACCAAATTTATACTTTTAAATATTATTTGAAATGATATTTAGCTTTTAAGCTCTAACATCATATTCATAATTCATACATATATTATAATAACTAATAATAATAATAATAATAATAAAGTGATTAAAGATCAATTTTTTTAATTTCGTCTTACTCTTTACCTTTTCTTATAGCTTCTTCTCCTCTTCTTGAAAAGACAATTTTACCTGAAATTATCCATACCCATCATTAATAAAACCTGTTACTAGTACTTCTTCCGTTTTTAAATAGTTGCAATAAATGAATTTTTATCTCTCACAAAAAAATACATATTTGTTGCAACAATTTAAAAACCGAGGAAGTAATATTATTGTGAGAGAACCATCTTAACCTTTTAGCTGATTGTTGGAGTTCAGAAATTAATTTTATATTCTATCACGCCCCCTCATACAAGGGTTTAGCTCTAACACGAGTCTCTCCCTACCCATGTCAGCGTTAATTATTCCACTTTAAAAATTAAAATAAGGGTTGATGATAAATTCTAATAACCCGTGATTTTTTCTTTGCTCATATTGACGCTGATACTATATAAAAAAAACCATCATCTCAACCAAGAGTTTAAAGCCTACGCTGGTACGTAGCTGAAGCGTACTGATTGGTTTATTGTTAGTGTTAGTGTTGTTATCATTATAATAAAACTCCTTAATCTATATAATACTTTAAGTGGGTCCAAAATAAAAAATAATAATCTTTGACATGGTCCCTTAGCTGGTAATTAATAATATTGGCATTCATTTTAATTAATTTCATGGAAATGATAATAATTTTGATCTGTTTTTGTGTATTTTGTTCTTTAATTTCCTCTTGGCTTGAAAACCAAGAGAAGTAGAAAGTTACGTGCCTGGCATGCAAAGCTAGCTTAAAGGAATTTAAGATTATTCTCCTTTCAATCATCACTTTCAACACCAACAATCTTAATTTTTCATCCTTAATCATAAACTTTCCCACATATTTTTTTTTTTTGTTTTTGGATAAACTTTTTTTTTTTGTTTGTTTTTGAATGTCATATGTCAGATATTTCATCCCAGTTCGTACTAGTTCTCTTTCTTGAATTTGGCCTTCATCTATTAATAATTCAGGTAATTTAATTTAATTCTCTGCAATTTTTTCTGTTGTATTATTTCAATATTGATACTGTTCTTGTAATTTTAATTTATTTTCTTGTTTTAATTTAATCTAGTTGTTGCTTGATTGCTTTAACAATGTATGCTATGGGAAATCTGCAAATGTCTCCATGATTTTCATGTTAAGTTGATATCAAAACCAGAAAACCATTATTGCACATTATCTTTGTACTGTAAAATGTAAATAGAATGAATGTTGCTTAAAATAAACTCAATACAAATTCTATATCATTGACTTTCACCAAATTGAAGTGCAGTTCAAATTAGAACCAAATAAATTAAAGCTACCCCACCCCCATAAATACATTCAAATCCCGTTTGGTAACCGATTATAAATGACGGTAATAAAAATGAGCTTATATGAAAATTTTGAAGGAAATTAATATCCATTTCCATGGTATTGTTACTAGGGTTTATCTCGTATTTGTCTAATTTGTTCACAAATATCCATTTCTATCTCACCACACAAGGTCATGGTTCGATTTTCACTGCACGCATTTATCTTTCCCTTTACAGATATATGTATTGGCTAAGTTGGATTGGCTGAGCTGCAGTAGGGCCGGTTCAAGCCCTGTTGCCATCAAACTGAAAAAAACACTATTCCCAATAGTATAAAATGGTAATGAAAAATGGAAGAAAATTTAAGCTTAGGATTGAGAATATGTTTCAATGGAGATTAATTATAACTTTATAAGGTTTCATCCGATCCCTTGTAAAGTTATTATATTTTAAGTTTAATCTCATTATTACAATTTATTACCAACAACCAAACAGACGATAAATATTACTAGGTAATTTAATTATATTCATTTGTTGCACATAATGAACTTGTTACAGAGGTAGTACAATTGAGAAGATCAATCAATCAATCAATCAAACAAACAATTCAATTGAATTGAATGGCATCATTAACACCAGGGAATCTAGTAAAACTACTTGAAAGCATAGAATCAAAAGTAAAAGTAGGAGGGGAGTACAGATCAGTCCTATTACAAGTAATCAGCATTGTACCAGCTTTAAGTGGAGGTGAGTTATGGCCTGATCATGGCTTCTTCATCAAAGTTTCTGACTCTTCTCATTCCACTTATGTCTCCCTTAACAAGGATGACGTGGACCTCATCCTCAATAACAAGTTACAATTAGGCCAGTTCTTCTACGTTGACCGTTTTGACCCTGGTACTCCGGTCCCTACCTTGGTCGGCGTTAGGCCGCTCCCCGGTAGACATCCTTTTATGGGTACTCCTAAGGATTTGATGCAAATTCTAGAACCTTCTCAAGGCCCTATTCGCCTTGAATCTACTGTTACTGCTACTGCTACTGCCGCTGCTAATAATAATAATAATGTGCCTAAGAAGGCAAATAGTAAGGCATTATTATGTGAGGCTAATAAAGTAAGGAGTTCAAGAGTACAAAACAAGGTTGTGATTAAAGAAGAGAAATCTAAGGTGTCGTCGCGGTATATGGAAGGTGTACATGTATCAAGTCATCATCATCATAGATATAGTAGCAGTGATTCTGTTAGTGTTAAAAGTAGTAGTGATAATGAAAGTATTGGATCTACTTATAAGGTTCGAGCGGCCTCCAAATCCAAGCCACTACATCATGAGCCTAAAGGTCAGGTATATCTTCTTCAACTTCTTTTTCTTTGAATATCTATATTTTTTTTTTATGATATGGTAAGGAGTCTATCACCTCACTGGCTGGTAACAGTTTCCTCTCTATCTATGGTTCTTATCTCAGGATAACACCTTGGTGAGTCTGTGGGTGTGTGTGTTTGGGGGGGGGGGGGGGAGGGGGGTGTTGATCGCGTAACCTCTTGGTTGTGAGATGGGAAGCTTGACCATCCATCATCTAAGCTACCTCCTCATGCTCTTGCCTAATTTTTTATTTGAAGTGTTTCTTGTACATATAATTGGAAATGCTAAACTTGTAGTACAAAATCTGTCAAATCGACAGACAGTATCATAAATCTATAACTTTTTACCTAACTAGTAAGGTGTTTGGATCCTCTAGATTTTAAAGTGGTAGAGTTGAGTAGAGTTTGACAAATAAAGTAAAGCTAGGCATTTTTCAAAAATCCAACCGCCCCCTCCCCCCCCCCCCCCCCTAATTTTCCCGTTTCAAAATTCAACTCTTATTTATCCAAATCTACCATAACTCTACCAGTTTCAACTCTGGAGGATCTATCGATACCCTAAAACTTTATATAGAAAGCTATGGTATTACATTAGAAAGCTGCAATTTTTTTTATACATTAGGCTTCTTTTCATCTTAAAAGAATTAAGTTTTTTCAACTGTAATGCTGATGTCTGATTGTGATGATTAAAGTGGCAAAGTCTCCCTGCTACCCCAAGTCATAGCCGTCCGGTAACGCCCTCACGAGCTCGCCCGACAACACCTAGCCGTGGTCGCCCCACAGGTCCCTCATCCCGGCCTCGTCCAATAACCCCTACTCGGACTCGATCAGTTCCTTCTACTCTGGATTCTAAGTTTGACTCTGCAAGGGATTCCCTACATTCTTTGAAGATTGCCCCTAGAAAAAGTCTCACTAAACAAGAAAACGTTGACTTGAATTGCTCCACTAATGGTAAAAAGGAAAAGACTCAAACTTCTGATCATCAAACATCTTCCTGGAATTCACTTCCTGCCAGTCTTGTGAAGCCAGGAAAGGTACTGCATCATTCCTCCTTTGATTTCTATTTTTTTTTTTTTTTCACTACCTTTATTTATAAAATTCTCAGAATCTCAACATGACATGAATAACAAAAAATCAAATGGTATTTTTGTAATTTTGTTGAAAATATATTTCCAAAATACCCTTTATTTTTTCAAAGTCCGACATATATAGCCCTGATTTTACTCAAAAATTACATCAAAATGTCGTTTGATTTTTTTCTTATGTTTCTCAATTGGAGAAATGAGACAAAGCTCCCTGTTTTACATTGTATAAGTTGACTTAACATTAGCATTTACAAAAGTCTGATTGTTGCACATAATATGAAACGGAGTTAGTAATAGAAATTTTCACACTTTTTGTTGGCTAATGATTCCTCTTTTATCATGGTTATTGTTCAAATTATTTCCACAAGGTAATGCTTAAGAGAAGAGACTTAGCAACCTTAGTTGCAGCAGAAGCTCAAAAAGAAGCAACAACAGCTACAATTCTTGTCAAGTCTATAGAGTAAGTTGCTCATTATTATTCATCCAAAATTCATCTTCAAACTATCTGTTAAATTAAATTCATTATAATTTTGAAAACTGACAACAGAAAAGTGCAAACCACTTTTTCTGGTTTCTTATTTTTAGTTTTTAGTTTTCGAAAAAACAGAAAACTAAAAACGATAACGAACAAGCCCTTAGTTTTATGTTCTGTTTCTAAATTCTAACTTAAATTTAATTTACACTCATCATTCTGCTTCATTCACCAGCATGTTTGCTGATCTATGCTCCTCTGCTTCACCCACAAGCCCCCACAGCTCTCTTGCAAAGTTCTTCGCCTTACACCAAGTCATCGATCAATCAGGCTCGTCTAAAGAAAAACTCAAGATATTACAAAACAACACAACCACCTTACAAAGCAACAACAACAACGACAATAACAATCCTCCTAGCACAACAACATCACCAATTTTCGTGAACACGAAAATACTAAAATCGTCGAAACATCAAATGCAAGAACTAAGCTTGGGTGATAAAATTGAATGGTCTAAAGGGCAAGCAACAAATGACACAAAACAATTAAGAGAAATGCTAGTGAAAGAAACTCGAATTTGGTTCTTAAAGTTCTTGGATTCAGCACTAGATTCCGGGTTTAAGGTTGATCAGAAGAAAAGCAATAATAATGGAAGGAGATCATCATCAAGTGAGCCTAATAATCAAATTGCAGTTACATTGTCACAACTTAAGCAAGCAAATGATTGGTTAGACAAATTGAAAGAATTTGATGATGATGATAATGATGATTATGGAGTTTTAGAAAGAGTTGATAAGCTTAAGAAGAAAGTTTACAAGTGCTTGCTTGTTCATATTGATTCTGCTGCTTCTGCTCTTGATAATAGATCAGATCACACTAATTTATGATTAAATTTGAATTGATTTGAATTAGTTTGATTTGTTACTATATTGTTTCTGATGGTTTACTAATTTAATTATGATGTTATTTGATTAAGTTATGGTGAAATTAATTTAAGTTTTATGCATAGGTCAGGGCAATATATATAATTCTGATGATGTAAATTATGTCAATTTTCTATAGTTTGTATGTGTAATGTGATGTCTCAGATGGTGGGTGTAAGTGTAACATAATGTATATTGTTCAGTCTTCAATTAGTGAAACACAATTGTCTATTTGCCTTGCATTTCAGCAGTTTGAGTTGGTTCAGTTCAGTTAAATGAGTTTTGACCCAAACTGACAACGCTAATTGTCGTGTATTTTTATTCAAAATTGAAGGATTTAAAGCCTGAATTTTTTTTTTACAATAGAACACGTAATATCCTATTCAGCCTGGGTAATTGCCGGGGAAATTCTGCACCGAGTCGGGTACAAGGACAAAAATGAATTCATGTACGGGGATAGAAACGGCAAATTTATAAATTAGATGACAATGATACAACATGAACATTAACAAAAGTATCGGTATCGTCCCCGGTACGGAAAAGATGGTCATGCAAATGAAGTATATGTGCTACATATATAGTTGGAGGGATTGTTATATATATATACTAGCCTTTTATGCACGTTTTGCGTGCGATTGCAGTATTGTACTATATTAATCTGTCGAAACAAACAAAAAAATAAAGGTTATTTGTTCGAAAATTGAAAAAACTGTCAAATTCACAATCATTCACGTAATCAAAAACAAACTTTTCCCCTTTCATTCGGTCATCCCACAACAGTGAACAAAAGAAAAGTTTTATTTACCATATTTTATTGGCTACCAAATTTTTACGATAATCAAAATGTAAAAATTTTATTTGATGAACTATATTAATATGGATGTCTATTTATAGAGAGTTTAAAAATATGAATTATGGTATTTTTGTTTTATTTTTACGAAATTTATATTTTGTACTATTTTCATTTTAAAAAGTCCCAAAATTGTAATAAATTTCCTTAATAATTAGGAGTGAAAAAAATTAAGATTTTAGAATGTTTTGAGGAGTAAGATAGACTTTTAGAAGGGGGACACCATGGCTCCCCCTTAGCTTATATAATAGAGATAATTATTGGATTAATTAGCTGACTAAATTATTGCCCACTGGATGGAGTGCAAGTAATGAACCCCAAATATGCTTTGCACGTTCATAGCATGCACTATTATATTGTAAGTTATGTTACTCGGACTTTCTTAGAATTGAAGTATTGGACATGATGAGTATCAAAGTATATGTCAAAGTGTTGGACACAAAGAATACATGAAAATTAAGAATGTTTGTAATTCAAAAAGGAAGTGTATAAGTGTCATACCAACGTTAGTTCAAGGGTCGAGTGTCCGGCATCGGTACTTAAGGTGAAATAAAGAGTCAGACTAACAATGTAACATCGACCAATTGGTTTTAGGAAGGAACCTCCTATGGTTTGTAAGTAACCTAACTCTCCTCTTCCATATTGGGTTGCTCAGACCCGATTCTAATATTCAATCAAATTTAAGACATTATAACCAATTCATTCTGCTTTGGGTAAAAACCAACGTTGTCTTGGTCTAGTGGTGCCAGGGGATAGACTTGGTAGGGAGAACCACGGTTCGATCCCTCGCAAGCACGTTGGGAGGAGTTTAAAACCTTAACCTTCGGACGCGCTCCGAATCCGGATTAGCCCAAAAGGGTGAACAGGTTGATACACCAAAAAAAAAAAAAAATGATTTCTCCTATTAGACTATTGTTTGATGGGATAACATAATCTATTACTACAAAAATTCAAATTTTTTACTATAAAACCGTTAATTCATCACGAAAAACTACTTTTGTTATGTGAAAATGTTTTAGTCATTATATGATTAAAAAAAAAAGTAAAATTGTTCTATCAAATCGTCACATGGAGACGTGCTATTCTTTATGTATATGTATGTATTATTATTAATGAATAAATCAAAAGGATGACCTTAGAATTTAGTAGGGCTAAGCATGTATCAAATATGTAAAATATGTTTTTATCTAATATTGTATGATCACATCTCATCCAGAAAACATGGAACATCCTATCTATGGCATCCGAGTTCTTAATTTAGAACTGAAACGTACAAACATTGAACAGAAGAAACAACATTACGAATTCAATCATTATTATTATTTACCGTTCAAATGTGAGAAAGTAATCAGAGAAAAACCCTATTAATTACATTATTAATTGAATGATGAATTTCGGATATTAAATCGGATATCTAATACCAGAGCTGTAACGCATATCCGTTACAGATAGATATCAACTTACTATCGACCAAGTTCGAATCTTTTAATAGAATAATACTACTTCTGTTCCAATCTTAGTTGCAACAAAGGAATGAGAACAAACTCTTAAATAAAATTTAATCTGTTTATAAGTGTAAAATAGATCAAGAGATAAAATACATGGCAGAGAGAGAGATAGGAAGAAATTATTACTTGTTAAAGAATGAAAATATTTTTGTTGCATCTAATGTGTAGTTTTTTTATTTTATTTTATTTTTATAGTAAATGTTGCAACTAAATTGGAACGGATGTAGTATTCAGAGTATTTGTTCGAGCCTACACTTGACAAGTATGAAGAGCACGATACCAAGTTGGAGAAGCAGGGCACAAGCTTGCTTTACATAACACACCAAAAAGGAGGTGTGTGGAAAACTAATTGCTCTCTCTTTCTTCCAAAATAACTGCTCCACTTTGATTAAAAGATCTTAAAATTTTGGTCAAAGTGAAGCAATTATTTTGAAACGGAAGGAGTATATATCAAGCATGTGCCCTGCTTCTCCAGCATGGCTAACATGCCCTATTTTTGGAGAATAATAATGCCTTGTTTTCTTCATCATTTTTGGTAGCTGTTTTGAGGTTTATTTAGAAGCATTTGATGATCAGAGCACTTTTTTTTTTTCTGTATATATGCAATATGTATGTTTGTGTGTATATGTGTGTCTGTATATATACAATTATATGATTATATGACAGTGCATGGTAGGTTTTTTAGGTGAAATGAGATATATATATAGATCGAATATTGGTAGACTTTGTGACAAGCAATATTTACTTGTTAACATGATTATATGATAGTTGTTTGAGAGTGATATTTAGACTTTAGATATGTAATTTGTTGGGTTTGACCCCCCCCCCCCTAACTAGATGTGTGCGTTTTGTTTGGTAGTACAAATTCCCTGTCTCAGGGATTGTAAATACGTAGTATTAATGTTTGGTTAATTCATACAAGATACAATACGGAGGAAAAAGGTACTGAAATGCAACTCATAATCAATAGATGTTTATTAAATTGTTGATGAATGTCATATACAAGTATAAATTACGTAACAGAAGATTTGAACTCTAATAGTTTTGTCATTGCCACCATACGAGTCTTGTTGACTTGTTATTATGATTTTACAAAAGATAAAGTGAATCGGGTGTGCACTAAATTATTTTAAAATTTTTTTTTTAATAATGCACTAAATTAGTGTACAACTGATTAAAAACTAACTAAAATTCATAAAAGTTACTCTAAATATCATAAAATTTACCCATTGATAAAAGTAGAGTTGGCAAAAATTATCAGACACGACGCAATAATACGACCTGAACATGACATGAAATTAATGGGTTTGGGTCAAGGAATTTGAAACGTTTAAGTAAACATGTTGACACGACGCGGTTATTAAACAGGTCGGGTTTGGGTTAGAGGGTCGACCCAAATTCGAAACGACTCAATTGACAACTCTAGATAAAAGTACTCATTTTGTGTGATTTTATAAAACGGTAACTTTTATGACTTTTAAGATAGTTCTTATTTGGTTGTGTACTAAATGTATACTTTATTTTGATACTAGTATTATTTTGGGTAACGGCTGTTGAAAGTTTGGCTGCCAAAAATAAGGCCCTTTCTCATATAGAGTTGTCAAGAAGATTATACGAATTAAGGGGTTCATAAACTTATTAGTTCACCCAAACGAGAAAGAAACGGTGGAACTACTTATCAAATTAGTTGATTTATAGCTGGAGGGAAAATTCCGTTTGTAAATGATTCAAGGAGGTGTGATTGTGTAAGTGTTAGCCTTATCTAATAAGATGTTTAATGCAGGGGACCCACCAGTATACATTACCGTTTTTAAAATAAATAAATAAAAAAAACGCTTCTATGCAATAATTCAAAATCGATCTCTCTCCCATCTATCAATAATAATAGTCATTTCATTATTAAAGGATATTATACCTAGCAAGTAAGACATAAGGGTTGGTGATTTCCGCATCTCAAAAATTGATTTTCATATCCTACGTTTACAGTATTAACTAACCCGCTTTAATAATGAAAACATGGGGTTAATAATGAAAACATACGGTTGTCAACCCTCAAGATTGCTCAAGCATTTTCCCAATGAAAATATGGGGTGCGAAAATTAATTTTTGGGGTGTGGAAATCAGTTTCCAAATAGTGTATAACTTCTTGGTATTATCTTTCATAATAAAAGTCATTTTAAGAGAATTAATTTTGCATTTAAAAACATCATTTATTAATGTTTAGGCCACCTCTTCCACTCCTATTATTATTATTATTATTATTATTATTATTATTATTATTATTATTATTATTATTATTATTATTATTATTATTATTATTATTATTATTTTATAAGTTTCTTTTGCCAATTGCCATGGCTGGAACCCATCACCCATGACTCTTTCTTGAATTCGAGGATCTTAACCCATTTGTCAAGGCTTCATCCTCATTCACTTGCTAAATTGAACATATACAGGAAATATGTTATGTACAATAAATATTTTTGGGGAAATGGTATTAGCAATTCAAAAAGTATTATTTGCACTCCCGGCCCATTGTGAAATTAAAGCACAATTTAAAATATTTTTCTCACAATTAGAAGGGCTAATATAAATTTTGAAAGCGTTAATAAAACCCAGATTTTTGCCTACATCACTGCAATGATTTTGGACTATTAAGAATTTAAGGGGTCCAAATTGCTAGTGTAATGTTGTCCGGTGTATTATTACCAAAAAGTTAATATTCCTTGCCTTATAAAAAAGAAATAATTAGAGTATTTTTTTTTTGGATTTGTTTAGTAAAAAATGTATCCAACCTTGGAAAAAACACTGGGAAAACACATAATAAAATACTATATTATTTAGTAATAATATTAGTAGCTTTTAGCTACTTGTTCCTTTACAATAGGAATGCTTTGCTCATTCCTAAAAAAATTAGTAGGATCAACCTTAGCCTTAACCCTCATAAGACGCCCAAGGTTCCCTTTGAAATAGTTGGAAGCAAAAGCTAAGCTCTTGTTTGCATTGCTTCCAATATCAATATCCCTGTAGTTCAAAAAGGCCTCCCTTGGATTTTTTGACACATAAGGAGTCATCAAATCATATATCGTCTTCACCCCTTCAAGACTTCGATTATTAAGCTCTGTCGAGTTTTCCTTCCAAGTCGACATGTATTGAATCTTACATAGATTACCTTTTCGATGAGGGAAGGGTGTTTCAGTCTCTAAAATTTCGCTCATTTTTCCACCATAGGGATTGAATTGCATGCTTATGTTTTCTACTTCAATCATCTTTTTCCATATTATATCTAGACCCGCCTTAGGAATTGGCTCTTTAACATAATCTGACTTATGTTTTTCGTATAACACACCATGTGGTGGAAATCTATCTAGTAAAACCTCTAAAGAACTATTCATAGGTAAATCGTAAAAAAATATTGTTGATTCTATCCAACTTTGCTCTTTGCATTCATCTTTCTTCAAGCTTAACAAGGGGATATTCTTGTTTACCAGTTCAACAAGTGCATCAGATCGTCCTAGGTACAGTGCTATAAATCGAAGGTGCACCATGGCTTTTCCCTTTTGGGCTTCAAGTGTCCGAACATAAGTTTCCACTCTTATGAACAAGTTCGGGTCTAGACTAGGTGCAACACGCTGCCATTGATCAAAAATGTCACTTGTACCAACCTCTAAGACGAATACCTTATCAAAAGTCGTAACTATTTCTGGAATTTCGACTAATCTAATCTTCCATGCTAAGACAACACAGAAACCAGAAGCTCCACCACCTTTAATAGCCCAAAACAGGTCTTCCCCCATTGTTTTTCGATCAAGAATTGTACCATTAACATCCACTATTTCAGCATCAATTATATTATCAATTGTTAGCCCAAATTTCCTAAGCATGTTACCATATCCTCCTCCAGTAAAATGCCCACCAACCCCTACACTCATACACACACCTGCAGGGAAGGCACGTGTATTGCTTACATTGGCTACGTTGTAGTAAAGTTCCCCAACAGTTGCCCCAGCTTGGACCCATGCGGTATCATTTGCTTTGTCAATATCAATTGATCGAAGGTTGAAAAGGTCGAGTATTATAAATGGATTCGGGGATACATATGATAGACCCTCATAATCATGCCCCCCACTTCGAATCCTCAGCTCTAGACCTTGAGCCTTAGCACACACAATAGTTTCTTGGACATGAGACTTCTCTAAGGGTGTGACAATGGCTAAAGGTTTCGGAATTGAGGATGTATTGAACCGTAGGTTTCGTACGTATGCCTGTAAAACCGATGAAAATGAAGCATTTTGAGGGGTATATATAGCCCTTGTGATCAAATTTGAGCTATTGGGATTCAAATGAAGGCAATTAAAAAACCCTTCAATACTACTATTTGATGCTAATGCATTTACATGAGAAATGCAGTTTATCAGCAACAAAATTTGGAGCATAAAACATAACATAGCATTCAAAGGAACCATCTTTTAATTTCATGGGTTTTTTGGTATTTATTTTATGCACCTAGCCATTGACTATTTGACTCCACTTCTGGCCTTCTATATTCTATATATAACTCTTGTAAAAAAAGTAAGAAAAAAATCAATTTGAATTTTTGCTATCGTTTTAAATGTACTTCAAATATTTGTATTTACTACTGCTATTTAAAGAATTGTTTTATAATCTTGATCCGTTTCCAATCACGTATATATCGTTACAAGAATTGTTTAAAGACCTAAACATACAAAATACACAAATGTTAAAATACATAAACTAAGGTATATATCATAAAAGTTACGCTAACAGTCCGTTTGATAACCGGTTATAAATGACGGTAATGAGAATAAATCGATAACTAAATTTGGAAGAAAAATCAAAATTTATTCCCATGGTGGTGCTAGTTTAAATCTATTTTATCTAATTTTCTTCACACATATTCATTTTCATTTAATATCACCCTCCGTAATGATAATTAATATATAAGAAGAAAATTCAAGCTTGGGAATAAAAATATGTTTTCCATTGGGGATTTTAAGGTTTTCTTAATAAAATTACACTTTAAATTCATTACCAGTACCATAATTTATTACCAAAAAACCAAACGGGCCGTTAATAATATTATTTCTTTTGAGATTTTATCATGGAGAAACTTTTATGGACTTTAGAATAATTTTTATTCCGTTGTACACTAACCTAATGTTTGAAATTATTATATACATCCGGGTTTATGGTACATCCAAAGGTAATGCTGATATTAAAATTTAAAATGAGTAAAATTATTTAAAATGAGTAATAAAACACTTTAGATGTACATAACTTTACGTACATCCAAATATATAATATACTCATTAACTTAATGTACATCCTATATACACAAAACTTTTTCATTGACTTCTCTCCAATTTAATCTCATTTAACAATGATGGGCTCCTTAAAAAATCAATGATGGGCGTTTCATTATCAGAGATTATTATCCTGTGCAAAACTTACGGCATATAACTTCTTATTATTTATGTTTCATAACTAAAGCCACTTTAAGAGAGACATAATTTTGCATTCAACGTGATTTTATCAGTTTTATACTTTTTCCCTCTTTACCGGTTACCACTCCTATTATCAATTAAACGTCATTATTTGTGGCAGAAAATTAAAGAAACACAAATGTGATTGAGGATGCATTTGATTCGTCTGAAATTTTCTGATTTAATTTGATCTGATTTGATCTGGTCTGGTCTGATCTGATTTGATCTTTTCTGATCTGATCTGATTTGAAAATTTTTGATCTGATCTGGTCTGATCTGAAAATTTCTGATCTGGTCTGGTCTGATCTGGTCTAATCTTTGGTGAAATTTAACTGTACATTATTATAAATGTAAACTATTATTAATATTGTTTAAAATAGAAATAAAAATAGTAATAAAAATAAAAATAATAATAGAACTAAAATAATAATAATAATAATAGAAATAAAATAAAAATGAAAAAATAAAAATAAAAATGAAAAAAGTAAAGAAAATAAAAAATATAAATAAAGATTAAAAAATAAAAATAAAATAAAAATGAAAATACATGTAAAAATAAAAAATAAAAATAAAAAAATGAAAATAAATATAAAAATAAAGATAAAAATAAAAATAAAAAATAAAAATGAAAGAAAAAATAAAAATAAAAATGAAAATGAAAATACATATAAAAATAAAGTTAAAAATAAAAAATAATAAAAATATAAATAATAAAAATAAAAATAAAGATAAAATATAAATAAAAAATAAATTAAAAAATAAATTAAAAGAAAAAAAAATAAATAAAATAAATAAAAATGAAAATAAAAATAAAGGTAAAAAATTAAAATTAAAAATAAAAAATTAAAAATAATAATAAAAATAAAGATAAAAATATAAATAGAAATAAAAAATAAATTAAAAGCAAAAAAATTAAAAATAAAAAAAAAAACAAAAACAAAATTAAAAATTAAAAAAAATAAGGATAAAAATAAAATAAAATAAAAATAGTTGCTTCATACGTCTTCCATATATATATAATAGTAACTAATTAATATCATCATTGTGTATTATGTAAATAATTTTCTTTCAAATAAAAAATTATATAAATAATTAATAATTACCTTCAAAATTGGTCGTAATTTTTTTTTTTTTTTAATTTATGGCTATAGTATTACTTCCAAAATATAAGCTAAAATATCACAACAATTCAATTTTTTTTGTCATCAATAAATATAATTAATCATTAGTATGCATAATATTATAATTATTTTATTTTATTATAAAAATAGAAATAATATTAATTGAGCTATAAGGAACAAAGAACAAAATGCTGATCTGATCTGATCTGATCTGATCTGGTCTGATCTGATTTTTTTTTATCTGATATTTTCTGATCTGGTCTGAATTGATTTGATCTGATCTGAATTTACTGAAAATAAGCACAAAAGTGCTTATATAAGTTGAATCAAACGCACCCTGAATTTGCCACTATTATGTTTCATAACTAAAGCATCTTTAAGAGACATTATTTTGTATTGAATGTGATATTATCAGTTTTATCGATCATTCTTTACCACTCCTATTATCAATTAAACTTCATACATGTGACAAAAAAGAGACGCAAATTCTCAAAAACAGCCCGTTGTACCATTACTAAATGGCACTACCTCTTGCAGCATGATTTTTACTGGGGTTACTAAAATTTTTATTGGATTTAATCTATGAGGATTACAAAGTTAATCTGTAAAGGGGCCATAAGGTTATTATGAAAGTTTACAAATTCTTGTTTAGAGGTTACTCTCTTTGGTCTTAGTAGCTTTTTCTATGGGATTACCAATTGTTTGTTGGGGGGATACAAGGTTTATCAGCGGGGGTTACAACACGTCAACACTTGTATGTTTAATTTGTAAGGTGTTACAAGATTTTTGTAGAGGGTTATAAGTTATTCTGTTGGAGGTTACCAAATATTTGTATGAGGTTACCAAGTGTTTCCATGAGGTTACATTTTGTCGCCGCATAGTTACACGCTCGCACACAGTTAGGATGTGGTGCGACTTGCTGTACAAAAAACACGCCTATAAAAAAAGATTTAAAATGTTACCCTAAGGGCTTGTTTACTTCAGTTTAAATTCAGTTCAGTTCTATTAAGTTTAGTTCAGTTCACTCCAGTTCAGTTCAGTTCTCAATTTCCTTTTTTTATAAAATATTACTTTCAGTTGTATTCAGTTCAGTTTAATCAAATTCAGTTGTATTCAGCTAAAGTTATAACAATTACCCTTCAATAAAATTACTTTTTTGTGTGATTTTATAAAAGCTTAACTTGATCTATACAAAACTTTTTCATGAACTTCTTTCACATTTAACTATGAGCGTTCCATTGTCAGAGATTATTACACTTTGCAAAATTTAATGACATACAAATTCTTTGCCATTTATCTCTATTATATAAGCCAAGGGGGGGCCATGGTGTCCCCCCATGGTGCCCCCTCTCGAAAAGTCTATAATACCCCTTATAAATTTATTAAAAATCAAGTAGCATCACTCTTATTTATTAAGAAAAGTTACTATAATTTTTGAATTTTCTAAAAATAAAATATTACAAAATATACTATTCGGAAAAATAAAATAAAATAATCAAAATTCATATTTTTGAATTCTCTATAAATAGACACCCATTTCAATGTAATTTGTTACAATAAAAAAATTACCTTTTGATTATCGTAGAAATTTGATAGCCGATTTTGTTCATTGTTTGGAATGGCTGGATAAAAGGGAAAAGTTTGTTCAAGATTATGTGAATTTAAAAAATATTTTAATTTCTCGAACAAAAACCTTCGATTTTTTAAGATACATTAAATATATCGTCGCATGCAAAGCGTGCACAAAAGCCTATATTTCATAGCTAAAGCCACCTTAAGAGACATAATTTTGCAGTGAGTGTGATTTTATCAGTTTTATACTTTTATCCCTCGTTACCCATTTAAAGGTCTATTTGTTGCAAAAAAGAAAAGGATCACAAAAATCAAACAAAATATCATTTTATCTCTATTATATAAGTGAAGGTGGAGTAATTGTGTCCCCCTATAAATGTCTAAAATGCCCTTTAAACACTTCTATATACTCAGATGACATCAATATTATTTAAAATGAAAAGTTTTGTATTTTTAAAATGAAAATATCAAAAAATAAATAATTCAAAAAAATATAATACAAACACCAAAATTCATAATTTTTAATTCTCTATAAATAGACGTCCATCTTGATAAAGTTTTGTACACAAATATTTCCCTTTTCATTATAGTATTATTTTGATAGGAGAGTGAGTATTATGGATGAATCTTTTGTTTTGTTTATAGTTAGCATTATAATACGTACTATAAGTGAAGGGGAGGTGGTGATGGTGTCCAAGTGAATTACAAATATACCCCTTCCCTTCACAAATTAAACACAAGCCACAAATATTGCTAAAAATAAAAAATCAATCAACACAATAGTTAAGCAAATAATTGATTTGAACAAAAAAAATTAACGTACAATTAACACAAATCCCCCTAATTGAATCTTAATTTATAGAATTGAAGCTACGGATGGGAAAATAAATTAAAAAATATGTTTCACTATTTTTACTTTGGAAATTTTATTACGAAATGTTATTATTCTTATTATTATAAAAATGAAAATATGTATTTAAACAAATTCATATGACTTTAATTTCCTTTTTTTATTGTCGCAAAATAGATATGAATTAAATAGATAACTTCATATGTGATTAAGTAAATTTTATGAACAAAATATCGCCGGCACGCAAAACGTGCATATAAGACTAGTATATTTATATTACAGGAGTTCTTCCATACAGATACAACATCAAAGCGGACCAAGCTACCCATCATATATATTCGAGGGGATGTGATTATCCTTCTTCTCCCTCCAAGAATTGGGTTATACCCAACCCATTTCAAAGACACACATAATACAGATTTCAAAAAAAACACTTCAAATTCTAAACTTTTAAGCAGACATTAAAGGTGCTGTCTGAAAGTTAGATTCAAACGACCAGGGAGAAAATTTGTACTTTCAAGCAGAGATGTTGGGGCAGTGTCTGGTAGAATTTTAGAAACACCATGAAAAATATGCCTTGATTTACCTCCGAATATTAATACATCTCCAGATTCCAAGATGACCTTCTCAGCATTTTCAGCCTCTTTCTGATCACCATATAAAAATTCTGCAGAATCACCAATGGAGAAGGACACTATAGGTATTCCTTTGGCAAGACTTTCTCGACTCTCATCCTTGTCCTGAACACAAGATACTAAGAATATCAATTGACGACAAAAGGAAGTGTTAGAGCTTAGATTTGATTGACATCGGTAAAACCTTGCATTGTAGCATCATATTGAATTGAAAAACTATTTTTTGCTTTTGAGGTAATAGTTTGCTATAGGAAGCAGAAAGCAAAGCCAGTCCTCCATTCCATGTAATCTAACAGCTAAAAAGCAACTTTTTTTTTAGAGAAGAAAAGAGTTATTAGAGAATGTTTGGTAGAATATTAGTGAAGTTGATATTGACTAGACTTTGCTTTCATTCTTAGAGAATGTTTGGTATCACTGTAGTTATTTATCAAGTGCCTCGAGACTTGTTTTGTAGAATATCACTGTAATAATATACTATCATAAGTTTGTAAATAAGTTAAAGTTTTTTTGCCAAATAAGGAAATTCATAAGTTTGTTGCCATTTTTTTGTTACACCCAAATATGGTAAATGTTGCCACTTTTATGTTACGGATGGAGTAATAATTTTGTAGCTTTAGGGTATGAAACTATCAATGCAGTATTACTTAACAGTCTTGAACACAGATGCATTGACTAATTCAATCAATTGAAAGCCTTGCTCCCATAAGATGGAGTCAGCAGCAAAAACTGTGAATGTGTGATCTCCTATGAATCACCCAAAATGTCTTCCATTCATGATTCAACTCTATAAAGTGATGCACCTCCTCTAAACCCGATGTTTTTTATATACTTCGTCTTTTTGTATTTGCTACATTTGGGTTTTCACATTGTTCGAGACACAACTTTAAAGATTAATATCTCTGACACGACACAATAACACGACCCGAACACGACACGAAATTAGCAGGTTTGGCCGTTTGGGTCAAGGACTTTGACACACTTAGGTAGGATGACAACACAAGCTTTTCAAACAAGTCGGGTTTGGATGGGTTTCAACCTGTTTATTTATGCGGGTTAACACAGCATGCTCGATTATTAACTTTATAGTACAAAAATTGGCATGACACACTAACCCAACCCGAACACGACATGAAATTAACAGATTTGAGTCGAACTTTGACACATTTTAAGTAAACAGGTTGACACGACACATTCATTGCGTGTCAGGTTTGGGTCATGAGGACTAAATTGTTTACATATACGGGTTGACACAACACAACAGTACAACACGACTCGATTGCTAGCTCATTCTTTGATTGTATGCAAGTAAAAATTATAAAAATTACATATTTTGAAAATAAGTTTTGAAACAAATCAAACAAACCACACGCATATATTTTTCTTTAGAATATAAAAGTAAAAAAAAAATAGTCAAAGGAAACATATGTGTAGTGCCTCTAGTCAAACGGACCAAATAAACTGAGACCAAGGGGTTATCATTTTTTGCTCATTCTATAATCTCAACTTTTCAGTTTCCAACTTTCCTAAGGTAAGCATCTTTTGGGCTGTGTCACATCAGCAAGCATTTCTAAAAACTTGTACATAACCCACAAAGGGAATACTTTTCACAAATCTACAAAGATGACCTTTGTTTTGTGATTAACAATTTTACCCAAACACTTCTCTATGGGAGTTCATTTACATGTTTCTAAGATACAAAAATGTTCCAAGAAATAGTGAACTGACAAGTAATAGAAACATAGGCGGACAATAAATCACTGTCCTAAGGTATATCGAGCACAGAAATTTCTTTGATTGGACAACTGAGATAGAAAATATGTATCTGATAACATTTGACAAATAAGATTATTAAGTAACACACCTGATGTAGACCAAGCTGTCCAGTCCTTGCATAATAATTCACAAGGCAGATATCTGGATTCACTGGGGGGAGAACATCTACATTTTTTTTCTTGGAATGTTCAGCTATCAGAGAACGAGAGAACTTCATGGCTCTATCAACTAAAAGAAGAAATTCTGATGGAACTGAGGGTGGATTTGCTTGATCCATAGGTCGAACTTTCTCATATTTGCTGGTCTCAGGATCCCAAAACTCACCGAAACACATCATCTTCAAATGCAGCCTTCCTCCTTCACGATAAGCAGGCTCGTAGAAACCAGCAGAGCCTAGACCATGGGAGCGGCATATCCTTAAAATATTTTCCTACAAAGGACAAAGTTTACTCAGGTCAATATTCAAAGACAATTGTGTTTCAGGTTTGAAAAAAAGTAAAGCAAGTAATGCATCGGATGTTCCTCTTCACCATACGAAAGGAATGTAAAAGAGTTCAATCTCTAGTGTATTTGCCCAACGCAGCAAAGGGAATTTGGATTTACCTAATTGAATGAGTGGTCGATGCTACACAACAATTGTCCTGCTTAGTGCTTATCATATAAACGACATATACTACATTCTATTAACCACCATTATGTTCTGTCATAAACTTGCCCTATGACAGATAATATGTAAAGTAATAAACAAGTTTATCAGTGTTACACAAATATTAGAGTTTTTCATCTAATCTAAATGCTATTATGAATATATCAAAAAAAGGAGACTAGGAAGGACCTGTTCGGAGCTCGAAAGGTAGCGCTTTAGTAAAACCATCCCAGGTCTCAAAATGATTCCTTTATGCCCATCTGCAGACCTTTTCATCTCATTTCGCTTTTCTCTGTTCTTTGTAAGCAAGGGTGGTTTCAGTTTGACCACAGAATCAGATTTTGGCGGACATATATCAAAAGCTTTAACTTTAATGGAGCAATCAGACTGCTCATTATCTTTGTGGTCACGTTCATTCTCACTATTTTTAGGAACTAAGGCTTCAGTATCAGAATGGCTGGATTCCACTGCTGATTCTAGTGAGAGCCGAGACACAGCTGCAAGATGGTCAACACTTTCCATAGCGCAACTGTCCAGGTCTTTCGGCACTTTTTCTTCAACAGACATTAATCCAGGTTGTTTACCATCACCAGAATCTGCAGAACTACTAGCTTTGGAAGAGGCTATCCATTGCTTTGCTTTACCTCCATGAAAATGGCTTTGACCTCTGAAGACAAGATGGTCCTGCTGCTGGCCATGGCGGCCCGCAGGAATTACATTAGCATTATTTTGTGAAAAAACACCATCTGAAGTATGCCCTCTTAACTTCCATGAGCTGTGTGGTTTACTATCCATAGAACTTTTGCCCCAAAATGTAGGACTGTCCTCATGCTGTCGGTGGCAATTAACAGGAGTCACCTTTTCATTTTTTTGAGACACAATACCATCCGAATTATGCTCTTTTACTTGCCACAAGCTATTTGGCTTTCTAGCCACAGAATCAGTATCAGCTCTGACCTGCATAATGGCATGCTATAACTCTCAATATGATTCCTCAGTTGATCTTACACAAAGATGAAACATAACCAGTGAAAATCAACCGAAGTAACCGAACCACTAATGCGGTATGCAATTATCATTTGAGTCAATAGTTGAGGGCTTGAGGCACAGCAACAAATTCCTATAGCACTAGCATAATTCTAGAGTGAGGTATTGTACTACTCCTTCTCTCCCCTTTTTGTTTGCACCATTCTCCTCTTTTGAATGTCCCTATATTTTTGTACCATACTAAAAATAAACATATGGCCATATGGGACATTGGACCACCAATTTAACTACATATGGTCCCACCACTTTTTTCATTCAACCTTATCTCTCACAACAACTACACATGGTCCCACTACATTTAAAAAAAAAAAACCAAACAAGTCAAATGGGGCAAAAAAATTAGGGAAGGTGTAAATGAATTCTTGCAACAAGTGTACTTTTAACACTATTTACAATTTTCACTTTGATCGTAATTTTTGTCACTTATATATAATGAAAAATATAGTCATGTTGGATCTCGTTAGATTCGTCTCAACTTGTAGTTTTTTATTATTTAGTGATCATAATTTTAAAGATACATGATTAGAGATATTAATCTTCAAAGTTTTGTCTTGGCATACGTGAAAAGTCCTTTGTTACAAGAAATCATTTATGGACGAAGTATATATATATTGATTGGGTAAGGATATCCGCTCTTTTTTTAGTTATTCATATTTAATGAGAGGATGCTAGTAAATAGTGATAAGGTTTAAAACCCGTATCTTTTGGATACAAGGTGGGAGTGGGCACCACTTTGTCACTCCTCTCGACCTATGACGGAACCCCATCAATCACACAATATCAACATAATTAGAAATTTAGTTGCAAACTTACAATTATCATCATCACCAAATTGTCTTTTAAACACCCTAAGCTATATGGTAAGTAGAAGTCACCATTATTGAGAACTTTCAATTACAACCACCATGACCTATATCAACACCAGAATTGAGAAAACATGGGAATTAAGCCCCTCTTTTGTCTTTTCAAATACTTTAACTCTCAATAACCATGGAAAAAGAAGAATACGAGTAATGAATCGAATTATACAGATTTTCGAGAAATAATTATTAACAGAAGTAAAGAATCACATTTGGCGGCAACAAGAAATACACAGATCATTACTTTTACAAATCTGTAAATAAATATAGATATATCAATCATGCATGAGGCATCCACAAAACAAGAAAATCAAAGAACCCTAAGTCTAAAAAGAAATTAAAGAATCACATACTTACAGGGGATTGAAAATCAGAAGAAGAATCACTAGTTTTTATCTGCCATGACTGTCTCCCACTACCTCCCCCTCTGCCCCTACCTCCACTTCTGGAAGAAGATGAGTATCCTCCACTTGGATTCATTGCAGAAACTAAAGAATATGAGAAAGTTAAAATGTTTGAAGTTAGGTCGGTTCACTTTCAGTGAAGTATTTTCAGGACAATGACAAATATTTTAAAGTCGTTACAAATTCGACTAATCGACTTCTGAAGTTCCAAACTTCCAAAGTCGGACGTCCTCGGTCCTCCTTGCCACCACGCTCAATATTACTTGTAACGTGTGTAAATTCGGTAGAAAAACTTTAGTTTTTTTATTAGATAAGGAAATTACCGGTTCATTGACTACAATGGCTACTAGTTGGGGGTAAGAATTAAACCGTGACTTGGGGCTTACCATCAAGCCATACCCCAATTCCTTAAAGAAAAAAATTAATTGAGAAAATAATAGAAACATAAATATATGATAATCATTCAAAGGGAAAATTGGAAAAAAAAAAAAATCCCTTGAAAATATGCATGAATTGGAAGATGTTTGATTGGAAATTGAAAGGTGGAAAGACAAAAAATACAACTGTACTGTAAAAAGAACGGATGGAAAGTCTTATTTGCTTTTTCTTTAAAAACAATTTGGACACCCACTGTTAAATTGGGCCCTTTCAATTAAGGGTCATGTGCTGAAGATTTTCTTGCACTTGCCCAAGCACGACCTCAATGTGGATTTCTTCGTTCTCCTCAACTTCCGATGTGGGATAACTTTTACTCCCTTTTTCCGATGTGGGATAACTTTTACTCCCTTTTTCCCACCCTTTAAAGGGGCTTAGTCCCCGAAGGCACTACAGGACACCAAAATGGCTCGGCTCTGATACCATCTGTAACATCTCTATCCTTGGGTGAACAGGAGCCCACTAGTAGATATTGTCCTCTTTGGGCCTTAATCCGCAAGGATTTGCTTTGGAATGGGTACGGCCTACCCAATTGCCACCTAAGAGTAATTTTGCTCATTTTATAGTTTTTTTTTTAGATTTTCAAATTAAAAAATGAACAACAAAACACCTTTGAATACATGCACGTACCTCTATGTGCACCCAGATGCATAATAAACCTATTGGTTTACAAAGGTCTCATCTACCAATGGGTAACCTATGCATTCAGATGCACGTAGATTAAACCTGTCCAAAATCGACCCAACCGCTATGCCAACGAACCCGACCCGAAAATAGTGGGTTTTGACAAAAAAAAAAAAAACGACCCGAACCTGTTAAATACAACTCATTCTTAATCCGAACTGAAATGGTTTCAACCCGATCTGACCTGAAAAAATTAAGCTTATGATGTTATGGTAAATTTTAGGCAAAAACAGTTCCTACCATTAAAATGTTGAATTTAACATTATTTTTATGAACCACAACATCTATTATTTGCCCAAAATTGGCTATTATTGAAAATATTTCTTATAATTTGTATTTTTTAGAACATTTAAAGTATATACATTGCATTAAAACATGAAAAATTAAATGGCGTTATAAAACTTCTAATTCATTGGGACAACATGAACCTGAAGACTTTGGGTTATACAAAGATAATTCCGAACTGAACTCGTTGATTACTTGATACTCGACTCATTACTATCCGAACCCGCAACTGTTTTACACCAACCTGACCCGTTTAACATGTCTAGTGTAAAGGTGTATCCATAGGAAGATATTTAATTGCCCATTTTATAATTATAATAATTGTTTTTGCTCATTTTAAAATTATCCACCATTGTAATTTTTCTAATTTTGTACCCCTCTAGGCCTCTACTATTCAATTTTCAAATCGCTAGGCTAGAACTGAACTCGCTCTACTATAAAAGTCTTTACAACGGTCGTCTCCTACTAAAGCAGTTTTAGTGTTTTACAACTCAAACACTCTAAAATCTTCGTCTGAACAAGCACCTGATTCATCTACAAATGGCGACATCTATTCGCAATGCTCAAATTATCGTAATGAGAAGTGAGTCCATTGAAATGGAGGACTCTCATTCAGATGATTCAGAAGATGACCCAACATACACATATGTTCTTGACAAGGCTCGCTCAAATTTATCCCATTTATCATTAAAAGCTAGGTATATTACGACTGGATTTCCCATCGTCAATTCATTTTTTTGAAAAAGTTCTGTCATACTTCAACCTCAATTTTCATAATACAAATTTTCAATGAATTTTTCATTTTGGAATATACCTGTGGCAGAGATTATGCAATAACCGAAATGGATGTTGCTGTTGATGATGATGACGACGACGACGACGATGATGATGAGGTGTCACATACGGAGGAAATTAGTGCACCAACACTTGGAATGAAAGATACGAAGGATCTTGAGGAAATTCAGAAAATCTTAGAATGTAAGTACGTCAAAATGTATAATCAAGGAAATTGAGTTTAGGTTTTTTTTTTTTTAATTGGAAAGAAATTTCTATTGGCAGGTGGACAAGTAGAAAAGTTGAAGGTCGACCAATGTAAGGTGTATTTGAGAAAACATGGATTGAGATTGACCGGGAAGAAAGACATTCTAATACAAAGGATTAAAGAGCACTTAGAGTAATTTGGCCTATATTAATTTGTTTTATGAAAAAAATTGCGTAGAATAGTTGAATTTTTTTCTTGAATATGCTTTGGAATTTATTGAGATATTATATTGAAGATTGTGTTTTGATTAATAGGATCCTAAATGGGGGAGAAAAAAAGTTCCCACCATCAAGCTTTGTGTTAAATTGCAAGGGTAAGTGGATGCAATTGAATTTCATTTTTGGATATTGCATACTACAGTAGCATAATTTAACTGATAGGGGCTCATAATTGAATGTAGCTAATTAGGGTGGAAATTTCTTAAACAAAGCCTTTTAGCTTATGTTCTTGAAGCTAATTGTGTTGCATTGATATATGCAACATCAGCTGATATCTATTCTGTATTTCTGTTTTATGACCTTCATTGAATGTCTATGTTTCCTGAACTTATGAAATACTTTAAATTGATTGACATAAGGGTGTGAATTGTGTAGGTGATGCCTGTATGGGAGACATTGTGATGTTTGAACAAACTGTTTATGAAGGGTAATATATATGATATTGCTATTTTCCTTTTGAAGTATTTATAATCAATTAATCCTTGTTCATTGAGCTTCATTTAGCTTGTGTAATTAATTGTGTGTCACTGGGATCAACATCTTATTATCATGTATCAAATGATGCTGTCAGCGGCGTGTGCAATTACTTGTTTCAGGTACAGTATTGTTTCTAGGAGTGCTGTTGGCCCTCCATGTGGCAAAAGAACAGTTGCTGGCAGGATAGTGAAAGAGAGTTATGGTGCAGCCAAGCAGCAGCATACATTTACAGTTAGTCCTAAATTCATGCTTAGCTACTTCTTAATGCCTTAAATGGATTGTTGATTCATGGTTGGCCATTGCACCATTCACAGATTGTTTACTCCTAGTTTTAGATAAACCTACTCTGATATTGTTTATCATGTGTTGGCTGATAATCAAATCACCACTAAGAGCATTTTTCATGTTATTATTTGTTTAGGGTTGGAAATGGAATCAAATAACCATTTTCAATACCTTTTTTTATTAGGTAAGGAAATTGGCTCTTTTTGAGCTACATATATAGGGAAAGGGATGCTAGTAATAAGGTTTGAACCCCGGGATACAAGGTGGGAGTGGGCACTAGTTTGCCACTCCTTGACCTCCATTTTCAATACTTGATATGAGATGCTGGTAACACATCATCTTTCCTAATGGTAATTATGGTAATCATAACTACCATTTTGTTATCCTTTTGAACCTTGTGGAGACAATCCTTTTCCCTAACTTGTATCCATTCCATTTCCTTAATTACACCAAACAACAAATAATGGTGTCATCTAATAACACTCTTTCGCTTTCTAATTTGTTTCCATTCCACTTCCATCCCTAAATTTATACCAAACACTCCCTAAAACTAGAATACCTGCAAGGGTCTTCAATACTTGTCTCTCATAGAGAATGTAAGAGGCTGAGGACCGAACTATTTCCTGATTCATAGATTCATGGCTGCCTTGCATATTCTAGATACCTATGAGGAAGGTTTTTCTTTGTTCTGCTAAAATCTGAGGAATTGCCAGGTTGAGGTTCTTTGGAGCAAAAGCGACAAACCGCTGCCTCCTCTTCATCCTCTTCTAATCAAGGGAAGAAACCTCTATAAATTGAACACATTGAGGCAGGTGAGCAACAGACAGTCCATTTGTGGTTCTTTCCATGCTGAATTGCTTCCTTAAATCATGGTTACAGTAGAACATGGTTACTAAGAAATAATTGGAATTGTTCAATCATTGAAGAGATGGAATGATGAAGCTGAAAGACAGCGAGTTTTGAATGAAAAGCATAACAGAGGTACAGTTGCCCGATCAAATAGGGAAGCCCGAATTCAGGAAAAGGAATCAAGGAAGGCTCGCAAGGACCCCAGGTATCGTCTATAATGCATTTTAGCTGCTTATATTGATATACAAGGGGTTGCAGATTATGTAGCCCACATTGGCCATAATTATGCTTTTCATTAACTTGTTGGTTTCACCCATTGGATCCTCTTCTTGCTTTGCTCATCTGGAAGGATGAGTTAGGTTGGTCCTATTTGAGGGATTGATCAGTTTCCTTTCGTATTAAAAAAAATACAAGTATAAAATAATGAAATACAAGGGTCATTTAATCATTTTCACTTATGAGAGTTGGCATCATTAGTTCATTACTCTACTCCAGGATTATTCCCAAGGAAGGGCAGCATTCGCGTCAAGAGCAGAACCATAGGCATGCTACAGATCACCTCACTCTTACTTCTAAGAATCAAGGAAGCAAGGCTCATAAGCAACACTCTACAGCAAAGATGACTCAACAGCAGCAAACTAACCCAGAGCAGAATCTTAAAGTTGCTATGGAATTCAAAGAGAACTCATATCACCCATTTCAACAGAATAAGCCTGAAATGCTAGCTTCTCGAGTTTGCTTGGGATACAAAGATCAAAATACAGTTCTATCTCGCCTAGGCCCCCCTCCTAAGCTTCAACACAATATCCATGCTAAGTCAAATTTGGAATCTCACTTTGGATTTCCAGATAATTTTCGACAGCATCCAAGACATCAGCAAAACTCATTTCAACAGAGAATACCAACAACCAAGCATGGTTTCTGCTCTTTCAGTCGACAACACGAATCAAATTCGACATCATTGCACAATTTCGGGAGAAATCATCAAGAAAAAACAAGGCAGTGGTGTCGACATTATCCTCAGGGCAGGTGTTACTATGGCATGAACTGCAAGTTTTTGCATGTATCCAACAGGAACCAATGTTGAGTTTACTGATCTATAAAACTTTCTTGTTCATGCTTTTGCAAAGTGCTTTTTGATGGTGCTTTTGTTCCTTAACTTTTGTATCTCAATGAACTAAAAGATAAAAAAAAAGAGATGAGAGCAAGGAAAAATATTAGTTTTTGTTGTTAATGTTTTTACTAAACAATCAATCAATCAAAGCCTTATTCCCATAAGTGGTGTCGGCTACATGAACCAAATGGGGTACTAGGTCATGGGTTTTAATTATGCTGATGCTAAAATCTAAAATCAATTAAGAAACTGAAATATTCTTATGTCCTCATAGCAGAAAGGTGATTACTATGGACTACTTACAGTTACAGGTATCATATTGATTATTATTAACTAACAACGTTTTTGGTAACCTTTTATAAATGACAATAATGCAAATGAATCTATACATAATTTTGAAAGAAAAGTCAATATTTATAGATTTTATACCCAATGGTGGTGCCAACTTACTTTCAATTTATCTAATCTTTTCCACAAATATTGTTTCTCATCAAACAAAGAAATAATCTGCTCATTAACTAATGTACTACCTAAGAATTCGTATCTCTGACTCCTAAAATTCAAATGGGAACAAGTCATTGCTCCATAGAAATGTGTAAGAGAACAAAGCACCAATGTTGTTACTGTTGGAACATTTATGAATAAATGGGCTAAGGCATTGGACAATAGTTAAGTAGGCTAGGCAAAAGAACCTAAGAGGCAGAGAGCATGTCGCACCCCGCGAAAAACCTACTGGACAAATTTTGTTCAGTGGTCGCACCCCGAGACTGTGTATTCGCACCCCGCGACTATGTCTCTGGAAAATTCGAATGGTTGTTCGAATTCTTGGATTCTTTTCCTAGGATTCCTTTACGTGTTTAAGCTTGTCCTTTGAGCTTCTATGCTGATGTAAAGGGGATTAAATCAGATTGAATGAGAAGATTAAAAGTGAGCTTAGTTGATGGAATCATCATTATTTCATCCCTTAAACCAAGCTACTCTTAATTTCTGAATTCATGAGGTTTAAAGTGTGGAATAAACTCAGAATTTTCTGAGTTCTTTCACCTACTTATGTGCCTATAAATAGGCATGTATTTGTTCATTGCAAGTAGGAGAAGAACACAAGAAATTCTGAAATTCTTATACGCACTACAACTTGTTAGCACTTAGTAATGTCTAGCTAATTTTACTAAGTGTGTTTAAACACAAATAAACACAAGTCCTTTTGTTTCTATACTCTTGAGATCACATAGAGTGTAGGGTTCTTTTCTCCATTGTATCTCACTAATCGTTCGTGGTAACCTGGTGATCTAAGGGGCGAATTCGATTAGAAGGAAAGTGTAATTTCCACGCCTTGGAGGGTTTACATCAACACCATACATCACCAACAGTTACAATGTTGAAAATTCTCAAAAATTAAATTCAATTTTTTAAGTATAAATTCAACCTAGTTTGTAGAACTGATTTATCAACTATTTCCTTCATTTCTAAAAGTTCTCCCTACTTTTCTTTTGGGCACGTTTCAAAAAATTCGGCCCATTTTGAATCTTTCAATAAATGGTCATTTGGTGTTTCACAACTTATTATTTGGTACTTACCAAAAAATAAATATTATTTGGTCTTCAAAAGTATTATAATTTTTTCTCTATGTCCTTAAAAATCGGTTCCCTCTCTATGTAATTTACCGCTTTTTAATTCAAGATTCACCTCAATATTCAACTTTTTAATCCTTAAAATTTCTCCAAATTCCACCGTGAGAATTTAAAGAAATAAATGGAGTATATATTAAATGTAATTAATAGTCAATCAAATATCCTAAAGAAGTTTGTATTATTACAATTGTAGTATTGTTACATAATAATCAAAAGTTCTATTGTAAACTAAAACCACAAATGAGATTTATTAATATTATTAGAATTAATTTTTCTAATTCTTATTCTATCTTATTTACAGAAATGTACAGTGATTTGACACCTCATCCGTTTTTTATTATGTACAACAGATTTGTATGCATGATTGCATGAATTGCTAGACAAACATTTTAATTGTGAATGAGATATTGAGAAAAAAAATAATAAAGAGAGATCGGAAAGAAATGACAACAAAAAGGGACAAGAAATTTTTGTTTCCATTAAGAGAAGTGATAAGTAATAAGCGAACACTACCTTACTATTCACATGTACAATGAATTGGTAAGGTTATTGTATATTTCTATTGAGTTGCGTGAAGGGGATTACATTCTTTCATTTATTTATAAATAATTAAATATTGATCGATTCTAGCATTATATCATACAAGAATAGAGTACTTCAATACATTGCAACCCATAAAATCTCTCGATCTCCGAACTTTTCATGTTTTCTTAATAGTTTCATCTGCAATTAAAAAAAAATATTCTTGATATGTGTTGCAAGTAAAACCAAATTTATAAATTGGACACTCTTTTGCCCTCAAAAAATAATAATTGGACACTCCTCACATAAAATAGTCCAATGAGTTTTACTCAAAACTCAACCTATCACAAGTCACAACTAGCAGTGTCAGTTTGAGTCAAAATTGATTGAATAACATTTAACCAAATTGAAACTGAAGTGAAATTGTAAACTGAATTGAAAATGTAAACTGAATTGAAAACTTAAATTGAAAACTGAAACAAAATGAAAGTGAATTACTGATAATGAACTGAACTAAAAATAACTAAACAATACTGAAAAATCTAAATATAGATAATTGAAACTGATTGAATTCAACTGATTTTAAACCAAAACTTGGTTGTTATGAAACTCATAACAAACTGAACATAACCGAAACTAATGAGACTCAACTATTTTAACCAAAATTAACTAAATTGAAAATAAATGTAAAGCTAACCTCAAATTAATTTATAACATATAAAAATGAATTGCAATGGATTTTCATGTCTTTAATTTAACCCAAATGAAAATTGGGTTTCCTTCCTTTAGATCCCAAATTCAAATGAAAAATATGAACTCTCCATATTAAATTCCAAAGAAAGTATTGGTTAATTTTCTCTTCTCATATATTCCAATACTTCCATTGTCCCTTAATGTTTGCTATATATATATATATTGGATATGTGGGGTTTGAGTAAAAAGTAGAGAGTGTGTGTGACTGTGTGATACCATTTAATCTGAAAGAAAATGTAACAAGCTTTTGGGGACATCCAAAAAAAGAATATGTAGAAAATATTGAGGGACAGAAGTCGGAAGGAGTATTAACTTCTAAAATTTTAATGAAAATAATAACTTCCAGTCTAAAATCAGGACATATTTCCTCCCAAATTTCAATGAAATGTTAATTGATTAACTTATTGGGCATAATTCAAAATAAATTGGAACTTGACTGATTGAATCGAAATATAAATTAACTAAAAGAAACTGAACAAAAATTGTAAATTAAGTGTTGCAATACACAACTGTTTTTGGTTCAACTGTTGAACTTTTAACTGATTGATTAAAAACCGAAAATAAAGTAGAAAGTGAACTAAATTGTACAATTGATATAAAACCGAATTCAAAATAAATTGAACCGACTCAATTGTTTCTAAAATTGAACGAATTTGAACCGATTTGATAGAAAGTGAACTTTTTAGATCTCTATTATATAAAATGTTCATCTTACCCCTCAAAACTTTCTAAAATCTAAATTTGTATTACCCCTAATTGTTAAGAAAAGTTATTACAATATTTGAACTTTTTAAAATGAAAATAGTGCAAAATATAAAATTTGAAAAAATAAAACAAAATTTTCAAAATTAAAAATTGTAAATTTTTTATAAATAGACATTTATATTGATATATTTCACAAATAAAAATTTTACATTTTGATTATCGTAAAAATTTGGTAGTCAATATAATATAGTATATAAAATTTTTCCTTTGTTCATTATTGTGAAATGACCGAATAAAAGGGAAAAAGTTTTTTTATTATATAAAATTTATTTAGACAGATTAATATATGTATTTAAAATACTATCGCACACGCAACGCGAAGCGTAAGTATAATGATAACTCAAGACCGAAGTGAATTGACACTCTTATAGCAACTCACAACGAGATTTTCATGTAAGGTAATGATAAATTGAGATAACTCTCTCTTACAGATAACTCTCTCTTACAGATAACTCTCCAATTGATCATCAATTCATAATTATCAGGCTGAATTTCGGAGGGCATCAGGTATGTGCTCTGCTCTAATTAAAACCCAGCAGTAGAGTAATTTTGCTTGAAATTCTTAAGATTTGGTGACCGATGTAATTTCAATCCTTACTCAAAGCAATCTATAACTGGAACTGGAACTGGAACTGGAACTGGAACCATTCGTGTCCAATTGTAGTGAAGTTTCTGTGTTTTTATATTTCTTTTAAAATGTTTACTTTGTGTGGCTGATTAGTTTTGAATTTTGTTTTTTAATGTTCAGTTTTTGTTTTACTTCTTTTCTTCTTGAATAGCCATAAGGAATTACTGTATTTCATAACAATGCTTGATGATAGCTTTGAAAATTGAAAAGAATTTGTATTCAAGTTGCACAAATGTCTGTTTTAGTCAGTCGAAAAGGGTATATAATGATGTTAAAATGCTGGAATTCTATTCATAATTTTTGTATGAAAACTCATATTCTTGCAGGAACTTATTGATTTGTACTGTAAATTGTAATGCGGCTTATGCTAATGTTTGCATTTGAAACTTTGAAGTGAAGTCGTAATCTTAACATATTCTGTAATCAACTTTCCCTCCAAATTGCTTCAATCCTAATAGGATAATATTTGTGATGAAAGAGAGGACAAATAATTCGGATTCAACCCATCATTGTACACTAACACTTCTGCCACAATTAGTGAGAAAAGGGAGCTATATCTAGACATAACTAAATTTACATTATCCAATTTGATGATGAATAGCAATGGACTCATTTACAAATGACATTTCCTCATATTCATGTACAAATATTGGATAAAATCCCATGTCCTCATTTGATTGATCTTGCTGTCTCAGACACTTGAACTGTATGTGTGTCTAAGACTAGTACCAAAGGCGTGGTAGAACATCAGAGCCTTCATACACCATCATATATCCTCCCGATACTAACCTAAAGACCTGTGTATGACCCAAGAACACAGTTTGTAAGGAAATTTTCATTCCTGGAGTCCTGGTACTCCTGAAAAGTATTGATATATAGCCTTTGATATGTGCTTTCGGACGGCCAGTTTGGAGCCGATCTAATTTTCTTCTTGTATTTCTTCCATTGACCTAGGCTCTTATAGGGAGACTCTTCGTTCATGTTTGGCATCTAAAATAAATCAGTGTCTTTCGCGAAGGATCTTTCGACATTCCAACAATATGATTTTTGGGATCTTTGGGTGCCATCGATTGCCCTCATTTTTCCTCAATACTTGTCCAGATGCCTCACTAAGATCCAGGAACCCTTCCATTATGTTTTTAAGCATTTTCATTTGTAGGATTGGAACCATGAAAAACGTGGTTTATTCGGTTTCGGATCAAGGGTTTGTTCTAGTAAATCTAGTTTTTGCCTTATTTTCTTACCATGGACCTAGGGTATTAGTAGGCTTGTTGCTTGTTTTTGGTCGCTTGTTTTTAGTCTCTACGATGAAGTACTATTTATTTCACAGAGGATTCTTTAACGCGTAGATATTTTTTACTTTTGCCTTTCGACGTCATATTCCCCTGATACATATCTAGATATCTCTGTAGAACCCAAAAGCCCTCCCAAAAGTATCTTCAGCCATTCTCATTTCCAAGTACCCAAGACCCCCAAAGAATGTGGATTATAACCTTTCATTTCAAAACTGAAGGACCATTTGAGAATTGGTCTCACTTTTGCCTATGCACTTAGAGTTTTACTTATCTGTTTCCAACCACTACAATGAAGTACAAGATCATGCATAAAGTTTTTAACATCTAGACCATATGGGTGCTTCCAATCTCCTTTTATGCCTTTATTATCTTCCAATACTCGTATGAAGGCTTGATAATGACCAAAAAAGGCTTCCACAATGTTTTAGAATTTTTTTATTCATGGAAGTTGCTACTTGAAAAAAACGTGAATTATAACCCTTTGATTTCAAGTGTGACTCCTGGTGGTTGTTTCAAGGCCGATCTAGTTTTTGCCTTTTTTTCCCAATTGTGAACTCGGGATCTCATGATTGACGATTCCGCATCCGTTTTCGGCCACTAAAATAAAGAGCGGTCTCTTTCAAAGTATAGACAATATGGTGTTTTGTGCCTTTAGCGCTATCATATGCCCTCATTAACTTAATACCTCCTCAGAGGCCTCCTAGTTAGAGAATCCTTCCGAAAAAATTTTGAGCAAATTTATTTCTGGACACATGGAAAATATGGATTAGCAATCAGTTTCAATTGAAAGCTACCCATTTTTTTTTAACCACTATAATGAAGTACTATGTACTTGTCGGAGTTCAACCTGTCTACAGGCTTTTGTAAGACTCAAGAGCCTTCCACAATATTTATGATCATTTTCAAACCTAAGTGCCGGGGCCCAAAATGTAGATTAGAGTTTTTTGGTTTCAACACCCCTGAAGTCTGCGAGACTAGTATTAAACTCTCCTCTCTCTTACCATGGACCACGGGTATCAATAGGAAGCTTCTTGTTTATTTTCGATTGCTACAACATGTGCGATTCCTCCGCAGGATCTAAGGACCCTTCTATAACCTTTTCTGACTCCTAACTATTCTTCTTCTTGGCCTATTTTCTGCAATAAACCGTAGTCACAGAGAGTCACCTTGTATTTTTTTCAGCCTGCTACAACAAGGTATGTGATTTTCACTTGAGATTTTTCGATATCAAGATGGTATAATGCTCTGTACCTTCCAACACCATCACCTACCCTGATGATCCTACAATTTCTGTACATAGGGCCTTTTTAGGATTCAAGGATCCTTCTTGACTCATTAGTATTCATAGGACCCCATATTTGGACATTTTCATTCTTGGGCCCTCGGGAATTTAAAAGCATAACTCTGGTTTCAGCCAGTAGTATTCATAGGACCCCGTCCGGTATGATAGTCTTAGTTTTCTAGCACCATCATTTTCCCGCATTAGTCACGAATTCATGCCCAGTAGTATTCACAGGACAGAAGGACTGTTTGTACATTTTAATTTCTAAGCTCCATGACTCTAGAATAAGCTTGGAATCTTGGATTATTGTCTTGGTTTTCAGTTCCGGGGTCAATTCTAAATTGACAAATTTTCATTTCGTTTCCTGTCATGGACCTACAATCTCACCAGGAGGCTCATTCTCTGTTTTAGTCAATAAAACAGAGTACAAAACCTTCAGAGTATTTTTTGACATGTAGTCATAAGGTATTCTAGGAATTTTGGCGCCATGATATGCTTTCATTATCCCTCGATATGTTAGAAAGCCAGAGGACATTCCACAATATTTACAGATTTTATAATTATTGAGTGCTAGGATCTTCAAAAGCATCTATAATTTTGATTTCGTAGGGTTGGTGTCTTTTCCCTCCATTTCCTTTCAATCTTTCATAGACCAGGGGTCTGGGGTAACCATCTTTTTTCAACCACTATAATGAAGTACGGCAAATTACAGCATCCTTTTCAAAGGATTTTTCAACATTTAGACTGTAATATGCTATGGACTTCTTGTGCCATTATATGCCCTTACTATCCATTGATATCTGTGTGCAGAGGCTTTTGTAGGACTACGGACCCTAACCCTTCTATGGTGTTTTTGGATATTTTCATTCCCAGGCTCTGGAACCTCAAAAAACATGGATTATACCCTTTGATATCGTCCTCCAAGGGCCATTTTAGAATCAGTCTGGTTTTCAGCCTTTTTTGTGTTATGTCTGGGAGGCTCCTCGTCCATTTTCAGCTCTACAATGAAGTTATAGTGTACTTTGTCGTGAATTTTCTAGCATTTAGTCTAAACCACTCTGTGGGCCTTCTATTGCCATCATATGTCCTCATAATCTTTTAACATTTTTTTCCTACTGTCTAGCTTCCGATTTTTTTATTTGTAGTGTCTGTTTTCCTAGTGTCTAGCTTCTAATTTTTTGTTTTTAATGTCCATACCTCATCCATATGGTTAATACTAAAGTTTCTTCACATAATAGATGACAACTGAGCCAATTAATGTAAGCGAGTTTCAAGAATTGGCTCGTCAAGCACTTCCAAAGATGTACTATGATTTTTTTGCTGGAGGAGCTGAAGATGAGCACACATTAAAGGAAAACATCAAGGCATTCTCCAGAATCAAGTATTGTTGTTACTAACATCTCAAATGTCATTATAGTGATTTTATGGTATTCATCTTATCGTTTTTGATATCTTTGCAGAATTTGTCCGAGGATTTTGATGAGTGCAAGCCCAATTGATCTTTCAACATGTATCCTCGGCCATCACATCTCCGCACCAATAATGATCGCTCCAACTTCCTATCACAAGCTGGCACACCCTGGAGGTAGTATATTCTTTTCTTTTTTTCTTTTTTTTTGTAGTCGAAATATCAAACAGAATTGTTAAGCAACACTTACTAATACCAACTGCAGGAGAAATAGCCACAGCTAAAGCTGCAGCTGCATGTAAAACAATTATGGTACTATTCTGCATGTTATATATTGTCTATTAAAATTTGTATAGCAGATATAGTGTTATAATCCCTTTGTTCTAGATGCTATCCTTTAGTTCCACCTCCACCTTGGAAGAAGTAGCTGCCTCCTGCACTGCTGTGCGGTTCTTTCAACTTTATGTAAGCAGTTTTTCTTGGACTGATTGTTTAGAATCTCATGCTGTTCAGAAAGATATATACTTCTTCCGATCAAAATTAAATGCAACAATTTCTATTTCAGGAAGTTTTAATTTTTTTGCAAAAATTTTAATCTTTCCATTTTTGTAAGTATTTTCTTTCTATTTCTCAGGACTCTCACATCATCACATGCATCACCTTCTCTCTCTATCCCTTTTACCCTCACAAGTCATAACTAAATTTTACCTAGGAGTCCGCACACTCCAAATTGTTGCATTTAATTATGATCAGAGGAAGTGTTTGTGTATATATAGGGTTGGGTTCCAATGAGAAATTTCTTATTGTGAGAAGATAAGGAGATGTACATTAACTAACAACTATAGATACATTGATTATAAACTATAAATACATTGACTTTAGACTATAGATACATTACTTACAAACTTTAAGCAGAGTAATATGAAACAATTTGATTTAATCTCGACCTTTCATTTGCTCATCCAAGGGCCATCATTGTTTCTCACCCTTCTCACCACAACTAGTTTTCTCACGTGAGCCTAGTTCTCTCTCTCTCTCTCTCTATATATATATATATATAGAAAAAGGATCATATGAGAACCCCTCTCTCGGTGAGAACCGTGAGAACTTTAATCTTAGCCCTTGATATATATAATCAAATATCTTAGCCCTTGATTTTTTCACTTTCTTTTCCATTGCTCCTTCCTCCTGCTGTTTGACTCCCAGCCACATTCAAGACAGGGCATCAGTGGCGGCCGACCACCACAAACGCAGCCATCCACTCGCCAAAACCGCCACCGTCATCTCCATCTCCACTGTCATCTTCAGCATTGCCATCTCCATCTGCATCTTCATCATCACCATTGTCATCTCTTGAAAAAAATGGAAATAAATGTTGAATCTGAAATAAACAAATGGAAAAAATTGAATCTGATGATGTTCGAATCGAGATGGAAAAAAACGAATGGTTGAATCTGAAATAAACGAATGGAAAAAAATTGAACATCATCATCTCCATCTGCATCATCATCATCTTCAGATTCAACCGTGATGATGTTTGGACATCTGAAACAACTAGTATTTAATCATCCTATTTCAGTTTAATCGAGCTGAGATTAAATGTATGAACAACAATCAGAGTGCGACAAAAAGGGTGCAGCGAATTAGAGTTTAATTGAATCCATTTTATTCTACTAATTGGTGAATCAACTCAGTCAAAGTAAACTCGATCATCAACTACTATAGTCATAAAATAAAAAGTTCGAAGTTCATAACCTGAGACATTAGTTGTAGAATATGAGAATAAAGTAGTAGAATATGAGAAGAAATTAGTAGAATATGAGAATAAACTAGTAGAATCTGAGAAGAAACTAGTAGAATATGAGAATAAAGTAATAGAATATGAGAATACACTAGTAGAATATGAGAATAAAGTAGTAGAATATGAGAATAAACTAGTAGAATTTGAGAACTAAGTTGTACAATCTGAGAACAAACTAATACAATCTGAGACTTTTAGTTTACATAGAATGTGAAAAAAAAAATCAGAATAGTGGTTCTCACGGTTTCCAGTGAAAGGAGGTTCTCACAGGATCCCTACACACACACACATATATATAGGGTTGGGTTCCGGTGAGAAATTTCTTATCGTGAGAAGTGTGAGAAGAGATAAATACATCAACTATAACCTAGAGGTACATTGACCACCAACTATAGGTACATTCACCATACACTATAAATACATTGAGTAAAAATACATTGACTTTATACCATATATACATTGACTCCAAACTATCAAAGGAGTAAGGAGGGAAAATCAAATTTAATCTTAGCCCTTCATTTGGTGATCAAAGGGTTGTGATTGCTTCTCACCCTTCTCACCAAAACTACATTTCTCACATGAGCCTACTTCTATATATATATATATATATAGGGTTGGGTTCCGGTGAGAAATTTCTTATCGTGAGAAATGTGAGAAGAGATAAATACATCAACTATAACCTAGAGGTACATTGATTAACAACTATAGGTACATTCAAAATATACTATAAATACATTAAGTAAAAATACATTGACTTTATGCTATAGATACATTGACTCCAAGCTATAGTAGGAGTAAGAAGGAAAAATCAAATTTAATCTTAGCCCTTCATTTGTTGATCAAAGGGTAGTGGTTGCTTCTCACCTTTCTCACCAAAACTACATTTCTCACATGAGTCTACTTCTATATATATATATATATATATATATATATATATATATATATATATATATATATATATATATATTATTTATTAATGGAGGCAATGTCTCATATGATCCACTTTATGGGAAGGTGTTAAAAAATAGAGAGGTATCGGCTTGGCTAGTGCAGAGAGCTGAAAGAAGTGGATACAAGGCTATTGTTGTAACTGCTGACACTCCAAAACTTGGTCGAAGGGAGGCAGATATAAAGAACAAGTGAGATGGAGTTCACTTGGAATCAATTGCTTAGAAGTTTCACTGTCTTCATGAAACAGGACATCCTAATCATTTCATATGATACCTATTACAGAATGATTGCACCTCAGTTGAAAAATTTGGAGGGTTTTATGTCAACCGAAGTTGTCAATGTGAGTAGTGGGGTTACACAATGTTTTGCAATTCGTAATTATCATCTGTTATTGATTTTTGAACTCTAGATTCACTTGAGCACATTAACAAGATTAGCTTATTCATGTGAAACGTGTTTGGAACTCCCTGACTGAGTGCTTTATTGCTTGCTGCAGGACAAAGGTTCAGGTCCTGAATCTTTTGCAAATAACAATTTCGACTCTTCTTTCTGCTGGAAGGTATGACACAGCAGCAATGTTATTGGTATTATAGTGTTTCTTCAGTCTTCTAATTCTTTTATATCCTTAAAATGTTAAGAGTTATGTAATTCCTTATATCCTTAAAGAAGTTCTGATATAATTCCTTAAAGTAGCACCTTCTGAATTATGAAGAGTATTGAACATATTGTTAGAAATGAAAGAGGTATCTAATATCCTCATTCATCTTATAGGACTAATCTTCGGAGTGTCTCTTGTATAAAAAAAATCATTTAGGCATCTCAGTTGAGCTCATCTCAGTTGAGAATTGATTTGAAGTAAAGACCATCTCAGACATGACTACAAAGATTGAACTCATCTCAATTAGTGTTTCAAATTCCCCTTAGATGGTCATTGAGTTGATCACTAATCATATTTCTTTCTTTTGGTAGGACATATCTTGGTTGAAATGCATTACAAAGCTACCTATCTTAATCAAGGGTGTACTCACACATGAAGATGGTAACATCAAGCTCCAAGTTAGATGCTCTTCATTTTTTGTTTAGCACAAGTCAACAGTTCCGACTTCCGAGTCATTAAAAAAAAGGCTTTCTACTAGTTGATAATGGTGCTAAAGATATCTGAACCATATCACGAAATGTGAAAAACTTATTTATGACCGTATGTGGTAATTGGTAGCAACAAGGGCTGTAGAAGCGGGAGTGGATGGAATCATAGTTTCAAATCATGGAGCACGACAGCTTGACTATGCTCCAGCCACAATCTCTGTTCTCGAAGAGGTTATTTTCTTTTCTCCATCTTGATCAGTCCCTTTTTGCTGAATGTTCCTTGTTAGTTCTGTCAATTTTAACATGGAATGTGCCCAGTCTACCTTGTTGGTATAAATAATTATAAACAGTAATTGCCTACTTCAACATTTGGAGTTTGTGTTGGGATAGTTGCTTGATGAGACTGCATTTTCTGCCATGCAACACTTTTTGGGTGCATATGCTCCGTTTGTTTCCTCGTATTACTAGTAGCTTTATTTTATTGATATTTGTGGCAAAAATAATGGATTTATGTCTAACATTGCAGGTTGTTCATGCTGTTGAAGGTAAGATTCCTGTTCTCCTTGACGGAGGAGTAAGGCGGGGAACAGACATCTTCAAGGCATTAGCGCTTGGTGCACGAACTGTTCTTGTAAGATTATTATTTTTCTAAGGTTTTTTTGTCCAAAACCCCCTAAACTTTTGGGGGGTTTGTGAAAAAGCACCTTAAATAAAAAGAATTGTCCAAAACTACCGGAATTATACAAAACCATTGTTGACCCATACCTTGATGGTTTTGGGGGGAGTTGACCATGGTTTTATACGTATTTTTATGTGTATCTTTATACGAATACGTATTCTTTTACGTATTTCTGTATTTTTATGTGTATTCTTATACGAATTCATATTCTTATATTTATTTTATACGAAATACATATAAATATATTTTTTAAATGACACGCAAATCGAGGCTATCCATGAATACAATTCGGGGTTGATCGGGTCGTTTTTTGCGAATTCCGACCACAAAACGGAAAATGACCCGTAAAACCTTGAATGGGCTATTTTTTCCTGATACGTAAATCGATGCACGCAAGTCGAGGCTATTCACGAATGTCGTTCGGGCTGATGAGGTCGTTTTTTGCAAATTCAGACCTCAAAACGGACCCAGTAAGGGTTAAAATGACCCGTAAAACGTTGAATGGACTATTTTTTACCTGACACGTTGAGCGATGCACGAAAATCGGGCTATTTTCTAGCTGTGAACCTTGATATACGCGTATCGATCTACGTGTAAAAAAAATAGTATGTTCAAGGTTTTACGGGTCATTTCAAACTTTAAGGGTCCGTTTCGAGATTGGAATTTGTAAAAAATGACCCAATTAGCCTTGAATTGCAAAAAAAAACGAACTGATCAGCCCCGAACGACGTTCGTGAATAGCCTCGACTTGCGTGCATCGATTTACGTGTCAAGAAAAAAAATAGTCCATTCAAGGTTTTACGGGTCATTTTAATCCTTATGGGGTCAGTTTCGAGGTCAGAATTTGCAAAAACGACCCGATCAGCCTCGAATTGTGTCCACGGATTGCATCAATTTGCGTGTCATTAAAAAACGTATTTATACGTATTACGAGTCAAAATAATTGTAAAAATATTAATGACCCGAAATGGACGCAATTCAAATATGAATGACCCGAAACGGACGCAATTCAAATATGAATGACCCGAAACGGACGCAATTCAAGGCTAATTGGGTCATTTTTTGCAAATTTCAATCTCGAAAAGGACCCTTAAAGGTTGAAATGACCCATAAAACCTTGAACAAACAATTTTTTTCTGACACGTAGATCGATGCGCGCATATCGAGGTTCACAAATAGAAAATAGCCTGATTTGCGTGCATCGATCGACGGGGTCAGGTAAAAAATAGTCCATTCAACGTTTTACGGGTCATTTTAACCCTCAATGAGTTCGTTTCGAGGTCTGAATTTGCAAAAAAACAACTTGAGAACGTCTTTCATGAATAGCCTCGACTTGCGTGCATCGATTTACGTATCAGGAAAAAATAGTCCATTCAAGGTTTTACGGGTCATTTTAACCCTTATGGGATCCGTTTTGTGGTCGGAATTCGCAGAAAATGACCCGATCAACCCCGAACTGTATTCACGGATAGCCTTGATTCGCATGTCATTTAAAAAATATTTATACCTATTTCGTATAAAATAAATATAAGAATATGAATTCGTATAAGAATACACAAAAATACACAAATATGTAAAAGAATACGTATTCGTATAAAGATACACATAAAAATACATATAAAACCATAGTCAAATCCCCGCCAAAACCATCAAGGTATGGGTCAACAATGGTTTTGTATAATTCCGGTAGTTTTGGACAATTCTTTTTATTTAAGGTGGTTTTTCACAAACCGCCTAAAAGTTTAGGGGGTTTTGGACAAAAAATCCTTTTTCTAAATCAAAATTAACTTCTGATTCATTACAAACTTTCCACAATAACTAGCTAGATACTTCAGAAATTAGATATGCTTTAGAAAATATTGGAATAAAAAAAAACCCACTTCAGGATAAAATATTGCATGAATAAATAACTGCATAAGAAAAAAAAAATAAGTCCCTTCTAGATAAGGTTATGATGTTCACTTGGTTGTTACCAATTTTTCCAGCTTGGAAGACCCGTGATATATGGGTTGGCGGCTAAGGGAGAAGATGGTGTCAAGCAAGTAATTGGAATGTTGAAGGATGAATTAGAACTCACTTTGGCCCTTGCTGGCTGCAGAAGCATAAAGGATATCACCAGGAACCATGTCAAGACAGAGCGAGAGAGACCTCGATCCCTGCTCTAAGTCTTTTCATATGGGTAATCGCAGTTGTATGAGAATGTTCGGCCAATCGCAGTTGAAACTTTATCAGTATACAGTATTTGAGAATCCTGCAGCTTGCTGAGCAAAGAAACAGCAAACAGTCTTTGCGATGTTCAGTATTGTGTTTAAACATTTTGCATCCACAACCTACAAATGAGATCTTCAGTAATGTTATAAAAGGATATTGAAGCTAATACATGATCAATTTTTTAACATGCTAATTTAGGAACTTGCCTATATATATATATATATATATATATATATAAAGTCGGGATCTGCTAAAAACCTTAGTGAAGTTGAAAACAAAAAACTTTTATTTTTGACCGTTTGATGCAGATCAACGGCTGTGTTTAATTTCAAGGAAAAAAATATACTCACCTAAAACTAATCCTTGTTTTACGCCCTCAACAACAACAACAACAACAACAAAAAAAAACAGTTTTTTTATGCTGTTTTTTTTGGGAAAAAATAGAATTAGTTTGTAAATTTCAAAGATACTCAAGTTGAAGGAGTTTTCGATCATATTAGAATCAACAAATTTGATCGAATCATGTAAGTTTGTATGATTTGTATGTTTATTGTCGTTTGTGTTCGAATTTGATGCAGTGCTCAATTCTGTTTATATTTGATAAATATGTAGTGCTCAATTTCTTGTAAGCACCTCTATATAATAGCATGTACCCCTCATATTGTATGTACCCCCTTGATTATAGTATGTAGACTATGTACCACATTATAATAATATGCACCTCTATATAATAGCATGTACCCCTCATATAATAGTATGTACCACATTATAATAGTATGCACCTCTATATAATAGCATGTACCCCTCATATAATAGTATGTACCCCTTGATTATAATAATATGCACCTCTATATAATAGCATGTGCCCCTCATATAATAGTATGTACCCCCATATAATAGTATGTACCCCCTGATTATAATAGTATGCACCTCTATATAATAGCATGTACTCCTCATATAATAGTACGTATGTACCTCCTGATTATAGTATGTGCCACATTATAATAGTATGCACCTCTATATAATAGCATGTGCCTCTCATATAATAACACTTTTCTTGTGAGCAAGAGTTACGTTTGTGTTCGATTCAAATACATACTATAATGGGCTACATACAATATATGAGGGGTACATGCTATTTGACTCGAAACTGATTACTTCAAATCTTCAATCCAATGGAGGAGACTAGGAGAGAGCTTTGTTCGAAGAAAAATGGAGGAAAGATCGCTATTCGAAAAAAATGGAGAGAGAGGAAGTGCCGTTTTTTTTTAATTTTCAACAAAAAATAGAGAGAGAGGGAGTATAGCATTTTAGAAAGTACCTTTTTTATTTTAATTTTCAAGGTTGTTAAATTAAATGAACGGATAAGATCAAAGTAACTTTATTCAATGGTTAAGATTAAAAGTTTTTAAGTTTTCAACTTAGCAACTAGTTTTTATATGTTCCTATATATATATATATATTTTAAAAGAGAGGTTATTGATATTTAACAATCTGCTGATACTAAAATCATAAAAATCTATGCAGTGGAAGTACTATTGCTGAACAAGAGTCACATCAAACACAAAAAGTACTTGTTATTGATAATTGACAACTGAGTCAGACAGATTTGACAATTATGACAAATAGTTTATGCTAAAGTCACCCTCTAAACAATTATTTACAATGAACTCACTATTGAAAAATGCTTTATACAGATTCTCCATTAAGGCCACCACTACAAGTTATTGCAGATTCCCCTCAAGACTACTATGTTAATTCAAACTACACGAACCCTTCTAAATCTCTGAGCAATTTGGCAACACACACTAATTGAAGTTTCATTTATATTTAGAAATATATTTCAATTAAGAATTAGTGACAGAGTTGCTCTTATTCACTCCTTGCAAGTCCATAGAAGAATTAGTTATGCTCCCAACAGAGCCTAAGGTTTGGGAGCTTAACGCTGGACTTGCAGGACATGCTTCTGGGTTACCAGCACTCATTGGATGCATGGGCCCAGAACTCAAAGGTGGGCTCATTGGAGTCCGTTGCCCCATCTGCTGTGGGCTGGCCTGCTGCTGGGTAATCTGTTGGTTCATTGACTGCTGAATTCCAAGTGTTGAAGGTGAGCCCACTTGCTGGGGTGAAACTACAGCCTGCAGAGGAGAGGTGGCTTCATGCTGTGGCATCTGCTGCTGCTGCAATTGTTGCTGTTGCTGCTGCTGCTGCTGCTGCTGTTGCTGTTGCTGTTGCTGCTGCTGCTGCTGCTGCTGAAATTGTTGGAGCTGCAATTGCTGCTGGTGGCTCATTGGAACATTCATTCCTGGCATTAATTTGGCCATGCCCATCTGGCCCATTGCAGTCCTCTGCATTGGGCTTATGTTTCCTCTATTCAAGGACTGGCTCAACATTGAGAGCCCAGTAGAGCCTTGCTGCATCTGCCGGGCACCACCAGACATACCAGTCACACCAGATTGGGTTCCTACCATCATGCCTCTGTTTTGCATCAACTTTAATTTTTGAGCCATGAAAGCTGCCTGAGCTTGCTGAGGAGTCAAACTGCCAGCTCGAATATGCTGGCTTATCACATTTGCGTGACTTGAGTTCTGACCCATGCTACCACCATGCCCACCAATCCCTGAAATGGGACCCATTGGTGCAGAAATTCCAGTTCCACTCATTCCTCTGGCTCCACCAATCCCCATAACATTACCCAACCCCCCAAGGCCTACCATATTGTTGCCAATGTTCCCCATACCCATAGCCGGTCCTAGACCCATCATCATCCTGCGCTGCATCTGTGGTTGGGGCTGCTGTTGCGGTTGTGGTTGCTGTTGCGGCTGTGGTTGCTGCAAAACTTGTATAGGAGAAGGCTTATTACCAATGTGATTACCCATTGGTAAGTTTGAACCCTGCCCAAATGCATTCAATTGTGACATTGAATTGGTAGGCAACATGATGGGAGACCGCTGGAACTGAGGCTGTTGTGGCATCAAAGATGCTTGATTCTGAAGCGGCTGCTGCGACTGTGGTTGCTGCTGAAGAGGCTGCTGTGTATCCATCTGTTGTGGTCTCGGGGGCATGGTGGGCCCTGAAAAATGTGCCTGGGACATCTGCAAGGCTTGTGAATTTCCAGGAGGGAGCATCCCAGAGCTTGGCAGGATATTTGAGGTCGAATTCAGAGAGGAATTCGACATGTTTGGCCTGGTTTCAACAGACATTTGCTGTCCAGAAGCCAATTCCGGATGTTGCTGCATATCAGCTGCAGAACTGTTAGGAGTGCCTGCAGGTGGATTAGATTGATAATTTGAAGAGTTTGTACTACGGGCTGGTCTAGGTTGCACTTGATCATCTGTTAAGTAGCCCTCACGATTCATCTGTATTACCAGTTCAGCTCAAGTGAGAAAGAAAACTTATATACATATATTGATGCACATTTTTAGAGTTCAAATTTACATGAGCAACATACCAATTCACAATACTGTCCTGCAAGCAAATCCGCCAAATGCTGTAAAAAATTAAAATTGTAAGTACTCTGTATTGCAAGGGAAAAAAATTCACAATTTAAGACAGGAAATTACGGTTACCAGAGACCATATTTGGGCATGTAAATACTACAATTCAACCAGAGACATTAGCTCTGTTTTCCTATTCTCTGTGGGTATGTATTGTGAAACAGGGACAACAATAAACTTCAATAAAGCAAAAAAAAGTTACATATACTCACAGTATTAGGTAGTGTAGGCAGGTAATCTTCTGCATTGAGACAATCTCCAACTTCATGGTCTCCATAACAAATAGCTACAGTACCGTCATTTGGATTCTCTGACATCGTTATTCTTGTTCTTATTGGAACTGGAAGATTGTTTGCTGCAAACAGAGAACGCTAAGGTCACATATGAAGAAAATATGCCCGCATAAGCAAAGAGTATATGATGCAACCAAACCTTTTGGTTGTGCAGTCACGGTTCTTATTTTGCAGACATTCAGGCTCCCACCAACCATTGACTTTGACATGCTTGTAAATACCTCATCCTTAGAGTATTCGTAATTGGAAGCAATAGAGAGGAGGTATGGGAGATCCTGTGCTGAAAAGACTCGTGGTCTCTTAGGGTATTCATCAACCTTTTTCTTTTTAACGTTCAATTGATGCCTGCAACAAAAACCATTTCTAGGTTAGCAGTGATTTATGAATACAATGAACCACAGCACGATCACAGAAAAGGTCACATAAGCTGATCTAAAAGATAAAGTACAGGGAACTTCTCAACTAAAATCACTAATAGAGATATGAATAAAGAACATAGAACACCTACATAATTTTAAATTAACCTCATTTGTTGCAACCAATATTAAATACTACCTACAAGAACCGCTTTTTTTGAGCCATGGCTTTAACTTCTCAAGTAAAATCACTAATAAATAAGATTAAAGAGTTTAAAACAAATAAATAATTTTATGATAACCACACTTGTCGCAAAGAAAATTAAACAATACCTACAAGAACAGCTTCTAAATGCTACAAAGCAAGCAAGGCTAGTAAACGAAAGTTATACCTCATAGCGACAACCTCAATCTTTGCAAATCTTTCAAGTATGCTTTGGTCAGCTACTTGTGGCGTATTAAATGATGGGCTAGATGCATTCATTGGACCACCCACAGTATTTACACTGGCAGGAGAGCCAACACAGTTTATTACTTGGGTTTTGGGAAGGGAATTTGTTCTTCGCTTTGCAGGAAGTTGTGCCTGATGTTGGGGTTGCATGGAATCATTGGCACTTGATGTTATTGATGTAGTACGAACAGTTGGAATAGATGTCACAACTGATTTTTCTCTTTGAAATTGTCCCAGGGCAGCAGCAGATGAAACTGCCCCATAGGGTGTCCCCATAGAACCACAAGATACCTCTGTAGGTTTTGTCGACAATGGTGACGGAGCTGCAGCACCAGCAGAAAGACGCGGACTCTGGATTGATTTCCTCTTCGAAAAATGTTCTTCCTTTTTCAAATCTTTCTCCACTTGCTGGCTGTGATTACTCCAGCTTGGCTGTTGAATAGCAGGTCTCAAAAGCGGGTGCTGCTGAAATCTTTGTTGTAGCCTGGGGTCCATGTGACTACCATCAGTTTCCATCATATGCATATCAGATTTGACGATGCTGGAGTCTGCCTTCTCCAATTTCACAATATCTTGATTAGTGATCCCCTCAGCAACTAGCTGAGGATATCTGTGCACGCCAGGATTCCCATACTGGATTCCTCTTGCATTTGGTTGTTGCATGAGGTGAGTCCTCCACTGATCTGATCCTTGAAAGCCATCCACAAAAGAGCCAACGTGCGGCTGCTGTACACTATCCAGACAACCAGATCCAAGCCTTACCCTCTTATTAAGCGGAGAATATGGTGACAACTGCGCTTCTAGACCTTCCATTTTTCCAAGAACAGCAGAGTTCAAATTATCAGCATACGAAACTGGCATATCCTGACCAGCAGGAGAGGCTCCTGATGTGTTCATGACAGGACCTTGCAAAGAATCATGCATGTTTTGCTGGTTCCCTAGCACTGTTTAAAAATGATAAAGCCCATAAGACTCCTGTAGAATCTCTTGGTCATAAGCCTAACATCAAATTAGAAGCCATACCTTGGGGAGCTACATTATCATGGACATGTTGTAACATCATATCACCTGATGTTGGCCCCAAATCTCCAATCCTGTAACTTGAGTTTTCAAGTGCCCGATCTATGCAAACTTTCTTTCCATGTGGCCGATTATTTGATGTAACTGTAACTTCTGGAATTTGTCTGAGTTTCCTCTTTCGCAACCCCGTTAGGCCCAAGTCAAGCTGATATAGATAAAGCCATCAATCCCACAAGATTCACAGTTTTAGGCACATACTTAAATATTTAAAACTCAAACAGAACCCTATTCAATCACCTACCTTTAAGGAAACTGGATTCTTGCAAATCCTGTCCAACTTAGGCATTGGATCAAGAGACAATGCTGGTTGTATCGCTTTTAGTATTCGTGATTCTACTTCCTGTATACAGTAACCATGAGTCGAACTTGCACACAAGGGACTGGGAAACCACCACAATTTTAAAAAGATGTATCAATATCTTACCATCAGATCTCCATAAGTCCAGGAATCATCGGCCATTGACGGAATATCCTTCACAACATTCTCCAAAGACATCTTTAGACGCACCTTATTAATAGTTGCAGACCCATTAGTTGATGGAACATTGGATCTGAAATCAGATATGGGCTTTCGGTAATCCCGAATCTGAAACAGGTGTGACCAGAGATCAGTGTTATAATCTATTAAATACTGTAAGATTGTAGACATCAATGTCCACAAAAATTGCATGTATTAAGAAGCCAACATGTTAACTCTTACAAACTAAAGGTCACATACTTACTATCTCAAGCTACTTTATTAGTAATTTAAATGTCTACATAAAAATGCATATTCATTTCACTTAATTAAATAAGATGTTAGATTTTTCTTACCAAAGTAAAAACTATATGTATATTATGTGGAAAGAAAACTAGAAAAGTAGTACCTGAGAACGCCAAGGAAACACACTAGAGCTTTATTTTAAAAAATGAAGTTGACATTACTATGAGAAGATTAGGGACAAAGGTCAGACTAGTATGGGAATAACCAAATGTGGGATTACTTTGAGAATACCGCCAAAAGACAGGATTATTCATTTCCATTTCACACACACACACACACACACACATATAATGTAACATTTAAAAGTTAAGCACTATTCATCCAATACAGTTTGATTATTAATTGATATTTATGCATAAAGAAAGTAGTCATATAGTCATGAGTGCTTTTGTTTGACTATTAATTGCTATTTATGCACAAGGAATGTTGCATGGAGAGAATATACATTTAAGTGGGTCAAAAATGTAAGAGACAGTAGAAGGGAAAAAAGTATCAAATAAGAAACCAAGTAATGTAGGAAAAAACATTATGAAATAAATCAAAAGTAAGAAAAACTTGGTAGAAATTATGGCTGCTTCTCAATATATCATATTTTGCAGTTACAAATGAAAAAAATGAAGCTACCTTAATAACACCTGCAAAAAAGAAAGTATTCCACCCAATCCATGGAAAGGGCATGATTTTCAGTGTCCAAGCATTTTTCCCACAAACCCCGATCATGGACAAGGCGTGACTTTTACAAGCACTAGGGGTATAGCAGGTCATAATTTTATTCCCGTTCATGCTGAATTTTCATTAGCTTTACATTTTTTAACATTAATTTAATTTGTTATTGTATTGATAGCTTAATTTGCTACAAATAACCTCTTTATCAATTTATTGTATCGATTAGTATTTTACGAATTTTTAATTAGTTTGACTTGATTGTAATTAGTCCTTTCAATGTCATTGCATTTTTTTTATATTTTTTGGTAGCGATGATGAAGAAAATGCAGATAATGTTCAGGATGGTAGACAGTGATGGATAAAAGGGTTTGGAACTAGTACTATAATGGTACATATACAAGCAACATATTGTATTGGCCTAGTTTTATCAAATAGCTCTATATTTCGCACTGTATTGTCTTTAGAAATAAATTGAGTTTTAGGCCAAATCAACATACAAGTATAATTTACGTTCTCGGTTGATATTTGGTGCTACCATTCCAATATCTAGCGTTTCTAGATAATTAATCAAATTTTCTACTCTTTTCTTTAATAATGACTCTAATACTTAATTCACTCAAGAAAATACTAGATTTACCTTATTATTGGTTCTTGAATTGTGATTTTCTTTTACGAATTTCCAAAAAATCTTTAAAACTACATTTATGTTCCGACATGTTCACAATAACCTCACATGTCACATTTCTACTGCCACAAATAAGCTCACATTTCACGTTTCTCAACTACCAAGATACAAAGACCATTACAGCGACCACAAATATTACTATGTTTTGAGCTATGATTGCTAGAGAGAGAGAAGGAGAGCAAAGTTAGTTAATAAGAGTATTTTTGGAAGTTCACCTTGAAATTATGTGGTTCGAGTAAAACAAAGTAGCAAATAGCAATTAAATTGTTAAAACTCTTAAAACAAAAAACATATTTCAGGTTCAACAAGTTCTATAAACCATTCTTACTGGGAAAATAAGTGAATTGAAGAACAAACTAAATTCAGATGTGTCAGCGCATCTAAGAAATGCTAAACATTTATCTCTTTCATTATCTCTATAATCAAATAACCCAGTGTAATAAAAGAATCCTTACTTGGATTCAACCTAAATTTCATTGAATTCTCCCAAAGATTTCATTTCCATTTAGGGGTTGTTTGGTATCCCCAAATATTAGCATAGAAAACATAATCACAAAACAATTCCGTTATCATTTGTTTGTTATGGGTTGTGGGAAATAAAAAAAAAATTTGTAAGGAAAACAAATCATTTACCTTGTTACCCCCTGAATCTAGAGGAAAAAATTACCGTTTTCGAATGGTTGTAACCATATATGTTTCTTTAGTGACACCAAACAACTCGTAAGGGTAACACTATGTATTACCCTTCCCCCCTACCCTTATTGCCTGTTTGGTTGTTGGTAACAAATTGTGGTAATGATAATGAATTTCTAGTGTAATTTTGTTCAGGAGGAACCTTATAATCCCCATAGAAAACAATTTTTCATTCTCAAACTTCAATTTTCTTCTCATTTTTTATTCATGTCCACTACCATTGGGGAGGGTGATATTTGATGGAAATGAATATTTGTGAAGAAAATTAGATAAATTAGAGTTAAACTAGTTACACCATGGGAATCTATGTTGATTTCCCTTCCAAATTTAGTTATATATTCATTCCCATTACCATCATTTATGGCCAGCTACCAAACAAGCCGTTAAAGTTAATTATTTACCATATGCCGGGATCCTTGTTGAGCATTTGATATTGAATTTCCCTTATAACAACCTCAAGAGTCAAGACTAATGAAGATACTTAGATACTGCACATTTATGCTGAGCCATTGTAAAAAGTAGGGATGTCTACCCCATGATGGGTATGCCCTTTAGATTTACACAAAAACTACTGCATAGACCAAGAACCTATTTACACAAAATAGACAACACAGATTACTACCCATGTAGGAGCCACAGGCCCACAAGAAACTCTACATAACCAAAGAACAGAACAAATCAATGCAAAGAAACTATAGATGCAACCTATGCCAGTCACTGACTTGCGAATTCCCCAGCAACACATCAATGATAAAGAGAAGAGAATATTGAAAGCAACCTGAGTAAAACCACTTAAATAAAATAAGATCACACCCAAGAATAGAAGTTCAATAACACATGCAGAGAACATCCGCACAAAAGCAAAGCATACTGCTTCACTTTTTTATTTCTTATCAAAAGTGACAGGGCGACAATAAACTAACCTCTTTCAAATATTTGACAGGTTAAAACACAGAAAACTGCACGGGAGGAATTCAGCAGAAGAATACTTTACAAAGGATACATATTGCAAAATCAATGATTGCAAGTACAAACTGTGATGGGCAAAAAAGGTACTCCGTACATGACTTGTAAAAGTGTAAGGCAGTCAGTCTGTAACATTTATTCTTTTTAATTTAATCGCTACCTTTTACATTTTGCAAATTGAAAAAGACAGAATAAGGTAAGGTGATTCTCAGATAAGACCAGACCATTACAGTTTAAAGAGACAATATCCACACCACAAGAAACCAATCAGGCTGCACATCCAGACACTCAAATTCCACAACCTTCATAATTTAGCAGTAATGTTCATGCACATCCTGAATATCAATTCTGATGATACACTTTCAACATATCAACACAGCTTTAAATTAAACTGAATCAAGAATTTTCAGGGCTCTCAGCCTCTCACCTCACATAAGAGTGCACCTTCAACGAATTTGCACGGTATATCATCCAAAATACTGGCAGGCAGCCGACCAGACTCGATAGCCTACACATAAGATAGAGAGTCAAATAAAAATGTCAATTCCTAAAAATAAAAATAAAAATAAAAAAGAAAAAACAACAGTTATGTACACTTCAAAAAGAGAATATGTTTCCACATGCTTATTGGTCAATCCTCCACAAATCAATCTAGTACAGTCCTATAATTGTACTCTATCGCGTGGACCAATACAATATACCAATTTAAGATGTGTAAAATCATAGTGAAGACTAAGGCGGTAAGGCCCTATTCTTTTGGACTAAATTAAACTGAATTGAACAAACCTAGACTAAATTGAATTAAATTGAACCTTAGACTCAGTAGGAGCTAAATTGAACTGAATTTTTCTGAACGAACTGAAATTAAATGAAATTTCAGAAATTAAGTCCAAAAGAACGGGGACTAAGAGCCTTCTTCGGCTGTACTAGAACAAACAGATATACTCCGTACAAGATAACAATCAAACGTTAAGAGGAAAAAGAGAGTTCTAGGATTATTTTTTTTACTGGAAAAGCTAATAAGTTTATAGAAACAGAGAGAGTGCGTACAGTGAAGAGACTTTCCGAGGTCCGGTCATAAGGATGTAGTATCTTCGAACCTTCTTGAAAACCAGCATGAGGCTCACTATCATTCTGAAACTCAAAACAGATATATTAAGCACCTAGCTAACTGATTCAGATGGAATAGGAACTGACTGATAACTAAAAGTAACTCAAACAAGAGCAATCAATTCACAAACCTCTGAGGGTTTTCCAAATGAATATCCATCGCGATAGAGATTCAAAATGAAGGAAACTTCGCTGTCTGAAACAATAAATAATAGGAAGCTCACAAAATAGGACAAAATATTAGCAATACTTCATTAGAATTACAAACTAAATGACTTCACTACCTGCAGAAATATTTTGCATTCCAGATGACAAAGATGAACCTGAAAGACCAACTGCGCCTTCATGTTTGTACTGTGACATTCAAATTACACAGAATGTTGAAGCCGCTATTTACACACAACATTAATGAAATAGATGACCTAATTTCAACACATTGATCCTCCCAGTAAATTGCAAAAGTATCAAAAGTTAAAATAGATTCAGCCCTATTCTCTACATTGGCGAAAAAGATAAAACTGTATTAAAAAAAATTACAAAAAACGGCATTTTGCTAAGTAAAATACGCGGATCCCAATAACTTGAGTTCAAATGATTGAATTACAACCTTCAAAATTAACTCACTAAATCAAATGTTAACATCTTATAATTGCCCGTAAGCATAGTATTCAGACCTTTACTCGAAAAATGAAAAAAAAAAGAAAAAGGAAAGCAATCCATTATTAATAAACTAGAAGCAACTAACCTCATTCAACCCACATAATTAAAAACCAAAATTCACTCATAAATTACAAAATGGAAGTCAAGTAAGTAACCCACTATTAATAAATAACCTTCAATTGATCTCGAAAATATAACAACAAAATTTTGCAAAATTGAGAACCAAACTAAAATAGGAACTTACATTGGAAGGAATTTCAACTGGGTTTTCAACGTCTTCAATGGGAATAGTTGATTCGGGGATCAAAGGCTTGGGTTTATACTTGGTTCCTCTTTTCGAAATTTTGAACGAAACCCCCATATGGAAAAACCTTGTGAAATTTCGCTCAGAAAAACAGGGTTTTGCTGAATCAGTGAAACTGAATTAACATTTAAGCAGTGGAAAAATCAGAGGGAGAGAGAGAGAGAAAGCGCGCTCCAATGAGACTTGGGGAAGAGATTTAATAAGACGGGGGGAGGAAGGAGAACTTCACCGATTAGTCGATTATACTGTAGTAAATTCTCAATAACTCTATACTCCGTACTTTTTAGGTTTATCATTCGTAAATTCTTAATAACCCTCAATTTGTAATACGAAGAACTTGGTAAGAATGTTAAGCCCTTAATTATTATTATTATCATACTTTCAAAAGTCAAAAGTGAAAAGTGTTCACAAAAATAGTTAATTTTATTAGAATTAACGGTTAATTTGACCCTCCGTAATATAAAGATTTCAACATTTGTTTTTTCACGCATTTTGAGCAAGCGATTTGAGCGTGTAAACGACCAAATTAATAAAAAAAAAATGATATTAGTAACTTACAATCACATTCTTGCTTGTATTAAAACCATTTTGATTAATTTATTCATTTACACCCTTAAATCGCTTCCTCAAAATGCGTGAAAAAAACAAATGTTGAAATCTTTATGTTACAGAAAGAATACTTTTAATCATAAATATGAACTTTAAGGGTCAAATTAAACCCAAAACTTGAACCGACTAAACTAATGATTTTTTCATTCATAAGGAAATATTTCAGAATAAGAAAAAAATTAAGGGTTACTAATAATATTTTAAAAAATTCAAAGTTATCAATGGGAAACTTAAAAAGTACAAGGTAACCATTGAATATGCCTACGAACTATTTTTTATAGAGAGAATGGATTTCATTCGTAAATAATCATACAACATTTAAATCGAATATAAGTACATAAATAAAAAAAAATCTAAAATGTGGATTGTATAAATTTTGAAGTCCAAAGTTTGGATTATTCCCTAACAATAAAAAAAAAAATCCAGTTTTACATTAATGTCCAATATCTATATTTATATCTAATACATAAAACACACTCCCTAGTTCCAACCATTATATGTCATTCCCTCTTTTATTCTCCCTTTACCTTATCATATGTGTCATTTCAACTACCATCTTTTAATTGATATTCCAATGTGTCATCAATTTTATAATAAGTTACCTTCTAAAATTCTCAATATTTTCTCCATCTTCTCCAAACTACCATAAAATCTCAATTCGTATTTGTGTGCATTCTCTATTTTCCTTTCCTCAATATCAAAGATACTTCTTGATTATTTTTTTTTTTTAAATAATACTTCTTGATTACTTCATTACCTTTGTTTTATGGTTATTTGCATATTTATTTTTGTTGACTAATTGTCTAATTGAGACTTTTAATTACAAAAAGTTGGAATCATAATATTAATTTGTAATTTTTCGATATTTCTTTATATTTTGGGAATAATGATTGTATAAATATAAAGAGTAACAACGGGATTTTAAAAACTATATGTACCTTGTATGCGAACAAACATTGATATTTAGTAAAAGTTGTAATAATAATTATAAGAGGATAGACACTCAAGTAGTCAAACGATTGAATTCCTACAAGCCTTGTGGGGAATCCGACTACATAGGTATGACCGTCTCTCCAGGGGGCAAATTGTCATCCCAAGCATTTTAGTTAGGCTTCAGGTTCTACGAGATATTCACCATAATATCCAATTGGGCAATCCACCGACTGAGAACTCCTCTTGATCACGTCAAACCCGTTATATGTTTTCAGGATCAGCAATGTTCATGATGCAAGTGGATGGGAAATTTGGGTAGATGATGCTTGGAAGAAACACCCAAAATTAGGAGCAACAGGGGTTGGATGGGTTATAAAACACCGCGAACAACAGTTAGTGGCAAACGGTAACCCCCTTTTCACTATCACTCCGCTACAAGCAGAGGGGTTAGCTCTCTTGAAAGGACTTATCGCTTCCCGTGGTATGCACATTTCTCACATACAAGTCTTTGCCACATCCTTTGTCGTCTTTTGTGCAACAACAACAATGGCCCCATAAGGGTATCAAACATCTGGTGTAGTAGGGTGGGCATAAAAGTTCGTATCCAAATTTCCAACTCAGAGTCTAATTTTGTTTTTCAAATATTGAATTCGTTTTTTTGAAATTTGAAAAACAAATTGGATATCTAGTTTTTAAAACCGAATCAAGGTTTTAAAAAAATGTAGTTTTATGAATTTTGTTGGACCAGTTTCAAATAAGGTCAAAAGCCCACAAAAGATAAAACCAAAAGTATTAGTAACTCTCAAACTTCAAAAATCAAAGGTTGGAAACCTAAAAACCCTAGTTTCACACTCACACTCACATTCTCACTCCTCAATGATGAATGCCAACGCGCCGCTTCTTTGTCCTCACCAGTCACAGACTCACCACCGCCTCCTCCACCCCCTTGTCATCACCACCGCCTTCTTCATCCTCTAATCAAGAGACTCAGAGAAGGGTGGAAGTACGGCTCTTCACTTTGGGGTAGAGTTTTGACCAAAATTTTGTGAAACATCATTCCCTTCAAAGTGAAGGAATCTCTGACATTTCTTGTAATTTGTCTAACACAATGCAGAGACTTGGAGAAGATCAGAAGAGTGGGAGCACGGTTTTTTGGGTAGAGTTTTGACTAAAGTTTTGTTATTCCATTCAGAAGTTCAAAGTGATTCCCTTTAAAAAAAACCAAAATAATATTTACATTTGGAACCGGAACCAAATATCCAATTCCCAAATCCAAATTTTCAAATATCCAAAAATTCAGATATCCAGATTCCGGATAAAAAAAATTGGTGATCCAAAATCCGCTCACCCATATTACATAGTATTCTTTTAATTAGTAAGAAGTTTCTTAATTGTTCTATTAGCTATCTAGGGAACAAGTATTAGCGGCACACAACTTGGCCCAAAAGACAAGTTGCGGCTCTAATTCTTGTTTTGATTTGTTTTTCCATCTTTACTCCTCTTTGTTGTAGCCTTATAGGTGATCTCTTGCTTTCGGTTTTATAAAAATCTATTCACTATACAATTTACTAGTTACACATCAGTAGCGGGACTAATTATCAAATTCACCAATGCATATTCATATTAAAATATAACAATAAATATTGATTTAAAAAAAAAAAATCACATCAGTAAAATTCCTCATGGACACCCCTGGAGTTTTCTTCCTGGATCTCCATCAAGCATATTGAAAATTCCCTCTCAAATAGCAAAAATTCCTGGACCAAATAAACACGACTTCAGTAAGCAGCAATTAAACAAATATCAAATCCATAATTCATGGTAAACAGGCACTTGATAATTTTCTACAAGCTTACAGCTACAAACTCAATCCTCATAAGGGTTCAAAGGTTCCTTGAATAGAAAAATAATTCAATAGATAAATCATCCACAAATTTTACCTGGAGCTGTTGTTGACTAAATAAGTGAAGAAATCCTGTTTCTGGACAAGCAACAAGCTCAATCAACTCATCATGCCTCTCCGGAACCTCATCCAACTCCACCAAAGAAACAGCCACCTGCAGAAGTTATCACAGGTGGAGCTCAACATCAATTTGATATTTAAAAATATATAATACCTCCGTAACAAAATAAATGCAACAAAGGGTTATTATTTGTGAGGTGTAAAATATTCATCTGTTGCATCTAAACTATTAGAGTAGTAGTATATAATTGGGGTTCACCCCTTCCAATAATGTTGATGCTGAAAATTTGCATGGCTAAATAGAGTCTTCAACTAGCTTACCTGCATGCAGCGGAGAATTAATTCTGGAAGACAACATCTACGGCAGAGACCACAGACAATGTATGCAGCTGGGTCTTTCAACAAGCCGTCAGCATTAGAATACCAAGCATCCAATCGTGAAATTTCCATTGTGACACCAGCTTGAAATCGGGATAGTTCACCTACAAGATTTAATCTCCATGTCAGTGATCACCAATCCACCAGTATATTGTTCATAATAATCTTACTTTGTACAACATTGAAGAAAAATCTAGTGTAGAAAGCTGAGTGTTTGAGGTTGATCAATAATATTTGTGAAGCCTAGCGGTGTTATCAGAAGACAGGTGCAACCAATAAAAGGTCACCAAGTTATCCTTGATAAGTAAACACATTGAATTCAAACTTCAAGAAATTAATCAAATCTCCACAACAGACAATTCCTCAAAAGTCGTCAACCACAAAAAGTCACACAAATTATATAAATATTTAACTAGAAGAAACATCCCTGACAAGATGAAAGCAATTCCTATCCAATCAAATCAACCAATAATCTCCAAGAAGACATAATACAAAGCAAGCATCCAAATGATCAGATACACTTGGTACAAATGCCTAAGATGCAAGCAATTTCTATAGAATCAAATCACCCAGTGATCACCAAGAGATGATACAAGGCAAGCATGCAAATGATCATCTACAGTTGGTACAGAACTACAGATGCCTAACACTAACTAAATAAAAGGCATTTTTCATGAATATGACAGGTTTGCTTCACTCTTAAAGGTGCATTCCTGGACTAATCAATGTATGTTTGCCAGGTAGAGGTGGCAAAACCAACCCGTACCCAATTACTCAACCAATAACTGATTCCGAACCCCAAAAGGTGTAGCCGAAAGTCACTCGAAACCCAATATAACCCGACCCGACATATGCAAGCCCGAACACAGGACGTACCTGAACCGGCTATTTACAAGTTGATAAACTAAAATAAATGATTAATGCACACTTTATGAGACAACTAAAACAGACTTATTTTAAAACTAAAATAACAAAATTGACAAGTATATAGAACGTACTTGTCTCAATAGCAGTTGTTGCAAACATTCTACTTTTATCATGCATATACTTATTTTAGTTTATTTTGAACTTACTTTATACACCTATTTAAAATTAGGAAGGAAACTACTTGAGGAAAATTAAAATAGGCAATTCAATGTTTATTGGAGGGCAAATAAGTCTTCATATAGGGGGAACACCACAACTCCCCCTGATTTATATAATAGAGATGAAATACATTTTTTTTTAAAGAGCATCGCACGGGCAAATAGGTCTTCGTATAACACCATAACTCCCCCTGATTTAGTCTAGTTGTCACAAGTTAGTTAGCATGATTGTTGATGAGTATACAATTTAGAACTATTTGGCTACTTGGCTACTTGGCTTGATTGTTTTTTTTTTATGCAGCAGGCTTGATTGTTGTTAATGAGTATTAGTGTATACAGTAACTAGACTAAAGACTTACACTCTTACAATGTTTCTAATATTTATCATTTACAAGTTGATGAGTATTACTGTGTGATAGTATACAATTACTCATCATTATAATTACAGAGGCAAGTTAAACATTATAAATAATTTTCAGTACATTACTCATCATTAAATAGAGGCATTTGCTTTATTTTGTTTATAGCTTACCGAGTCTAATAATGCACACAGGAATTAGACCCAAAGTCTAACCCGAACCGAGCACGATCCCCACCCGTTTCATACCCAAAAATTATGAATCGTACTAATTTTAGCAGCCAAAACCTCCCAAAGACCAGGGCATGAGAAATAACAGACATCAAGACAATTTTCTGGACACTCGACATCCAGAAGATTACCATGTCCTCTATGTTGACTTAGTACAATAAGTAATTGTAAGAATTAGCAAATGGGTATATGGCACAATTGACATGCATATTTTAAGAGTAAAGTTCAGCAATTCTCATGTAAATTGCATGTTTTCCAAAAAGATATAAACATATAGCAATCTTTTTGAGACATAAATCCAACCAACGCATAATCATAAAATCAAGCCAAACTGAGGATTTATATTTTACATCATAGTTATGCTGTTTAAAAATTCCCACCTTTAAAGCCAGCTGCCATCACACTGGCAAGGATACCACCATCATTCAGCTCATGAGACCCTAATCCATCACCTTCCACAGCTAAGCAGCGGAGGATAACCTCAACACAGAAAGTATTCTTAGGAGAGACCTTCACATCAACCTACCAAAATAATTGTTCAAATTTCAGTGTTTAAGACGATGATTCACAAAACTCCCTTTTACAATTCAAAACATTCACAAGGTAATAGATGAGTAAACAAATTCTTCCACACAGATAAAACATGTGAAACCAAAAGTAACATTAGAGCGCATGATCTAAATTGAATTACAACCGACCACGTCCATTAGGATTAAGGCTTTTCTTCTTGTTATTACAAGACAAAATAGTATTATTACATTAGATCTCTATTTCCAAAAAAAAAAAAAAAAACAATAGATCTCTACGGAAAAAGCCAGGGAAAAAAAACACCATTTAAGATTATTTATAAATGTTCCCTACTTCGGGTGTATAGCAGGTAGAGTACTGCTAGCAGCATAGCAGTGTGAGTTATTTGACAAATATACCAGCCTTGTCATAAACAACCTCAATTAGCATCTTCTTAATCTCAAAAATCAATCACGTGAATAATTTATCTAATAGCAGAGCTAAGAAAGCATATATAATAACCCTGGAATAGCTGCAAATAACAATTACAAGCATTTCAAAGCTCATGCTTCAACATAGTATAATATTATAAAAAGAAAAATCAAATGTTCCTCAAAAGGGTTCTTTTTCCCTGTGGTGGAGGGGAGGGGTCATGAGCAGATGAGAAAATGGTGATGCTGTGATCAAGGACAGCCTAACAACACTAGCTGAAAAACAACAAACCCAAATACTTTTAACTACCTATCTTTGTATAATCCTGTTGTGTCATATTCATCATTGATATTAATTACGGCAAACAGGGGGGGGGGGACAAACACAGATTTTTAAGTAGGACAGAGGAAGTAATTGTGAGATAATGTGAAAGTTGATGGGCCTAACGAGCAAGGTAAGAAAGGGGGAAATTGGATAATTTATACTTTGGATAATGTGAAAGTTGATGGGCCTAACAAAGTTGACTTTTGAGTTCGAATTCTTCACAAGAGAGTATCATCTTTGCACAATTCATACTTTGGAATTTTGGATAATTTGCAAATATTACTATAGCATAAGGTTTTACAGTTAAACTTTGATTTGATACAATTTCCTCTGTCAGTGATGAATAGAATTAATGTGTTGGAAAGTAATGGACTAACATGGATATGTCTTTAAAAAACAAGATTAAAAATTTGACTTTTGAGTTCAAATTCTTCAGAAGAGAGTATCATCCATATACAATTCATAATGTTGAATGATTTGCCAATATTGCTAAAGCATAAGGTTTTACCGTCAAATTTCGATTTGATACAACTTCCTCTGTTACTGATGAGTAGAAGGCACTCATCAAGGTGGCACATATAGTGGCATCTGGACACATGCATTCCCCAGAAGGCAAACACAATATTGCTTTGGCATGCAATTCAAGGAAAACGGGCTCTATTGCGTCATAAATTTGAGCTTCACTTGAAACCAACCAAGGATTTTCGCTTCCTGAATAAATAAATTACAACAAGTTAATCAGCAGCTTAAAAAAACAAAAGAACAAATGTCTTAAAGACAGCACTCTTTAAATTCGGCCCTTCCTGTGTCAAATAACAATACTCACTCAGCAGGAGTAAGAGTGAAGAGCTGAGTGCTTCTTTTGCTGCTGCAATGACCTTCTGTTTTTCATCTACTGACAACTCAGAGGGAGAAACCTCTGCACTCTCCAATTCATATTTTAGCCAATTGCGATAAGTTGCATCACAAGAATAATACTCACTCTGATTCAGGATAAAAAAACTCATCACTAACAAAGATTAGCAATGTAATGCAATACATACTACAATATATCAGTGATGCATACCCAGTCTCGGAACTCCTTCAGATAGTCGGAAACATCGTGATCCTCAAAACCAGATAGACTTTCACTAGGTAGCTTCAAAGGTTCAGCAAGAAAACTGAGAAGTTTATGAGCACCTATCGGCATTGCTGGCACCCTCCACATGGAAATCAAAGCAAATTCTCTGAAGAGTATGTTACTGAAGAGAGGCAAACACTTTCATCAGTCGGCCAGCTCCAAGGCAACAATATAAAGAATCTCAATTGACAATTTATTGTTTTAGAAACTTCCTCTGAATTTTAATAATTGCTACAGTTTGATATTCACATTTACCGAAGCAATATTTTGACCATTAATATCATAAATATGAATAAGCAAAATTACGAAAGTTGATTTTTTGAAAAGGTACAATGAGACAAATCTAATAAGACCACACTTGAATATTTTTCTTATGTATAAATCTCCAAAGATGGTAAAAGTGGAATCCATGAATAGTGTAATCATCATATTGTAGCAAGTATTTAAAAAAAAAATGAAGTATCATGTAATTCAATATAAAAGTAGTGACATAGGCACATAGCATTTCTAAAGAATGGTAAAACAGATTGCATATGTTACCTGTGCACAAGTGCTTGTAGAAGCAGCCGTGCACCAACAGTTTCAACATTATCAACTGTGGATGGAGGTGTAAAGCAAAGCCATTGTATGGTCATAGCTTTGTCTAATGATTGCAACCGATGCTGCTCTGCTACATCTGCTGAGTTATCATACTTGCTAAATTTGATTTCCCGAGATCTTGACAATACACTGTTGTAACAACTTGTCATGAGTTGGATCTTTATAAGAGACTAGCTTCCACTCTATAGAAGAATAGATCAAGTACCTCTCAATAATTTCCTCAAAGCTACCTCTCGATTCATCTTCAGAAGAAAATGGCAAATACTCCATAGCAGATAAAAATAACTTGTACTTGACATGTACACTATTAATGAAGTTCAAGAAGAGGTTAAAAAAAAAAAAGCAGTAATCTACAAATGACGGACAAACAAATGGGAAAAATGTGCTAAAAGATGAACAGAAAGTTACCTGGCACTAAGCCGTAGTTCCATCATGTGCACAAAGAGGTCAATGCAACGATGACGTGCAAGGTGTGATGCATAAATGCCAACCAGCTCCTCATGTTGTTGTGAAAATAGGTACATCGCATAGCTGTAAAGTAATTATTATTTTAAACCTTCATTGAAAGAAAAGGCACTTTGGTATGAAGCTTGCATTGGATTTTTGAGAAATTCATGGTTGAAGAGGATAATAGGTTATTTTAAAATTCTGGTGGTTAAAATGTGCAAGATAATCCAATCTTGTTTTCAGCTCTTCACTGCTTTCTGCACAAATCCTCCAGGGGTTTTAAGCTTAAAAATTTGGCCTTTTCCCCTCCCATGAGCTTTTAAAACAGAACATTTCCCCTTGCAGTTTTAGAAAGAATTTACTCTATGGATCAGCAATTTAACATGGGACCAGACAAAACTAAAGGTTTAGGCTTTTACACATTTAATGCTATCCATTGAGAAAACGATAATTTTGACATTAATCTCTCAATATCTTGACAAGGGGTGTTTGCATACACTACTATCAATATTGCTCCAGCAGTTATGAGACATCAGTTGTTACATTTGTTTCACATTTCAGAGATGTTTCATTTAATTCAGGGATACATTGTTCACACGAGATAAATTGTGATCAATGAAAATCCCAAAAGAATTTGACTTACATGTGAAGAATGAGATCACCAACATTCATTATCTTCTCCTTAAAAACATCTCTCATTTCATTTACTAGCAAAAACCGAAGCACCAGTACCAGATGAGCTCCAAAGCGAATCATATGAGGATCTCCATGGGGCCTGAAACACAGCACATTCAGCCACAAAGCATTACAAGTCAAAGAAAACCTTCGTTCTAATATTAGAGATAATCCATCTTTTACAAAGCAACCAGTGAGCTAAACTGGTGCGAAGTTATACAACACACTGCTGTACACAAATTAATAAGCAGTGCAAAGTTGCAAACACATTGAGTATTTCTCCAAAGGACACAATTCCATAGCCACACAAACAGGCTAATCCTGATTCAAACATAATCTCAATAATTAAGCCTCAAACCAATCAATACCAAAATAAATTACTAGATCCAAAATTAAACCAATACACTAAACCATAAACCACTAACTGTGGTCTCCTGTTCCAAAATGAATGCATCAATAGTATTTGTACCAATTCCATGTCTATTTACCTTATGATGAGTTTACTTTCTATTTCTCCTCACAGTAATCCACATCACAGGGGCATGTGTTAAGAACCAATGTTAGAGTGAGGGCATTTTAGTCAATTCATAATAAATTGTTACTAGTTGTTTAAGGAAAAATCTAGAGTGTCCTAGAAGAGACCTTTGTCTATATATAGAGGTCATTAGGGAGGAAGAAGGGTATGTTGAATATTATGGAGTCTTTTCTTGTTTTCTTAGGAGAGATCCAAGCCTCTCGAAAGCTTGATTAGGGAGAGCATCCACCTCTCGAATGTGGAATTTATCTTTCTAATTCTCTGTAATTCCAATTAAATCAGTCTTTAATCATCTACATTTCTTCTTGCAATTACATATTATTTGATAAATATTCTGTTTAGCTACTCAGTTCATAACAGCATGTTGTAAAAAGAGTGCTGTAAAATACTTCGTATGAGCCAAATGTTCTAGGAAAGGAGTACTAGCTAAATCAGAAAAGAGGCACGTTACATAACCATAGAAAATTAAAAAATAACAATGCAGTTAAAGATGCAGTTATGAACAATGCTGCTATTACCTGAAGGAATATTGATCATCATCTGAAGGTGATACCAAAGACCATACAAGGTCTAACAGATGTGGTATATCACCAGACATAAGATTCATCTGTGTATCACAAAGATTCATAAATATAATGCAAAAACCAACTATAAATGCTGATATACAAACATTCGGACAATAATAAGACTTGATTGAATCAATAAGCAAGGTATATCATCATAAGTGAAATTCTGCTTCATACAAACCTTCTGTCGTTAAGGCAAGTTGCAAAGCTAGATAACAAGATCTCAACAGAACATATAAGCTAGTTTGCCACAAAAGAAAATCATTTCACTGTCAACCCAATTCTGGCCTGTCTGCTATCACGACTTGTCCAGAAGCAGAAAGAGAACAACAAACTAATGACAATACAAAGTATTCAAGTAGAGGCATGCAATAGGAAAAAAAAGAAGAAATTATTTTCCCATAGCTTATAATTAACAAAATAACATAGCCTCAACCTCTCTACGGCAACTTCCAAGTTGCTATTTCTTAACTCTTTTGCAGACATTCTATCTTATATTTTCCTCTTGCACCACATTCACATCAGTATGCGAATGTACTTTTCTTTTTTCCCCCTGCATTCCCATCACTACGCACCTGAACTTTACCTACCACCCCACCAACCTCCCCCTTCCCCCACCAACCTTCTGCTTCATAGTCGAATTCAGAATTTTGCTTGGCAGAGGTCGATCGATTTAGAAATTTTCCTTATCAGTAAGGTCATCATCAGTACTAAGTCAAACTCGATCAGGTCAGGTGGGCATAATTACTAGGGATGACTATGAGTCGGACTTGAATCGAATCGAATCATACATAATCTAATTCTAAATCCGACAGTATGAATACAATCATCCAACTCTAACTTCGATTTCCAACATCCGACTTCGACCCAACTATTGGTATTGTTATAGTATATATCTTTGGAACCTATAATAAATCATGTTTTTGGATCAATTACTCGATTTTTTTATATTATTTAATAATTCAATTGTTGTAGAACTTAAAGGACGGGAGTATTATTCATTTTTTTTATCCAAATATAATTAAAGCGAGGTGCGAGTTCAAGCACATCAAGTTTATTAGGGGAATTTTTTTTCAATTATAATATAAGGTAGACCAGTTCAAAACAAGTCTAATTGAAAATAGGTTTAATACAATATAGGTCGGTCCAAAAAAGGTTTTTGGCAGGTTGAAAACAAGTTCAGTAAAATACATGTTCAATATAAATATTATACAAACAATTCAGGTTTAAAACAGGTTCGGTAGAGGTGGGATTCGGTATGCATAAAACAAATCGAAAATAGTATCAGTCTACATTTGGGTTCGATACGAGTCGGTATCCGATCACTTATTCACTTCTATTTGGTCAAAAAAAGGTTCGATACCGATCGGTCTCGGTCAGTCATATATGTTTATGACCAAATTTACACCCCTAAATATAACCAAAAAAAAGCATAATAAGGCTTGGCATAGTCTATTTAATAAATTCGAATAGGGTCTAAAAAAATTAGGTAAGCAAAAATGATTTGAATAGAATGGACCCTAAGGCTCTGTTCGGTTCAACTTATTTAAGCACTCTAGTGCTTATTAAAAAAATCAAATCAAAAAAGTTCATATCAGATCAGAAAATTTCGGATCAGATCAGAAAGATTTAGATCAGCTCAGACAAAAAAATCAGATCAGAAATATTCCTAATAATAATAATAATAATAATAATAATTCAGATCAGATAAGAAAAGTTCAGATCAGACCAGAAAAAATCAGACGAACTGAAAACAGCCGAAGTCATGCCAATAGATACAGTTATATACAATTATTTAGCTTTATTTAACGGAAGCACCAACAGATGTTCTATTGAAAGTATTTACTTGCCTCAATCTGGTGGTGTTGTTCCTTGCATGCACGACTAACAGCTTCATGCACCATATCACTGAATCACATAGTTCATATTATATATTCCTTGGTAATGAATAAGAAAGATAAAAGAGAAGTACAACAGTTTTTTCTATGCTACCTAGAGTGAAGTTTTTGAATCAGAGAAGAAAGATGTCGTGGTTGCTGAATCAAAACCTGTAAGGGCCAATTCTCTGGCCTTCCTGGAGACCCAGAACTGCTAACTCTTTGACCAGGACTTGCACCATTAGCCTCATCATAAATTTTCAATAGCTCCACCCTTCCAGGCTGCAAACGGCTCAATTCCATGTCCATTTGGACATCGAGCCATGACTTGGCCATTGCCCAACATGCTGACTAAAAAATAGCAAGCATCAGGCTAGAAAAATTAGGTTTTCATGATTGGAGCAACAGATGAATTGAAACAAATATACAAAATAATAGATTACATAGCAACATGGAAATATGTTTTGTCTCGGAGAGGAGGGAAAAGGTATTTAAGAGTTAAGACTCTTCAAAACCAGCTAGCCTACTTCACAGATACAATTGTCTAGCTTACATTCCCACAGGTAACAACCCTATGTGCCACGTCTCACATCCCACCAGAATTATTATCTTAAAAAATAGGAAGAATATAAAAATATGAGTAATACTAATCAGAGTTGAAAATAGACTACTTGGAGTAATTTTCTGCCAAGCACAATGTAGTTTTCAAGAAGAATACACATTTTCTATTAACAGACTCATGAAGAAAGTTCCATAGAATTGGCGGGAAAAAGGAAAGAAAATAAAAATAAATTTCAATAACGTTAATCTTATCAGTAACCAATTTTATACACAGGCGCATGCACACACGCAGAATGAATAAAAAGGCAAGCCTACTATCAACCTGCAGCCAAAATAAGATATCGCTGCAATATAGAACAGCCAATGAATAAAAAGGTAAGCCTAGGTGCAAGGTGACCAGGGCAATGCACCTATTTTGGTCTAGGTGAGGTGATTCTGATGCCATGCAACAAAAGGCACACTAAAGAGCTGCAGTCATCAAACCAACCAACAATACAAGCCTGGCACTCTTGCTGTGTCTGCACTCTGCAGTACTGATAGTTACAACAAATAGGTGGGGAAAAAGGGAAAAGAGGGTGTGAGGAGTGTGTCTTGAGAAGCAAGAACAGAGAAGGAAGGATCTTAGACCAAATTGATTAAAAAATAATAATAAAAGAGAGAGAGAAAGAGCGAGAAGGCATATGGTACATTACAGGTCCCAAGAAGACGGTGATGTTAACTTTAAAAGAAGTAAATCAAACACTTTTCATAGAGGAATGAAATTAGTTTAAAACCATTATTCTAGTCAAACCAGATTCTTCTATTTTAGATTTGACCAAAAAAACTCAAGTTCCTGAAAAAAAAAACACTTATCAGCTATGCAACAAAAACTCAGATGGCAAAAGGATTTCACGACATAGAGCAACCAAATGAGCTGGTAGCTGTGCCAAATGCCCCTCTTTTCTTGTCTTGTAAATATGGACCAATGTGTGTGTGTGTGTATGTGATTGTTATGTTACTTAATAAAACTGGATGGCTTGGACAGATATGCCAGATTATATAAAGTTCAACACAGAAAGTATGAAGGCCAAGTAATCAATTTCTACGTAATTACTGTTTTTGGAAGAAAAAAAGTAGTGAAGCCATCCAATAAACAAGCAAACAATTTCTCAACGCTAATGCAGCTAAAGACATATTCACCTCCCAGTCTGTGCATATTAAAAGCATTCGCTTTAAGTTGCTACACTGAGCTGCATATACCGCTGCTTCATATTTTCCACCACCCTGCTCTGCAATCCTCTTAAAGTTTTGTAGAGATGAAAAGAAAAGAATCAATACAATCAGCAAAAATGAAGCAGGATGAATAAAACATTAGTAACAAAATGTATTGTGGCTTTGTTTATTTGGATGCAAATGGAAAGTTCTTTTCCTTGGCTGGGTTCCATGCTAAAAAAAATGTGGAAAAAAAGAAAATGGAAATGATAGGTAACGGATGAAAAGGAGAGAGGAATTTGAGGAGATGGAAAACGTTTCATAACTTTCACCGTCTCCAAACTAAAAAAAAAAACGAAAAATAAGATTTCCATCAAAACAAATGGATCCTTGGAAAAATACAGCTGGAAAGTTCTTTTCCTTTGCTGGGTTCCATGCTAAAAATGTTGGGAAAAAGGAAAATGGAAATGGAAGGTAAAGGATGAAGAGAAGGAGAGCAATTTAAGGAGATAGCGAATGTTTAATAACTTTCAGCCTCTCCAAACCAAAAAAAGAAAAACAAGATTTCCATCTAAACAAATGAAGCCTACCAAAAAAAACAAGATAAAATTATATTCATTACCTCTGAAGCAGAGTAACATGCCCATTTCCAAAGGCGCCATTGACAACCAATGCCACTTTCTAGTTCAAATGCTTGTAGGATTCTGTTTTTACCATTCTTTAATAGCGCTTCAACAGAAGGGACTAGGTCTCCAAACGGACATAGACTTGCAGCCCTCCATGGCTGTACAGGAGATTCAACTTCACAAAAATGATTTAATCTAAAAATCCAGGCTCTTCTTCGAAAAGGAGAGACATACCTGTCCAGCAGATCTGCAGAGTTCACATGCTTCTTCCAATCTTCCGGCCCGCAACAGGGTCCAAACATCTTCAAGAAGAGATTCATCTTGTTTCTGTAAATAGTTAACTATTTGTCAGTTGTTAAAAGATCACAGATAAAAAATCATAGATGTCTAAACGATGCCTGAAATCCTAGCATTGAACATATATAAACAAATAAAAGTGAAACACAGAAAAAACCAAATAGGAGTGAAAGAGTAAGGCACAACAGAGATTGAAGAGTACTAAAATATATGTGTTATCGCTGATAATACAACATAAATGAATCTTGAAAAAAATATAAACAACACTAAAATGAAGGTTCAAAAACTTTCATGTCCAGATAGAAGGTTTCAGGAAAATACTCTATCATCAGGCAATGGCAGTGCATCTTCTCGCGTTGGAGCATCAAAATCTAAGTGCTTGACAGTCTTCAGGCTTTTTTCGTTTTTCTTAATATGTCGTTGAGTATTATGCCAAATGCCAGAGCTAGGGAGATGAGTACCAACATGAGATCCACGCACCTGTAAAACCAAAGAATTTATGTCAAAAATAAAAACACTTGGCTATAAATTATAAAAGATTGTAGCTCGGGTAAAATGCCACAGTCAACCACATGCAGAAAATACATAGCTTAACAGGAATTCTGAATGTCTGAAAGTTAAAACTTGGACACGAAATCCACATCAGAAAAGGTAACAACAAGCTGAAGGAGATAATGCGTATAACATGAAAAAAGCAACAATCGTATCCTACATCATTAGCAGAATTATTTTATAAAGCAAGTTACAACTCTGCTTCTGAATGACATGTATTGGAATTCCACATATTATTCACATCTAGGATACATAGATCACCAAATCACATAATATCTGTTTTGGCCCTCCTAAATCTTAAAACTAATAGAAGAGAATTACTCAATTAGCTTCATGAAGCAAACATGTGATAACGTCAAATGCTCAACATTACTTCTCTTATAATAACATCAAAAAGAAGGGGAATGAAAACAAATCAAAAAAATAAGAGTGGAATTACAAAAGTAATTTTCAATCTTAACCAAATGTAACAGATTGTATAATTTCTATATATATTTCTGTATTAAAATCAATAGTCAAAGCTTACCTTTAAAACATGGATGTTTTTACAATATTAAATAACATATATGTTATTGCCAAACAAGGAGCCACCCCATCGCAGGGCGGCGGGGGGAGGGGGGGAGGGATCTAACAAGAGGAAAGTGCTATTCACAGATACATCATCTTGAATTTACATTCTACAGGTCTGAGGTCTCTTAACTATTTATCAATTTTTTGAATAAAAATGAGAGGAAAACGGTGACCAGTAGCTCACTAGCTCCATTCAATAAATGAGAAGAATCCAAAACAAGAAGAAAGGGATTTTTTTGAATTAAAGCGAGAAGAAAGGTGAATAAGAAATAAGAAGACGCATGAAAAGATTTAAAAAGTTAACCCTTAGATATAAATTATTCAATGGTCCAGATTTATTCTCGTATAAACACCCATTCTCACCTAAGGGAGGTGTTTTCACATGATCCTATTCATATATATATATAGAAAGTTTGTGCTATTCACTTAAAACACCCATGCTTTACATGTAGAACTCTTAAGTTTATTAAGTATGTGTACTAGAAGTAACACATGAATGTTCCAAATGTGTAGCATTTATGTTCTAAATGCACTCTATGACTGCCCTTTTTAAAGTGTTCTAAATGCATTATATGAATGATCTATTTTAAGTGCATGCGGTAATTAAAGAATTCTATACCTATATAGGGCTAAAACGTAAACATAATGAACATCCAAAAATTTAAGTTGTTACACAATCATCACCCAATCCGACTTTTAAAAAAACAAAATATTCATTTACTATCAAGTCCATATGTTGTAGATTCCCTGATAAATAAAGATACACATAAAGCACATTTTTTTTTATAGAGAATTATTCAAACAATCCCTTGAAACTATACAGCAGAAAAATATAGAGAGAAAAAAAAAAAAAAAACAAAACAAACAAGGACAATAATTGGATAAAGGGACAGCTTAGATCACCTTGCTTTCCAATTCAAGGGCTTTGGATGCTAGGTCTTCTAGCCACTGAACAATTCGGAGGCACAATTGTGCTGTGTGATCAGCAGAAACAAACTGGCAAGCCTCCAAATGTGAGGTTGTTGGGGACTGCTAAATGGGAGTGCAAATTAGTGTGTTACCTCCTCCAAACTTATGAATTCATAAAAAATCCATGGGCAAGCCAAAGTTGAACGAGATAGCAATACAGGATAGAAGATTACCAGAACAAGATCTTCAGGAATTTCTTCAGTTCCTGTAGACGAAATGAAAAAAAATAAAAATCAATTGACAGAATTAAGAAACTTCTACCGTGGCAACCTGGTTGCACATATTGTTTAGCAAACAAATTCCTTAGAAAAACTTCAATGTCCCTAGGTCTAACTAAGATTCGAATACAACAGTCAAAATTCCCGAAGGCGAAAAAAGTGGAAGAAAGTTGTATCAATCTCCACGATAAGTCAATCTCACATTGAACAATGGTATCTTCTTTTTGATGAATAGTACATCTAATTTATAGTGTCAAAGGAAATTTTTAGCTTCACCATTTTCACCATGTGGAATTTAAAGTGAACCAATTTACTTGCACAAACATCATTTTTCAAGGTGATTATTTGTGAGAATGTCCAATTGTTAAGGTTGGCATGAAATTCCTAAAAGAAAAGGGGTATTTCTCCATGAATTAACATTCATGCAAAAAGAACCAAAGCTACAGTTAATATACTTGAATTAAGTTGGGTTTTTTTTCCTTTTGCCAGTTCACAAAGAAGCCAATGAAGAATAACACCCCTAAAAAAGCCAGGCAATATTAGATTTTGGAACTTTGGATAGCTTATACCATGGTTCAAAAATGTGGTTTTGGTCGCGATCGCGGAAACGGTCACGGTGATGCGGTAACGGAACTGATGCGTTTATCGCGGATTGCTTCGCGGCCATCGCGTATTAATTTTTTCTTTTTTAAGTGCCTTTTTTTATTATTGTTATTACTATTGGTTTTTGTTATTATGATATGTTATTACTATTACCATTATTTATATATAAATGAAATAATATATTTAAAATAATTATAAAACAAATTTTTATAAATTTATTTTATTTTAAAATTATGTGTACTAATTTATTTTATCAAAATTAAAACCAAAGGATGACTCATAATATTTCTAAATAAAACAAAAGTAAAAATAAAATAAAAATAAATAGGGTGAAGTTGCCAAGTGGGTCATGTAAAAGTTGGGTAGTAAAGTATTAAAAAAAGACAAAAGTTGGGTAGTAAAGTATTAAAAAAAAAGGGGTGAAAAAAGATAAGGAGTATTGGCTAGTGGGATCACGTGGGTGATAATTAAAGTGAGAGGTTGGGATAGAAAGAGAAAGAGAGAGAAGAGGTCTTGCCATTTAGACCACATATTCAAAACGAATGAAGAACAGAATAGCACCACCAAGATGCCGCCTGCATGTCGTTACTATTGCTGGCCAGTATTTTGACGCCGTCGCAGCCTCGCCGGCGGCCGCCAACTGCTGAAAGCCACCACCAATTATAGGCTTAGCAAGCATCAACAATATGCAATGTCAGGTTTATAGATTTGTAATTTGGGTTTTAATTTGGGGTTGAATTTGAAGGGATTTAATAAATTAATTGAGGGCTTTTGTTCGAATTTTAATTACAAACACAAGATAAGCTTGAATTTGAATTTTTTCCACTTAAATCTCAGATCTACACTTTCTTTCTTCTTCTTTCTCTGTTATTCTTTGCTTCCACCGGAAAACTTGGACGAAACCGAGTTGATGCGGCCAATTCAGTCAAAAACTCGGCGTCTTTTGACACAACGCTACAAACCGGTAAATATCGGTGCGGTAGAAATCACATCCGCATCAACTCGCCCGCATCGCAACGAATCGGCCGATATTTTGCACCATGGCTTATACAGCTTAAATTAACAGGGTACCCACAAAATGTTTCACAGATCAAGCACAGGAGGAACAATAGCCCCAATAAACTTCCAATGACTTTGCCATACACAAAGGATCATTGGGGTTGAGTGGGATGTGGGCATAACTATATATGGGTCTCTATCCATCACCAAGCACACAGCTCCAAAAATAGATTTAAACTATAATAATCAATAATCCATAAAGGCTCAAACATGCATCCTTGGCACATACGAAGAACTGATTCCTTTCAACAAAACCAGAACTGATATTACGAAAAGCACACTACAAAAATTGGCGATACAGATCATCCAAAACAAAGCATACGAATCACAAAATTCCAATTTGAGACAATAGCATTAGGAATTATAAAATAATGACCTTTTCCATAAAGATACCAAAGAAGTGACCAGGAAGCAGCTTCATCAAGCAATAGCTGGGCTTTTTGTCGCATAAATCTGTCTTCTACAATCTGATGCCTTTCACTAGAGCCATACCTGGAACATATTTGCAAATACATTGACACATTCAAATAAAACTTCATAATAAAATTTAAATTAAAAAAAAAAATCAAACAAATAAAAGTTTTGGAGAACCAGTACAGCCCTTTTCACTGGGAGAAAGTGTAATACTCCCTCCTACCCACACCACCACAGTCCAGACTTACAAGCGCAGGCCCAAGCAACACCACCAGCCCAATATGGGGACAGCAGAAGCATGAGACAACTGCAACAGCATTTCTTTTAGCAATTTATTTTTGTGTCCTTATTTTGTATTTGTTTTAACTCTAGCTATTTTAAGTTGTACTAGTGATTTTTGTCCAGCTTTTTGTAATGATCCTGTAGGGAAGTAAAGACAAAAGAAGAGAGGATATAAATAGGAGAAAGGACATAGTAGAAGAATTATTCAGAAAATTCAAACAAGCTTGGCTTTTGGAGACTTATGGGCTGAACCCATTACATTGTTAACTCTTATCTATCAATCAAATATCTATCTTTGAGCTGCTACCACTGTGATTTTCTCTTGCATTTTGTTGTGTTTTCGTGACTTGGCAGGGAGGTATTTCAGAAAGAAGACCAGTCTCATGGTGAGCAACATTTCAAAAGGTAACTGAATGCAACTTCAAAGAGGTGCTTTCAAGAATAGCATATAAACTATTTCACAGGAGGATTCTAGCATATGAATACAGAATATGAACTATCTATGGCAATTTTCTGGTTCTAATTTTTAACACACAAAAATGAAGCAGAAAGAGCTAGATTCGTGTATTAAATAGAAATTTGCACTTAAATCATTGAAACAGTACAGCAGTAGAGGAATACTTGGAAAAAGGTAGAAACAAAAGTATGCAGATTATGTTTTCAAAATTGAAATTTGAAAGATACACCAGGAAATGCTCCCATGAAGTAACGGTAAAGGGAAGCAAAGTACACTTTTTTACATTTGCTAATTGTTAAGTACACCTCCAAAGAGATCTAGATTCATTTTAATAGCCACATAGTTAAGACTTGCTGCTTGTACAGTTGTACGTTAATACAGCTGATTCTCATAACCCTTTCATGTAATTCCCCCATGTTTCTCTAAACTAAGCATAACAAAATAAAAATGGGAAATTATCATCAGTAACCTCGTTTTTATTCATTTATCATTAGTAGCCTGATTTTTTTTTTAAATTCAGAAAATAACCCTGTATTATAGGGGAACTTGAAAACATGACAATAATGAGACTCATCAGTTAGTTTGGGAGGTATTTTCGCCTTTATGGTCAAATTTGATGTCAAAATTGGCAAAAGAATATCAAATATAACTCAATATTAAGGAAAAATGCCAAAAAAAACTATTCTCGAAGAAAGTTTTCCAACAACGATTTTCAGAACTTTTCGTCGACGGTTTACGGAGACATTTTCTAGCAATTTGTATCCCGCTACTTTTTTGGGGAATAAATCTATTAATTTTTAGATGACAAATTTTCAATGAAAATTTTCAGGGCAAGTTTCAGGGGGCATTTTCACCTTTAAGGATCAAAGGAGATCGAAAATGCCAAAATTTATGACAAATCGAATTAAATCGAAACATTTTCCTTTAATAGTGAGGCACCTCTGATAATCATTTGCCTTAGGAATAGCCCCCAAAACTTTAATCACGCAATTTTCTTGTCACAAATTTTGAAGCACGCAAAACTAGGTAAATCCACCCTACAAAACATAAAACTAACATCTCAAACTAACTAATGAGTCTCATTAATCTCATGCTTTCAAGTTATTGCATAATATTGAGTTATTTTTGGAATTTTGAAAAACATAGGGTCATCAATGATAAATTAAGGTGTTGTTTGGTTGACACTTGATTTCCTTAGAATTTGAACTTTCTAGGAAATGCAAAATTGGTAGATTATTTGGTTGGAGGAATTAAGCTCTCCATGGGAAATAGAAATTCCAAGGGAAGTGGAATTTACTATGAAGTGTAGGAAATAAATTACCAACTCCCCCTTTGGTAATTGAAAATTCTCATGTCAATTAGAAATTCTCGGGACCAACCAAACACAAAAAGTTATTTCCTAGGAAATAAATAAAGGAATTTACTTCCTATGAAATGGAATTTCCCATGGGAATTAACTTCCTATGATAATCAAACAAGCACTAAAAAAAACGAGGTTACCAACAATAATTTCCCTCTAAAATTTTGCATTTGTACGAGGTTTCACTACAGCATATTTCTAGCAAAAATATCATAAGATCGCAGCTATACCGAATGGAACAAGGAGAATGAAAAGTAGAAGAAAGTTTATATAGACAAGTTTTAATTTCATACAAACATGAAACAAAAATTGGCATAAGCTTTGTGTCGATAAGAAATAATTTTATATTAAGCAACAACACCTTATAGATTCGGAAACATCACGGCATGATTTTTCAAACTGAAGAATTAGATCTGGAATTGATATAAGCCCTGCAACAACAACAAAAAACCCAACAATACATAAGATACAAATCATTTACAACAAGACATACGCCACAAGTTCACAACTAAATCGATCTAACAGGGTAATTGCAAGCACCTTGTCTAGACGAATCTAAAAGAGATGCAAATAGAGAAAATGTTGTTTCGCCAGAATCCTGTGCATCCTCCTCAACCTTACATGCTTTAAGTGAATAACTTCCGCCCTGACGAGATAAGTCAACAGACATTATTTGACTATCTGGGGATCTTTTTTTGTAAGCAGAATGTGTCCTCGAAGGTGTACACTCTTGATAATCCAAACTCCCAACCTCTTGTTTGATGTCTTCAAGGAACAAAGCAGTATTGGACATTCTAACTTCACCAAATTTTGAAGCTGGACTCTGAAGCGGAGAACTGCTAGGCCTTTTACTGCACCAAACAAATCTTTAGTGCATGTAATGCTATCAATAACAACAATAAGTGAACTACTTGTGGTCATAGCAAAAGAGAAAGTTCAATATATCTCCTTCTAAGTCAAAGCACAATCCCCCCCCCCAACCCAAACACACACACACCAAAAAAAATAATAAAAAATACAAGACACTCAAATCCTAGGAAGCACGGGGACGGCTATTTGAGCACCTGACCCGTACTAGGGACGGAGATAGTGTGAATTCAGCAAAAGAAAACATCTGGGGACATTGTGGTTGGGCTGGAGACGGCAAGTATGTGACAGTGACGGCGAGCAAGGGTGGAGGGGATGTGTCGGGGTCTCGGGGACAGCAAATGGGCAAAACTATCGTCCCCAAGCTTGAAGCTTTTTTAAAAGAAAATCACAGCACCTCAAAAAACAAGGAAAGGAAGAAGTATTGTGCAAAATTGGACTGAATTTCAAACAAAGGCAAAAAAAGGGGGGAAATTAGGGTTTCTGAGAAAACCTCCAGGTGACTTTTTCTCTCCTCCACCACCACCATTCAACTTCGATGGGGCAATCACCTGCATCAGAGAACTTGTCGGCACGGCACGGCACCTGTAGGTGGTCTCCTCCACCACCCATATTTTGAAATGGCAAATAATTTTTTCAACCTCTCAGAGAAATTTTCTTGGTACAACAAGTGCATTTTTCCACTGTCCATAACTCAGACATCGGTAATTCAAATATCAATAGTATATGCAAAACTGGAAGAGCTCAAATTGATGCAAGAGTCGACAATGTGAAACAATTTAAACTCCAAAAACAGAAACAAATAAAAAGGCAAATACAATTGAACTAAGTAGAGAATACCCGTAACGACGATACTGCTCTCTTATACTGAGGTCATGGGGATTGAAGTAGCTCGGAGAAGTTTCCATATTAACGTCCATTATCGTAAGAATATCAACAAAAGTGATGATTTGATAATGCTTAGTTGATTATTTGACACTGAAGAAAACCCTAAAACTGGGGTTACGCGGGAAAAACAATCCAAATGCAATTTTTATGCAAATGGGGAATTGGGGTTTATCATGGTTTAAGGTCAAAATGTTTAAAGCTATGTTAGCCGCATAGGGTGAGCTAGCCATGTAATACATATTGGTCCTGTATTTGCCAAGTATATCTTCTGACTTAATACATTATTATTTATTATTATTCAATAAAACTTCACATTATTATTATTATTATTCAATCAGGAGATGTATTTACATTTCAATCTATACTTATATCATAATAAAACACACCCACACATACCTTTGACACATGTATTTGATATCTTTAATAAAAATTGTCATGTGTCATCTTCTCCACACATAATTTTGGCACATGTACTTGATATCTAAAAAAAATTGACGTGTCATCTTTATAAAAATAGTTTCATTTTTCTTTTTTTGGGTAACAAATTATTTTTCTTTTCCAATTACAATTACATTAATAATTTATTTACATTTAATAAAACTTTTCAATTTTCTTTCAAATAATGTCATCTTCTTTCCTATATCATTTCCTTTTTAAGTTACTCATTTTTTTATTAAAAAAAAAATTCCATTTTGAAATTTTCTTTGAATGAACTCACACTTTATATTTACAAAATTATTTTTCATTATTTTATAATCATCCAGATGAATCATTTTTCCAAAATGTATATGTTATAATCTTTAAAATAATTATAAATTTGATACATTTTCATTTTTTTTTATGAATTATTAAGTCTTATTCCAGTCTTCAAAAATCATCATAAATAAAAAATTAAAGCATACAATTGTCAATTTACTATGTACAAAATCCATGCATTATGCACAGGCCAAAAACCTAGTTATTATAAATTATCTTCACTTGATGTATAACAAACCATCACAATGCAAACAAGCCAACACCTATTTATCTCTCTTCCATCATCTCCCCCCAAATGAAAAGCCACTTTACACGATACTTGTCATTATTGAAAATCAAAGAAAGAAGGTTCTGCTTTGTTTGGGTAAACTATCAGTTAATTTTGGGAAATTCTCAATAGTAGCTCTAAGCTTGCGAGTTTTCTATTTGATACTCATCCTTAATTAAATAGTAGCCTTAAAACAGGGGTACTAATCGAGTTGAGCAGCTCGAACTCGACTCGGTCAAATCTCGATCAAAGCTCGACTCGAATTGGCTCGTGCTCGCTTGAATCAGCTCGAAACTTGATAATTTTACAGGTTAATCAATAATTTTCCATGTTAAATCTTTGAAAATAAAAATTAACCTTGACACTTAATATAATAAATCAATAAACTTTAATAATAAATAATTTACATAATGAAAAGATAATATGATCAATAATTTTCTTTTAAAAAGCTGAAATTCAATAGAGCCAAAACATTAAACGGGCTGCTCGTGATCGACTCGAAACCTAACGAGCACGAGTTGAGCAACCAACAGCTCGAGATCGACTTGCTCAATAAGTACCCCTAGCTATGGTTAATCATGTGGTATTATTAATAACTATTTTCATTATAGAAAGATGATAAAAATGTAATTTTCAAACTAATTAAGGTGTCCACATCTAAAGCAACATAAATATGCTTCAAAAGACTTTGTTGCCTTCGATTAATTTGTAAAATAAAAATGAAATAAGTTTTTTTTTTTAACAAAAGATCAAGGGAATATAAATTTTTAAGTAAAAACTTGAGTCATCCCGATTCATAAAAGTTTAATTAGACATAAAATAATCTTTTTACCAAATAATTATATTTTATAATAAAAATTGTTATTAATACCACATTATTAACTATAGCCATAATACAGGACTATCGCTGAAACTTGTTATTCAACTCAAGACTACCGCTGAGATTTGTAATAAAGAAGGGCTACCAAAGATAAAACTCAAAATCTTGGGGCTAACATTGAGAATTTTCCATTATTGTTTGTGTAAAAACCAAATAACTCTTAGGACTATGGATAAGGAGCCAAAAGTGATAATATTTTATAAAATTAAGTATTTATTACATTGATTTACGAGTGATTTTTTCATAAATTCTCCTTTTAGGAATTTTAATAATTTCTTGTACATAGCCCTAAGTGTTATGTATAACATTACCCTTACTTAAATTTTGCAGAAAGGCAATTGGATTCTTAGATGAACATTAAAATTTTGAAGGCGGTGTGAAAATCAAAACATACTAATTTATTTTTAAAATGTTTGGTGTTACATGGCCTCATTAGGCCATATTGCAATATATGCCATTGAATTAATCTAATTATCTAAGAATAGAAGGTATGACAAGAATCACTTAATTTTATAGGTGGTGAACTTCAAACTTGTAACTAGGAATTTCACATTTCTAAAAAAAAGTATCTCAACATATATAAAATAACATTTTTTTAATTTAATTGAAAATGTACTTTTTAAACCCCTATTAAATTTGTGTTGAGATACATTGGTTGCGAAGAACCAACACTCCTCGTAACGAGAAGATACATTGGCTACTTTTGGACTTATTGTAGATTGAAACTTACGTGTTTGACCCTTTCGCGCAAAGTAATTTTATTAGGCCTTAATTTGCAATCACCCCCCACTAATACTTTTTCTCCATTTTTTTTTAATTACTGATGTTTGTACGTTGTCGAATATATATAATCTTAATTTTCACTCAAATTATATAAAATTGGATTTGATTTGTGTTTTAAGGAAACGAGTAATCCTTTGATTAAGACTTCACAAGTCACATCCACACCAAAGTAAAGTTTCCTTAGTAAATATACTTATATACCCACTTTTTATCTTATTTTTATAATGTTGGTGTCAATAAGGCTTGAACAATACTTTAGCGCAGATCATCTAACCTAATTTGACCAACACACGCATTCGCATGAAAAGAAAAAAAAAATTCACAAATATATATAGTGTGATTCGAACTCGAGATCTCGGCTTATGACTCACAGAATCACACCTCTATGCCCACGTTTTATCTAAGCCTCTAAGGAAATCTAATTTGGCAAATCGCACCTTGTTTCTGACAACACTCAACTTGTTTCTTTCTTTTTTCGTTATCCTTATACCTGGAATTTTGAAGTGCACCACCATTTTTCTATCTCTAGCTTTGCTTAATAGGATGGCTATGGTGTTTCACTGCTCTTCTCTCCTCTCACCTGCAAAGCAACCCTGTATTACTTCATGGAAACACTTATTTTCCAGAAAGTTTCAGTTCGAGGGTCAGTACTTCTTTTACTCAATTATATCTCCGATTTTCAGTTTTTTTTTTTTTTCCTTAGAATTATAATCTGGTACTCATTTTCATTTTTTTTGTTTGTTTGGCAAATATTCATTTTCAGAATTACTATATATTATTGCTAGATGATTAAATTTCAACCTGTAACGAGTCTGTGTGTTGTCTACCTGATGAAGTTTTGTGGACCGCACTCGAAATTAAACTTTACGAAATTTCCATGACTACCAAGTAAGACTAAAACACCAAAAGATTATACAAAAATTAAGTAGAGTTCAAAAGATTATGCTCGAAAGAAGAATTGAAGTGGTAAGATTTGTGCTAAATTAGTGTTTTTATTGCAGCTTAAAATTTGAGATAAGTTGCAGCTTAAAATTTGACCTTAGGGTGATTTTTTATCAATCATTATTATCATTAAGTGGTGAGCAACTGAGCATTGGATATTTGGATTTCTACAAATTAGAAGGTACACGCGTGACTATTGTGTACCATGATACTCATGCTATGCACATTAATTCAACCCCAATGAACATCCGTATAAGAATGAATGAACATTATTCAAATTTCAAAATTAGACCAAATTAACCTTCTATCAACTTAATGAACTTCTATTCATTGTAAGTTGGCATTTGTATGGAGTTTACCTTTGTCTAGTTACTCACACTAGTGTACCTTCTATGAGCTATTGGATTCCTTGCTTTAGGTGGATTTTTTAACCGTAGAAATATATATAGAGGTGTAAACCGAATATGCTCTTTGTGGCAAATGGTGATATCACTTCCCTAATACTAACGTTATTCCTTTTTGTTCTAGTTTGAAATCCTGTCACTAGAAATTAGTAAAGTAATCATCTAAATTCTTTTCAAAATATAATAAAACACAGTCATATGGTTGTTTGATTGATCTCATTGAGAACATTAAAGGCATCAAATTAATATAGTTTTAACTTTTAAGTAATTTTTTTAGTGGGCAATGGCGAAGAAGGGTATATTGACAATGAATGTGAGACCTCAAACTAGCATCGTGAAAGATTTTTCCTATAAAATTTTCCTATAAAGGTATGTTGACTTTGTTAAAGATGTGTATTAAGATGTGACAATGAATGTGAGACCTCAAACTAGCATCGTGAAAGATTTTTCCTATAAAATTTTCTTGCATCAAAGATCTACATTAAATGCTTCTCTCTTTGTAACAATATTAGGTAAAGTAAAAAATTGGATCCAAGATGAGTGGTGTATGGTGTTTGTGGATGCTATTGTTTTCATGGTTGAAACAAGAATCAGGGTTCATGCTAAATTAGATCAATGGAGGCACAAGTTAGAATATGAGGATTTAAACTATTGTAAGCAAAGCTAGCGCATTATATGCCACTTTGATACCTGAAGGGGGTTAGCCTACTAATATATTTAAAGATATACTATAAAAAATAATTGGCCAATCTACACAAATCAACTAGTAAAACTAAGGGCTTGTTTACTTCTGCATAAATTCAGTTCTACTCAGTTCAACTCTCAATTTCCTTCTCTTATAAAATATTACTTTCAGTTGTATTCAGCTCATTTAAGTTCAGTTCAGTTCAGATATATTCAGCTAAAGTAAACGAGCCTAATTGCCCCACAAGCTGCAGGACTTGGAATTTGGACTCCTAGAACAACGGAGTTACATGATTATTTCATTGAGATTCAAAGATGAACAATTGGATTTGGTTTTTCTACAAATCCAATCTCATAAAAGATTATGTTTTGTTTTAGTTACACCTCTATAGTAAGAAAACTATAGATTTCTTCATTTCTTCAACAGCAAAGACAAGAAGAATAACATGTTTTAATCTTCTCTATCACCATTCACATCTATCAATTCATCTCTATTTATAGAGATTTGTGTGAAGAGGTGTCTTTAACCCCATAAGACATGTCTTATGTCGTTGATTGTCAACTAATTAATATGTGAATTATATAACCGAGCTCACCCATCAACTGGTTTTATAACATGAACTATCATGCCAATTTTGAGCCCAGGCATCTCGGTAAAACTGCCTCACGGGGCCTGTGAGGCTGTGAGCAACTAAACTAATCCGGTATAACCTAAATACAAATAAACATCCTTCTGCCCCAATTGGGCACATGAGCCAGTTAGTATCCCCGAGAAACTCTGTGAAAGGGGCAAGCCCATAAATTCACTTCTCTCAATTTTGCATGTATACTCCGTACTCTGATTTGTGAAACCTCTAAGTATTTGCCAATATAATACTACTCAACTTCTGTGTAATGCGTACTTTATATATGTATTGTGAGTTTGTGACACATTTTATTCTTTGGATTTTTGAAATGCTGACTTTTGATTTTTGAATAGATGCAAGTGCATACCTGTGAAAACATGACCTCAGTTTCCAATTACACAATTGCCAATTTGATCAATATATTTATTGCCAAACCTTATATTTACTTTGAAACTAAATCATCACAATTTTAAGTGACATTGTCACATGATAGCTGCTTGGGAAGGTACGCATTTGAAACCTAAGACAACATAATAATGAAGTGTTCTAGTACAAAATCATTCTAGATCATTGGAATTGATATATGACTAATGTTTTGGGTAAGGACAATAGCACTATGTAAGAAAAAAGAAAGGGAGGGAGACGGTGAAGCTCTATTTTCCCTCCAAATTTCTCCAATGTTGGTGGGATAATGGTTCCTCCTCCCCCCCCCTTCCTTCTCCTAGCCTATTTCCCAAACAAAGAGATTTGTTCTTCTTCCTTTCCTTTTCTCCATTTCCTTCTATCCTTAGTTTTAAGAGCGCCCTTGCCCCCTAGGCTTTAGGAAATAAACTTTAGCAAGGCGAGGCTCAGCCAACTACGAAAGGCGTGTCCTTTTGTGCCTTAAGGCAAATAGCTTAGTTTCAAGTCTACCTTAGCTTTATATATAGTGAAAGTATTGTGTCGGACGGTTCGACCGTCGGACCGTCCAACACTTGTATTTTTTTAACAATTCATGAGGGGATCCAGGTTTAGTAATATGTGTCCAGGTCAAAGAAATAGTGTCCAGGTCCAACAACATTTGTCCAGGTTTAACAATATTTTTCCAGGCTAAACAAGTTTCACCAGATTTACAAATGTCATCAGGTTTATAAATAGATTTCCAGGTTTAACAATATATGTCCAAGTTAGACAGATATGTGTCCAGGTTTAACAATATGTGCCCAGGGGTAACACAATATGTCCAATGTTAATATTATGTGTCCAGGTTAAATAAATTTTCATCAGATTTACAAATTTTTGTCCAGGTTCAACAATATGTGTCCAGGTTCAATAATATATGTCCATATTTAACAATATGTGTCCAGGTCCAACAATAGGTGTCCAGGTTTACAAATATGTTTCCAGGGTTACAAATTTGTGTCCAAGTTTATAGATATGTGTCCAGGTCTACCCATACATGTCCAGGTTTAACAATATGTGTCTAGGTTCAACAATATGTGTCCAGATTTAACAATATGTGTCCAGGTCCAACAATATGTGTCCAGGTTTACAAATATGTTTCCAGGGTTACAACTTTGTGTCCAGGTTTACAAATATGTGACCAGGTCTACCAATACATGTCCAGGTTTAACAGCATGTGTCCAGGTTAAACAAATATGAGTCCAGATTCAACCATATGTGTCCAGATTCAACCATATGTGTCCAGATTCAACCATATGTGTCCAAGTCTAGGGGACTGGTCTGACAGAAACGTTACTGTCAGACCATTCTGACACTTCTGACAGAAACGTTACTGTCAGACCATTCTGACACAATACCTTCTCTTATATATATTATTTCTAAAATTGTTAAGAATTATTACTAAAATTGTTAAGTATCTTTTCAATTAATATTAATACAATTAAAGAAAAAGAAATGTGTGCCTTGCCCAGAAAAGGCATCCTCTTTCACCTTGCATCTCGTGCCTAGGCTCCGGGGACCATTTGCGCCTTGATGCGTCTTGCGCCTTTTAAAACTATGCTTCTACCCAAACAATGCTTAATTCTTGTCGAGGGCCATTTGTTGTGTGGTTACCCTTGGATTTTGGATTTCTCCACATTAGTTGTGGAACTATACCTTGTGTACTGTAATATAACCTACACTCATGAGATTACAGAGTTACATTACGCAATGTTTTTATGAGAGTAGATGTGTTATTGACTTAGGGGACCCAGCAATGCTGCCATATGATGCAAGGAATCTCATATTGTCAAGCCGAGGTTGTGCATCTGAATTGGCTAAAATTTACTGGAATTTTCCACGAGAGTCATCTATGGACTGGCTCCAAAACAGATTTGGCATGAAAACTTGCATTCATATGTCTGCGTTTCTTTCTGAAGTTGATTATCAAAGGCTTTTCTTCAATCAGGTATGTCGGTCAGTTATGTTGCAACTCACAAGCTGCATTGTGTTTCTATATTTCTTGCCAAATATTTTGTTGACCCCTCAAGCCTGGGTATTCTCGATTCCTTGTTTCATAGCTTCAGTATACTAACTTAGTAAGTCATATAGAGCACCCCAAATCTCATGGTGAAAAGAAAAAATTAGTATTCCCTCCGGTTTTTTTAGTAGATGTAACATATTGACTTCACACACTTGCCGAGGCACTACTTTGACCAACAATCTCTTTAATTGTATAATTGTAAAAATTATAAAAAAAATATATATTTGGATAGTGTGTACCGAGACGAATCCAACAATCTCACTAATTGCTATTTATTCTTTCACTTGCCTATATTTTACCTTATGTATAAATAGCAATTAGTAGTCAAAGTGTGTTGGATGAATAGTGCTCAAAGTCAATATTAACGGAGGGAGTATATGATTGCCGGATAACTCCCTAGTTATTAATATTATCAGATTCATTGTCCAATAGTCTGGTTGCAGATATTTTTGTTATAGCATTTTATAAGACAGTCTTAAGGTTTGTATGATATTCTTGATGTGTGTGTGTGTGTGTGTGTAAGAATAGGATTGAGTGAAAACCAAGGTAAAGGGGTACATTAGATTATTAGACACTTAAAGGGGTACATGTTCTTTAAAAGTTTGATCTGAAAAACACGCTTACCAATTTGTCTTAAGATGTAGCCCTTTACATGTAACATGTACCCCTTTTATTTTGTTTTCAGAGTTTTCAACAATTCTGTGATTTTCAGCCAATCCTATTCTATAGTCTATAATAACCAACAATAGGTTATTCCTTTCATAGATTTAAGGCATAATCTGAACTCTTGTGTCTATCGCTATCAAGCCATGTTTAGGGGAAATAAAACTATTCTGTACTAGTACTTTGGTTTCAAGAGTTTGTTTAGTAACTTGGACTCTCTTTTCAACATGACAGGAATCATGGAAAGTCAGATACCCTGCGACAGCTATACTTCTGATTAATGCCATGTTTATGGCTATGCCTTTGGAAGCTCTAGCAGAAACAAGTCAGGTAGATAATCCCGTCTTCAACATGCCCCTGTTCCTACTTATATCACTCATTGGGGCTACTGTTGGAGGTGAGATATATTTTTATTTTTTTTCTTCTCATGTTTATGTCATTTTCTAGATTATTTTTTTTTGGGGTTTGGAAAGTTAGATTTAAGAACATTGCTTAAGACATGCTTCTATCTTTTTGTCTCAGCTTAATCACTAAGGGGTGTGAAGTTATTCATATAAAGTTTGCTTTGTGATTACTTTAGAACCATATGGAGAATTAAAGGTGGTAGATGGGCTTGTACTAGATGAAATTATTACGGTAATTTTATCTCTGTGTTATTAGTATGGAAGACACCTCAATCTTCACAGACAACTAGTAAAGTAGTAAGTGACTTGCCACAAGAGGAATAAGAAAAAAACTATTAATGAATGTTAAATCTTTTAACTGAGAGTGTTTGTCCTGAACTACTGATGAAAATGTGGAAAAACGCAATTTGCAAAGGCTACAGCTAGTATCATGTGCACCTTGCTGTCTTTGATATTATTTGAACTGCACCTGGAAGTTTGATGTACTGCTGATGTATATACTATTATCTAGTGGTAGAATCGTAGCGTTCTAGCTTAACCTAGTTTTTATTGCTGGTCATGGAAAGGGGGAAAAAAGAGAACAAATTTCTATCTACCTATTGTCACCTTTTCTGGTGCTCAATCTCTGGTCCAACCTATGTGATCTTAGTTGCTAATGATCCCTATAATTTGATATCCTGTGAAAGATATGTGCCTCACTAATAACGCACCCATAGTTGGAGTAATGAATAATATACTGATAATTTACATTTTGGATCTGAATATTTATGTGCTTCTGTCAAAGGATTGGTGGCTCGTCAAAGGAAAGAGGAACTCCAACGAGTCAACGAACAACTGCGTCAGATTAATGCAGCTCTTAGAAGACAAGCAAAAATTGAGTCATACGCTCCTAGCTTGAGTTATGCTCCTGTTAGTGTAGTCCCGGAGAATGAAGTAATAGTTGATCCAAAAAAACATGAGCTGCTTTCTCATCTGAAGGCTGGTAAAAATTATCTAAGGAACCAGGATCCAGAGAAAGCATTTACGGAGTTTAAGGTTGCTCTTGAACTCGCTCAGAATTTGAATGATCCTATTGAGGAAAAGAAGGCTGCCAGAGGCCTAGGTTGGTTTTTTTGCTTCATCTCATTAATGTCATCACCTGCTTATAAAAGTCTGAATTCAGTATTTGCAATGGTTGTTTTTGGTTTTCTATTGTTTATACTGTCATTCAATATCCTGTGATGGAGTGTCAACCACCACTAGAGCCAACAGCAGGGCTGTGCCGGGTAGGTGTGCAAGAAGACCCTCTGCACAGGGCCCCGTTTTTTAAAGGGCCTAATTTTTAAATATTTTTTAAAAATTATTTTGTCTTATTGTTATATTTCTAGATAAATATATCATTATCTATAAAAAAAACTTTGAGATATATACATGTGTTGTCAGTATAATATTGAATTATCGCATTTACTAAAATATCAAGGGCCTAGTTAAAATTTTAGAACAGGGCCCCAAATATTTTCAGGACGGCCCTAGCCAACAGGCTAAATGAAAGAATGTTTAAGTAAAGAAAAGTTGGTTAATAAATGGATTTAGCCATCAAATTTTCCAACCTAGTTTCTGCTACTAAGATGATACCATAGGCCTTAACCTATGTTACATGGATACGTATACCCATGTCCAACATGGGTACGTGTTCAAGTGTCCGACTCGGCTAATTTGTGAAAAATTACCAAGATTTTAGCCCAAAATGAAGTGTCCAACTGTCGTACCCATGTCCGAATGTCAAGGATCCCACACGGGTACTTGAGGTAAAATGAAGAGTCCAGGTAACATAGGCCTTAACCCAAAACTTAGGCATTCAGATTATATGGGCTTCTCATTTGTATATGGACAGAAGGTTGTTTAATGTATTGTAAATTAGATAAGAAAGGAATAATCCTCAGTAGATTTGACTAGAATGTTCAAGCAAAAACTTAGGCATGCAGATTATGGACTCCTTATTAGTATTTGGAAATGCAGAGCAGGCTTTTAGGTATTGCAAATTAGCAAAAAAAAGAGAATACTTTGTAGATTTGACTAATCACATTACTATTTCGTGGTGTCTGGTATAGAGTTCCCTCCATCCCTAGATAAATTCCATACTTGAGTGGCATGGAGATTAATAATATTGGACTGAGAAAGAGTACGATAAAGTGTTAGTGTGGTCAAAAGAAAATTTACTTGGAAAGCCAAGTATAGCTTTATTATGGGAAGTTTATTACATGTGAGTGCAAAATCTATTAATTAATCATTTCGAATATAATTCCTCCATAAGGGATGAGAAATTAGATTTAAAGAATGGATTGGCTCTTCCTCAGTGTGCTGCTAATCAGAGGAGCACATTGAAGATTAATAGATTCACTCACTGCTTAGAATACCTATAATTACTCTGGATCACTGTGCTAAACAATATACATTTACCGTTTTGTGATATTGTATGGAGTATACAAGAAAATGTTTTTAGTTATGAACTAGACCATATAATAGAATCTGGTATCGTTAATTTGTCATATATGCTGAAGTTATTTGTTGCCGTAATGTACATTGGATGTATGATTTATGTCCTGGAGTTGGACCCATTTACTTTCTCAGTGGTTTATTTATTAGGTTTGTTTTTCTCTTGAATACTAAACATTGGATAAAAAATATTCATTAAAGTGAAATTCTTTTCAGGAGCGTCTTTGCAAAGACAAGGGAAGTACCGCGAAGCAATCAGGTACCATAACATGGTTCTGGGTATATCGAAACGTGCAGGAGAGTCTTCTGGTAATACGGAAGCGTACGGTGCAATTGCTGACTGCTATACTGAGCTGGGGGATCTTGAGAAAGCTGGGAAATTCTATGACAAGTATATTGCTAGACTAGAAGATTGACCTCTACCTTTTTTTTTGCACTATCATTTTTCTTTAATTTGCTAACATCTGATGAAACTAGTAGAACCTTTCAAGTCATGATCCTATTTTTTTTTATTTTTTATCTGCATATATCATGGGGTCATTTTGTGAAATTTTGAAAGTGGAGATCAATATTTTTTTCCAAGTATGTTCTGAGGTTCCCCCCAAAAAATTTTTTTTGATTGTAATGCGGCTATGTCGGGTGTGTTTCACGTTGTCATTAGTTCCCATAAATTTTCCTGTTCCTGGCTCCTGTTCCCATAAAGTGGGTGAGTATATTTTTGTTGTGCTTTAAGATATCATGCACCGGTTATATCTTATCACTCAAAGGGACGGTGGTGTATGAAACCATACAAATATGTACTCCCATAGTTAGTTAGGTTTCAAAGCAAATAAATGTCTTTATTTGAGAATATTTAGAGTTTGGATATTGAAAATTTGGGTAAATGTGGCTGAAAAATCTTTGCATTATTTAGTGACTGCATGACAGCAAACAGAGCTTCAATATACATTGAAAATTAGATTTCAAAATTAGATTTTCACGCAAGTTTAGAAATGTGGTATAAACTTATGCGGGGACAGCAACTTCATGATAGCAACAGAACTTCAATATATACACATTTCAAGTCCAAAAAAGAACCATAAATAGAAATCATTCTTGTTTACAGGAAAACATAATTAGTATTTACCAGAAGCAATCACACGTCAGAAATTAGTGTATACATAGAAAAAATTCCTCTCATTTTCAGGGATCCTCTCACAGCTCCATGTCATGGACTCATGGCATGAAATTCCAAATCCCATAAAAAAGGGAAAAAAGAGAAATATAATATAAATAAGCTAAGTGCCCGTAATGGACAAACTTCCTCTACATCAAACATAAGTTACTACAACATAGGAAGAAAATTAAAGATAAAAGAAAAACATCAAAAGCCGAGGGGTAAAAGATATAAAAAAAAAAGGAAAAGAAAAAGGAGAAAAAAAGAGGTTACATCATGAATCCACACACAGGACAGGGTAATAAGCGGTATAAGCCCCAAAACGATTCAAAAGGGGAAAGAAAATAAATCTAGGTAAACAAATTTTAGACACACGAATGCAAATCTGCAAGTGCAGAAGGAATCCGAAAGAGCTGTGCATCAAGGATCTTAATGGTAGTACATCATTTGTTGAGCAGCTGCAACGTTTTGAAACCCGCCATCATATATAGCTTGGCTAGCTCCTGCACCTGTCATTCCCATGCTGCCCTTGTTGAGTGGGTGGGGACCTTGGGTATGCATGAGGGCATGCATCCCACCCATCTTACTCATTGCCAGTTGCCTCTCATATGACAGAAGATCTGTAGCAGAAAGGCCCAATGGTGCTGGTGCTGGTGGGGGAAGTGGATTTGAGTTTGTCCCTGCTGGTGTTGGCTTACTTCCCCAGGAGCACTACATTCACAAAATAGAACACCATGAGCAGAAATAACCAAGGGGAGAGGGAATTGCAACAAAATAAAAGTATATCTGCACACCGAAATCAAAGTGACAGCTAACATAATTCTTTCCACACAAGAAATGATTGTAGTCGCGACCAAACTTACCAGGCCTGATTGGTAACCAGTAGGTAATAACTAATAACTGAGAGTAATGTAAATGACTACTGACTATGTATAATTGTATATCTTATCCAGAAAATCAACATTGTAAATTTTAATTCCCATTATAAAAACAAGCTTTATCCATCCTCTACCCTCTATTAGCACTAAGCCCAATTGAGCAGTTATGCACTTGTATTGTACATATCACAGTTCATGTTCCAACATCCATTTTATGCACTTGGGGAAATTTCAAAGCCCAGGCTTAGTAGTACCTGTGCAGAACAGGAATTGACCATTGCTCACTTTCATTAGTTATAAGTTGTGAAATTCAAGATGTGTTTTATTCAACTTATTCGACCTGACCTGATTAAAAACTGACTTGATTATAGCTTATTAAACCTGACCTAACCTGTTCAACCCTAATAAGTTCTGAGCCATGATAAAAAAGCTTGAAGAGCGCACTCTCACTACACTCACAACCTGTTTGGTTCCTGGTAATAAATTTTAATAATGGGAATGAATTTAGAGCATAATTATTTACAAGGGAATAAACCCTATAATCCCCATGGGAAACTATCCACATTCCCAAATCCCAAGCTTGAATTTTCTTCATATTACCTAATGGTCATAGGAAATGGAGGGTATTGGATGAGAATGAATATTTGTAAAGAAAATTAAATGAATAATCTAGCATCACCATGGGAAGGGATACTATTTTTCCTTCCTATTACCGTCATTTATAACCGATTACCAAATGAGCTGTGGGAAATTCCTACTCCCAATCTCAGAGGATATGACAAAATCGTCATTTAGGCAAATCATATGTTATGGGAAAAGATGGTTGTGTTCCCTATCACCTGCTGACCACATGCTTTTTGAGACATGCTAAGCACCGCCCATGACACAGCCCACTAGCCATGAACTGTCTTCCGTGCCATGCTGAAAGTTATAAAAAGACAGCCAAGACTATATAACACCATGCTGTGCTTGCGCACCATGCTTAACTTATACAAATTTAAGCAATACTTTGCTGTGTACGACCTTGTGCATTTTCCTAAAAAATGTAGGCCTATGTGGCCCAACCCATGAGATACCATGCTGTGCCATGTTGTAAGTTGTAACTCAGGCCAGGCAGCCCAAACATATGACACATCATCAGTAACCAAAGGTAGCCACCAACTTAGAAGACTAACCAATAAAAGAACAATTTCTATGTAACAAAAAAGGGTTTAGAAAAGGAATATAATTTTTTTTTGAAAAGGAAGAACTAATTAGAGAAATTAGAGGTGAGATTGGACATTAGAAGAGGAGATTATATAAATTTGCTGTAAGAAATTTCTCGGGGTAACTTATATAGAAACCCTAATACTTGCTATGATGGTGCATTGATTTGTATAATTCAAGTAAAGTTTTCAAAGCGTAAGGCTCTCCCTTCTCTCTAAAATACAGCTACCTACCTCACTGTACAAAATCAGAAACTTCATGACCACCACCCTCATCCTTCATCAAGATTTAGCAAAACCTCCAAATCAGACCACATTCAATTTCATAGCAAAGCCTCCAAATCAGCCAGCCACATTCTTTACAGGTGCTCTGAGCCTCTAAGTCTCCCTCCATTTGTATATAGACATGGTTACAAGCTAATACAGCCATATTCACATAAACCTATAATTGAAGATGAAATTTTTGACCTCGTTCTTGTTTTGAGATCGATGACAAAGCTTAGAGCCCAAACTCGCGTCGTCTTTCTGATAGTTATGGGAGGTTCAAAATGTGCATTTACTATTTGTCATTGAGAAAGCATCTTATGTAAAGGCTACTAGGAGAAGATATTAAGATTTAGGGAAACTTCATTGAGAGAAAAGCAAAAACAATAACAGCAGTATAGAGCTAAATGTGGGTTATCAAATATTAAGGTGCTACCAATCAATGGGTTCAACTTACTACAAGAATTACTCTTTGTGATTCGATTTTTTTATTAATTAGAGGGGTGGAAATATCTTATGAACCTAAATTTGTTTATTAAATTATTTTATTGAGTTGCTCCATCCACTTTACAGTGTTAAATCTCGAAAAGAAACAGAAAACGGTGCAATAATAACACTCCAAAGCATTACAAAAGTACAAGTAAATAATGATATAAAACTGATGGATGTCCTACACTAAGTACATGCATTGTGTGTGTGTGTGTATTTTGCACATGGCATACCTTGATTTGTTTGCCCAATAGCACATTTTGAGTGTTTCCACACTGAATGGCCAAGGCAGCTTCAGCATGAGAACTGTATCTGACAAAGCCAAAACCTTTGTCACGCTGCACCCTTACTTCCTCGATAGCTCCAGCACCTAAGTTGTGGAAGTGTCGATGGAGGTCAAGCTGTGTGGTCTGCAAGTAAACCATGACTAACTGAGATCTTGAACAGATGAATTTTATAATAGTAAAGAAGCTTTTTTTAGTCACTGAGGACTAGCCGGTCGCTTACCAAATCAAACAAAAAAAAGCTTTTTTTTAATATGCTATTCATCTCGTACTATTCTACTACTTCAAGTTCCATTAGACTCAGCTAAATGATTCAAAAGCAAATTCAACAGTTCATTTCCTTAATAATAGAGCTTTACATATATCAAAGTATGGCAGCCATTCTGGGTCAGGTGAAATACGAGCTCACATCAGTGGCACATATAAGACAACTGGAATCACACCAACCGCAGCAAGGATGTAACTTGGCCATACTCACGTTAAACCAAGACAAACTTTACCTATTACCGTAAACAGCTAAAACAGGCTTTATATGCAAATCTTTGTGCGCCTATTATTTGATACACTGCAATTTGTTCCACTTTTGACACACGGAAATTACTTCCTGCTATTTCTTTTTCCTACCTTTTCTCATACAAACTCCACAATTGTACAGTTGTACAATTTCTCCTCCCACCTTGCTGATATAACTAAAACAAGTGCAATTTCATTTAGAAGGGAAGTGAATATAAACCAACATTTAATTACCTCAGGAGCAAGATTCCCGACATACACAGTTGTATACTGAGGATTGTTTTCAGGGGCTTCACTGTTTGTTGCGTCCTTCCCATCTTCTGAAAGACGCCAAAAGGTTTTCATTGTTAGCACAGTAATTTTATACATGGCTGGAAAATATATGTAACAATACCCACTATTCAGTACTAAAAAATGGAAATAACGTATTCTGACTGGCAATATGCACACAAGTTATTAAAAGAGCATAAAAGGGAAACGGGAGGAATCTTGTTGAATGTTCAACAAATTTCTCCTCAATAATCCAAAAACAAACCTCATTCATTAGTAACACAAGGTGAAACAATAGCACAAAATCAATCCCTAAACTTGAGTTTAAAGGGTTTTGAAGCACAATATGAAATTACAAGCAAAAAAATTCACTCAATATCCTTACATTTCAATATGATATGTTATGACTATATTGCCTGACATACATTGTCTGACATAATTTTATGACTAAATTGTCGGACACAATTGTTGAGTAATCCAACTAGATCATATGCTATAACATCAAAGGCTAATCAACCCAAAAAATTTAGTAAATACAAAGTAAAACTTTGACTATACAGCAAATTTTATGTTGACCCAATTTTCTGAAGATGAATGGATATCAAAGCCCTGCCAACTATATATTTGTCAGAATTTTATTACTGGCTAGTTTCTCTCTTCTACCCCTAGCTATGCTGCAGAAAAACACTTCAAGGTCTTCAACACAACAGATTAAGACACCTACAGCAGAACACATCTATACAAGCAATACTCAAACAAAATATCAAAGCCTTATTTCCAAAACAACACGGGTTGGCCATTCATGTCCATGAACCCCTAATATGGGGGCCAAGTTTTACAAATGGCTGTCACAAACCTACCGACAACCCTAATATGACGCCAATTATAAGCTCCCAGCAGAAAGGAAAATCAAACATAAGCAGCATTTCCACTAAAATCAGGGTAAGCATTATCTCACATAGCTTTTGAAGTTTTATTACAGTCCATAATCCAAATTCCAAGTAGAAAATCTGAATTAACTTTCAGTTACTTCAAGTCTAATACAAACCTTTTAATTGCATTAGTGACAAGTCACATTCAACTTTCTACAAGTAGGCCTACATGAGTCACATTGCTTGTCCATTCAAAGGGGACTCAATACATTTACAGTATAACATCCTTAAAAAACTAAGAATTTGCAGTGTGCAAACAGCTCGTCTCATCTTTAGTTAAACAAATTCAATTCTCACCAAAAGATGATCAAGTGATCAACCTAACATAAATCACAAACCAGAATCCAAACTCCAAAAAATTAGGCCAAAATGCAAACCTAAGGAACAACTCAAGGTATATATTTTATTTAAATGGTAAAAATGGGAAAAAAAAAAAGCTCAAGAAAACTCGACATGCAACTTTATGCACTGTCAGAAAACCTATGATAGACCAATAATCCTATAAACCCAGGCTGGTCATTCTAAACACTGAACCCGATCAAGAAAGCAGGTTTTTTCACCTTCCTTTACACAAATAACCGGTCACAAGACTTGCAACAGTAAGAATGGATTGCCAGGAACCTCAAGCTTTAGTAAAAAGTTTTTTTAAAAAAAAAACGCCAGGAGACCAAAATCTTCAACAGATACTCTATAGATAAAAATATTACAAACCTGATGAGCCATTTGTCAATTCTACCACACTTTTTGCATCCGAACTCTGCTTATCATCATTGGAAGTAGCACCTTTGGTAGCCCAATTGCAGCGAATCTGCCTACTACCAAGCCATTTACCTGATATAAACATCAAGTAAATTGAGCTGGTGTAATACAAATACTGATCTAATATAAGCCAGAGACATCAAGAAGACTAAAAATCTACACTGAACGACATTCTGAAGGAAAGCAGAAAACCACACGATAAGAAATACATACAAAATGAGATTAATGGCTTGATATACAAGTATACAAATTACAACCAACTATTCAACTAAGCAACCACTTTTAAGAAAAATAACATCTCCTTAATGTTCCAATCTTAGAGGTATTAAACATACAAAATAGCCATATGCCCTTAAAGCAAGCTGAACAAGACATTAAACGGAAAAAGCGTCACATTATTAGAGTTGATCAGATAAGGCCCAAAAACAATATAAAGCGAAAGGATTAAAAGCTGCAATCACTTTATCTTGCATGCAAGATTTAATTTTACTTGAAATCACGACTTCATGAAAATAAGTAGAAGTACAGAACACAGATCATATATCATGAAAAGTCATTTAACACAAGCTATATGACTTTATGAAACAGATAGAAAGCTTTAGTACTCAACTGCGTTCACACCCACTCTAATTCCTCAAATAAAACATCAACAAAAGAAGAGAAGCATACAATAATAAATGGCACCTTACTCTAAAAGCTAGAGACCTAACAAAAGGTTACAAATACAATAAATAAATAGATAAAACTGCATAATTGAATTGCTCTTACCAGTAAGGTCATTTATAGCACTTTGTGCATCCTGCAGCATAAAAAACAAAGTAACTTAGTTTAGAGAATGTCAAGACTGCAGAAAGAAGAGGGGATGGAGAAGTAAATTACTTGCTGGTTACGAAAAGAAACGAATCCAAATCCCCTTGAGCGCCCAGTTTTCTGATCCCACATTACTCTTGCGTCACTGTGAACAAAACAAAAATTGGAACTAAGTCGACTTGACTTGATACCCACAAAGACAAATAAAAGGCAATAACTGGAAACAAATCGTAGAATTTGACCAAAAAAAATGAGAAAAAATATTTTAAACAAAAACAAGGTGGAAAGATGCTTACGAACAAGTAGGGTAAACTGAAAAGCAAGCAAAGAGCATAGCATCAGTGACCTCAGGGCTAAGGTCGCCAACAAACACATTAAAATGGTCTGGAAACAGGAATCAATAATGTCAGACACTAGGCAACTATATGAGAAAACATGACATCATTGTAAGTCTCTACAAGGAGGATATAACAGAACTAACTTGAAGTGTCTTCTCGCTGACCACTAGTATATGCCCAATTTACTTTTATAGGCTGCCCAAACCTGAACAACAAATATTTGACTTAAGAAAAAGCACAAAAAAGGAATAATAACACAACCGGAGTAGTTAACACTCACAAATGCCTTCCATTAAGTGTTAATATAGCCATGCTAGCAAATCTGCGATCATAGTAATGAACAAAACCATAGGATGACTGCATGTAACAGAATAAGGATATTAGCAACCATCCAACTGCGTAACAGAATTTTCTGATATATCCTGTACTATACTCATATCACAGGAGTAGAAGCATGGAATCTTACATGCCAAAGAAAAAAAAATACAGAAAAACAAACAGATTTGAAATGTTCGCAACATATGCTAAGAAAATGGAAGTAATTAAATCATAGATCTCCCACTTAAGCAAATTAGAGATCAATGATTTTAAACAGCCTAAAATTGGACCAAAATGTGAGTATTTTTATATTTACCGCTATTTTGGTTTCCATCGAAATTTTGGGAAATAGAAGTTTCTAGAAAGCGGAGTTACTTGTGCCTACTTCATACACGATTGAACGTCCCATAAGCAATCAAATAACATTTTAAATTTCCTATAAAAAAAACTACATCTGAAAAAAACTTCCTTGGAGACATTACTCCCCCTATTCAACTAAACAAATACAACGCATGAAATAAAAACACCATTTTAAATTTCCTCAATATTGCAAATCCCACCAAACGAGAGGAAATCTTCATATAACTACTCATATTAATCACAAACTTCTACTATCTTCCACCCATTTCCATCACTTGTGAACTTTCAATAAGTAACCTGACAACCAAAGTGAATACCTTTTCCTTCCTAATAAGCTTGCAGCCTTCAACAGGGCCAGCATTAGCGAAAACCTCTTGGAGTAAAGGTTCCGTGACTTGAGGATGAATATTACCCACATACCTGCATTTTCTCAAAAAATAAACAAACTAGAAAATTATAAAAAAAAAAAAAGAGGAAAAAAAGGAAGAAAAAAAATACACTATAAGACATCTTTTTCAGAAATTTTGAGCAATAGGTAAACATATAAAAACAGCTAAAAAAAGGCAACATAAAGTGATTGTAAGTATGCACAATAAAACTTACACACTACGGCATGTAGAAGGATCAAAGCCAGGAGGAAGGTTTCCACTAGGATATGGCTCTATCTGAAACAATTATAGTCAGAAAATATGTAAGTTTAGAGAAATTGAAGAATGATTTGCAGCTTTAAGTGCATAGCAAAGTAGCAAACTATACCTCTATTGATATGGTTAAACAAATACTAATAATCCTAATAAATTTAAACCCATCTCCATTTAAGCAGAAATCAGATTCAAATTATATAGCAACTTCCTTAAAATAGCTGTAAAACCAGTGAGAATATTATTTGCAGGCAACACATTGTCTGCCAAAATAAATTGCACTGGCTGCCCCAGGAAAATTGACTATACAAGGCAAGTGATTACACAGAATAAGATACTTGAGCAAAATCAGAAGTCCAGCAACACTGGGAAGATTAAATAAAGATGCAGCCACAATGTGGTAATCCCTGGTTTTCACATTGTGGCTCGAAGAAAGAATTCCAGAATAGATTTACCCTAGAAGTCAAAAATCCTAGAAATTTACACAAGATTAAAGAAATCAGAAGTCCTAAAGAAAGATTACAGTGCTCATCTTTCTTGTGTAAACCAGGAGTCGGCAATGTGAAAAAACATCTAGCATTGTGATTAACAAACAAGCTAAACAACTATAGTAAGAAACATATAAAAGGCCATATCACCTCTTCCAAAGCTCCTTAACGGCAGGTTTTTTTAGGATAATAAGGGGGGAAATTTGGATTGAAAGATGTCTAGACACGGGCAGTAATAATTTTCTCTCTTTATATTCATTAGTCGAAAAAAAGAAAAAAGATTGGGGAGTTCAAATCTTCAACTCATATTTGTGTAGAAATGTGAACACAAGGGTAATTTTGCTCATTTTATATATTTTTTTAATTTATTTTTGCACTTTGGGTGCACCTACCTCTACGTGCACCCAGGTGCGTAGTAGACTCATTGATATTTGTAGCTTTGGTACTCCCTAAGCTTTCAACTTTCAAGGTTATGAAGTTATTCATTAGATTTCAATTTTCATCTCTTAAACACATGAAAACGAACTACACACATTTCATCACTCAATATTATAAGAAATTTAAAAGAGATACAGATAAAAAGCAACCTGAGTGGCCAGGAAAAAAATTATAGAACATAAATGCCAAAAACAGCAACACAAACTAATCCAAATATTCCCACTTTTACAAAAACAATATGTTCGAAACGTTGAATCATAGCTGGCATCAGTTCCCAAAATCGAAAAAACTCCAAAAACCCTAAGTTATACAGTCAAAAATGAGAGAACTAGAAGCAAACACAAATCCCTAGCTTAAAAAAAAAACAACAAAACAAAAGTAGAAAATCGAACAAAATTATGAGTAAGGTAGATCAAAAAAAATGGAGAAAAAAAGCTTACCTGGGGAGCAGCAAGAAGACCAGGGTGGTAAATAGACTGCTGCTGAAGAAGAGCTTGCTGCATCAAAGCTTGCTGCTGTTGCTTCATTCTTTGATTCTGCATTATAGATAACCCCAGAAATTGAAATCAATTTGGTAAAAATTGATTACAGTGGAGATTTCTGGAAATAATTTTTAGGGTTCGTGAGGGTTACTTCGGAGAGAAGAAGACCCTCGAAGAAATTTTTATTTTTTTTTGAGGGAAAAGAAATGAGAGAGAAATGAGAGGGAGGCCTAAAGAAAGAATTAAAAGTCCCAAACTTGTGTAAATACTGTATAAAATAGTACGGGGTTTGTATTCTACAAATAAGGAATATCAGGTTCCTTAAATTTAGATACAAAATTGTATATCAAAGTGACAATTTGAAGTAATTTTGACAAATTTTAGGGGCAAAGATCTAAGCACCAATTAAATGGGGTATTTTGATAATATATTTTTAGCAAAATTACAAAAATGTCATTAGATAAATTTTGAAATACTTGGTTTTTGAGAAACTGGGTATTTCCCTTCTACAAATTATTACAGTACTCCGACTATATAGTTGGGGCACGCACTGACGCACGGGTCTCCAATCCATTACCAAGTTTCATTTAAGCAAAATAAAAAATTATTAGACTTTTATGCTTTCTTTTTTTTTTTTACCAATAGAGTTGTATACTTGTAATACTTGATTGTTTAATGCAGTGTGGGATACCAATTAATGTTAAGATGTTACTTAAATCCATCATTTGACTACTTTTATCTACTCTCTCTTTTATTTTTTAAGACAAAATTGACACCACCGGTCCATACTATTTATCATCTGCCCATATTAATTCCAACTATTGAGTATCCATCAGCAGCCCAAACTAACTATGTTGTTTGTTTTAATTGGACCCCATGTCCGGTTTACCTAAGATATCAGGTAAAACACAAGGCATATGAGTGTCACATGACTTTTTTAAAAATTATGAGGTCGAAATTTGCAAAAAATGACTCAATTAGCCCCGATTTGCATTCCGAATTCGCCTCGATTTGCGCATTAATCTACATTTCAAAAAAAGTGTCCTCTCAAAGTTTTAAGGGTCATTTTTACCTTTATTGGTCAAAATTTGAAAAAAAGGACTCAATTAGCCCCAATTGCATTCCCGATTTGCCTCGATTTATGCTCATTAACCTATCTGTCAAAAAAATTAATAAATAATTAAAAAAATCATGTGACATTCACATGCCTCGTGTTTTACCTGTTATCACAGGTAAACCGGTCATGGGGTCCAAATAAAGCAAACAACGTAGTTAGTTTGGAGTGCTGATGGATACTCAATAACTGGGACTAATATGGGCAGATGATAAATAGTATGTACCGGTGGTGTCAATTTTGCCTATTTTTTATTAGATAACAAAATTTGTTCTGCTTGAGCTACACGCCTATTCGAATAGAGGAGGAGATTTTAGTAATGAGGTTTCCAGCTCGTATCCTTTGGATAAGAGGTGGGAGCAAGCACCACTTTCTCACTCCTCTTTACCTTACTCTATCTTCTTGATTTTTGTTTTCCTTTGAATTTTTTATTTTGTGAGGATTAAGGTATTAAATAATAGATAAAATTTAGCTGGAACAACATCATCTATTGGTTAGTGTATGTCTAGCAGTACAACATAAAGGCGATGTTTTCCATAGCATGAATTATGGGGTTGAGTGACATATATGATTTGTGCCACAAAACGTATAGTTGATTATTCCTATGATTAAAAGAACTAAGGGCTCGTTTACTTTAGCTGAATATAGGTGAACTGAACTAAACTGAACTGAATACAGCTGAAAGTAATATTTTATAAGAGAAGGAAATTGAGAGCTGAACTGAACTGAACTCAATAGAGCTGAACTGAACTGAATTTAAGCTGAAGTAAACAAGCCATAAGGCAACGCTTTCTTGGATTGAATTAATTTGAACCGAACCGAACTTAATTTTTGTATACTAAACTGAATTGATTAGAACTAAACTTAATTGAATTTTCATCAAATAATTCCAAAAGAACAAGGCCTAAGAGTACAAAAAATGGGAATATTTTAACAAGATCTTTGGTGACAAGAATCATTTGTGTCACTCAGAGCACTCTTGTAACACTCCTACATATCCTTGGATGAACATGAGTCCACTAGTAGATATTATATCCTCTTTGATCCCAAACTCGCAAAAATTTGATAACTAAGAGGACAATATCTACTAGTGGATTATTATTCACCCAAGGATAGGGGTATCACAGATGGTATCAGAGCCAGAGCACATTTCAATATCTATTAGAGGAGGGGAGAATGTGCCTAGGATCTTGGCTATCCCAGACCAAAAGTTAAGGCGAAAGAAGCCTACTTTATATAGAGGTGGAGACCTTAGAGGAGGGGAGAATGCTAGCATCATTCTCATTTTCCTTCACTCCAATTTCACTATCACTCCCTATTTGACATGTAGCATAAAAGTTATATTCAAAAATAAAAAAAAATAGGTTTTGGTTTTGGAAAAATGGAATTTAATAATTCCACCTTTTGGTGGCCCGCTCAAAATAATCCCACCTTTAATTTATTCCAAAATAATCCCACCTTTATATACCAGTTGCTTAAAATAATCCCACTTTTAATTTTTCTTCTCAAAATGGACCTGATTTAGGATGATATAGTCCATTTTAAGCAGATGATGTATAAAGGTGGGATTATTTTGAAATAAATTAAAGGTGGGATTATTTTGAGCAGACCACCAAAAGGTGGAATTAGTAAATTCCATTTTTCCTTTGGTTTTTCCATGCCATATGTGATATGTCAAATAGAGAAAGAGAAAAGGGAGAGTGATGCTAACATTCCTCTAGTTGTTGACATATTTTGGTCCCTACATACTCTCATTCCCAGATTTGTCTAACAAATAATACCTCCAAGACTCCAACAATATCAAGAATGAAATTTTCTAAAATTATTGATTGAGAAAAAAAAATGTTGAAAATTGAATTGGGTGCAATTGTAGGGGTGAAAGTAATTTGGATTAAAACCGAAGACCGAACCGAACCAAACCGAAATGGCAATTCAGTTCGTTTTTTTATAGAAACGGTTCGGTTTGGACTGAAATTTTTTAAATTTCGGTTTTCGGTTTGGACTCGGTTTTAGGTTGTCACTAAACCGAAAACCGAACCGTGTAAATGTTATATCATTTAGGGCCTTGGAGTTTTGGAGCCCAACATCAAAATAAGTATATAACTTTAGGAGTTTTGGAACCCTAACATTCTTTTATTGTTTCACAATTTTGGAACCCTAACACCCTAACCATCACTTCTCCATTCTGCCATTCATCTTCGCCTGTTCGCCATTCATCTTCGATTCTTCATCTCACTCGTCTTCTCATTCTCTCACTGTCAATCTTCGTCTCACTCGTCTTCTCATTCTGAAGGTAACCATTTGTTTAATTTTTTTTCTTTTTTATGTTCGTTTTTTTGTCACTCTTGTTTTTCTGATGCTTTGTTTTGTTTTCGTTTTTGTTTAATCTTTGTCACTCGTCTTCGCCATTTATTATTTATTTTCGTGCTTCTTCGTCTTCTTTGTTCTTCGATTCTTCATCACGTTGTGTCGTTTTCTTTATTTTTTGTTGTTCGATTGTTGTTGATTTCCTGAATATGTTGATTCTTGATTTCTTGAATATGTTTATTGTAAATTGTATATTTGTAATGTTTGATTGTTTGCCGATTTTTTTAGGGATTATACTTGATTTTTTTAAAATTAAAGTCGAGGTAAACTCGATTTTTTTGGTGAATTAAACTTGGTTTTTTTGGTGATTTAAACTCGTTTTTTTTTGTGATTTAAAATCGATCTTTTTGGTGAATTAAACTCGATTTTTTTGGTGATTTAAACTCGATTTTATTTGGTGATTTAAACTGGATTTTTACTCTAGTACTATTGTTTTTTGGCTCGATTTTTGCTGCTTCTTTAGTTCTATTTATTGGCTCATTGGATGTTGTTGATTTAAACAATTATTGTGTATTAGATGTCATCAAAATCGAACATTGGTAATCCAACACCACTTTCAGAACAAGAGGATGATGAGGTGCAGGAAGTAATTGACCCTTCCCTAAAAAAACAAGGAAAAAAGGAAGAGAATGAAAGGCCATTCAAAAGTGTGGGAGCACTTTCTGAAGAAGGAAACACCATGTGGACTTAAAGCAATGTGCAAGTATTGTAACATGGAGTACAAATGCAATCCAAAGAAGAATGGAACTAGTCCTTTGTTGGCTCACATTAATAGATGTCATAAGTATCCCTACAACACTCCTAAAGACTCAAAGCAAAGTCTACTTAATTTCTTTTAAGAATGCTAATGTTAATGCTGATGGTACAAGTGCTTTAACATATCACAAATAAGATCCGGGTAGCATTAGGCATGCTTTATCTTTTATGGTGATTGTTTAAACACTTTTGCAATGTTATAGAGCCTAGATTTCATGTTCCTTCTAGAATTACCGTTGCAAAAGATTGTTTTCAAATCTATTTGAATGAAAAAAGAAAGCTGAAAAATGTGTTAAAGACTTGTAATTCAAGGGTTTCTTTAACCACTGATAGTTGGACTTCAATACAACAAATCAATTACATGTGTCCTACTGTTCATTTTATTGATAACAATTGGAAGTTGCAAAAAAGAATCCTTAATTTTTGTCCTATTTCAAGTCATAAAGGTGAGGAAGTAGGTAAAGAAGTTGAGAAGTACTTGCTTGATTGGGAGCTTGAGAAAATATTTTGTATAACAGTTGATAATGCTAGCTCTAATGACACTGCAATAGGATATTTAAGAAGGAAAATTAATGGATGGAAATCTGGGGTTCTTAAGGGGAAGTTCATTCACATGCGTTGTGTTGCTCATAAAATCAACTTGGTTGTGACTGATGGTCTTAAAATAGTTAACGAGTCCGTTACTCGTGTTAGGCATGCTATGAGGTTCATCAAACAATCTCCTGCGAGGTTGTTAAGGTTTAAAAAATGTGTTTCTGAAGAAAAAATCAACACAAAAAAGTTGTTATGCCTAGATGTGCCTACTAGGTGGAACTCCACCTGTTTGATGTTGAGTGCGGCCATTGAACTTGAGGGTGCTTTTGAGAGGTATAGTGAGGAAGATCCTCACTATGTGATTGAGTTAAGTGAAAGGGAAGGGAAGGGTAAACCTGAATATGAAGATTGGAGTAATGTGAAAAGATTTGCCGAATTTTTGCAAGCTTTCTATGATCTTACCCTGCGTGTATCTGGTTCTTTATTTGTCACTTCGAACTTATTCTTTCATGAGTTGGTAATGTTGCTCTAATGTTGAAAGATTTAGTTTCAAGTGATGATATAGATCTTTGTCTTATGGCTGAAAAAATGACGGAGAAATATAAAAAATATTGGGGTGATCCAGAGAAAATGAACATGATTATTTTTATTGTTGTTGTCTTTGATCCTCGTTATAAGCTTGATTATGTTGAGTGGATGATAACTGAAATTTATGACACTACCGTTGCATCTTGCTTGGTGAGTAATTTGAAAGAGGCTTTGCATGCTTTATATGTGGAGTATCGTGCTAGTTCATCAAATGATGTGAATGTGAGGGAGGAGGTGTCATCAAGTAAGGACCAAACAAATTTTTCTCCCAAACACAATAAAATTGAGGCTTTAAAATGTAAATATAAGAAACACAAATTTGAGAAAGAAGGTGATGCTAAAATTGAGTTGGATAAGTATTTGGATGAGGACACAGAGAATGATAATGAGGACTTTGATATTTTGGGGTGGTGGATGATTAATAGCGCGAGGCTTCCTACTATGGGGAGAATGGCTAGGGATGTACTTGTTGTCCCTATTTCAACAGTGGCTTCTGAGAGTGCATTGAGCACTGGTAGGCGATTTCTAGATCCATTTAGAAGCTCCTTAAGTCCCAGGGTCGTAGAAGCACTTGTATGTGCACAAAATTGGTTGCGTTCTTCTCCATTTCCAAATATTGAAGAATGTTTAGAGGAAGTTGAGCGTTTTGAAGAAGGTAATAATTAAAAAAGTATATGTTATTCAAATTTATATATTACCATACAATTATATAATTATTGAACTTGTTTATTATTGCTTTGCACTTTTGCTAGACTTGGGTAATATGACACTTGCTGAAGAAATGGACCAAGTCTATGTTGATTGATGATAATGAACCACAAATGCTTCATGCCTTCATGTGTTGCTGGCTTGCTGCTGATGGCTGGTGCTGTGTTGCTCCTGTGCTGCTATTCTGTTGCTCATGTGATGCTGCTCCTCAATCAATGTTGATAAATGAATAAATGATTATGTTGTTATTTTGCTATTGTATGAACTTATTTACTAATTATTATTGTATTTTTGTTGCTACTTTTGTAATTTTAATGCTTAAGGAGTTAGGACAGTAGGACTTGGCCACTTTGGCACTTATTAAACATTAATGTGTTATTTTGTAATTTTGTATGTATTTCTTTAAGTTGGCCATTATTAAACATTAATGTTTTATTTGTGGGAAAAAAAAAATCTAATTCAAGTAACTTCTAATTATTGAGTAGGAACTAGGAAGTTGTGATAAAAATAAAATAAAATTAAGTGAAGTAATTCGGTTTGGATTGGATTCAATAAGTGAAAACCGAATTCCTGCGGTTCGGTTTGGATTGGACCGAATAACAATTCGGTTTGGATTCGGTCCAAAATTACTAAAACCGAAATAATACGGTTTGGATTCGATTTTGGCTATAATCCAAACCGTATACCGAACTTTCACCCCTATGCAATTGTATAAAATCCATGTTTTTTTCCCGGTATCGTTCTTCAACGCATAAATTTACTGCTTCAAAGATTACCAACATGTGTCAAACTATATAAAAATGACTGAAATCCATAGATTCAATTTTTATAAAAGTTAATGTATAACATGATTTCAGATGATCTCTTTAATTAACATTATCGTTTGTAAGAGAACCAATAGGCAAGAGATTGAGAGGGTCAAAAAAATCAACTTGCTAATGTTGATAGTATTACTTTTCAAATGAATTTGGCATGAGCCTATGAATCTATATGATCATATTGAATTGGTAACATATTATTTCATTGATATGTTCCCTTCTTTCTTTTGAAACTAGTGTTTGGTGCACGCGAATACGCGATGCATCCATACATAATTTTAAAATTTGTGTTATAGAATACTTAATAGTTAGCAAAATATGGATTATGTTATATATAAGAAATTAATTAATACATTTCTATTAGTGGAAATAATTTGGGATAAACAAGAAAAAATCATACAATAATCAAGGTAATAAATGTTTGATTCGCCTTTTTCTTTCCATTTTAGGTACCTTAAACATATCCCTAAGGCTATGCATATAATTTTCCTTTATAATTTTTCATTTTAATGAGAATTCAAGTCAATAAACATCGACATTTTGGTCATTATTTGTGATTTTGGCAAATTAATTTCAATGATTTTGATTGATTGATAAATTAATGGTAGGATTTCCTTTTGAAAAAAAAAAAAACTTGCTAATTAAATTTGCATTGCTTTGTGTTGATTGTGTATTTTTTTTTACTAATTTAGGAATCTGATTGCTTTAGAGTATAATTTATTAAGGGTTAAAAAAAGTAATGTCATCGGGAAACAACATTAATCCCTTATAGTATAGGGATTAAACAATGAGAATATATATATATATATATGTGTATATATATATATATGTGTGTATATATATATATATGTGTGTATATATATATATATGTATATATATATATTAATATATATATATTTTAAAGTCACAAAGCCTTAAAATGAGAATCTATATCTATTTATATATATTAAGCAGGTCACAAAGCCTTTAAGGAAATTGTATCGAATTGATTGAGTAGATCATCATGATTCACAAGCTAAGGGTACCTCGACTCATGCTCGTTAGTTTTCGAGCCATGCCAAGTCGATCATGAATTATCCACTTGTTATCCATATCTATAATTAAGTGCCACGTGTTATCTATTTGGTAACCCTTGTTTCAGCTCTGCCATGTGTCATTTAATTTTTAAGCTTAATGACTTTTTTTTTCCTTTTTTTTATCAAGATAATTTTATGATTAGATCTCTAGAATTCTTTCATTATTTCTTAAATAATCTCTTTTAACTTCTATACATTTTAAACCTTATTTTAAAAAAAATAGTAAAACAATTTGATTCAAATTAATAATATACTCTCTCAATTTGTTTTTTAAAATCAACACAAGATTTTTTTTTGTCAAGTGTCATCTTTTTAAGACAATTTTAAATCCTTTTCTTTTCCTTACAATATTACCTATAACCCTTTTGATTACCTCTTCATCAATTATCATACCCTTTCCGATTTGTAATGTTTTGTGCATTAATTTTGAATTCGACTTGAAAATTCTTATGGTGATTGTTGATTGTTTTAATGTAAGCATAAAAAAATAAAAACTATAATAGAATTCTATAGTATTTTCTAAACTTCATTTTTTATTTTTGATATTTTTTTTAAAAAAAATAACAATGCCTTGTACGGACTCAAAAACTAGTTGAAATTTAAACACTTGCTTGTTTTTATTTTCTCTTCTTGTAAAAATCCCCCCCCCAACTAAAGCGTAGTCATTTAATTTTATTAAGTATGAAGGTATTTTATTTTTTAAAAGATAGAAGAATAGAAAACTATTGAATATCTTGTATAAATACCGAGTTTCAAGCTCATTTGAGCCAAAACAAAAGCCGAGTTTTGACCAAATTGAGTTTAAGCTGCTCACGAGTTACTCTGCTTGATTATAACCCTTAACTATATCGCTAAGACTTCCCACTTTTGATCGTCTATCTTTAATTTTCTTAGATATAAAAAGTGTATTTCATCAAGGCACATAGGCACTCAACTCCAAGTTTTAATCCGAGCAGATGCTCGATTTTTTAAAAAATACGAAATATTTGTAAATAAATCATATTTTGATATTTGTTAATTGTAATTATATTAAAATTAGGTTTTATTTATGATATTTTTTATAGTTATATGTAGGAGTATCAATTAATAAATGTCTAAACTTTTAGACAAAACAAATTTATTAACATTAATTAAATATTTTCTTATACTTTTATGCATTAATTGATTTTTTTTTACAAGGAAACAAAAGCCGTTTGTACTCGTAACAAATGAAGGACGTAACAAATGTTTAGTAGTGCTAATATAAGCGACGATACTCACTAATCACTATGCATGTATGGACTATACCATTCAAATCTAAATTCCAATTAATTTCTTATTATGGTTGCCAGAAATGTTAGGTTCATACTTATTCTGGTTACTCTTCAAATCATTTCAAAGTGGTCATGGTAGAAAATTTTGATAATAAATCATTTAAAAAAAAATAAAAAAAATTGTATGCTTCTGATTTTCTTGTCCACACAGGTCCTTACAAAATGGCAAAACTAAACGAACGAATCATACCCTAATATAAGTATATATATATATTTAAGGAAAGAAAAATCAATTGACTCCACTTAAGGAGACCAACCAAGAACATCCTTACGGATGATAAGTGAAAGAAAAAAAAAATTACAGCTAAGTAAAAGAATTACTAGCCCTGCATTTTTTCTCAAGCTAGCTCTTGGGTATATGCTCTTAAAACAACTACTCGTTCAAAATACTCCGTACTATTTGCAAAATTGTGGAAAGATAAAGTGAAAGGAGGGGGGTATTCACTTATTATTACTAGTACTATATACTTGTTTCATATGCAAAACTTTGAAAATTCGTCTACTATAATTGACGACAAATTTTGCTTGATGTGTAAAATTAAATGTTATAATGTAATACTAGATGTTACTGTGTTAATGTATATTATTAGAATATAAATTTTTTACTACGTATAGCTTAACATAATGCGCAACAAACAATATTAATGGTGTGCATGCTATATACCTTAAAGGGAAGGATGTATGGGCTTATAACCCTCATGCTACTGCTAGTTGGGTATGGAGGAGTGTTTGCAGGGTCAAAGAGTATATCAAATACTTGGCAGATCAAAGTTGGTGGCCAAGTGGGGGACAGGGCTACTCCATAAGCAAAGCCTATGGGAAGGTACAACAAGGAGATCGAGCATATTAGGTGGGATAAGATCATTTGTTACAGATTGAGCCTGCCCAAGCACAATTTCCATTGGTGGCTAGATGTGCTGCAGAGGCTGCAGGTTAGGGAGAGGCTTGCTAAGTTTGGAGTGTGCATAAGTACTGAATGTGCTCTATGTGAGTAGGCTCAAGAAACACATGAACATGTATTCTTCAATTGTTGTTTTGCAAGGGGGATTTGGAGTAGGGTTTGGAGCTGGCTTGGGGTCAGGCTCACTGCTGGCAATATGCAGCAACTGATCAGAGGTTTGTACAGAAGGAAAGGGGTCTTTGCTGAGAAGATTAAGGTAGTGATTGCTGTTTGTGGTGTTGTAGTGTACAACATTTGGAAGGCAAGAAATGACACTATGGTCTCTAAAAACACCAACTTTAGACTTTTTGTTCCAACATGTAAAATTTATTATCAAAAAAAGATGTATGATGTTAAATCATAGCAAGTTGAAGGATTGTGATAGAGAGTGGCTTGAAGCCATCTCAAACTGATGATAGCTTGTTATTAGTAGCTAGCTTGCTTGCTTTAATGGATGGGGAGCCTACCTAGTAGGGTTGTCATCCTTAGAGTAGAGCTTTAGGTTGTAAAACTTTTCTTGGTGGTATTAATTTTTTTACTTTTACCAAAAAAATAAATAAATTAATGGTCAAAGTAGTGCTTCAGCAAGTGTAAATGTACCAAGTATGTATATTGTTGTTAAGAATCTCACAAATTTTTATAAGACTTTATATACCAAGTATGTATATTTTTACTGATGTAATTAAAGCTATCATCCAGCTAGAAAACTGAACATATAAACCTCAAGTACCACTAAGATAAAGATCTAGAATTCAAGAATACAGGCATTCTAATAAATATATGAAAAAATATTCTATTAGGGTCTAAGCTAACAAAATGCGTGATGAATCCATTAGAAATGCTAAAAAATATAGGAATAAATCAAAATTTAATGCTTATAGGGCCTCTTCAGATTTTTCTACTGACTAAATGCTGGACAAACATACAATGGAAGCCTACAACTTTAACTCAAGTTGTTGCTGCTCATACAATACACTTGTCATCCTGTTGAATTTATGAGGGTGAGAATCAGACTCCTTTGCCACGGACGAATTCTGATGAATGTGGTAAGGCGCACTTGCCGCGATCCTGTGTTTCCTCTTCTCCATGAACCGGTGAAGGGATACTCTCCTGGCAATTGGCATATCCGACAAGCTAGATGCTTCCTGAGAAACCACGGCTTGCTTTAGATGATTTTGAGCTCCTACCGTGGTCATACCGTAGGAATTCTGAGTCTGAGTCTGGGCCTGAGTCTGAGAATTCATCAACGTTCCATGGCTAGCTAGTGACATGATTTCCAGAGCCTTATCCTCAGGCAATTCGTTAAAAACTAGTACTCTTCCACCATAGAATATGGTCATGCTAGGTGAAGTAGTGTTTTCTGAATCTTCCTTTGAGTTTGGTAATTCTCTGCATATATGTTTGTTAGGTTAGTTTGCTACAATTATGAATTAATTAAGTGCTGTTACTGAGGTCAAACTACGAGAATAGGCAAAAGGATAAATCATATATTTGTGAAGTATCAAGCAGATCAAGCAAAAACTTTGAGTTGCCTTTTAAATAGATCATTTCATTTTGAACTCAAAATCATTGTAAAAAGAACGCGCAAACATAGCATGGATATAAAATTAAATTATTGAATAAAGTAATCATGGATCTAACTTCACAACTAAGTAGGATATAATGCCAAGACAAAGGTCAAATCTGGTGTACTTCACTAGTTTGACTCCAATGATTAAAGGTCCCAAAACGTGTATTGTGAGTTTTGAAGAATTTGTGCCTGTGACTAATGTTCATCAATTATCAATATTTGTTCTGTTTCTCCTTTGACCATAAATGTCTTTGTTTACATGTTAAGGGTGTGTTAATGCGTCATTTTCAACTTATTTTTATCAATTTTCAGGTCAGATACTCAGATCAGGTCAAATTAGTTCAATTCGTATAAGTTTCAATCAGAAATAATAACTTCTAATTAATAAGTTTCAATTAGATCTTATAAGTTCAATAAGTCTTAATCACGTTTAAACAGAACCTATCAGGGCTAATCAAGGCCAATCAACTTTCATCAGCGATGAACAAGGCTAATCAAGTTTCATTGATCAAGTAGTGTCTTATAAATTAAGGTTTTCTTTGCTAAAATGGTAATTATTTTGGCATCACGCATCAATTAGTGTAATGAATGTTGAATACTTCAACTTTTGTTTTAAAAAAACCATCTTAACTAATGCTATGTTCGATAAAATTTTGTATATTTTATTTGAAACGAAAAGGAAAACCAACTACCCGATCAAAGAAAAGTTGCACATTCAAACCAGTTAAAGTTGATATGAGCATGTCCAGATAATCTGTCGCTTGAATATATGTGAAGTATAGTCTAACTTAGCAAAATCCAACTAATAATTATTAAAGTAAACAACGGAAGATAATTTGGATTCATAAACTATTTCATGCATGTACAAAAACATTCCTTAACTCACCCTCCATCCCCAAGTTGGCCAATTCATTCAAAACATTAATAAGGTACAAGGTCCACTACGCTAGAATTTTCAACTAACTACCAGTCCACCAATGAACAAAATTTATAGCAACTTAGAATGAAAATAATTTGAAGTCTAAAGCTTAAAATTAAAAAAAAAAAAAACAATTTCCAAATAATGGAGAATGTGTTATTTAATTACCTGAAGTCAGAGAAATTGTTGGTGGAGTTTTGAACACCAGAATCAGATGTAGTCTGTGAATTCGTCAAAGGAAAAAGCTCCAAAGACATCCTCTCTTTTTCCATATTCTTCTTTAGAGATGAATTATTATTATTCATCGCACTGCAATTCCTTGCTTCAGATACCTCTTTATTAGCTCCTGCACAATTCATATATATATTCAAACAATTATTATTACTACTTCACAAATTATAAACAAATTCATCATGACCTAAAATAAAATCACCGATCTATTCATGCCTTTTTTTTTTCTTCCGTAAACTACAAAATCCGATGTTCTGTAGAACAAACTAATTCGATCAATGTGCTTTTAAAAAATCAACAAGAAGGCCAGGAGAATCTACCTTTAAATTCAAGCTCAGAAGAAGCAAAACTCTTGAAAGCATCAAGGTTAGCAAGAGACCTTCTCTCCTTTAAGAACTGACTGAATCGATTACAGGTTTGTGTGAAATTGTTGGATTTAATAACCTTGTCTTGTTTTTGCCCCAAAAACATCATCTCAGATCCCATTTTTTGGTTGTGGTTTGTTGTAGATTGAAGGAAGATTTTCTTCGATTTTAATGGTGAATGATTTCAATGGAGGATTGGGATTAAAGATTGTTGATTACGTGATTAAGAAACACAGACGTATATAAGTAGGTAGTGGAAAGAATAGTTAGGAGCATGTGGTTTTTTGTATAGGGAAGTGGTGGGGTAGAGTTTGTTTAAGCTAGTTGGCTTTTTGGTGGTACCGTATTACCGATCTCAAGACGATACGACTCAAGTTGTATTTGTATGTTATTATCTAAAGAATTTTGTATTTTTCACGTGTTTATTGCGTGAAATATATATTATTCTAAATTATAAATTCTAAGATTATGACAAGGTCGTCGGCCAATAACCCTATTTTACTTGTATTCTTTTTGTAATGTTTTTTTTTTCTTTCCATGGTTAGCAACAAATCGAAATTTGTGCATGACACTTGTCAGCATCTTAAACTCTTGATCAACAAATTGCTAGGATATTTTATTTTTCATTCTAGAAAGATGAGAGAACTTGAAGGCGTATATTATGTGTTATAGCCTTATAGGTCAGTGCATTAATAACATTTTCAAAATTTAGCACGAGTCTACTCTAGTACGGTGCTGTGTCGGGTACCATGCTTATTAGTTATTGTGATTAAAATTATTGAAAACATATACTACATCCGTAATATAAAACTTTCAATAATTGGTTTTGCACGCATTTTAAGGAAGTGATTTAAGGGTGTAAACGAAGTAATTAGCCAAAATGGTTTTAATACAAGCAAGAATCTAATTATAAGTTCCTAATATTAATTTTTATTTTGACTAATTACTTCGTTTACATCCTTAAATCGCTTCCTCAAAATGCGTGCAAAACCAATTGTTGAAAGTTTTATGTTACGGAGGCTTGCCTTGCTCTAGATCGATTCAAGTTCGGCTCGAAAAGCTCGTGAACAGACTCGATTAATTTTTATATATGTAAGTAAAATATTATGTTATATAAATAAATAAATTTATTCTAGTTATTATATATCAATAAATTAATAGTCTTATTATTAAAATATTAACTCAAAAAACAAACAGCTTCAAAAAATTTATACTAGAGAAGACATATAAACTAAGAATAATATTAGGTGAAAATGTCCATGAACAGTTCGATAAGGCCACTAGGCCAGGTTCGGTCAATGCTTGGTCAAAGCTCGGCTTGATTACAACTTGGCTCGTCAAGGTTCGAGCTCGGCTCGAGTTCGACTAAATTTAAATGAGCACGAACTGAGCTAAGCAGAATTCGGGCTCGGTTTGCTCGATAATCACCCCTAACATGAACCCTGTATGAAACGAGTTGTGCTCTCTTTTTTAAAACTTGATTTGACATGACCCCGATACGACTGTCTTAGTCCATTCCAGGCACTGCCAGCTAGCTAGGACATGAGACATGCGTGTAATGCTAGCAAATCAAGTTGACAAGGCCTAGGAATATGTTATACTAGCCTTGCATGCACGCTTTGCATGCCATGATTTTTATATGTATCTACATGCTATATTCTAATGGCTATCAAATTTCTACAATAATCGAAATGTCAATTTTTTATGTGACAAACTATATCAATATGGATATCAACTTATAGAGAATTAAAAAATATAAATTTGGGTATTTTTATGAAATTTATATTTAATTTTTTAATATTTTCATTTTTAAAATATCAAAAATTGAAATAACTTTCCATAATAGTTAGGGTAATAATCTATTAGTTTCCCTCACATGAAATGCTCATTTAGGTTTGAAATGTGACTTCAAAAAAAAAAAGGTTTGAAATGTGGACGCATCATTGGGCCTATCATACCCGACACAAAATAATCCACTTAGAAGTGAGAGAGAGGAGAGATTCGAACCCGTGACCTATGCATCAGGTTGGCTCTGATACCATGTTAAAAGATTATCTCAACCAAAAGCTTAAGCTGATAATTGAGACCCATGAATATGTTATATACTTTATCAGAATGTCAATAATCTTAATAAATGAAATTCATTTTAAAATTAATAAGGGAAAATTTGCCAAAAAAAACTTTCAAAATCTTGAATTTGCGAGAAAAAACCTTAAAAAAATTTTATTGTAAGATAAAACCTTAAACAATTTTTTTCTTGTGAAATAAAACCTCTTGACACTAATTTGACTTTAATTACAAATTAACAGCTTTAACCATGATTATCAATCCTAATTATTTTTTAAAAATTACTAAAGCATGATTATCTACCCCTAATAAACCCTGGTCGTCCTTCACCAGTCCACCCCCATGACTGTTAATACTGAATTTATTTAAGGTTAGGTCAATTTATTTGATTTTTTAAATTAATAGTAATTAACAAAGTCAACGTCATTAAGTCGAAATAGTGCCATGAGGTTTAATTTCATTTCGCTAGAAAAAAAGTTGTATAAGGTTTTATCTCACAAAAAAATGTATAAGGTTTTTTTCTCGTAAATTCAGGATTGTAAAAGGGCTTTTTATTGGCAAATTTTTCTTTAATAAATAAAAGTTCTCCATAAGATTTAGGTTGTATTCAGTTTGTCTAACTTTTCTAATATGATATGAACTTTTCTGATATGATATGAAACTTTCAAATTTGAAACTTTCTGATATGATATGAAATGTTCTGATCTGATCTGATTTTTTTAAGGAATTTTTCTAATCTGATTTTTTTCTGATTTGATCTGATATGATATGAATTTTTCTAATCTAATTTTATAATAAGCACAAGAGTACTTAAATAAGTTGAAGTGAAGAAAGCCTTAATTAATAAAAACATTTTTGTCTAATATAAATATTTCAATAATGGCTATTGACTTTGACACTCCACCTTTTAATTTATAATTTTATACAATACATCTATCTCCTCTCACTACATGAATAATGTTTGATGCTAGTGTTCATATGAGAGGAAATGGAATCCATAAATCAAAAGATTTATATTAAAGGAGGTGAAGTGTTAAAATTTGTACTCTCTAATAGTAGCAAGGAATCTTACCAACTCAATCATACACAATTTATATAAGCTTATTGACATCAAATTTTTGCACACATTTACACAATCGCCTTTTATGAAGATTGAAGAGTGGGTTCAGGGGCGGATCCAGGATTTCAAAACAAGGGTAGCGAACAATCGAACATAAAAATTGACATTAATTATAAAAAAAATTAAAATTGCTCTCGTTGAGTTTCATATTTTGGAATCGATTTACAATAGCATCAAGATTAACATTTAAAAATACATCCTTTTCTAAATAAGTCACTAAACTATCATTCAACAATTGATTTCCCATACTATTACACAATTTGCTTTTTATTTGCGCCATGCCGGAAAAAGCTCTTTCAACACTTGCCGTGGCTACGGGGAGAAGCAACACCAACTTCAAAAGCAAGTAAACTCTTGGATGATCTTTGTGCTTATTTGTCTCAACAAGCATCATGGAAAGCTCATTAAGAGTCTTCAAATCTGAAAATCTCTCATCATTTCTCAAATCATCAATGAAATTTGCAAGAAGATGATAAAAAAAAATGAAATCACCACTTGTAAATTCATTTTCATAAAATTGAGCAAGCCTAAGTAGTTTTGGTATATCAAAGGATGAGAAATGATTAGTTGGATCAAAGCAAGACATACATATGAGTAGTTCCTTTGTTTTTTCTTCAAATCGATACTCTAATTCTTGCAATTGTAAATCAATAACACTTAGAAATACCTCCACACGAAAATGATGAGCATTGGTCACATTGGATGTGTTACCACGAAATGATCTTCTCCTGGGGACAACATATTTTGCCTCCATGTCAGGAATCTCAATACCATGTTTCTCCATAAAAGAAGTGACTTTCTTCAAGTGAGCATCCCATCCATCATCTCTTAGCCTTTGCAAGGACCTCTTTGTCACATCAACCATGTTCATTGCATTCACAATATCTTGATCACTCCTTTGTAAAGCCAAGTTCAAATTGTTTGTAATCCCAAATATGGAACCCATCAAGTGAGCCACAAAAATAAAATCAAAATACATCAACAAGTTTATTACTGTATGTGCCTTATTTTGGTCTGCAACATCAGTAAAAGAATCTGCAATATCATCAAGTGACTCAAGGATAGGAATATACAAATCAAGCACATTGATAATTGTCTTGAAATGGGAATTCCAACGAGTGTCACCTGGCCTAATTAGGCAAAGCTCTTGATTCAAACCCGTCCCTGTTTCAAGTTCACCTAATGATAAAGCTTCAGCAACACGTGTCTTTTGATTTTCTCGAAGAAATTATTTCCTCTTAGGTGAACCACCAACAAAATTGAGTAAAAGAGGAAGCACATCAACAAAAAGCCAATTACAATCCTTATTCTTCTTTGCCACAACAACAAGAGTCAATTGAAGTTGATGAGCCCAACAATGCACAAAGTATGCAAATTTATTTTCATCCAAGATTAGTCTTTTAAGGCCCCTGATTGCCCCTGACATATTACTAGCTCCATCATAACCTTGACCGCGAATTGAAGATAGACTTAAAGAATGCTCCATTAGCAATGATTCAGTTGCTTGTTTAAGAGTTAAAGAAGTAGTATTAGCAACATGCACCAGACCAAGAAAGCGTTCTGTAACTGCCCCTTTTTTATTAATATACCTCAAACAAAGTGCCATTTGTTCTCTATCTGATATATCAGCAGACTCAGCAACTAGTATGACAAAAAAATCATCACCAAGTTCTTCAATGATGGCTTTAGTTGTTTCTCTAGCACAAGCATTTATAATATCTTTTTGTATTGAAGGAGCTATCATTTGAGAATTTCCTGGTGCATTTTCTAAGACGACTTCTTCAACATCCGGTCTTTCCATTGCAAGAAATTTCAACAACTCAAGAAAATTACCTCTATTTAATGACATTTCACTTTCATCATGACCACGAGCAGGCAACCCTTGAAGTGTAAGCCACTTCAAACATTTAATAGAAGCTTCTAATCTTCTTCTATACCTCTCTTTACCCTCTGTAGTTTGTTTGTTGAAACAAGATATGATGGAACCCTTTTGATTTTTAAAATCCCCAAGACACTTCATAGCTTGATTATGTAAACTATTATGTGTAACAACATGTTTTGAGAGTGAAAATGGCTTGCTCCAAGTTCTAAATCCTTCACTGACAAAAGCATCTTTCCCCTCGCCCTCATCCTTAAATAAGTAGCACACAAAACAAAACGCTGCATCCTTTTCAACACTATACTCAAGCCAAGGTCTATACTTTTTAAACCAACTGGGATTAAATCGACGTTTATTTTTCCCAAAAATTGTATAAGGAAAGGCATAATTTTCTGGTTGACAGGGATTTCTTTGAACATATTCTCTTCTAATCAAATCCAAATCATCCGGATGAAAATGAGGCAACATTTTCCTTTTACCAGGGTCTTGAGGAAGATTTTTAACATCAATTATTGTTAATCTTTCTATGACATTTGGGGATTGGCTTCTAAAATTTGATGTGGGTTCAAGTTCTACTTCATTTTCTTGATTTTCATAAGTATTTTGTGTTTCTTGAGGAGGACTATTAGAAGGGATTTCATTGGATGGAGAAGAATTTTGTCTGCTTGATTCAGTGGGTGGCCGGATGATTTGGGCTTGAATTTTGTGTCTTTTTTTTAAAGAAACTTGGAATAGCCCTCTCTTGTTTTCTCTTCATTGTTCTACAAACAAATACATATTCCAATAAATCAAAATTGACATTTCCAAACTTTCAATTCCAATTAAAAAATAATTGAACATTCACAAATTTTCTGTTTTTACATAAATTACATTATAAAAAAACCAAATAATCTATAAATCTATTACCATTTTTACCAAAATAACCAATTAAATAGCAAATTAGCAATATAGCAGTAGCACAATCCACAAATTACCAAAATAATCCACAAATTAACAGTTTAACACAAAAATAAAGTGAGTCGGTGAAATCAAATACATCAACACAAACATAGTGAAATTACTAAATTAACACAATAAGATTATCAAATGATTAAAATCAAGTAAAATAATTTATCATAACAACTAAATAACTAATATCATGTATCAACACAAACACACAGTGGAATCAATTTTCACAAATTAACATATTGAAATTAACAAATTATTTCACCAAACTAAAACTAAATTAATTAATTAAATAGATGAAGTGATGAATAGACAAACCGTAGTACCGTATGTCGACGGTCGACCCTCGTCCCCTGTCCACTTCCGCAGCGGCCGTATGTCGTCGTCGTCCACCAGACCACCACAGCACCACCTGTAACGACCCGACTTTTTGACTTGTCGATTTACGAAGGGAATCGACATTCGGATCATTACTTAAACCATTTAAACTATAAATAAAATTAAACAACTTTTATTAAAATACTGAACTATAATCCAAGAGTCAAATAAGGCATATAGTGCCAAAGTGTTACATGAACTAAGTAAATGTCTTCCCAACAGGCTGGGATTATAAATAAAAACTATAATATTGTCTTATAAGTCCTGGAATAACCAAAATAAATCTAAACTTCATCCACACTCAAACCCATCCAACGGAAGCCCGTTTTATGCTGCTGCATCGTCACCTGAAACTGGGGGGGGGTCCACCATCAGTGGCGAGTAACTAGGCTGTCCCGCTTAATTGAGGGACCGCTAAACACATAATATCATAGAATATACACATGAAAACACGCATAGAACATAATATTATATATACAAAAATTATACGAGATACGTATACGAATACGTATAAGATACGTATACAAATACCTGCAGAAATACGGTTAGAAATACGTATAAAATACGAATACAACACAAATATACATGTACAAACAATACATACGAATACAGATACATATAATCATACGAATACATATACATACATCATCACATCATACGAGTACATATATACATATAATGTACCTGCTCATAATATATATACTTCGAATCATACACAGCGGAAGACTTATACATTTAATCCTTAACTTATACTATATGGTTTTCATACTCTCGTATTCATATCATATCTTAACATATCATATCTTATTCTTTCATTTCATCATATCATATCTTATAATTTATATCATATCATATCATCTTTCATTGGACCGGTCACTATAACTCGTTGCGGATCCCGTGTTTCACCACAACTTTCCTAGAACATGCCGGGGTGAGCTCGTGTACTCAACCCGTAGCGGATCTCGTGTTTCACCACTAAGCCTAAGCTATGGCCATAACTCCTAATAGCAGCTCGTGTACTACTACTAGACGACTACATATCCTAAGACCCAGAACTACTCGGGGGAGCTCGTGTACTCGTCCCATTGAGCAGCGGCCTCGACTTAACCTAGTCTGACTACTCGAGTCATCAGGTAGGCGTCCTTATTTTATCTTATATCTTCATTATCATATCTTATCTTATATCGGGAAATACTAGGTGACCGTATTCGGAAATGAACCGTTCGAAGTCCCAGGAAAGAGAGGTGCGGCACGTATATTGGCCACCTTAAATACCAAGTCTTTCCTAGCCAGAGATCGAAACGATTCGTATTCCTTTTACTCTGTTTCCTTTCTTTCCCTATTAATATTTTATGTCCTCAAATCTTATATTATAACCTATCCTTAAAATTATATCTTATTCTATAAACTCTTAATAATTACCCAATATAATTATAGGTCTAAAATAAACTAAAAATTATCAACCTATAAATGAGCCATTCGACATTCATAAAAATATTACCCAAAATTTATACTTTAAATTAAATAAATACAATTACTAAATATTAAATTAATTAGATTAAATAATCATCTATAATAGCAACAAACAACAATAATTACCTAAAAACATGATAAAGATCCTATTTTTCATAATTGGACCTACTCGACATTTTCCCATCAAAATACCAAAAATTATACTTTGATCAATTAAATACAATTAACAACAATTAATCAAATAAACTTAATAATAAACAATTTAATTTACTTTAAACATTAAATCATAAAACATGGATTAAAACAAGATCAAAATCATTCCTTTATTTACATCACACCACACGGCTATCATAGGGTTCAAACAAGATCAAGATTGAATTCAAGAATTCAAAATAACATGTTTTAATAATTTAATTACAATATTTTACACAATCTGATTTTTAAAGAATTAAATTAAGAACGACCTTTTAAAGGTCTCTATTACTCTCGAAATTTTAATGAAAGTTAAATATAGGTTCAAGGTTTAACGTGCATAATTTTCGTCCAAAAATAACATCTTTTACTATTTTTAAGGAATTTTATAACTAACGAATCAGATTAGGCTGAATTCAGTTTCAGATTTTTCTGCCATATCAAACGAACTTTAAAAAATTACGAAAATTTAACACAAGCTGTAAAACACTATTACTGACTACCACCTAAAATTTCGTAGCCATACGAATTGATTAAGTATATTAATAAATTCGTAAACCAATTCTGGACAGTTTTACCGGTTTGATAGATTAAATTATTTCAAGCAAGAGATGAACGAATTTCGCCATGAAATAAATCTTGATTAAAGAACAAACAGTAAAGAAACTCCTAAAATTGTTCTAAGTCACTCGACACATTAGCACAACAAGGGAAAAAAAATATTCATGCAATTATTCATACAAGATACATAAATAAATAAATTAATTTATGCATAGAATACCTTAAAATAATAAAGATTCATACTAAAATCAAGAAATATCATATTCATAAAATTCATATGGTTCGAATTATTTAAACCTAATCATGATACTAATTCTTTTACAATTTTCATGCTTTTAATCCTAATTAACTATGTGAATAGTTTGTACCAAAATTAAACGGGGTAGCGTAGTTACCTTTAATCGCTAAAATTCCAAGGCAAAAATCACCCCTTTGGTGATCAATATGCACGGCTAATAGAGAGAAAGGTAAGGAAAAATAATTTTTAGTGTTAAGAGAAATTGCAATTAGGGAACAAGTATAAGGCATAAGCCTTATTTATAGAAAAAGAACAAAAAAAAAAAGAAGTAACCCTAAAAAGACCCAAGGGGAGCCGTGTAGGGTACTAAAAATAGGGAAAACCTAGACTTGGTAAATGGGCTAGGTTTGAAAGAGTTTAGGGCTAACTAATTTAATTAATTAATTTAACATAATTATTAGTTAAATTAAAACAAAATACTCCTTGGCCCAAATGAGGAAGGGAAACCGGCCAAAGAGAAAGAAAAAGAGAAATTGGGTCTTTGGCCCAATTTAGAATAAAAATTGGAAAATACAAATAAAACAGTCCAAAAATAATGGGCCTTTTGGACTTAGAATTAAATAAAATTAATAACCGTGAAATTTTCTGGCCCTAAATTTCGGGGTATTACACCACCAGTTCACCACGCACTCACGCAGCACCCACCAGTCCCACCGGCCACCGACGCCGTGCGTCAAAAATACAAAGAGTCTGAGAAATCAGAAATGGAGAATATGAGACTGTATAGGTTATGAATTTATGAGAGTTGAGAACTAAACTTGAGATAGTTGAGAACTGAGAAAATGATTAAGTGAGAAGTGCTACACTGCCACTTGAGAATTGAGATGTAAAAATGAAAAGAAAAAAGAAAGAAAGAAAGATAGACTGATAGAGTACAGAGTTATGAAAAGAATTCTGAAAAAGTGAAAAGTGGGGAGAGAGAGAGAAAAAAAAAGGAGTGATAAGGTAGGCTTTGCTTTTATCTCTCCACTGTCCACTCATTTCAAACGGACAAATATTTTATTTTTATTTTTTCAAATTGAACTTGATTTTTTTTTAAGTATGGGTAACATATGCACCCCTTGTTACTATATAGATCCGTCCCTGAGTGGGTTGATGAGTTCAAGAAATCTTATCAAATCAAAGAAAATAAAACTACTACTACTCAGTAGTAGCAATCTTGCACCGCCATTAAAAGTTGAATAATATAATTAGAAATATACTCCTAAATATCATTATGCCTTCTTATGACGGAAAATATGTCGAAATTGGGAACAACTTTTTTTTAACAGATAAGATGAACTAGGTCCCAACAACATACAAGTCTTATTTAAAGATAATTGAACCGACAATATCAGAAGATGGGAGTGTTGATCCATGGTCTCCGAGGAGACGAGGTGACTTGGTCACACTAAACCAAGTTCGCTCGACAAATTGAGAACAACCTATATATGTGGGCTGTGGCTATCTCTACTAACAATATTGTGTTAGAGCTAAGTAGTAGATTACAAACAAGTAAAATGTATTCTACGCAATGTATTTGATCTGAAATTATTTGAATTTATCTGAACTGAATTTATTCAAACTTATTAAACTTGATTTAAACTTATTGGACTTGATTAGCCGTGATTATATAAAAAAAAAAAAAAAATTGGACCTTATTACACATGATTGAAATTTATCAAACCTAATTGAACTTTTTATACCTTATTTGAACTAACCTAAACTTATTAAACCTGGATTTTTTTAAGGTGTTGTTTGGTTGCTCAAAATTTTTGTGGGCATTCAAAATTCCCATGAATTTGGTTTTGGGTCTTTTGTTTGGTTGACTTAAAAAAGCAAAAATGGGGGAATTGGAAATTCATGGAAATTTCAACTTCCTACAAAACATGGAAAATTATTTACCCACCCCCTACTTGGTCATTCACAATTCATGTGAATTGTAAATTCCCACATGACAACCAAACAAGTTTTTAAAATTCCTAGAAATTTCATGTGGGAAGTAAATTCATATGAAATTGTAATTCCTATTGGCAATTAATTCCCAATGTAACCAAACAACAACTAAGATAAAAAAAGAGCGGGCTCATTAATTAGGGTATATGTTTGGTTGGGGGTAATAATCAAAGGGAATGGGAATCAACTGCCCCCATTCCCTTTGATTGTGTTTGTTAGACCACTTTTACCATTCCCATTCCCTTACCCATTCCCCCAATCTAACACTTTTCTAAACCCTCCTCCCCCCTATCTTTTGCATTCCCTTTCCCCACCCTTCACCTAACCACCACCCAACCACCCCACCCCCACCCAGCCCCACCCCCACCCACTCACCCACCACCACCCCCACCCCCACCCCCACCCGCCCCACTGCCACCCCACCCCCACCCACACCCACTCACCCACCACCACCCCCACCCACACCCACACCCACGAACCCAACCACTCAGCCCACCCTACTAACCCTAACCACCCAAATACCCAAATCCCTAAAACAACTCCCAACCACCTCCACCACCACCCCCAGCCGAACCGCCTCCCCCCGCCGCCCCTTTGCCACCCCCTCCCCACCACCCGGCCTACAGCCCCCAACCACCCCCCCCCACGAACCAAAAACCCCCAATTAGGTTTTCGAATTTGGGGGTTTTTGGTTCGTAGGGGGTGGTTGGGGGCTGTAGGGTGGTGGGGAGGGGATGGCAAAGGGGCGGCGGGGGGAGGCGGTTCGGCTGGGGGTGGTGGTGGAGGTGGTGGAGGTGGTTGGGAGTTGTTTTTTTAATTTGGGTATTTGGGTGGTTAGGGTTAGGGTTAGGGTTTTGAGGGGTGGGGGAGGGGAGGAGGCTGCCATGGTGGAGGAGGGGGTGGCGTCGGCAAGGGGTGGGGGAGGGGGGGTGGTTTCGCTGGGGGTGGAGGAAGTGGGGGTTGTTTTTGAACTTGGGTGGTGGAGGTGGGTTTGGGGTGGTGGAGGTGTATTTTTTTTTAACAAACAACCTTTTAAATCTAACACTTTTGCTTTCCATTCCCCCCATTCCCATTCTTAAAGTGATTCTATTTTCCCTTTGATAACCAAACACACCCTTAGTATATATGCAGTAGTTGTGGTATGTCTGTATTTTAGTTGTACTACTTCCTCTGCGCCTTTTACTTTGCTATGTTTGCTTTTTTCATATTTCACAAATTAAAACACAACTTTAAATGAATATATCTTTAGATATATGTAATAAAAAATTATACATTAAAAAAGTACACATCGAGCCGAACAAACTAGATCCCATTTGATTATATTTTTTCCAATAAGTATAAAATTAGAAAAAGTTAAAGTTACATAATGAATAGTGAGAAAAAAACACTTATATATGTAGCAAACAAACAGGGACGGAAATAGTATTATACTCAGAAAATGATCGGGTTATCTAATAGGTTGATCACTACGTACATCTTACCTAATTATTATTTTTTTTTATTTAAATATGGAGAACGGATATTATATTACTTACTCCGTAATATATTAATAACAACGATTCGACATTTTCATGATTATTAGCTAAACATATGTTCGTTAGATGTTTCTAATAATAATAATAAAAAAAAATTCTTTTGGAATTTGTTTTAGTATAAAGTAATATATATGAATTACTTGTGAAGTGGTCGTACTATTCGTGGTGACTTTGGACGAGGAGGTCATGGATCTTTCTTCTCGAGTTCAGGACGGGGGAGCCCCCTTCTTGAGACTACAAAGTCATTCATCGGTCGGGTCGACTCGCGAGTACATATGTGAGGATTATTGATTCTATATTTAAAAACAGAGGAACCAGATGAAAGATGTTAAAAAAACTTAGATATATATACTCAAATTTTTTTAAGAAAAAGTGGATAAACTTTAATTAAAAAGCTTGAAACCTACTCCAACAATATGGTGGCCAGCAAACATACATTAGAAAAACGTTCAAAGTAAAAGCATGAAAGAAAAACGTAGCAACAACATGTAAGAAGAAAAAAATAAGGCCATTAGGGCGATACATCATACAGAGTAGAGCCATTAAGGAAAAGAAGGGTAGCCGATGAGATCAGTTTGGTAATAAGCTTCCATAAAACAGTTAGGGGCTTCCATGAAGATCTCTCTTTCTTCATTTATATGATAACCCATATTTGCAATGAGATGGGCCAACTTATTTGCTTCTCTTTTAGTCCACAACATTTGAATGTTCATTTTCATCCAGCAGCTCCAAGACGTCATCGAGAATGACACCTACTTCATGATTCGCCATAGCTCTCGGTTTATCTAGCATCTCTTTTATAGATTTAGCATCGGCTTCAACCATAATATTGTCAATACCATGCTCCTTACACAACATCAGTCCATTCTTAATGGCCAACAATTTTGCGGCAAGAGGAGTCTTTGCTTTGATCTGAACTTCACAACAAAACCGAAATACCAGTGCCCCGTTTGATCTCGAACAACACATCCTCTTGTTGAATCAAGTGTATTCTTGGTCCATGATGCATCCGTGTTCAGTTTGTAGAAACCAGGGGTTGGTGGAACCCATGCGAATCGAGGTCCAGAAGAGGAACCATTAGCATTATTAACCTGAAAAGGAATGTTAGTAAATATTCCTTGGATATCCTTGGATGTGGATTAGCCCTCTCAAAGACAAACTTGTTTCTGTTGGACCATATATGCCAGATGGTGGTAGTAAAAATATCAATCCAAGTACCTTGTTGTGGTTGAATTCAATCCATTCCACCCATTCAAAAGCATAAAAGGATCTATGATCAAAACTATAATAATGAATATCTTTAAAAACCATACTCCATATCATACGAGCTTTAGGACATTCACGAAAAATATAAAGACGATTCTCAATTTTAGAAGGGCATTGGAGGCATGAAGGGGAGAAATTAGTAATAGTTTTGGCTAGAATAGAAGAAGTTGGTAGATATACTCATATGCATATTTTATACTCCTCTTTCATTATTTTTTTAGGATTATATTATTGAATTTTGTATGGAGTAAATATATTTATAATTTTGACCATAATTTTTCATCAACAAATAAGAAATAACATTGTCATGGTACGTAGATTTATAATCCACAAACCAAATTAAAGGAATCAATGTTTTAGGGACATAAAACAGATGGGTGCTAATTAATACATACTTCACTTGCACCATATTAATTGCAATATAAAAGTTTGACGGAAAATAAGTGGGTGACCCTCAAGTTTACTAACCCTATAGGCAACTAAAATTAAAATATATTGATAGATTTGTGATAAATTAGAAAGAGAGATGTAATGAAATTAATTCTAATATATTTTCAATCAATAAAAATGCAAGTATGAGAGGGTTAACGACCCTTTAGGGGTCACTAAAATACATTCCGAGTTTGACACATATTTGAAAAAAAGGGTATAATAAATGACGAAGTTAATTGAAGCAACCATCGTTTAATATTTTTTTTATTATTAAATATGATGTAAAGGGAAAAATAAATAATACTTTATTTTCTCAATAGATAGATTATTGTTAAGTTTAACTCTAGCAAATCATCTATCTACTAAGGAAATTTAACAATTTAAAGACATAAATGATAGAAGAGTGATGAATGGTAGACATGTGACAGCTAAAATTAATTGTTTTAAATATTTAATTTTAGATTTAACAATTTTTATAGGACATGGGAGACCAAGAGTAGCATTTTTTGTTGCAAAAGTATCATGTTGATGAGGGAAAGGATCGGAGATTTTAGAAGATTAAGAATATTTTGTTTTGGAGGAAAATTTTATTTTCCTTTTTTAATCAATATATGCCACATTTTTCATTATATCTATTACTTTTGTTTTCTTTTTCTATCTCCATTTCTACTCTTAATTTGCTTCTATTTTCTAATTCTTTTTTATTTTGTTCCCTACTTCAATTCTTCAATTGAAATGGAAAATACCCAGCATAATGCTAGAGGTAAGGATCAAACCAATAACTTTGATTACGATATTGTCGATATGTGGGACTTTTCACCAACTTAACAAGCCATACACCAAAGGCTTGTTTACTTCAGATTATATTCAGTTCAGTTTATCTCTATTTAGTTTAATTAATACTAGGGGCGGGCAAAAAAACCCGTACCCGGTTCTCGACCTGGTACCCGATTTTTTTACCCGAAAAAGCGGGTACCCAATCTAGTTTTGAAAACCGGGCCGGGTACCCGGTTTGTAGAACCGGTTACCGGGTCAGATCCGGGTCGGGATTTTTTAAAACTGGGTATCCGGTTTTAATTTTTTTAAAATAGTTTTTTATTATTAAAAAATACTTTTTTATTTTAATTTAAAATTAATTTTTTTATTATTATAAATACTTTTTTTTTAATTTAAAAAACAGTTTTTTTTTTTATATATAAAAACAATTTGTTTTTATTAAAAAATTTCAAAAAAACAGTTTTTTAAAAAAATAAATTCAAAAAACATTTTTTTTAATAAAAAATAAACAGTTATATATATATATTTTTTTTTTTTTGAGGGGAAACAGTTTTTTATATAAAAAAAAAACATTTTTTTTTTTATTTTAAAAAATAGTTTTTTTTTTTATAAAAAAGGTTGTATAAGAAGAAAAAAAACCCAGATCTGGATACCCGGTTCCCGGAACCGAATTTCCGGGTACCGAAAATCTGGGTACCCGAATTATCTGGGTCGGATCCGGGTCAAAAAAATTGTGACTCGAAAAAACCAGGTACCGGTTTTAGGTACAGTTTTCAGATACCCAAATTTGCCCACCTTTAATTAATACACTTCTATTCAGTTCATCTCTATGCATCTAATATAAACGAGTCCCAACTCCGGGTAAAAAAATTCCACTATGGTATGGTTTACTACAGTAATTTTTTGTCTCAAAATTTGAAGCCAGGTTAGCAGGTTGTTACCGGTATGATGGCATTATCGTATTTGCGTACCGTCATAGTCTCATATACGGAGTATAATATTATTATATTATATATAGGCCTCGTGATTCATTTTTTTGTACGTCGGGGGTACCGCATTAGCCATTTAGGGCATCGTGATTCATGAATCATGAAAGGGCACATTTTAAGAGCCACTTTTATTGAAATCGCTCCCTTTTTTTAATTTTGAAACACAGACGAGACTACTACTAGTACAGTAGTACATATCAAATATTCAAATGTAACACAATCTGTTCAGTCCATATTATCAAAAATTTGTGTAGATATTTATCTATTCCCTCCGTAACATAAAGATTTCAACATTTGTTTTTTCACGCATTTTGAGGAAACGATGTAAGAGTCTAAACAACGAAATTAATGAAAATGGTTTTAATACAAGCAAGAATGTGATTATAAGTTACTAATATCAAAATTATGTTGATTAATTTGGTCATTTACACCGTCAAATTGCTTCCTCAAAATGCGTGAAAAAACAATTGTTGAAATCTTTATGTTACGGAGGGAGTACTAAATATTATACTCCGCAATCACTTCCTCTGTTTATACAAAAACTAGCTTTATAAGCACGCAAAGCGTGCAGTGAATTTTTTGGCATCTCTTTTACGCACTCAGTATAAAAACAAACCACAAATTAATGTATCTATTTAATTTGTTTAAAAACATCTGAATTAAGATTATTTGTTCAACCATAACTTCTGTAAATTAAGCTTTAACTATGCCGGGTGTAGATATATGAAAAAAGTATTTTATAATTTATATAGCTAACACTTTAATGCCTTGTGTAGATAAATTAGTATGACAGAACTAAGATTAGAAAAAAGATATGCAATTTAATATAAGAGCAATGATAGGTAGATACCTGATATCAATTAAGTTTTTTGATACCATAGCATTTTAGTAAATAAAATGAACTTTAAAGCAAAAACACAAACAAAAAGACATGGAAATTTGCCCTTATTTTTGTCATAAATTGCATCATGTGCCATGGTATCAATATAACTCATTGATACCTGGTATCCACAAGTATTTTCTCTTAATATAAACAACAAATTAATAGAAATTAAAGAAAGATTTACTATCCATCTAATTCAACCTTAATCATAAACAAGCTTTTTTTTTTCTTCCCATGTCAATAAACAAAAGATTAGGTTCATCTAACATAATCTACATGCTATTAAAATTCTACGATAACCAAAAAGTAAAATTTTATGTGACAAACTATATCAATATAGGTATCTAATTGTAGAGAATTTAAAAATATGAAATATGGTGTTTTTATTTAATTTTTTTGAATTATAAAATTTGCAATATTTTTATTTTAAAAAATGAAAAACTTTCCTTAATAATTGCTCCATTTTAATAGTAATGTTATTTAAATTTTTGAAAATTGCAAAAGGGTAATGTGGACTTTTACAGGGGGACACCGTACCTCCCCTTGGCTTATATAATAGAGATTAAAAAAATACTCCGTATATAAAAACTACTTCTTCCGTCTTTTTTAATTAGGAGCAACACATTACTCACTTACTCTAGAGCTCATCAAAAGTAGTCCGGTCTGATTTTTATTATGTACGACACTTTGGACACTTAAAATTATAATTTTCGTTAGTTTTTTAAGCATGACCCAAAAAAAGTCCGCACTAAATATCCAGTTTTTGAACAATGAATTTAAGCTCGAACTAGGCCCGACCCACCTAATGGGTCCATTTTGTGCATTGGGCCCGGCCCGACTCGACCCATGATCACTTCTACGTTACTCTTTTACATTTGTCAATGATTGTTCTCATTTATAGTTTTGAATATTTAATTATGCGTTTGTAAAAATCATGAAAACTATATACTAGAAATTAGCATGAATAATAAAAGGAGATCTAGGATGAGGCTACATGGCTATATGTTTCCAATTTCCATACACATAATATAAAAGACGATTAATTCTTATGATTGACAATAAGTGCAAAACTCTAAATATTGTGAGAAAAAAAAAAGTATATATATGTATAATAAAACCAACTCTGTAATTTTCCATACTTCAAAGATTAACAATCGAAAAAGAGATTATGTAAACACTATATCTCATCTGTAATGGTCTTTGCTCAGGTTAATGGTTGTCACGAGTCACGACTCACGACCCCTAACGTGAAACAAGTTCGACCCGTTATTAATGTATTGAGATGAATAATTTGACCCATTTAAATATACGAGTTGACACAACACGTTTGTTACACATATCGAGTCAGGTTGAGGTAGGTAGCAATGTCAATTCAGATCAACAGTTCAGTTTTGGTTTTAATCAATCAGTTTGGGTCGTTACAGTTCAGTTAATTTCAGATAATTTTTTTCCAGTTCAGTTTAGTTCAGTTAATTTTGATTTCAGTTCAGTTCAGTTTTTGTACGGACATATTTCAACTCAGTTCAGTTTCAGTTAATTGTTCAGCTTAACCAATTAGTTAAAAATTCAAACGGGTGCAATTCAGTTCAAAATTTCGACAATTAAGCTCAGTTTTTGTTACAGTTTTTTTGGTTCGGTTAGCTTTAGTTCAGGTCATTTGAGATTATAATTTTGTAACTGCAAACCAGCCTTAAGATAGACATTCAGTAGGAAATTTCCTACCGCTAGTCGGTCGCATGAATGTGTAAGATCGGTCGCAAATCACCTACCCATATTTCCAGTAGGAAATTACTTACCGCATTTTCGATCGGAAATGTTGAGAACTGCGGTAGCAAATCACCTACCAATATTTTTTTTATTTTTCGGTAGGAAATTACCCACCGCTAAAAGTCGTAGGAAATGTTGTAAAATGCGGTAGGTAATTTTTCAGTTGGTTTTAGATTCAGTTCAGTTTGATATTTTTCAGTTGACTTTCAGTTATCAGTTCATTCAGTTCAGTTCACTGTCAGTTTCAGGTAATTTCAGATCGACCCAAAACAGTTCAGTTTCAGTTAGTTCAGTTCAATTAAATCAGTCTGACCCAATCTGATAACACTAGACCTCGTTCAATCCGGGTTGACATGATGCATCACAAAATTACATCCAATTGCCAAATTAATATAAAAAAAACTTATACAGTTTGTCAATCCGGGCACAAAATCGAACCCTTATTATTTTATTCACTAGTTTGAGCCGTAGAGTATTACCCTTTAAATAAGTGGGCCCATATGACACAACCCATTTATTTACGAGGTTAATTGAATTCAATCCGTTTATATAAACGGGTTGACACAAACATGACTTGACTCAATTCCCTGCTGTAATTAAAAAATAAGCAATATTTGTCTATTTCTATCTATTCTTTCTTCAGTTTTGAAATATTATTTGTTGTGCCATTGTAAATCTTTGATGACATTTAGATCATTTTAACTAGCTAGTTTGGAGCCTTCACATATATGTTAAGGTATTCACATCTAGAAAGCTTAGTTTAAAGTAACAGGTTGTAAAAATGAAAAATAAAAGGCTAAAAATTACAGCACATGTTTTTTTGTTTTTTTTTTTATTTTTTTTTATTTTAAGGAAAGATAAACTATTACAACCAAGATTTCTTCCTCTCAAACAAAAATTATGATCTATCCAGAGCTGAAAAAATCGAACTTTGCATCCATAAAAAGATCAATGACAACATGAGTAGGGATCCGATGACCCAAAGAGGCAATATAGTCACCAACAATTTTGGCTTCTCTGAAGATGTGGGCTGAGGCGGAAGGAGTGAAATATCGAAGAATACCGCGGACATGCGTCCTCCATAAGCAATTGGATTTTCCACGGATATTTGAAAGTTTCTTTTAAAACATTAATAACGGTTAGATTATCTCCTTCAATAAAAAATAGAAGAAAAATTGATGCCACGGGCCATCAAAAGACCATTGCGGAGAGTTGTGCCCAGGGAGCACCATACATCCTTGTATTGTATGCATATATGTAACGGTTAGTAAGAATGTACCACAACTCAGTGGTAAGAGCATCCCAGGAGTGATGCCCCGAGTTCGATCCTTACTCCCAATGTTTGTTGGTGTTTCCCCCTTCCCCTTAATGTTCAAGGCCGTTATATAGGATTTTAACAGTTTTTAATTGTGTACATTTCCTATACACCGATACACGAATGCTTAATATGAAAAGGCTAACAAAGAATCCTGGCTATTTATATCTGATTCAATGACTAAGATTAGAGATGGATCGAGGTTAACCTGATAATTATATGTGCATATATTTCAAACCAAAAATGCATAATCTTTGAACTATATTCCCATATTCAAAATAGCATACAAGATTGAATGTGCATGCTTTTTTTTTTTAGATTGAATATGCATAAATAAATAAATACATATCATTAAAAGGCGTTCTTTTTCAAAGAGTGATGCCACATGTCACTTTTGCCACACCATCTACTCACAAAATATCAGTGCAATTAATAATACAACTATTGATTTTAGTTTTAAATCTGTACATAATATTATATTTTCTACTAATGGGCTAATCGGTTTTAAATGTGTACCAAATTTTTTCAATTGTTGCGTGTTTTTTTTTTATATAAAGGAGGAAGTATATATAATTTCAAAATTTAAGCATGAAAAATCATGCTAATTATATTAAATTTCAAAATTTATTTCTTGAGAAGGTGGTGAGACCAATAGACAAATTTAAATTCATAATTTGTACCAAGAAAAAAAAATAACTTAACCACCATGAAATTAAAGAAAGAATAATTAATTTTAAAAATGGAAACTACCACAAATTAAAAAGATAATAATGAGTGTCATTTAAGGTCTAGAATTGGATGGAGCACAAATCTTAAACTTCCTTTGTTTTCGTCAAGTGATTAACTAACAATTTTCTTCCTTTGAAGTCACTTCCTAGATAATTCTATTCGCTGAAGCCTCTTTCAATTTGAGGCTCTTGCCTTCACCTCCCTTTTTACCGCAAAAGCTATCTCCCCCAAAAAAAACAAAAAATCAAATTAGGAGGGAAAAAAATCCCACAAAAAAAAAAAAAAAACACAAACAAAAAACACCATCATGAAATCAAGGCATTACATGAACAACAAAACAACACAAAATATTCACCATCTAAAAGAATCAAAAAAGGTTATATCCATTGAATCATCATCACCATCACCATCACCATCACCATCACCACCATCACCATCACCATCATCACCATCACCAGCGTCATCGTCTTCTTCTTCTTTCAACAACATTTATTCTAGCTAAATTAAAGCTTAAATGGCTGCAATTATTACGTACCAAATTTTTATTCGGCTATTATTATTATTACGATATATTACATTATTATTGATCATATCATGTCCAAACGCATATTCTATATCAGAAGCGGAAGCCTTATTAAAGTTTAAAACGTCGTTATCAAATTCCGAATCTCTAAATTCATGGGATCCAAACACAAGCCCATGTGAAGACAAAACCAAACAATGGAATGGGATTATATGTTATGAAGGAATTGTAATAGGGTTACATGTACAATCAATGGGATTATCCGGTACAATTGACGTTAAGGCATTGTCCAATTTACGTGGTCTACGAACCATTAGTTTAGAAAACAACAATTTTAGTGGTCCTATACCCGAGCTTAATCTCTTAGGTGCATTAAAAGCTATTTACTTGACTAACAATCAATTTAGCGGATCCATTACAGGGGATTTCTTCTCCAAAACAGAGTCTTTGAAAAAGCTTTGGCTAGCAAACAACTCTTTTTCCGGGGAGATTCCGTCGTCATTAGCCCAACTGCGCCACCTCGTTGAGTTACACCTTGAGAATAACGAGTTTTCCGGGGTGGTGCCGCCTCTTAAACAACCGCCATTGGTGTCGCTTGACTTGTCTAACAACCAGCTTCAGGGTGAAATTCCCATGAGTCTTGCGAATTTCAAACCTGAGTCTTTTAAAGGGAATCCTAATCTTTGCGGGGCTATTGTACTTGGGAAGGATTGCACGGCCGTGTCTAAGAATCAGTCATCTCCTGGTAATACAAAGAGTATTACTCAAAGTTTGAGCTCGGATGATCATCATGCACATAAAAGAAGACAATTTTATAATTTGTTGGCCTTAGGGATGAGTGTAACCTTGGTGCTCTTGTCCTTGGTTGTTGTCGCGGTTTTTGTTGCAAACAAGAATAAAAAACCACAACAACAACAAGATGAAAACAACAACAACAACAACAACATCAGCAACGCGGGTAACAAGAAAGGAAACGTTACAAGCAACACTAACAACGCTAATAGTAATAATAGTAATGAACGTTTGGTAGAGGTTGACATTGTTGGACCTATTATGCAAAAGGATTCAAGCCAATCATCAACACATTCGGCGTCGAGTAAGGGTAAAGGGAGCAACAAGGGTAGTAGAGGCCGAGGCGGCGGTGGTGGTGGCGGAGGAGGCGGTGGTGGTGGTGGTGGAATTGGGGATCTGACAATGGTGAATGAGGAAAAGGGTGTGTTTGGATTAGCGGATTTGATGAAGGCATCGGCAGAGGTTTTAGGGAATGGGGGGATGGGATCAGCTTATAAGGCTGTAATGGCTAATGGGTTAGCGGTTGTGGTTAAGAGGATGAGAGAGCTTAATAATTTAGAAAAAGATGCATTTGATATGGGGATTAAGAAGCTGGCTAATTTGAAGCATAACAATATTTTGACTCCTTTGGCTTTTCATTACAGGAAAGAAGAGAAGTTAGTGGTTTATGAATTTGTTGCTAAAGGCAGCTTACATTACCTTTTACATGGTCAGATACTTTTTCTTCTTCATTTTTCTTTCTTTTCTAAGATTGATTAATTTGTTGATTTAATTTTGTCATTTTTTTTAGTACGGTATTGCTATTCTTTTTTGTGTTTTTAAATTATGGATTCGCCGAGTCAAAGCTTTGAAGCTTAATACCTATTAAAAATTGTGTAAATTTAAAAAAAATGGAGGCAATAGAAAATAGTGCATAAACTTGATAGGAACGTCGTTTTGGATAACAACTAACAATTTGAGTCGAGTCGAGTCGTGTCGTAGATTGGCTATTGTACGAGTTGAATTATCCCAGTCCCGTCCATCTGATTACTTAAATGTGTCCTAACCCACTTTTTTTTGTTGTTGGCTAGAGCAATTGTTGTCGTGTCATTACAGTTTTGACATATAATAGGCAACCAAGTCGATTAGTCGTGTAAGGTTAATTGGCTAATAACAGGATTTAGCCCCTCTAAATCGAGTTATTTGACATGTGTCTATCTACTTATTTAAAAATGTCGATATCCTTTACGTTCCAAAACCACTGTATATTTTCATATTGCGTGAGCTTTTTTTTTTATGATAATCTAATGCTTTCATTAGTACTTTTGAGATGACACATAAAATTTCAAATCTCATGTATGTATATTTTGTTATTGAAACAAATAGGTGACCGAGGGGCTTCACATGAGGAACTCAATTGGCCAATACGTCTAAACATCATCAAAGGAATAACAGAAGGCCTTAGTTACCTCCACTCTCAACTACAAACCTATGACTTGCCTCATGGTAACCTAAAATCAAGCAACATACTTATTAACTCACAAAATGAGCCATTGTTATCAGATTATGGTTTTAGCCCAATGGTCACACCAACGGCTGCGGCTCAAGCATTATTCGGAAGTCGTGCACCGGAAGCCATACAAAACCAAACATTATCACCCAAATGTGATGTTTATTGCCTAGGAGTAGTCATCCTCGAAATCCTTACTTGCAAGTTTCCTTCTCAATACCTTAGTACAACCAAGGGCGGTACAGATGTTGTGCAATGGGTCACATCGGCTATAGAAGAAGGCAAAGAAGCCGAATTGGTTGATCCTGACATTGTGTCAAAGTCTTATAGTTGCGTAGAGAACATGGTTGAGATGCTTCGGATTGGGGTAGCTTGCACCGAACCTAATCCAAATAGAAGGCCGAGTTTGAGTGAAATCAAGGAGAGAATAGAAAGAGTAGATGTTCAAGATTCGATGGTGGTATAGATTATTTGACTACATAGCTAGCCTAATGTTACTATTTTACAAAAAAAAAAAAAAAAAAAAGAACGAAAATACATTACTTCCTCTGTTTCATACATAATTCTTGCTTGTAAAATTGTGTTATGTGCTTGTAAAATTTGTGAATTCTTATGGGATTTGTATCTTACTCAAACTCTTAGATATTTAAGTTGCTAGAAGCTGTGCATATATTTAATAGCACTTATTTACTATATAGGAACATAGGATGAAATATTTAAGTTTTTCTTCTTTTTATACTACTTCTTTCGCTCCATATTAGTTGTAAGGTTTCCTTTTTCACGTTTGCCAATGTATAATTTATATTAGTTATATATTTAATTTGTTTTACAAAAATTATAAAAATTATATTATAATAAAGAACACATTGAGACGGTTCAAAAAAGATCTACGTGACAATATTTTTTTTACATGTATAAGGCACAAAAGTGAATTATAAGAGTGATTATAAATAATGCCTAAATTACCAACGTTGCAACTAATATGGAGCGGAGGAAGTATATTAGTAGTCAAAAAGAATTTTCCTCAAAAAAAGGAAAAACAATTACGGAGTACTTCGTATGATCAATGCTAAAATTGAAGTCAGTAAACTATCTGGCGTAGTAACTCTTGAGTAGCCCATTTTCTTTATCCCTTAGTCCAATAGTAAGCATAATGGCACTACTCTATTGGGCTCATGGGGCACGGTGGTCAGAATAAACTATCCCAGGTACTCGTAATGGGCTTTTCTTCGTTTCGAATGGGCCGTATTTCTCTCATTGAGACGAGCTGGACCTTCTGGGCTGTACTTTTCATTTTATTTTATTATTTATTTATTTTGGGAGAAAAGGTAAACATTTAAAAAAAAAAAAAATCAAGATCTCTCTATCTCAAAGAGAAAACCTGATTTATCTAAAGCTAAGAAACAAGAGAACTTAGCATCCAAAAAAGGACCAATATCGATGTGCGTGAGAGTCCAATGCCCGAGGGATGCAATATAATCCGCAGAGTGGTTGACTTCCCGAGAGACATGAGCAGAAGATTATAATTTTATATGTATAATTTATGTATGCGGTCTTGGCCTGGTTGTAAAGACCTTAGAATTTCAAGCATTTTTTAGGATTCCTTATTTTTTCCCTTTATAGATGCGTGTATTGGCTAAATTCGATCAGTTACCTGCATTATTAGGACCCAGTTCAAGACTACTACCCCACACATTATCCAAACTAAAAAAAAAAAAATGCTTGTGTGTGTTTTTTACATTTATTATGATTTATGAATTTAATAATTCAAATTGAATCAATTCATAATACTTAATAATCTATGGCTAAAAACACAGTGACCTTTTTATATCATATAAATAATAAGATTTTAAATGGAAAGAATATTTGAAAATACAGGTGGTAGAGACTAGAGAGTACTATAAAATGGAGTTAATTTGATTCCGTATTATTGCCAATTATCATAAAACAGTTGTGCAATGGGGAAAAAAAATGTCCAAAACTATAATATATAGTAAAACATTATAGGCACCTAATGAGTTGTAAAATGCTAGATCAAAAATATAAAATGATAATTCAAATAATTGGTTGTCCATAAGTAGAGCATGATTCCTTCGGAGTTTAATTTTAGAGGTGGAGTAGTCCCTTTAAAAATGAGCAACCAACAACAAGCTTGTATAAAATAGCCTTAATTATATTATATTAATGAAGTTGCCAGTATATATTGATGCATTACTATTACTATTACTATTACTATTACTAGGGATAGACAATCTTCTAGATTTTAAATTTTGCGCATCTTCTCATGAGTGCCACCCGTGCAACCTTTGATTTAGCAATAAGTTATACCACCTTCACACCTTCTAGATACATCATCTTTCCATTTTATTTATTTTATTTTTATTATACTCAATTCGCATCGGTTTATCTGTAATAATAAATATTTTACCTCTCACATATATTCTCAATTGTACGTTGCAGATAAACTGATACATTATTGCAGATAAATCGATACGGTTGGAGTATTTTTATCTTGTAACATCATTTTCCTGTGAAGTCTGACTTTTGGTGTAGTAGTACATCGCCTCACATTCTCAAGGTTTGAGGTTTAATTCTCACCAAAAGTACAAACCCTTCCCTTAACTATCGTACTATGCCAGTATGATATTCCGATCCTTTAAAAAGAGCTGTCAATTGAGGTCTGATCTACCTTAGCTTACCTTGTTAAAACGCATGTCCTTGTCATTTAAGACTAAAATGGGTGAACTCAATTTTATCTATTATCATTAACTCATCATACATATTCTTGCATGATTGTGGCTATGATTAAAATTGTATTTTTTAGACTCATTTTACTCATTTCTCTCTCTAGTATTTTAATTTCATGTGTCTAATATAAGATTGACAAGCTTCAAGGTTGTTCAAAAATATTCCTTTTTTTAAGGGTATGTAATGCATGTTAGGTGCATGATTATTGATTAGGCCTTGAATAGTATTAATGTATGGCATGTGATTTATTTTATACGACAAAGACTTGCAAGCAGGATAATAATAATAATTTTACCAAAAATATGTTCAAAACTGTCTCACTCTTAACGTTCAAATGAGTTATATCAATGTTGATTCTTAATTGATGATAGAAGTATAAAACCAAATCCTGGACTTACTCCAATTATTAAATGATATAGATGATCTTCTGGTATGATATTAGAGTCAACGTGACAAAAAGATCAAGAGTTCAAATCTCATCCATCCATCATTTCAAAGTGATACTACATCATCAGATCAGTTCAAACCCTACGAGCTATCGTAGTATATAATTACCTTAAACTAACTAACATATATATATGTATATGATCAGTAGCTAGACAGTAGTTAATTCCATCTTATAAGTATATGAAATGGCAAATAAAACTTGGTTAATTGATGATGAGGGAGACATTATATTTGGGTACGTGCAAATCATGCATGCACGCACGTGGATGTCGGGTTAATTAAGCTGGATGCATGGATATCAATTAGTTGACTTCATTAATTAATAAATCATTCATTTAAATTAGTTTTTATTTTGTCGTCATTAATTAAAATTATAAAAATTAAATAAATAAAGCTGGTAATCTTCTGTACCACTTTGCCACAACACATCAAAGACAGAATCATAATACATTATGATTAATACTCCTAAATCCTAATTAGTTATGTTAACTCACATTATAATTTATATTGCTGATATACTTAATTATTAATTATTAATTATATATATAGACAGCCAATAATAATAAATCAAAACCCAAACACAATGTGTCAATGTGTCACAGTGTCAGCTTCCTACTACTGTTTATGCATTGTATCTACCAACCAGCTCACCCCCACCTTAATTTCCTGATTAATTATTTCTTCATTAATTATTTCAATTCAAATACTTAATAAAACCATGTCATTTCAAGTTCTATAAACAACTCAAGCAAATAATTGTCATTTGAATTATAACATTTTAATTTCAGAATTTGAATTCATCGATTTGAAATAAATTCCACATATCCAAACACTACCTAAGGTCCTAAGGTTATTTTGTTAAATATATTGATAGGTTGTAACACTTGAGTACTATAAATATATTGTCATGGCTCATTTAATTAATTGGTGATCGAGTTGCCTATTATTTTTGCATGGTGTCAAGAGCTAGAAATCTTAAAACCCTTATTCTCCCATTATTAAAAAAAACCCTAAACTTAATATTATTGGCGATATTATTTTTGATTTGTTCATCATTTTTTTCTTCGGATTTATTAATTAAGAATCATACAATCTATTAATCTTATATTGTTGATGAAGTAATAATACTTTTGTGAGAATAATTGAAATTATTGATTATTACCGTAAATTAGGTTTAATAAACTTTATTAGTAGAGTTCAGATCAGTTAGATTTAATTAGTTTCATTTTTTTAATCAGGTTTAATTTGGTAGCATTCAATAGGATAATTAGGTGTACAAGTCTCATTCAATTCATATAAGCCAACAATCCATTAGTTTATTAGACAAAATTTAAATTGCACACCCTAAATTATTAAACCAAACATATTCACAAATCACAATAGACTCTCATATTACTTATTATGATTTAAGACCACTATCGAATAATTAAAAGGGAGTTTTAGTTGTACAAAAAGATATTTAGAAGATTTCATATACTTGTGAATGGGAAGCTCCACTAAAGCAAAATAAATGTGCCAAAATTACCCTACATGTCAAGATATACGAGGGTCATCTAGTAAATCAATTTGAGATATAAACTTTGTATCTCAAATGGCATTTTAAGGTAATTTTCACAAACTTTAGGGGCAGGGATCCGAGCACCAACTCTATAGGGGGTGTTTTGGTAATATATTTTCAACAAAATTATAAAAATGCCATTTGATATAATTTGCTAAAAAAAACATTTTGATTTACTAGTCCTTTCCCCTGATATACTACTTGCGTTTCTTTTTAAATGCAACGATTTGACATAAAGTAAATGGGAAATGTCTAATTATTGCATTTTAAAAAAAGAAGGTAGTAATAAAACTTATTTTAATTTAATATTTTCCTTTTTAGACATCTTATGATTCTTATCTAGCTAGCGCTCCATTTTCAAATAAAGGAACATCCATTAAACAAGGAATTGAAGTGAAAAACTTATTTATTTCTTCTTAATTCAGTTTTTTTTTTTTTTTTCTTCTTCTTAAAAAGGTGGTAGAAGTTATCCACAATGATGCGTTAATACCGCTATAGAGTATAGACTACTCATTACTTTACTATTGTTATTAAAATGTCAAAATAATAAAGGGAAAAGACTACATATACACTAACGGTCCGTTTGGTTGTTGATAATAAATTGTTGTAATGGTAATGGATTTAAAGTGTAATTTTGTTAAGGAAAAACCTTATAATTCCCATGGAAAACATATGTTCATTCCCAAGTTTGAATTTTCATCTTATTTTCTATTATCATCCATTACCATGGGGGATGATGGTATTAGATAGGAATGAATATTTGTGAAGAAAATTAGACTAATTGGAGTTAAACTAGCATCACCATGTGAATGAATTTTGATTTCCCTTTCAAATTTTTAGTTATAAATTCATTCTCATTGCCACCATTTATGATCAGCTACCAAACGAGCATTAAGTGTATGTGACTATATGATCCCCATATACGCAGGGTGTGTATTGGTTTTTTATTAGTTCTCTGAGAGCATCACCTAAAATGTAAAAAAAAACTTGGCATCCTAAGTTTTTTTTTTTCCCCTACAATGTGTTGTAACAAGGTGATGGAATCATCAGGTTTTGTTCCCATCATCAAAATTAACAAACTTTAATGGAAATTATGAAAATTCTTAACATGCCAAGATTTTTTTTTACATTGTTGTAGTGTTTATGATAGAAAAAATCATCTATTGTTTTGGGTATAGTAGATGAAGAAGAAATAGAGAGATGACAAATTTATTTTGGGTATTGTTGTGGTGTTTATGATAGTAAAAATCATGAGTAGTTGAAAATGATGTGGAAGAGTGAGAAACGGGTAGAGAGAGAGAGAGAGGGATAACAATTTTTTTTCATTGTAGGTATTAGCTGCTTTCTTTTTCTGATCTGATCTGATCTGATCCCAAAAATCTCCTTTGTTTTTCTCCTTTCTTAATCCTTTTTTTCCCTAATTGCTAATTCTATTTGCTTGTATATGTGCCAAGACTGCCAACTGCTAAGTGACTATAGCTATATTGGGAATTGATATTAGCACAATTAAAATTGATATGGGCACAACTGTTATAAGAGGAGTGTAAAAAGATGTTCTCTCACAATGGTTGTGCGCTGCCCATATCAATTTAATTGTGTCTTTATCATTTCCTAGCTATATTGTAATAGCTCTTGTAATTTTTAGGTATATTTTTATTACGCAATTTAAAATACCGAGTAATATATATATTTTGATAAATTGTATTTCATTGAGTGGTATTGTGGTTTATTTTGATGGGATAGCCAAAGTTATTTATATCGCGGGAGTGAGATGGTAAAGTGCATTTGTGGAGGGACTCTTTTTTGTTTTATTAATTAATCTAATCAAAATTTATGAAAATTCAAGTAATAAATTAAAGGAAGAATTGATTTTAATAGTCACATCTTTTGGTGGTCTGCTAAAACAATCTCACCTTTAATTTATTCTAAAATAATACTTCCTCCGTTCCAAAAAAAACGTAACAGTCAACATTTTACGCATGCCGAGACAATACTTTGACCCTTAATAACTATAATTATGAATAATTAAAAATTATAAAAAGTTGATATTAAGATAGTATTTTATAAGACGAATCTAACAAGATCCCACTTGACTATATTTTTTATTATATGTAAAGCTCAAAACTTGGTCAAAGTATATAATGTGAATAGTGCAAAATGTTGACTGTTGCGTTTTTTTTGGAACGGAGTAAGTATCACTTTTATACATTATATGATTAAAATGAACTATGTCAATCAAAATCGGATCCATTTTAAAAAAGAAAAATTAAAGGTGAGATTAATTTAAGCAAACAATATATAAATATGAGTTTATTTTGAAATAAATTAAAAGTAAAATTATTTTAAGTAGATCACCAAAAATAGAATTATTAAAATCAATATTATTTTTTTTAAAGTAATAAAACAAAGAACCTAATTTTATTCCCGAGTGCTAGACAATGGTACACACATTTCACATACAAAAGAGAAAAAAAAACAAAAAAATGTTTCCCAACAAACACCCCAAATTTTATTTAATTTTATTTTATTTAAATATGGATGTGAGCTAGCTATGGGCTATATAGAGGGTAGGAATTTGCAAATTGCAAGTAGCAAGGGAAAAATAATGGACCTTGGGAGTGCTGGCTCCACAGCAAAATCTAGCTGTCTCTAGCAAATTAGACAATGTTCGAGGAATTTTTAATTGCCTCTTGATTCTCTATTCTGCAGGTTTGTCCCTTAGTGTCTTTAATTTTAATTTGTAAATGCCAATTAATAGATTCATCAAAAATGAAAATGCTATATATATGTCTATATATAGCTTTAATAACTTGTTTGATATAATAATTTGTCATAGACTCATAGATGACAACAATGAAAATGAAAATATGGAAGAAAAATTAATATTTTCTATGGCGGTGTCAACTTAACTTTAATTTATCTAATTCTCCCATCAAACATCTATTCTCAAAATAGAAGATATGATGAAGAAAATTTGAGCTTGAGAATGAAAATATATATATTTTCATGGGTAAATCATACTTTAAATCTATTCCCAATATTATTATTATTTTTTTACCGACAACCAAATGGGTAATAAATAGCTTAAAGAAAATTTTGATAAAATTTAATTTAAAGATTATTAATTACACCGATTTATGGGTGATGTTAATTTCAAGGGAAAATTCCAGTGGTATACCCAAATTTTTTCGAAATCCCACTGGTATACCTGAGTTTTTTTTAATCCCAGTGGTGTACCTAATGTTAAACATAATTCCCAAAAGTAATCTTTTTGGTTAAAAATCATTAAAAACACTAACCATGGTTAATAAATTGAAAAAAAAAACAAATAAATAAATAAAGGAAAAACAACCGCAAATTGGGGGCAATCGGATCATTTTTTGCAAAAACCGACCACAAAACGGACTCCATAAGGGTAAAAATGACCCGTAAAACCTTGAACGTACTATTTTTTTCACGTAAATTAATGCGCGCAAAACGAGGTGAATCGGGAACACAAATTGGGGGCAATCGGATCATTTTTTGCAAAATCCGACCACAAATTGGTTCCCTAAAGGATAAAAATGACCCGTAAAACCTTGAGCGGACTATTTTTTTCGTATATCAGTGCGTGCAAAACGAGGCGAATCGGGAACGCAAATTGGGGGCAATCTGATCATTTTTTGCAAAATCCGACCTCAAATCGGATCCCTTAAAGTTAAAATGAACCGTAAAACCATGAGCGGACTTTTTTTTCACGTAGATCAATGCGCGCAAATTGATGCGACTCAGAAACGCAAATTGGGGGCACTCCAATCATTTTTTGCAAAAATCCATTAATTTAATATATTATTATTTTTAAATTTTATTTTTTTTAAAGAAAATTAAAAAAATTGTTAACCAAAGTTAAATCTAACATTAAAATAGCTATATTCCATTACATTTAACATAATATACCTTCTAAATGTAATGGATGAGAATTAGACATAATTTCAGGTATACCACTGGGATTAAAATAAACTCGGGTATACCAGTGGGATTTCGAAAAAGCTCGGGTATACCAATGGAAATTTCCCTAATTTCAATAAGCTAAAATATTGCAAGTAACCGGATTTAATAAAATATTTTATACTGAAATAAGCTAAAATATTGCAAGTATCCATATTGATATATTTCATCCCATAAAACTTTTACCATACGTTTATAATGGAAATTAGACAGAGAGAAAGAGAGTGTATTAAGGCTATGTTTAGTTCGTCAGGACTTTTTTGGTTTGATCAGAAACTTTATGATCTGATCTAAAATTTTCTAATCTGATTTTTAAATAAGAACTAAAGTGCTTAAATAAGTTAACTTTATGATGAGTAGTTTGTTTCTTATTTTCAATTGTATATATTTTTTTCTAATTTTGCTTATGTATGCTAGTATTTTAGTTGCCTAATGTGTTATGTGTAAACTATACTTATTATTAATTAATTAATTATCAAATATTTTTTTTCATAACTCTTCAAAATTCAAATCCTCCAATAGTTAAATATTAATTTATTGAAATTGGGGGCAAATAAATAATCATAGTTATCCTGTCTTTAAAAAAATTAAATATTTTTTCTCTTGTTTTTTTTTACTAATTTTGAAAAATTATTGTGAAAATTTAAGACTTTTGCAAAAATTAAAATATTTCTTTAAACAAATTCGTATGTCTTTCCCAATTTAATTTGACTGTGTTACGCAAAATGAAAGTGTGAGCTCGGATACAAACCTTCATTTGTTTTACTATTGAGTAACGACTATGCCAAAAATGTCACTGCACACATAATATGAATAAAAAAAAACTTTTTACATATAAGCAAAGGGAACAAAGGAACTCATAATCATTGCAAAATTAATGTCAAATTAGATACAAGCTTTTATTTTTGGTTTGTTTATTACCGAGTAAAAATTAATTTAAGTAAAGTTGATGATGCACATTTGCATAAAAAACTAGTATATGTACAACTGTACAAGGGAACAGAGGAACTATAATGTCCTCCTATAAAGTTTCAAAAATTACCCACAAAGATAATAAAATTAGAGAAAGTGCTAGTGGATACCAGGTATCAATGAGTTATATTGATATCATGACATATGATGTAATTTATGACAAAAATAAGGGCAAATTCCCATGTCTTTTTGTTTGTGTCTTTGCTTTAAAGTTCAGTTTATTTACCAAAATGTCATGGTATACAACAAATATCAGGTATCTACCTATCATTGCTCATAAAATTACACAGCATAAAAATAAATCTAAACAAGTACATTCCATAAAATTAAAGTTTAATTGTATTTTTTTTTATGAATATGTCAAACAAAATCTCATATACGGAGTATATATCAATAAGTTTTTTCTTCTGTATCTTAAAAGATTCTTCATAGTCAAATAACCAACATTAAAAATCGGATTAAGTAATATTTTTAGCTTTATACGTACGGAGCATAAGAAAAAGTAGTTATAAAAATCACAAATTCTTGAATACAACCGGTTCTATGGTTTCTTAACCATACGACCGGTTGTATGGTTTCTTAACCATACGGCTAAAATTTTAAAGCCCAAAGATTGTATGTGCTGCAGCAATAAGGCCCAAAACAATATAAAACGCGCTCAGCAATAAAGGCCCAAACAATTTAAACTCTCTGCAACAAAAAAAAGCCCAACTGGTTTGTAAATGACGGTTTTACTTTAATTTTGTCATCATTATTTTTGAATTTTGTAAATCAGTTATTTTTTGTAAGTTGGTTCAAAGTTTTTATGTGTGGTTACAAAGTGTTTTGGGGGGGTTACAAAGTGTTATTTGTGGGGTTACAAAGTGTTTTAGTGGGTTACAAAGTTTTTTTGGGAGTTACAAAGTGTTATTTGTGGGGTTACAAAGTGTTTTAGGGTGTTACAAAGTTTTTTGGGGGTTAGAAAGTGTTTTGGGGGGTTACTAAGTGTTATTTGTGGGTTTACAAAGTGTTTTGGGGGTTACAAAGTGTTATTTGTGGGGTTACAAAGTGTTTTAGGGGGTTACAAAGTGTTTTGGGGGAGGGGTTACAAAGTGTTTTGGGGGGTTACAAAGTGTTATTTGTGGGGGTTACAAAGTGTTTTGAGGGAGGGGTTATAAAGTGTTTTGGGAGGTTACAAAGTGTTATTTGTAGGTTACAAAGTGTTATTTGTAGGGTTACAAAGTGTTTTGGGGGAGGGGTTACAAAGTGTTTTGCGAGGGTTACAAAGTGTTTTGGGGAGTTACAAAGTGTTTTGAGGGGTTACAAAGTGTTTGTAGAGTGAAAAGCGTTTTTGCTGGTGTGTAGTACACGCGCGAGCCGCATGGTTAATTAACTGTGCGGGCAGCCGCGTGCAAAACACGCTGTATAAAAATTTATACTCCCCCCATTTCGATCCACAATTTTATGTTCATTTTTTTTGTCAATATTCTTCATGTAGAAAGATTGTCTTATATATCTATCAATGTATACATACAAATAAATATAGTCATATAAGGTCTTATTTGATTTGTCTCAATACAAAATAATTATTTATATTTTTATAATTTTTACAAATAAGAATTAATATATTATTTCTCATTCCATTATGATTATGATTATGATTATGATTTATTATGTATTATTTTGTTTAAGTTGATCCTTTTTCTAGTGTTAGGGGATCTATGGTTAATATGTAATTTGATTAAATTCTTTTTTTTTTAAATTCATATCTTGTTTGAATTTCCTAAAATCTGATTTGTATCATATACCAAGTATATATGAGTATTGTAATATTAATTTGTTAGCTGAGATGTGAAGACTCCATATAGACATAGGGTTTTAGGTAGAACAATTCAACAGTAAATTGCGAGAGTTTGCAAGAGGGTCTAAGTTATGTAATTATAGTAAATTGCGAGGGCTTTTTAAATCATGGATAAAACTATTTTGTGAATTATCGAACAATGAACTTTAATTTAATCAATTTCATGATATTATTCATAGTGAATCATATCTGATCTCTATGTCTATAAAGTTTTGATTTTTAACTTTATTTATTTTCTTTATTTTAGTGATCTTCCCTTCAAAGTATTTTACATAGTTTATTTGGACCTTTTAGAATCAAAAGAAAATATGTGCGTACCTTTACGTGGATTCGACACTATTTTCCTATCAATAGTAGTGTTAGAGTTGTTAGGTTATTTTTGATAGATAGGTTGATAACATTCTTATCATATATAATAAAGATTAAATATACTAATCAAAATTATAATGTAAGATTGTAAGTAGTACTTACTCCATAATAAAAGTCAAAATAGAGCATTATTTTGAGATAAAGTAAGTAGTCACAAATCGTTTACCTCTCGGAGGCTCAACCACTTTACCCTCGTGTTAGAACTTAGAATAATAAGTGATGCCAATTTGTGTTGGATCATTTGATCATATTGTTCCACTTGATATTTGGCACCAACACGATATTGGAAAATACTCCATTCGTAATAAAATAACTGCAACAATTTGACATAAACAAAATAATACATAATAAAATAACGATATTGGAAAATACTCCATTCGTAATAAAATATGTCAAATCGTTATAGTTAATATATATGTTACGGAGGGAATACATTTTAGTGTGAAACTCCTAGTTTCCAAAACAAAATGTGTAATCCTATATAGCATAAGAGATTTCAATGTCAATTTTTGTAATTGTATAGTAAGACTTAGGCTTGTGGGAGAAGACAAGTTAAGTCATGTTATGTGTTTATTTGACTAGAATTGACTATTTTACACGCACGTAGTCAATCTCCCAAATGCGTAATGTATAAATTATATTGTGTCAACCCATATACTCTATATGTATAAAATGTTTAAATCTTTGATGCAAATGAGTTAATTTCATATTGATTTAAAACCCATTGTCATGTCTCGTTGAGTTTTACTAGGTTGGAATGTCATAATTCATGTTTAGTGATTCGAGTTCAAAATTTAGAGGTCAGAGTTTGTGTTTAGATGATTATTTTTTGTCCCGAGAATTTATTTGCTGATTTGATTTATTGTTATGAAGGCGTTTGTTAATATTTAGCTTATTGATTACAATATCATACTTTAATGTTATATGTAATGACATTCATGGACAATATTAAAATAATTTATTAGATGTACTTATATGGACAAAATAAACATTTGTTTTTTCTCACCCTAAAACTCTATACAAAAAAAAACTCACCAGAGCTTTTTCAAATCCAAGTTTTGATGACAAAACTCTCTTGAAAAACCCTTCACCAAACTCTCAAATTAGAATTTTAGTTAGTCAAAAACTCAAAACTCTCCTCAAAACTCTGTACACTAAACCAAGACCATAATCTCTAACAAAAAGAATAAATAAATACAAATATGGTAGTGTAAATGTGTAATAGTATCATCCTACAACACAAATGAGTATAATACCTACCACCCAATTAGAGATTTTGGCCGCCAAGCCCGCCGGAATATCCTCCAACCGGATTTATGTATTATGGCAAAACCTCATTTCCATTATTTTCTAACCTTCTTTTTTTCCTCTTTAATTATTGTTTTTATTTTTTCAAATCTTTCAAATAATTGGTAAAACCCCCCATTTTATTTATCAACCACCAGACAAAAAACCAACATATCACCCTCCTCTTCACACTCTCACCTCCTTCCTCTCCCCTACTAAAGCACCCCTCCTTTTCTTCTTCTCCATTCATCCAACAATTCAATCCCCATTAAAACCCACTCTATTTCTGTGCTTACCTCTTTCTTCTTTCCCCTTTTGATTTTTGTCTTATAATCAAACTTATGGAGATGGAGTCTCCACAACGAAGCGAAGCTGAAGATAGCGTCATCAATGGCGGAGAAGAGGGATTTGAATCAGCAGAGAAGATAATACTTCGATGGGATTCTACAGTTTCCGAGGAAGCTAGGGAGAAGATGATTTTCTCCGGCGACCGCCATGAAGTTGACCGTTACCTCAAAGCAGTCGATGAGATCCAACGCTCACTTCAATCACTCGCAATCGCATCTCCAAGCAGTGACCGAAACCCAAACACTATCCAAATTGCCATGGCTCGTCTCGAAGACGAGTTTCGTAACATCTTGCTGTCTCACTCTTCTCCTGTGGACTCTGATTCTCTACTTGTTGACACTCCTCGCAGTAGTCGCAGTAGCCGCCACCACTCCTCTTATTCTCGCGACCACTTCGACCACTTCACTGCTGCAGAGGAAGAAGAGGAGGAAGGGGAAGGAGACGAGAAGAAGATACTAAGGCTTGAAAGTGACGCAAGCAGCGGCGGAAGTACCGGCGGTGATGTTGGAGGTTCGAGTTCGTCGATGTCGAGAAGGAGTATAAGATCGATGGCGAGTATCCGTGAGGTTGATCTGATACCGTCGGATGCGATCGTCGATCTTCGGAGTATCGCGGAGCGAATGATAGCTGCTGGCTATCTACGAGAGTGTATTCAGGTTTATGGAAGTGTCAGAAAATCAAGCGTCGATTCGAGTTTCAGGAACTTAGGAATCGAGAAGCTTAGCATCGGTGATATTCAACGGTTAGAGTGGGATACGTTGGAGAATAAGATCCGTCGTTGGATTAAAGCTGCTAAAGTTTGTGTTCGTACTCTTTTTGCTTCTGAGAAGCGTCTTAGTGAACAGATCTTTGATGATTTAAGCTCATCATCACCATCACCATCACCATCAACAACTACTACAAGTTACTGTAGTTCACCACCTTTGTCTTCGTATTCAGAAGCTTGTTTTCTGGAAACGGTGAAAGGACCTGCAATGCAGCTTTTCAATTTCGCAGAAGCGATAAGCATAAGTAGAAGATCACCGGAGAAGCTGTTTAAGATCCTTGATTTGCATGATGCACTTGGTGAGCTACTTCCTGATATTGATATTGTGTTTGAGTCGAAAACTGCGGAATCAATTAGGGTTCAGGCGGCTGAGATTCTGTCTAGGTTGGCGGAGGCGGCGAGGGGGATTTTGTCGGAGTTTGAGAACGCAGTTCTTCGAGAACCTTCCAGGGTTCCAGTTCCTGGTGGAACAATTCATCCATTGACAAGGTATGTGATGAATTATATTAGTTTGATATCTGATTACAAGCAGACTTTGATTGAGTTGATTGTATCAAAACCTTGTTCAAGTGGGTCGAGGTATTCAGGGGAATTATCTGTGCCTGAATTCGATTTTTCGGAGTTGGAGGAGGAGAGAACTACTTTGGCTTTGCATTTGATTTGGATAATTGTTATTTTGGAATCAAATTTAGAAGGGAAATCACACCATTATAAAGATACTGCTTTAGCTCATTTGTTTATGATGAATAATGTTCATTACATAGTGCAAAAGATTAAAGGGTCACCAGAATTGAGGGGGATGATTGGGGATGAGTACTTGAAGAAATTAACTGGGAAATTTAGGCTTGCTGCTACTAGTTATCAAAGGGCTACTTGGGTGAAAGTGTTGCATTGTTTAAGAGATGAGGGTTTACATGTAAGTGGGAGCTTCTCATCTGGGGTTTCAAAGAGTGTGTTGAGAGAACGATTTAAGTCGTTTAATGCAATGTTTGAAGAGGTTCATCGGACTCAATCAACGTGGTTTGTGCCAGACACACAGCTCCGGGAGGAGCTTAGGATATCGATATCAGAGAAGCTGCTCCCTGCCTATCGATCATTTCTTGGTAGATTTAGGACCCATATTGAGAGTGGCAGGCACCCGGAGCAGTATATCAAGTACTCATGGGAAGATTTAGATACAGCCGTATTGGATTTCTTTGAGGGTAACCCAGTTACACAACACTTGAGAAAAAGGTCTCAGGGATAATGAATGTTCTGTAATGACACACAAACACACACTATAGAAGCTAAGCTAGGAACTCATTCTTTTAATTTTTTTGAGGAAGCCTTGGGGCGATGTGGTCCTGTTTGATGATCTGGGTTGATACTCGCTTGTTTTCCCTGAAGCAGCGTCCATTGATTCATTGAGTAGGAAAAGATCAAAGAATTTGCCATCCAGGATTGCCAGAGCCTGAATGCTTCTGTCCTGTAAGCATTTCTGTTGTTTGTATCACCACTTCATTCCAGATTTGGTTCATTTTTGTTCATATGGAAACTGTTCAATGTATGCTTTTGTTCTTAATTAATTCTCATATATCTATCTATAAACAATTATTCTTTGTTATGTGACATTTTGTCCTTTGGAAATATGTTCAATCTATTACCCCATTCACACAAATTGAAAATGAAACTTCAGAAATCAGAAACCAACACCATGGGCATGGCTTATAGTGGCTTTAGAATCATCCAAAAACATTTTGGATTTTTTTGTTCTTCAGCATATGGGGTGGTTGTAAATCTGTGAGCTTTGGTTGATAGCCCTACTTCAAATGGCTTACATAAGGGGACCATAACAATTTCATCAGACTTTGCAGGAAGTTTCCTTAAAATGGGATGTATTTGGACATTTTCTCAATTATATTTTCCATGCTTTAGCGCCTTGTGATAATTGACATCCTATGCTTCTATTGTGAATTTGTGACTGGTATGCTCTTAGAACACGCTTAAACCATAATGAGGTTGTGCATTGAAAAATAATGTTGCCTTTGACATTTCACAGCTCTTGCTGTGCTTGTTTTTGGAGGATCATAATCTTTGCTTTCAAAATTTGTTGTTTACGGTCTGACGTAGCTTTTAACCATAAAATTGTAACTTTTTGTCATAAATTTATACCCTTTTATATACTATAACTAGTTAAGCTTTATATAAAAAGTTATGATATTATGTTAAAAAGCTACGGAGTACAATTTTTTTTATCAAAATTTTATTCTGTTAGACCATCCGACGGTCTAACTTGCTAATCTTTGCTAAAGCCTAGAGGTTTGTTGAATATTGAGCACCAGGTTTATCCATCTTTCTGATTGTTGTTTTTTCCATACTTCCAGGATTTGATATCTTGTTCAAGTCTCTGCAGTTGGACATAAAACATGCTTAGGTGTTAATATTATCCAAAGTCTGATGGTAAAAGCTACTGCGGTATGGTGTTTGAATCAGATTTTCATGTAAACTTCTGGATAATCCATGTCTCATACTCTTCAATATGGAATCCTTTTTCTTTTTTTTTTTGGGGCCAATATAGAAATTCTTCTAGATCTGTTTTTATGTTGTAAACAGGGTTAATACTTTGATCCCATTTTTAGTTTGTAGATAGGTTTTTATTCTATTTATTTGTTTATATTAATATTAATGGGGAAATTTTTAATGGGGGAAAACAGGTTAGTATGATAAAGTGAAAATTGCCGTACAATTAATTGTAACAATCATAGTGTGAGACTTTCAATTGGTTGTCTTTTTCTGTATCAGTCCATCCTTTCTTTGTTAGTGTGTGACAAAAGGTTCTATTCTTGTGGTGTTGTTGCATTATTGACTCTTATGGTGTAGCTGTCTTTGTTTTTCTTTAAAATAATCTTTTCGGTTATTGGTCTTTTTTTTTTTTTTGCATTAATTTCATCATCACATGATTGCATTAGCCTATCGTTGAGTAGTTTTCACCATCAAAAATTAAATAAAATAAATTTGTCTTGAGTGGGATTATCTTTCACTAACTAATTGGGTTATCAAAAGTTACTCCTCTCATTATAGAGTGCGTGCAATATTTAATAAAGTCGGATTATTTTACAACAAAGGGAGTACTAGATATTTGGGAAGTGATTGAGTATCTTTTATATGCTACCAATCCTCTCTTGTTTGAATTTTCATTGGTCCGTTATAGATTTAAACACTAATTTTATTACAATTGTTTTCCCAATTTTTTCACATATCTTAATTTTTTTTTTCATATGAAGCCTTTTAATTTTTTTTTTTTGCCGGATGAAATATTTTTTTAAAAAATTTGACAACTTAAAACTTTAAACCTAATTTTTTTGTTAGATGAAACCTTGACCGTATTTTCCGACGTTGAGAACTCCTTTTCGGCGTTGACTCGTCTTTTTGCGAGATCCTAACCACAGAGTGATGCCTGATAGGTCTTCAAAGAAGAAAATGATGAAGGGTGTATGGTGAAGAGTAAGGGTGCGTTCACTTCACCTTAAAAAAATAAGTTTCAGGTTTAATAAGTTCAGATAAGTTCCAATAAGTTATATCAGGTCTAATAAGTTCAATAAGGTCTAATAAGTTCCAATAAGTTGCAATAAGGTCCAATAAGTTCCAATAAGGTCTAATAAGTTCCAATAAGGTTTAATAAGTTTCAATCAGGTCTAATAAGTTCTAATCAGGTCTAATAAGTTCAAATCAGGTCTAGATTATTATTTTTAATTATTGATCAAATAAAATTAATAAAATTAATAATTAAATTAAAGCACTCTTACACAACATAAACCAATTTTATTTTATCATTCTTGTTTTATAATTTTTTAGAGAAACCAATCAGAGTTAGATTGAATTAAATTATTTTTTATATTATAAAATAAAACTTATTTTTTATTTTGGGTTTGATTTAATTTTGGTCCAAATTAAACTTTACCCATCCTCCATATTATTATTACTAATTTTGGTCCAAATTAAACTTTACCCATCCTCCATATTATTATTATTCAATCCGTTCTAGTTTGTTAATTTTACTACAAGTGAATTAAGAAAAATTAAATATGTAGATAAGTTGTTATTGGAATTGATAATATTAATTAATAATGGGTTTGAAAAAAGATATACTAATTATTATTACCTTCTTGAATCTAATTCAACAATAAAAAAAAAACATAGGTTCAAATGTATAGAATATTATCATCATCATCATTATTATTATTATAATTAATTTATTTTATTCAATCATATAAAATACGTTCCAATAAGTTTCAATCAGGTTTAATAAGTTCCAATAAGGTCTAATAAGTTCCACTAAGGTCTAATAAGTTCTAATAAGGCCTAATAAGTTCCAATAAGGTCCAATAAGGTCTAATAAGGTCCAATAAGGCATAATAAGTTCCAATAAGGCCTAATAAGTTCCAATAAGGTCTAATAAGTTAAATAAGGTCCAATAAGTTAAATCAGGTCTGATAAGTTCAGTTCAGATAAGTTCAGATAAGTTCAGGTCTAATAAGTTGAAGAGAACGCACCCTAAGAGAGAAAATATGTGAAAAGGAGTGAAAATGAGCAAGAAACAAACCTAATGCAGCGTTGAAAATTAGCAAGAAAATGAGCAAGAAAAGGTGTGTAATTTTTGGACATTAAAAATGACGAGTCAACTTCAGAAAAAAGTAGTCAGCGTTGAAAAATAAGGTCAACGTCTCATTTGACAATAAAATTAATTTTAAAGTTTTAGGTCGTCGAAGTTTTAAAAAAAGGTTTAATCTCGCAAAAAAAAATATTTTAAATCCTATTTCTTATTTTTATGTGTATAGGAGGGTTAACGATACTCATGCCACTCAAACATACACTTTGGTAAATGTTTTTTAATTAATTAGTACAATAATAAAATACTTGTATTAAATGACTTATAATAAGGTAAGTTGTTGAGATCCTTTCTGTTCAGATTAATTTGAGAGTTGTAGTTGGTCAAGGGTTCGTCGTGAAGGAAACAAAGTGACACATAGTTTAGCTAATTTAAATCCTTATATAATTATTGAACGTATTTGGTTAGAGAACTGGTCAGACTTGATTGATGAGCTAACCTTTAATGATCTTTGTATTTCTGTTTATGAATAAAATGTGCCTTTTTAATTTAAAAAGAAGAAGAAGAATAATTTGGTGCAAAGTCTTAATATTTTAAATCCTATTTCTTTTGACAGTTTTGTAACATTGTTACCGTCTTAATCCTTGCATCATTTTTTTTGGTTGTTTTAAAAATTTTGCCCTATTTATTTTAAACAAAAGTTTCATTCTCTACTTTTTTTTGCAAGGGCTCCGTTTTCTACACTTAGACCGTGCATGAGGGGAAATTCTCACTTTCTCACAGTGAGATACCCAAATGTATATCACAGTGTCATTTTTTGTGATTTGTTGAAATATATTTTTAAATGTCCTATTTAAATGATGGCCTGAATTAATACCCTTAATTTTACTTAAAATTACGTTAAAATGTTACAGTGAAATAAGAGAAACTAGGATATCCCTCCTTCAGCAAAGATTTGGGGGGAATATCAAGTAATCATTCATCAACTATGAAATATATAGTGGTGCCATTTGGTTGTTGCATTCATGAAATATTGACCTATATTTTGGTTGGACAACATAATTTTTTTCTTTCTTGTGTTGGTGGGGTCAGCAGCTTGAGAAGAAGAACATGGATGTTAAGCCCCACTGATCTTTCATATCAATTTCATGATCTTTCCAATTTCTTCATCTTTGACGATCACATCATGCACTCTCTTAGAAGATATGAAGATTTGATAAACTTTGAAAAACTTTCACCTTATTAGTGATTTTGAATATTGATTTGGATAAGAGTTATAGTATGTGCTAACAAAGGGAAAACTCGAAGTTTAAAGCACATCTAAGGCTCTGTTCTTTAGGACTGATCTGGTCTGATCTAATTTGAGTTTTTCTGATTTGATTATATTTATATTTATATTTGCCGGTTTATCCGAGTCAGCGAGAGAAATCTCTTTATTTTTATTTAAATTTTTAATTTTATTTTTATTTTTATTTTTATTTTTATTAGGGACAAAAATTTAATGAGCCCAAAGCCTCAAGCTCATTTCATTTCACCTCTTCATTATTTTACTTTTCATTCTTTTCAAACCCTTCATTCAATCTGACTCCAAAACCGTCACCGAAAAAGTCGACCGAATAATCACCACCGGAAAAGTCATTCCGAAAACCGTTGTCGGACAAGTCTTCCCGAAAACCGTCGCCGAAAAACGCGACCTGAAAATCATCGCCGGAAAAGTCGGCCAAATAATAACCGTTGGAAAAAGTCAGTCCGAAAACCGTCGTCGGAAAAGTCGTCCTGAAAACCGTCGCCGAAAAACTCGGCTTGAAAATCGTTGCCGGAAAAGTCGGTCGAATAATCACCGTCGGAAAAATCGACCGAATAATCATCGCCGGAAAAGTCATTCTGAAAACCGTCGTCGGAAAAGTCGTCCCGAAAATCATCGTCGGAAAAGTCAGCCGAATAATCAACGCTGAAAAAGTCAGTCCGAAAACCGTCATTGGAAAATGTCAAGCGGAATAATAATAATAATAATAATAATAATAATAATAATAATAAAGAGTAATAATGTCTGATCTGATCTGATCTGATTTGACTAAGTCTGATCTGATTATTGTAGCTTTTAAGTCCAAAAGAACAAGGCTTAATTCAATGCTGAAAATTTTCAATTTTACATTTTTTCTATAAAATTTTAAAATGATTAAAGTTGAATCACATTTTTTTTTAAATTAAAAAATTGTATATCCTCTCCTTTTTTTTTTTTTTTTTTCCGTATATTCTAATATTGTTAATTTTCTTATGACATTTCTATATTGGATAATAATAATCATAATAAAATCAAGCATTGAGCTCTAGCACAACGGTGAAAGAAGTCAGAAATACCTTTTTTCGATACACAATGTCAGCTACACATACCTACATATGATAGGGGCTTTAAGATAAGACTCCATTTACCTTATATATATACAAATCATAAAAAAGCAGCATTAATTAAAATCAATTGATATTTTGTTTTGATTTCCCCCCCTATATTATTAGGTAACATTATTTGTCACCTTGTCCCCTCGTAATAAAAAAAAAATCATGTTAACTTGATAGGGTATATTACATATTTTTGGGGCTCAGTCATTAGCTTAATTTTTTGGTTGAAACGATTCTTTGACATGGTATCAGAACCTAGGTTGAGTTTAGTTAGATTGATCTGAGCCATATGTTGAATGGAGTGAACTTCTAAATGACATTTACCCGCTATGATGAGGATACCAGAAATATTGTTGAAACATACAAAGCTGCTTTAAAGGTAGAGCTGGCAATCCTTGACACAACACGATAGCACGACTCGAACCCAACACGAATTTACTGAGAGAAACCTGAAACCGACACGACACAAAATGACACGAAACTGACCTGTTTTGACACGATTGTCTTAGAAAGCAAGTATTTTACATTTGTGTAACTTTTGACATAATTAATGAACGACCCGAAACTGACACGAAAGTTGACACAAACATGATCCGTTAACCCATTTTGCCAACTCTATTTAAAGGGTATGTGGTTGTTGGGCTTATTCATAGACTGCTCTACTGATAAGGTTCTTGCATGCATATACATTGCAGCAGCTGAAGAGGATATGGCGGCCAAAAAACGGAGAAAAAGAAACTCCGTGAAGAGGCAGGGGTGCAAGTGGGGAGATTTTCAAGTCCCAATTAAGATTGGATTTGTTGTATTAGGAGATTATTAATGTATTTATTTGATGCTATGAGCTAATCAAAATATGGCTTCATTTTCTACTTTGTACGTACTTTGAGCTAATGAACTAGGGGTTCTTAGTTTTTATTTGATGCTATGCGAGACTTAAGATTTTGTCTGTATGTAATTTGCTAATATTGACATAATTATCCGCAAGACATCGTGTTTATGAAGCTTTGCGAGGATCTATTGAATGGTAATGTATGATTTAGTGTGAATATATATAATCAATCTCCTTTAATTAAAGGAAAAAAAAAAAACCCAAAAGCTTTTATGAGAAAGGTCAAACTAAACACTTTGAAAAATAAATTAGTCAAACAACAAACTCAAAAGTCAAATCCCGTTGATAATAAAGTATTGGGGACCGTCTGATCCAAATCCAATCTTACTATCAGAGTGACCGACCTTGTAAACGTCTAAGGTTTAATTTCAAGTCGCTTGCAACAACATCAAGCCACCTAAGTTAATCTCATTTTCATCCAGGTTAGTTTCGTTTTTGTCCAGGTTAATCTCTCTTTCGTCCAATGTGTTTTCGTCCAGGTTAGTCTCATTTTTCTTTAGTTTTGTTTTCTTTCATTTCGGTCTTTTTTTCTTCATGTTTTTTTTTGTTTTTCTCTAAGTTAGTCTTATTTTCCTTCAAGTTAGTCTTGTTTTTCTTCATTTTAGAAAACAAGACTAATAATCTGGAGAAAAATGAGATTAACATGGAGGAAAATGAGACTAATCTAAAGGAAAACGAGACTAATTTGGAGGAAAATAGGACTAACCTGAAGAAAAAAAAAGTTATCTGACCATAATATTTTCGTCAGACAGATCTAACCCAATACGTTTTCTAAAAGTTAATATTAGTTTATTCATCATTAGTGTACAACGAGATAAAAGGTACTCTAAAATTCATAAAAGTTACTTTGATGAAATCACTTTTATGAGTTTTAAGGTAATTTTATCTCGTTGTACACTAACTTATTGCAGTCTAGTCAAATCAACCAATTAAAATAGCTAAAGGCCAACAACCAATTGCCAAACGGAGCCAAAGTGTCACGACAAGGTATACAACCAAGAAAAAGGATCTTTTAGTTGTCATACATATGTAAAATGTAGTTATATTCCAGCACTTTTGCAATTACCTAAGCAGCGTGACTGGTTATGAACACTACAACCAGGTAAAAGTTATTGGAGTTGAAAAAGAACAGACATGAATAATTATGAATGACTATAAATTCTATACGAGTAGTAAAAAATAAAAATAAAGAACCTAAGCACTATAACTAGAAACTACAGACTAAAGAAATGCTATGCTTGAACCTTACCAAAAACAATAATTATAGCAGAATTAACCCAACAAAAGGTTGTTCCTCCAGGGTCGTGATAAATTAATAGTCACTCTGCTGCAAAGCATTTGTTTTGCTGGCGGACTCGCAAGAGGAGGCTTACAGTATCTTCAAAAGGGCAGATGCAGAAAATGAATGGAGTAAAAGATTCACGCAGTCTTCTCTTCCTCTTGGTCGTCGTTAGACAACCCATTGCTGCCACGGGTTTCTGAGCTTCGTATATCACTTGAAGGAATTGGAGCAGGCTTTATGAGTGTTAATGTGTCATCTTTATCAAAATCTTCTTCTCCTGAGTAAGAATACCTGTTGAAAATGCCACTTCTCTATGAGTTAAGAAAGGCTTTTATTTGTCCAATTCCTAGGCTCGTAGTTATGAGCAAACGAGGATGCTCTTCATGAAGATAACTAAAACAAAGCTAGGATCAGAAGAACAGTTGTTGAATTTTTGTTATTGTACCAATTGTTTATGGTCAAGAACTCTCCCTGTCAAGATTTTTGTAATTGCGGGTTTTTTTTTACCCCTAAATAATTTCAAAGCTTTAGAAATTACGAAGTAGAAATACAGTCTTATTCCCAAACTTGTATTTTCTTCATATTTTTCATGACCATTCGTTATCACTTGGAAATGTGGTATTAGAAGAGAATGAAAATTTACGAAGATTAAGTAATTTGGAAGTAAACTAGCGTTACCATGGGAAGAGATATTTATTTTTATTCGTAACTTATAAACAAAATCATTCTCATTACTCTTTATGATTGCTTACCAAACGGGGCATTAAGGTTTAAATTGTGTTCATGGAACTCACAAGTAATATATAGATTTCAATTGTAGGACACTGGCATTTTTACTAAAAGAAAAAAAACTTGCTTTAACATCAAAGACCATAGAGTGAAGCAGTGATAGAGCCAGAAGAAATGGAAAAAGAAAAGCAGAGATACTTGAGATTTTTACCTTGTTGAGTTTTGAGAAGGCGTCCAGAGGATGCAGATCACAAATAAAACCAAGAAGGAAAGAACTTGCCAGAATGCTGGAATGATCCATGCATTCTGCCAATGCTCATTGAAAGCATCGTTTGCCTTAAAATATAACTGCGAAAAAAGAAAAGGAATCACTTGAAGAATGTGATAAAGCAGATCGAATGTAAACAGAAAACAAATGAAAATCTTACTTTCCAGAATATCAAAAGAAACATAATATGAAAATATCTTTCACATTATCTACGCCAAAGTGCAAATATTGGGAATGCTTAAAGGATGATTCAGTAGTTTGATGCAAACAAAAAAAAAACCCCAGAGAACTTGATGTTTTAAGATAGTAATCCAACCTAGTCTGAATTTGTAAGTTGGCCTTGGAACTTGGGTATGGGCAAGTTTCCTGTATAATATAATAACCCCCCCCCCCCTCCAAAAAAAAAGAGAAAAAGGAAAATGCTGTGGTCTGAAAATTTTCCAGGCATCATGACGCTTAAACATCAGAAAGATATAAAAAAAGTATACAAAAAACCAAATTTGATATGTAGATTCATAGAAGTTGCCATTGCCAGTACCTCATACAATATCCAACCCACGGACACAATAACAGCTACGACCAAAGCATTAGTAAACTTCCTGTAGATATCCAATTTAGCCATCATCCGACGAGCCTGAGTGAAACAGCAAAGGATTGAACATATTATTCAGAGTATTTTCAGCAGAAGGGCTGAATAAGGAAAACATTTACAACCCAAAACTCATAAAATAAACTTCAGATGGTTTTTGCAAGTCACAATTGTCAAAGCATAAAGATGACAGATGAAATGGTCCACAACAAACAAATTCTTTCTGGAGCAATGCTTTTGATTTTTTGTTAAACTATCTACCTCCAAAGTTACATTTATGCTGTGCACTGATAAGAATCATCCCTCAGAATGTGTTCATCAATGAAAGCTAATTGAAGGACTCCTCAAGTTAGAAAGCACGCAGAGCAAAATCCCATATAGATAGATAGAATTTTCATTAATAATTCAAAGGAATGTTTATAGTGTGTGCACTGCATTTCGTCCCCAACTCACCCGTAATATCATGCAAACACCACATGCACACCAACAGACAACTTGCCAGATTTTAATGAATTAAAGGAAGATGGTGACAAACTACATCTTTCAACCTAGAGTCATACCAAAAGTTCCAACCACTGTTACAAGGAACGTGGAACGTACGCTCGAACTGCGATCTGGATCGTCCGTACTGAATCGTAATATTAAAAAATATTATTGTACAAGTATTATCAGAATACAAAGAGTTTTATAGATATTAAAGTCATTTTAAAATTTTGTTGGGTTCATTTAATTATATATATACTTTTATTTTCATATATTAAAAAAAGGCTCATCGTTCCCGATTCACTTAAGGGTAGCGTACCATGTATCCGTTTTCGTACCGCGTTTCGAATCGATTCTCGTCCCTTGTAACATTGGTTCCAACTGAATGAAAGAGGAAATAGTGCAGCAGATTTTTGGAAGCACCACTGCATCAGTATTGAAGAAGGTATGGATAATTTAGCTACAGATGTTTTGTGACTTGTGACTTGTGAGGCTTGTTGATGACAATGTGGTTGATATCCACTTGCAACCCACAAATTGCTAAACCATAGTACTTTGAATATATCAAACAGATTGAAAATTTTAGATCGATTACAAACAATAAGTACAAAAATATACCTGAAGTTTATTTAAAGTAGCAGAAAGGGAATTGAATATCCATAAAATGAAGAAAGCATCCAACAATGCCACTGGTAGAACCAAAAACAGCCTAGCTTTTCCTGAAAGATCGCTGATGGTACCAACATTTTCCACCAATTCAAGGACCTCAGATGCGAGAAAGAAGGTAGATCCAAGCATGATTACTTTAGACGTGATACCACCAAGAGTAGGTCTAACAACTCCATAGCCCATCGAAACCATCAGGATGATTAAACGAGAAATAGTCCGTTTGATGGTGCCAAAAGTTACTGCCCACACTGTAATTCCAATTGGCCTTATCCCAGTTTTGTTGAACTCACCATAGTCAAAATACCAGAAGGCCATCTCAAACATGCCCAATGTTATAACTAGCGTTATACAGTTCTGCAAAGGGATAATTTCTTTCCAGAATCTTGCATATTGACTGAACCAAAAGATCCCAAGAATCACAAATGCAAGGGACATAAACCCATAGAATTTCATAAGGGGAGCCATCCTACCCGGTAGATAACCAGTAGGGTTTTTCCATATGGTTTTCCCCACTACAGCCACATCCTTAAGACTTGAATCACAATGAATAAAATACAAGCTATACATCCCAGTTTTTGTAATCCGAATTGATCTAGATGAGAATGTCGCTTCAGATTCATCAACCTCAAGTGAGACGCCAAACACTTGTGGCCAATCAGGATTTTTGTTGGATTGTCGGTGAATAATTTCTCCTTGTTTACAAACACCAAGTTTTGCAAGGTCTGGGGTGCAGCAAACAGCTCTCTGGCCTCCATATGCTGAACCGCCTATTGTTTCTCTGTCATTTACCTCAAAAAGTATGGCATGGACCCTAGAGCTAAAGTTAGAGGCTGTCTTGGGCCGTTGAAGTGTAATCTTCTCAAAGCTAGAATCATGAAGCACAAAGAGCAATCAATATATATGCACTAATTAGAAAAGCAAGTAATTTACTTGAACGTCTACTATTATAAGGTGACAACATATACACTAGAATCAAAACCAAAAAACAAAAAATTCAGTCAAAATTTCGCACCGGGCAACAGTGAAACAACAGTACTCAGTACATTGGCTAATTCCATATAGCAAAGCATTCAAACTCTTAATAATCCTCAACATATTACTTCAATATATTTACTTCATCCAATCCGTTTTAATCGCAACAAATGAGTATTTTTTTTTTGGTGAGAGATAGAATATTCATTTGTTGCGATTAAAACGGATAGGAGGAAGTATAATGAATCAATGGAATTCAAGTGTAGGAAAAAAGGTTAACTATGTTTCTTTTTAAGCTTTGTTATCAGATCACCAATGCTAGCTCTTGGTGGGTTAGATCTTATTTTTAACCTGTCTCAAATCTTAATTCCTATCAATGCAGATACATTAAATTTAGTCACTCACAACATTGCCAAGTATCAACCATATAATAGCCTGTAATCATTCAATATGACCATAAATGGGAAATGATGATTCTTTTTCTTTCAAAAGGAAAAAAAAGTCAAATAATGATGATTACTTGAAACTTCCAGAATAGCTGTCTAACTTAGGGCTGTTGACAGTATCCTCCAATTAATGGTGTATACAATAAAAATATCATTAATCATAGATATTCACTTAAATGAACTTCACAAAGAAAATTTTAACTAAACAAATTGAAGTAGAATAGGATTTTAGCAACTCCAAAACATTTTCGCAGATTAAGATTTGAACAAAGTACATTTTAATGTTGCCTAATGAGATCTTACTCTCTTTACAAGTAACAAAGCATCTAATTTCTAATTATCATAAAAAAAAAAAACTAAATCAAGAGCAAAACACCTATGAGCTCCAAAAAAAACAGCAACTAAAACAGCGCCAAATTTCACAATAGAAAAATCAAAATGCGAAAAATGAAGAAAAGATAGAAAATCACCGAATAAAGGAATCTCCAGGAAACTGATTAGAAGGAGCGTAGATTCCTTCACTTCCGCCATAAACAACGAAGGAATTGCCCTTGGTGATGAAATTTTGGCTTTTATATTCGTGCACCGACGCTTGGATGTCGGCAATGAAGCATAAAACGAGCAACAACGCCATTGATGAAGCTGCAATGAGCTTCATCATGTTGATAGTATTTGATAGAGAAAAGAGAGGAAAATAGAGGCGAAGATGGTAGAAGGTGAAGCAGATCTACCGCAGAGCTGGAAGTGGAGTAGAAGAAGAAGAAAGCAAGTACTCTCTGTATGTGACAGTACACACACTGAGTAGAGTATGTATGACTTTGATGAGTCAAGGTGTCAAATAACTATATGAGTAGAGTACACACACCGAATAAATTGAATACCAGTAAATAAAAATTGATTACAGTAAATTCCTGTACAGTATTTAGGGATGAAGTAGAGGTGAATAACAGGTGATCATGGTTCGGGCCGGGCTGGGCTCAATGTATAAAATAAAGCCCATAAAATGGGACGGGTTTGGGCCGGGCCAAGTTTGGCTCAAATTTCTTAGCCAAAGCCCGAAAAATTAGTGCGGGCTTTTTCGGGCTGTTTCGGACCGGCCTAAAAAATCAACTAAAAAACTTAATTTTTAGTGTCCAAAGCCCACTCTAAAAAATAAAAACGGGCCGGGCCGGGCCCAAACCCGGCCCAATTTTCATGCCCAAAGCCCGCAAAAATTGGGCCGGGTCGGGATGGGCCCACGGGCCGGGCTACTTTTGATCAGCTCTAGAATGAAGGGACCATAATGCTACAATATCACCAAATTTACTCAAAATGTGAGCTCAAACTCCAACTTCAAACAACGAACCAAGCTCAAATTTAGCTCAACTTAGAGCGTGAAATCAAAAGTCTGAAAATATCTCTAACTAAACTAGGGATATAACTTAATAAGGGGAAAAAATACAATTACCTCTTCGTGGTTAGTTGGTGCTAGATACGGTGGCTAAACATGAAAATTTCAAATAAAAATGAGGATTAATTTTACCAATAAATGCGTGATTTTTATATAATTCCAAAAATTCTTATTATTTTAGGAAATATATTAAATGCTTATCTAACATTAAAATCAAATTTGCTAATTGAAAGTTTAATTTGAAAAAAATTACATAATTATCTCACAATTTTACCACAAACACAATTTATTTTGGTTGAATGAGTAATAGTCACATAAATCTAACATTTCACCCTTAAAAATGTAGTTTCTATTGGATTTATTTATTTTAAAAAGACTTCCGTTGATAATTTGGTATTTATAGTATTTTTTTAATAGAGTAACACTAAACAAATCAAGCTTCTAGTTAACTTTTTGTGTTGGACATTGTCTTGCTCAATTTGATTCGTTAAAATTTCAAGTCGACAATTGATTGAGTATTAGCTGAGTCAATTAGGTAGTTCATAATTTGTCTCATCTCTCAAGTTGACTACATCTCCATATAAGCAAACATCTTACCAGCAGGCTACATCTCCTCTTTGTATTCAATGATTTGAATTATTATAAATAACTTTAATTGATAATAATTTAAGGGCTAATAAATCAATAAAAAAGAAAATAGATTGTAACCCGAAGCAACGCACAGGCCAAATTGCTAGTTACTCCATCTGTCCACAAATAAAATGCTTCATTTTAACCAAAAAAACTCTCACAATAAAAGAGAGAGAAAACGGGAATTGGCTGATACTCTTTGGCCTTTGCTCCTTACATTTACATCACAAGATTTGACAAGTACGAATGACAAAATAAAACTTCAATTAATCTGCCAAATTCATCATCCTCGGATTGTCGGTACATCAGTTCATTACTAACTAACTCATGCATTTTCGGTGATCCGACAATGAATTTATGTTAAAAAGCAAGGTTGAACTTGCAAAATCTAATCTTGCTTTTGTATTTATTCAGAAATTCTCAAACTACAGTAGCTTATCTACAACTCCGGAGTATATTTCACCTGTTTGGGCTGTGACCTTTATTTACTAAACTTTTTTTATAAAAAAAAAAAAAAAAAATCAGTTTAGGTAAATAAGAATAAAATCTAATTAGTTGCAATAAATTTAATAAGATTTGATAAGGTTTAATTGTTTCTTATAATCAGATCAAATAAGTTTAAATCAGATTTAATAAGTTCTGATAAATTTATTTTAGTTAGTTCGAGTGTAATAAGTTGAAACAAACTGGAGCCAATCATTATTGGCCCGGCCCAATCAGACCGAAAACTTTGCAAGCTTTGACGCATTAAAAGTGTGCTTTTAGTTCAAAAGCCCAGCTCGGCCCGAAAAGCCCGCAAATGGCCTATCAAGCCTGCCTAAAAATTCTGAACTTTGGGCACAGTTGCTTAGTTAAGGCCCGGCTCGAACTTTTGATCACCTCTAAAACAAACATACCCATAAAAGGGTAGCGAATTAGCGATGTAATTTTGAAGCGAATCTTATCAAGTACAAAATAGCCACATAGTCTTCTTGCTCGTCTTCTTGCTCGTATTGAACGGCAATGTGGCCCCAAATCATAGTCTCTACTCTCTTAGTGAACGGCAATGGTGCACATGTTCCGGTAAATGAACACTTGGGCCCGGTAATTATGAACTTAATTTCAGGCATATTCAGTTTAGTTTAATTCAGGTCGTAGTATAATAATTCAAAGTAACACAAGGCAATATAAAACGGCCATTAACTGATACTTGTTAAAATCTGCACAAAATCTTGTCTAATATATCAGAATTGCAATCTTGTCTAATGACACACACCGAGCCAGCATGGTGAAAACCAAGCACTAAGAAATTTTCGAGCAAGCACAAAAAGCGAGACCTTGTCATTAATGCTCTATAGACAACAATACCGTGGTGCATGCATTGCAAAATCTTGTTCTTGGGGGAGGGAAGAGGGGGGGGGGAATTCAGAACGAGAGTAGCAGATGTTTTAGTCCATATCGAGAAACTCCATCCTCTTTCTTATCAAGCCCTTAAGATCAGAAGCTTCCCTCTCTGCTTTTTGTGCCTGAACATGGGGAAAGTTTAACATACAGATCTATTAAACAGATTATTGTAGAAGATAAAGTTGAACATAATATGATTAAGTTTGATGTAAAGAACATATAGAATAGCTGGAAGCATTCAATGAGTTGAAACACAATGGCCACTAGATATGTCAAAGATGGATTTTACAATGTGAAAACTGTAAAGAACTGAAAATTTCAAAGATAAAATCTGGAAAATTTGATTAATAAAACTCAGAAAATGTAATTAAAAAAATAGTTAGCAACTTGAGGTTGCAAGACTCCAAGTCAAAACCTTTTCAATATTTTTCTCAATACCCTACTCTCTCCTCTTCTCTACTACTTATACTACTTCCCTCTGTAATTGCTATTTGTCCCTATTCAAGTACGAGATCATAAAAGGTTGTAATATGATCAACCACTAGCTAAAGGACAAAATCAAAGTAAACAAAACAAAATAACAGTAATAAAATTATGAAAATAATAAAAATCCTTAATTATTTGGTTCATTGCAATACACCCCCCAAAAAAAAAAAAATCCACCTTGTCCTCAAGGCGGGAAGTAATTAGCGGTGACTAACTTAACATCTGACTATTTCTATTCCACAGAACTTCTTTCGTGACAAGAGAATTATGCCTTGTTTTTTTGGACTAAATTAAGATAAATCTTACACTCATTAGGAGCTGAGCTGAACTAAACTTTACTGGAATTACGTCCAAAAAAGCAAGACCCTAATCATGTAGTAATATTCCGGTTTAACGGTCAAGATTGATGTGCTCTACCCAAAAAAACAAAAGGGTTCACCTAAGCGTGATAACTGACAAGTGATAACCATGCATTAAGGTGCTCCAAGCTTTTCAACAGTTTAGTTCTTATTGTGTCAACTCTAGGATTTTGACTTTTATCCCCAAATTGTTGTAAATGTAGCACTCTAATGCACCTAAAGCTACTACGCTGTGGTCCGTAAAATTGGAATAGCAAGGCTTTTCAATCTAAAATAGAAGGGGGAAAATGGCATGAAAATGGAAAGAAAAAAAAAATACTACTATAAACAAAAAATACTCAGCAAGTCCTAACCACAACCTTTTCTAAACATAATCGAAATAATGCAATGAAAAATCTAATTACTAAAAAACTATACTATGTACTGCATATGCTAGAAAATGCATTAAAAGAAGTGCTTTACGAGAGAAAACAAAAGGGGCAAGCACCTACCTTTCTTATCTCAGTGACTGATACCCGTGACATATGAGGGGGAAGATCATCTTTCTCTGAATCCTAACCAATCAAATCCAATAATTGTAGCAAGGAAGAGATCAGGCACTTACAGAAATTATGAAAAAAGAGTAAAAATGGCCTATTTGTAGAGCCATACCAGTTCACCTATTAAGACCACATTCTCCCCACGGATTACGTACAAACCTAGTGGGATGTCACAATAAAGATCGCCAACGATAACTCTTTCACATGCACCTTCAAGAACAGCATTTGCTGCACAACAAGATACGATATTGTTCTCAGCTAAACATCAGGGAATGACCCTCAAGGCCCTCAACTTTGTTGAGCAATAAACAAAACCTGGGCAGAAAAGGTACCGAATTGATCAAAAGAACAAAGTGTTCCTAAGAGTTTCCTTCCATCTCGAAGTAAAACAAGAATCTTTCCTGTATAAATGCAAGAAAAATTACAAAGATAAGAACAGCAGTAAAGCAATGAGGTGACTGAGGCCTAGAAAGCAAAGCTATTTTACTCAGACTCTTAATTTCACCTCAAGTACCCTTGTTGAATCCTTGACATTCGGACACTTCATTTTGGGTCAAAATCTTGATTTCCCCCCCCACAAAATAGCCGAATTGGACACTTGGACACATACCCGTGTCGGACATGGGTATTTGAGTCCCGAGTAACATAGAAGCAAAGCGACCAACATTATATGGTGGCATCCACTTGAAAAATGAAGAACATGATATGGTGACATCAAAAAACTTCGTGAAGATGAATGCAGCTGCCTATCAATTCCCTCTCTCCCCCCAAGGCCAACACACTTATCCGTAAATTATGCACAGGGTGAACAATGATACTGACCTACATCTAAAGCATAACATTCATATTATGCATTTAAAACATTCATGTTTTATATTTATATCACTTAATTTTATGAAATAAGTGTTCTAAAAGTAATGGATGAATATTCTAAATGCATAACATAAATGTTTTAATTTAGGAAGAAATTTTCAGCAACACACAACATTACCACCTTTATTAGAAGAAAACATAAATCTACACTGAATTGTGTGTATATAACTTCGAAAGCAGGGTAGCAGCGTACGGTAATTATAAGGAAAGGAGGCAGTTCCTGAGTTTCGTGAACAAATTGAGTAGAAAAGTGCTACTTTCCTCAAAATTTCTTGTCCAAAACCACCAATGACAAAACCACAGAGACAAATAAACTGTGATGAAAAGGAATTACAACAGCGTAAGCGAATACCCGCAATCAGTCTATCACACATGTATTAGGAGTAATGCCAGTCATCAACTGGGGTAAACACTCCAATAGAAGACATTTGTCCAAATCTCCACCAAAAAAAAAAAAAAAAAACAGGGCTTAGCTCTCCAAAATCAATTCAAAAACTCCCATAGAAGACAGTTGTCTAAATGTTCAGTTGCCTTACTAAAGCTCCCCTCAATATCAAATCAAATAAATAAGACTCCGTTTGTACATTTTCCTTCATCCTTGTATTCATTTTCCTTTGCTTTATTAAGGGGAGGGAAATGATTTTCTCAAAGGTGCAAATTTTCTCTTTTCAGAAGGAAAATCATTTTCCTTTCAAACAAGGTATGCTACATTTTCCACATTGCATATTACTTTTGTTTTCTTTCTACTCTCATTACCACTCTTTTTTTGCTTCTATTTTCTATTTCCTTCTTATTTTGTTCTCAACTTCAACCCTTCCATTGAAAATAGTTTTCCGTCAAAACCAACCGAGCCTAAAACCTTAATCTTGTAATTTCAATTAAACCAAACCCTAATAACCCTTAATCTTGCTAAAAAAAAAGATAAAGTCATGAGGAGAGAAAAGATTAGAGCAAGAACCAGCAAGCATAATAGTTCCAATCCATTATAAAAAGTTTTTATGTTTGTTATGAATAAAAAAGCAAACTTGAGAATTAGATACTAATACTATTACTATAAGCTTAATTTCAGAGTCATTAACATTACAGAAAAATTCAACAGCAACAAGCCAGAATATGCATCAAGGAAAGAATTCACATTTATGGGAAATTTCTCATCTTGAGTCATCATCTTAGATGTCCTTAACTCTTCAAAATTAAATACCCCCCCCCCCCCACCTCAAAAAAAAAAAAAAAAAAAAAACCCTTCAAAATAAAACAGGAAAGACCCCAAAAAATTAAAATTGAAGTCAACATCTTTCACATATCATCATCAAAGAAAAGAGTAAACCCCAGTATCTCAATACCAAAAAAGAGTGAAGGTCAACAAAATTACAAATGAAAATACATGAATTGGACTAAAAATTGAATAGAAATTTGGGAGTATGAAAAAAATGAGATCTTTGCCAAAAAAAAAGGGTAAGAGAGAACTGACTATCAAGATAACTGGCGAGAGAAGTTGAAAGGTATAGATCTTCTGGGCCAGCCCACGACATTGAAATGCTGAGTTAAATTTCTGGTATAAACTCACTCGTTCTATCTCACTTTTATCTCTTGTCTTTTCAATCCCCTTTGCAATTTTGCACAAAGAAATCCCCTTCTTCTTACACCCTTTTTTTTTGCGCTTGGTTAGTAAATTTGCTTATAGGGAAATTAACATAGAATTTGTAGGAAACAAAAGCCTAATTTTTTTTATGACGGGGGGTATTATTTTTGTGGGGGAAATTCTCTTCTGATGAAATATCAGTTAGGAGTTTAGGACTTGGAAAGTTGGAAGCAAGCACTTCAACTACCAGTATACCAGATTTAACTAGGTTGTGACTTGTGAGTGAGAACTGAAAAACGCTCTACAAAGACCGCAAATTATTATACGGTCCCAGGATCACATAGATTTCTGTGGTCTCTGGCTAAAAAGACATAGTTTAGGAGTAAAAAAAAATATTAACAGGCTTCCTATTTTCAAGGATTCTATTCTACAAATAGAGTGAAAAGCAAATGCTTTTAATTACGTATAAAAAAACTAATTAGTAGGTAACAACTAAAATTTTCGCTTCCACCTCCCTAAGAACAATCTGCAAATACATTTTATGGTTACCTGCACAACTGCACAAGCTAATCTTTTGCTTGTATTCAATATTAAAAAAATGAATATTCAGTATTAAAAAATGAATAATCATTTTAGTTATCGCAAAAGTGAATGTAAATTCAGGTTCTTTGTGGTAAAATGAATATTTAGTATAACAAAATGAATATTCAGTATTAGAAAATGAATATTAAGTTTAATTGGTGCAAAATTGATTGTTGGTTCAGGTTCTTTGTGATAAAATGAATATTCAACATTAACAAAATGAATATTCAGTATTAAAAAATGAATATTCAATATTTAAAAAATGAATATTCGATATACAATAATTAATATTCATTTTAGTTGTTGCCAACATGAATGTAAGCTCGGATTTTTTGTGGTAAAATGAATATTCAGTATTAAAAATGGAAATATTAAGGCCTGTTTGGTAGTTAGCTGTTAGCTGTTAGAGGTTAGCTGATTGGATTAGCTGTTTTGACTAGCTGTTTGTGATAGCTGATTTGACTAACTGATTTATATTAGCTGTTTGTGTAAAAATGTTTGGTAAATAGCGGTTAGCTGTTAGATGTTTCAGATTAAAAAGAACTAAAAAGCTATAAGCTCTTCCAAAAAGCTCCTCATATGAGCTTTTTGAAAAAGAGTTTTTTCACCCCAAAACACTCTTCCAAATCTCTAACTACCAAACACCCAAAAATAGTTTTTTGAGATGGTCAAACCTCTCTTCCCTCTCAAACCTCTCTTTTTCTCTCAAACCTCTAACTCCCAAACACCCCCTAAGTATTAAAGAAATGAATATTCATTTTAGTTGTTAAAACTGACTCGCTGACGCGCGAGACCGCAATTGTTTTATGTGCTCCCGAGAGTATTATATACTATAGTTTAAAAAATTAGTTTTAAAAAAAAATGAAGCTTTTAGTTTTTTTTTTAAAAAAATTGTGGTTTAAAAAATGAATATTATATTGTACAAAAATAAAAATTAAAGATTAAGAAAATGAAGATTGTAAAGTAAAAAATGAAAATTCCCAGGACCATGTAGCTTTTTTTGGTCCTGGGAGCACCATATAACAATTGGTACAAAGACAATATGACTTTGTAGTTTGTAATTTGTTTATTGCTTCTAATTTCCTCTTCTTCTTCTTCTTTTTTTTTTTTTTGGCAGAACTAATTTCCTCATTATACTTTCCCTGTCCTTCATGTTTGCTACATGAGGGGATTTCACTTTTTTACAATTGTATTAGATAGTTAGGTAGTATGTGGGGTAAGGGCAAAAAGTAGAGAGAGTATGTGTGGGACCATTTACCTTAAAGGAAATGTAGCAAACTTTTAGGGACATCCAAAAAAGGAATATGTAGCAAACATTTAGAGACGGATGAAGTATTTTCTAGAAACTCTTTTGTGAGAGTAATTTCTGTTCAAAATCATAATTTTTTAATACGAAGCCATAACTTTTTACATAAAGCTTAACAGTTTATGTAAAAAGTTACATATTTATATCAAAATTTACAATTTTTTTGCACTAAAAGTTATGTTAGACCATCAAACTATTTGACAAGAGATTTTGTACTCCGTGAATTATGCACCCCGTGCATAATGAATTTAAAACATAACATCCATAATATGCATTATAAAACACTTATATTAAACATTTAGAATGTTCAAGTATTATACTTAATTTAGAATACTTAATTGGGAACTGATTTCTGCACCCCTCGCGATTTATTTCAGCACTCTCCTCCTTACTTAAATAGCGCCTGTAAACATTATTCATGTGAGAGGGGACAGTGCAGAAATCATTTGCCACTTAATTTTTATAAAGAAGTGTTATAAAGGTAAACACAAGTACAATATGTTTTAAATGCATAATATAAATATTTTAAATGTATAGCACAAATCTTCTATTTTAAAAGCAATTTCATAGTGCTCACCATACACCCCTGGATATAAGAAGAAATTTTCAAAGAACCCCCTAAAGAAATAGATACAAATATGTTCAGAAACGTTGAGACATGCAAATTTTAGTGAGAAAAGAACAAATAAAATTTTGTTCTTAACATGGTAGTTAATACTTCCTCCGTTTCGAAATAAACGCAATAATTTCTATTTTAGGAAGTTTCAAAATAAATGCAACAATTTTAATCATTCTATTTTTGTAAATCTTTTCTTCCTATCTCTCTCATCATCACATACCCTATTTTCTCTCTCTATCCCTTTTACTCTCACAACAAAAAATGGACTAGGAGTCCGTGCCATCTAATTTGTTGCGTTTTTTTCGAAACGGAGGAAGTATATGTATTTGGATGTGAGATAAAACATATGCCATGATATGTTTACATAGTGAAAAGTTATTAAATTTATACAGTTTTATATGAATTATTTTGTATTAATTATATATTTTATTAAATATAATATCTAATTTTATATTAATAATAAATATAAAGTAATTTTAATGTAATATTAGACATTTGTTTCATTTAAAAATGATAATTTATTTGTCCGGATCTAACCGTAGTTTGACCCAGTCCGCAAGAAAAAATCCAATCTGAATATGAAAAAAAGATTGCGTGTCCCACTCCAACTAGTGTCAGGTCAGAGTCGGCGATCCGAGTCCGGCTCGTTGTCATTCTTAGTAGAGAGACTATTAGTCTATTACTCCCTCCGTCCCATTTTAGTTCCTCCATTCCATTTTGCCACAAATTTTTTATTCTGAAAACAAATACTTCAAGTGATCAAAATTCAAACGTGTGCCATTAAATCCCCAAAAGGAGTTCAAATCTCTCCCTCGTCCTTGTCACAACTCACAAACCTCCCCTTTTTAGCTAACATTATTATTTGCACAAACATCAAGTTTACATACTTCGCATGAGATAAGCAGGTGATGAAGTTGGAGCGGAAAAAAAAGAGTTGACTACTGCAAAAGTGTTATTAGAAATGCAACCTCATATGGTCATATGGATGATTATGTATGTGTTGAAGGATTTCTGATCTGAAAGAAGGGAAATGAAAATAAAAGGAAGTAAAAAAAAAAACCAAAAAAAAAAAAACTATTCTTTTTCTAAAGTGTCCGGAGCTTATCTATAGAATGTTACATAACATGAGTTGATCTGAGTAGTAGCAACAGATACAACCATGAAAAAAAAGAAAGAACATTTCTCCCCGTTTCACAAAAGAAAAGACACTGTCTCAACTTTCATCTAGAGCCAGATCATCTCAAGTTCCTTTGAAGTTTCTTCGATTTCCCGTGATCAGTTATATGAACTCAATCCTTTGCCATATCCTAGTTATTCAACCCAACATCACTTATGCATACATGTATTTATATCTGCAATGAATATATTCACAAGAAATCAGGCATATCTGTGAGATATATAATCAGGGCATACCTTATATATAGAAATAGAAATATATATGGTCTACTAGAATTTAAAGTAAACACATGTACTAGATTATGCATACCTTTTGGTAATAAAAGTATCTGTATAGGAGATGTGATTTTAAATCTCTAAAACAATATCTGCAAGAAGCAAGAATTTTGAATGATCAATGGCTTGTTACCAACATAGAGTTTTTTGCCATATGCATGATTTTAAGGACAAAGATCTTACATTCTGAATCTGTTTTGTCCCATTTACATGCCTCACTTGCCCTTGGTTTCTTCTCTGTTTCTTCTTCACTCTTTTTCTTTTCTGCAACATGTTTATCTTCAAGATAGTGTTTATCATCAATACACCTCTTCATTGATGATGAACGAGAAGAAGTTTTGGGGTACATCTTCTTATGAAGAATGGTTCGCAATAGCTGTGTAAAGACATGTGATAGAAAAGAGAAATTAAAGCAATATAAAGATACAAACACAGAAGCAAACACTTCAGTAGCAGATATTGAAGGGTTGATAGTTGTTTCAAAGCATTGGGAAAAGGTGTACCTTCTCCATTCTGGACTCTTGTAGAGTGTCCCTCAAACTCGGAGCAGGTGAGAACCCATTAGCACAAACAAACATCTTCTTAAGGAGGAAAGAAAGAGATTTCTTCCCAATTGCATTCTTAGTCTTCTCTGCTCGGACTTCTTTGCATTTACCAATTATTACACTAATGGTGCGTTCAATATCATCTTCCTTATAATCAGGATCAACGCAAACTGCATTTGAAATCCTTCGACTGACCTCCAAGCTTGAAGGGCAGTTAAGGAATCTGTCCAGAGGGAGATTAGGGTCTTCCTCCTCTTGTTTAGCTGATTTTCGTTTCAAGAGCTTTGTTAATTCCTTTTGTAAGTGTCCAACTTCATCTGGAGTAAACTCTGATAAATCTGGGGATGATGCAGAGGTGGGATTCTGTTCTTGTTCCTGCTCTTGTTCTTGCTCACGGGCAGCAGTCTGAATCTCGGAAGAATTGGCCTTGTCTTTGAGTTCCTTGTTGCCAAATGTCCCAATTGTTAGCAGTCCATGAGGCCAGTCATTGAATTCTTCTCTCTGGGAAGGCTGTTTTGCAAGATCTGTAAACCAATGGCAGCAAAATAAAGAAGAGGGATTAGAGTCTAGTCTCACATTAAACCATGAGAAAATTGGGAAATAAAATTCGATCTACTTTCTTATTTATAAAAGAATCTTAGTCTTACAATACTTATGTTTGAGGAGGTCTGTTTACACAAATATATTTTATTTTATCATGAGTGATCATGTGACCTTTCAGTCAGCATTAGGATCTTGTATCTTAGCACCAAGTTCCCCTTCAACAAGGCTGATTCTAAAATTTTATATAGAAAATTGATATGGATCTTGGGATTGAGTATAGGTTACTGGTTTCACGGCTTTGATATGGATCTCGGTGTCCTTAAACTCGTTTAAGAAATTGGTATGTTACCCCTGAAATCCAGAAAATGGATTGAAGGCAATATGTCGATACAAAAATTCACAAGGTAAGTAAATCTAAGGCTTTACAGGAGCAATTAGCTTCTTTTCAAGGACTAAAAAAGAGTCGAATTCTTCCAAGTTTTACTCTTTTACAGATGAAAGAATAGGCTTGAAACACAAGAAAATATACACGCGAACCTAAACAACCTTCCTGTTATAAAAAGGAGATAATGGGTGAAAGTCTGGGTAGAATCTAGATGTAGGATCTTAACACCCAACTTATTAACTTAGAAATTGGCTAGACAATAATTCATACCTGTGGTCCTGAAAGGTCAATTTCCCCAGTAAAATGCAATTGTACCTTGCACTAACTATGTAAATGATGTTTAGCAGGACCAAGGGTAACTAAACATAAAATACACATCTCCAGAAAACCATGTAGGGCAAAGGTCCCTACACAATCAAGCAAGTATGCTACCTTGCCTGTAACTAGAAGAAGAAAGATGCCAGTTTTCTAGTCAGGGTATGGCCTTGGAATTGAGGAGAATGAATCTATTATACATGGCTCTACTCTAGTTGAATAAAACAAAAATGTTGCACATTCTAGTAAAACATTTTACAATTCAGAGAACTTTTCAGAATCCACAAATATACTATATAGTACAAAACTCAACCCACTTGATTAAAGAAATGTAATTACTTTAATACATATGTAGCCTTTAATTTGGCAAGCCTCAAAAGTCAAAACTCCATATAGCAGGTTAGCAGGTATTGGTAAATTTATAACAACATCAACATTATCAGATTATTCCAATGTTTTTGTAAACTGCTCCTACCATGGAAGGATTATAGAAGAGAATAGACCTCAAACTACCAATGGTCTGATATTACATTCCTAATTAATAAACTACAATTTGTTCTAGGAAATCCCAATATTAAATGTCAAATTTCAAATCAAGTTCAAAATTTGAATATACCATACTACCCTTATTGAAAAGTAGAAGCCAAAAAAAATATTTATACAAATACAAAAAAGAAAAACAAAAAACCTAACAAGGAGTAGGCCAGTAGGGTATCTCAACACATCCTTGAAAATAACCCACAACCAAATGTATCCTATCATATAGGGATAGAAGGATTGCTGTTTGCATGATCCTCATTAAACTTTTGATGAACTACTTAGCAATGATTAAAAAAGATAAATAAATTTGATTTACCATGACAAATGTCTTTTGGAGAAGGCCATAATAATTTTGTAATTTGCCTTGTAATTATTATTAATTTTTACAAATAAAAGCAAAACTCGCCAGCATCCAACAATTATAAACATTTGGAATGCCTTCAACAAAGGCTGAAGAACAAAAGGCTAAGTAAATTATCCGGCCAGTTCTTCCCTTAGATGTTAGTGCACATTAGCTAGAAGTCTTCAAGATTTGCAAGCTAGCATAAAAAGAAAACCAAGGATACCTAGCATATTCCTGTATAAAAAAAAGGAAGAGAGATACTTGGGATCTAAGAGACCCTACTTATGAAATCAAAATCTAGCTACTTAAGCATCAGGACACATGAAGAGATAATCAATCAAACATCTGTAACAGAATCATACATTACGTCGTAAAACCATACTTTTAACATAATGCAAAACAAAGGCTAACCAGAAAGTTAAAAACAATTGTGTTAGGAAAATATGTTTGTTAGGAACATATGGCAAAACAAAGGTTAAACAAACAAGTAAAACGTAAAACAATTTTCCAAACAAGATATTTGTCATATATTCCTTACAAAGTATTCTCCTACAAATTTAGATATAATATTCACAAGCATGTCACATAGATTGAACACTCTCATATATCACCCTTTTTCGATAAAAAAAAATGCTACTATTTGTTTTGACTTGTGACTAATCTTTGAACTCTGATCTCTTCATGACAAGGAACAAGCACCTCATCGGTCAGATATCAAGTCCACAGCCCCTTGAGCTCTAATCTGTCATCTGACCAAATTTGCAAGAACTATACGGGCCGACACACCATCGTGACCTTAGAAGGGCAGTGTAAATCGATCTCCATAACTTTACTACTAGAGGACACCTATGAGAACTAGTCTTGAAACGAAGTAATAAACAACAAACCATGGTGCCCTATTTTTTACTCTAAACATGAACTCCTTTTTCTCATGCAAGTTGCATGAAAGTATGTAGTTTCATGCAAGCATCTTATGACAAAATTAATGCTGTTGCACCACCCATGAAGCCATCAAAGTCAGACAGCCAAGTAGAGAAGCTTACTATTATGTGTGACTGTATTTGGTTTCTGGTTTGCCGGTCTTCCATTAAGCTTGTTTTGCATCCAGTTGAAGAACTGCAATATTTACAAACCAAAAACAACCCTTAGCTTATATCTTTATCTAGCAAACAATAATAAAAACTTGAATGGCAGAGTTTACTACAGCTACTTCCAAGTATCTCTTTCAATGTCCTCACCTTCATTGTCACCAGAATATAGTTTAGTGAATCAAGCTCTTCAAAATCTGTATATTTACAGTGTGTTCGTAGAACTATACAAGCCAATAAGCTTTGAGCAAAAACAATGTGGGATATTGAAAATGAAGTTTATTTTATGGTCAGCTCTACAGGTTAAGAGCTCTCTATTGGTACGACTTCCTAAACAGAAGGTCTCTTTTTCTCAATTCGCCTCTTCACGAAATCTCTCTCTCTCTCCCTCTCTCTTATGGATCTCAAACTTTTTTTTTCTACATTCTCTTAACCTTGTTTTCAGTTATTATACTTTCATAACTCACAAAAGGAGCATATCTATGCTAAGGAACATTCTGTTTTAATATTGTTTAATAGAACAGTGTATTTTTTAAAATATTGCTCCATCTGAGTGTGAGGATTTGTCGCAGGCATGCTTCCCTAGCAATACTAAATGAGCCTTCGTGTCCAAACATTGGTCCTTAGATCAATATAATAACCTATCCCAAAAAACCTTGCTTTCAGCAAAAAATGTTCAAGCACAAACCCCATGAGGTTTACCATTTTAAGATAAAAATCATGCATGACCTCAGTAATGAACCTTATGGAGAGATACATACTATACATGATCACATACTACTTCCGTTTCTTTTTAAATGCAACGATTAGACATTTTTCCTCTCTACTTGATGTCAAATCCTTGCATTTAAAAAGAAACGGAGGTAGTATGAATATCTTAACAAATATCTGATTTGAATACTACAATAGGTGCAAGATAATAGCTACAAATACCGCTACTAAACCCTTTTCATTTCCAATATTGACACAAAATATCAACAAGCTAAGGAATACAAGTCCAAATTGTGTAATCATAACTGATACTTTTATGATAGCAGCAATATCAAACATGATCATCATATACATAACAATAATCAAATGAGACTATTTGACAAAAGTTCACAATAATGTAGAATATTGTTTGAAGAGAACTTTTGATTGAAAGGTGTCATCTCCTTAGTTTCTACTATTTAAAATTTTAGCTGGCTTGAATTTCCAATTATGAAGCAGTTGGATTTACAAGAGATTGAGGCTCTCGACCATGCGGGGTGGAGGAGGAAAATCTATGTGGACGACCTCCCGGAATAATTATTTTGGTTCATGTAGCCGACCCCATTTATGGGAATAAGGCTTTGATTGATTGATTGAATTTCAATTATTTGACACAAAAATACGCCAAATCATAGAAAGACATCATGCAAATTAAAGTTCTACTGGCCTTGAATTGAAATGGAAGAATGTTATTGTATCAACTCCAAAGGTAAGTCTAATCTCTATGTGATAAAGTTTGCTTGGTACAGTGAATCAAATTATTCATTACATCTTATAGGAAATGCAAGCCAAAAGTAATATTTTCTGTGTTCAAAAGATAACCACTGGCTAGAGCAATCTATATCTATATATATTTTCAAAACGTCAAGTGAATTCTTTGTAACACGCCATCAATCAAAGTTTTACAAGTCATGATAAAAAAAAATAGTAAAATTTGAACTCACAACCTTTTAATTGTAATTTAAGATAGAAGACTACCAACTAATCTATGTGATGGTATTATATATTAGTATATTCTCATTCATTAACAAATTATTGTATCTCTAAACTGTTTATCATCAATGAATTTTTTTTGATGCACCTTTATTTCTCCTAATTCTTTCATATTTTCATATTTTGTCAAAATATTTGAATTGTTTTATACCACATAATTATTGAATGATTTTCAGTATTCAACAATTTTATTTTGATTTCATTAAATGAACCGCGGCATTGCATGGCACAAAAACTAGTTGTGTGTGCAAATAACATTCCTTTGATATTAGATGAATAATTGGATGAAAAATAAGTGATCACTTGAAAGTTTGGTATTGATTTTTTGGTCTTGGAAATAGAATTAAAAACCATCTCCATTATCTTTTGTGTGATAAGAGATATTGGTAACACATTCTCTTTTCCAATGGTAACCATTGCCAACATTTTGTTATCCTTATCAACAAACCTTGTGGAATCACCCCCCCCCCCCAACTCTAATTTGTTTCCATTGTATTTCCTTAATTACACCAAACAACAAATAATGGTTTTATTAAGGGCTCGTTTACATTAGCTGAATAAAGATGAACTGAACTGAACTGAACTGAATAGAGATGAACTGAACTGAACTGAATATAATCTGAAGTAAACAAGCCCTAAATATTGTTATTTTCCTTTTTACTTTGTTTCCATTCCATTTTCATTCCTAAATTCATACCAAACACGCCCTAAGTGTAGGTATGAAACCAGAGTTATTCAGCAATTTGCCTATTTACTATCATAAATTTGTCTTTTTCCAATTTTTTCACGTGGTGCCTTTGAGGTTTCATAAGATTCATAAGGTATCTCTACCGTTTTAAAAATGCATTAAATGCCCTCAAGGTTTGAAACAAATGTATCAGATACTCTTTCATGACTAACGAACATTAGTATTTCAATGTATATTAATGTTTTCAAGTAGGTTAAGGTGCTGAGATGAGATTATAAAAGAAAAAGAGTAGGACTTTATCATAAATAAATGGAAAAAAATTATCTAGTTATAAAAAGGGTACGTTGTACAATTTTTTAAAACCTAAGTAGTAATGTATTATACGATGAATTTCCAAAATAATAATATCTTGTGTCACTTAAATCTGATGGAGACCCAATGAAAAAGCCGTTTTTTATAAGAAAAAGAAACATACCAACCAAATCCAAGCTCAAAGCTCAAGAATATGAGTGAGCTGAGAACCACTCCTCTCTGTCATAGTTAACTTTTTATGACTTTTTATTATTAACTTTTAGCTTTTTTATTGGGTCCTATTTTAGAAACCAATAAATAGTACTTTTCACCATGGCTTTAAGATGAAATGAAAAACTAAGTATGAATAATCTATTATGTTTGACTGATTGGCCTACATATCATAATAATCAGAATATCGTTAACCAATCATTAGTTTTGCCAAACACTTATAAAAAGGTTTTAAATAATTGTTCTCAAAATTCAATCACAGGTAGGGTTCAAATATTTAGTGAAACTCCCATTAATCGGTTCCATCAACTTGACAATTCAAATAAAATTCTACATGACCATGTTTATAATTATGTATTTATAAAAATTTAAAGTCAAAATTTAACTCTCAAAATAGAAATGATGCAATCTTAGAGAAACAAAGGGAGTATTAAACTTTTTTTAGTTGTAAAAAGCTGTCCAAATTACCAATTACTAAAGCACTAATTACTAAATAGTTAAAGTAACAAAGAATTATTTACAAATTTATGTATTTTATGGTTTATGTATATTGGATTTATGGTATATTATACAAATTTATATATTTTGTGGTTTTCAACCATTAGTCACCAGACTCACCCACAGATGATTGATGGATGGAATGCGAGTGAGAGTTTTGATGCTCCACCTGATCCCAACTAGATTAAATTTCATCCCTAATCAGAGAGGATTTCCATTAATCAATTTTACCATCCAACAGCCAATTGCAAAACTACAAAGAGGATGATTTGGAAATAGAGCAAGTTTTGAAATAGAGCAATTTTACCATCCAAGAGTCAATTTTACCCGTCAAATATAGCTGTTTAGTGGCCCTTGTTTGACCAATAGAATTGCACAAACTTTTGAAAACTACAAAAAAGAAGCCAGGTAGGACATGACACAGGTACAAATAAGCAGAATAAAGCAATTTGCCTGCAATTTCGAGAAGGTGAGCATTGAATCTCAACAGTAGTATTCTTTTGTCTTATTTAAAGGTGTATATGGATTGAGTTCTGTGTTTTTATAAGACTGAACTCAATGAATCTCTACACTTCTACGGTACCTCAAACCTCAAGGATCTCAGGTAGGTCTGGCGTGGTCTTGTTGCCCTACTTCATTGCCTTTTGTCTCCAAAAAATCAACTCTACATGATTTTAAGAGTGTTTTATTTATCTATTTTTATTCATTTAAAATGTATTAAACTATGTAAAAAAGTATGATTAGATGACGGACTGTCGCCCCTCTTATAATTGAAGTTTTCCAAAAAAAATAAAACTACCCCGCATAGCACATAATTTTGAGTCATCTGGGGCACCGGTAAGATCAATTAATGCCTCTCATAGTTTCATATCATCAACATTAATAATTTAATTTACATATATAATTTATCTTAATTTAACTACTAAATATTTTTTTAAAACAAAAAATATCTAGTTTTCCCTTGCACATTTTCTCTAAAATTAGATCAAACCATCAATTATTGTACTTAACTTTCTATTCATTTTTATTTCAACAATTAAAATATAACATAGGAGGAAAAAAATAATAAGTAATACAATAATTGGCTTAAGGTAATTCATACTCATACAATATTTATTGTATAAATTAAACATTTTGTTTACAACCTCTGATCTCAACCTTAAAATGCATTTTAAAGGATAAGAGTTTTTATGACAAAAAAAAAAAAAAATCCTCCCACTAAAAAGGCTTAGATACATTACCAAGCTCTACTCAATTATTTATATATATATATATATATATATATATTAAAAAAAAAAAAACAATCGAAAAACAACCTAAACGTTGTTAGGCATTAATCATTACAAGGCATTTGGCACAAATTTTAAAACCTCAAAGGCAAATCATTACAAGCCATTAATCATTATTATAAAGTCTAGAAAACCTGGGGAAACATCTTTAGTTTACAAAGCGAAATTCTTTTCAAATCTTACCGATATTTGAAAATCTAACTCTATAAAAAAGCTAATTTACCAGTATTTTGTTATATTATTTTCTTATCCTAATATTATGACACCTAATATAACATTTATATAAAAATCCAAAAACCCTCCTATTTTCCTCTTGGTATATCCTCAATCATTGATTTAGAAATAAGCTCTGTATTTCTTACAAAAAAATGGAGAGAATCTTGGCTCAAATTTCTAACAGAGAATACATAAAGATTAGAACCTAAAATAACCTCCAAAGGCTCCAACAGACCAACACAAATCTTTTATTTTTCATACAATCAATCTCTTCACCCAACACCAACTACATAAGAGCACCTGACTCAACCCATTCACAAGGGCTCAATTGTATGTCCAAAACATCACATGCCAGCCAATGTAATCACCATAAGTACTCACGGCCCGTTTGGTAGCCGGTTATAAATTGAGTTAGTGGGAATGAATTTATAACTAAATTTGGAAGGAAAATCATAATCCATTCTCATGGTGGTGCTAGCTTTACTCCAATTTATCTAATTTTATTCAAAAATATCCATTCCTATCTAATACCACCCTTCCACTTGGTAATGGATGGTAATGGAAAATAAGAAGAAATTTCAAGTTTGGGAATGAAAAATATGTTTTCCATGAGGATTTTCAAGTTTTTCCTTAACAAATTACACTTTAAATCCATTACCATTACCACAATTCATCACCAACAACCAAACGGGCCGTCAAAATATTGTGTGGAAGCTAAGAGAGGGATAGATAGGGAAAAGAGTTGCATGATCAAGACCCTAGTTTTATTGTGAGCCAGAACCTTGGATTCATCTTCCATGCAGTATGGGCACAACCTAAGTTAGTTAAAGCAAAATTGCTCAATTTTCTTAAACCAATCCCAACTAATAATTATCTATAATAGTCCCAATATTTTTAGAAGACTTGCAATATTTAAAAAAGTTGTTTCCTGTTCTCCATTTTTGTCACAACATCCCTTTTTGGCACGTATTTTTTAGGAAGAGATTGCATTTATAAATTAGTACTCCCTTTGTCCCTAAAAGATTGTCCCATTTACTTTTTCTCATCTCCCGAGACACATCTTTAAATGAAAACATCTTGAGATACATATAATAAAAAATTATAAGCATTACATATTAAAAAAGTACACATCGAGCCGAATCAAACAAGATCTCATTTGACTATATTTTTTCTTACATGTATAAAATTATAGAGAGTCAAAGTTACCAAATGAACAGTAGCAAAAGTCAATATGGGACAATCTTTAAGAGACGGAGGAAGTACATTAGTAAAATAATTTATCACCGGCAAAGGGGTACAAATGATGCGTGTTGAGTTCGAGAATTGGGTTACTCAACTTGTTAGCATCTTGAGTCGAGCTAAGATGATTCGAGTGTTGACCGAGTATGCCTAAGTCGATCTTTAAACGAGTTTTGGCAAGTCGACCGAGTAATTTTCGAGTAACTTGTGAATTGCTTTAAATCATTAACGATCGAGATATAATTTTAATGAAATATTAAATAATTTCAAAAAGTTATTAATTCAATTATGTTTCTAAGATACATAGTATTATATAAAATTTAACATACCGAGCTTCTCGAAAAATTTTCAAGTCGAGTAATGTGTTGTTCAGCTCGACTCATTAGAAACTCGAGTTAAGCCTACTCAAGTCGAGCTTTGATCGAATCGAACCTTGGGTAGCTCGTGAATTGTCTTGTCTCTTAAACAAACCTATGTAGTTGTATAGTTTTGCACATGTTTGTGTTAAAATTATTACTTTCTCTATCCCTTTAAGTTTGCTAGATTGTTCTATGGTTTTGTTGTCCAAAAAAAATAAATAAGTTTGCTACATTTGTTTTTACACATTTCTCAAAATACAATTTTGAAAGATTAAATCTTTAGATATATATAATGAAAAAATCAGAAAACTTATATATTAAAAAAGTATACATTGAGCCGAATCAAACGGGATCCCATTTGACTATATTTTTCTTATATGTATAAAATTAGAGAGATGTATATTACCAAAGAGATGTATTGCGGCTAATATGGAGTGGAAAAAGTAACTTTTTAACCCGATAACATCCATTCAGCTTTGAGCCCCACCCACGAGGCCACGTCCGCCACGACTCTTATCACAGAAATACGTAACTAATACTGCTCAGGGAGAGGAGTCAAGTACTCAAGTGAGAATGACTTCAGTGTTAGTGCATTGGAGTCCGATCCTCACACTAGAGTAACTAGACTTCACTAGCCTACAAATTGAAAAAATTGACAAATGTTCCAAGCCTAACCCGCAATGTATCAGCCAGTATGAAGAATGAATGAAAAGATTGAAATAAAAACAAAAAGGAATTAATGAATGAAAACTGCCAAGAAAAAAATTAGAATGAACGAATGAAAATGCATAAAACTTCGATGCTACAGAGATGGGACAAACTAGATAATGTGATTGGCAGACACAAATCTGAGAAGGGACGACCTGAAATAACTACATAATACGATTATACAGTAGTCAACTATCAGGTTACTAGATTAACAAAATTTTAATCATACAAAAAAGTAAATCCATTAGGTTTAAGATTGACACTAATGCTGAGTATTAAGTTAATACAATTAAGCTATGTGTAAGACATTCTGTGGTTAGAGAGAAAGCCTTCAAAAACAGAGCCTAAAGACAGGTTAATAATAACCTAACTAATTAGATTAAAAAAAGCACTCGGCTTTAGTATTGACACGCAAATAACAGTACACTAATAACAACAATTATATTAAAACCCCACCATTAAGCCATGTGTCAGACATGCTATGGTTGCTAAATAGCATTTAAAAACAGAGCTTAATAAGATACTCCGTATTAAGCAGAACATAACCAATAAGATTAGCAAGAAGTGAACCAAATGAAAATATTCATATTAAAAACCAGGGATTTTAACACTGAAATCGAGACCGTTTACCCTGGAACTTCCCTTCAAAACCCAGATAACTAAACCTCGAGATGCAAGAGATAGAATGTGTTAGAAAAAGGAAGAGATCATAAAATTGGGGGAAAATATTATCACATATACCAAGAAAGAAATTTGTAGACTTTTTTTTTAGGCAAATGGGATATCAAATACATGTGACAACTAGTAGGTGTACGTATCTGTAATTTTATAGTATTTCGGAAAACACACCTTGTTAACTCAGAACAGGAAATAATAAGCCTTACTTTCCTGAAATGGAATCTCCACCAGCACAACGGTATATTCAGGATACCTTATTTTCAATGGAAAAGTGGTTGTAATTATAAGCATACAACTTTGACCATCTTTATTTTCATTGGATCTTTCGCAGTAAAAATAGAGATTTATTACTACTGCCACCAACTTGATCATCTTTGTATAATAAGTTTATATTACTAGTAAAATAATATAATCAGCATACGTGGCAACCAGTACATCATGTAGACAAAAGCTTAGAATATGTTACTTCCAAATTGCCAAGGGAGTCCTAAAAAGGAGTAAAAATCAAGAGATGAGGAAGTCACCTTGTGGCCTTGTGGGGATGGCCCGGATTTTGCGGCAAACGTAGTTCCTTAATTGGTAATGTTAAGAACTGTAATATTAGGCAACTTAGCATTAGAGCATTTAACAATCAAAAGTTCATACCAATATTTCTATTGATATATATACCTATAATTAAAATGCCAAGTGAATGTATGGTATTTTGCTACGTCTAAAAAACAAGAATTTTTTTTTTTTAAAAAAAAGCTTGATGCACGTGGATGGCCGATTATTCACCTCATGCCTAATTTTGAATCATCACCTCATAACACAACTCACAAGTAAGTTGGGATCCATATATCAACAACAAGCTTGAGATCAGAATCATGCCCAAAATAAAAATTAATTAAACCCTATAGGCTAATTTCTAAAGATGGCACTGGGCTGTGTGATTTTGTGCTTCGTGCTAAGCTCATGTGCCTGTGGGCTGGATGTAATGGCCCACAAACTAGCCCACTGCCAACATGCTTGTGTCGTGCCATGCCCTAGTTTTGAAAGGTCGGCCAGACACAAGCCTAACCCACATGCATTTGTGTCGTGCCTACATGCCCTTGGCTAAATTTTAAAAAAATTGTTGTAATTTATTGCGCCTCACATAGTAGTGTATCATGTTGTGCTCATGCTATGCCGTGCTTTTTTCGTGTTGAAATGTGTCTTACTAAAATCAATTTACGTGTAATTTTGTTGCATATCACCAAATTCATACCATTTTCAAAAACATAACTGATGCTCATGTTGTCATGTACAACTCTTATATTTTAATACCAGGAAAAAAAATATTTGCTAGCTTGATTGATATTTTCATATCAAGAATTGCTTCTAAATTAGCTAGATTACATCTTCAACTCTTGATATGGCCCTTCTATTTTCAGCTTTCCCCCTTTTTTTGCTCTGTGCCTTTTGGTTTTGGATTTCATTACTATTCTTGGTTGTAAACATATCTTAGGATTAATTTGGATTAACCCTTGCTCGCTGCAGCTTCTCAGCCTAGAAAGTCAGACACAAGCAAATCAAATTTAACTGTTTAACTTTCTAGGGATAGAGTAGATTGTAGAAGGTTCAATAAGCAAAGGCATAATGATATTTCAGATAACAGTAACAATTGTGCAAAGTTCGAGTAAGATTCTTCTTCACTAACTACCCCCCCTACAAATTCCTTAGATAACAATTCAGAGGGACAAGGGCTATAGTCAATGAGATGAAAACAACAGAGTCAGTAAAGAGCCACAGTTAAAAATCCTAAAAATGTTCTCCATAGTGGGAAGTTTGAATCACTGAGGATATAGGAACAAGTAACAACAAACAAGTGGAATATGAATTGCTAGTGTCTATGAGTTGTCTACAAACAATTGCTACCCTAACATTAAAATCTTAAATTCATCTTTGATCAGTTGTATAATGCTCTCATAAACTATGAAAACCACCCAAATAGAGTACTAAAGAAAATATGATTTTAAAACAAGTATAAAAATCATTTATTTTGAAACAGCCTCAGAACTTTCCAGTTGATCTACAGCCCAACTTAAGCTCTGTTTGTTCCGGAGGAAAACATGTTTTTGCAAAATGATTTTCTCCCTTTATTAATTTTCCTTTGTTTTGCTAAGAAAAAGAAAACGATTTTCTCAAGGGTGAAAATTTTCTCTTTTAAAAAGGAAAACCATGGTGGATTAAACCCTTTCCTTTCTGCATTGGTTATAGATGAAGTGACAAGGCCAATCTAAGATGAGATATAGTGGTGTATGTTGTTTGCCGATAATACTGTATTGGTAGATAAAACTAAAACCGAAGTTAATGCCAAATTGGAGCAATGGAGAAAATGGCTAGAATCTAGAGGCTTTAAGCTAAGTCGGACTAAGACTGAGTATCTGAAATGTCATTTTGGGTCACAAAGGGAGGCAAATGATGTTGTAGTGAGGTTGGATGGGAAAGATTTAGCCATGAGTGAGTGCTTTAAATATCTTGGGTCAATTATCCAAAAGAATAGTGATATTGACCAAGATATGGCTCACAAGATTAAGTCGAGTGGCTTAAATGGAGAGCGGCCACAGGAGTGTTGCGCAATCGAAGCATCTCTTAAAGTTGAAGAGGAAATTCTACAGGACTACTATAAGACCAGTGTTTCTCTATGGTACAGAATGTTGGGCATCGAAATAGGAGCACATTCAAAAGGTAGGGGTTATAGAGATACCGATGTTGAGATGGATGTGCGGAACACTCTACGAGATAGAATCAAAAATGAAGATATGCGCAGGAAACTTGGTGTTGCAGATATTGTGAGCAAGCTAAGAGAAAATCGAGTGCGCTAGTTTGGACATGTAACACGTAAACCCCATGGAGCACCGGTACAAAGAGTGGAAGAGTGGGATCGGGGAGATTTCAAACGAGGTAAGAGGAGATCGAAAATGACTTGGTGGGAAGGAGTTAGAAAAGATATGAAGCAGATGTATTTATAAGAGATTGAAGCTCTCGGTCGTAGGGGGTAGAGGAAAAATTTTGTGAACGACCACCCGAGATAATCATTTTGGTTCATGTAGCCGACCCCACTTATGAGAATGAGGCTTTGATTGATTGAGAATCATCCAAAAGAATGACGATAATGATATTGACCAAGATGTGGCTCATAAGATTCAGTCAGGGTGGCTTAATTGGAGAGTGGCCATGGAAATATGGCACGATCAAAGGATCCCTTTAAAGTTGAAGGGGAAATTCTACGGGACTGTTATAAGACCAATGTTGCTCTATGGTACAAAATGTTGGGCTTCTAAGGAGCACATTCAAAAAGTAGGGGCTATAGAGATGTGGATGTTAAGATGGATGTGCAGGAACACTCTACGAGATAAAATCATAAATAAAGTAATCCTTAGGAAAGTTGGTATTGTGGACATTACGAGCAAGCTAAGAGAAAATCGCTTGTGTGGGTTAAGACATGTAAGACAAAGACCCCATGGAGCACCAGTGCGAAGAGTAAGCGGAAGAATGAGTCGAGGAGATTTCAAACAAGGTAGAGGAAAACCAAAAATAAGTTGGTGGGAAGGAGTTAGAAAAGATATGAAGCAGATTGGATTTACAGGAGAATGAGGCTCTCGATTGTAGGGGTGGAGGAGGAAAATCTTTGTGGATGACTACCGACAACAATCTCTTTTAGTTCATGTAGTCGACCCCACTTATGGGATTAAGGCTTTGATTGATTGATTGAAAAAGGAAAACTATTTTCGTTCTTTAACCAAAGTATGCCACATTTTCCACCTTAATCACTACTTTTGCTTTGTTCTCTACTCTTCTCCTTCCATTCTTTCTTTTTTTCCTTATATTTTGTTATCTATTCCTACACTTCTACTATTTTTTTACTTCTATTTTCTTTCCCCCTATATTTTCCTATGGTCAAACAAACAAAGAAAAATGTGTTTGATAATCAAGTTTTCCATCAAAACAAATGAAGCCTTAGTGTTACAAACTTAGGTATTGTTCTTTTGGACTTAATTCAAGGCATATTTAGTCCAGTTTTATCTAGCTCTTGATGAGTCTAAGATTTTGTTCAATCAATTCGGTTCAGATTAATCCTGTCCAAAAGAATAGGGTCTCAATATCTCCACACTGCAATAGGAAGTTGCATAGAAAAGTTTCCAAATCTAATAAATAAATAAGGGTGCAAGACAACAAATTTCCTCCTAACCCCAGCATTATGCCGGGATATTTCCCCCCTCCCCTTTGGGTTAGTAGTTCTGTACCAATTAATGAATTGGTGGTTTCCTTACCTAATTAAAAAAAAGTATAGAGCAAGAACTTTAACAATTTGTTGAAAACATACGCCTACAATAAACCTATAAATTCTATTTATGAGTCGAATAGAACTGAAAATCTATCTAATGTTCAACCAATGTTGTTAAGCTAAATTGAACATTTTGGACAATATGTAAAAGAACAAGCTGACTAACAGAAAGTAATTATAAGGATCTACACAGAAAACAATTTGCACACGGGACACTACAACCTTAGGCAGGTAATAAACTAGTGTAAGGCATCTATTTGAGCTCGGCTTGAATCTAAATACTAGAATATTAGTTAAACCTGAATTCGAGCTTCAAATGTTTAGTCATTTGGTAATAACAACTTTGAAGATATGATTAAATTAGACTTCAGCAATTTGCCAACCTAATTAAGTACTAAACTGCATTAACAATCATCAGGGTGATGTCAAATCAAGCGCCTAGCTATACTTTACAAGTTCAAAAATAATCCTAGTAAAGTGCGTATTCAAACTTTTAAAGTTATCTATATAAGTAAAAACACTATCTATATGTAAACATGTACTCCATCGGTAACATATTAATTACAACGAATTGACATAAAGTTGAGACAAAAAATGTCAAATCGTTGCCGTTAATTTGTTACGGAGGGAGTAAAACATAAGTTTCGAATGAAGATTAAACCTTGATGAATGCAAAAACTGTGCAATGTAAAAGATGTCAAAAACTAATTCAAATGCAATGAATTCAATTTTAGAATGTAATATTCCTCCCATTGTCATAAATGGGAGCTTTGCCTACTTATACCCCCTTCTACTCTTATCTTCAAACCTATTATCACACAATTGGTAACTTCAAACTTTTCTAAAAAAAATCAAGCTTAATTAGGCCCCTTTTTAAAATTCAACAAAAGGATCTACTCATAAAAAAAGAAGTCTTTGCAAAGCTTCTCAATAGTTCAACTATATCATTGTCATGTATGAGAGCTTTGCCTACGTGTATCCCCTTCTACTCTTATCTTCAAATCATTTATCACACAATTTTAAAAAATCAGTTTAATTAGGCCCCTTCTACTTTTATCTTCAAATGTCGGGTCGTGTCGACATGGGTATGGCAGGGGGGAGGGACGAGTCCGAGCAGCACAGCTTTGACCTACTTTCACTGACTAATATATAGAAACTTAGACTAACAAAATTTTGCCAATGCATAACTTTGACCATTAATACACAATAATCATTTCCTCATGAAGCAAAGCCTCAACAAGAACATAGCACAACAAGACTTTTGGTCACAATACGTTATAGCACACACCAAGCCATAGGTTAGGTGTGGGTAATTTCAAAGCACAATATGTTATTATACATGACATAAATATTTTAAAATTTGAACTAGGAACACAATCGTGGCACGATACTTTATGCATGCGGGGCTGACCATTATACACATCAATGATTAATAGGTCAGATCAGCCTATTAGCCACCTTACTCAGCCTATGAACACTTGGATTCAAAATAAACAAAGGAATTGAAAGTTGAAACATAAGAAATAAGAATGGATATATAAATAGTCAATTAGTCATCTTTCTTATGAATATGATGAGAAGTTACACAAATCAAAGAAATTACATAGGCTAGTAATTACTAGATCCACAACTTCTTTCATCTCCCTTGCTCAATTTCATAAGCAAAACAAAACAAATAAAGATAGATTGTCACTTCTCAATAATTGAATGATTCCAAGCGTGGCCAAAGGAAGCAAAAGAAAATAATACCATTTGTTTAGTAAGAGAACTTTTGGAAGGATGTTTTTATGCCTTTCAGTTGACTAACCCACCTTTTAAGGTATCTAGAATTGTTAATGGTGAAAAGAAGCCGGCAATGGGGTATTTAAGAAGCTATGAATAGGGCCACGGATGCTATTTCTAAGAGTTTTGTTGAGAAGAAAGACACTACAAAAAGGCCTTTGACTACATTGATATAAGATGGAAATGCCAGCTTCATCGACCTTTGCATGCGGCCGATAATTGTCCTGAACTCATAACTTGCCTCTTAACTATAGATGGGTCACCAAAACATTCTCATAATAAGTAAGACCCAACTCGACCAACGCAAAACAGTACAAAACTATCAAAATTCAATACCAATAAGTACTTTTCATAAGTACTTGAGACCTAATAAAATGAGAATAAATAATTCACCCATGGACAAGAACTCTTCCAGCCAATGGTCTTTGTAAAGAATCTACTTAATACGAAAGCAATATTATAACTCTCGCCCATCAACTTAAGGATTCAAGATTCAACTAGAATTATAAATGTAAAAATCCTTCATACTATTACGTACCCTTGACCACTGAGATATGAGATTAAAACTTACATTGTTTTCTATTTGGTATGGGGCATTTGCTAGATGAATATTTCCAATCGAATTCTTTAAAAAAAAAATTAATGGGTTGTACAAAAGATATGGGAAGCACATACACCCATTCACCCATAAGAAGCTTTAGATGAGACTGTTTCCTTCACTACTTCCGTAGAGAATATGCTAAAACACCAGGAGGACAAATTCTATCATGGAGTAATTGCTAGCGATTAAAAGGCATTACTATACGAGTTTTGTAACAAATGAGAAGCAAGAAAAAGAGGCTGTGAAGAAATTTCTTATCCTATATGCCAATGTGGAACCTGAGAAAGTTAATGGAAAGCAATTGGAGTTTGAGAGATTAAAAATTGTTGAGGATCCAATAACATCCTTAAACCAATTTAGATGACATTGTTATATGTGTTCATGTCAAAAATTAGCGATCTAAAGTGATTTATGTTTCAATAAAAAGAGAGAGAGTAACTAATTCATGAAGTAGAATCACAATCACTTATGGTGAATTCAACCCCATACATCGAGTGGTTTGTTACTCTTACAAGAAGAAAAAAAAAGACAATAGATTCATGAATACTTAAGACATCTTTAGCTAAATACCCTTTTCTGTTGACCTTGTTCTAACACAAAGCACAAAAAAAATAGGAGGTTTGGTTTGAGGCACAAATACCATATTTATTTGCATTTCCAACACTACTGTCCTCAAACGTCTAGCTTAGCTAAATCAAATAGGAGGTTTGGTTTGAGGCACAAAAAATCACATTAAGGAAAGAGAGAAAATGGATCCAAGGATGAGAAGAAACAACAACAATCTCAAAGCGTAAATCCCAAAAAACGGGATGGGGATAGTTCTCTTATTTTAGCAGTAAAATGCAGATATACAAGATTTCTCAAAATATTGCTAAATGTGAAAAAAAAAAAAAAAACTTGCACATAAATATTTTAATATTCCCAAGAAAAACTATCTCATTTCCCAAAAATCAGATGGCCACTCGTGAAGGCTTTTAATGGGAAAAAGAGAGAACTAGACTTGATAGTAACCTACCATAATATAACATTCCATTAGAATTTCTTGAGGAATAACCGAGGAATCCAAAATAATAATAGGGAAAATAATTTGGTAATGTTCTGCGAGTGTACCTTCACAATTCATCATGCCTTGTTTCTTGTGCTTCTGTAGCCAGCAAAATCAAAGAAAGAATAAGAAAATGAGTTAGTAAATTCCTAGGCATCAAGTTTTATTTAAGTAATAATTACAAGTCACAAAAATAGGTAAGATAAATGGCTCCTTTTCTAATTGAATAAACAGGTTACACAAAGGATATCACAGTTTGTTCAAGTTTAGTCATGTGGATACTATCTAAATCTTAAGATCATCAGAATGGCTCATAGCTTATGCAGTTATGCATCCTGGCCCAACATAGGCTTATATGAAAAATACTAGTAAAGGACTAAAGGTAGCATATCCAACTTTAGTGCAGAGCTATAAGGTTTTTTAAGCCCGAAATCATCATCCGCTGATTGCAGTATACTAAGCATACTAATATCTAATTGTATTATCAATTACCTTTGTGCCCATATGAACTAGCTGACAGTAGTTACTTAGAGCTATGGATTATGTGCTCCTTCCATCCCTAAATAATAGTCTACATATCAAATTTTGAGACTGTTCCCAAAAAAATGGCCACTTTCTAAATCTAGCAACTCATGTTTTGAAAATTTCCTCATATTAAATGAAACCTTTAACTAATAACTTCAAATAACAATTACGTTGGTATGATGAAGATATAGAACTTCAAATAGTTAAAAGTAGTTGTGGACTTGTGAACAGTGGTATCTAATTCTTATCCAATAAAACTACTTCAATGGCCCTATTCAAATAACATAAGCAACCTATTATCTAGGGATGGAGAGAGCATGAGATAATATTTACAGTTTGACTCCAGCCTGCTAGGCTGCTACAACCAAAGAAGATAGTATATTTTCAAAAAATTTGCCTGCATAAACATATTTGAAAAATCTAATAAAGAAAGATCTCGTTTTAACACCTCGGACTAACATTTAGTTTACATTATAATCCATTGGTTGCATAAACCAAAACACTACATAAGCAAATGCGGAAACGCTTAGCAAGAATAACAAGTTTTAGCACTGCAGATAGCATGTCTTGACTGTATAAAAGTGAGAAAGAAATAGCTGTTGACTTGAATGAAAGAGAGCATCAAGCTTACCAAAGAAAAACGATATCTCCCTTGCAGCAGATTGAATAGAATCAGAGCCATGGATACAATTTCTCTCTGTGCTGATGCCACACATTGCTCTAATACTGAAAGCAAAAGGATAAAGTTCAGAAAGACAAGCCTAATTTGACAAGATCATATGTTCTCTCATAGAAACAACTGCACAATCACACCAGCACATAGCAAGCCATTTTTCAATCCTAAGATAAAAGGCAATAAATTTGTTGTGTGTGTGTGTGTGTTGGGGGGGGGGGGGGGGGTGGGGGGGGTGGATCAGAGAGGAAGGACTCTGCAGAAACTAACAACCTCTGAGGATGAGTGACCTTCGCTTTCTCTGCATCGGTGGGTCCAATCAACGTACGCCAGTCAGCAACTGCATTGTCCTTCTCAAGAATCATTACCAACACCGGACCACTGTTTACATAATGACATATTTGTCAGAAATGTTACAAAATTCAACAAGTATGGAGCCAGGCCACCCAGCCTATACAATCTCCTCTCCCCACAACCCGTCCCCCCTCCTCCCCACTCTCTCTCTCTCTCTCTCTCTCCCCCCCCCCCCCCACACACACACACACAAAAAGGTTGTGCATGGGGGGAAAGAGTTTTCTCAGATCAATCTTTCATAGACATAATATTGGGCTCCATAACATTGTTATATAAGTAGAAGAGAATCAGCAAAAGGGGGAAATTGCCCTTTAGCTTTAGCCTTAACAGACTTTTAAGATTGTGCACAGAACGTCGTAGAAGGTAGGGTTAACCATTCAAAACATTGTTGTTTTCATTGTAAAAATTGATCAAAACAAAATCAACTCTAAAGCTGCTATATAACACTTCATTATATATTAAAATATGTGGCATTTAACTTTTGATATCTTGATATCAATGCTTCAGCTGAACTTAATTTTGAAATCTCCATAAATTTTTTGCACAAGATGAAGTACAAGTCGAATGAGTGCAAATTAAAACTTTGATAACTCATAGATTATAATAAATTGATCCAGAATCCCAGTCTTTCAAGTGGCAAAAAAAATTTTAACTCTCCTTTAAAGGGCATAACATAATTTGATCCCAAAGGTTATTCCTGAGGGAGCTACAACAGTTCCAACAAACTTGAAAACCAACAATACCCCGACTTTAACACTCATCCTCTATGACTCTATTTCTATTAGTCGTAACTAGAAAGTTTTGTCAGTATTATGTTGGTAACAAAAGCTAAGTAATATCGCATTAATGATTGATGATTTGACATAAAATATAAATTTTAGCTGCGTATAGCAAGGAACAAGGGGAGTGTAAGAGATAGGCAACTATGGGGAAAAATAACAAATCTCCAATTTAGTGTGCTGTAACCTAATGACTAAAAAGTCTAATTCAAAAAGAATAATCACATACCTCATCATATACTCAATGAGACTGCGGAAAAAGCTTTTAGAAGAATGTTCAGCATAGAAGTTCCCTGCACTAATCTCATCAAGCTGAATCCTCTTCTCCCTTGTAATTCTAAACCCATAGTCTATAATTGCATTTTTTATTTTATCACTGTAGTTACCATAAACCCCATCAGGCTTTATAATTGCTAATGTTTTCTCCTTCTCCCTTTCACCGCAGCATGAAAACCTACATGATTTCACATGCCTGAGATACTTAAAGCAAATAAAATGAACAATTATATGCACCAAAAAAAATACAGATTAGAAGAACATTGACAATTTGACACTACCCAATCAATACTATGAGATACCAAAACCAAAACAGCATAAAAAAAAATTAAAAAAAAAATAAAAAAGCATATGCTAATTCACTGAACATGAGTCCTGTCTGATGGTGTACTCATAACAAAAGGTCCATTTCAACTAGTAGCTCTTAAAGCATCATTTCTGTGAATGCTATTCTGATCTAAGTGGTCTTATTCTGTGTCCGAATTAGTTGATTCGAATTGGAATTGTCAAGTTATCCATAACTTTTTAGTCAAAACATATTTATTTAGAGATTTCGCACAATCCTTACTATGTCCACTCCAACTTAGTTCAAACAAACTATGAAGCAATTTGCTAATTACAGTCCGGACCACGACAAACACAATGATATCAGCACAGGACCTCAAGTGATGATACATATAACAAATGCAGGAAAGTGCAAAGGTGCAATATTATACTGCAGATTCAAGTGGTAAATTCCCCACTAGTTGGATGCTACACTCATCTACTCCATTTCTACTCTATGAGTAAACCATCGTCCTAATTACCCATTAGGTGATTGACATTATCTAAACATTTCCCATCAGGTGATACTATGCTATCATCCTCAAATACATGTCATCTGCATGAATGGTTCTAAGCAACAGCCTTTAAACAAGAGTCAGCAAGGATTATTTACACAGATGATTCTGTAAGGATTGAATCAAAGAATTAAAACAAAAAATTATCAATCAGACATTCATATGACCAAAACCACTTCTTAAGTTCTTATCATGTGCTTGATCCATCCTGGAGTAATAGGAAGCATACAACCTTCAATAAAGGCACCTGAAATAAGCATACAATATTCCTTTTTTAAAGGGCATCTTGTGAAATATAATTTTACCATTCTCTAGAAGAAGCTAATTCTTATATACCCCCACGCCACATTTGCCCATCATTGCCATCAAGCTTTTAAATTGATTCCTTTCTCTTACCAAGCATTCAAGCCTCCATTTCAAGACCAAATTCATATGCGAGCTGTAATAATTAATTTTTAAAAAAAAGGCATTCCAGAATCCAGATTCCAGACACAAGTAACTGAAGTGGTCAACTCATTATGAAACTGAAGTAACTGAAGTGGTCAACTCATTATGAAACTATGCAAAGTTTCCGGACAACTACGAAACTGTTCAGATTTCGTGTGCCTAAAACAATTGTATAATAGAGTATAAGCTTATGGTTGAGGCCCAGAAATATGTATAATCTATCATTGTAGACGCCAATCCCTATCTCAAAACATATCAAATGGTAGACAAACAACATCGACCACAAAATAATTCCTCGTGGTGACACCCGAATGTAATCACACAAACGCTAAACTCTATGTTTGATAGTGCTGATCATTATGGAATTACAAATAGCAAAAAGCGTTTAAGACTGGAAATTTACCGAACATCAAATCAACAATGATAATCATCATAAAAACAAAACGGAACCAATCATCGTATATGAACTACAAACATTTCATCATATTCAGTAATCTTATAAATCGTCTGTCGAGATGAAAATCAGTTTTAAAAGGTTGCGGCGAAACACAATGTTAATTCAGCAATTCGACTAAGAAATCATTAAGTAAACGACGAATCCAGGAACTTTTTAGCATAATTTAGAAAAGAGAGAGAGAAAGGTGGAGAGTATAAAATTTGGAAAATACCTGGTTAGACGAAAGGCGGCTAAAATGATGAAAATGGTGAGAATTCTGTGAAAATTTGAATCCATCGATCATCGATGGAATTAGGAAATATATACTATAAAAGAAATATGGGGAGTAAAACGGCTCGGCTCGGCTCTGCGTATCAGTGTGAGTTGAAGATTATAGGTTGATTTCGTGACTGCAAAGACAAAGCTGCGAAAATTAAAAAAACATAAAGATTGCGGGAGCGGGAAAAATAAGAAGTTCATCTCAAAATTTCAACCATGCCGATTGCCGAACACTGGATGTCTGGATTATTAGAATAGTGGAATTATGGGTCCATTAGGGTAGAAATTGGTGTATGGTATATGTAAGTGCGTGTTTATTGGTAATCTCAATTAGAATTAGAGTCTGAATGTAAGTTTTATTTGAGTCTTTAAAGATAATCTTATACAAACTGAGTCTGAGTCTAAATGTAAGTTTTGGTTTTCAAAACACTACTCAAGACTCGTGGGCCCCACAGAAATAATTTAATTTATTACATTTTGGATAAATGAGTACTCAAGACTCGTGGGCCCCACATTTTTTTATATGGATAAATGAGTTTGTATTATAATCTTTGGATAAAGTATAAAAAACTTGTATGAATCTGAATTGGTAGAAATTAGTGGAAAGCTGATGTGGTAGAGTCTGAATTATAAGAGGGAGTCTGAAGGATAAACATGCCCTAAGTATAATTTTGTTCAAAGGACTAGCTCTTAAGGCTTCACAATTTTAGTTACGAGGTTTTGAGTTCGATTCTCACCGCACTCATTTGTAAGTATTCCTTATTATCCTCTTACAGATGAGTGTGTCGATGTTAAAATATTTGTTAACAACATTAATTTGACAATAAAATTAATATGTTCCCAAATAATTTTAAAAACGTTTAAATAAATATTTTTTTGATTTCTTTTTTAATTTAATTTAATTTTTGTCTTTCGCTTATAGATAGTAAGTATATTACAAATTGAATGAATAATTTTTTTCTCTATAAATAACAAAATTGTCCCAACTTAATTAACAGTTATGAAAAAAAAGTAAATATAGTGTGGTAATTCAAATGGACATCACCACCAGGGTACCACCTAACTCATAGCATCAAATAAAACCTTGTTAACAATGAACCATATTAGTGCATTCCCTCCCTGACTCACTTTATATGTTAGAAATTATTATTTACATTCAAGAATAATTTTGCTCATTTTATATTTTTTTGCTCATTTAAAGCAATAAAACATTCGATGCACATATATCTACGTACATCCGAATATATAGTAGACACATTGACTATATGTATAGCTCAAAAGGTGTGCATTTTTTTTTCTAATAAAAAAAAATTATACGTAGTCAATTACAAAACTCTCATTTCTTCATCTCTAATTAAAAAAAAAAAAAAAAAAAAAACCCGTTGACCTATATTTTAAATTTTCAATATTTAATACTTTGTTTTATCCTTCCATCCAAATTATTCATAGGCTCAATTTTCATGTTAGTACTAAAGCCCCAAAATCTTTAAGAGTAATATATATTAGAGAAGGTATTGTGTCAGACGGAAGAATGCAGTAGCTAAAAACATTGACCTGAAAAATTAAGATTTGACCTGGAAAAATAGTGTCTAACCTGAAAAAAAAAGGTCTAATCTAGAAAAAAATTAAGGTCTAACCTGAAAAAAAATAAGGTCTAACCTGGAAAAAAAAAATATGACCTGAAAAAAATAAGTATGACTTGGAAAAAATAAGTCTAACCTGGAAAATTAAGGTCTGACCTGAAAAAAATAAGTCTAACCTGGAAAAAAGGTCTAAATTGGAAAAAAAATAAGGTCTAACCTGTAAAAAAATAAGTTTAACTTGAAAAAAATAAGTCTAACCTGGATAAATAAGGTTGGACTTGGAAAAAATAAGGTATAACTTGGAAAAAGTCTGACCTAGAAAAAAATAAGGTCTAATCTGGAAAAAAAATAAGTAAAACAATAAGGTCTGACCTGGAAAAAAATAAGTCTGACCTGAAAAAAATAAATCTAACCTGGAATAAAAAAAGTCTAACTTGGAAAATTAAGGTTTAACCTAAAAAAATAAGGTCTAACCCGGAAAAAAAGTCTAATCTGGAAAAAAATATGTCTAACCTAGAAAAATAAGGTTGGACTTGGAAAAAAATAAGGTATAACTTGGAAAAGGTCTAACCTGGAAAAAAAAAAGTCTAACCTGGAAAAATAAGGTTTAACCTGGAAAAAAAATATATGTCTAACTTGATTATTCCCACTGGTACATCTGAAAATTTAACAAATCACACTGGTATACCTAAGTTTTTTAAATTCCCAATAATAAACCTGAGTTTTTGACAATTCCCAAATGTGACATTTATTAACCAAAAACGTTAATTACTTGCCTCAATTTATGTGCAATCGGTTTGTGTGACGAATAAATTACACCATCAAAGGTTTTTGGGGCATCTTAGCCCTTAATGGATCAAATTTGAGGTGAAAATTTGCAAAAAACAACAATATTCATCTTCAAATGCGTGCTAAAAACTAAAATAAATAGTAATTTAATGGAATATTATGTTTTTAAACGGAATATTCCTTAAATAAATAGTAATTTAATGGAATATTCCTTCTAAATATTATGTTTGGGAATTGTCAAAAACTCAGGTTTATTATTGAGAATTTGAAAAATTTAGGTGTACCAGTGGGATTTGTTAAATTTTCAGGTGTACCAGTGGGAATAACAAAAAAAAATAAGTCAAACTTGGAAAAATAAGGTCTAACCTGGAAAAATAAGGTCTAACCTGAAAAAAACTAAGTCTAACCTGAAAAAATAAAGTTGGACCTGGAAAAAAATAAGGTCTAACTTGGAAAAAAAAATAAGGTCTAACTTGGAAAAAAAAAGTCTAACCTGAAAAATAAGGTTGGACTTGGAAAAAAATGAGCACTAACCTGGAATTAAACAATAACAAGTCTGATCTGGACAAAATTTATAACTGATTTTCAGGTGATACAAAAATATTTTCAGGGGATACAAAAATAATTCCAGGTTAGAAATTAGGTATTCAAGTGAAGGAGTGGATTAACCATTACAACAGCACTAGATTGCAAAGACAAATTCATCTTCTACACATTCAAAAGCGGAAGTATGGAACCCAGCAGAATCTCCATTAAACACATCAAGAAATCCACAAATTCTTTGCCTACCGTTGCTGTTGTTGGCCCCCGGTGTTGCGTCGTCCGTCCCCAGTGCTGCGCCATTTGCCATCAGTGTTGCTATTGGGTTGTTCGTGGTGCTGTGTAATATTGGTCACAAAGTTCATAGTACAAAATTTACTGATAAAAGGAAAACAATGGTCAGATTGATCAAATATTCCGTATTATAATTGAAGAGGGGTGTGTGTAATAATGATGATGATGGAAGAATGGGGTCAAAGAAAAAAAAAGAGATCAAGGGATAAATCCGCAAATTATTATATGGTCCCAGGACCACGTAGCTCTACGTGGTCCTTTGCCAAAACGACGTAGTTTTAGAGTTAAAAAAAAATCTGTTTTAGGTTTTTATGTAAAATCAGTTTCTAAATTCATGGAAAAATCAGTTTTTTTGTAAAATCTCTTATTATAGAATTCCTACTTTCAAGGAATTAAAAGCAGTTTCTTAATTCATAAAAAAAAATCAGTTTTTTTTATACGTAAAAATTAATTTAGATTTATGTTACATTCATTAGTTCTTTATTTAGATTTATGAATATTGTTTAAAAAAAATATGAATATTGTATTGGTAGGAAATGAATATTGTGTATTATTTGTTCAACATATTATGATTTTGCATGGGATGAAGATTTTGTTGCAAAATGTATATTCAGTTATCGCAAAAGTGAATGTAAATTCAGGTTCTTTGTGGTAAAATGAATATTTAGTATAACAAAATGAATATTCAGTATTAGAAAATGAATATTAAGTTTAGTTGGTGCAAAGTTGATGGTTGGTTCAGGTTCTTTGTGATAAAATGAATCAACATTAAAAAAATGAATATTCAGTATTAAAAAATGAATATTCGATATACAATAATTAATATTCATTTCAGTTGTTGCCAACGTGAATGTAAGCTTGGATTTTTTTGCGGTAAAATGAATATTCAGTATTAAAAAATGTGAATATTTAGTATAAAAAAATATGAATATTCAGTATTAAAAAATGAATATTCATTTTAGTTGTTAAAACTGACTCGCTGACGCACGAGACCACAATTGTTCTATGTGCTCCTGGGAGCATTGTATATTGTAGTTTAAATAATTAGTTTTAAAAAAAAAATGAAGCTTTTAGTTTTTTTTTTTTAAAAAAAATTGTGGTTAAAAAACATGAATATTATAGTGTACAAAAATGAAGATTGATTAAAAAAAATAAAGATTGTAGAGTAAAAAATGAAGATTCGCAGGACCACAAAAAGCTACGTGGTCCTGGGAGCACCATATAACAATTGGGATAAATCTCTCTTAAAAGCTTAATTGAAGAAAGGACTAAAATGAAGATGGAAGAGAGATGAGAAATAAATGTGGGAAAATAAAGTGATGTAGTGATATCCACTAGTTGGAAAATGATTTAGATAACTTTTGTTGTAGTCAAAAGTTCAAAAGTTAAATAAAGAGTGATGTATTTTTTTAGCTGTAGAATGCGAAATGTTGTGGGCCTGTAGCTGATAATTATGAATGTATTATATATATACAATTAAAATTGATCTTGTTATTTGATAAATTTGATAAATAGGGCATTGATATTATTTCACAACTTCTCCATTTCCTGATTTAATTTGAGTTAAATTATCAATCCCAAAATGAATCACTGCAACAAACTTGAAAATTATATATGCATTGACTACGACTTCCACATTTTTTAAGAATGTTCATGTTCCTTCACAAACTCAAATTATTATTTTTTAAAATCCTAATCTCATGGTCTTTTTTCAAGGTATAAAAACTCATGTGACAATTACTTATCATTTTAATATTCTCTTTCTCCCTCACTTTACCTTTCTCCTGCCGGTCCCTAATCATCATAAAACTAATAATCTAATATCTTATGACCACTAAATACTTAACCGGAAGACTAAAAACAATATTCCTTACTCCAACTAAGTTCAAATCATTAAAACAACGATGTTCAGATAAACACAAATTTTTGGCTGAATTTGGAATGCCAAGGGTTTTTTTTTTGGCTGAAAAGTATACAAAACCCGCACAAGACTCCTATTTTAGGAAATTATTTTGGCAGGTGGGGCGGGGGTCGATCCCGTAACCTCAGGGATCACAGGGCACTTTGAAGTTTGAACCAAATGAACCAAGTCACTTCGACATTAATATAGATAGCTACTAGTTCTCAGAATGGATTAGATCGTCCATTCACAATGAAAGTAAAAAAAGTATCAAACACATTTCTTGCTTATGAATTTGCTTCAAACTTGAGCTAAAAACAATCATCGCAAAGATCAAAACAACAGCTGACACACTGAAAACATGCGAGGGCAGCACATATTTGGGAAACCGTAATTACACATCGATCACTCAACGTAGAGAATGCCTGTATGAAACACATGCAACAGAAGCGATCAGCCAGTCGGCCACAGCATCCGGCAGCAGCTTTAACTATTAACTCTGTTGTATCTGGTGCTTTCACAATCACCCCTGGAGGCATATTTTCAGCTGTCTTGCTCAAATCCCCAAAACCGATACCCAGATTCTGCAATAGAACTATTCTCCGACTCCCAATCATCTTCTGCAGGCTACTTTTGTCATATGATTCTCTCTGCAAAAGTGGCACAAGAAACCAGGAATTACAAGAAAAAAACTGGCTATGGTTTCTATGACAGAACCCTAGACACACTGTATTTTGATTCGGTTGGTTTAAAAAAAGCAGGAAAAGCTAAAGAGAACAGGGGCCATGTCTAAATATAGAGTCATACGCTTCAATTTTGTGTGTATCTATGTCTGTTTGTGCATGTGTCCGAATGTGTGACAAACAACTTCAGATAAGAATTCTTCAGCGTAAGAAATGCTAAACACTACTTAAAATACTGGAGAAATCCAAACCCGAACAGAACCAGAATAACCCGATTCAACCCAAACTACTCGGATTCTCCGCATAAGAAATGCCGCACATGGTTGAAGAATGAGATGTTTCATATTTCCATGTTCTTTGCTTAATTTTCAAATTGGTTATCCAATCAACAGCGTAGTATTGGAGACTTATAGAGAAATTCCTTCAATCCAGATACAAACTTATTCCAAAAAAGCATAGCTAGATTTGCGTCTTGCAAGTAGCATGTGGCCACCAACTATATCATCTATAGTTGTATTTCTAAAAAGTTTCCATAATATTGCTTAATCTCTGTAATGAAGTAATCTCTGTAATGAAGTATAGCTGACAAATATAGATCATCCACTATGTTACATGGACTCTGCTATCAGACAAGGATATGTGTCCAAGTGTCGGACACGTAAATTTTATAAAAAATATGAATGTTTTTGGTTCAAAATGAAGTATCCAAGTGTCATACCAATGTCCAAGGATCGAGTGTCCGACACTGGTACTTGGGGTGAAACAAAGAGTCCGGGTAACATAGATCATCCATCACATTGAGCTCCTACAAGGCCTACAACTCTGTTGCACTCATGATTTTCTGAAACCTATCCACCAAACTAGCTTTTTAAACTTTAAAAGTTTAATTAGCTAGCAAAAGGGTGATTCTAAATCTATACTAAAGTTGGGCTATCCACATGAACAGATAAACCTTGAATGTGCTACAGCGTTCATATTGCACTCACAAAATCACAGGTCCAGCAACTTCCCATCGTTTCAAATACTTCAATCCTTGGTGCCAGCATTGAGGATTCCATGTTAATTCTGGAAAGCCACTACCAAGAAATAATAGAGCGCAATGGGAAAAATAATAATTCCTTGAGGAATAAACTTTTAAATTTGCCAAAGTGATGAAAAAAGGGCGTTCGTTGAAGAACACTAGTCAAATATCTTGGTCTGTCGAACCCAACTGCAAAAATGCGTCCTTTTTTATTTTCATGTTACTACGATACATAGTTTTCTTTTTTTTTTTAAGGAAAAATTGTAAAAAATAAGTCAACCTTTAGTTGAATTGCTCAAATTAAGTTAAGCTTTGAATTAACTCAAAATAAGACAACCTTGTATACACCACCACTCAAATTAAGTTTTTTGGGGAGTTACCTGCTGAACAGGTCACATTCATTAAAACGCAAAAAACTCCCCAGTTTTTGCCAGTCATCTCTTTTTAGTCCTTTCACAAGAAGAATATTAAGAAAATCCATTTCCACCATGATCAAAGCTATGTTCATCCTCTATAAGCACTCTCGTCATTTCTAAGACTTCTATACTGATTGGATTAACACCCTTAGATCAACTCATCTTCCTCTTGTCCAGAATCTTCTGTCTTCGTCTGCAAATCCTCTTCTCCGTGCTACCCAACTAGATTTTCTTCATAATCACTACAATTCTTATTTTTCTGCCGTCGATTGTGCTTCGAATGGCGATGTTTCTCAGCTCCTCTTCCCTAAATGGCGAAACCTCCTCGTTTACCCTTTCTTTGGTTCAGTGATTTTTCACCATTATATTTTTTCACTAATCTCCTTCAATATTTCCCCGATAATGATGACAGTGACAAAAACCATGAAGAAAAGAAGACGGGATCTATGGGTAAATTAAATCTTGGAATGCCTAGAATAATGTTGATAATTTTTGGGGGCATTTTGTCGATCAGGTGGAGTGCGGTTTAAGATTGATAGCTCCCTCCATTGTTGCGCGTGGTAAGGATGTTCAGGCTTCGTTGGTTGAAAAATTGGCTGTTGAATGGAAGGAAAAAGGTGAGAATTTTGAGTTTGATTATGTGGTTCAGGAGTTGGTTGATGAGATGACTAGTTTTTTCTTGGATGCTAATAGATTAAGGGGTGTTCTTTCTGATATCATGGGAGCTTTGAATGTTTATCAAGACAAAATTCAAGGTTGATGTCTTTCTCAAGGATGCAATAAAAGGCTCCATATTAACAATTATTGTATATATATATATATACATAAACCTTTCTTTTCATGGGTAAAATGTTGATGTCGATTTCATACTTTGCTATGAAGAAAGTGCTAGTTTACACAGATTGAATTGAAAAAAAAAAGCAATCTCATCATTGCTTGACCATACCTTGAGGACATGGAGCTCCATAGAAATGGAGAAGAGGAAGAAATGGAGAACAGGGAGAAGAAGGATAAATGGAGAACAGGAGGGAGAAATATATCACAGAATGGAGGAGCGTCATACAATTTGCAAGCTAACCTGGAAGAAAATAAGGTTACCTGCTGTAACAGGTTCACATTTGATCTAGACTTAATTTGAGTGGTCATATATACAAGGTTGTCTTATTTTGAGTTAATCCAAAGCTTAACTTGATTTGAGCAAATCGGCTATACGTTGACTTAATTTTTACAATTTTTTCTTTTTTTAATGGTGGCACAATGAGAGGATGTCACACATTTAAGGGTATCAGGGGTATACTCCATTCAATAGAGCACTCAACATGCATTCAATAAAATATTAAAATTAAATTTTCAAAAAAAAAAAGTTTAAATTAAACTATTTCATTATAATAAAAAATAGGAAAATTTGTCAGAAAAGACCTTATAAAACATTCATTTTGTAAGAAAAGACCTTATAAAAAATTTGTTGTGAACATGGACCTAAAACAAAAAAAAAGTTGCAATGAGGGACCTTACCTCTATTTTCCGACGTTGACTGTGAATTTCCGGCGTTGACTCGCTATTTTCCTCCAATTTTCGACGAATCCTTTTTTCTCTATTTAACATTTCCTTTTCTTTTCACTATAAATTCATTTTTCCTCCACTCCACCTCGATTTTCCCTCCTAAATTCATCTACATAAACTCGACATTAACACTTCCTTCTAGCATCTAAAATTCTCTTCTTCTAAATTTGGTTTCCTCATCTCTTACCCCCTTAAATATGAAAAGATTCGTGCAAAATTGGAGGGAAATAGTGAGTCAACGCCGGAGATTCACAGTTAACGTCGGAAAATAGAGGTAAGGTTCCTCTTTGCAACTTTTTTTTTTTGTTTTAGGTCCCTGCTCACAACAAATTTTTTATAAGGTCTTTTCTCACAAAATGAATGTTTTAAAGATCTTTTCTGACAAAATTTCCTAAAAAATAATTAAAAAAATTTATTTGAAGATTGATAGGATGAACTTTTATGGTTTATTTTTGGGAGGAAAAAAAATGTTTCATTCATGGAGAAAGAAAAATAGTAGTTCTTGAATGAACCATTTCTCTTTTTCTCATGATAGTGATTGCTCTAAGATTACTCATCTTTAGAGACAAAACACAGTGATAATGTATCAGTCAAATAGTAGTGATGAGTCGGAATGCATGTCAGTATCTTATAAAAGCTGAAAGGTGCCACAAAAACAAAACTGAACCTTAGTGATTGCTGCTAGCCTTTAGTAGAAATATCAATCCCTAGGGGTAGAAGAGGTTATGCAAAGAGATGCTTAGCATAGGACCTCACAGTCAAACATACAGGCCTGAAATTTTTCAACAATATTGATATTCATGTTTCTTTAATATATATATATATGATAGATAATTAGATATGGATTATATTATAGAATTTTTTTTTTAGAAAAAAAATCGGACATTTTCCTATTTGTGGGCCCAATTAATATATAATCAACGCAGGGCCCCAAAAATTTTAAGACGGCCCTAAATTCAATACAAGAATATGATCCGATTCCGACCAATCCAAAATGTAAGGATATTGAAGATGTTGGATTAGATTAACAGAAGAAAAAGGTTCAGATTCAAAACCAGATGCTGGTAAATATGTGAGAGACAAAAATGATGCCAAGTATCAAACATGCTTAGCCTTTTTGCTTCTAGAAGAAGTGTCATCATATGCAAATTGAAAATTACGAAAGAAAATTTCACAGGGAACTTCTTATTTGACGAAGAAAAAACACCTTGTACTAAACATTTAGAATTGCGGAACTACCTACGATTAATCCATATCGATTTGCCATATGCCAATATTGAACAAACCTTGAATTATTTTTCTATGCTTGTACTCTCTCTATTCCTTACTTAGTTACTTCCATACTAATGTAGAAAAGAATCCCAGTAAACGGTGTAGTTGTAATAGCTTGCGGAACTAAGTAAGGCAAAAGAAGGTAGAAATGGAAAATAAATTCACAAAACAAGAAATATTTTGAAAGAAGAAATAATTTAGGGAACGGACTCAAACAGAAAGAAAGATCAATTTTATAAAACATAGGAAAGGAGAGTTTACTTGAATGCCAAAACATCATTATGCTGCTGTGCAATAGATTACTTAATCATTTTAAGCCATAATTTCACTAAAAGTATCATGACATAAAACACTACTGAGATTTAAAATGTATGTTATGAAACCCTTGCTTTCAAATGAAATTTATGACTTGAAATACTTGAATTGTGATTGTTGGGCCCCACGATACCACCTGAACTCCAACATTAGTATGATATTGTCTGCTTTGAGCCAAGCCCGCACGGATTTGTTTTTGGGCTCCTTCCCAAAAGGCCTCGTACTAATGGAGTTTGTGGACATTAATAAGCAAGACAACACTTTGTTATTTTTCCGATGTGGGACTTGGATTGCAAACCCCAACAGTGATTAAGACTAACATATCCTTATTATAAAGGTGAATCAAAAAATTGAAGCACTACAATACATACCCCTTGTATTTTGATGTTATTTGGTCCTTGATTCCAAGCATCTGCCTGAAAAAGAATCATGCGGGTGTATTCTGATGGAACACCTGTTAACATACTAACCTCTGCAACCTGTAGGAAAATTCAGAAGATATAAAAACTAAAAAAAACATGCAAAAAGTAACACCAATGGCCGTAGGTGATAATATACTTTGCTGTCAGAGATAAATTTATTCGTAAATTTGCAAGGAAAGTCTGAAGTCAATGTCCAAAAAATTCAACTCTATTATCAAACACGTGTTTTTCGTTAAAATAATAATAAAAAAAAAATAATAGTAATACTAATACCAAAAAAAATCTCACTATAAATTTCAAAAGTGATTATGGATGACAATAAAAACTATGAAAAAAATGAGATGACTGGAGGCGCACAAACTAATGTTTACTCTCATTGTCATTATTGCAAAGTGTTAACAGTCTTTTAACACCTATCACACAAGCCCAATAGACCACAATTGAGTTGTTAACATGATTCTTTTAGTATGATAATGTGCGGGGTACTAGGCATTGAACCAGACCCTGTTGCAGGTCACCCAAAGACCAACACACGCATTTGTAAGAGGAAAGATAATGAATCCTCACAAATGCGCCCGGTGAGAATCGAACCTAAAACCTCGTGCCCGAAATTCTGAGATCTTGACCACTAGGCCGAGACTTCATCCTCGAGGTGTTAACATGATTGCATATACATAAATACACACTAGATTGTCAAATAGGTATATATTCTAACCTGTCTCTCAACTTCCTTGCTTCCCAAAAGCCAAGCTTTTGCTGTGAGTATGTCAATCTGATTCTGAGCAAACACCTACCATGGGAGAAAACAAAATAAAATTAGGTAAAAATAAATCACAAGGACATGTACTAAGAATGTCCCATACATTCTCATTCATAAACAGACGGATTATACTTATACGGACCAAAACATCAAGGCTAAGAATAAATTCGTTTCACCAAGGCACAAAGATAAAGTAAATCAGGTCATTCATGCAACATGATGACAACTAGTTCCTAACTTACTAGGGCCAATACATGTCCAAAGAAGTTCACTTCTAAGAAAAAAGGCACACAGCACAATTTTTAGGGTGTGACAAGCATAAACTGTACAAAAGAAAAGTGCTAAAACGAAACAAATCAGCAATCAGCATACAAAACCTAGAAACTTTTCAAAAGAAAAAACTCGAATATAGAAGAAAATAATCGAAGCCAAAAAAAAAAGATAACACCAAAAGCTTAGACGAGGATTATAAATTTGTAGTGGCGAAGATAGGAAAGATTAACAGTCACGGAACTAAATATTCATGTGAAAACAGAGGAAGGCATCAGAATTGTGACTCAATCATTCTACCCCACACCCACACCCACTCCATCCCCACCCCCCCACCCTCCACAAAATCCAAAAAAAAAGGGAAAAACTCTTGTTAATGTGCTATTAAAAGAATAGAACTTTTAATAATGACCAAAAATATTTTGATCACATGCAAAACTGCCATACCAAATGCAATGGAAAGCTCATATAAGATGCATTTCAATAAATGAGCCAGAAAGGAGCAAAATAACAACAAAAGATCTGTTTATTTACCTTGCCTAGCGGTATATCTTTTGTCTTCCGTACTGTAAGGTCCGTTGCAAAGTTACTCATATCTGCCAAAGTACCATGTACACGAAGAGAATCTGGTAATATACCTTCGTATCTTCCTGATATAATCACTGGGCATCCACTTGAAAGGTCTTGAATTCTAGGTGGATACAACTGCACATAGTATGTCAATTCAACAATGATAATTGGTTTGAACAAGGGGGAGTGGGGGTGGGGGTTGAAAAGTTTCATCTAAAGAACATAAGGGCATAATGGGAAACTATCAACAGAGCCAGCTACATTCTTAAACATGCGTTGCATCTCAGCAAGTCCAACCACAAAAGACATCTTAGTTATACCTAGAAGGAACATTCAGCATTGAGCAATTAGAAGTTGCCTAAAATGAGGCCGGGTTTTTGATGCCTTTGCAATCATCACTCCTTTTATGTATAGGCTTGTTTGTGTTGTGCCTTTTGAGGCTTTGTTCTTTGAGCGTTAATATATATCTCTTACTTTTCTCCAAAAAAAATAAAAGCATTGAGCAATTAAGTGAAAATGTTAACAACTATATTTTTTAACTGCTATTCTGATTATTTTTGGGCCTTTGAATGTACTCCTTCCGTAACATATTAACTGCGACGATTTGACACTTTTTCTCTCTACTTGATGTCAACTCGTTGCGGTTATTTTGTTACGGAGTGAGTATTAGACAAAGAACCCAACCTGTAGTTAATCTGAAGTTGTAATGACTAACGAACCCGTTTCAACCCGTAATTAACCCAAATTCAACCAAACCGAACCGAAAGCAACCTGACCCAAGTTGATCTGAATCGAAATTAAACAATTAAACCACACTTGCAACCATCCTGACCCGACCCAAACCCAACTCAAAAATCTAACGGCGCCAACCCACATTGGCCCGATCTGAACACCCACTTTGACATGACTAGCTATAGCCATATTAATTTGTGGTAAAATATAGTTCTGGACGTATTCATCAACTAACATTAGGATGCATTTGTCAAAATTTTGGAGTTGGAATAATGAAAATATTAAAAGAAGAAGAGGACAATAAAGACCAGGATGAAGATTGGAAAAAGGTTCACATGTACATGTGTAAACTATGGAGATGAAATCTTTTTTTTTTTCAGGGAAGGAGAAGATGATATCCCAGTTGGAGTAAACCCTGCCCATAAAGCTCAAATACTATTATTTTTGTCCATAAGCACAAAAGGCATGTTGCCCTTTGAGCATGGGCGGAGCCACGTTGGAACATGGGGGGACAGTTGTTTAAAAATTGAAAACAGAATTTATTAGAAACGGGTTAAATATAATTCGAGTGTAATAATAAGTAAGAAGAAATAAGCTGGCTTAGTGGTAATGCAGCATGTATATTTCCCATGAAGCATGCAATCAAATCCCAGCACACTCTTTTTTTCCCCTTTTTAAAAATGGCATGCGTCATTGCGTGAGCCATGAGGTGGTACTCCAGTAGTTTTTGCATTTAAGTGTTTTGTTTTATCCTTTAGTTTTTTTTTTTTTTCTTTTTATAATTTTTATAAATTTCTCATTTCTTTATGTATTTAACTTGAGTAATTATAATAGTTTTCTAAAGGGGTGATTATCAAGCGAACCGAACCCGAACTCTGCTTAGCTCGGCTCGTGTTCATTTAAATTTAATTGTTCAAACCTTGACGAATCGAGTAGTAATCAAGCCAAGCTTTGACCAAGCGTTGACCGAGCCCTTATCGAACTGTTCATGAACATTTTCACTTAATATTATTCTTAGTTTTTCTGCTCTATTATAAATTTTTTAAAGATGTTTGTTTTTTGAGTTAATATTTTAACAATAAGACTATTAATTTATTTGATATATAATAACTAGAATAAACAATTTTATTTATATAACATATTATATTATTTACATATATAAAAATTTCATCGAGCCTTTTCACAAGTTGTTCGAGCCGAGCTTGACACAACTCACGCTCGGCTCGTTAATGCCTCGAGCCGAACTCGAATCGAGCTAAAACAAGCCGAGCTTTGACTGAGCCGAGCTAGAATTCTTCGCGAACAGGCCAAGCTCATTATCACCACTTTTCTTGATTGATTAAGATGATAGAAGAATAAGGGCATTTTGAATACTAAGTAAAACGGGGGCTAGATTTAGCAGTTCATGTTTTTACATCAGTAAATTAATATACATGTGCTAATAGTTTGATAGTTGGACTAATTGGATACGAAGGATGATTTGTATATGAAGAAAACACATAAATTTTATTTCATCATGTTGTAAGTAAAATAACCTATTTTATGCATATGGAAAACAAATGTAAGATTATTTTGAGAAAATAATATAATAGAATGGAATATTTGGGGCAGATTATCAACAGGTGGGAGTATAAAAAGTTAACTTTTCCTATTTTAAAAATATCATGTAGATTGTAAGATTTTTCGCCTTCTGGACTTTAGAATGTACTTCGTATAATTTAAGCATTAAACATTTAAACAATTTATGTGCTGTAATAATTTTTTTTGTATCAAAGTGGCTGGTTTTTATTTGAATTCATGAACATTTACATTTGTCCCCCAATTTTAAAATCCTGGGTCCGCCACTGCCTTTGAGCACCATTGATTAAGCCTCACCAGTTGTAACAAAATAAGAATTTGACAATGAGAAATTAAAGTTCTGCAGTTGTGAATTTGTGATGCTTGAACCTTCTAAATCACCTGAGGAAACGAAAAAATGCATCTGACCTCCGCGCCTAGTGATCATGAAACCTATCCTACCAAATCAAGTGAGTGTTTTACACAGCAACCAAAAGGATTGTAAGTTGCTGTGACAAACTTTCTTTTCACAAATGAACTTTTCATCAATGTACATAAAATTGAAAAGTTTCCAATTGCAGCAAGCAAAATGAAAATGATAAGAGACAATCTCAAATCAGAGAATGACTTAGAAAAAACTCTGTTGAAAGATCTTTGTGAGTATCTTACCGTGAGCGACTTGACATTGCTCAAGCCATCAACTTCTATATTTGAAAGAATCATTTCCGAAGACATTGTGCAAAGCCTCTGCAGTCTAGGTGTAATAGAATCTGCTCAAAAAGGCAACAAGGATTTAGAATCTGCTCAGGATGTTCACCACCTCATTACTTTGTGGTGAAATTAATTCACGCGTGAAGCTTTCTAAACATTTGTGCACATGGTCAAGCATCAAAATCAAATTGGTCAATAGTTTTCCATTTCATTTTAGAACCTAGCTAATGCACTAGAAGATAAGGGCTTTCAATTTGTTCATAAACTTTTTTTGTGGAGAATATATGATGTAGATCCCGTAAGACATCAAAAACTCTCAAGCTATGATAAAATAAGACATTCGAAAATTAGAAAGAATTCAAAGAAATCACACAAAAATAAAGGGATAGCAGCACTCTCGATAACAGTCAAAAGTAATTAATTAAAAGATAGTGTAGGTTTTCAAGAGCACTCCAAAAAAAACTCCAAGAGCTTCAAAAATATCTCAATAATCTTAGGAAATCTCCCTGAAAACCCATATTGAACCATTGCTCATGCATCAATATATCCTCGATTGTTATAGTAGTTAGAAAAGAAAAGCTGGGAATTAGTACTGACGCTCCGGTATACAAGTGAAATGACAGGATGGTACTCTTTTTTTTTTTGATGAAGTGTGATAGAAAGTTGTAAAGTTGTAGTTCGTTGCAGTTATTTCTAATAATTAATTGTCGTAAAAATTGTAAATTCATTCACCCGTGGTTTTTCTTCCATTTGTGACATATGTTACTGTGACAATTTAGAAGGCACTGGGAATCAAGTATCAACTCGACAGGGCACCCAGCAAACCTGGAAACAAGGATCGAATCAGGTATCAGTTAAGTATTGGATTTCAAGTGCCAAAATCTGGAAATTCAGTGGGAATCACAAAGACACAATTAATATTTAGGCAACTCTTGAGCTCAGAAGTATGGTGGTTTGGGTCACCTCAACTTTTTTATTCTTTCACCTTTTCTTTTAAGGAAATTCTAGTTTTTTTTTTTACAACTAGTTTTTTTATGTGATAATGTGGGTGATAGAGTAATAGCAGGCCTTGAACCAGGCCCTACTAATTGTCACCCGGCCCAATTTGGCGACATATGCATTTGAAAGGGAAAGATAAGAAATCCTCACAAATGCGTAAAGTAAGGTTCAAACCCAAGACCGCAAGTTTGGCGTTCGCAAGACTTAACCAGTAGGTTAAGACTCGTCCCTCAATGGAAATTCTTATTACGTAGTATACCTATATACATACATATATATTATATACAGTCAATCATTCAAAAACAAAAAAGTAGACTCAAGACACTCTTTAGACATATCTATGTAATAATCATAATTTTCAAGCACAATCAGATCCTCCAACCCCTACCCAGACACGACACCTAAATCCAAGTCTAAGCAACATCCAAAACTAATAATAAGTAATGTATAAGCAGAGACGAAATAAAATAATTGATGTACTTTAAATAATTTAAAAAATGCTAAGATTCTAAGTTATATAACATAAGGATTTGGTTATAATATTTATTTCTCATATTCCATATATGGGAATATCATTATGGAGAAAAATAGAAAGATTGCATGAGAAATGGACAAATTAAACAAAGTAGGGTTAGGTGGGAAAAGAATATGCGTATAATGAAATGTTATCACGTGTATTAAGATGTCAAGTTGTCAACGCCTTTATTTTAGTTGATAATTATAGAATCATAGATTTGAAATCTTATTCAATCGTGCATTAATTTAAGATTAGAATAGTAATTTATAAACCTGATAACTGAAACACTATAAACAAATCAAAGAAGCCAAGCATGTAAAAGATGATCAAAAGTTTACCAGCATCATAGGCAACGTCATAGTGGCCCTTAGCAATTTGTGCCAACATACGTAGGAAGTAGTGATTACAATATGAACCTGCAACCAATCACCCAAACAAAGAATGAACCTGGGAACAGGTTTTAGAATCATAAATCTACAATCTAAGTTTAACTGGAAATAGAAGTTACAGATTGGATGGGTGACCTCTTAGGAAGTCCCCATGCCGTCACTTTGGGATTAAGGTGCAGCGCAAGAAGTTACAGGTTGGAGCAAGGTTATAAAATAGATAAAGTGAACAGGAAACACTCCATAGCCAATGACAAATTCAAAATTTCACAAGAGATACATAGGGGTATGCCATAAGGATATCAATCTATTTGTCTCCTACAGTCCTACTTTCCTAATATGAAACTTTAGAGTGGCTTGATACAGCAAATCATCATTGATCAAGTCTTCATTAAATAAAATTTGAAAGCATGTGAGCACTTGAATAACAAGATAACAAACGTGGATGTTGAAGATTTAAAGTGAAGCATAAGCACATGCTCAAAGGCACTAATATGATAATTTTACACAGAAGGCGCATCATTCATAAAACAGAAGCCATAACCTACATCTGATTTATCGTAATTTAGTTGCTAACAGGCAGGCTGACATGCTCGTTACCAATCAATTGGTGGATGGAATGATATATAGAAAAAGCCAAAAAAATCTCTTCATAATACCCTAATATAAAACATAAACATCACTTTAATGTCCTTCTAGACCCCAACTTGCAAACAGGAAAAAGGGAGGCAGGGAGAGAGAGAGAGAGAAAAAGACCCCTCTATAGGTCATATCAAAGAACGATAGCATCATAACAGAAGTAATGCTAACCTATGCCAAAGGTAGAAATACGAAGGAAAGGTACTTTTCCTTCTGTTGAGCCAAAATCTTGCACGACATTACAGATTTCTTTTTCATTATCAACAGCACCATCAGTAATAAGAAATATAAGAGACATTGAGCTGCTTTCATGAGACATCATCTCTAGTGCCTGCATAAGCAACAAGCAAGACAATGCATTAGTGTACAAATGAATGCACAACTTGACAAGTGAAACTGCATAAGTGAGTAACACTACATCATCAGCAGGTTCATTGTACTTTCAATGAGACATAGCAAAAACCAATCCAATCCAAGCCTTATTCCCATAAGTGGGGTCGCCTGGTCGGCTACATGAAACAAAGTGATTATTCCGAATGGTCATCTACAAAAATTTTCCTCCACCCCCTACAATCAAGAGCCTCGATCCCTTGTATATCCATCTGCTTCATATATTTTCTAACTCTTTCCCGCCAAGTCATTTTCAGTCTCCTCCTACCATGTTTGAAATCCACTGATCCCACTCTTCCACTCTTCATATCGATGCTCCCTAGGGTCTATGTTTTACATGTCCAAACCAACGCAAGCGATATTCTCTTAGCTTGCTCGCAATATCCACAACACCAACTTTCCTATGGATATCTTCATTTCTGATTCTATCTCTTAGAGTGTTGCCACACATCCATCTCAACATCTACATCTCTGTAACCCCTAGCTTTTGAATGTACTCCTTAGAAGCAACACTGGTCTTATAGCAGTCCTGTAGAATTTCCCCTTCAACTTTAAGGGGATGCTTCGATAGCATAACACTCATGTGGACGATCTCCATTTAAGCCACCCCGACTTAATCCTGTGAGCCATATCTTGGTCAATATCTCCATTCTTTTGGATGATTGACCCAAGATATTTAAAACACTCGCTCATGGCTAGATCTTTCCCGTCCAACCTCACCACAACATCATTTGACCCCCTCTTTGACCCAAAACGATATTCTATATACTTAGTCAATGAGTCATAGCAAAAACAATAAAACAAAAAGGGACAACAACTTGATTCAGACAATACACTATGACAGTGAAGGAATAGCTACTTTTCAACAGGATATAGTGTAAAAAGTTCTTTCATTGGTGATGGACAACATAAAAGGAACAGCCAATAACAACCAAGGACATTTTCACGTACCAAATTATAAATAAAAATTGAAGGAAAGCTAAAAGATAACAGAAGTAAAGTGCGAGTAGTCAATATAATTTGTTGCTAGAAAAAATAGAGAACCTGTTTCATAGGGAGCAAAATATTTGTATCTCCCTCTGGAACCAATTTTATACTGATCCACTCACTGGCTCGTTGTAGTGCTTCATGGGTTGCCAGTTCCATTGATGAAGAGAATGAACAACTTTGTCCATTAAAAGCTATGATGTTGAAGAAATCATCTTGGTTTAACTCGGACAAAAATTCCAAGACTACCTTCTTGACATTTTCAATAGGAGCCCCTTTCATGCTACCACTTATATCAACAAGGAATACTACTTTCCTCCTAAAAACCTAACATATTCACAAAAAAGAGCATAAATAAAAAGGAAAAACTGAAAATTCTTCAATCTTTAAAAAAATGAGACATTTTTAGACCTGGAAGGCTAAGCCATTGGTAACGGAAACAAAATCGTGAAATTGACCAGCAAAAACAAAGCTGATGGAAGAGTTCATGTCTGATGAAAGCACACCTTTCTGTTTTGGGCTTCACCGGGGAACAGATAAAAGGCAAACATTTCCCTTTGATCAAAATCATCCATAGCGGGAGAATGCAAAAGGAAACCACCATGTATATCACCAGAAGAGACCTGAAGAGCAGGAAAACCATTACTTAAACAAGCATGATACTTGGGAATTCCATCATTATAAGTCATATATGCAAGATTCTATATATACCATCTGAGAGGGCACAAATGTCTTACAGTATATGAAAATTCAAAGTCGTTCTGTGACCAGGTACACACTTCTTCTTCATACATGAAACTATATTTGCCAACCTGACGTTTCAGTTCCTTAAAGATCCATAACGTAGTGTTAGTACCTTACCAAAAATATTACATAAAACGTATTAATATAATAGCTGCATTAAGCAACACGAATATACCTTCAACGGGTGAGTGGTAGCTTTGCATTTAACTTCTGTATTAGTACCAGAATTGACATTCAATAGTATCTTTTGTTGTATTGGAAATTTCCCACCTGGAGTGACATTAACTGGAAAACTAAATGGCAAAGTCAGCGAGAACCAACCACTCAGATATAGTAACCGCTGCGACCATCTAGCTTTCACCACAAGCTTCGATCCTCCATCCACCTTGGAATTCAAAAATCTTTTTATTTACTATATAACACTAATAGAAAATGCAATACACATGTAATGAAGAAGCATAAATGCATTAGTCTATTAATTTTGGAATGTGAAAAAAACAGCCAGATTCTCTTCTATCTATCATTGAGATAACACCAGAAATCTAAATTCCTTCTTCTCACTAGTGTTTGACATCAATCAACTCAAGAAATTTCCAAGAAAATTAGAGTGGCCAAATATAGGTTTACTTCTGCATGAGGGTTTAAAATAGATCAAATCCTATTAAGCTGCTTATGACATTTATGATTTATCTGAGATAGGAAGAATAATAACTTGACCACAAATTTTAGCTGCAAAAGCTTTTTTCTCAGTCCACATAAATGTTTCTAAAGAAAAGATTGATTCCCATGATTTTACACGTTTTTAACTCCTTTTATCACAGCAATACAGCAAAAGTCAAAAAATCTGTCAAAGTACTCCTATCTTTCCACATCTCATTCTCCCTTTTTCCATGAGCTAGGTTGGGGAACTGCTGTTAAAAAAAACACAAGTATGCATATAGAGGGTAGCTGAAAAGAGTGTGCACCAATTCAATCCTTAGCAGGCAACCAGACCTCAGAGAAGGATCAATCTCCACTATCTAGTAAAAAACTGATAATGTGATAGTTTGTTGGTCATATGTAGCCTCTAGAAGTATAGAAAAATGTAAAGACCTTAGGAATCTTCAGGGTGAAAACATTGGGCTTCAGGAAGCCTCCATATTCTGCAATGTCTGATTCCAGATCTGCTGCATCTTCTATCTTGGCCAACTGAGAAAAATAAGACGCACCAGTAGCCTCGATTTCAAAACCTAGAACTGAACCCTGTTAGCCAAATTATGATTTCTTGAGAGCCCAAAACAAAATTCTGAACATTTGAAATATAAACTAGAACAATTGCAAGAGATGAAAAGACTATACCAAATAACGACATTAGAAATATACATTGACAAGAAGCCAGCCTAATGCAGCTGAGGGAGGGTCATGGGACATAAAAATTGTACTCCTCTGTAACATATTAACGGCAGCGATTTGATATAAAGTAGAGAGAAAAATGCCAAATCGTTGCAATTAATATGTTGCGGAGAGAGTACAACCTAACCCTATTAGTTCTATCACGGATTCAAAATTGCATTTTTAAAAAAACAACAATAACAAAAGCAGAGTGCATCTCCAGTCATTAAGAAATGACAATATTATATATTCAATACATGCATAACCTTTGTAACAAAATATAAAAGAGAAAAAAGGCAGGTGCCAATTCCTAATAACGCAAGGCACATGGATGTCATATAAGTGCATGATAAATTATGCAGCTGCTAATTCCTTTCAAGAGTATATCCTAATAACAAAATATCACATCACCAGTCATAACGAATGCGAAAATTTCAAAGCTGCTTGCCCACAAAATCTCACTCATTTGGCCAGATGCATGGCCATAAAAGAACGATGAATGATGAATTATACTCATAACTATGCCCACTTAAATATTCAATACCTTATTCAACTAAGGGGATATATGAGGATGCTTCAACCCATATGTTTTGTAGTAAATGATTCAAATGTTCAATAGAAATTGAAAATTCATGTGAGCAAAATCTGATAACATATTGTTTACACATCATCTCCAATCTCCATTATAGCAGAACTGATGTCATTTTGGATTTAGAACTAGACTCAAGCTTTTATCATCCTTGTGTATCTAAAATAGTATCCTGTTTTAACAAATATAAGATTTTTATTCAACAAAACCTTATGTTCTTATATAGGATGTTACTAATACTCCTTGCAAATTTTTTTCATTACAGCAAAAGTGAGGTCATTTTACCATTATGAAGGGATTGACTAGAAAAGCCTAGTCACACTTCAGTATTTAAAATTTTCTGTTTTAATAAAGTAACAATAAAATTTAAAATTAAAAAAAAAATAAATAAATCAACCTCAATGATAATACTCACACCTCTTGGTGATGACCTCAATGAGAATAAAAGTTTAAAAAAAAAAAGAGAAAAAAAAAAACACTAAATTAAAAATCAATAATGATAATACTCCTACCTCTTTTTTTTTTTTTGTCCCCTTTGGGGTTTCTTTCAAAAAGATAATACTCCTACCTCTTATGGAGGATTATCAATAAATTAACCATTATTGATAAACTCAGTGAGCATGGTACATATGGGGTCATATCAGTAAATTAAAAATATTGTGGCACACAATCTTGCTAAGTATTGTAATGTTATCTCTGATTGTGTGGTTTGGATTGAGGAAGTTCCTACTTCAATTCAAGTTTTTGTAGACAATGACATTTCTTTATTGGATTAATTAATCACTTGGTTACCCGTTAAAAAATAAATAAATAAATAAATAAATAAAAAATTATAAAAAAAGAAAGATATCAACCCTAGATTTTCTCTCTTTCATCAGACCACGTTTTTTATTTTTGCACTTTCTCTCTCTCCCTCCCCATACTTAAAGCTTTGTAAAATGTAAACTACAGTACTTCCTCTATTCCATAATGTTCATTAATGATAAAGTCCTTGTTTATAATGTTCATTTCAGTATGCATTAATGTTCCGTTCAATATACATTAAAGTTCATCACATACAAATGAAGTTTTTTCTATGACTATTTGCTCCATTTCCTAAAAGTTAATGTTTATTTTTGATAGGGGATACGTTTACATTGACTTGTATAACAAATAAATTCCGAGAAAGATAATTATGTTTCCTAAATTCTTGGACTGATAATTCAGAAACTCAAAGCTATTGTAACCTATATATATTATTGAGAATAGATCACGAGAAAGTACAATACTCAACCTGGGTCGAGCTCTTCAAAACCCACTGTCATGCTTACAAGTTACAACGTACTAGATCACATTAATCCCAAAATTCCCAAACCCACCAATATTTCTCCTGAATTATGGCGACGCCTCGACTCCATCATCAAGAAATGGATTTATGGCACCATCTCTCCGATGCTCCTCCAAACTGTCCTTCACAAAGGTGCTACAGCCCAAGAAACATGGAACCAAATCAAAGGTATCTTTCACGATGATGCAATGGCTGTGAATGCTGATGTGGAAAAGGCAGCTAATGATTGGGGAATTTGGGAAATGCTGCTGTACTGACAAGCTGACATGGCAATAGTAGATTCTTTTTTTAATTCTATTATCATGCTATTTGTACCTCTATTTTCTGTTATAGTTGTTTTATTTTTGGCAGTACTTTCCCTTAAATAGTACACCTCATTGTACTTAATTTTTCATGCTGAATTAATATATCAATCTCAATTCCCATTTCTTCTCTCTAATATTTCTCTGTGACTTATTGATTTGTTTCCTCGAATTTCCCCTTCTCCATCCTTACTTGGGTAAATTCTGGTTCAAGTCCACTCTCCTCCATTTCCTTGTTTGGAGATCAGGCTGAGTTAGTAAGTATTTGCATCACAAGATAATAAACATCTAGGGTGGTGTACCCCAAGAATCAATTCAATCTGGTACATCTCAATAACTTTCCAGATGTCTCATCTTATTGCCAACGCCTCATATCTCTCAAAGACCAACTAGCCACTATCGTCAAGAAATTAGCGACCAAAAATTGGTCATTCGCCTCATCGAGGGCCTCGTCAATACCGACTACGACACCACCGCCTAGTTTCTTTCCCACTCCATAATAAAATGAATAAGAATAAAATGAGCATCCGTAGTACTCCATCTACTCCATAATGTTCATTAACAATAATGTCATTGTTTATAAATTACTATGTTCATATCAAAATGCTCTAAATCACTAATGTTCATTTCGATATGCATTACTACTCATCACATAAAATGAAAATTTTTTCTATGAATATTTGTTCAATTTTCTAAAAGCTAGATGGTCATTTCAACTTTTACAATTTCAAAAAGAATATCAAATAACAATAAAATGAACATCCATGGTACTCCATCCGTTCTATAATGGTCATTAATGATAATGTCATTGTTTATAATGTTCATTTCAATATGCATTAATGTTCATCCCATACAAATGAAGGTTTTTATTTGTTCAATTTTCTAAAAGCTAATGTTTATTTCTATTCGAATAAACGTTCTTTTTCTAAAATAATCTTAAATGAAAAAAAATTCTCCATACATAACATTTCTCACATTAAATGGAAAAAAAAATAAAAAATAAAAAAACTCTCCATTCTTCGCTTAACATTGCTCACTTAGGTGTTAGGCACTTAGGCTTTTTTTAAGCATACTCCATGATATTTGAGGCATTTGTTTTGTAGTACCATAAAAATAGCACCACTCCTTTTAAAAAAATTAATAAAAAATAAACTTTTTTTTATACTTCCCTCCATCTTACAAATCTGTTTTTTAATGTAAAAAAATGTTTACCTAAAAACACGTAGTTTTGATCCCTATCTCATAAATAAACTACGTAGTTGTAATTAAAAAAATAAAATAAATATTGATAGATTTGGTCAGAAATTGGAAAAAGAAGTGTAATGGAATTAGTGTTCTAACTTCTAATGCATTTTCAACCAATAAAACTTCACATAGAAGGGTTGACAATCCTTATGTCCCTGAATTACTCATTTTTTTTCAATCAAATAACATTACATTTTTTTATTTCCTAAAATTTTTTATTACCCATGGTGATTTGGTAGGCGCAACCAAACAAACAATAATGTTGAAACTACAATGCAAGCAGAAAAGGATAGCGGACATAGTTCTTTCTTTGCTACTTTCTACTACATTGCTAACGAAAAAATAGTGGAAAGCTCGATTTAATTAAGGGTTATTTCCATTAGTATATCTAAAATTTTAGCAATTCCTACAGGTATATCTAAGTTTTTAAAATTACTAAAAATATACATGAGTTTATCATAAGGTCTCAAACGTGACATTAGAGAGGTATCTTCAGTTAAAAAAAAAAAAAAGAATATTCCATTAGAATACTACTCCCTATTCAATTTAATTTTTAGCATGAATTTCAAGACGAATATGATCATTTTATTTCAAATTTTAACCACAAATTTGCCCCATTAAAATCTAGGATTTTTTATCAAAAACTCTCATTAAGTATTGACGTTTTGAAAACAACTCTCATTAACATTTTTATTGTTATTTAACCCACAACAAGTCTGATCTCGTGTTAGTTGCAACCCAAATAGCAGGTCAATTTGGAAATGCCGGTTTTGGGGGGGCCCATTTTTTTAATTTCCCTCCTGTATCCCTCACGTGATTTGCACAAGGGGTAATTTCCCTCATTGCCATCCAAACGATTCATCTCTCTCCTGATCTGCACCGGCAACCACTTCCACGGCATCTACACTAGCCACCACCACAACAATCACCGATGCACCTTCATCACCGCTGCCCCACCCAAATCGACTGCCACCCACAATAACCCCACCCAAATCGACCTGAAGGCAAGGGGTGGCTGTAATGGGTTGATCTGAAGGCAAGGGTGGCTGGAATGGTTGATTTGAAGGGTTTGGGGTGGGTTTGTGGTGGGTTTCGAGATGGGTTTCAAGGGGTTGGGGTTCAAAGGGGGTGGGTTGGGTTCAACGAGGATTGGGTGCTGGGTGGATTCGAAGGGGTTTGGGTTCAAAGTGGGTTACGTTGGTGTGGTAATTCGGGGTTGGGGGTATTTGTTGGTGGAGGAATTTGGGGGTGGCGGTGTTGGGTGGTGGAACTACTAATAAAACTTTCAATCATTTGAGTTTCTTTAAAAAAAAATCAATTTTTCTGGATTTCTTTTTGTTTTTTGAAATGGGGATTTAATTGAATTCGAGGATTGGAGGTTTGGGGAGGGGGTGCGCCGGGGAGGGGGTTGTCGGAGTTGGTGGTTTGATGATGTTGAAGGTTCATGATGATGATGATGAAGGTTCATGATGATGATGATGATTAAAGTTGCAATTTTTTTGTTTAATTAGGATGACATTTAGTTTAATTGGTTTAATTAGGGTGGTTTTTCTTACTTGGTTTAATTTACTTTAATTAGTTTAATTTAGTTGAATTGGTTTAATTTGGTTTAATTAGTTTAATTTACTTTAATTTGCGCCCCACTTCACCGGCTTTAACCTGAAAACCTGCTATTTGGGTTGCAACCAACACGGGGTCAGACTGTCAGACTTGTTGAAGGTTAAATAAAAATAAAAAAGTTAATTAGAGTTGTTTTCAAAATTGTCACACTTAGCGAGTGTTTCTGACAAAAACTCCTAAAATCTAAAATGACCCCAAAACCTTTGGTCGGATTTTTTTTTGTCGTGCAAACCAATTGCACATAAATTGAAGAAAGTATTTAACAGTTTTGGTTAATAAATGTAACGGTTGACAGTTCATTATTAACTTAGTTATATTTTTTGGAATTCCAAAAACTTGGTATACCATTAATTAATTTACAAATATAAGAAAATAACCTTCTCCACAAAATCCAAAATATATGGATTTATGCTCCGGCACTCCGGATGTGGCAATTAGCTTAAGACATCAGTCAATGTTTCGATAAAAAAAATAATACTCCGTAGTTGAAACAGTTTACCCCAAATCTAGCTCAAATCGCAGTATCATGCAACAATTTACAAATAAAGATTATGGACTCATACAGGTACAGGCGTACAGCTATATATTGCTAATGTGCTATACAAATACAACCATTCAGCCATTCTCTCTCTCTCTCATTTTCTAGTATATTCCACAGGGAAAGAAAAAAAAAAGGCATACAGCTCCACCACACATCAAGTGAAAACAACAATTTAAAAATCAATTAAAGATAATTAAAATACTGCGTAAACGGCATACAACCACATATCAAGTACATGAAGTTTCCAAAAAATGCATGACATCAAAAAAATGAAAATAAAATAAAAATAAAATAAAAAGTAAAGTAAAGTAAGAACCTGCTCTCCCATGGGAATGGCGAAACGACAATCGCACTTCTTATTTCCATTAACACAGTGTAAACGCCAAGTAGCAGTTAAATTAACAAATGCCATATCCAAGTAACAATCAACCTCAGCTTCAATTGCATGCATATGAAGTGGAATCAACACAGGTGGATTACAGCGGCCATGAACATACGGCTGGTAACTCCGAATGTCAGGATTATCGACAATCAACGGGTCAGAAATCACCGCATAAGCCATCGGAGAAGTCGGGAGAAGTTCCGATGACTTCACCATTGACGGCTCAGGTTGCGGTGGTTTTAGTGACGGATCTTTGCCGTAGTATACTCGCTTCGATAACTGTAAGCCAAGTTGAACTGATTTTTGAAAGTCATCCGCCATTGTTGATCTGAGAACTACAGTAATTAATTTCAGTTGGAGTTAATTGATGAAAAGGAAAAGGAAAAGTTAGCACTTAGCAATTTAGCATGTTTTAGTAAGAATATATGAAGATGAAGTGACGGAGGAAAGAGACAGTTTTATTGACTTTTGGCGTGCAACTTGTGTATGTATGATGTTTGTTTTATAAATTTGAAATGTTGCCGTGATACTCATTCCATAGCAATTTACTTGTCCAAAGTTGACTTTAGAACTGTTCACATGTGAATTTTGACTTTATTTAATTTAATACTTTCTCTGTAACATATTAGTTGCTACATTCTGAAAATGGACACTATTCATTTGTAAATTTTGACTGCTTATAGTTTCGTGTACATAAAGAAAAATATAGTCATGATGGATCTAGTTTGATTCGTCTCAGTATGTACTTTTCAAACATATAGTTTTTATAAAAAAAAAATTATGTGTAGTTCAAGATATTTTAATTTAAAGTTGTGTATTAAAATATGTGAAAAAAGATAATGTAGCAAGTAATTTGGGACAGAAAGAGTATATGTAAGAAAAAAATATAGTCATGGTGGATCTAGTTCAATTCGTTTCACCATGTACTTTTTAAATATATAATTTTTTATTATTTATAGTTAAAGATATTTTTATTTAAAGTTATATCTCGGGAGATGTGAAAAAAAGAACGTAGCAACTAAATTGGGATGGAGGGAGTATTTGTTAAGCGTAGAGTCATTAGTAGACCACTTATTTTTTTTTTTGTTTTTTTGGCAAAGAGAGCACTTATCGATTGCCACGTTATTGTTTATTTGTTTAGCTGTTGATACGCGAGATCATCGCCCTAATTAAAAATGAAAGTAGTGTTTGCAAATTTATTTAATCGAGCCTAACAACTAGCATCTCTCATTGCTCAATAAAGACAAAATAAATACTTGGGATCTTTAATTTTTAGCCGCAAAGACGATTACGGGTGCATATTCTTCAATTTATTTGACCTTAACTTATCTTGTTAGAAATTAGGAAGTGTTGGTGGGCTTTTTGTTATTTTGAAAGAGTAATATAGAGAAATGCTCTTTTATTTCTTGTTGAATTGTTTGCTTTATATCATCATCATACATGTATTTATAGTAGTGACTAAAACATTAGAAGTCTCTAGATTATTCATATCCTATATTTTTTAGATTCTTCTATTATATCTTAATATTTCTCTACATACAACATAATTTTAGATTTTTTTAGGATAAGCATATACTATATTTTTATAACATCTTTCTAGATAATTCTAGATACATGATGCATTGATGCTTACAAGATTTTCTAGATTAATCTTTTCTAATACTCCCCCTAGCTTAATCTGGAAAATCTTGTGCTCCAAAATGCTTGCTTGCATTTTATATCCTTTCTCGAAATATATGTTGATGCCCCTTGTCACCAACGTCTTTGCTTGAATTGTTTCTCCGACCAGTTGATGCACTTGTCACCAACGACCTTGCTTTGTACTTGCTTGTGAGTACATACACATGTTACCAACTATCTTTCTGGTGCACATGTCACCAGACATCATTTTCTTTACATAATTTGTGTGTTGTTGTTGCTCATCTCACCGGCCGTCTCCCAAAATTTTCTCTTGATTTTTTTTTTATTTTTTTATTTTGAATTAGTACCCATGTCACCAAATATTCCTGCTTTTATTTGGATGCTCATGTCACCAAATATTTCTGCTTTCTTTTTGGTGCTCACGTCACCAAATATTTCTGCTAATACTCTTGTCATTAGCAGCAACCTCTCAACTTCTTCAAAACAAATTTTCTTTATTATTTTCCTTGCCAAAGTTGACAGTTTTTTCATTCCCAACATTGTGGCTTTCCTTTGAAGTAGCCAGTTGTGCTATCATGATTAGTCCTCTTACAAATTTTACAAAATAAAATTTTCTCCACACCTTTGTATTTTGGTGAATTTTCTTCATTTTCATCTTCTACCTTCTTCCTGGATCCATTATATTATTCTTCACATCCTCTTGGGATTTAAGAGAAAATTTTGTCTCGAGTGCAGTCTCCATCACATCTTCATCATTATTTTGACGACTTTTTCCTTGTTCATGGGACTCCAAAGATCCCATAAGTTGTTCAACTGTAAGGTTGGAAAAGTCTTTTGTTTCTTCAATTATTGTTACAATATTATCAAATTTATCATTCAATGATACTAAAATTTTCTTCACAATTTTTTCATCCGAAATTTCTTCTCCATATGATTTCATTTGATTGACAATCTCAATAATTTTTGAAAAATAATCTTTAATCAACTCATGATCTTTCATCTTTAAAATTTCAAAATCTTTTCTTAATGTTTGAAGTTTAATACTTCTTACCTTGTTATCTCCTTGAAATCACTACTACAATAAAAGCCTAATGCAACGCCTAAAAAGCGTTGCATTAGGTTGCTTAAACTGTTGCAAAAGGCCTAATGCAACGCTTTATAAACCGTTGCATTTGCTGCCGTTGCATTAGGTCTAATGCAACGGTTATGGAGGCCTAATGCAACGGTTTATCAACAAAAGTATAAACCGTTGCATTAGGTCTTCTGCAATGGTTATATGAGCCTAATGCAATGGTTTGTACATAAAATATCAACCGTTGCATTAGGTCTTTTGTAATGGTTACGAAGCCTAATGCAACAGTTTCCAAAGAAAATAACAGCCGTTGCATTATGTCTTTTGCAATAGTCATGCAAGCTAATGCAACGGTTTACAAATAAAATGTAAATTGTTACATTTGTTGTATTATTATTATTATTATTATTATTATTATTATTATTATTATTATTATTATTATTTACAATTAGTACAATGTAGAAGCTAGCAAAGCATAATAATGTATATATAAATATGATGACACATTCATTTCGATTAAAAATATAAAAATATACACATAAATTACATCGTATATTAGGACAATTTAGAGAATTCAAAAATAATAAAAATTCACTAAATCACACACCCATCATGGCTACACAAAAATTCATCTACTATATAAAAACTATCACAAACTTAAAAACTATACATCTACTTAATGTGCTAATTAAATAATCAATCCATGCTCCTTTTTTTGATACGTTGATCAATGCAACAATGATGTGGCTCTTGTCAGGCTTGGATGATAGATTTAGTGAATATTTGTCCTCATTGTGGTACTTGGTAGGAAGGCCGACACCCCAGTTGCTAGAATTGTAACTGAAGTCCAATCAAAGATAAGAGAACAAGGCTACATTACGAAGCATGAATATAATGCAGCAAAACTAAATACAATTAATAATCATTGCAAAGATATCATCATCTATCCAATGCTTGAAGTCACTTTCTTGGAAAAAAAATAATAATAGTTAGACATTTAAACTCAGAAGAGATCAGATGTGAACACAAAACTGTTAAACTAGTCACTAGATTTATATGAATAAATAACGATAAAGAGACTTTGAACGTAGCATCTCATCATGATCATAAGCTGAGACATAGTTGATCCGCATAAATAAGAAAGCATATTTGCAAGCTAAACCTTTGGAAGCATCTGATGACTTTTAATCATGGAATGATTATCAATGAATAATACTCAGTATGTTGGCTGTATAGTATACCCAACGGGTGATCCACCATTAGTAAAAACTTCATAACCTTTTACCTGGAAGAAAAATGATTACAAGCAAGTTGACTAGCATCAGAAGGATATAAAATTATGTCCAAGAAGAAGTATGTTGGTCCTTGTATGTGCACATTGTGCAGCAACCCCAACTCCACATTTATTCATCTTTAGCAACCCCAAAAGAGCTTTAGCAAAGTTCTTAATTGCACACAGCTTGGGAAGGGATAAAACTTATTCAATGCTTTATTTAACTTGATTCTAGTTGTAACTCAAGAGACACAAAGTGGTTACCTAACATGGGGCGGTTTCAGTTAATGAACTCCAACAAATTAACCTAAGCCCTACATTTAGGATATGTTTGGTATATAAATTTTAGGAGTAGGAAACAGATTCAAATAACTTTTTCGTTTCAATTTGTTTGTTAACTACCATAAGAAACACTTACCCTTTCCAAGGGGTAACATAATCCCCCAAATTATTTCCCTTGTGAAATTTGTGGAAACAAATCTCATTACCTTGCTCTTAATTGATTTAAGTACACCTTCGAACCAAACAATTACTAATGGTATAATATATTGTATGTTAACTTTTCTCCCTCTCAAAAAAATCCTTTCCATTTCATATATAATTATCATACCAAACATCCCCTTAATCTATAATAATGTCCCAAATGATAGAAAATAGAAGAACATTGAAATCATGGAGCCTTTGAAATTTCACTATGTTTTTTAGCTCGTTCTGGCCTGGTCCAACGAGAAACTTATGCACATAACTTTTGTAATATATCCTGATCCAGAGACAAATAATTAGATTCTTCTGCCAAACAATAAGGAACCTAAATTAACCTTAGTTTTCATGATGATGGTCAAATACATGCCGAGAACTTATTTAATTTGAAGCATCATTTATCAAAAACGATTTAGTCATTAGGAAGTTTTAGCAGGTTGCATAGGGACAAGTCCAGGAGAAAAGTAAAAGTATCTTCAGTTTGCATATACCAAGCATGAAATTATGGTGGCAACGAGATACCATCAGAAAGAAAATGATGGGATAATTTAAATAGTGAACATCAAGCCAAGGTGTGAACTATTTCATTTTCAGCATTAAGATTTGGCTACACTAAAAGGTCTCCTTCTTTCTGAACAAAGGGTAAAAGAAGCCAGGGAAAAAAAGATTTGTTTAATAAATTTTTACAAATAAAATTCAGTTAAACAATGAGCCACTCACCTTCCAAAACCACGACAGCTAGCATTCCAAAGTATAAAATTCTAAACTTGGTGCTGCGATTGATATATTTCCCAAAAATATTTGTAAAAATTTTATACATCAAAATGGTATGAAGAAATAACCAGAACCAATTCTGTTATGGGCTAACCATGTTTTTTTGGCCGATTCACCCATGGTAGAATCGGTTTTGTTGACAGATATTTTTTTTTTCTTAATTTTATTATGATTTAAAAAAAAACTTTATTTAAGCTTTTTCTCTTGGCGGTGATGACGTTTATAGTATGCAACATATAGGGTAAGCTCAATCTCAATATACAAGTGATACGAAAACCAAGCTATTTGCTTAAAGCTTGAAATGTTCTATGCCTTGGAAAACCTTTTGCTTAAAGCTTCAGAGTTAAGGAATTTGTTCATATAGTAGTTGCAAAGAAGATAAAGTGAGTTGCTCTCAATCCTCCTTATGTTCCCCTCACCTCTGCCCAGCCCCCTCCCCCTACTGTACCCCTTCTTCCCATTCTGAAAAAAAAAACTTAAAAGTAAAAATAAATAAATCCTAAACCAAAAAACTAATCTTGAAAATCTAGAGAAAAAAAAGAGATGTACACCAAAATATAAAATAAAAGCACATACATATACAGAGATGTATATGGTACATAACACCAAATTGAGAACCCTAAATTCAACTATTTCAAACTCAAACACTTCAATAACAAATAAATTTTTACAACTTGAATAAGTTGAAACTCTAAAATAAGGATTTAGAATTCATAGACCCATAAAATCCTGTTTAATCATAAAATTTAACAAGATAAAAAAAAATCAACTACAATCACTTTAAAACGAAAAAAATCTTGAATTTTACCTAAAATTCAAGGAGCTGGCTTCATTTAACCCAAAGACGAAACTGAATTTTACCTAAAAATTGAATACCCTAAACAAAAGAGGAATAAAAGGCAAAATAAAAAACAATCAAGAATCAAATCAAAGCAAGAATTGAATTAAGCAAAAGAAAACCTATGTATCAGCAATTTAAATTGGTGGTGAAGAAAACTAAAAACAACCCTAAAACGTTAAATTGATATTCGACGACTAACAAAGAAAAAAAATCCCTTACCTAAGAAGCAACAACTCGAAATTGTTGGTGAAGATGAATAGTGTCGTACGAGAGAGCATAAATTGGTGAAAAATCGAAGATGAAGCAGCAACAACATTAAATCTCGCGCATAAGACTCGTGAAGCAGCTGATGAAGCTATGGTGGAGGAGATGACTGGATGGTAGAGCATATGAAAAAGCAGCTACATCAAGTTGATGAAATTGCTTTAATTGGGGAAAGGAGATGACCAGATGTTGTAGGTGATGTCAAAAATTGAAGATGGCTGGGTAATACAAAAATTGAGAATCTTCTAGAATGGCGCTCATTATTTTGGTAAAGTGAGAATTGGCTCTAGTGTGAAAATTAAAATAGAATCAGATTGTTGGCCGACACACCCTAATGCAACAGTTCGATAATATTTTTTTTTTTGAAGTGGTTCAATAAATTGGTGGGATGGTTTTTATTTTTTTAAATTTGGAGCCATTTTTTTAGGTAAACTAGAGAATGACGCCTAGTGATGAATTATTAGATCTTTTAATTTAGTATAGAGTGAGGTTTAAGTAATTTTTTTGGGTATACTCTAATGCAACGGGTTTTTTGGTGTTACTATTTACCGCCTTTAAATTACCGTATACCGCCCGTATTTTGGCAAACAATTCCTATTTTACCCTTACCTCCCTCTCTCTCCTCTCCAATTATACGTCCTTTCACCCTCTCCCTCCTCTCATTCATTCAGAAAAACAAAAACTGACTCTCTCCTTTCACCCACCTCCCTCCCTCTCTCTCCTTCCAATATAGATGTAAAAATTTAAAAAGTAAGATTGAAAAAAAAGTAAAAAGAAAAGTAAAAGAAATAGAGATGTAAATATATAGGTATTAAAGAAAAAAAGAAAAAATAATAATAATGGAGTAATTAGGGGGGGGCTGATAGTTAGGGGATAGAGGGGTGGGGGGGTGACGTGGGAGCTTGGGAGGGGGTAGCGTGGGGGGGGGGGGGGACGTGGGAGTCTGTGAGGGGGAACGGGGGGGTCCACGTGGGAGGGGGTAAAAATGTGGGTAAATGGGAGGGAATTGGGGAGGGTAGTATATGAAGTATTTGTATAAATACGGGCGATATACATTAATTGTAGGCGGTATTTAGCAATTCAGTTTTTGTAATACACCCCTAAGGCCCTAATGCAACATTTTACATATATGGCGGTGTTAATTATTTTTTGGTATACCTCTAATGCAACGATTTTTTTTTTTGCACCCCTAACGCCCTAATGCAACGGTTTATTTGTAGTTAGGGAGGTTTTAATTTTTGGGCATATCCTAATGCAACGGTTGATTATAAATCGTTGCATTAGACATTATAAATGTTGCATATTTAAGGCTAACACAACGCTTACTACCAAATGTTGCATAAAACGGTTGCATTAGCCTAAATCGTTGCATAAAACCGTTACATTAGCCTAAGTCGTTACATAAAACCGTTGCATTAGGTATAAGCGTTGCATTTAAAGCGTTGCATTAGGCTTTTATTGTAGTAGTGAATTCTTGTTGCAGGATCTCTCATGCCTCTTTTGATATTTAGCCCTAATAATTATTGGGAATATGGTATCTTTCACCGCCTTGTGTATGAAGTATAATGCCTTTGCATCCTTCATCCTTTCTTCTTCAAGTCGTTTTTTTAGCATCACTTAAGCTACTTTCATCTTCACACTCCCTATATCCTTAATCCATATGATTATAACATTGTTTTCATTTTGATTTTCAAAAAATCATAATTTTCTCTGCCGAAAATTAAAGTGGAATAGGAAAATTTACATTGTTTACCATTTTGGTTTATGTTGTGTTAGTTGAGGCTTTGGGATTTTATGGCTCTGATACCAAATGTTAGAAATTGTGGAAGTGTTGGTGAACTTTTTGATATTTTGGAGGAGTAATATTATAGAGAAATGCTCTTTTATTTCTTGTTGAATTGCTTGCTTTACATCATCATCATGCATGTATTTATAGTAGTGGTTAGTTATATGTTATTCATTAAAACATTAGAAGTCTCTAGATTAGTAGTGGTATTAGTTTAACAGAGATGGTATTAGTAGAAGTCACTAGTTAATCACACTAAAAATATGTTTTCTTAAACATAATTTAACAAAAGTGGTATTAGATTATTTTTATTTTTTTGTAATATTGACCTAAAATTTGACCATAACGGAAAACTGATCCTCAATACTTTAACCAAGCAATCTTCTCGAGGTAGATAACTAAAGCATGCAAACAAAACACTTTTAAGTTCATTTTCAAATAATTTTTTTAGCAATTTTAAAATTGAACGTAAATTTAATCCATATAAGCAAAAATGTTTTCCTAAACCTTAATTGAGCATTTTTTGGACGCATGATTGAGACATGCTAAAACCTGATTTCAATCCAATAACCTAATTTTTAAAAAAATATATATTTAATTTTTAACTAAAAAATAATATATAAGACATAAAACTTTATCATCCATTCATCAATACTTTATCCCATATAGTAGTTCCATACAAAATTACAAACCATACTATTTATATCTTCATCCATACTCCATATAGTTATTATATATTTAATAGTTTCATAACAGCCAAAACAATAATACCTCAAAATACTTCTATACTAAATACTAAATAGTAGTCATACTCAGTAGTGATCAAAAGCCACAAAATATGTAAAAAGTATTAAGCATAATAACACCATAGTAGCATCCAAAACATAGTGCAAATTAATATTAATCGAAACTTTAAATTTTGTTGGAGAGTCTTGAGTTCCAGGAGAAAAACCAATAGTAACATTGACTAGTTTTTTTGTTGGTTTTTGGCTTGAAGTAATGGCTTTTTGGTTGGCTTTTGACTTTTCAATATAGTTAAACAACCAAAAAATATGTTTGGTTATTGGTTTTTTGGTTGGCTGAAAAATTGACTTTTAAGCTAAAATAAAAAATTGTTTGGAGCAGTTTTTTTGGTTAACTTTTGGCTTTTTAGCCCTCATATTCTCTAATAAACAACCAGCAACCACAATTAGTTTTACCATACACTATTCCAAACAGCTAGCTAGCTTAAACAACCAACTTAAAAACCAATACTTCAAGCCAGTCAAACAAATCAGGCCAATTAAACTAGCCAAAAGCCAACATCCAATAACCGATTGCCAAACAGGGCCTATACCACAAAATCAAAGAGGAATGGAAGTAAGTAACTAGCAAAATAAATAAAAAAAACCGAATTATATTCATCGAAGTAACTAGCAAAAAAAGATATTTTTTTTATATAGAACATATTGCAGAGGTAGGGGCGATTCAAAGAGGAGATCAGAATAGGAAATTGAGGTTTGAGAAGGACACTCAGGTTTTAGGGTTAGAGTTTAATCTATTCCACATCCTATTTATATGACTGAGTGAATGCAGCAGCTAGGTTAAATTTTTTAATAATTATTCAAACTTTTAGCCCAAAATAATTTATTTAGCCAAAAAAAACTGAAAATTGTGTAACCCATTATGGTTTAAAGCAGTGGTAAAAAATTACTGGAACTTGTGCAACCCAAAATTCCTGGAACTTGTGTAAGTGTGTAACCCTAAAATAATTTCAGGTTGTCGGGTCAACCCAATCCGAACTCAACCTGATTATAACATGTTTAATTGTCGAGTTAGAAGGGTTGAAATCGATTTGAAAAATTCAACATGACCCAACCCATTTAACAAACAAGTTGGGTTGGGTCAACCCGTTTAATTAAACGGGTTGGAAATTTTAACACACCTCGTTATTATTGGGTTGAGTTCAGTTCGAGTTAGTGGGTAGTGTCGAATTTTGACGGCTCTAGTTGTGCGTGCCCACGCATAGAGCAGTGCGCTCTCATGCGGTTGCTGGTCTAATTTTGATTCATTTTACGATTTTTCGGTCTTCGTGCAAACTATATTCGTAGAAGTAACTAGCTAGCAAAATAAGAGATTTTTTTATAGAACATATTGCAGAGGTAGGGGCTACTCAAAGAGGAGAATAGGAAATTGAGGTTGGAGAAGGACACTCAAATTTTAGGGTTAGAGTTTAATCTAGTCCATATCCTATTTATATGACTGAGTAAGTGAGTGAATGCAGCCGCTATGTTAAATTTTTAAATAATTATTCAAACTTTAAGCCCAAAATAATTTATTTAGCAAAAAAAAAACTGAAAATTGTGTAACCCATTATGGTTTAAAGCAGTGGTAAAAATTTACTGGAACTTGTGTAAGTGTGTAACCCTAAAATAATTTCAGGTTGTCGGGTCAGCCCAATTCGAACCCAACCTGATTATAAGCTGTTTAATTATCGAGTTAGAAGGGTTGAAATCGGTTTGAAAAATTCAACGTGATCCAACCCATTTAACAAACAAGTTGGGTTATTAAACGGGTTGAAAATTTTAACACAACTCATTATTATTGGGTTGAGTTTAGGTCGAGTTAGTGGGTTGTGTCGAATTTTGCTGGCTCTAGTTGTGCGTGCCCGCGCATAGAGCAGTGCGCTCTCATGCGGTTGCTGGTCCAATTTTTGCTTCGTTTTACGATTTTTCGGTCTTCGTGCGATTATTTGGTAAAAGCGGCAGTTGTTGAGCGTGAGTAGCTTTGATTGAGTCATTAATTTGAATGGAAGAGAGACAAAGATACAATTTTCTCACATTTACATTTGCAAAAAGAATTCTATACTTTTCATCATCAAACTATCGAAAATACTGCACTGAATTGTGTAAATTACTGAAAACCTGATCTGCATTGTTTTTCGTTATATTTCAAAAGTAGAATACGTGATATCTGGACTTTTCTAGAGTCGAAATTTTAGTTCAAATTCTTATATAGTTAATTTCTTTCATTCACTCATAGAAAATCTTAAATTCTAACCGTATCCCAATAAATTTGTCCATTATATACTCCAACACAAGTGCGTTAGAGCTCGATACTCATATAAAGTAACCTTTCTAAAATTTCACCCTTGGGCCTTGGGAGAGCCTAGCTTCCAATACGTACGACGTACGAGTCTGCTATTTCAGCGCATTGACCCGCCATTGTCTGGTACTCTGGTGTTGCGGTTAAAGTCGGTTTGCGGGAAAAAAAATCAATTAATTAACCTAACCAGAAGCAAAAAGATCCGAAAATTTTCATACACTAATCTGATAGTAGTTGATTACGTTAACTACTCAACTTGCCATTTTTCAACTTCCTTTCTTCGATCCAAAGTCGAGAAACCACAAACAAAATCCTAAACCCCTTTTTGCAGTTTTAGGATAGAGACATATATTTCACACTAAATCGCATATTCTTTTTTCAAATCCCAAATTTTCCGCAATTTTTATGCCAGGTTTGCTTTCATTCCCCACCATCCTTCGTTTTCGTTACCCTTAACGTTTGTTTTTCCTCTGCATTCTGCCCTCAATTTATAATTTATCTTAACGCGGCGTTCGATTAAAAAAAAATCGATTTTTTTAGGGTTTTTGCAATTTTGATTTGTTCTTTGAATCATTATGTTCAGGTTAAGCTCTTATGCGTAATAGTGTTGTTCTTGTTAGTTGAATTCGGTTTTCGTTGCTGGAATTTTGTAAAACTATTGAATTTTAAATGGATTTCTATTGGGAATTTAATTAGCGCTACAATTCACGATGTTAAGTGATCAATAAATTTTTTGTTGGGTTAAATTTGCAGAGAATCTTCAAAGCTGATGGCGACAGCAACAATGGCAACAGCTGCTGGTGCAGCTGCACTATTGTATTATACATTAAACAAAAAGATGCAATCGGGTGCTGTAGAAATCGATGATGAGGATGAAAGCGAAGGCGTTGGAAATAATGTTCCTCTAGGAATTGATAGGGTTTCTACTAGACTAATTCAAGCGCCTGGGACATGGTTTGAGACGATTTCGACCTTGTCGGAGACACTTCGGTTTACATATTCTGAGACTTTAGGGAAATGGCCCATTGGGGACTTGGCTTTTGGAATTAGTTTCCTTTTGAAGAGGCAGGTATGCCTCTATATGTGTGTTTTGCCTCTTCGATGGTTTTTCATTAGTATGCTACAGTTCATTGTTTGAACTTTGTTTGTTTCTTATAGCCATTGAGGCCACTCAGTCAGTATCTGTTGCTCTAGATTATATATTGCTTCTTTTTTGCATATGATGATTTATATTGCTTTGGCTTTGTCATCTCTTATTAGGTTAGTTTGAGATTTCTTTTATTCCTACGGTTGAAATTATTGAGGAATTAGGTCTGGACCTAAGGTGTTGTTTGTGAACTACAAGCCTATATATATGGATATTGTTTTGAGGAAAATTTGCTATTCAGACAAATTGCCAAATCTCAACTAACCTACACATTGTTGATCTGATTGATTGGGCTGGGGAGGGGTTTGTGGCACCTTGTTTGCCCTTACAGCTGCATGATGTCAGCCTTTTTCATGTCGTGTTTAGAGTTGCATCAATAGGTCATCTTCAAGGGTCCGTTTGATAGGGTGTAAAATGTATTCCATGAAAATTGTTTTCCTATTATACATTGTTTGATTTGGAGTAAAATATTAAAATGTAAAACTTGGATTGAAAAACCATTTCCTACCTTATTGAAAACATTTTCCTTCTAAACTGGAAGGAAAACATTTTACATCACAATTGGACGAAAAACATTTTCCCTCACAATTGAAGCAATTAATTTTCTAGTTCACCCAAACAACGAAAAATTCTTAAAATAGGAAATCATTTAACATGCAACCAAACAACGGAAAATTTTCATGAAAATGATTTTTTCAATGTAAAAGATTTTCCATGGAAATTTAGTTTCAGCTGAAAACATTTTACACCCTACCAAACGGACCCCAAGTGTAAACAGAGTTTTGATCCATTGCCCCATCAATTTGCTTGAGTACTAATTTTGATTTACATGCAGACTGATTGGTGATTGATGATGGTATGTCATGTGTTTGATATTTTAGGCACAAATTAAGTAACTTGTAAATTAAGTGCAAACTTGCTCATGTATGCTCAAGTTAGTTTTTAACATGTATTACTTTTTAGTTCATTTGTCCTGGATGATGGAGTTTTTTTTTTGGGTTTAACATTGATCTGATGTAATTGGGAGAGAGCTAATCTCTGAGAAGGGAGAAAGTTCAGGTAGTTAAATTGTGTTTAAAGATTCACCATTAAACAATTGAGACCTGTTGATAAGTAACAAAAAATTTATTCTACTTTCCTGTTACAGTTGTTTACTTGTTCACCTTCTGCTTTCTGGTCCTGATAAGTGATAACCACCATCAAAGGGTTTTATAAGCTGTTATTGGATCATCAATCTAGTCCATATGGGATCATGTATGGTTTCTAAAGTTTGTGTTGTACTGAGTTACTGCTTTTACTTTTCTTGAATTAAAAAAGACCAATGTAGTGGATCTTTATTAATGCTCCCTCAAGAATCATGATTTTGAACTATCTAGTTTCTGTTGCTTCTTGTTATATGAATCAAGCTCCTAGGCCTTGTTCTTTTGGACTTAATTTCTGAAATTTTAGCTCAGTTCAGACAAGCTCAATTCCAGTCGCTCGATTGGAAACGTGGTTCGTTAGTGTTCCAATTCGTTGTGATGCGCGAATTGAATCATTACGATTAATGTTCCAAACCCTAGTTTCAATCTTCTTTGATTAAAGGTAAGGGAAAGTGAGGGAAGATAAAATATATATTATAAACTTTTTTCTTTCCTTGAATATACAGTAAGTTATTTTGTATTTTCTTAGTTGCATGCTTTTGACCCTTTGACTTCTTCTATGTAGCCTAACTTTTAAGGTTTTACTGCCTTTCTTCCTTTTATAGAGTATACTATTCGTGAATATTTTTGTTAAGATTACATTATTCATTAAAGTATACAACAAGCTGCATCAAATTCACCTAGGGGTTGCGAATCCTGTTCCTGAATTCGTTCGGCGTCTGGGTACGATTTCTGAACTATGTGACACTACTCAGTTCAGTTCTGATAATTCAGTCCAAAAGATTAGACCTAGACTATTGGGTGATATTGCTTTTTTACTTCCTTTTTCTCGTCATATCTGGAACCTGATGTTCTCTAGTTTTGTTACTTGATGACTTGATGTCAATTTCGCGTGACTTAATTCGCAACTTCCAGCTGTCTCTTAGTTTTACCAGTGCTACCTATGATTAGTTGGTCACCTAATTTTTTCTGGGCTAATGATTGGTGAATGATGTCTTGCTTCATTCTTCTTTTTTTCTCTGACGAAATGCTTCTTTCCAGGGGAATTTATGTGTCGAAGATGTTTTCGGGGGAGATGACAGTGTACAATTGAAGGGGCCTGAAGTAGTGGTGGAACTTAGATATCTTTTGAATTTGCTAACTCTTTGCTGGCACTTCTCTAAGAAGCCTTTCCCACTGTTTTTGGAGGAGACTGGATATTCTGAAGAAAATGTTCTTCTTCAGGAACCTAAAGCAGGGGTAAATGTGCAATTGTAAATGATGTATTCATCTTTTTGCTTCCATTTTTCATGCTTTTTACATTCTTTTCAGTTGCGTATGCCGTATGAATCCTATTCTATATTGGGGTGGGGGCTAAGGTTATGAGACTTTATATGATACTGTAATACAAAGTAATTTTTATTGAAAGAATATATGGAAAATAGGCAAAGGGGGAAAATTGAGAAAAATGAAGCACAATAACTACAAGTTGTGAATCTGGACAAGCTGCCTGAAAGTCTGAAACAATCCAGTTTAAAGTGTGTTATGAACTGATATAGCTGGCAGATTTGAAATATAATATAATTGTAAGAAGAAAATGATGATGATGATGATGATGATTGTGGACTGATTAATTGAGAATTACAAAATATCAGCAAAATAATTCCACTTTAGACAAGTGGATGCTCTTCTTAATCAAGCTTTCGTGTAGTTTGTTTATTCCCAAAGAAAATTTTAAACAATCACCAATATTTTACATATTCTTCCCTCTCCCTTCTTCAACGTACCAGGAATAACTTATTATGAAATGCCTGAAGTGTCTCTCCCCCGAATATTAGTTCTTAGCAAAGTGCCAATTTGATGAAAATATTTGCTGTTAATGCTCAGTAGGGAGCACCAAAGGGTACTAATCTACTTTTTTTTTTTTTTTTTTTTGCAGATTTTGAAGCCTGCATTTACAATTCTTGTAGATCACAAAACAAAGTGTTTCATATTATTGATTCGTGGAACTCACAGTATTAAGGATACTCTGACAGCTGTCACTGGAGCAGTTGTGCCATTTCATCACACCCTTGTCCATGAAGGAGGGGTAAGCAGTTTAGTTTTAGGCTATGCACATTGTGGAATGGTTGCAGCAGCTCGATGGATCGCAAAGTTAGCAACACCATGTATTGTCAAAGCTCTCTCTGAGCATCCTGATTATAAAATAAAGGTGAGCATTAGCTGATTAATTGATTATTGGTGATTATGGCTGGTGCCGTTTACTTTATATTTTGGTGCAATTTGAATTACTAATATAGTTAAATATTTTATTGCACTGTCTTCAAATTAAATTACATAAATCTAGTTTATTTTACAGATTTGGCAAACCACACTTGTATGCTGATGACTGATTTGAATGTGGGTCTAGTATTTCCCCTGTTTGCTCCATATATTGCTGCTTGGCGAAGGATCATCCATCCCTGTTTGACTATAAATTTATCAAACTATATGATTTTTTGAGTTCAAAGTTTGTATATTTGGAGATTATTTTTGCAAAAATTTAAAACACCATATGAGATCTTAGATTTTTTAAAATGTGTTTCTTCAGTTTTTTAACTTTTTAAATTTAATTAGAATGCTAACTGAAGATTATAATGATCAAAGTGCGTCTTGGAGTAGTTGGTCAGTCCAAGGTTTTATTATATAGAAGGTGTGGTTACTGCTTTCCTATCTAGATTGGGTAAGGGAAACCCTTTATATGGATCAAGTCTAGTGCAGTCATGCATCCAGAATTTTAGCATGTGGATTTAAACACCTGAATTTTAGACAATTAAATTATTTCACAAGATAAAAACCCATTACTTCCAAATTTAAAATTATTCAGGGGCCCAAACACCTTTAAGATTTTAAAATTTGTTAGAGAGAGAAAGAGAGTGTGTGTATTTTGAGAAATTCAGGAGGAAGTTTTTTAGAAACAATTTGAGCTTTATGTTTTTAGATGTTTTTAATAGTAGCAAGAATTAAAAATTTAAATTAACATAAGCCAGGAGAATAGGGAAATAAAATTAAATGAAGAAGAAAAGGGAAAGAATTATATAAAAAAAATGAGAAAAACAAAATGAAAAGGAATTGGGAAAGGAATAATAGACTGACAATAGCGAAGCTGCCACTAATGTCAGGCCACAGATTGAATCCAATGATCTGCATAACAAAGACTTTTTCAACACATTGTCACAAGATATTTTGTTACAACTGTTAATTTCCCCTCCTCTAATACTTGGCTGTTTTTTCCAAATCCATTTTGGGCTCAACTGCTCAACTGAACCCTTTGTAACTCTGCCATTATTTCAGTATACTTCTCAATTCTCATTGAGATTGGGTAAACTGCTAAATGAAGTTTGAACATTTGGTGAGGAGTATAAAGACTCCCACATCTTCCCATGATTTAATTTAATTTGATTGGCTGCCTGCAGAATTATTTTACAATTGCATAATAATTCTTGCTTGCTTGCTATGCCTTTGTGGGATATTCTGTTTTGAACTTGCTGCTTGTCTTGCAGTTCATGGCTATTTTTAAATAAATGTACTGAAATGCTTATATTATGCTGAAACTTAATATTCAGCTGAAAATCATTTTTATTTCTCTAATTATCAGCTGCTCTTTTTCTGAAGTATTGTTAGCTATATACGTGTTTCTATATTTTTGTCATTGATGTTAAGGTGCTTAGTAATGTTGGGAATACTAGTTCTATGTGCTGATGTTATAATGCTTACCTAAATGTGCTTATACTGTGCTTGCAGATTATAGGACACTCTCTTGGTGGGGGCACTGCATCTCTTTTAACTTTCATACTCCGTGAGCAGAAGGAACTATCCTCCACTTCATGTGTCACATTTGCTCCAGGTTTGCTGCCGGTATCCCTTCTCCCCAAAGTTATGTAAATCATTGGATGGTTATTAAAAAATAAGGCATGCTAATATCTTATTTTTCTCTTTATGTTCTATTATATTGCATTTCAAAATAGCGGCTTGCATGACATGGGAATTAGCAGAATCAGGTGCTGATGTAATTACTTCCATTGTAAATGGGGCTGATTTAGTTCCAACCTTCTCAGCAGCATCAGTAGATGATTTACGCACAGAGGTCTGTTTCCGAATCACCTTCTCTTTTTTTTTTTGGCTAGGATTGTTTTTACTTAGTGTTTGGTTTGTGAAGGAAAATTGTCAAGTGCCATTTTTTTGGTGTGTGTGGGTGGGGGTTGGGGCAAGAGAAGTGCTATTGTTTTCAGGTGCTAACATGTTGATCTATAATAATTTGTACTTCAGGTTACTGCCTCTGCTTGGTTGAATGATTTGCGGAATCAAATTGAGCAGACAAGGATTCTTAGCACAGTGTATCGCTCTGCTTCAGCACTGGGTTCTCGTATTCCATCTATTGCTAGTGCTAAGGCAAAAGTTGCTGGTGCTGGTGCTGTACTTCGACCGGTTTCCAGTGGTACTCAGGTAGCAGTTTACTTATATTTAGAATCCTTTTATTTTATGCCCTTTTCTTTTCTTTTCTTCTCCTCTTCTGTGGGGTGGAATTGTGGAAGTGCACTTGGGGTATGATTTGCTGTACCAGAATTTTTTTTAAGGTGGTTGATAAACCCCCCACCCCCCCCTCCTAAGAAGTAACCTGCCGAGGTGATGGGTTCTCCCTCTCCATTTCATGCTTGATGCTTCTATGTGACCTCTTACAGATTGAGATTACCACGAAAAAAAACCTAAAATCTTAAATTTGAGGAAACAATTGAAAAAAACGATGCAGTCTTGGAATGTGTGATCAGTGTAGAGAGCTGAGTATTGCCAATTTTTTTTATTCCTTCTTTACCCCCCTAATAAATGGCAAATCACCAACACCAATTGGAGAGAAGATTTAAGGGATACCTATAAATTATAATGGGAATTGCTAGAAGTTTGACTGATAAGTGAGAAGGGGCATTAGGCATTTGGTAAATGCTGGTTGTCAAAAGAACTTTGGGTTATGGTTGGTTGAAAAGTCAAGCACGGATGGGGGTGTTAAGCATATGTATGTGTGTGCGTGTAGTAATGGGAATTTATCTATATGTGAACTTGTTAGAGACCATGTCAATGTTCAGGTTAAGCTTGTCCAGTGTTCAATCCAATTATTTTCTTGATATAATTTCAATGATTTCACTACTTTTTTTAAAAGTACAATTGGATGGTAATATACTAGTAGATATATATATGAAAATAACTCTTTTGAGGATTGGATTGCAATATCTTGGATACTAGATAATACCCGAGCAAATGCTCGATTTATTTAACTAAGGTAAATGTCTAAATCTAAACTAAATCTTTATATATAAAAATTGGTAAAAACTTATTGTAGATGGAAAATTTACTTAAGTGCTTTTCTTTTACTGTTTGTTCGAATGGGTTTATTTTAGTTATATTAGACAATAGAGAATAAGTAATGCCCGAAATATGCATAAGTTTCAAAATTAAAATTAGCTTACTAACTATAAATTTTCATATAATGATTTTGAATTTGAATTGATATCAATGAAATTACTTTATGTTCATAAATTTCATGTCTTCTAAGTTCTAAGTTCTAATGTTGGCAATTTCAATGAAGACATGAAATTTTCTACTTTTTTTTTTTTATCAAGATTATGTATTCATTTCTTGTAATACAAAATTGCACTACTGCAAAAAAAAAAAATCACGCACAAAAAAAAGACAAGTATTTCACTTTCATATATTTGCATTGTATTCATGGATTTCTCTTTCATAATCTATTAATGGTAAAAATAAGTACTTATTTCCAAATATATTACGGCCTTTGTTTTTTTTAACTTTAACGATTTGACATGAGGTAGCAAAAATTAATGACAATAAAAAGACTTATTTGAAACTTATATACAAAACAATATACAATTAGTAATGGAAAGAAAAATGAGCAGTTATAATATACAATTACTAACGGAAAGAAAATAAAGTACATTTTTTTTGGAAAATAAAGTAAAAGTTATTATAATTATTTTAGTAAAAAAAACTAAATGCATAGTAAAAAAGAGACCAAGCAATGAATGTTCAATAATTAATGCAACCATTAGGATTGACTTGATGGTGCATTTTCCTAAATCTGATGTTTTCTTTTTTTGTTTTCCTCCAAAACATAGCATAATTATTGATGAAGGGAGAGGAAGGAGGGAAATTTGAGTGATTGAGAGGGAAATGAGCTTTTTATAGTGGTAACAACTTTAGTAGTATAGAATAGAAGATAGATAGATAGAAAGATTTGCAGGGATTTCCCTTGCAAAATTCATTCCCATTTTCCCCCATTTATTGCTGCCAAACACATTGTTGGGTGTTTTTTTTTTCTTTTTTAAAGTTGCAAATGACAGATTCTTTTGAAAACATGCTATGAACTGGCAATTAAGGGAAGGGTATTTTAGGAATGTACAAAATAAGTTGTTATTAGAAACTAATAGAAGTCTCTAGTGGTTTTAGTAGGAGGGAATTTCTATAAATAAGAGCATGTTAGATAGAAAGGAGCGTGTGGAATGTATTGTGAGAATAAATCTCTTTCTTTGGGAGTGAACAAACCACTCGAATGCTTTGTATTGGGAGAGAATCAATCCTCTCGAATGCTTGATAATTATCTTGCTTAGTGTTACATCTTTCAATCAATAAGATTTATCACCAATTATCTTTCTTTAATCATCATTTTCATCTTTTATTCTCTATTTGTCATTCACATTACTGATCAACTATGTCAGTTCATAGCAAAACAAAAGCTAAGGATTTAATTTTTCAAAAAAATTGTTTTAAAAGAGTCAAACAAAGCCACCAACGTATATTGCTAGATAATTGAGCACTTGACCTTTTCATTTCTTCATCTGTACTGATTTTGTATGATAATGAAGCACTTGAGCTGCTTTCTTAATTCGATTTGGGCATTATAAAATCCTTTTCCTTGGAGATTATGCCTTTTGATATTTTTGTATATTTTTTTACTTACTGAAGTCAATTACTCCTTTCTGTCTTTCCTCTATACAGGCCGTCATGAGGAGAGCTCAGAGCATGGCCAATGCAGCATTGAGACGCCCTGCAATGCTTTCTTCATGGTCTTGCATTGGCCCCAGGAGACGAGCCAATGCCATTCTACCTGATGGGCAAGAACATTCCTCTGATTCTCCTATCAATGCTACAACTTGCGATTCTCTGATTTCATCCCCACGCAATTCCACCTCGGAGAATCTGGAACTTCCTCTATCTTCATCCGAGGGATTACAGTGGGATTCGGGGATCGGTTGTTCTTATTCCGATGCAAAACATTTGCAGCATGAATTGGATGTTGATGTTGCAGATGGCGAGGATATGATAGAGAGTCCAAGGGATGAGGATCTCATGACTGAAGTTGAATTGTGGCAACAACTTGAGCACGAGCTTTATGATCGAGCTGAAAGTAAAGTTGACGTTGAGAAGGAAATAAGAGAAGAAGAAAAGGCTGCAATGGAAGAGGTTGGAGCTACAGAACCTGAAGGCTCAACACCTGAAGTCAAAGAAGCACATAGATTCTATCCTGCAGGAAAAATAATGCACATCATCACTCTACGAGACGAAGAGACTGAAGATGAAGGCAGTGTTTCATCAAGTGACAGTGGAAGTAGGCAATCTGTAGAGGCAAAAGTTGGGATTTTCCTCACTCCAAGAGAATTGTATAGTAAATTGAGGCTTTCTCATAGCATGATCAGTGATCATTTTATGCCCATTTACAGAAGACAGATAGAAAAGGTCATCAAGGATCTTGAGAAAGAAGCTTCTGAAGGCAGTCATAATGACAATGGAACTCGAGTTCAATTATGACAAGAATTTACTTGATTCCAAGGAGCAGACAAACACATTGTAAATAATTGCACTAACTAAATAACCAGGTCAGCGTAATTGCTGATTAATGCCTGGGATGCATCAGGTGCAGTATATTCAAATGGAGAAAGAAAGACGCGTCTTTGCAGAAATTCGGAGAAATTGTTACCTCGGCGTGTTAAAGATCTGACGACTAATTTGTGTACAGGAGTGAGCTGGATTGAAATCTACGAGTCTCTGTGCTCCCTCGGTTGCTGCAGCGTGCCTTTTGTATCAAAGCGCACAACTTTGCAGTGCCTTATTTTCATTGTCAGAAGTTTTTTGGTTACTAGTAGGAAAATTTTCGCCCTTGTCTAAAGAGGTAGTTCTGAAGTTGATGTAGCAGTGCAATGTCAAATATGTAGCTCAAACAAATTCATCTTATATTTTACTGCATTTTAGGGGATGATTTAAATTTATTGGCTTTTAATAAAGAGTATAGTGTTTTTTTCGCCTTTTTAGAAATACGGAGCAACATCATGACCCAAATGATTTTCTTGTCCGCAGAATTAGAAGTTTGCTCGAAAGTAGTACTTATTTATTCTCGGAAAATGGAGCAAAGATTATGAGGCGGGTTTTTCATCTGTTTGGAGGTCTTAAAGTACTTGCCCCTTTTCTTTTATATATATATTTAAAAAAATTTGTTAAAGCTTTGGTTGTTTTCGTATTTTTTTTATAAAAAAAACCGTCTTTGTTATTTTCATGAATTTCTTATTCAGTTTCATGGACAGAAAATGATGAAAATTGTATTTTCATGGAAGGAAATATTTCTTTCTGTAAAGAGGGGTAGCTTCATTTTCCACCATATATTTCTCTGCACCTCTCTTCTCCTCCATTATATTTTCATTTTCCTTTTCTAGCATGAAATCAAACAAAGAAAATTAGTTTCAATTGTAGTATTCCTTGAAAAGTGCTTTCCCTAAAATTATCATTTTTGGTTGAAATTCTTTCTGTCCAAAGCAGTCTTAGTCTGGTCTCACATTCACCACCTATTAATTTTTTTCCCCCTGTACTTTTCACTTTTGATTAAAAAAAAAATAAAGTGCACCATCTGTAACGACCCTGATTTTGTTGGTATTTCTGTCGTGTGTTTATTCGTGTTTATGTGATTTTATGTATGATCCAAAATTTATTTATTTTGGACTATTTATTTTATTTTATGTGAATAATTTCGATTAAATTCGAATTATTTAATTTTGATTGATTATTATTTAATTAATTGGAATTTTTATTATTTAATTTTCTAATTAATTATTTAATATTTTTGGGCTAAATCGATTTAAGCATGATTAAACATGCAAGAGTGCAATTAGCCCAATTATTTATCGAAAGCCCATTTTGGCCCATTTTGCAAGCCATGGCCGGTTTTCTCCCATAGTATGTGGCAAGTTTTGCCACTTGCCATGCATTCACACCTTAACTAACCTTTATTTATAGGAGGGTTAGTAAGGCTTAAACAACATTTTGCTCATTTGCCATCCTAAACACATCTGCTCATCAAAAACCAAACACAAACACTCTCCATTTGTCTCCTTGCCACACGCCATTTTTGACTAATTCACCATCACATTTGTTCATCATCCATTCAAACTCAAAACTTAAAGATTAATCCTCCATTGATCTTTAATTGTCTAAACACAATTTAAACCTCCATAATTCCAATCAAGACTTCTAGTTCGTGTGGGTTGATCGAGTGGGTGGTTCGTGGTGGCCGTGCGTGAAGGCCGTGTTCAAGTGGTGGTCGTGCGTGGTGGTGTTCGTGTAGGGCAGCCGTGCAGCAGGGCCGTGCAAAAGGCGGTGGTCCGTGGTGGTGATTAAGCCAAGCCGTGCGTGTTCGTGTTAAGGCCGGGGTTGCACCGTGTTGCTTGGGCGTGTATCTTGGGTTTCCGGGCAGCAAGTTTTTGGTGTTTATTTGTTTAAACTTCAATAAGGTAACATACTTTCTCAATCTAGTTGGTATACTATAATTCATAGTATAGATTAAATGATTGAATTAGACCGTTTTGATGTTTTGTAACCACGTTTATGTGTGGATTATATTCTGGTTTTGGGTGATGATTTATGATGTTTTATACTTAATTAAATGAATTTCATGATGGATTATGTTAGTGTTATATTTGATGTTGTTCATGTTCAAGTTTGATGAAGTTTGGATATTAGGAAGTTGATGAATTTTATTGTTGAACTTGATTGATTTATGCGTGTATGATGATGAGTTTGGGATGAGTTCTTGAATCTTGAATGAGTTCTTGGTTGAAGTTCTTGAATCCTGATTGAGTTCTTGATTGAAGATCTTGAATCTTGGATGAGTTCTTTATAAGTTCTTTGAGTTCTTTATGAGTTCTTGTTCATGTTCAAGTTTGATGAAGTTTGGATATTAGGAAGTTGATGAATTTAATTGTTGAACTTGATTGATTTATGCGTGTATGATGATGAGTTTGGGATGAGTTCTTGAATCTTGAATGAGTTCTTGGTTGAAGTTCTTGAATCCTGATTGAGTTCTTGATTGAAGATCTTGAATCTTGGATGAGTTCTTTATAAGTCTTTTGAGTTCTTTATGAGTTCTTGGTCGAGTCTTGAAAGTTAAAGAAAGTTAGTCTTAATTAAAGAAAGATAAAGAAAGTTAAAGATTGTTATAAGAGGTTTCAAGTTTGTTGGTTTACATGTTATTTCTTGAGTCAAGGCGTAAGATGCAACTTAAGAATTAACTAAAAATGTAAACTTCGATTTTAAAGTTATGATTAGCTTGATTTCGCTACTAGACGCCTAGAACTTAGAGTAAGATTCTAAGTATTTGGGTTAAGACGTTGCCCCTATCCTATCCGCGGTATTGGGATAGTTGGTGGTCTTACTATGTTGTCTTCGGATATGGATTTCCAGTACGATTGGTTTCATGAGGTTGGGAGTAAGATTCTCAATTCTGGCATAGTAGAAAGTTCAATCGCGTAAGATGCGTTCGTACGTGCATAGTCCGGTCTAGTATGTGAATGATTGCGCCAAAGTTAAGGATCTGTTAATTACTGGTTAAGTTAGTCGAGTCAAGCATGATTACTTGTTTTATGTTTGATGGTAGTATGGTATGATGATTCGCATGTTTTGATGTATGTTGGTAAGTTTGATTTAATTGTTTGATTTGTGCTATGTTCGTGTGTATCCCCGTTAGGGTGGGACAGTTATGTTACTCGCCACTGACGGTGGACTGTTGTTGTTTTTCAAGTAATTCTGATGATGAGGTTCTTGCTTAGCTTTGGGTTAGGCGAGCGCCGTTGTTATTTAGCTTTTATATTGTTGTTTTATGATTTTCCTAGTTTTGGACTATAGTTGTAGTACTTGTGTATTTTTCCAACTTTGACATATATTTGGAGTTTACGTTTGTTAGTAGTAGTGATATGACATTTGGGATTAGATATGTACAATCTTGTGGGTGTTGTACTTTTGGTTTAGTATATATATTCATTTGAGGTTTTGTTTTAAATTTCAAGTATTTTAATTTGTTAGATCTGACTATTCGACTTGTCGGTTTCTTCCGCGCCGGTTTAAGCGAGTCGGGTCATCACACCATCATTCTAGGACAATTTTTTTTTTTTTGGAGAAAAGGTAAATTGTTAAAAATCAAGAACTCTTCCTCTCGAAAAGATATCATGACTTATCTAAAGCTAAGAAATAAGAGAATTTAGCATCCATGAAAGGATCGATATCAATGTGCGTAGGGGTCCAATGCTCGAGTGACGCAATATAATCTGTAGCGTGGTTGGCTTCCCGGAAGACGTGAGCGGAAGAGTAGGTTGTAAAGTCTCGGAGGATGGAGCGAATATCATCCAGAAGCAGCTGGATTTTCCAAGGGCAGTTGAATTTACTCTGCAAAACACGGATAACCGTTAGATTATTCTAGGACAAATTGGGATGGGGAAGATATGATGTATTATAACTTATAAGAGTGACATGATAGAGTGATAGTTGCTGGACGGATCAGGCATTCAGGCTATCAGCCAGTAGTAGGGTATTTGGATTGTCAATTTGGCATTATTGTATTAACCTCATTTGCTCTTATATTGGTAGCTTCATGAATGAAGTAATCACTTTATTCCACAACAATCAACACACGCATCTGTAAGGTGAACATAAAGAATCCTTACAAATACGTGCGGCGAGAATCGAACTCAGAACACATACAACTACACAAGGCTTATATCCCAGAACATACAATTACATGAAAGTTACAAAAGAACGAATATATTCCGCTATTAAGTGAAGTACCCATATCCTCTTCACGCGTTTTAGATTCGGCGGACAAATGTCAAGTGAAATATATATATGTTATGACATAGTTGTGCATATATTTTTACACATACTTGTACCCTTAGAGGATCTTTATAGAAAATTTAATAATTTTGTTGTTTTATATCACTCGCAAAAAATACACTTTTGACAAATTAAATGAGTGACCATGTGATACAAGGATTATTACAAGCTGGATGGCCTGGAAAACATAAATTATTATCCGTATTAAAATTATTTTGATTAATTTGCTTGTTTATTATATGCTAATATATGTTCCATAAAGTACGTGCAAAATCAATATATTGCAAGTAATTGATGAAAGGGAGGATTAATGAAGAAATAATATCTTTGGACATAGTTACAAATTGGAACCAATCAGTAATTAGAAATTTCCACCAATTCATCAAATCATAGATAATTATATTCAGGTAGGTACTCTCGAACTAAATTAATTAGTTCCCTAGCTACCTGAATCTTACATAAAACAAATAAAATCTCGTCTCCGTTCTGAGCGTTCTCCCTCACTCTAAAATCATATCTCTCATCCATGCAATTCAATATGATTGTTGAATGATTAGTGCAAACAAAACTACATGCATATATTCTAAAAATATGAATGCTTTGTGAATGATTCATGCATTATGTGTCATGTTAAATAAAAATCAACCAATTACTTTTTTTTTTAGAAAGATTCCACTTGGAGTGGCAATAATTGAAGGAGAGTTGGAAGCAACCAACACATCCTAAAGCTAGCCATACATAAAATTAATTTCATTCCCATTATTATATAACTTAGGGACTGTTTTGTTGGAGAAGAGGAAAGGGAATGACTCTAGGAATGGAAACGAAAGAGAATGGAAAGGTAAACATTAGATTTAGGTAGTTGTTTGTTTTTGTTTTTTTTTTAATAAAAAAAAAGGAATAAGCGAGGCATTACAAAACTAGGATGTTCAAAATGATCCGAAAAGATAATTTTTATGTTAAAAAAAATTCGACCCTGACTAAAGACAGGGCGGCTGGGTGGTGGGTTGGTGGAGGTTGAGGTTAGGATTGAGTGGTGGATGTTAAGGATTGGATAGAGTATGGTGGTGGTTTGGTATTAGGGAAAGGGAGTGGAAAAAATAGGATGACGAAGCGATTTTTCGTGCTTAGGTCATTGTACAAAAACCACTCGATCAAGACCTAACTCTAACCAAATAACTAGTATAAGGGTAAGTAAGGGTCGAATCCACAGGGAATGACTAACAAGACACCGAAATTATGAAATGACTATAAGCTAACTCGGTCACAAGGTTGGAATTTTTTTTTTGATATTACACTAAGACTCGATTAAATTAAACTAGAGAATTATCAATAAAACAAACGCTAGAGATGTAAGGGTTATGACACCAACCAAACCAATAAACCGAGTAAAATGAGCTAAAAGAGAACAAAATGAGGTGATCCAATGGGTGACTCGATTAATTCCTCTTTCAAGGACATAAACCGATAAATTCCTAAATTAAACATTTAATAACGAAAAGTAACAAAAACTCAATAGTGGGAAGTGGGTTCCTCACTTGACTAGGCCTTTCGGTTTCTCAAGGAGGCATGAGCACAAATAATTGGGATTTCTCACCTAATTATCACAACTAAGGCATCCACATTAATGAAGTAAATGAAAACAATTCATGACTAAACATTAATCCATGAGCCCAAGCAAGGGCCTACATTACTAACTCCATTTTTCAATGCAAGATTATAAGTAGTAGCAAAAGTCTAATGTGGCCACAAAACACAAATGCACTTTACCCAAACAAGGACAAACATAGATCAACCCCACTTTGAACCTAAAATTGCTCAAAATTACTCAATTCATGGCTTGGTTGGGTCTTTACCCAACCTCTAGCTAAGTGACTACTCACACTTCATAAATAAAAATAAAACAAACATAATAATAAAAATCATAATTAGGCTCAAAAATGAAAATAAACTAAAATTTAAACCCAAGTTAAATATATAAGAACAAGAAATAAAAATTAAAATCACAAACCTAGAAAATTTCCATAACAATGAACATCAAAAATAAAGAGAGAGAAGAGTGAGAAATAATACTTGAAGCTTCAAACTTGATTGCAAATGTTGAACAAGAAAAAGAGCCACAAATTTGAAGTACAAAAACTAGAGATTTTCACCCACTAAGCACTAAATTACAAGTGTTTGAGAAACTATAGATCTAAAAAGTTGAGAGGAAAGTTTGAAATCTAGTCTAGAAAGTAGTAAAGTGAAGCTCTCTTCATAAGTGGTCCATCCAAATGTATTTATATGCCCCACTTGGCAAGTTAAAATCCACACAAAAAGGGCCCCCGGGTGAGAAGGAGCGCCCGCTCCATACCCAAGTCCACGCCCGCTCCACACTGTCGGTGGAGAGACAGAAACTTCAGAACATGTGGGAGCGCCCGCTCCACTTTATGTGCACGCCCGCTCCACATGAAGACGTAAAAACAGAAGTTGCAGCTCAACTGAGGAGCGCCCGCTCCTCTTCTAGTGCGTGTCCGCTCCTAGTTTGTCTTCTAAAAAACAGAAGCTCCACAAAAGGCCAGGAGCGCCCTCTCCTCCATGGGTGCGTGCCCGCTCCCGCTTAGTCAGTGAACTTGATAGAAATGCTATAAATGAGGGGGAGCGCCCTCTCCAATACATGTGCGTGCCCTCTCCTAAGTGGATCAAATGTTGTTTTCTCCAAGTGTAGTCCTACAAAATCAAGCAACACAAAACAAAAGGCACCACAACCAAAAACAAAAGAGCGACCTACTTATATACAAATAAGTTAAAAATGAATTAAAATATATTAAAATAAACTAAAAAGAGAATTAAAATAGGTTAAAAACCACTATTTACACTACATTAAGTGGGTTAAAAACCCACTTATCATAGGAGAAGGAGGGTTTGGAGGTAGAGGACTTTGGGGGAATGGAGAGGGAAAAGAAAATGTGAAAAAATACCTAACAAAAAATATCAAAGTAATTAAGGGTGATTGATTCCTTTTCCCTTTGATGAAAACTTCCAATCAAACGATCCCTTACTAATTTAGCACCCGACATTGCACATTTTATATTTTGTTTAAGAGAATATTCATTACACTATAATTAGAAACTGCATAGTCATAATCTCATAATTTTTTTATATAGAATTTTTTCAATTTTCGAAACTTGGAACTTGGAAGTATAATAGATACGGAAAAAACATTTCACCAATAGTTTAATTAAAGTGAAAGTATTGGGTCAGACAGTCTGACCAGACAATCTGGTCAGACGGCTAAACCATATAACAAAATATAATAGTGAAAAATTTCGGGAGGCTATAACTTTGCGCTCGAGTGCATGTCGGATCGGGGCATATAATATGTCGAAATTGATTAATTTTTCGAGACAAACGCAGTTGCAAATACCCGAAGGGGATTTGGCCACCGGAAATCGCCAAACGAGGCCTCTAAAGGCCTCAAAATGCAAAAACACGTATTTTGTCTAAGTTAGTTACAAAATGTGTCCATGTTTTACAATATGTGTCCATGTTTTACAATATGTGTCCATGTTTAAACAATATGTGTCCAGGTTTACAAATAGGTGTCCAGATTTACAACTAGGTATCTAGGGTTAACAATATGTATCCAGGTGTGTTCAGATTTGTTCATATTTGTCCAGGTGTTTCCACATTTGTCCGGGTTTGTCAACATTAGTCCAGGTTTGCATGTCCAGGTGTGTCCAGATTTGTCCATGTTTATCTAGATTTATCCATGTTTGTCTAGATTTGTCCAGGTTTGTTCATATTTGTCCAGGTTTGCATGTCCAGGTGTGTCCAGATTTATCTAGATTTGTCCATGTTTGTCTAGATTTGTCCATGTTTGTCTAGATTTGTCCAGGTTTGTTCATATTTGTCTAGGTTTGTCCACATTTGTCCAGGTTTGCATGTCCAGGTGTGTCCAGATTTATCCAGATTTGTCCATGTTTGTCTAAATTTGTCCAGGTTTGTTCATATTTGTCCAGGTTTGTCCAGGTTTACAATTGTGTCCAGGTTTCAAATATGTCCAGTTCTATTTCCAGGTTTACAAATGTGTCCATGTCTACCAATACATGTCCATATTTAACAGCATGTGTCTAGGTTAAACATATATGTGTCCAGATTCAACAATATGTGTCCAGGTCCAATGGACTGGTCTAACAGAAACGTTACTATCAGACTGGTCTGACACAATACCTTCTCTTAATTAAAAGGGAGAAAATTTGAAATTAACACATATACACGAACGATATAAGTTTTCTTCTATTTTGGTCACAATTATATACTTCATCCGTTCCCAAAAAAAGCAACAAATCATTTTGCACGTATTTTAAGGAAGTGATTTAAGGGTGTAAATGATCAAATTAATCAAAATAATTTTAACACAAGTAAGAATGATATTATAGGTTACTTGTCTTAAAATTACATATATTAATTTGATCGTTTAGACTTTTAAATCTCTTCCTTAAAATGCGTGCAAATAAGTTTGTTGCGTTTTTTTTGGAACGGATGAAATATATAGATACAAATTTAAAATAAATGTATCAATGTATGTACTACATTATTCATAACCATAAATTAGTTTACACGGTCTCAAGAGGATGGAATACTCCCATCGTCCCATATACTACTTTGGCAACAATTCAGGATTGTACACCATTGTAAAGTACATCATTGGATGATATCTGATAGAATATATAAACATATTTCTGGGCTCTAACTATCAGCTTAAGCTTTTGGTTGGGATGGTCCCTTAACAATAACCCTAGTGGCTTGGATTTATGTATCTTGTTAATTGATAGAGAAATTTAAATAATTAGATGTACAAATTTCCCTCTGTAAGATCATATTATATTCATATTCTTTTCACATTGACTCAATCTGTTCAATCGGTTTACTACACACCCGGATGCATGTAGTGGTATGTGCATTCAAAGGTGTTTTATTACTCATTTTAAATAAATTTACACCCGGATGCACGTAGACGTATGCGCATCCAATGCAAGGATGTTTAATTGCCTATATTATATTTTAAAATATGTAAAAAAATATAAAATGAGCAAATTTACTCTTAGATGTACCATACATCCGGTGTATATAAGAATTTCTACAATAATTTGTTTTACAAGAACATTCTGACCTTTAAATAAGGTGATAATATTGCTATGGTAGGTTAGTTTCAGTAAATTGAACATTTATTATTACACTGATTTACCGTGATTTTGATTTTTATTTTTCAAATATAATATCATAAATCAATATTAGGGCTATATATAACATTACCCTATAATTATAACAATTATTCATTATTATTAATTCTATCCTATAAATTAAATGTTACCTCTAGCTAGATAATTTGTTCTAGTACTTTATACCTATTAAATAATATCCTTTTATTGCAAGATTTATGTTATGAAGTTAAGTGACTTTATTATTATTATAATTAGAAAACCACTAAATTTCACCAAACAATATATGGAAACCTTTTTTTTTTTGGTGCTTGAGAAATGAATGGAGACCTGTAATTAATAGAACTAACTAATAATAACATCAAAATATATATAATTAGAAAAATGATTGAGCAACCCCAATTATTAGCTTATATTTAATGCTATCTAGTCTACTAGGTGTTGAAATATATGGTGTAAAGGAATATCTTAAGCATATATATCCTCAAAAATCTAGTGGTTAAATATGTGGAATTCCTTAACAACTCAGATATTTAATATAATTTAGGAGATATTAATAAGATTTTATGTTAAATTTATCTAGAAAAAAAAAACATAAGAGAAAGAAAAGGTATTAGTACTTCAGGAAAAAATTTAATTGACCTAGTGAGTAGCTAGATTACCTACTAGAAATAGAGGAATAAAATATAATTAAATTTACTGAGCTGGATTCCATTTTATATTTATGTCTATTTCTAGCGGGTTACCTACCCGATGGGTAGATGTAGCATTGTTCGTACTTCAATACTTGGGTGATCGTAAAACCTTCCTATTTCCCTCTCTTTAAAAAATACTTTGTTTGATGATGGTAAGCTCCAATTCTTTATATATTTCCATTGTCTTTTGTTTTTTAGTCATTAGTAATCCTCTTTGCTCTCTCTTTATGAGAGATTTCTTTCCAATTTTTGGATTTCTTATCTCCTTTTGTGGGAGATAGGTGTTGGTCTTTCTCCTCTTTCTTTATGGAAGACTGAAATTTATTTTTATGGTTTTATTTGAAAGATTAGATTCATATATTGTCATTCTTACAATTTTGCAATTGGAGTTGGAATTGAGGATGCGATCTACATGGTCGAGCAATGAATTTTCTTCTAAAAATTGTGTCTCAAAGATAGATTCCATCGTAGAATGCTGCATATATAATTCAACGAACATTCGGGACTGCATTTCACCGTCAGATCTATCTAGTTTCTCATCATCATAGTTACTTTAATGCTTATTGTAGTTGCCGTATGACTTTCAATTAATGAAATCTTATCTTTCCCTTCAAAAATTTGTTAAATTTATCCAAAATTACATGTACATTACATATTTTTATGCAAAAACAAATTTTAAAAAATCTGGCATATATGTTTTAATTTTCTCAAACCTTCTTATTAGAAAGTCTCTTTTTCTTTGTCATATTTTTTTTATAAAAAAAAAAAACACAAAATTCCCCTCTATGCTATTTGTTTTCCCCTGACATGGTAAATCCTCATATGGGGTACTCCGATCCGTAGTCCTTTCGTACTATTTATTCGATCATATTTTGTATTCTATATTTCACCTGAGAGAGGACGGGTTTTGGTCCAGTGGTCAATGTTGGAGTTGATGAGAACTCCAAAGTATATGCTTCAAAGAATTGTTTGTCCCACATTGACAAAACAACATCCTTTTTCCTTGTTTATTAAGGAGTATTCACTTCTTAGTGTTTAAAGCATGATGCTAGGGGTAGTATGGGGTATCCCCACGCGCGCGCCGCCGCCGCCGTCCGGCCCGGCTCGTGCCACGTGTGTGGGTGTGGCCCGCTTTATTTCAGCTTGATTCTTGCCTTAATCCAATATTGCTGTAATTAAAGCAATAATCTTCAACCTTCCACTATATATTTGGAGCCTCACCAGTTCTTTGGGACAGAGAGGAAAAAAAAAAAAAAAGCTTTCATTCATCTCAAAAACACAAACACAATAAACTTTACACCATTGTTCGATCAGTTTTCAATCCGGACTTTTTGCGGTACACCATTAAGCCGGAGTCGTGTAATCCTGGGGGTCGATTGCCGTGAGGCCGCGTGTACGAGTACGGGGCAAATTCGACTTTAGGACAGTGATTCCGATCACGCCACGACAAATCAGATAAGTTCGTTCTTTGTTTACTAGCCTTATTTCCAACAGTCAAGACCTCATAATTTCAGGCACGAGAACTTGGATTCGATTCTTATCGTACGCATGTGTAAGGAACCCTTACAAATGCGGGGTTTTTGATATTACTAAAAAATGTATATGGTTAATTATAATTCGAAAACGGTAATTGTTTATACTAGATTTAGGAAGGTAACAATGTAAGAGAATTTATTTCCCTTACAAATTTATTTTCGTTTTTCACAACCCACAGCAAACACATAGTAACAGTATCATTTTGTGATTACGTTTTCTATGCTAATAACTTTGTATACCAAACAACCCCTTCGTGTGTTGGTTAATAGTGTCAGGTGACCTACACTAATGCATAGGACCCAATTTAAGGCTCGACACTCACCCAATATATATATATATATATACACACAATATATATAAAAAAAAAATTACCTGGCTAAATATATGTGTCCGATTTGTATGCGACAAAGAAAGATCGATGAAGTGAGCAAGTAATGCTCAATTGTTGTAGAGGTTGATATCAGAATACAAGTCCCTTTCTACTTTTCTTTCTTCTTATTATGTCCTTGTCTTACTACTGATATATATTTTGATTGAGTACAAACAATTATAAATGGATCGAAAAAGAAAAGATTGAAAGAAAGAAGAAAAAGGAAAGAAAGGGCTAGTCTTATCATTATACTGTAGTAGCTATCTAGCTAGTTTCACCAAAAAAAATGAAAATATATAGTTTAGGAAAAATGAGGAAATATAGGAGCAAATTTTTCTTAATAAAGTTTCATCATACATTATTATTTTGCAATTCTTTCAATAAGATTTAGGTCCTGTTCTTTTGGACTTAAAAACTACAGTAATCAGATCAGATCAATTCAGATCATATCAGTTCAGCTTTGTTTTAATATTATACTCTCACAAAATAATACCCCCGACCACCTAATCAGATCAGTTTAGATCAGATCAGTCATAAAGAACAGGGCCTTATGCACGAGAAGAGAACAACATTATGTACAACACTACTATTTGGCCCTATTGTTAGAATGATAGGTGGATAATGGACAATGGCAAGCCTAAGCTAATTACTTTTCGTACTTCATATGATTATTGTGGATAGAGTCTCATAATTATATGTTATCCAAGGTAATAATCCTTATCAATGACTAAAACTCTCTATTCCTCAAAGATTTCTAATTTTGTGTATTACGCGGTTTTCAATATATATATTTGATCATCAATATCTTTGGTTCTGTATTAATAAACAAAAATTATTGTTAATAATACATATTGCTATAAAGCTGTTAAAATGACAATTTATTTATTTTGTTTTGTTTAAATTATAAACATAGTCAAAATTTTAAAATTGATTGTTAGTAATAGATATGCATGTAATTTGTTTGTAGAAGGGAGTGATCGAGTGATTCTTTCTTTCTTTCTTACCATTTTTTCCAACACTTAAAAGTTAGAAGCGCTATTATATTAGTATGAACATCATGGCAAAATTGATTTTTTTAAAAATATAATATACTTTCTCCGCTTCATATTAATCGCGACGTTTTCATTTTTATGCTTGCCAATATATTATTGATATTTGTAATATCTTTAGTTATGTTTTACTAAAAATTAGATTACAATAAAGTATCCAATAAGAAGATTCAAAAGAGATCCCACATAATTGTATTTGTTTACAAGTACGTATAAAACATAAAAGCTAGTTATATAAATGATTATGAATAGTGCCAAAATTATAAACGTTGCAATTATAGGCCAGGTGCGTTCTCGATCTTCAACTTATTTTATCATGTCTCAGAACTTATCAGGTTTAATCAGGTCAGGTCAGGTCAAATAAATTATATAATCAAGTCAGTTTTAATAGATTAAAACAGATTAGGTCAGATGGAATAAGTCAAAGAGAAGTGCATACATTATATCCTGCCAACTATATCACTGTTTGAGGAATATTAATCATTTTGATTATTATTGCCTACCAAGCAGAATTATTATTGTAACATACAAGTATATGTTCCCTTAGAATTGTGTGTGGTGTTCAGCATACAGGCAGGTGGAGAAATTTTGTGGGATCGATATGAGAGGAGTGTTTCAACAATTTTTGGATTAGATATGTGTCTATGAAGTAGAAGTCTAGAACATCAGTTGTATTATACAATTAACATCAAGTTAAAAAAGTTGATCACAAATTTTAAATTACACCAGGTTTACAACAGATAATTAGTGTACAATGGATTAAAAGACACCCTAAAAATCATAAAAATTACACTAAACACTATATAAATTATCTTTAGTAGATTCAGCTCATATATTTTTTCGATGTGAGATACACATCCCAATGCCCCCCTTAAGTTGGGACTGGGCGTAATAATCCATTTCATAATGTCTTGGAGCCTTGAAGGTCTCACCTTAAAACCATATGACAATAAGGGGAGTAACTCCTTAGTCTTATAAAAGTGGATTCCCAATGTTTTTGAGAAAGAGATCATATGAGTCATCCCAATGTTACGCCATAAATTCATATTCATATTCACATGTGGGTTTATTTTGAGCTAAACATAACTAGCTTCGAATGCCTACCTTGCTCTATCATTGTCACATATATGATGTAATGACTTTGAGAAAGAGATCATATGTGTCATCCATGTAGATGTTGTCGAATTCATTTTAATACGGGTTTTTTTTTTAATATTGATTTTTAATTTTACATGAACGGAAATGTAGATATTAACGATTTAATACGTATTTTGGAAACGTTGAAAAGTCAAATCGTTTAAGGTATGGAAGGATTAGTCATCGAAGCATATAGATCCCTTTATGGATGCCAAACAAAGTCGGATTGTTTCTTCGAGAGGAAGACGACCTAACTTCACACTGTTTATCTTTCCTTAAAAAAAAAAGTCATCGAAGCATAATGTATATGCAATACAATCCATGCAAAAAAAATCCTAATTTGTTGCCAAAATTTTTATCAATAAATTGGTCTAATTTGTCTAATTTGTCTATTTACCTTGATTAGAGACATATTTAATGAATTTTTTTTTGGTATCTCTGTAGATGGTGTCTCAAACTAATTTGAGGTGAATTAAGTAATTTGTCTATAATTTTTATCAATTTTTTTTTTTTGTCAAGTTTTTTCTTAAAGACATTATTTTTCTTATACATCTCATTTTTTTAGAGATCTTATACATCTCATATTTTAAATGAGTTTATATCTAATTTAAAATCCAGTCACTAATAACACTACAAATGTGCAGTGACGGTTTAAATCCATTGGATATATATATGAACGAATCAAATAAAACGAATAACTCTCTAGAAAAAAGCCCAACAAATTTAGACAATTAGAAAATAAATTGAAGTACGAGTACGTCTTGCCTAATAGTTAAAGTCTTATGAAGGTCAAGCTTGAAAACTTGAGGTTGAACCTCACCGCATGCAATTCTGAGGATTCTTGATCTTCGCCCTCTCGGATGTGTGTATTGGATAATTTGGATCGAGTGACCTACAATATGGTCCGGTTCAAGTCCCAGTATCATCCAAATTATCAAATTAAAAAAAAAAAAGTCAATGCAGTGCATACAAGATTAATATTTCCTCCACCCTATAATTCTTGCAACGTTTGCAATTTGGCACTATTCACGATGACTCACATAACTAGTTTTTGTGTCTTACACGGGAAATGATAAAGGCACAACTAAAATTGATATTGGTACAACTCATTGTGAGAGCACGTACTCTTCTTATGTTTCTCTCACAAAAGTTGTACCTTTATCAAATTTAGTTGTGCCAATATCAATTCCCGTCTTACACATATAAAAAAAATGTAGTCATTTGGGACTTCATTGGATTCGTCTCAATGTGTAATTTATTAAAATCTAATTTTTATATTTTTTGATAAAATGTAACTAAAGATATTAAGACTATTCCTTCAAAAAAAAAAGATATGAAGACTATAAATTATACATTGGCAAGCGTGAAATTACAAACGTTGCAAGAATTATGGATCGAAAGAAGTATATCATAAATGTGGTAAAAAAAAATGCAGTGCATGCAAGATAAATAGCTGAAATGTAATTAATTTTATGCAAACATTGAATTGATGAATGCATGTCAATTAATTAAATTGTTCGATAAGTAAAACGTCTATTCTTTCACAATCAGATACCTAACTTCAATTTGTTTGTTAATCAGTATAATAATGCTGCTCACTATTCACTAAGCTAATGTTGTTTAATGTTTAATGTAGGGCCCCCGCCCACCCACTGCCCTGAGATTGTTTGTGGCCAAGTTTTATTTTGCTACGAACTCGATCGATCTGGTAGTGTTGCTGCATCAAATTAATTGTGTGGTTGCTGACATGTACATGTGGGGCCCTTCTTCATATATAATCTATAATTAGCCAAACCCAATCATGTTTTTGGCACATGGGCCATCATATAATTTATGTTGGCTACTGTGTCATTCAAGGTTCATACAAAGTACATGTTTTTTTTTTTTTGGCCCTATAGTCTACCTTCTTATGTGCATTTAATTGATTATAATCCTTACAAATATAGTTATATACATAATACAAAAATAATACTGCAAAAGTCTAGCATTTGTTAGGAGATCAGAGATTTAAGGGAGGGGGCATTGCAGATTTCCATGTTCTTGATGTTTTAATTTGTAGTGCACTAGTTTCTGATGAGTCTAAGATTTAGATTAGTATAGTTCAGTTTAGTTCAGATTAATTCAATTATGACATATTATACTCCGTATAACATATTCCTTGGTCTCAATTATCAGTTTAAGCTTTCAGTTGAGATTGTTCTCTAATATGGTATCAGAGCCAACATGATTTAATTTAGAGGTCACGAGCGAGTTCGAATCTCTCCTCCCTCTCCCTTCTAAGTGGAATTAATTCACGCTGAGCATGATGGTGCAAGTGCTACGTCCACATTTTAAGCTTAAAGGTCTTTTTATGTGAGAGGAAGTGATAGAGTATAAACATAAGTTGTAAATTCGTATTTATATGGCCCCTCCCTTCTTGGATCAAGTGGAAGTTCAAGTAGTAGAGTTACTTAACTGTTGCACACAAGGTTTTTCCTTACATATAAATTATGAATCAAAGTCAAAGTGTAATTTTTAAATAGTTTAAAAGGTTAAAGTATATACATTATTATGAAACGAAGGGACAAGGGAGTAATTAAGTGCTTGTGGGTTGTTTAATTATCTCATTTGAAGGTTTTTTCCACGTTATATTTTGTGTTATTTTTTTAATATCTTGTCCACATTTTATTCGATTTCTCAATTTATTTATATTGCTTCCGCTTGCACTCTTTACCCCGGCCCAACAACTAGTCCAAAATTTGAAATTGAGAAATTTGATGGTAAGATTAGTATAGCATTTGGAAAGTCCAAATGAATGCTCAAACATGTTCAAGCATGTCACTTTCAATTCAATTCTTAAGCTCGAAAGTCTTTCGGGTTGAACATGTGACATATCCGCCTAATACCAGTTGGGGTTCCTACAACGAGTACACACTAATAGAATTTGCGCCTAGGTGGAGAATGCTGGGTATATCTCACAAATTCTACTACAAGATGCTTATCACATGTGTCATTTCCTTGTCCTCCAAGAATGATATTTCATTTTCCTCCAAGGCTTGTGAAGAGTCTTATTCTCCAAAATTTATGATGTCATTGTTTGTTAGTTCGTTATTTACCTTATTTGAGGGGTTTTTTCACATTATATTATTGTTTGTTATTTTTCTACTTTTTTGTCCTCTTTTATCTTCTTTCTTTTACAATATCAATTTGTTTCCACCTGAGCTCTAATTTTCCCTACAAAAATAAATTGTGTTTTCAATAGACTACGACTTAGCTTGTACCTCATTTCCATCATAGTACACGACATTTAGTAAGAAAAGATTCTAAAGTATCTAATAGAAGAAGATATATAAATGAGTAATTATATAGATAATAACGTCTCATTCTTAAAATTAAAATTTAATTTTTACGGCCAAGAAAATGACACTCCATATGACCATATATATAATAATAGGTCAATGCCTCACTGGGTAAACGATGAAAAGTTTATCATACAGGACTATATAATAAGAGGATAAGTGATAAGGTCATTAAAATAGTAATAACTTACAACCAACGTTGTCTTAATCTAGTGGTGCCAGGGGCTAGACTTGGTAGGGAGAACCACGGTTCGATCCCCCGCAAGCACATTGGGAGGAATTTAAAACCTTAACCCCGGGACGCGCTCCGAATCCGAATTAGTCCAAAAGGGTGAATCGGGTGGCTACACCAAAAAAATAGTATTAACTTACAAAGTAATCCCATTTTAAAATTTAAAAAATAAAATAAAATAAAGGTGTTGCTTATAGTTTAATGGACAATCAAGGGCAAAATTAAGCACGTAACATAAAGTGTTAGGAAAATCATTATTATTCACTATATATTCAGGTTCAGGCATCAATCAAACAATATATAAGAGGCAATCTGAAAGACACGTATCCTATACCTTAGGCCTTAACTACTGATTACTAATTAACTACAGTAGATTAATCTTAAATTCCTATTGTAATTGATTAATGTAGCACTAATATTATTTACCAATTTTTCGCAACCCCGTCATTAAAATAACTAGTTTTTGAACACATGCCAGGCACGGGTCAAAAGTTTCAGATATACTAGTCTTAATTTTAACATTGGATATGCTTTTAAAGCATGCTTAACAGCAAACCAAAAAATAGTTTGCAAATCCCAAAAAATAGTTTGCAAATCCCAAACCATTTTTTTGGTTCTTATCAACAAACAATAAATGGTTTGTTTGCAAACCATTTTGCACTAATTTGGTTTTTCAAATTAGTTTGCAAACCAATTGAACAAAAAAAAAACAAATTCAACCAATCAAACCAGAAGAGAGGGGTGGAGAGAGAAAAAACTAAATTTAATTTCCTATTTGTAATTAAAATAAGTTAAATTGTATATTGTAAAAAAAAAAACTAATCAAACCAAAATTCATATTTTTAAATTCTCTACAAGTAGACACCCATATTGATATAATTTTTTTTAAAAAAAAAAACTTCCCAACAGCTATATTTATAATGGTGAACTAATTATAAATGATTAGGTTTGAGTGATGTGGATGAAAGAGAAATCTGTGAACCTTTTATTTTGGGTTTGCTGATAATGATGCCCTTATGTTGGGGATCGGATTCCTCGGTCATTCGTATTGAATCTACAATAGTAGATAATTGTACGTACAACAAAATATGCATTAATTTATTACTCCATCTCTCTTATTGTAAATGCTTCATATTGACTATGTGTACTATTTATTTTGTAACATTGACTCTCATTAATTTCATATATATAAGAAAAAACATAGCCGTGTGGGATATCGTTTGATTCGTCTCAATACGTAGTTTCCAAGTATGTAATTTTTATAATTTTTTATAATATATAATTAAATATATTAATATTTAAAGTTGTGTCTTGAGAGATGTGAAAAAAGGTAAATGGAGCATTGATTTTGGGACGGAGGGAGTAGTATTTAATAATTTATATATATAAGACAAAAAAGTTAAATTGAAAACCTAAATAGAAAAAGGCTCATAATTATGTAGCCTCCTCGTAGAGTAAGAAAAAAATTGGTCACTTATGATGCTTATGGTTGTTAAGAGTGAGATTATCGCATGTCATGTTGTGTGAGAGTTTTAATATACCTGTAGTAGATTGCATTTTCTTGGAGTGCTTAGATCTGGACTCATGGTCCACCTAAACGTGTGATTATTATTGTCAAATTTTTTTTTAGATAAAACAAGAAAAGACAAATTAATTAATGATTCATAATTCATAATTAATTAATTAATGATCCTATAAAGTTTGTTTAGAATTATCTGATACATTTTTTACAAACTCTTTTTGGTGAGAAACAAATGGTATTCTTAAACAAATGGTGTGAATATCAGTAATTCAGTATCAAACTATCAATATATATGGACCATTTTACTCTGAGATTTGCTTTTCATTATCGGTGTCAGAATCAGGCAATTATAGAGATATTTTATGCTAGATTTTTTTTAATAAAATGTTTGATGATACATGGTATTAACTAATACGAATACTATTTTAGGTTGTGTTCTCTTCGTCGTATTTTTTCTGATTTGATATGGTCTGATAAAATAAGATATGAAAATGTATGAGAATTTGAATCTATAATGTGATTTCTGATCTGATTTAAGCTGAAGATCAGAGAACACACCCTTAGTTGTTCGTTGTCAAAAAAAACCTAATACGAGTGCTTGTATATACTAAGACGAGCCTCATTCCGGCTTTTTTGGCTAAGGGGTTGTTTCCTTTGCAAGATTAGACGATATTGGATTGGATTTAATTTAATAGAAATTAATTATATATATTATATTATATTAAATAAAATTAAATAGATTGGAATGGATTATAATAACTATATTCGAACTAAAATTTATGGGAAAAATTGATCCCTCCAATTCTTATTGTTGTTCACATTTAAGAGCTTGACACTATTCATATTTTTTTCATAAAAAATTTTCATTTTCAATTTATGATTATCCAAGTACGGAGTATAATTTACATAAACAAACATGATATCTACAATTTGATTTCACTTTTTTTTTTCTAAAACATTAAAATAATAAAAAGGCTACAAATAAGCATTTACTAATATATAAATGAGTAATAATTTGGGGATGCAAGATAAAATCACGTGTGCATCGGTCTAATGAGTATTTGAATTAGAAAAATATTTCTTCTTTTGACGCCTTTAATAAAATGTTATCATTTTCCAAAATAAAAAGGGGTAAAAGTTGAATGTCCAAGTTATTTGTAATAGTCAATCCGTTCAAAAATAAGTGTTCAATTTACTTTTTTCATACCCCCAAATGCATAACTTTAAATATTAATATACTAATACATACGATATTAATTAATATAATAGGTTCGATATAAATTTAATTATTAATATATATGGTATGTTCTTTATTTTCACTTTGTTTTAAAAATCATATATTTGAAAAGTACACAACTACACATAGAGACGAATCAAATGAGAACTTACATAACTATATTTTTCCTTATATATGTATGTACAAAATTAAAAAAAAGATAAAGTTAGTATGTGAATAATGTTAAAGCCAAAAATAGAAATATTATTGTATCGACATTATCAGATAGGTAGCAACGACGTTAGTGAAACACATTATTATACAAAGTATGTGGCACGATTTTAGATAACACATCAGAAAGTATTCATATTTTTTAATTTTGAGTTTGATAAATAATGCAAAAAATAGTTCAATTTATTTTTTTAATTACAACAATTTGATAAATAAGAAAAATTACATTCAAAAAATTAAATGAATAGATTGAAATGAATGGAGGATTTGATTGGATTGGGATTATAAACTTGTAAAACGAACATGGCCTAAAAGCTCAGATACGAATATAAGGATGGTGGATAACCTATCACCCTGAAATCGGACCCTGCGACACTTAGATACCTACTCCAACTCATTAAACTTCTAAAATTTAATTGATGAATTGAACCTGATCAAACTTGATTGTAAAAAAATAAATTTCAGATTTAATACGTTCAGATAAGTTCAATTAAGGTTTAATAAGCGAAAAGATTATAGAGTCAATAATTTTACATGCATCTCATTTTTATTTGCAAATTTGTTGGTATCATATAATTCATTTTAGTCTGTTTTCATAAACAAGCAACAAGTATATACATAAATAATACGGAGTATAAAACTATAATAAAGTCAAAAGAGGTGACAAAATGTGTGGTGTCAACTCCAACCTCAGGGGGTTCAAGTTTTATTACTAGTATCTAATTTCTTGTATATTATGTAGCTCAAAAATAACAGATTATATTCTTTAGCCAATTAAAAAAAATAAAACCACAATATGTCGAAGATAGTGCATGTGAAATTAAAGAAAACGAAAAATATTGTGATAGCGAAATGACTATGAACTTCCCATGTGAACTAATCATATTTTCATACAAACCACTACTCCGTAAAGCATTTTCATCTCCCAAATTACGTGATACATGTCTACATGTTGACTTGTAGCAATGTTCACATGATATTTTTTTTTACTACTTTTAACTTTATATGTGTAAGAAAAAATATAGTTATGTAGGATTTTATTTGATTCGTCTTAATGTATACTTTTCAAGTATACTCTCTACTTTATGTCAAATCGTTGTCATTAATATGTTACGGAGGAAGTATGTTTTTTTATGATTTTTCTATGTATGAAATTATAGATAATTAGATATTAGTGTTCAAAATCGTGTCTCAAAAACTATGTAAAAAAGAATGTAAGTATAACAATAAACATGTTTTATTCTATTGCTACGGGGGAGTAATTTGGGACGGAGGGAGTATTTAATTTTTTTTTAATCGTAAAACTATAACTTTTATAAACAATAATCTTATATAAAGCTACTCCCTCCGTCCGAAGATAAGTGCTCTATTTTGACCAAAATTGTAAGAGCTTCTTGATCAATATGGAACACTAAATTTTGGACAGAGTGAGTATATATATTTATGATAAAAGTTACCCTTTTCAGTTAAATAATCAAACATGGGAAATTGTACGTCTCTCCCACAAAACTATGTGCATTGATTTTTTAAATAAAAAATTGAAGGGAAGGAGCTGAGTACAGGAAATCAATTTCTTCCTCTTGAAAAAATATCTTGACTTATCAGTATATAAAAAGAAAGAAAATATAGCATCCACATAGAGATTTATATCAATATGCGTAAGAGTGCAATGCTCTAAAGAAGCAACATATATTATGTTGTTTGATTAATTTCCCAATAAAAGTTGAATTTTCCACGAACATTATTTGAAATGATCCTGCAAACATTCATTGCATTACAGACTTACAGTAAGATTTATAGTTGATGACGAATGTTGATTGTGAACAAACGAATTGAAAGAAGAATTAGGTGCACTAGGGGCTAATAATCTAGTGAATTGGCTGACAATGAACCCATGCGTTTCATTAATTGGAACAGCATGTAATACATAAAGACAGGCGATATTTGGAATTCTTACTTTTGCCTTGAGTATTGTGGAAGGGTTGCTTAATCAAGTGCTTTATTTTTTTTTTTTTTGTTGTAAACCAGGGTATCCACCCTCGAAAAGCAGTGACTAATCTTCTCGCCTTGGGTGCTCTATTTAAAAATAAACGGTTGGTTAATGATCTTTTATGTCATTCCTAAGGGTCAGGATTCGAATCTCTGACCTCTTGGTTAAGAGACAAGGTCAGTGACCACTATATCAAGACCACTTGATTAATCAAGTAAATTTTAAAGTATGTCTCTTTCACGTCATAAATTGACCCCAGCAATTTCTTTATTTGTCCTTTCTTTCATCTTTTGTATTTGTGGTTGGTCCATACACCATTTAGTGCTAAGCATTGACATAGCATAAGATTGTATAACAAAAAGTACATAACCCTCTTTTCATTTAAATAAGTATTATTAACTTCTTCCGACTTTGACTTAGGGTATGCTCTTTTCACCTTTAGAAAATAATAAGTTCCGGTTCAGATAAGGTATAATAAATACAATAGTTCAATATGTTTCAATTCAATAAGCTCAGATATTCGTTTTTCAGGTATAATAAATCGAAAAGAATGCATGTTTATATTGATATCTAAAATAAATGTTGTACTATATATAATGGCATATGACTAATCAATATTTTATGGGCTATCTATTGATGATTTTTCCCCTTTAATTTGGGTGCATCCAATCTCTATAGATTAATGTACTAAGGGTCCGTTTACTTTGGTGTAAAACATTTTCGATATAAAATTATTTTCCATGAAAAACATTTTACGTTGGAAAACTCATTTTCATATACATTTTCCAATGTTTACTTACACAGAAAACAAGTTTTACTCCCAGATTTGGAAGAAAATGTTTCCAATAGGGTGTCAAATGAGTTTTCACTCAAAGTTTTACATTTTATGTTTTTCATCCAAAGTAAACGATGTAAAATAGAAAAACTGTTTTCAGGGAAAACATTTTTCGCTCTAGTCAATGAAACCTAAGACTTCAAAAACTTAGGGTCCGTTTACTTTGGTGTAAAACATTTTTTATGTAAAATGATTTTCCATAAAAAATATTTTACATTGGAAAGCTCATTTTCATTGAAGTTTTTCATTGTTTACTTGCACGGAAAATAAGTTTTACTCCCAAATTTGGAGGAAAATATTTCCAATAGAGTGTAAAATGAGTTTTCAGTTTTTCACTCACAAATTTACATTTTATTTATTCACCCAAAGTAAACGATGTAAAATAGGAAAATTGTTTTCAGGAAAAACATTTGTCGCTCTAGACTCTAGTCTACGGAGCCTTAATGTAAAATAAGGCCATTGATTGATTGAAGCAGAAGCAAACATAACCGGATAACCCCCCTCAAACTCAAAATAAGTTATTGATGGAAAACCGCCAATGTGCTCGATCTTCTTATTGAAACACTCACATAATTTCTCACCATCTCCATCTTCTTTTGGACCTGATTTCTGAAATTTTTAAAATGTCAGTTCAGTTCAGACAGTACAAATTAAACTCATGTCGAGTTTAGAATTTAGTTTAATTGAGTTCATCATCATTTTAGTGCAGTTCAAACAAATTAAGTTCAGTTCAGATTAATTTATTAGTCCAATAATATAACATAATATCGCCTAGATCTTATTCTTCTCAAACAACCTGCTTGTGGGACAAGTAATGATAAGACTTTAGAAAAATATTAATAATCAATTAATCATCATACCAAAAAAATTGATTTATATATATACTTAAAAATCATACTTCAAGATACAAAGAGTATAAGAGATCTGAATAATGCACTACAGCAAGTCAGCAACATATATGCTGAATTGCTGATGAGAACTTTTACTAGAACTGTCAATTTTCGACCCGATCCGACCCGATAAACCCAGTAAATCCGACTCGTAAATAGTGGGTTTTGACAAAAAAATTAAAATAAAACCCGTTTTGAACCCGTTAAACATAACCCGCTCTTAACCCGACCCGACCTGCTTTCAACCCGACCCGTCCCGAAAATCATAAAAAATGTATTAAACTTATGATATTATAGAAAAATGTAAGCAAAAACACTTCTTACCATTAAAACTTTGAATTTAAGATTATTTTTATTGGACCACAACATCAATTTTTTGCCATAAATTAGCTATTAATGAAGATATTTCTTATAATTTGTTCTTTTTAGGACACTTAAGGTACATTTTAGTACATATATTGCATTAAAATATGAAAAATTAAAGGGCGTTATAAAACTTCCCAACCCACCGGGTCAACCCGAACCCGAAGAATTTGGGTTATAAAAAAGCTAATACTGACCCGAACCCACTAACACCCAACCCGGTACGACCTGAACCCGCAACTATTTTACACTAACCCGACCCGACCTGTTTGAGAGGTCTAACTTCTACATATGCTTGAAATATTCAACGAGTACATTACACCAATAACACGAATTACTTGATTGAGAGAAATACGTAATGTTCATAAAATATACCGGGCGAGAGTATATTATATAGTAGTTTTTCATGGCGCTAAATTTTGAGCTTAATTGTTATTCGGTAGTTAAAAAAATATCCAAACCAAAACTCTGAAATATTCTTGTGAAAAATTATACCAATATAGGTGTCTAATTATAGAGAATTCAAAAATATGAATTTTGGTGTTTGTATTTTATTTTTAAAAATTATATATTTTGTAATATTTACATTTTAAAAATACAAAAACTTTCCTTTATAGTTCATATTGATATAGTTTAAATAATTAGAATGTTTTAGAGGGTGTTTAAGACTTTTCGAGGGGGACATCGTAGCTCCCCCTTGACTTATATAATAAAGATTATTTTTAATAATTATTATTCACCACATATGCTCGGAGCTATCACTTCTTGCTAAGACTTTCAACGATAATATAAAAATATAAATAATGTATTTATTTGTAAAGATTTGAGTTACTCAAATCTTTTACTTCCTCCGTAACATAAAACTTTCAACAATTGGTTTTGCACGCATTTTGAGGAAGCAATTTAAGGGTGTAAACGAAGGAATTAGACAATATAATTTTAATATTAGAAACTTATAATCACATTCTTACTTGTATTGAAACTATTTTTACTAATCCCTTCGTTTACACCCTTAAATCGCTTCCTCAAGATGCGTGTAAAATCAATTGTTGAAAGTTTTATGTTACAGAGTGAGTATTTCATTTGCATTGTAAAAGACTTTCATATTTTCAAGTTTATTTACTCCGCATTACAATATATGATCCACACATCATATCATGTTTCGAAGATACAATTAAAAGTTTTTTATTTTCAGAAAAAAAAAAACAAACAACAAAACTAAACAAATAGAGAATGATCAATGTATTTTTACTAGCTCTAGTTGATAAAGAATTTTCACTTATTTTACGTACATTATAACTACAACTTTTCATCAATTGTATTTCTTTTCACATAAAAAAAAAATCGTTATGAGGATGATCCCTTAGCTCAGTGATAGAACAAGGGATCCTCGGGGTGATGAATGGCCCGTGTATGTTCGATCCTCATCATGTCCCCTTCGCACTGCCAATGTAATTTTCTGAGGTATGATGAACCTTGCACGAGTTTTGTATACCATTTTTGTAAATAATATCAAAAAATTGTTGCACCTCTATTGGTTAATGCTTTTATCAGCAATGTAAAATACAAAATCTCTTGTCTGACAATTTGTCAAATTGTAACTTTTTGCCACAAATATTTATATAATTAGTTACACTTTATATAAAAAGTTATGGTATTATTATATATGCTAAAAGTTTTAATTTTTTGGTAAAAAAATTATTCTATTACGACACTATGAGACGGACCAACGGGAGATTTGTTGAATGCACAATTAAGTCATATGTATTTCTTTTCATCACTTTTTGTATGTTTCCTTGCATTTATTTTCATCTTTTTTTTTTTTGATAGTATATAGCTATTTTTCTAGAAAATACAACAAAATATGTACAATAATAAGGTTTGTATTTTTTCTTAAGGAATTCAAATATTCATTGATTTCTATCTATTTTTTAATTTTTCTATTGCATAATGCATATACTCATTCGGAACATCAAAAGCTACTTAAAAAAACAACTACAAAAGTTGATTGATCAAGAAGGTTTAATTTGTTAGTTTTGATCCATTCATATCATCATAATTCAGAAGCTAAGTCCAATAAAGAGATAGACAAAGAGAATCAACAAACGGAACCTCATCACGATGGTATATTCTCGTGCCTTTGTTCAATTATGGCATTCTTTATTAAAAAATTCCCGTTATTACCATTGTACTTTTGACAATTCTCATTTGTACTATCCAGTTTTTTTTAATCCCATCCATTCTATTATTTTTTGCAAAAATTCCAAATTTAACATTATCGATCGAAGATTCCGTTAAGTTTAGAATATTCCGTTAGCTTTAAATCTATAAGACCACCGTTAATTAACAATGAGAATTGCCAAAAATACCATGGTACCAATGAAAATTTCCCATCTTTATTTGGTTCATGCGAGACAAAGCTCACCATGTTCTTTTTTATTCAAAGTTTGTTTAACTCAATAATACGCATAACTTTTCATTAGAACTACAAATTTGTCATTTATCAATTTTTTTTTTAATGTAATTATTCCACTCTATATTAGTTGCAACGTTGACAATTAATTTTGACACTATTCATAATCGCTCTTATAATTCACTTTGGCCCTGGTTGGGAGTTAGCTGTTAGTTATTAGAGGTTAGCTGATTGAATTAGCTGCTTTGACTAGCTGTTCGTGATAGCTGATTTGACTAACTGATTTATATTAGCTGTTTGTATGAAAGTGTTTGGTAAATAGCGGTTAATTAGCTGTTAGATGTTTCAGAGTAAAAAAAACTAAAAAGTTATAAGCTCTTCCAAAAAGCTCCTCATATGAGTTTTTTGAAAAAGAGCTTTTTCACCCCAAAACTCTCTTCCATACATCTAACTACCAAACACCCAAAAATAGCTTTTGAAGTTGGTCAAACATCTCTTTCCTCTCAAATCTCTCTTTTTCCCTCAAGCCTCTAACTACCAATTCAAACACCCCCTTTATGCTTTATACATGTACGTAAAAAATGATTTTATGTAGTGTTACTTGTCCTGCTCCGTCAAGTTATCGCATAGGCATTGTTCGAAGTTCAAATGTTCTTGATAGTAAAAATCAGTCTCAACAACCAAAGAAGTTATTAATTGTTTATTCTTAAAAATATTTTATGTATTTTTTTATGAAAAACCAAACCAAAGTATAAACCATAATATTCTAAAATTCATACACCATGCACAAACATTAAACCAGACCAAATTTCTATAGTACGGTTTTTCAAATTTGACGATGGTTCAGACCAAACTTTGTACAACCTAATTGTCTTTGTTTATCTGAACTTATCAAAAATTCAAAATTTATTGTACACTTTTGTTTATCAAAAATTATCTCGACTTATTTTAAGCAAAAGTAAAGTGAGCAGAGTCTTATAAAGATAACAAAGATAATTAGAATAACTTTTAATATGTTATACACTATCTTAAATAGTATACATTAATTTTGAGGAGAATATAGTATGCACATGATTTATTGTAAAATTAGTCAAAATTAATTCTAGACCCTTTAAAAAAAACTATATTTAATTTATGGTTAATTGTCGTATGTCTCTAGCTTAGTAAGTTGACATCCATCCAATGAGATATTACTCCCAGAATCCAACTTTTTTTTTGAAAAAAAATCGGAAAATTCTTCACAATTTCTTTTGGACACTCCATTATTCCCAGAGTCCCATCTTTCAATATTTTAATGTTTCCTCTAAAAACTCCCACTGCACAATTTTTCATCCTAATCAACAAATATTTAATCCATTCATTACATATTAATTGTAACGATTTGACATAAACTAAAGATAAAAAATGTCAAATTGTTGCAGTTAAATTGTGAAAGAAAGAGTACTAGTGAAGATCTACTCTTTTTTTTTTTTGCCAAAATAGAATTATTGGACCCTAATTGGACCCAACGCAATACTCCTATAGTCCTACTACAAGGATAAAGAGTAACGATAAACTAACTGCTATATGCATTAACGGTTTTTAAAATGAATGTCTTAATTATTGTCCTGTGTAACACAATTATTGTCCCAACGGTGTCATTTATTGTACAAGTACTGTTTTGACTTCACTTGTACGCGGGACAACTTCCATTGTTTCTGACACAAATAGAGCAATATGTTTGGTCTCCCAGCAGCTATTTGCATTTAGCAGCTATAAGCCAATACTTACTCCAAACATACATACTTGATACTTGATATCTCCTATAAGATGAGAATTGAACTTGTCGGTTGTGAACTTATGAGTTGCACGTTGACACTACTACACTGAAGCTCAATTCTCAGTGCAAATAATATACACTATGCCAATATAATATGAGCAATGATAAGTAGATACCTGATATCAATTAAGTTTGTTGATATCATGACATTTTGGTAAATAAACTGAACTTTTTGTTGTTTACTTTACACGTGGCAAAGCCACAAACAAAAGAGACATGGGACATTGCCCTTATTTTTGTCATAAATTACATCATATGTTATGATATCAACAAACTTAATTAATATCAGGTATCCACTAGCACTTTCTCATATAGTATCACCAAATGTGAAATAATTAGCTCATTTGATCGCACACTAGCAAGAATATGTTTTTGCTCACTTTAGAGTTTAGACCAAAAAGATCAAAATTTGTTACATTGATGGGAATGACTTTTCCTTTCATCCCAATAGTAGGAAAAAGACCCGTGTCTTTCACGCGGAGTTTTCCCTTGCGCACTTTTTTACTTCGTATAAATTAGGGCATGTTTATCCTTAGATTCACTCTCTTATAATTCAGACTCTGTCACATCAAAATTTCACTAACTTTTATCAATTCAGACTCATACAAGTTTTTACACTTTATTCCAAATACTATAATACAAACTCATTTGTCCATATATAAAAAAAAGTTGTTTTATAAAGACTTGCATTCAGACTCAAACACAGTTTGTATAAGATTATGCCTAAAGACTCAAACTACCTTTAATTTAAATCTATGGGGCCCACGAGTCTTGAGTAGAGTTTTGAAAACCAAAACTTGCATTCAGACTCAGACCCAGTTTGTATAAGACTATCCCTAAAGACTCAAACAAAACTTACATTCAGACTCTAATTTAGACTACCAATAAACATGCCTTTATACGGTATGTTTGGTAGTCAGTCATAAATGATGGTCTAGGTTACACAAAAACAAATACTACAAAGACAAAAGGAGTATTGGAAAACGTCACTGAAAAAATTGAGGATACGGGTATGAAAAAAGAAAATAATAAGAAAATATATAAATTTAAAATAATGTCAATAGAACATTGTGTAAATATTACATTTGGTGATGATAATATGGTCATTCATCACTATATAAACTATTCAAAAACCTAAAAGACATAAACAATTAAAGCGAATAACTCAAAAGTTATGGGATACTTGAATAAGCTTAAATAATTGTTTCAATGTGTGTACGTGTGTCCAACATGTATCGGTGTCGGACATGAGGTAAGGCATGTTGAAAGTGTATCTTCACTTCTTAGATTTTGGTAATGGGAATGATTTTATAGGTAAACTAGTTATTTTCCAGAGCAATGCTCAATTTACATAAAAAAATTAGTTTAGAACTTAATCTATCATCAAACTTTAAATGTACATATAAAAATTTAAGTTTTAATTAATTGCAAATCACAAAAATTATTTTAAACCTACTAAAGATATTTTAAATAAAGTAGAAAATATTAATAATTTATGAATATCATGAAGATATATCATTTTTCAATATTATTATTATTCTAGTATATTTTTTTTGGAGAAGATTCATCTGATTAGATTAATTTTTAAAATAATTAACTAAATAATTCAAATTTAAAATAAGTATGACTTAAACAATTTTTTTGATGGAAAATAAAATTGCATTTTTTTATGGTAACATTATAAACCATAGTGAGTTAGGTTTTTTTTTGTTTCCTTCAAAAAAGGAAATATATACTACCTCTGTTCCAAAAAAAAACAACAGTTTCCATTTTTGAATGTTTCAAAATAAATGCAACAAATTTTTATTTTCCTTATATAGTAAACTATTGTTACTTAAAAGACATAAATACTTTTACTAATTCTTTATTTGTCACCATCTTTTCTCTCTCCAATTCTTTAATTGTCCCCACTCTCTCACAACTCCTTTAATTGTCTCCACTTTTCTCAGGAGTCCGTGCCATGTCAATTGTTACGTTTTTTTTTGAAATGGGTGTAGTATTAAAAAATATTATTCTATTCTTTGTTAAGGAATTAGTTTTTTATGGAAAGTTATTAATTTATTTCTATATTTAATAAACAAAATAATACCCACCATCCTAAAAAGCTCAATTTTGATTTTTGTTACTATTTATATTGTAACTTTGACCATTTTTATATTTTATATAGGCAACGAAAAATAATTTCCTAAGTTATAGATATCGAGCATAGATCGGGCCAAAGACTAGTTACATAATATTTTTTTTTTAAAAAGTGATGTTTAAAAAAAATTAAAAATTATTATTTAATCGCTCAATGATTGAACCTCTAATTTCTCATCGTCTTTAAAAAGCCAACATTACACTTGTTTTTCTTCCCCTTTCTCCCCCTCTCCGCCTTTCTCTTTCTAAAACATATACTTTGGCAGTGGAGAATTTCGTGGAGAATCATATCATAATAATACTATATATATTGATTACAATTAAATATCAAAATCTCATCTCTCTTAATTTTTTTTTTTTTTCATTTAATGTTAAATCTGCCAAACACTATCTATTATTGATCTCTTCTCTTTCCAATGATACCCAGAAAAAACAGCTGCCAAATTGATTGAACCACTGATTTCACTTCTCTGGCATATTCTGATATTAAAAGGAAACTTTGATTTATGATGTTTTTAAACTCTGGGTTTTTTCTTTCTAACCAAGAAATTGTTGAAGGCGATTGGGAGAAACAAAGATAAATACCAAATTATTCACCAAATTGTCAAAAATTTCCCCAACAAAAACTAATTATTCTAACAACTTTGAAACCACCACCATCATCATCAGTCTTTTCTTGTGCAGGTAATAATCTCTGTCTTTTTCTTGCAATTATTCAACTACTTCGCTGTATAATTTCTTGATCAACGATTTTTGACAAAAAAATTATTTAAAAATAAAATAAAATTATTGATGATGTTCATCTTTGGGTAGTTGAAGTTGTCACACAGAAGTTGATCTCACTCAGTGATGCAATTTTTTAATTTTTTTGAAAAATAAAAAATCATATGTTTTCTGTTTTGCTAATCTAGTCACGAGTCTCACCTGATTTATCTCCTTCAATTACGGAATTTTCAGTTACTTGAAAAATAATATATAATTAATTCGTTGAACATCTCAAATACTTGAACAAATCTTCCTATTTTTTTTAATTGATTTTTGTTTTTTCGTTCAACTTTAATCCCTAATTTAAATTCTGTTTTGTCTCTAAACCTCAAATTATATATATCGTCAATAATCACTGGAACAAACAAAATATGTATTGTCAATAATTTAATTTTAACTTTAATTTTTAGGGTTTTTGATTTGATAAGATGTCGACAACAATGATGAGTGAACCAATGATATCATCAACAACAACCCAGCAAGAATCATCATCAGCGGCTGCAATCCAGGCACAAAATGAAGTTCAATTCATCAAATGTGAATGTTGTGGATTAATCGAGGAATGTACCCTTGCTTATATTGAGAGGATACGAAAAGGGCATATGGGTAAATGGGTATGTGGGCTGTGCTCGGAGGCTGTTGAGAATGAGATCGTACGATCCCATAAGCTTATTACTACTGAAGAGGCTTTCAATCGGCTTCTCCAAGTTTGTAGGAGCTTTCGATCGTCGTCCCCGCCAGCTGGCGGCGATCCGACGGTCCATCTGATCACCGCAATGCGCCATATACTCCGCCGGAGCCTTGACCGGGGCGGACTTAGGTCCACGCCCGCCAGCCCCACTAGGGAGACTTTGGAGCGGAAACGGGCTGTTCTTGCTAGGTCCGATAGTTGCTTTGCCGATCTGTGAACAACTAAAAAAGACGGAGGGAGTATTATTATTATTAATAATAATAGAGGTGGTTTAGGAGCGACGGAATATCATGGTTGCTAGAAATAACATGAAATGATGATGTTTGGGGTAGTTAGATGGACATGTGTTTGCGACATGAGTCATTTTTGTGTTAATTTTGTATATAAATGTAGGGGGTTTTCGAGTTTCGAGCTAATAGAGACTTAAGAAATAAATTTAAAAAAATTAAAAATTTGGTATTGAGTGATTGAAAAAGTGGTAAAAATAGTTTAAAATTAAAAAGAGGGACTTATTATTATATAAGTCTTGGTTAGGAACTTAGAATCACCCCACTCCCCTAACCCCAAATGGTAGTCTTGGTTTATGCAATTTTGTGTACATAGTAAATTTAATAAAATCTTTATGGTTATAAATAACTTGCTCTGTTTTTTGTTTTTGTGAAATTTATGTTCTTGTATGCTTGAATTGGGTTAGATAGGATTGACTAATAAATGTGTAGTGCTACTAGGTACATATTTTGTGATTTTTCTCTTTTTTTTTATGGACCATATTTGGTCAGTTGTTTTGTGCATAAATCTCATGTATTGATTTATATTGACATATTAGTATTACAATTATGAGTTTTTTTTAAATAGCAAGGTATACCGGGTCTCATTGCATAATTTCTATCTTAGGATTAATTGAGTTGGAAATGCTCGTACGAGGAATCGACCTCGCAACCTCGAAGTCATAAGTTGTCCACTTAACCATTCACTTCTCTTCAAATAATATGAGATTAATTGGTCAATACTTATGTACATAAGGACTCGTTTACATTAGCTGAATGGGATATGAACTGAACTTAATAGAGTGTATTAATTGAACTAAACTAAACTTAATAGAAATGACTTAATCTGAAATAAACAAGCCCTAAGGCTCTGTTCTTTAGGACTGATCTGGTCTTTTCTGATCTGATCTGATCTGATTTGAGTTTGTCTGATCTAATCTGATCTGATTTATTTTTATTTTTATTTTTATTTTTATTTTTATTTTTATTTTTATAATTGTAATACTTATTTTTTTATGAGAAATGTAATACATGATTATATTTACTAAAATAATAATAATAATTATTAATATTATAATTATTATTATGATAGCCCATTTCATTTCACCTCTTCATTCAATCTCATTTCAAAACTTCAAATAATAATATTAATACTAATAATAATAATACTACTACTAATAATAGTAGTAGTAGCAATAATCACCGCCAAAAATTTTGACGAAACCGTCACCGAAAAAGTCGACCGAATAATCACCGTCGGAAAAGTTATTCCGAAAACCGTCGCCGAAAAACTCGGCCTGATAAACTGTCGCTGGAAAAGTTGGCCGAATGATCATCGTCGGAAAAGTCAGTCCGAAAACCGTCGCCGAAAAACTCGGCCTGAAAATCGTCGCCGGAAAAGTCGGCCGAATAATCACCGCCGTAAAATTCAGTCCGAAAACCGTCGTTGGAAAAGTCATCCCGAAAACCGTCGCCAAAAAACTTGGCCTGAAAATCGACGTTGAAAAGTCGGCCGAATAATCACCGTCGGAAAAGTCAGTCCGAAAACCGTTGTCGAAAAAGTCGTCCCGAAAATCGTCGCCGAAAAACTCGGCTTGAAAATCGTCGGCGGAAAAGTCAGCCGAATAATCACCGCCAGAAAAGTCGGCCGAAAACGGTCGTCGGAAAAGTCGGCCCGGAAACCGTCGCCGGAAAACTCGTTCGAAAACCGTCGTGGGAAAATGTCGATTGGAAAAACGATGCTCGAAATTATTATTAATAATAATAATAATAATAATAATAAAAATAATAATAATAATACTAATAATAATAATAATAATAATAATAATAATAATAATAATAATAATAATAATAATAATAATAATAAGGGAAATTCCCAGTGGTATACCCGAGTTTTTTTGAAATCTCATTGGTATACCCGAGTTTATTTTAATCCTAGTGGTATACCTAAAATTACGTCTAATTCCCATCCGTTACATTTAGAAGGTATATTCCGTTAAATGTATTGGAATATACCTATTTTAAGGTTAGATTTAACTTTGGTTAACAATTTTTTAAATTTTCTTTAAAAAAAAATAATTTAAAACTACTAATATATTAAATTAATGGGTTTTTGCAAAAAATGATTCGATTGCCCCTAATTTGCGTTTCTGATTTGCATCGATTTGCGCGCATTGATCTACGTGAAAAAAATAGTCCGCTCATGGTTTTCCTCCGCTTCATTTTTATCCTTACGGGATCTGATTTGAGGTCGGATTTTGCAAAAAATGATTTGAATGCCCCCACTTTGCGTTCCCAATTCGCCTCGTTTTGTGCGCATCGATCTACGTGAAAAAATAGTTCGCTGAAGGTTTTACGGGTCATTTTTACCCTTATGGGGTTCGGTTTGAGGTCGGATTTTGCAAAAAATGATCCGATTGTCCCCCAATTTGCGTTCCCGTTTCGCATTGTTTTGTGCGCACTGATTTATGTGAAAAAAATAGTCCGCTTTAGGTTTTACGGGTCATTTTTATCCTTAAGGGTTCCGATTTAAGTTCAAATTTTACAAAAAATGATCCGATTGCCCCCAATTTGTGGTTGTTTTTCCTTTATTTTATTTTATTTTCAATTTATTAGCCATGGTTAGTGTTTTTAACAATTTTTAAACAAAAAGGTTACTTTTGGGAATTATGTTTAACATTAGGTACACCTCTGGGATTAAAAAAAACTCGGGTATACCAGTGGGATTTCCAAAAAGTTCGGGTATACCACTGGAAATTTCCCTAATAATAATAATAATTTAGAGTAATAATGTCTGATCTGATCTGATCTGAGTTTGTCTGATCTAATCTGATTACTGTAGCTTTTAAGTCCAAAAGAACGGGGCATAAGTCTTGGTAAATTGGTTGGATTTGAAACTAGTCCACTAATCTTGACTAAAATTCTAAAACCAATTAAACCTAAATGAGAAGTACTCCCTCCGTAACATAATTCTGACAAGTTATTTTCACGCATTTCAAGGAAGCAATTTAAGGGTGTAAACGAACAAATTAATCAAAATGGTTTTAATACAAGTAAGATTGAGATCATAAATTACTAATCTTAAAAAAAAATTTGATCAATTTATTCGTTTATACCCTTAAATTGCTTTCTTGAAATGCGTGGAAAAAAACTTGTTGCCAGAATTATGTTACGGAGGGAGTACTATAATTGATTATGTGTGTAAATTAACAAATACCAAAATTAGAGTTGGTCTACATACGATCTGAATTGATATAATTTTTTGAATTGATTAGATTCATTAATTTTTTAATAAAAAGTTATTAGATTGATTATTACTTCCTCCGTTCCAAAAAAAACGCAACAGTCAATATTTCACGCATGCGGAGACATTAATTTGACCCTTAATAACTATAATTATGAATAATTAAAAATTATAAAAAGTTGATATTAAGATAGTATTTTACAAGACGAATCTAACAAGATCTCACTTGACTATATTTTTTATTATGTGTAAAGCTCAAAACTTGGTCAAAGTATATAAGGTGAATAGTGCAAAATGTTGACTGTTGCGGTTTTTTTTTTTTGGAACGGAGGAAGTATTATTGTTTTTTTTTATCCAAATTGAACTTGATTGGAACTACATTTGGTAACTAATAGTGTAATTCCATGTTTTTTAATGTAAAATTCTAATTCTAATAGAACATTACTAACATTATTGATTCATCTGGCGATAACATTCGTACTTTAAAAAATAATTAAAAGACAAAAACTTTCAAATAAATAGTAGTGATTAACATTACAATATTGCATTGAGTTAGCAATCATCTCGACTTCATGTGAGATGAATATCCTCTTCACTCTTTCTCACAACTTTTATATTTCATGTTTATGTATTCATGTATTTCATTTAACTTTTTCACATTAATCTTATCATCATCGTTTCCAAGTTAGTAAAATTGGAATCATGATATGAAACAAATAAATTAAAGAGCACAATGACTAATGCTTTACTTATATATAAATAAGAAGTGTCAATAACAAGTTGAGAATCGTTAATACGTTTCTGATAGAAATAGATACTCTCCCGTCTCAATTTAGTTACTACATTCACCTTTTCACATTATTCGAGACACAACTTTCAATAAAAATATCTTGCACTACACATAATAAAAAATTATTAAAATTATATATTTTAAAAAATACATGTTGAGACAAATTAAACTAGATCTATCATTACTATGTTTTTCCTTACGCTTATAAAAAATAGAAGCTGTCAAATTAAAGACCGCATGTGAACAATGCTACAATTCAAAATATAACAATTAAATTGGGACAAATTGGAGTAATTAATTATCTTTTGTTTTGTGTAAAAGTATACAACCATTAGTTTTACCCTAGAGTACTAGATTATTATCTTTTTCTTTGTAAGAAACATAACTAGAAGGAAAAATTAATAAAAAAGAATGCGAATATAAACATTTTTTGTTGTTGTTGAAGAATATAAGCATGGAAAAATTGCCAAGAATAAGCCAACCTTTGGGTGATCTTCCACAAATAAGCCAACCTTTTGAAATCCAGAAATAAGCTAACCTTGTTATCATTTAAGCCAAAAATAAGTCAAATGATTATTTTACATGTTATTTTCTATTTTTTTTATCATTATTTTACAATCATTCAACCTATTTTTTGCTTTAAATGACAACAGTAACTTGAAACAACAAATAACTAATAGATTAAATAATCGTTTAACCTATTTTTGACTTAAATGATAACAAGGTTAGCTTATTTCTGAATTTTCAAAAGGTTAGCTTAATTGTGGAAGATCGACCAAAGATTGACTTATTTTTGTCGATTTTCCCTATAAACATTGTCGATAACCAATGAAGATACACACATTTGTTGTTGTAGGGAGTAGGGACGGAGAAATTCATTTGTTGTTTAGAGGAAAGAGGATATATATAAGACAACAAAAGGACGAGCGCTCAGTTTAATTTGGTAGAGTGCAGTGTTTGTGTTTGTGTGCTCGGCTAAAATTTGAAACAATTGTTCCTGTGAATTTGTAGTCACCTTTCCTTTGGGCTATGCATATACTCCATCCGTTCCATATTAGATGCTGCTTATATTTTATTTTGACACAGTTTTTAATCAAATCAATTTTTATATGAGGTCCACTATTGGTAAAGGTAATTAAAATAAAAAAATTATTTAAAGAGGGTAAAAATGACAAAAAGTAGGGTTAAAATGTAAAATATCTGCATGTGGGGCCCACAGACTATAAAAGAAAATGTAGCAAGTATTTTGGGAGATCCGAATAAGAAAATTGTAGCAAGTAATTTGAGGAGGGAATATCTTTTATGCTTCTGCTAATTTTTTTTGACAATATGCTCCCATTTGTACTATTTTTTATACTCCGTATAAAAAAAAATCTCACAATTCTCATTTTCATGCTTGTTAGCTAAAAGTTATATCTAATTAAGTATTTGTACCAAGTATAAAAACTATATTTTATACAGCTACACATTTTAGATGAATTTAACAAGATCTCATATGATAATGTGTCATATATATAAATGGTCAACCCAAAATCATGAAAATGACTAGAGTACCCTCAAGCTGCCACAGATATGATCCAGTTTCCATTCTTGGACGCCAGTTGTCCCCATCCGAGGATGGAAATATAGTGTATAAAAGGATGGGTGTGGCTGAGTCACACACGTGGCTGAGTAACACCCCGGGCAAGTAATTAACCCTTGTTCGTTTTACGAGTTACTTGATCAAGAAACAATCAACTCGGGAGGGCATCCTCGACATTTCACATTCTCCACGCTTGGGGCCGGTGTTCCTGGAATAGGAACATTTACTATAAATTAGAAACAATAATCAAAGTAAGCTCTATGAATAATGCTAAAAAACAAAGATAACAATAAAAACGGAGGTTGTATGATTTTTTTTGACACGATTCATTTATTAGATTTTTAATGACTTACAATCTCTATATATATAGAAATATGGTCAATCTAGATTTTATTTAATTCATCTTAATGAGTAATATATTAAAGTAAAATATTTTATTTTTATAATTTTTTCAAGTACATCATTAAAGTTATAGTTGGATAAAAAAAACGTCACGACAAGTGTAGAAAGTAACATTATATATTTGAATAGAAATAGAGAGGACGTATTCAATTTATCAAGGACTATAATGAGGTATTGAGGTGGGATGTTTAGAGTCACTTTTAATAAATAAAATAAAGCTTTGTTTGTGTAGAATCCTTTTTAATGAATTTGCTAATGTGGTGGTTATTGCTTTTCATGAATCATCATGGCCCTATATTGCCTATTCGAATAGTTTTTCTTTGTGTTTTTTTAATATGTTCAAGTGTGACTTTTTAAGATAGAAAATATAAAGTTGTTCTTTGAGGTCACATAAGATAGTGTTATGGAGAGCCAATGAACATTGGTATTAGTCTTACCGAGGAATGTCAATGGATCGGGTTAAGTAAGAAACCCGTCATATGTTTGATGGGAGGTGGGGTGAGAATGAGGATGATGATAATCATATATCCGCTATGGGGGTGGGAACGAAGATATATTTTAGATTGTATCAGTCCTATTCGTCTATTTCCGCCCCACCATGCACGCTTGATGCTTCATCCCTACCTGATTCTATTAATAAACTTATACATTCAAATATAATAGTGTTTTTAGAGGTTTAAATATAATATGATTATTTCCCCAAGTGTTCAAAGGGTTAGGCCTAATAGCCAAAATGTCAATAAACTTTTTGACTTGGAATCTGGCATCATTGGAGTTACTAAAAATGGTCAAAATGTCATTGCTGCTAACGAAAAACTAACGGGAGTTAATTATCTAAGTTAAATACGAAGTATATACAATGAAAAAAAAGGATTATTTCTCACCTCCAACCAATCTCACAACCCACCCACCCATATCTCCATCTCTCAAGTCTCAACCCACCCACTAACTTCTCCATCGCTCATCAAAATCCACCCACCCATTTTTCATCTTCAAACAATTTTTTTTTTTCTTTTCGAAATTGCTGAAAAGCAACAACGATCTTCCAGCCACCACACATGAGCCCAAGCAGCCACCCAGACTGTTGTTCGTTAGCCAGACCTGTTGGGAAAACCACCCCGACATTGTCATAGCCGCTGGTGCAACAATTGCACTCATTCTAGCCATCACGCGTGACCCCAAGGTTCAAACCTTTTCGAACAAAAAATCTCAAAATTCGTTCGATCTTTGTAGAAAAACATCAATATTTGCCATAATTTGCAATTGAAACCCAAAGAAACAAAAGCCCTAAAACAATTTTGAAGAAAAATTCATGTAAAATGATGAATCTGGGCATGAATTAAAAATGGACACCAATTTCAATTCGAACTTGTTTGTGGGTGGGGTTGGTTTTGATGGTGGTCGTGGGTTTGGGGTGGTTTTCATGGTGGTCGTGGGGTTTCAATGGTGGGTCTTGGGCTTTGGGGGTGGTTTGATGGTTGGTTTGGGGGTGGGTTTTTTTATTTAATAATCAGTTTGTGATAAGAGGTTAATAGGATAATAAATTATTAGATAAGTTAATTAGTGATTAGATAGGTTAATAAACCCTTAGTTTTCCGTTAGCAATAATGTGATTTTAACCATTTTTAGTGACCCATATGGCAACTGATAAAAGCCCAAAAGTTAAGTGATAATTTAACTATTAGGTCTAACACCAGGAGCATTGGGGAAGTAATCGAATACTTCATCCGTTCCATAAAACGCAACAAACATATTTGCACGCATTTTAAGGAAGAGATTTAAAGGTCTAAACGATCAAATTAATATATGTAATTTTAAGACAAGTAACCTATAATATCATTCTTACTTGTGTTAAAATTATTTTGATTAATTTGCTCATTTACACCCTTAAATCACTTCCTTAAAATGCGTGCAAAATGGTTTGTTGCGTTTTTTTGGAACGAAGGAAGTATTATATATTGCAACTTAGATACTTTTATATTAAGTATTTTAATATTTTGTAATATAAATTCTATAAAAAAATAAAGAGTTTTTCTAAGCTATGTCCCTGAGATTTTCGTCTTTCTAAGTTGTGCCCATGCTTTTTGAAACTTCTAAGCTATGCCCCTCAACTTAGGTTTTTTAATTAATAGTGTCTACTCCGTTATTTCAACGTTAATAGTTTCGTTAAAAGGAGTTGCATTTCGTGGGAAGGTAATCCCCCCTCTAAAATTCTAGACTTTTTAGCTAATTTTCACTCATTATTTTAGGGAAATACTACAGGGCAATGCATAATTTATTTTAGGGAAATACATCAATTATAAATGGTAAAAATCAGCTAAAAACCTTAGAATTTTAGAGGGGAAATTACCCTCATGCGAAATACAACACATTTTAACGGATTTATTAATGTTGAGTTAACAGAGTGGGCATTATTAATTAAAAAAACCTAAGTTGAGGGGCATAACTTAGAAGTTTCAAAAAGCATGGGCACAACTTAGAAATGCGAAAAACTCAAGGGCATAGCTTAGAAAAACTCAAAAATAAATTTGATTTCATCTGAATACCCAAGTGGGTATAGAGCATGGATGGTTTTACATCAATCTTCATCAAAGTGTGCGGGACTAAGGCTCTGTTCTTTAGGACTGATCTGGTCTGATCTGATCTGATCTGATCTGATTTGAGTTTGTCTGATCTGATCTGATTTGAATTATTTTTATTTTTATTTTTATAATTGTAATACTTATTTTTTTATGAGAAATTTAATACATGATTATATTTACTAAAATAATAATAATAATAATTATTATTATTGTTAATAATTAATATAATTATTAATATTATAATTATTACTATGATAGCCCATTTCATTTCACCTCTTCATTCAATTTCACTCCAAAACTTCAAATAATAATATTAATACTAATAATAATAATAGTAGTAGTAGTAATAATGACCGCCGAAAAATTTGACCAACCAGTCACCGAAAAAGTCGACCGTATAATCACCGCCGGAAAAGTCATTCCAAAAATCGTCGACGAAAAACTCGGCCTGAAAACTGTCGCTGGAAAAGTTGGCCGAATGATCATCGTCGGAAAAGTCAGTCGAAAACCGTCTCCGAAAAACTCGGCCTGAAAGTCGTCGCCGGAAAAGTCGGCCGAATAATCACCGCCGGAAAATTCAGTCCGAAAACCGTCGTCGGAAAAGTCATCCCGAAAAACGTCGCCGAAAACTTGGCCTGAAAATCGTCGCCGGAAAAGTCGGCCGAATAATCACCGCCGGAAAAGTCAGTCCGAAAATCGTTGTCGAAAAAGTCGTCCCGAAAATCGTCGGCGAAAAGTCAGCCGAATAATCACCGCCGGAAAAGTCGGCCGAATAATCACCGCCGGAAAAGTCAGTCCGAAAACCGTCGTCGGAAAACTCGTTCAAAAACCGTCGCCGGAAAATGTTGAGCGGAAAAACGATGCTCGAAAATAATAATAATAATAAAAAAAAAAAAAAAAAAAATAATAATAATAATAAAGAGTAATAATGTCTGATCTGATCTGATCTGATTTGAATTTGTCTGATCTGATCTGATTACTATATCTTTTAAGTCTAAAAAAACAGGCCTAAGGACGAATTTCATACCCACCACAGGGATAGAAATGAGGACGGAGATTAAAATATTGAGGTGGAGACGAGGATGAGAAGGGCAACATCACCCCCACCCCGCCCAATTGGCATCCCTAGCTAGCCTACGACACCACATAACATGACATCAAAAAGTTACCTTGCCATATCCAAAGTCATTATTTCTAAGATGTCCCCAAAAAAACTTTGGCCGTCGTTTTTTTTTCCTAAGATGTCTCCCTATGAAGCACGGATACACCTCCAACCTGTTGTATCCCGTGTCCGACACCGACACACGTTGGACACACGTACCCATATTGAACTAATTGATTAAGTTTACTCAAGTACCCTGAGTTATTTTTCTCGCTTTAATTGTTTGTTTCTTTTCGGTTTTGAATAATTTATATAATTATTAACCATATTATCAACACCAAATTTGATATTTACCTTGATCTATTGAAATTATGTTGAAATTTATAGATTCTCCTATCATCTTCTTTCACGTACCCGTATCCTCTATTTTTCAGTGACGTTTTCCCGTACCCGTTTTGTGTCCGTACCCGTACCAGTATTCGTTTTAGTACAACCTAGATGTCTACTTTTCCTTTTTTTAAAGAAATAATATTATTTCTATTAGGATGGACTGATGGAGTATAATACGGAGTACTGCATATCATCTTATTGTATATATTTTTTTTATTTAAAAACAAGTTCAATCTATGAAAATTAGTGGAGATTTGTTGATGATAAATTTATTTAGAAATTTAAAACTTTAATTGACAAAATCAATGACTTTTCATGCTTTACATAGCCAAGTTACTCTTGATCTGCAGAAAAAAAAAATGTTGTAATAATTCAAAATAAACATGCCTTTGTCTACATTAAACATTTGGAGAGCAGAATACATGATTATTTTTAGGATTATTCTACATAGTACCCTTAAGGTTTTGCGTTTTCCGCATTGTATCTTCTTGTTTGATAAGTTTCAAATGCTGGCCCCAAGTGCAATAGGAGCTTCACCTAAAGTAAAATCAGTAATTATATATAAGTGTAGTGCTCCCCCTGCAATTACCAAAACATACATTAAAAATTCTGTTAATTTTCGTGTTAAACCACAACATACACTGCCATAATAATCATCCCTAGATGAACTACATAAAAGGCACTATATGAAAACATAATATAAATTTTGTTAATGTCAAATAAATATCCCTTCGTAACATATTAATAACAATGATTGTTTGGCAACGATTACATATTTTTACAGAGGGGTCATGATATCCGCACAACACTATTGTTATACGCACACCAGTTTATACTAACAATGAGTAGGGGAAGAGGAAGGATGTGAATGTGCGCATATAAAAAAGAATTGTGCGCATATCACTCGCCATTAGTCCGTTACAGAGGGATTAAATCAATTAATTAAAAGAGATATCAAAAGTGTATGTGCCCCTTGCCAAAAAAAAAAAAGGTGCATGTGCCAGCCTCTTGTATTTTCCTTGAAAAAATCAAAACAAAGATACGCACGTACAAGTTGAGCCAATGTATATTGAAAAATAGCCGAGTGAATTAACAATTGTGGCCAACAAAAACTATAGCGTTGTTGTTATCCATGTAAAATAAAAACATAACGATAATGAAAGATTCAGCTTGTGGGGTTACATAGAAAATTAGCTTCAATTGTGGTTAAGTGGTGGCTAGCCATGCTGGGAGATTTGTTTCCTAATTCCTAGTAAAGACATTATTATGATTCTCCCTTATCCATGCATAATTCATTGAAGTGGGGAATAAATGGCAAATCCCAATTGAGACTCCATATTCAACACATATATACATTATACTATATTATTTCAATTCATTTTATTAGTTACATTTGGAATCTTTTTGTGAAATAAAAAATGTCAAAAAGTAAGCAACAAAAGGAACTGAATGAGTATGTACATCATACATGTTTAGATCACTAGTAGAAAATTGTCTATTAGTATCGCTCCAATATTATCCTTTATTTGAAAAACGATAGTAATAATACTATAATAGTATCGTTTTTGGTAAAAAGGATAGTAATAGAGAAATTATTAGTATCATTTTTAATAAAAACGATAGTAATAATGCACTATTAGTATCGTTTTTGTTAAAAACGATAGTAATAATGCACTATTAGTATCGTTTTTGTTAAAAACGATAGTAATAGAAACGTTATTAGTATCGTTTTTGAACAAAAACGATAGTAATAATGCACTATTAGTATCGTTTTTGTTAAAAACGATAGTAATAGAAACGTTATTAGTATCGTTTTTAACAAAAACGATACTAATAGTTTATACATCAGTTTCGTTTCTTCTAGAAACGATAGCAATTGATTTTTTTATTTTTTTTTATAAAAAAATCCTGTATTCCTCATCACCAAATTAAAAACCCCAAATACCTATTCCTCATCACCAAATTAAAACCCCCAAATACTAACCCTAGCTTTTTCCACCACTGAGCACACTGGCCGCTGCATCTTCCTCCGTCGACGACCTGCCGCTGCATCTTCCTCCGTCGACCTGCTGTTGCTGCTCGTGGTTCGATTGATTCTTTGATTGTTGTTGACTACTGCTGCTGTTGTTCGTCTGCTGGTTCGTGGCTGGTTCGACTGCTGCTCGTGGCTGGTTCGTGGCTGGTTCGACTGCTCGTGGCTGGTTCGACTGCTGCTCGTGGCTGGTTCGATTGGTCGTGGTTTCCCTGGCCTGCTACTGCAATTGATTGAGGTTAATTTGCTTCTGTTTTTTTTTATTTCATTTCTTTTAAACAAATTGTTATTGTTGTTATATTGTTCAACTAGTTTCAATATGTGATTGTTATTGTTGATTTGTGGTTGAATTTTAATGGGAAATGCTTTAGATTCACTATTATTATGTTCTTTATGTGAAAAATCACACTACTAGTTCATGCCCACAAGGTGTTTGTCAAAATGCTTGAATGATAATTAGATTCACTATTATTATGTTCTTTATGTGAAAAATCACACAACTAGTTCATGCCCACAAGGTGTTTGTCGAAATGCTTGAATGATAATTAGTAAGGAAATTCTATTTGGTAGCCTTGTACTTTCAATTTTTCTATGTGATGTCAAGTAACTCAATTTTCACATGAACTTTTTAATAATACACATTGTGGTCTTATAAATCAAATTTATGGCTAACTATCATGACTAATTTTATACATTTTTTTGTTGTTGTTACCAATTATGTGAATTAAAATTGTTGAAAATTTGTTTGTTAATTGATTTCTTGTTTATTATAATTATCAACATTTCGTTGTTTAGTTTGTTTTTACATATTCTATGCCAAGTTTAGTTTTCCGATTTTACCTCATTGAGAGCATAATGAAGAGTCAATATTTGCCTAACATGATATCAATAAAAGAGCTATGATTTACATCCATATATTAAATTAAACCATAGAAATGAGCTCCTATTACATGTGATCTCTTTTTTAGCAATATTTTTTTAATCCTTTATTCCTTTTAATGATAAAATAATAATTGAAAAGAACTCAATTCTTAATTAAAACGAGTTTGTTCGAAGAAATGATCCATACACAAAAGTGGAGATGGATGAAGTACGGGAGCAATGGGCGAGGTTCTTTCGTCCCATTATGTTGAATTAAGGATTTTATTAGTAGTGGGTTTGTATTCATTATCCATGCAATGATCTATAATATGCCTTGTATATAATTTCTGATTGATGAAATGAACAAGTATTTTGTATAGCATGTTATGTGATTTTTTTTTTGTGCTAGTATGTGTTGTTTTGAAATCTTACAAAAGTCTACTGCTATATAGCTGTGATTAGAGTGATCGTTGTTTTGTTCTTAGAAATGAATCGTAGTTGGATGTATGGTGATCGTTGTGTACTTTGGTGCTTTATGTTTTAATCCCATGTCCTTATTGGTTTTTGTTTTTTTATTGATGCTAGAATGAATTATGATGGAGAGGGTAAAGCAGTTGAAGATGGTGATGCCTCGGTGAGTTCTTTTCAACTCCCCTTTTATTTCTTGGTTGCTTAGTTTTTTAGGATTAGATATAGGATTGAGACGATAGTTTGAGGATATTTGCTTTGTTAGGGGCAAGAGGTTCCCGACCTGAGGACACTGGATGGTTGATGGCGTTGTGCAACAACCTTATTTGATGATTTTGGGAATTATGTGCCTAATTTACTTGCCTTGTGGTTCGATTCTCTTGATTTGTTTTGATTTGTTTTGATTTCTTTTGAATTACTCCTGTTTTATTTTGTTTTTGTTTTACTTTGGTTTTGGTTTTGGTTTTGTTCCTTTTGTTTCACTTGCTTTCTTTGCTTTGCTTTTGCTTAAATCAATGTAACCAATCACTTGTTTCTAATTTTAAACACTCTTGCTTATCGCTTTACACAATCTCACTGTCGCTTGCGTGGGCCGTCTCAAGGATCTAAATCTAACTATGTCGATCATGAATGGGGGATGGGTGCCCATTGACATAGAAAATGATTAAATTCTTAAACGGGTGCGTAGTTGTGGCATGGGATCGCAATCGCGTCACCCTAATAATTAATAAACATGTAACCAATCACTTGCTTTTAATTTTAAACACTCTTGCTTATCACTTTACACAATCTCACTGTCGCTTGCGTGGGCCGTCTCAAGGATCTAAATCTAACTATGTCGATCATGAATGGGGGATGGGTGCCCATTGACATGGTAAATGATTAAATTCTTAAACGGGGGCGCAGTTGTGGCATGAGATCGCAATCGTGTCACTCTAATAATTAATAAACATGTAACCAATCACATGATTTTAATTTTAAATACTCTTGCTTATCACTTTACACAATCTCACTGTCGCTTGCGTGGGCCGTCTCAAGGATCTAAATCTAACTATGTCGATCATGAATGGGGGATGGGTGCCCATTGACATGGTAAATGATTAGATTCTTAAACGGGGGCGTAGTTGTGGCATGAGATCGCAATCACGTCACTCTAATCTATACTACATACTAAAATGCAAGCCACTTGAAAAAAATTCCCCCTTAAACTCTTATTTTCCTTCCCAACTTGTTATATACCATAGTATTAAATGCATGCTTTCCATAAACACCATATTTTCCCCCAAACACATGCAAATAAGTCATTTATTGCTTACAAGAATAATATAGAACATGGATAAACCTTAAAAACAATATATATATTGATTGGTAGGAAAATGGGAACTAAAACACCTAAAAACTAGCCAAAAATGACCTATGCTTCTTATTTTTGTTCCAAAATGCCATATTTTTGCCCAAACACATGCAAATAAGTCATTAAATATTTACAAGAATGATATTGAACATGGATAAACCTTAAAAACAATATATAGGTTGATTGGTAGGAACATGGGAACGAAAACACCAAAATCTTACCAAAAATGACCTATATGCCTTATTTTTGTTCCAAAATGCCCTATTCTCGCCCAAACAGATGCAAATAAGTTATTTAGTGCTTACATGAATGATACAGAACATGGATAATCATAAAAACAGTATATAGGTTGATTGGTAGGAACATGGGAACGAAAACACTAAAAACTAGCCAAAATGACTTATATGCCTTGATTTTGTTCTAAAACGTCCTATTTTCTCCCAAACACATGCGAATAAGTCACCTAATGATTGCACGAATGATATAGAACATAGATAAACCTTAAAAACAGTATATATGTTAATTGGTAGGAATATGGAAACGAAAACACCATAAAAAAATGTCATATTTGTCTTGTTTTTGTTCCAAAACGTCATATTTCCGCACAAACACATGCAAATAAGTCACTTAATGCTTACAAGATTGATATAGAACATGGATAAACCTTAACATCAGGATATAGGTTGGTTGGTAGGAAAATTGCCATGAAAACCCCAAAAATATCTAAAATAACTGTGTTTGCCTTGTATTTGTTCAAAACACCCTATTTTCTGTCAAACACATGCAAATAAGTCATTTAATGTTTCATGAATGATATAGAACATGGATAAACCTTAAAAACACATGCAAATCATGTTTTAAGCCAAGATTACTCAAAGTTTAATTTAGTGCAAATTATCTTGCATTTGCCCGTCATAGCTTAGGTAGGTCTACAACATAACATCCTTTTTTTTAGTTTCCAAATATTGTGGCCCTAAAACTCTAAGCAAGATGGCGTCTATTACATTACTTATATGTTTTTTTTTTCAATCTTTGATTTTGAAGGACTAAATTGGAAGATCTGCCCCATACACTAAAGGAGAGTTGGATGAGGTTCGCGAGCAATGGGCGAGGTTCTTCAGGCTATCTTCTTATTGTCCGATCCTAATTAAGTAAAATTTGTATTAGTAGCACATTATTTATACATTTTATTTATAGTTACTTCGTAAACATCGATCATATCCAACTCGTTCTTGTAAACTATATTTTACATGAATATATATATCGAGCTCTATTGTATATATGTATCGTTTACAAATTTTAATTAATTAAAAAAATTATATTATTTTACATTATACAGAATTGAACAGGGCTGCAGATAATGCCAAAAGGATGCATATTTATATATATATATATATTTTATTTTTTTTGGCCCACAAATCAAATATAAATTTAAATAAAAAAATATTAGTATTATACGGAGTCTATTAGTATCGTTTTTATTAAAAAACGATAGTAATAGAGAGTCTATTAGTATCGTTTTGTACTAAAAACGATACTAATAAAGAGTCTATTAGTATCGTTTTTTATTAAAAACGATACTAATAGTATCTATTACTATCGTTTTTCACAAACGATACTAATAGAATTCTCTATTACTAACGCCTCTATTAGTATCGTGTGAAAAACGATACTAATAAGCTAAAAAAACGATACTAATAGGGGATTTTTCTACTAGTGGATGTGCTTTAATTTAGCCTGTTCTAACTCCACAAATTTATGGAATGTATCGCTTTCTCTTTCTTGATTTCAATAATGTTCAGCTCATATCTTTCGACATGCAAATCATACTCCAGACCATGTTAATATTGATATTGATTCTTTTTTAGATGCTAAATTATCATTCTTTCGAGCTATTGAGAAATCAGATGTTTCTTCGAGGGAAAAAAATCTTTATTATAGTACACCTTTCATACCAAAAAAAAAAAAAAAGCTCCACAAATTCTTGTCTTTGTATGCCTCTCTTGATTTATTGGCCACTTTCATTATTAACCCCAAAAATACTATGAATAATACTCACTCTGTCCCAAATTACTTGCTACAATTTCCTTATTTGGATGTCCTAAAATACTTGCTGCATTTCCTTTTATAGTCTATAGGCCCCATACATATTTTATATTTTTACCCTCTTTTTTGTCATTTTTATCTTCTTTAAGTCAATCTTTTTCTTCAACTTACCTTTACCAAGGGTGGTCCCACATGAAAATTGGTTTGAATAAAAATTTGTTCCAAAATGAAATGTAGCAAGTAAAATGGGATCGAGGGAGTAATATATTTATAGAAGAACCGTCCTAGTAGTCGATCTTATAGTGAATCAAAGTGACGCTATGGGCTAAGCATCTTGCATGTGACATGTATACCGGTGTATGTAGGTTGTTTGGAGCTATATATAAGACAAGTTATACGAGTAAACCGCACACTTATCCTATCTTAAATGACTAAGATATTGTTTGGTTGACAGAGGAAGTATATTCCTATAGGAATTTAGATTTTATTGGAATTAAAATTCCATATCTAATTTACTATGCATTAACAAAACTTGTTTGGTTGTCATTAGGGTATTTAGAAATTATAGAAATTATGGAAGTATATTCCTATAGGATGACTTGGTAATTTAAATCCCTTTTTTTTGTGTGTAAATTGTAAATTCCCATAAATTGTCAATTCCTACATTTTTTTACTTTTATAAGTGAACTAAACAATCCTTATATCTCTAAATTCCCATAATTATTTTCAATTTCTCCATTTCTTTTGATCAACCAAACAACACCTAAATGTGAAATAGCCCAAACGCGAAATAGTCAATTTTTTTTTTTTTCTTTTCAAAACTCTAATTTCCAAACAACCCAAACCTGAAATAGTAAAGATTTTATAAGTAAGAAGTATATTTTTTTTTAAAAAGGACATGGTTTTTTATATATATATGGCTCACGCGAAGCCTAGAGGCTAGTGAATGGTAGTACTCCGTACTTTAGTGCTTGCTAATGTTGAATTCTCCTTAGGGCTTCGTATGAGGAAATTGACCTAAATTTTGATTAATATGCTCTTGACTCTTGTGCATGTCTTGACTCTTGAGCCTATCACTTTTTGGAGCTGTAGCAACAGCGAATACGTAGTCTCTAAGGTGTTGTTAAATTCAAAAAAAAAAAACAAAACAAAACATGAGTAGTAGCTTGGTGTGGTGTGGTGGTGAAGACTTCGGCCTTCTGAACTATTCACAATGTAGTGTTTATTTGGTAGAGTTTTTATAAATTTTGCCGGATCCAAACTCAGAGTATAATTTATTTAGACAGTGTTTCTGATCTGGAACTTTTTTATATGATCAAATACGTTTAATGTGTTTGGGTTGACTCCGAGTGCTCCTCCTTGGGGATTAACCTGCAAAATAAGGAAAGTTGCTAACCCGGGGTGAGACCCGGGAACGCCCCTCCGATACTTATGTTAGAGACCGTGAGAAAAGAAGTCAAATGTATGTGGAGTCAGAGAGAATTATGAATGAGATATCTGAAAAAGTGATTTGACTGGTCTTTTTATAGACGTATGTCACCCGGTTACGGTATGAGGTAAGTTGGTCAGACTGATGTGCGGGCCTGACCCATGACACATATTATCCTTCTATTTGTGTGTGCGTATCTGATAAATACCTAATCGGCTAATACTAATTATATTAGGCTTAGAGTTGAATCCGTTATTTTGGGGTGACCACCATGACGAGCCAGAACACGCAGAATCTTTAATTTGAGTCAAGATAAAAAATGGATGAAAAGAAATAGAGAGATCATAGTTTCTTTAATTTGGCCTATAGTGAATGCTAAAGTCTCTCACATTACTCCAGAAGTTTGGCGTTTTCTGTCTGTGAATTGTGAGATGCCCATGTTCTGTTGTGCATGGTGCATCAAAATCGGTGGTGCATTTGTGCCCATCTTTTATGTGGATATGTCTCATCACCTCCTTAGGGTGATAAAATTCTCTCACAATAATTAGGGGCAAAAATGATGCAAAAAATGTTAAAGGTTGACGTCTTCTATTTTTTATTTTTTTAAGTATGATAATATGGGTGATATTAGACTTTATGTCAGACCATACGGCAAATTATTTGATCTAATTTAATCAAAATTGTATGAGGTGAAACATATATAAGGAATCCTTATAAATGCGTATAGTGAGGTTCATTCGAGACATGATCAATGATACAGAAGGACAATACCACCATCATAGAACCATGTGTTGCTACTCGAGATTGATGTCTACTATTGTAGAAGTGTAGAACTTGTCTTTGACTTCGACAAATATACTTTTTTCTTGAAGATAAGATTGAAACAAATTTTCACCCTCTTTAAATAGTTTATGCACTTCCTATTTATGTTAGACGAAGAGGAGTGCGAAAATATTTTGAGGAGTATGGAAATCATTTACCGATAAAATATGATCATTTTTAATCAATCTTTTATTTTTTGATTGTCCATACTAATTAATATAAAACAGATAGAATCTATTTATTTGTAGAATGATGTAAATATGTTGAAGGTTTTGAACTTATAATTTGAGGAGTAAATAATCGAAAATCCATATTATCGTGTAGTTTTAATTCCCATTTTACATGAATAAGTATTGTTTTTGGTTTTCTTTTAGAGAAAATATTAGGTCAGACCGTCCGACCAAATGCTTGTTGTCAGACGGGCTGAGCCCAGTACTTTATCAAATTATTTTCTCATTGAAACACAAAACATCACCAGCAAATTTTTAGAACCCCAACAACATTCAAATTTGTGGTTTACCATCACACTTTTCTCCCTGTAAAACCACAAATTTGTCAAATTTTCTCTTTGAAAACCACCAAATTATGGTTAGCGTATTCAGATGAAATTTGTCGACAAGTGAATCCAAAATGAGGTTTACTTTAATTTTGTTGGTGATGAAGAGAATCCCTCTGTAAATGAAATTGAAGGCAAAAGTGTGTGTGGATCCAACAGTTGTGAATCAGAATTAACGGACAAAAATGAAGTTTGCTCATCATCTTTGAAGTTGATGATTGTAAGGCAAGCAAAGAGCAAAAACCTCTTTTGCAGATTATTCTTATCTCTGTCTTTTCTAGACAAGCAAAATGAAGATGGAGATAAGTTGGTTTTTTTTCAAGTCCTCAAACTTTTTGTCCAGGTTTTTATTTTTTTCGTCCAGGTCATTGTTATTTTTTTCCAGGTCATTTATAATTTTGTCCAGGTAAGTCTTTTTTTGGTCCAGGTAAATCTAATTTTTGTCCATGTGAGCTTTACATTTTGTCCAGGTAAAGCATTATTTCTTCAGGTTAATAATTTTTTGGTCTAGATAAGTCATATTTTTGTCCCGGTCAGTCTTTTGTCCAGGTTAAACACTACTTTTATCCAGGTTAGTTGTTATATTGTCCAGGTCGAATTTTTTCAAGTCAAAATTTTCATCCAGGTCAGTTGTCCAGGTCCAATTTTTTTTCATCCAGGTTAGTTGTCCAGGTCCAATTTTTCATCCAAGTTAGTTGTCCAGGTCCAGGTTAGTTGGCGGTACTTATTGCAGTTTGTATTTGTTTGTTGGGCTGGTCTGACCATTTTGTTTGGTCAAACTTGTCTGACATAATAGTTTCTCATTCTTTTAAGGGTCAAGGTCCAGTTTAATTTCCGATGTTGTGCTTAAAAAATATGGTGTATGTTAATTGTTATGTAGGAGTACATGATAATCAGGATTTTTTTGGTAATTATGGCAAATAATATTTGTTGGGGAATAGATTATTATGTAAAAAAAATATTGACAATCCTCTTATAATCAGATTTTTATTGGTCAATTATTCATTAAGTTATTAATTTAATACACATTTTCTCTAATTTATTAAAAATAATGCAAGCTAAGGATTTAAAATAAAAAATTCACATACTACATATGTGAATGTTTTATTTTAAATCGCTGCATTATTTAAAAAATAATAATCCGGAGGTAGTATTTAATATTTATTCTACAGAGTATATGTGTTTAAGTTTTTAGAGATCTGCCAAATGCCAACATTCAAGGCCAATCAAACATTTTCGATTGTTGAAATTGTAAATATATCAATATTTATTGTTATGTGAGAATAATTAAAAATATTAATGATTATAAAATTATTTTGAAATTGTAATATATGTTTTGTTTTGAGACATATGGAATATATATTAGTAAAAATCTTTAGTTTTAAAAAATAAGTGTTGTGTTTGATAGCATTAGGAACTAAAATTTTTATAGGAATTTCAATTTCATATGAATTTACCCATTTGTTTCATTGAGTTCTTTCAATTTATTTTACTTTTTACTCGATGTTCAATGCACTTTATAACCTTAATATCATAAACCTAACTAAACTTAATAAAAAAAATAAATTTTAAAAAACTATCCATTTAGACAAATCCAACTAAGATCGCACATGAATTAATGAATTTGATTTTCTTATATATCATAAATATATCTTACATTTAAATTCATCTCTCCTCGTACCCAATAATATTCACATAACTTAAAATACTTGTAAAATTCATAAGAATTATCGTATATTCTTGCTTGGTTGTCATGCATACGATAATTTGCTAATCACATAAATTGTAAATAAAACCGGATGTTATTTACGACGAAAATTTCCGACATAAATATGCGACCATGTTAAAGAAAGGGGTCAAGTTGCATCAATATGACCCCGGCCCATCATAGAAAATTTAACTTGTCGTAAATGAGTCAATTTTAATAGAGTTTGAGTTAGGAATTTAGTGAATTTTAGCATCAGGCTAAAAAATTGTCATAAAAGATTTATATTTACGACGGAATTTATGCCTGTCATTAATGTATACTCGTTGTTAATTATTGACTAAATTTTTCGTAGTGGCGGCCTTGCATTTTCACTTTCTCAAATCAAACAAAAAAATCCTAAAATAAAACTCATGAAGATTTTGAATGCTCAATTAAGAGCAATCAAACAAATGAACAATATCAAAATTTGTCAAAGTTGAACGAGTCAATCCAAGTTCAGAATTGACAATTGACTGACAAATGTAACATGTATGGTTAGATATCAAGATATGGGCAAATATTTCCAAAGCATGATACAAATTTATATAGTACAATCATAAGATTAATAAGAGATAAATTCATAATAAGAGCTCGTTTACATTAGCTGAATAGAGTTGAACTGAACTGAACTGAAGTGTATTAATTGAATTTAATAGAGATGAACTGAACTGAAGTGAAGTGAACTGAATAGAGATGAACTGAACTGAACTGAACTGGATAGAGATGAACTGAACTGAACTAAATATAATCTGAAGTAAACAAGCCCTAAGAAAATGACTCCATCTAATACTCCATCTATTGCCTAAAAAAACATAGACACTCTAAGCTCCGACTTAGAGATGGTAGGTGGGTAGAATTTGATGAATTCCACACCACATTCGTTTCAATTAGAGTGAGGATGGATATAATAATTTTGTTGGGTGGACTAATGGGTGTGTCTGGAAGTCAAAAGTAAATTAAAATTCGATATGGGTAATGGGTATATGATGAATATTATTGGACCATACCCGCTCCAAATTCCCCCAGACCCCCCACCTTGCCTCATCCCATATTCATGTAATACTTTTACTACATTATTTTTAATGTTGTCTTCTTTTCTTAAGTGAAAGATCTATATTTGTATCAAAATTTGAAACTATACTTAACTGTAACAATTAAAAGCTCAAGGTGGCAGTCCTATTTTTTTTCTTGTAACTACATAGGTGGGGATGAATTTTGAAGTTATACCTGCATTTTTTAGGTAGAGGTCAGATAAATATAGAGTAGAGAGTATCCACATCTACATCACACATTTGTAATCCCTATAATAGAGTATATAACATATTTCTGGTGCCTAGTTTGGGCCTCAACTATCAGCTCAAGCTTTTGGTTGGTTGAGATGATCTTCTAATATGGTATCAGAGCCAACATGCATGACGCATAAGTCAAGTGTACGAATCTCTCCTCCCTCTCCCTCTTTTATAATAGGGCATATATTGCGTCTACATTACAAACCCAAGAAAAAATCTTTCATGTGAGAAAAAGTTACATAATATATAACATATTACTCCCCTCAACTATCAAATTAATATAAGCTTTTGTCTTTTGATTGAGACCGTGCATGCTTTAACACCATAATCCAACTTCTACTCTTTAAGACGAGTTACATTCAAATGTTCAATGATCCAAAGTCAAACGTCTCATAGTGAAGATACATTGATTACAAGATAAAGTGCACACAGTACGTACGTACTTTATTAAGGCATTAGTCAGTAATCACTAAAATAGCAAAACAATGGTCTGACCACCATTGACGTGATTTCTCTCTCATTACGCATACAACTCAACAAACATTGCATGAATTTAAACAACTATGACTCTATCGGTCCGTTTGCTTGTTGGTAATAAATTGTATTTATGGTAATGGATTTAGAGTGTGTAATTTGTTAAGGAAAAACTTTATGATTTCTATGGAAAACAAAATTTTCATTTCCAAACTTGAAATTTCTTCATATTTTTCATTATCTGCGAGCCGCTACCAGGAGTTATGGCCATAGCTTAGGCTTAGTTCTCGCAAAGGAGGGCTACGGGTGGGACGCAAAGGTTCACCCCGACATGTTCTAGGAAAGTTGCGAACGCAAAGGTTCGCTACGAGCTGAAGAAGACAGTCCGCAAAGATGATATGTTAAGTTAAGTTGATATAATAAGTACATATGTAAAGTTAAGAAGATATTATGTCCTTATTATAAGATTGATGTAATGATATGATAAGTGCATATGTTAAGATAAGAAGCTATTATGCCCTTATTATAAGATTGATGTTATGATATGAGATGAGATGTAATTATAAGATATGAATTACGATTAAGAAAGATTATGATAAGATATAACATATGATATGATAAGATTATGATATGAAATTCGATGATAAGATTATGAAAAGATATGATTAGGATTTACTGATGATATCATGTAAGAAGGTGGTGAAGTATAATTCTAAGTTGTATAATATAAAGTACAAGTTCAGTATATTATAAGTCTTCCGCTGTGTATATTTCTGTAATTATTCGAGTATGTTAGCGTGTGTATGTATGCGAATGTTGAATGTATTTTGTATGTATTCTAACCGTATCTGCAGGGTTGTTTGTACGTATTCTATACGAAGATTATACGTATTCTAACCGTATCTCTGCAGGTGTATTTATACGTATCTTTATACGTACTTGTATACGTATTTCTGTACGTACATTTATACGTACGTCTATACGTTCTTTTATATGTATTTTTATACGTACATTTATACGTAATTTGTATATTTATATGTAAAACATGTATTAAGTTCTTTACAGTTTTTATGACAATTTCTATGCTATTATGTGTTTGGTGGTCCCTCGATTAAATGGGACAGCCTAGTTACTCGCCACTGATGGTGGACCCCCCCCCTCAGTTTCAGGTGACGTTGCAGCAGATTAGAGCGGGCTTCGCCGGATGGGCTTGAGAGTTTGGGCCTCTATTTAAGTATTCTAGTTTAGTCAGAACTATTTAAACCTTTATTTAGTTTGTTACTAAGACCCCAGCATGTTGGGACAGTATTTTTCAGACTTTGATGTAATATTAATTAGAGGTTTATTATGGATTCTAGCAGCTATAGTTAATAAAGGTTAATCCTTTCCTTTGTAATATTGAATTATGGTCTAATTAGATTAAGTAATGATCCGAATGTTGATTACCCTTCGTAAATCGACAAGCTAAAAAGTCGGGTCGTTACAGTTGGTATCCGAGCCATAGGTTTGACCCTAAGTTACTTCTTCACAAGTAACTTCGAAAGTTGAGTGCTTTACGAACCCGAGTGAACCTTAGCCTAATATGGAAAACCTAGATGAGTGAACCATGGGTAGAAGCCAGGGTTAAGACGATTTATCGTTTTCGTTTCGCGTTAGCACCGTTTCGTATGTCGTGTACTTCTTAAACGCGATTGTTGTTTCAGGATGTCGATCCCACGACCTTCAAGTTCCTGCCGTCGTCGTCGCAACTTAGAAGACGCAATTCTTACTTTGGCACAGATTAGCGTGCGGGTCCAGAATTCCCAGCCGTCTTCCTTCGTTCGGATTGCTCGTTTATGTCCTCCGACGTTACTATGTGCTTTTGTTGTTTAAGTTTGTACGTAAAGAATGACGCCCCAAGGTCTAACCTCAGACTTCGACGCCGGAACCATCAATTAGTAGCCGTGACCGGTGTTATCAGAGTGGCGCAGCGGAGGTGTGTTAAGCCCATAACCCACAGGTCCAGGATCGGATTTCTCGTCATCGGCGTCCTACCAATGATGGCACGACAGACCCCGTGGTGCGCAAGAGCTGGATTTGGGAGATGGAAGAACAGTTCGACGCAATCGGTAGTCCGGAAGATAAACGAGTTCAGATCACTAGCTACTACCTTCGATTGGAAGCAGACGACTAGTTGATAACGGTTCGCCGCAGGGAAGAGCTGTGAAGAGAATGACACGGGAAGAGTTTACCTCCAAGCTACAAGAACGTATCTTTTCCGACGAGCTTAGGTGGCAAAAGCCAGAGGAGTTCCTGACGCTCACTCAGGGGACCATGTCAGTTCAGACATTTACCGACAAGTTCGCGAAGCTGTCCAGATTTGTCACTGCAATATCTCCATCGGAAGCCGAGAAGCTGAAGCGGTATATCAAGATGACGAGTCCTCGCATTAGGGTACACGTTACGGCAACAGGTCAGCATCGTTTCAGAACGCGTACGAGACCGCCTTAGAGGTTCAAGCATCGTTCGAGGAGGAAAAGGCTACAAAGAAGAGAACCAGGGAAAGCCAACCAGCTGCAGTCGAGAAGAGACCCCGAATCGAACCATTTCAGGAGCCGCAATCGCAGGACGGGCAAGCAACCAACGTTCCCGAGATCCCGGTTTTGCAGAGGATGCGAGAACGAACGTCATTCCGGAAAGAGGTGCGACGGGTTACGATAGCATGAGGCGTGTGCAGTCAAGGAAGGCACAAGATTTGGGCGTGACCGAAGAACAAACCGGCAGTGATGGTGAGCCGAGTACAAGTGAAGAATCGAGTCTTCGACGAGACCAAGAAGAGGCGGACGCGCAGCTGACGCAACTACGGGTACGATCTCCGTCACCGGCTGATCGTTTATGTTTTTAGTTGTTCCATTGTTTTCTTACGTGTGCTTCCTTTTTCAAATTTCGAGGACGAAATTTTCTTAAGGAGGGGTGACTGTAATACCCCGAAAATTTGGGATATTTTAAATTTTTATTTGTTGATTTAAATGTATAATCAATTGACTATTTAATTGATTATTATTTAATTAATTATTATTTTGGGTAGCAATTTAATTCTTTTTTAGCCTGGCCCTAACCTTTTTATTTTGTTTGGCCAAAACCCGAGCCCAATTATTTTCTTTGATTTTGTTGAGCGCGGTCCCTTTATTCATTTTCGTGTCTCCTAATTATTTTATTAGCCTATTTAGTTCATTTGAGTCCAAAGGGCCATTTCATTTGGACTGTTTTTATTTTTAGCCCAATCTTTCCTTCACTAATTTAGCTTGGCCGGTTCTCCCCTCTTTTGGGCCAAGTATTATTTTCATTTTGAATTTAATTTGTTTAATTGAATAAGTTAATTAATATTTTAATTATTTTTTTTTTTTTTTTCTTAAAACCTATTCAAACTTGATGCTAACAACCTTGCTTGGTCATCCTATTTTAGCTCAACTTCCCCCTACCCTTGCCCATGCCTCACGGCTGCCACCATCTAGTAAGCATTAGGGTTTGTTCTTTTTTTTTTTTTTTTTTGTATTTTCTTTCCCCTTCTATAAATAGGGCCTTTATCATCCATTGTTGTTCCTAATTGCAAAGTTGATCAAACCCTAAAATAAACACTTCTCCTCTCCTCTTTCTTTCTCTCTAAAGCCGTGCCATATTCACCATTGTTGGTGAATTTTTGCCTTGGAATTTTTAGCGTTTAAGGTAACTTCGCTTTCCTCTTTAATCTATGGGTAGAAAAACACATAGTTAATTAGGAATTGAAGCATGAAAATTGTAGGAAGTTTAATATTGTTTTCATATGAACATGTCGAGCATGAAGCATGAATTTCTTGATTGATTTTTATGTATTTACTTGATTTTATGTATGATCTTGTATAATTTATTTACCAATCAAATATTGTTATTTCTTGATGAATTTTTCATGGTATCTGGTTTACTGTTTGATTATTAACCATGATTTATTTCGTGGCAAAATTCGTCCGTTTATTATTTATAAAAATTTAATCTTTCAAACCGGTAAAACTGTCCAGAATAGGTTTACGAATTTATTAGTGTACTTAATCAATTCGGAATGCTACGAAATTTTATATGGAAGTCAGTGATAATGTTTTACAGCCTGTGTTAAATTTTAGTAATTTTTAAAGATCGTTTGATATGGCATAAAATTCTGAAACCGAATTCAGCCTAATCTGACTGGTTAGTTATAAAATCACTTAAAAATAGTAAAAGATGTTATTTTTAGACGAAATTTATGCACGTAAATACTTGAACCCATATTTAGCTCCCATAAAAATTTCCAGATTTTTAGAGATCTTTAGATGGTCGTTTTTAATTTAATTCTTTAAAAATCAGATTGTATAAAATAGGGCAATTGAATTATTAAATATGCTATTATTAATTATTGAATTTTCGAGTGGTACAAAATTTAAAGGAGGAAATAAAAATGTTATTTTTATACTAATCTTGAACATGCTAGATTAAATATGTGAATCTTTATTTTTAATCCTTATTTAATTCCATGAATCTTTAAATTCTTGAATATGTAAATTTGTTCTTGAATTATATTCTAAAATCTACTTACTCTCGGGATTCTCCCGAGTGAGCTAAAGATTAAAACATTAAAAGTTGTGTTATTTCTTGTTTATATGTATATGCCGTGTATGTATGATTTTAATCTTGTTATGTTATGTTAAGTATAATTTTTCGTAAGAGTTGTTTATTTAATTTAAGTGTTTGCTGTAGATTAAATTATATGAATTAATTAAATAATTTTTATTAAAAGATATTAAAACGTCGTGTGGAAGAAAATTAGGAAAAATATGATTTTTATTTTAATTTGCTAATTTTTAGTAATTAGTTGTTTAATTAAAATAAATTAAGAAATTAATTAAATTTTGTTAACATTCTGGGAATGCCGTGTAAAATTGCTGGAAATAGTCAAATTTAGTTGATTTTGAATTGTTATTAATTTAGGAATAATTTAGTAATATAAGTTACGGATAAAATAATTATTGGGGATAAGTTGTAAAGTGTAGGGATAAAAAGGAATAATAATATTAGTAACATGTTTATTAGGGCCAAATACTAATAGTGTTATTAATACAATTATCTTACTTTGGATAATGTTACAAATTAGTATATGATATAATATTAAAATTAGTATCCGAAAGGGTAAGATTATAAGTATATGATATATATATTTTAAGGATAATATATTATATGAGTTTTGAAGATATATAAGATATTACTAGGGATAAGAAAGGAAACAGAGTAATAGATATACATGTTATGTTTCGGTCTCTGGCTAGGAAAGACTTGGTATTTAAGGTGGCCAATATACGTGCCGCACCTCTCTTTCCTGGGACTCCGAACATTTCATTTCCTATTACGGTCACCTAGTATTTCCCAATATATGATATGATATGATTAAATAAAGATATAAGATACAATATAAAGATCGCCCCTGCGATGACGCAAAGGTCATCAATCGGGTTAAATAAGATAGGACGCCCTTGCGATAACGCAAAGGTTATCAATTGGGTTTAGTCGATGCCACTGCTCACATGGGACGAACGCAAAGGTTCCCCCGCGCAGTTCTTGGTCTTAGAACATGTAGCCGTCTGGTAACCGTATCTGCGAGCCGCTACCAGGAGTTATGGCCATAGCTTAGGCTTAGTTCTCGCAAAGGAGGGCTACGGGTGGGACGCAAAGGTTCACCCCGACATGTTCTAGGAAAGTTGCGAACGCAAAGGTTCGCTACGAGCTGAAGAAGACAGTCCGCAAAGATGATATGTTAAGTTAAGTTGATATAATAAGTACATATGTAAAGTTAAGAAGATATTATGTCCTTATTATAAGATTGATGTAATGATATGATAAGTGCATATGTTAAGATAAGAAGCTATTATGCCCTTATTATAAGATTGATGTTATGATATGAGATGAGATGTAATTATAAGATATGAATTACGATTAAGAAAGATTATGATAAGATATAACATATGATATGATAAGATTATGATATGAAATTCGATGATAAGATTATGAAAAGATATGATTAGGATTTACTGATGATATCATGTAAGAAGGTGGTGAAGTATAATTCTAAGTTGTATAATATAAAGTACAAGTTCAGTATATTATAAGTCTTCCGCTGTGTATATTTCTGTAATTATTCGAGTATGTTAGCGTGTGTATGTATGCGAATGTTGAATGTATTTTGTATGTATTCTAACCGTATCTGCAGGGTTGTTTGTACGTATTCTATACGAAGATTATACGTATTCTAACCGTATCTCTGCAGGTGTATTTATACGTATCTTTATACGTACTTGTATACGTATTTCTGTACGTACATTTATACGTACGTCTATACGTTCTTTTATATGTATTTTTATACGTACATTTATACGTAATTTGTATATTTATATGTAAAACATGTATTAAGTTCTTTACAGTTTTTATGACAATTTCTATGCTATTATGTGTTTGGTGGTCCCTCGATTAAATGGGACAGCCTAGTTACTCGCCACTGATGGTGGACCCCCCCCCTCAGTTTCAGGTGACGTTGCAGCAGATTAGAGCGGGCTTCGCCGGATGGGCTTGAGAGTTTGGGCCTCTATTTAAGTATTCTAGTTTAGTCAGAACTATTTAAACCTTTATTTAGTTTGTTACTAAGACCCCAGCATGTTGGGACAGTATTTTTCAGACTTTGATGTAATATTAATTAGAGGTTTATTATGGATTCTAGCAGCTATAGTTAATAAAGGTTAATCCTTTCCTTTGTAATATTGAATTATGGTCTAATTAGATTAAGTAATGATCCGAATGTTGATTACCCTTCGTAAATCGACAAGCTAAAAAGTCGGGTCGTTACAGTTGGTATCCGAGCCATAGGTTTGACCCTAAGTTACTTCTTCACAAGTAACTTCGAAAGTTGAGTGCTTTACGAACCCGAGTGAACCTTAGCCTAATATGGAAAACCTAGATGAGTGAACCATGGGTAGAAGCCAGGGTTAAGACGATTTATCGTTTTCGTTTCGCGTTAGCACCGTTTCGTATGTCGTGTACTTCTTAAACGCGATTGTTGTTTCAGGATGTCGATCCCACGACCTTCAAGTTCCTGCCGTCGTCGTCGCAACTTAGAAGACGCAATTCTTACTTTGGCACAGATTAGCGTGCGGGTCCAGAATTCCCAGCCGTCTTCCTTCGTTCGGATTGCTCGTTTATGTCCTCCGACGTTACTATGTGCTTTTGTTGTTTAAGTTTGTACGTAAAGAATGACGCCCCAAGGTCTAACCTCAGACTTCGACGCCGGAACCATCAATTAGTAGCCGTGACCGGTGTTATCAGAGTGGCGCAGCGGAGGTGTGTTAAGCCCATAACCCACAGGTCCAGGATCGGATTTCTCGTCATCGGCGTCCTACCAATGATGGCACGACAGACCCCGTGGTGCGCAAGAGCTGGATTTGGGAGATGGAAGAACAGTTCGACGCAATCGGTAGTCCGGAAGATAAACGAGTTCAGATCACTAGCTACTACCTTCGATTGGAAGCAGACGACTAGTTGATAACGGTTCGCCGCAGGGAAGAGCTGTGAAGAGAATGACACGGGAAGAGTTTACCTCCAAGCTACAAGAACGTATCTTTTCCGACGAGCTTAGGTGGCAAAAGCCAGAGGAGTTCCTGACGCTCACTCAGGGGACCATGTCAGTTCAGACATTTACCGACAAGTTCGCGAAGCTGTCCAGATTTGTCACTGCAATATCTCCATCGGAAGCCGAGAAGCTGAAGCGGTATATCAAGATGACGAGTCCTCGCATTAGGGTACACGTTACGGCAACAGGTCAGCATCGTTTCAGAACGCGTACGAGACCGCCTTAGAGGTTCAAGCATCGTTCGAGGAGGAAAAGGCTACAAAGAAGAGAACCAGGGAAAGCCAACCAGCTGCAGTCGAGAAGAGACCCCGAATCGAACCATTTCAGGAGCGCAATCGCAGGACGGGCAAGCAACCAACGTTCCCGAGATCCCGGTTTTGCAGAGGATGCGAGAACGAACGTCATTCCGGAAAGAGGTGCGACGGGTTACGATAGCATGAGGCGTGTGCAGTCAAGGAAGGCACAAGATTTGGGCGTGACCGAAGAACAAACCGGCAGTGATGGTGAGCCGAGTACAAGTGAAGAATCGAGTCTTCGACGAGACCAAGAAGAGGCGGACGCGCAGCTGACGCAACTACGGGTACGATCTCCGTCACCGGCTGATCGTTTATGTTTTTAGTTGTTCCATTGTTTTCTTACGTGTGCTTCCTTTTTCAAATTTCGAGGACGAAATTTTCTTAAGGAGGGGTGACTGTAATACCCCGAAAATTTGGGATATTTTAAATTTTTATTTGTTGATTTAAATGTATAATCAATTGACTATTTAATTGATTATTATTTAATTAATTATTATTTTGGGTAGCAATTTAATTCTTTTTTAGCCTGGCCCTAACCTTTTTATTTTGTTTGGCCAAAACCCGAGCCCAATTATTTTCTTTGATTTTGTTGAGCGCGGTCCCTTTATTCATTTTCGTGTCTCCTAATTATTTTATTAGCCTATTTAGTTCATTTGAGTCCAAAGGGCCATTTCATTTGGACTGTTTTTATTTTTAGCCCAATCTTTCCTTCACTAATTTAGCTTGGCCGGTTCTCCCCTCTTTTGGGCCAAGTATTATTTTCATTTTGAATTTAATTTGTTTAATTGAATAAGTTAATTAATATTTTAATTATTTTTTTTTTTTTTTTCTTAAAACCTATTCAAACTTGATGCTAACAACCTTGCTTGGTCATCCTATTTTAGCTCAACTTCCCCCTACCCTTGCCCATGCCTCACGGCTGCCACCATCTAGTAAGCATTAGGGTTTGTTCTTTTTTTTTTTTTTTTTTGTATTTTCTTTCCCCTTCTATAAATAGGGCCTTTATCATCCATTGTTGTTCCTAATTGCAAAGTTGATCAAACCCTAAAATAAACACTTCTCCTCTCCTCTTTCTTTCTCTCTAAAGCCGTGCCATATTCACCATTGTTGGTGAATTTTTGCCTTGGAATTTTTAGCGTTTAAGGTAACTTCGCTTTCCTCTTTAATCTATGGGTAGAAAAACACATAGTTAATTAGGAATTGAAGCATGAAAATTGTAGGAAGTTTAATATTGTTTTCATATGAACATGTCGAGCATGAAGCATGAATTTCTTGATTGATTTTTATGTATTTACTTGATTTTATGTATGATCTTGTATAATTTATTTACCAATCAAATATTGTTATTTCTTGATGAATTTTTCATGGTATCTGGTTTACTGTTTGATTATTAACCATGATTTATTTCGTGGCAAAATTCGTCCGTTTATTATTTATAAAAATTTAATCTTTCAAACCGGTAAAACTGTCCAGAATAGGTTTACGAATTTATTAGTGTACTTAATCAATTCGGAATGCTACGAAATTTTATATGGAAGTCAGTGATAATGTTTTACAGCCTGTGTTAAATTTTAGTAATTTTTAAAGATCGTTTGATATGGCATAAAATTCTGAAACCGAATTCAGCCTAATCTGACTGGTTAGTTATAAAATCACTTAAAAATAGTAAAAGATGTTATTTTTAGACGAAATTTATGCACGTAAATACTTGAACCCATATTTAGCTCCCATAAAAATTTCCAGATTTTTAGAGATCTTTAGATGGTCGTTTTTAATTTAATTCTTTAAAAATCAGATTGTATAAAATAGGGCAATTGAATTATTAAATATGCTATTATTAATTATTGAATTTTCGAGTGGTACAAAATTTAAAGGAGGAAATAAAAATGTTATTTTTATACTAATCTTGAACATGCTAGATTAAATATGTGAATCTTTATTTTTAATCCTTATTTAATTCCATGAATCTTTAAATTCTTGAATATGTAAATTTGTTCTTGAATTATATTCTAAAATCTACTTACTCTCGGGATTCTCCCGAGTGAGCTAAAGATTAAAACATTAAAAGTTGTGTTATTTCTTGTTTATATGTATATGCCGTGTATGTATGATTTTAATCTTGTTATGTTATGTTAAGTATAATTTTTCGTAAGAGTTGTTTATTTAATTTAAGTGTTTGCTGTAGATTAAATTATATGAATTAATTAAATAATTTTTATTAAAAGATATTAAAACGTCGTGTGGAAGAAAATTAGGAAAAATATGATTTTTATTTTAATTTGCTAATTTTTAGTAATTAGTTGTTTAATTAAAATAAATTAAGAAATTAATTAAATTTTGTTAACATTCTGGGAATGCCGTGTAAAATTGCTGGAAATAGTCAAATTTAGTTGATTTTGAATTGTTATTAATTTAGGAATAATTTAGTAATATAAGTTACGGATAAAATAATTATTGGGGATAAGTTGTAAAGTGTAGGGATAAAAAGGAATAATAATATTAGTAACATGTTTATTAGGGCCAAATACTAATAGTGTTATTAATACAATTATCTTACTTTGGATAATGTTACAAATTAGTATATGATATAATATTAAAATTAGTATCCGAAAGGGTAAGATTATAAGTATATGATATATATATTTTAAGGATAATATATTATATGAGTTTTGAAGATATATAAGATATTACTAGGGATAAGAAAGGAAACAGAGTAATAGATATACATGTTATGTTTCGGTCTCTGGCTAGGAAAGACTTGGTATTTAAGGTGGCCAATATACGTGCCGCACCTCTCTTTCCTGGGACTCCGAACATTTCATTTCCTATTACGGTCACCTAGTATTTCCCAATATATGATATGATATGATTAAATAAAGATATAAGATACAATATAAAGATCGCCCCTGCGATGACGCAAAGGTCATCAATCGGGTTAAATAAGATAGGACGCCCTTGCGATAACGCAAAGGTTATCAATTGGGTTTAGTCGATGCCACTGCTCACATGGGACGAACGCAAAGGTTCCCCCGCGCAGTTCTTGGTCTTAGAACATGTAGCCGTCTGGTAACCGTATCTGCGAGCCGCTACCAGGAGTTATGGCCATAGCTTAGGCTTAGTTCTCGCAAAGGAGGGCTACGGGTGGGACGCAAAGGTTCACCCCGACATGTTCTAGGAAAGTTGCGAACGCAAAGGTTCGCTACGAGCTGAAGAAGACAGTCCGCAAAGATGATATGTTAAGTTAAGTTGATATAATAAGTACATATGTAAAGTTAAGAAGATATTATGTCCTTATTATAAGATTGATGTAATGATATGATAAGTGCATATGTTAAGATAAGAAGCTATTATGCCCTTATTATAAGATTGATGTTATGATATGAGATGAGATGTAATTATAAGATATGAATTACGATTAAGAAAGATTATGATAAGATATAACATATGATATGATAAGATTATGATATGAAATTCGATGATAAGATTATGAAAAGATATGATTAGGATTTACTGATGATATCATGTAAGAAGGTGGTGAAGTATAATTCTAAGTTGTATAATATAAAGTACAAGTTCAGTATATTATAAGTCTTCCGCTGTGTATATTTCTGTAATTATTCGAGTATGTTAGCGTGTGTATGTATGCGAATGTTGAATGTATTTTGTATGTATTCTAACCGTATCTGCAGGGTTGTTTGTACGTATTCTATACGAAGATTATACGTATTCTAACCGTATCTCTGCAGGTGTATTTATACGTATCTTTATACGTACTTGTATACGTATTTCTGTACGTACATTTATACGTACGTCTATACGTTCTTTTATATGTATTTTTATACGTACATTTATACGTAATTTGTATATTTATATGTAAAACATGTATTAAGTTCTTTACAGTTTTTATGACAATTTCTATGCTATTATGTGTTTGGTGGTCCCTCGATTAAATGGGACAGCCTAGTTACTCGCCACTGATGGTGGACCCCCCCCCTCAGTTTCAGGTGACGTTGCAGCAGATTAGAGCGGGCTTCGCCGGATGGGCTTGAGAGTTTGGGCCTCTATTTAAGTATTCTAGTTTAGTCAGAACTATTTAAACCTTTATTTAGTTTGTTACTAAGACCCCAGCATGTTGGGACAGTATTTTTCAGACTTTGATGTAATATTAATTAGAGGTTTATTATGGATTCTAGCAGCTATAGTTAATAAAGGTTAATCCTTTCCTTTGTAATATTGAATTATGGTCTAATTAGATTAAGTAATGATCCGAATGTTGATTACCCTTCGTAAATCGACAAGCTAAAAAGTCGGGTCGTTACAAATGCATTTTGATTTTCCTTCCAAATTTAATTATAAATTCATTCTCGGCCCATTATCTGCATTTATGACCGGCTACCAAATAGGTCGTATGGGTACTAGTTTTATTTGTATAGATGCATATATAATAAATACACACACGTGAGATTGGAAAAAGTATCTTATTATCCGATAATTCTCTCTGATTTTGAAACTTTGATTCGAAAATTAATTAGTCTGCTATATAAAAACATTGTGATATATATAAATAACATCAGAATCCAAAATGATCCAATCTAAAATTGGTCCGAAAATGAAGCTCGACCCGAAATAATGCAATCCGAATGCTAAGACATTAAAAGTCGAGTACACTAGCGAGCTCTCAAAAGGCACATATTATAGGATTTGGCAAATCACATATGTGCATATATAAATTGGCTCATGGAAATCATGATTGCATGCCACTATCGTCTAGTTTTGTTAGTCCAATGTTTATTTGCTTAATTCTTCAACGGTCGGTTATAGTGATGCTACCACTATTATTATTCCATAATCACGAGCCTTTGATCCCGTGTTTCACCCACATTCGAAAAAAAAAGATATCATTTATTATTATTTCTAATTATTATGCAGGGAAAGTGGGGGAAAGTGCACCCCTTATATTTGTGATTTTGACGAAAGGGCAAAATTAGTACGTCTCATACTATATTGACCTACATGCTACATGCTACATGCATGTATGTTTTCCCATTTATAAGAAATATGGAGGGGAAATGAATACATGATTGACATATTAGTCTAATACTTCATGTGTTGCATAATACTCGCAATGTTTTGGTATAAAAATTTTCATAGATTTGATCAAAACGTTGCATCTATATATTTCAGAACATAAAAAGTATATAGAATAGTTTTACACTGTTACTAGTTGCCATTGTAAATACTAAATATGACGTCATGGTTTGATATTTTAACACTAATATATATACTAGGCCGAAGTTTACATTTTAAAAAAAAAAAAAAAAAAAAAAAAAAAAACTAGGACAAAGTCCAATATTCTTACTTTCATTGATTTATTTTTTATTATTACATCAATCTCATTGCAAATTAATCCATACATTTCCTTTTTAAGGTTATATTAGCAATGCTTTCTCTGTTCCCTAATACTATAGTTTGAAGTTAGATCAGATACATACTTAGAATTGGCCTTAGCTTCGTTCGTGGTCAAATGCATGTAGTAATACAATGTTTTAGGTATTAAATGCATGTACAATTTAAAATCACATGCTATTTGGAATTTTGATGTTAGAAATAAGAGTGTTTTTATTTTTTTATTTTTTATTTATCAAAATAATGAAAATATGTTATATCTCATTTCAATTTTTTTTATAATATATTTCTAACCTAGTAGCACAATTAGAAGGGCATGCATGTAAAATTATGAAACAATTAATAAATCTTTTATTTTTTTTTCAGGATCGAACTGTAGCAGATTAATGGCATTATCCCCGCATAATTTAAGTGCGAGGTTTGATTCTCACCAACAATGAATCTCCTCCCCTAAGTATCCATACAAGAAGGTAAGCGTGATATTCTTATGAGAGGAGCCACGGAGCTGGGTCCAATCTACCTTAATAAATGTTGCTCGCAAATTAGTTACTATCACCGCACTTTCCAATTTACAATTATATTATAAAATTATATATTTTCATTTCACCTTTTTAACTTATTTCATACTCACATTCTCAAACTTATAACTAATACCAAAATTGAACATTGGACACCTGTAAAATAACCCCTTCTTACCACTTGCCTAGGCAAAGGTTATTTTCGAGGCACCTGTAAAATAACAAAATTGGTTTTAGTATTGATTATAAAATTATAATTGTTATTCACACAAACAATTAATTTAATTATTTTTTTACATTGGTTATAATTAGAAGTATGAAAGTTTAAAAGGCGAAATTAAAATAGAAAATTATCAAAAGTACGGCCAATAGCAAGTAATTTGCGGACCACAATTAGAAGTTCACTAAATAAATCCTTTTCCAATAATAAATAAAATTAGTGTTATTTTCATGGAAAATAAGACGTAGTCTAATTAAAAGTCTAAAAATCAGCAACAACCGTTCGTGTTGGTATTGCCTTTTAATTTCCCTTCGAGGGAAAGTGGTTTACCTAATCAACATTCCTTATTTTTGATTAGTGCAAGTTTTCACTTCTGGTATTCAGCCACATGCATGCCCACATGATTCATATTTTGTCTTCGTTAATTGATGTATATATAAAGTTTTTTTAAAAAGTTTATCTCAACTAAAAACTTAAACTGATAGTTGAGGTCCAAAAATATATTACTTCCTCCGTTTTTTTTTTTAAATAGTTGCAACAAATGAGAATATTTGTGAGAGATAAAAAAATTCATTTGTTGCAACTATTCGAAAACAGAAGAAATATATACTTGTATCACTTCCCCTCACCTGAAACTATGAAAGACCATTTGGACTTGAAATGTGGAAGCAACATGAATATTTATTAAGATCTGAAGGGCCTAAGTACAATTTTAGAACAGGGCCCCCGATAACTCCAACACGACCCTATTAGCCGGCGCAAATTAATTCAACTTAGAAGGGAGAGGGAGGAGAGATTCGAACCCGTGACCTTTATGTCACATTGGCTCTGATACTATATTAAAGGACAATCTCAACCAAAAGCTTAAGCTGATAGTTGAGGCCCAAGAATATGTTATACCCTCTATCAAATTAAAGTCAATGTTGCTTAACTAGTCAAATTAAACTGCGATTAATCTTAATTTAATTAGGTGAAGACATTATCAATGTGATAACATCAATTATATTGCTTACTGATTATCTTGAGTCAAGGTATTATGTGATTGCAGATTAATTAGGTATCGAACTATCACCTTGATTTGGAAAAACTAATAATTAGTTCTTCTAATTATTTGATTAGAAACTTGCCAACAATTACTTCACTTGTAATCTTATTTGGTATTATTAATGTTTGGTTAATGGCTTAATGAATTCAATGTAAACCTTCTTTTTGTCGGTGTATTTGATAGAATTTTTGAGGCCCATGCGAAAGTTTGGTGGACCCGAATTTTTTATGATAGAATTTTATTGGAAAGTTTAATAAAGATTATCTTAGGGTTTGTTTACTTCAGATTAAATTCAATTCAGTTCAGTTTATCTCTATTAAGTTCAGTTCAGTTCAGTTCAATTAATACATCTCTATTAAGTTCAGTTCAGTTCAGTTCAATTCATCTCTATTGAGTCCTTATTCTTTCCGGTGACAGGTATATCCGTATATACCTCTATGGCTCTATTATAAAAATATATATTTTACTTTGTTATTATTATCTTCGTTACTATTACAAAGATTGTCATGATATATAATCTATTTTTTCATAATATGAAACAATGACATGTTGGGCCGCAGGTTGCAGCACACCAAGAGATACTACTAATATATCCCATGTTTTTATATCATGTTTTTATATCTTTAATTTCTACAATATATAAATAAAGAAAAATAATTAATTCTATAAATTATCGTGTAAGAAAGTTAAGAGAGAAAATATTAACTAAAAATAAACATTAACTAAATCAAAAGACATACGATTTTGGTATGTATGCCACATTTTATATCTTTTTAGGAATACCTCATTTATTTACAACCTTAAGGGTCGTATAAATCATTGTCCAAATATTAAATTTCTATTATGAAACTTTATCTTACCTCTTTTTTTTTAAAAAAAAATAAAATAAAATTCCAATCTTTTATTTTTCACACTTATCAAGACCCATTTTTATTACTACGTATAACTTTAATTGATGCTTCAAAAAAATTATAAAAATTAGATGTTAATAAACTAAATATTGAGACAATTCAAATGAGACCAATCATTAGTATATTTTTCTTTTTTTACATAAAGGAAAAATTGTACAAAAATAAGTCAACATTTTCCCGATTTTTTCAAATCAAGTCAACCTTTTGATTAACTCAAAATAAGTCAACCTAGGGTGCGTTTGATTAATCTAAAATTTTCTGGTATGATCTGAAATTTTCTGATCTGATATGAATTTTTCTGATTGTAATTATTATTATAGTTATAATTTTTCTGATCTGATCTAAACTTTTCTGATCTGAATTTTCTGATAATAAGCACATGAGTGCTTATTTAATTTGAATCAAACGCACCCTAATATACATGTCTTCTCAAATTAAGTTTTTTCAGTAAATATTTGTTGTTTAAATGAAAACTCATATAAAGAACAACATATTAATGTACCGCTTTGATTTTTCATTAAAATTGTTAACTTTCTCCATTAGTAAATTATGCAAAAAAACTTAATTTGAAAGGATATGTGTAATGAGTTGAGTTATTTTGAGTTAATCAAAAGATGAACTTATTTTAAGAAGATCAGCTAAAAATTGACTTATTTTTAACAATTTTTCCTTACATAAATCACAAAAGATATTCAAAATAAGAAGAATAACCAAAGTTCATATTTGTTACGACTTACGAGTAAAATGTTATATGATGTTATTATAAGCTAAGAATAAATTGAGAATATTGAAGAAAAGTTAAATTTACGTCTCCCATTAGATCTTTTGTTTGCTTTTCATGCGAGACCATTTGACTATTTGAAAAAAAAAATTTATTTTATGAGTTTGATAGTAATTTATTTAATTATTAATATAAAAAAGAAAATAATTAGGAAAAGAAGCATTGGAGTAAAAAGGAGTGGAGGAGTTTGAATCTTTTATGGCAACTTGGGAAGCTCACGTGTCTAAGTTTATCTTTATCTGCAAAATGAAATGATTGCAAATCATTGATCAAAGTTTCCCATCTTTCCTTTATTTGTTTATACGACTTCCTCATGCCCATTTTACATGCTACATTCCAAAAATAAATTTTTATGCAAATCAATTTTAATGTGAGCCCACCATTGGTAAAGTTAAGTGGAAGAAATTGATTGGCTTAAAGAGAATAAAAATGACAAAAAAGAGGGTAAAAATGTAAAATATGTGTGGGACCCATAGACTATAAAAGAAAATGTAACAAGTATTTTGGAACATCCAAATAAGAAAATTATAGCAAATAATTTGGGACATAGGAAGTATATGTTTATTACTTATTCATGCAATTCCCATCTTAAACTTAAAGCATCATATGATGAAGGAAACAACTTGTATTTATACTATATAATATACTCATTATATATATGCTTTGCTCAAATAGATATTTATATGATGTACGCTTTAAGAATCATGTGCTCTCATCTTGGCATATTCAACTTCAAAACATATTATTCTCCATTAAATTTTTTTTAAAAAAAATGGCATTACTAAGATTTTGTCAAGTTGATGCATATAAGGCTTTAATTTATGCATGATGCATGGGCCTGCCACTATTATTGATTTATTCAAGTTAGTTGCAAATAAATGAATTGAATTCACTTTAATATGAAATGAAATCTTACGTTAGTGCTAGGGTATGTGCAACAAAATTGCTTTTACGGACTAATACACAAATTTTAATTATGATAAGTGGAAAATGATAGAGGGAGAAAGAAAGATGTGATAGCAAGAGAGACAGAAAGATACGGACTAGTAGTGCCATGGTACTATCTTTTTTGAGTTCGGTATTAGCAAGAGAGACAGAAAGAATCACTTTTTCGGAGTTCGGTAGTGCCAGAGTCAAACTTGTTTTTGAGTTCCGTTCTCTTATTTTTTTTCGTTTTTTATGATTATTTTATAGCCTGTGACTGCTGGTAGGCGGACGTTTTTTGCGGTGGGCGGTGGGCAGCGATGGCGGCTGAGGTTAGAGTGTGTGTGTGTTTGGTGTGAGATGGGTAATAAGGGTAATGGAGATAAAGTAGTAATTGTGGGTATTAATTGTAATTAAAGCGCGAGCTATAATTATAATTAGTAAAACGCAGCTAGAAAATAGGGACTAACTTTTTTTACTATTGGGTTTGGTTCATTTTAATTGAATGAGCACTATCATTTACGGAGTATCAAGCTTCTTTGGTTGGGTTAAATAGTTACGTACTCCATAGTATTTATTATTTCTCGTGGCTAATAATGAAATTTAGTAAAAAAGCACAAAGGGCTTGTGACCTGTCTTAGCGAAATGGTCTTAGACGTCCAACATTTGGAGCAATATTCGGTCATAAGCTTGAAGCACCCCTTTTTTTCACCATCATTTTTAAAAAATTTTTTTTTTGATAAAATGTCTTAAAAGGCTAATGATTCATTAAACATAAGTCCTCAGAAATTACATCCTTAATCTCATTTGGCACGTAACCGATCCAGGCCCTAACAGAACAATCCCCTGGATCAACTCTGGCCATCAAGTGATCGAGCAGCGTTATTAGCTTCTCTAACTACATGAACAAAAGAAACTGAATTAAAAAAACACACAAGACTCAAAGCTTCCCTAATGAACACACCTAAATAAGATCCTGCCTTAAATTCTGATTTAACATATTAATCACTTAAGCGCAATCACTCTCAACCACAACATCTTTCTCCCTTCCTTGCATCGCCAATCTAAGGCCCCTTTTTTCACCATCATTTTTGGAAGCATATACGGGCCCAGTTTGGCCTACCTCTCGCAGAGTCTAACTCTTAAATAGAGATGATAATGGGTCGGGTCTAGGTTGAGTTCATCTAGACCCGGCTTAGTCTTGTTTGGTCTAGAGAGTTCACGGGTTCTAAATGGATACTAGAAGAATTTTTTTTATTTTAAGCCTTTAATCCACATAATTATATCCAGTAAATTTGCTTCATCATATCTTAGCTCTCTTCTTCTTCTTGCGCTACACCTTAATCCCAAAGTAATGGCACGAGGACTTCCTAAGAGGTTGCCCATCCTAGTACTATTCTCGGCCAACCACGGGGTCGGCGGCATGGTAACACAAGGACTTCCCAGGAGGTTACCCATCCTAGTACTATTCTCGTCCACCAATGTGCCTGGATGTGACATATTTTTACGCTGGCTGTCATAAGCCTAACACAACCTTCCTCCTTTATCCGAACTTAGGACCAGCATCGGAAAACCCCACTGTCAGAGTTAATCATATCTTAGCTACATGCAATAAATGTTAATTCATAATCTTAAGGCAAATAAAGGAAAATAAGTCTCAAATAAAGAAGTCCATTTTTTTTTTTTATAAAAAAAATAATCATGAATTGCTTAAAATTTAAGTAAAAGTTAGAAAATAGAGAATTATTTTTAAAAAAAAAAAATTAAGAAATAAAGATAAATGGCAGTAAGTTAAGTCTTAAGAATTGAGCATACTTTTTACTTTTATTTATATTATATACATGGGTTTATGACCATCCATACTTATTTAGACCTAGAACCATTCGTTCATAAAATTCAGACCTAGACCTTTATAAATAAGTTGGGTCCAAGTGTGTCTAGGGTGGGTCAAAGACCTATCACCATCCGACCCATCCGTACTCTCAACTATTCAACTTCAACACAATAGAACCCTTAACACAACTTTATACTTGTATGTTTGTCTTCGTAATGTTTTACCAATGTACTTTTTTAAAAAAAAAGTATCAACATTTTTTAAATGTTGATATTAACTAAATGATTATAATTTCTGTAACTTTCTTTACAAAAAAATGTTTCGATTCAAATAAGTTCGTATTAAGTTCGATAAGATTTAATCAAGTCTAATAATCAGGTGCAATAAAATCTAATTGTGTCCTATAATCATGGCTAATCAGGTCAATAAGTTTCAATCAAGTCTAATATGTTGAAAAAAACACATCCTAAATTGCATATGATTCAGTATTATGCTAATAATCTAATATGTAGCCATAAAACCAACTTACAAAGGGCTCGTTTACATTAGTTGAATAGAGATGAACTGAACTGAACTAAATAGAGATGAACTGAACTAAACTGAACTGAATAGAGTGTATTAATTAAACTTAATAGACATGAACTGAATTGAATTGAACTGAACTTAATAGAAATGAACTGAACTGAACTGAACTGAATTTAATCTGAAGTAAACAAGCCCAAAGTTACTAATCGAGCATAGATTGCATATGATTGGAACTACAGTATAACAAATTAACAATGTACAGTGTAAAAAGAATGTTACCAATTCTTACACATAACTGATGAATGAAAATGTGGGACTGTAATCATGATAACCAACTATAACACTGCACCATAAACAGCTCTTAAAGTTTAAATGGAAGCAATAAAATGCTGTTGAGTTCCTTCAACCCATCTCACAGCAATGGGACTCCTGACTCGATGACTACCATCACTCCACTCAATCGATCCAAAACTCGAAGTTCCTAAGATTGGTTTACTACTCTGTAAACTTGCATTCAAGCTAGTAAAAACAATCTCATAAGACAGTGTTTGTTTTTCACCACTGAATTCCAGCTTTCTTGGAGAAACACTAACACCAACATTTGGTGGTGCATTAACATTAGCTTCATAAACAGCATCAGCTGAGCTTCCAACATTTTTAACCACCCTAGTGAATTTCACAACGCTTTTACCAGACTCAAATACAACAGAGAACGCAGGGTAGTTCAGATCACCAGGGGTAGACAAATTCGTTGCACCACAATCAACAGTAGTAGGTTCTTTCAAGAAAATGGCAATCTTTTTGGAGTCATAACCAAGGGCACATAAAAATGCAATGTAATCTGGAGTAGCAATGTCATAGACTAGGCCAGGATCGAGAGCCTTATCTGGGTCAACATGACCCGACCCATGTACAAAAGCCGAGGATTGCTTACCAGTGGCAAGGTCTGTGAGGTTCTTCCCGGAATTATCAAGGTAGTAAGCAGTAGTCATAAGAGCAGACTTAACAGCAGAGGGACTCCAAGTAGGGTAAGCATTTCGGAGAAGAGCAGCCAAGCCACTTACATGAGGGCAAGACATGGAAGTGCCTGAGATGATATTGAATTGGACTCTTCTAGGGTCGATATCAAGGTCAGTAGGTGCAGAAGCCCCGGTCCAAGCAGCTAAGATGTTAACACCAGGAGCTATAACATCAGGCTTAAGGATTTCCGGGGCTAGGTGGTTGGGCCCACGGCTAGAGAATGCTGCTACTTTTGGGGCTGAGGGTGTTGGGCCTACAACCGTGCCTTTGAACCTGATTGTGGCCGTTGGATTAGGGGTTGATGAGACGTAGTTTCGGATTTCATCACCGGCAGTTTGGCCCAGCATGGTGGCAGGGAGTAAATGGGAGTCAGCTACTAGTTCTTCACCACTTTCAGCTGTGTTCACTAGAATCATTCCTGCTCCTCCAGCTTGTTTTACTGCAGCACCCTTGGCTACTCTAGCTGTCTGTCCTCGGTCACATAGCACCATTTTCCCCGCTGCTTTCGATGAATTAAGCTCACCTGTGACAGCGAACAACATAAAAAATCTATTCTATAACTAATACTAAAACAAGTTATTGCTGACATCATCAATGAATACTTGTTAAATTTTCATGAAAAACATTCCCTGCAATACTAACAATGACATCATTTTTTCTCAAATGTTTATCTTTGGAAGTTTTAAAAAAAAATTAAATTGTTCTTTAGAAATTAATGAAGTTATAACAACACATATCAATCAATCAATCAAAGTCTTAGTCGCATAAAAAGCTGGCTACATGAACCAAAAGTGATCATTCCGTGTTGGTCATCCACAAATTTTAACTACACATGCTTCTAATAAGTATTGAATAAAATAAAAACTATTTTAAGCCGTGCAATGCACACTTTAACCAACAACCAAGCTAGAAGAGTGCACAAAGATGTTTTCATAAGGACTTGGCCATGATTTTGAGCACTATAATGTAGATTTCATAAACAAAACAAGTAAAAACTCATACATCAGCTAGATAAAGCATGATTTCTTATCTTACAATATGCCCATGTTGTTTTGGACTTAATTTTTGAAATTTCAGTTCAGATTAATTCAGTCCGAAAAGCATAAGGCTCTGTTTGGTGGGGGAGTAAAACATTTTTCAATCAAATAAATTTTTTTCCACCTTTTTTTTTTTCCTTTCTGTTTTCAACTGTTTGGTTTAAAGGGTGTAAACTATCTCTTCTCATAATGGAAAACCATATTGAAGAAAATGAAGTCTACATTCATCCTAAATTGTTTTTTCATTCTAAATTGTCCATGAAGAGTCAATTTTCATTAAAAATACTTTACAGTTTACATCCATCCAAATGGAGCGAAAAACCCTGTTTACTCTGCCTCCTATTTAGTCCAGACAAGAGCAAGCCAAAAACCATAGCACAAAATCGAGTATATAACATAATCTTAGGCCTCAACCACATAAGATGATAGTTGATGCCCAAGATTATTTTATATAGTCTATCAGATAAGAACATTAATCAGATGAGAGCAAAAAATGAAACAAGATATAATAAATTAATAAGTACAGTATGTACCTGCTAAGCAAAGTCTACTGCCACAATCAGAACCTCTAACCAAGTCCAAAAAACTCTCATTCAAACCATCCCCAGAATACAAAGACACCCCCTTAAAACTCCTCCCATCTCCAAGCACAGCATCTGCAGGAAACTCCCTATCAATAGTAGATGCACCAACAGTTAAAATCCATGGTGCAATATTAGTTGCAGTAAAAGGATCAGGCCCAGAATTTCCAGCTGAGCAAGACACCAGAACCCCACTTTGTACAGCATGAAATGCACCTATAGCTATGCCATCTTCATCAAAGTTGGGAGCTAGCCCTGATGCTCCTACTGACATCGATATCACGTGGACCCCATCCTCGATAGCCTGGTCCATTGCTGCTAGGATGTCGGAATCGTAGCATCCTGGGCTCCAGCAGATCTTGTAGGCTGCAATGCGAGCCTTGATAGCCATCCCCCTTGCCTCCCCTCGAGCATACTCGAATAAGCTGGCGTTTGGGACCACTGACCCGGCTGCTGTTGAGGCCGTGTGGCTCCCATGCCCCTCGGTGTCACGAGGCGATTTTGACTCCTCGGTTTCATTCATTGGTCCTTTTGACGCTTCATATCTACAGAGCAGTTATTGATGTTGAGATTTTATTAACCTCAATAATGGAATTAGAGTCTGAAAGGGTTTAGCGCCTGTTTACTTCAGCTTGAATTCAGTTCAGTTTAGTTCTCTTATAGAATATTACTTTCGGCTGTATTCAGTTCAGTTTAGGATAATTCAGCCCAGTTCAGCTGTATTCAGCTAAAGTAAACAAACCTTAGTGTATAATGCTAAGGATTATTATTGGTCATTTTACCTTCGGTAAGTTACAAAATGTTTAATTATAGACTTTTTTGAATTGGAGCACCCATATTTGCTAAATCAAATTCAACCAACCAATAAAATCCAAGCAAATGCACAATCATACCCAACAATAAACCTTGGAATGCACAGTCACAACAAATGCCTTGTTTGGTTGAATGGAATTTCACTAGGAAATGCAAATTCCTAAACAATACTCCTATACATTGCAGTTGTGTTTGGTCAGACGGAAATGTCAAAAGAATGGGAGAATTGACTTCCAAGGAATTTCTCCAAAACATGGAAAATGACTCACCAACTCCCCTTTTGTGAGTTAAATTTACTACGAAATTTGATTTCCTAATTCCTAAATTACTACTACACAATTTTGCCTAATTCCCATATATAAAAAAGGGAATAAATTTCCCATAAAATATTAATTCACAACTTACTTCCCATGAAGTATTTAATTCAATAGCAAAGTGAAAACATCCTATTATATAGTAGTTTGTGGGCGATGATGCCCAACATAGCTCGAGCTACGTTTGCGTATTTTAGTATTTTTACATGCTAAAATCACCAACTAGTACGTGACAATGTGTTTTGTAATTTTGAATTTTTTATTATACTTTGAAAATTTAAATTCCTCTGTTATTCAAGATTTCCATCACTTTAAGCTAAGTAACTAAATTAAAAACATTGCAAAATACATAGCACACAGTAAAGTTCAAACAACTAATTATGGCTATATTCCTGCTATATCCTCACAAGTTCAAACCGTTATCTAATATCGATCACAAACATATATACTGTAGCACAAAAGTCAACGCATAATCTCAAAATAAGCTTTGGCAGAAAAAGATCAGAATGAAGAACTTCAACTAACCCTTTGTAGAAAGCACGGGCACCAATGATCTTGCGATTACAAGAACCAACTGGGAAATCGGGGCCCACCTCGCAGGAGCCCTTCCACGTGGAAGGCACATGATCATATCCTTCATCGGAGAAGCTAGGGAGCTCCGGCCAAATACCAGTGTCCAGAACCCCAACGATGATGTCAGAGGCGTAGTGTGAGTTGGGCCACAGGCCCGAACTCTCTTGGAGGCCCAAGAAGTGAGGGGTCCGTGTAGTGTGGATATGGTGGACCCGGTCGGGGACGACGGAGAGGACAGAAGGATGACGGCGGAGTTGGGCCGCTTGGGGTTCGGAGAGATGGGCCGCAAAGCCCGTAGAGGAGTGAGAGTAAGTGTAGAGGAGTTGTGGAGGAGGGGAGGAGAGAGAGTGAAGGAGGGAGGAGTAGCTGGTGGTGGGCTTGTGGGATTTTGACACGTGGACTATGTAAGTGGATTTGGAATGAGTGAGGGAGATGAAGAGAGAGAAAAGGAAGAAGAAGGAAAGGAGAGAGAAAGAAGGGAGAGAAAACTTCGCCATTTGTGAATGGTGAAATGAAATGATTAGTTTCACTCCAACAATGAAGGAATGGGACGAAGATGGATTGAATTAATGAATGAATGAATGAAATGTATTGGTTGAGAACTTGAGATTTTGAGACGATGACGTAGTACAGTAAAGTGGGATGGGCTTTGAGCCTTTGAATCTACAAATCAAGTTTGTACAGTTGGTAGTTGGCACAAATTATTGGGTTGGTGAATGCGTGACCACGAGGGAAATGATAAACCATTAGTCTATTACCATTATACATAACTCACAAATCGGTTAAATCGATTCATCAGATCAGTAATAGGTCGGTAAATATTATTAAAGAAGTTTTCAGTCAAAATGGGTTTTAAATTCTACTTTTCGGATTCGGTCAAATGGGTTGTTTGGTCGGTAACAGGTCGGCCAGTGTTATTTTCGGATCAATTTTCAGTTATATTTATTTTTGCCAAGTATAATTACCACGGACTATAAATGAGAAGATATATGTTATGAAATCAAAATTTGTGTTGATGTCCTTCCAACTAAAGAAAGATTGGTAGAACTAATGTTGTAATTCCCCAATACTGCAAGTTCTACAATCACCATAGATGACCAAACACCTCTTTTTTAACTATTCCTATACGCACTAAAGATGTTTTTCAGTCCTGAATTGTCACCGAATTTCTTCTTTCTCTTATGATCCTAATCAGTCCTTAGTGGACAACATTTGTTTACTTAAACAAAAGATAGGGCATAACCATTTTAGCTCTATTGCTACCACTAGGGCTGAGTAGAGTGCGGTCTGAACCGCACCGAACCGCAAACCAAACCGCAATTGTGCGGTTTGGTTTGGTTTGCGGTTTGAGAAGGGGATTTGGTTTCCAATTTTGCCAAACCGTAATTTTGCGGTGCGATGCGGTTTCCAAAAATTTTGAAACCGCACCAAACCGCAATTTTTTTTTAATTGTTCTAAAATATTTAGTTTCATACTTTTTATTTGGCTTACTACCCTACTGAAATTATGCCTTTTATTTTTTCTTAGGCCTTATCTAATTGTTTAAACTCGCAATGCTCTAAGGCTTCTCTAACTCTTTAAGGCTCTAACAAAAAATAAATCTAGTGTTTTTGTTGTCCTTATCAATTACTAATTATAAAATTAAAAATTAAAAATTAAAAAGTGGGTTAAACCGCAAACCGCACCGCACCAAACTGTATTTTGCGGTGCGGTTTGATATAAATTGCGGTGCGGTTTCAAAAAATGGCAAACCGTATTTTTGCGGTTTGGTGCGGTTTGACGTCCAAACCGCAGCAAACCGCACCGCGCTCAGCGCTAGCTATCACCTGGTGGTATATCTGGTTTGCACGAAATTCTTTAGTATTTTTTTTTTTTGGTAACACTAGCACGCCTCTTTTTCAAATAGCCAAACAAATTGTGTGCCACCTTAAAAATTGGTATAAATCTTTAAATGAAGCTCCTTTTGCTGCCCATAAATCAGATCAAAATCAGGCTTCTAACCTTTCCAATAGCTTTTGGTCCCCCCCTCCAAGACATTTCTTTAAGCTTAATTTTGATGGTTCAAAATATTCTAATGTAAGTACAACTATAAGATTTATAATCAGAAATCATAATGGAAGCATACTCAATTCAGTAGCGATGAAAATTTACAAAACTAGCTCCATCCTTTTTGCGGAGGCTCTTGCTCTTAGAGAAGGCATAAAGAATGCAATCTCTCTAGGAGTTAAAGATTTAGAGATAGAAGGAGATAACCTTATGGTTATCAATGCAATTAGGAAAATTTGGCAAATTCCTTGGGAAATACATAATATTGTGGAAGATGTAATAAAAGACTTTATCAATTTTGATCATGTCTCAATTAAGTATATCTTCAGAGAAGTTAACTATGCGGCAGACTGCTTAGCCAATAATGGCTACCATTATAATATTATGACCTATTGGTACTACCCTGTAGACCACCCTCTTGCTTTATCGGTCCGCAAGGACGCTTGTGGTTTTTCCTTCTCAGGAGGATAACTGACTTTCCTTTCTTTATCAAAATAAAAATAAATTTATATATATAGAGAGGGTTGAGTTCCGATGAGAAAGACCCTTAGAGTGAGAAATGTGAGAAACATAGATACATCAAGAAAATATTGTCAATACATTTAAAATGTACTATGTGATACATCACAACAATCATTGAAGATACATCATGGAATAAGTACAAATACATCAAATAATTGTTATAAATATATTTAAGAGCGAGGCACTTTAGAGTTTAGATACATCATGATATTACATAAAATCAAACCCAGGCCTTGTGTTTATGCTACTGCAGCTAATCAAATTCAATGTTATTTTTTGGATTTTTAATAAAGACAAAACAAGATGATTAAATATGAAACTAAAGGAAAGAAATGCAAAGATGAACGACGGATCAACAATTTAATCTGGAAGCATAATATGATTACTTTAGTGCGCAGAATCATAGTAGAAAAAAGTTTACGATGATCCCAAACATCACGATGAATGAAAACCAGAGGGAAAAAATTGTTAATAAAAAATTTGTAATCTTGACCGACCATAGATTTGTTTATCTAATGGTTATAATTGCTTCTCACTTTTCTCACATGAGACTAATTCTAGATATAGATGCATGGTACATATAGTCATATACGTCTTTAGCAGCAAAAACCCAACTTGGTACATATATAACAGTTAAAGAATAGTGATCTGAGATAGCCATCCGATCCAACAAATTAAACATTAAACATTATTAAATTATGACATTATTGGCTAATAAGAAGTCACATACTTATATTGTAGCTAAAAGGTCTTCTTGTATTGTACTCCTCCTTCATAGGGCCAATAAACTGCAATAGGGCTCCTAACGTTATAACTTGAACTTCCATCACTCCACTCAATTGACCCGAAACTCACCAACCCACTAGTTGGTATCTGAAACCCACCAACACTAGTCAAAGTTATTGTGTAAGACAATGTTTGTTGATTGGCACTAAACTTAAGTGTCCTAGGATAAACCTTTACTTTCACACTTGGGGGTGCATTCACACTTACTCCATACACCACATTTTTTGAGCTCCCAACGTTTTTCACAACCCGTGTGTATCTCACCACATCCTTTGTAGATTCGAAGACAACAGAAAAGGATGGATAGTTAAGATCACCAGACGGATTATTATTATTCGCGCTACAATTAATAATTGTAGACGGGTCTTGGACTACAAATTGTGCAATTCGTCTAGTGTCATACCCAATGGAGCACAAAAATGCTATGTAGTCGGAGGTGTCGAGATCATACACTAGACCAGGATCAACAGCTTTCCTGGGATCAATATGGCCCGAACCATGGACATATGGTGAAGATTGCCTCCCGGTGTAGAGGTCAATAAGGTTGTTGCCATCGTTGTCAAGGTTATAAGATGTGGTCATGATTGCAGACTTGATAGCACTTGGGCTCCAACTTGGGTGGGCCTTTCTTAGTAAAGCGGCTAGTCCACTAACATGTGGACAAGCCATGGACGTGCCTGATATAATATTGTAATTATTATTATTGGGCCCAACCCCGGCCCAAGCAGCTAGGATATTAAGCCCGGGGGCCGTGACATCGGGTTTAAGGATTTCGGGTGTAATGTTGTTGGGGCCGCGAGAAGAGAAGGTTGCTAGCCTGGGAGCAGACGGTGAAGGGCCTATAATTGTACCTTTAAACAAGAGGATTGCCGTTGGAATTAGAGTCGAATTCACGTATGACTTGATAGAGTTTCCGTCAGTTGGCGTCACGGTGGTAGCCGGTATTGTAAAGGGTGAAGCTTGTAATGGTTCACCTTGATTAACCAAAATCATTCCGATACCACGAGCTTGTTCAACTGCAACACTCTTGGATATTGCACTAGTTTGTCCTGCCTCACAAATCACTATTTTCCCAGCAACTATTGACCTGACTAGCTCACCTGTTTGTTGCATTAAAGCAAGATGAATTATTTAATTAATACCATCCTAGTATACATTGATCACTAGATAATCACCGAGCAAATGCTTTAATTTAAGACAAACTCAAAGTTTGTTATAGTTGTGGATCAGAAGCGCGATATCAAGTAATTTAAGACAGAGAGAGTAAAAAATATTTGAGTATATGCAGAGAAAATTAGTTTTGTTTAAAAGAATATGTGAAACCTTTGTTCCACATTAACCGTTTAAGAGTGGTTGATAAAGTTTATGTGTTAAATAATTCTTATCATGAGTGGTTTGGAGATTTTAGGTTGTTTTATTCAACTGATTAGACGTGAATTTATCTGAACTTATGACACCTGAAACTTATTTAGTGATAGTTTAACAATAACAAGGGTTAATTACTTAGCTTAGATACAAAAAATAAAAACAATACCTGAAACGCAGAGTCGACTACCAGCAGATTGGCCGGTGATGAGCATAAAAGAAGCAGTAGAATTATCACTAAGTTGCCGAAAATCATACAAAGTAGACCCCACAAAAACCCTACCATTTCCAAGCACAACATGCGCAGAAAATCGCCGGTCAACGGAGGAGGCAGCAACAGTCAACATCCACGGCGAAACATTGTTGACAGTGAAATCCCCTGGCCCACCATTACCAGCGGCGGCAGACACCACTACCCCTTGCTGCACCGCTCGAAACGAGGCAACGGCTATTTGGTCTTGGTAGTAATCAAGAGCAACAGAGGAGGATAAAGACAGTGATAGGACGTCAACACCGTCGGCAATGGCTTGGTCCATTGCGGCAAGTACGTCTACGGTTGTACTTATTGATGATTGGCGGCCCCAAAACACCTTGTAGACGGCGATTCGGGCCATGGGCGCCACCCCACGAGCCTCGCCTAAGGCGTACCCATTATAGCCCGCGTTGGTTGCGGCTGATCCGGCTGCTGTGGAGGCGCAGTGAGTTCCGTGTCCTGCCTCATCCCTTGCTGATTTTATGGTTAATTGTCCATACTGAGCTTCGTACCTGTGACCATTGTCCATAACCAAACATTTAGTTATGTTGCATGAAAACGGGTACGGGTTTGAGAACAAGTACAAAACGGATACAAAATACGTTATTAAAATGATAAAGCTATTTTCAATAAATAATAGAAAGAGAGACAAAAGGACTAAAATAATAGGGTAAAATTAGAGAGTTTGTGAAATATCCATGCATCCTACACATTCAGTATATTATATCAAGGCAATTATTGTCTTTGTGAAATTAGAGAGTTTGTTGGAGAGATACTATTCTAAGCACTATTGTTTAGAAGATAAATCTTGGGATGAGAAAAGAGGGTGTTGAAAATGGGTTGGAGAGTTCGGCCCCGTTCTTTAGGGCTGAGAAAACATGAACTTAAATTAAATTAACTGAACTTAAATTAAATTAAATTATATTATATTATATTTTTATTTTTATTTTTATTTTTTTTTATTTTTTTCATTTTTTATTTTTTGATTTTTGTTTTTTTATATTTTATTTATATTTCAAAGTAAACCCTTAAACCTTCATTTTCACCGCCGGAAAATCGTCGTCAAAAAACTCGGCCGAATAATTACCGCCTGAAAAGTCACTCCGAAAACCGTCGCCGGAAAAGTCGTCCCGAAAATCTTTGCTGAAAAACTCGGCCTGAAAATCGTCGCCGGAAAAGTCGACCGAATAATCACCGCCGGAAAAGTCAATCCGAAAATCGTCGTCGAAAAAGTCGTCCCGAAAATCTTTGCTGAAAAACTCGGCCTGAAAATCTTCGCCGGAAAAGTCGACCGAATAATCACCGCCGGAAAAGTCAATCCGAAAATCGTCGTCGGAAAAGTCGTCCCGAAAAATCGTCGCCGAAAAACTCGGCCTGAAAATCTTCGCCGGAAAAGTCGACCGAATAATCACCGTCGGAAAATCAGTCCGATAACCGTCGTCGGAAAAGTCGCCCCGAAAAATCGTCGCCGAAAACTCGGCCTGAAAATCGATGTCGGAAAAGTCGGCCGAATAATCAACGCCGGAAAATCAGTCCAAAACTGTCGTAGGAAAAGTCGTCCCGAAAATCGTCGTCGAAAAACTCGGCCTGAAAATCGTTGCCGGAAAAGTCGGCCGAATAATCATAGCCAGAAAATCAATCCGAAAACCGTCATCGGAAAAGTCGGCCAAATAATCATCTCCGAAAAATCAGTCCGAATAATCACCGCCGGAAAAGTCAGTCCGAAAACCGTCGCCGAAAAACTCATCCCGAAAATCGTCGCCGGAAAAGTCAGTCCGAAAACCGTCGTCGGAAATTGTCGAGCGGAAAAACAATGCCCGAAAATAATAATAATAATAATAATAATAATAATAACAATAATAATAATAATAATAATAATAATAATAATAATAATAATAATGAAATGAACTTAAATTAAATTAAATTAATTTAAATTAACTTAAATTAAATTAACTGAACTTAAATTAAATTAACTGAAGTTAAATTAAATTAACTGAAGTTAAATGAAATTAAATTAAATTAAGTCAATAGAAGTCCTAAAGAACGAAGCCTTAATTAATTTGAAAATCATGTGACTACATTTTATATAATCCTTCTCATATGAAATGTTTTTTTTTAGCTTGAAATGTGGATGAGATTGATACCCGTGACATCGGTGTCACGTTAGCTTTGATATCACGTCAGAAGACTATTTCGACCAAAACTTTTAGATAATGATTGAGGTTAAAGATTATAAGATTAATTAACTCTATCATAAACAAACAAGTGTTGTAGCCTCATTGCTTGAATTGGTTAAAGGAAACAAATAAAAATTCAAAGGGAAAAAAATATGGAGTATAACTATAGCATTTAACTTATGTACGTAACTTTCGCATCATGCAATCATGCATCAATGATAATTATGTCAATTTTCAAACGAGATCGATGAGGAATTGATGTGATCTGACACAATTCTTAAAATTATAATATACGTATCTATTACCGCCGTTCCAAAAAAAAAACGCAACAATTGTAATGACATCGATTTCTAGGCATTTTTTTATTGTGCGTAATTAGAAAAAGTGAGGGGTAGTTGATTAAAATAAATGTAGAGAAGAGTGGGGACAATAAAATGAGTTGTGAGAGAGTGAAGACAATTAAAGAATTGGAGAGAAAAAGGTGGGGACAAATAAAGAATTAGTAAAGGTATTTATGTCTTTTAAGTAACAATAGTATACTATATAAGGAAAATAAAAATTTGTTGCATTTATTTTGAAACATCCAAAAATGGAAGTATCTTATTTAGTGCACAAAAGTAGAGAATCATGTGATTTTTTTTTTTTTTTTGTGTTCACATCCGGTTCACCATTTTGGGCTAATCCGGATTCGGAGTGCGTCCTGGGGTTAAGGTTTTAAACTCCTCCCAACGTACTTGCAGGGGACCGAACCGTGGTTCTCCCTACCAAGTCTAGCCCCTGGCACCACTAGACCAAGACAACGTTGGTAGAAAATCATGTGACTAAATATAGTACTCCATCGCTTCCATAAAAACTGCTCCGTTTTGAATTGAAGTGCTGTTTATTTTGTAACTTTAATGGTGTGTTTGATTCAACTTAATTAAGCACTTTTGTGCTTATTTTAAAAAAATTCAGACAAGATCAAATCAGTTCGGAAAAATTCAAATCAGATCAGAAAAATTATAAATATAATAATGACTACAATCAGAAAAAAAAAACAGATCAGAAAAATTATAACTATAATAATAACTACAATCAGAAAATTTATAACTATAATAATAACTACAATCAGAAAAAGTCAGATCAAATCAATACATAAAGTATCAGACAAATCAAACGTTCCATAACTCTCTTTAATCAAACACCGTTTTGTTATATTTGTAATTAAAAAAAATAATCAAAAATCATAACAATTCCAAAGAATCCAAACACAACCTAAATTTTTTATTTTTGGTTAGGATAAGTGGGTGGTAGAAAAAAGTTATTAGAATACACAAATTAGTTGTGAGAGGAAGGTAGTAGTCCTTTGATTATTTTTAGAAATGACAGAAACTATTAGGGTGTTTTTCCTTACTTATTATACCTGAACTTATCTGAAGTGAACTTAATACAACTTATTTGAACTTATTAAACCTGAAAATTATTTTCTTAAGGTGTATTTTCAACTTATTAGACATGAATTTATCTGAACTTATTGAACCTGAAACTTATGTTATTAAGGTGAAGAAAATGCATTCGTAGTCACAATAATAAAAGAAAATGTTGCAAACAAAAAGGTATTGCACCGAAGAAGTAATAAAATAAAGGAAATTGATATTCTTAGGACTATTTTATTTAAGTAGTCAAATTTTACCCTATGTAATTTTGTCATTCATTTAAAAAAATTTACGGTATATTAAATACTTTTATGTAACCCAAGGGGCTGCATATTAACATATCATTATTTTATAAATAAATCTCACCCTTTGTAAAAGAAGCGTGCACCAATAATTTTCTTATTACAAGAAGAAGCGGGAAAACCAGGGCCACTCTCGCAGAAACCCCTCCACTTGGCGGGAACACTACCAATCCCATGATCATGGAAGCTAGTTCTTTCAGGCCATATCCCAGTGTCTACGACCCCGATAATTATATCGGAACCGTAGTTTGTTTCAGGCCATGGGCTTGACCCATCAGTCAGGCCCAAGAAGTCTGGAGAGTGGGTTGTTGCGAGCTCCACCACTTTATCGGGAACAACCGAAAGTACAAAAGGGAGGCGGCGTAGCTTGGCGGCATTTGTGGCCGACATTTGGGCCGCAAAGCCGGTGGCTGAGTGAGAATATGTGTACATAAGGTTTGTGGTGGATGAGATTGAGTGGAGGATGGAGGAGTACCAGTCGTGTGCGGAGGAGAATACGGCTGGCTTATGAGAATGTGACACGTGGACAATATAGGTTGATGTTTGGGAGAGTGTAAAAGTTGAACATGCAAAGAGATTGAGGAAGAAAAAGAGGATAAAGGAATAGAGAGTAGCCATGTTTAAGCTAAGCTACTATACGATTGTTTAATTAATTTGGTGGCTACGTACATGTTATTATGGGTTAATTTATATAGGGAGTTAAGATAAAATTTGGTAGGGCCAAGAAATGATTGATGAAGTTTTCGAGTTTAATTAAACACTCTAACCTTTGCTGATGAATGAAGTTGAGAATTCATTTTGGTTTTTGTGTGTTTATTTTTGGGATTGGAAAAGAAATTGACTATTTTGGTTCATCCCTTTCATGTTTGTTTATTTTGGGTAAAATAAATTGACTACCTCGGTACATCACTTTCTTAGAACCCATTTGGTTCTATGGTTCATTTGGTAGGAGGTAAAGCGTTTTGCCGAAAATTTATTTTCCCATTTTGTTTTGGAGTAAAAATATTAAAATGTAAAATTTGGGGTGAAAAACCATTTCCCACCTTATTGAAAACATTTTCCCCTCAAATTGGAAGGAAAACATTTTCCATCACAGTTGAAGCTATTGATTTTCAGTTCAACAAATTAACAAAATAAAGTTAAAATTGAAAATTATTTTACATTCATCCAAACAACGAAAAACTTTCGTGAAAATAAAGTTTCCAATATAAAAGGTTTCCTGATTTAGTAGCAGATGCAGTAGCTACAGACATTTGTGAACTTTTTATTAATTATTAATTACATATATAAGGTTTCCATGGAAAACCATTTTGATCCGATATGAAAATGGACCCTTAATTGTCACAAAACAAAGATATTGGAAAACATTTAATTCAAAACGAGTTACATATTTTCAACAAAATAACTTCCTAATAACATTATCATGTAAAACTGCGAAAACGAAAACTTCTGAATTGCATTCTCTGTGCAAGATATAAGGCAAACATGGAGAAATCCAATACTATCTGATCTGCTTCTTTGACATGCAGTACTTATTAATACCATTATCAAGCAACAAATACAAATAATAATAAACTTAGGAAAATATATAATTGTAAGTCTTTAGCAGCAAAAACTACAACTTCGTACACAATTGGGGCAACGCTTAACCTTACAACAATTACTAGAGCACAATCTAAACAAGCAGCAATTCTGTGAAAAACATGAGCAACACCCTTTTATGCCACAATTTTTACCACAACAATTCTTCTTCCTCGAGCAGCAGCAGCAGCAGTTTTTCCGTCCTTTCCTGCTTTGTTCGTTTTCTGATCTACAGCATCCACTGATACAGCAGCTCCACGACGATTTACAACATGATTTATCCCTTATCATAAATTCAGAAATTAAATTAATTCATCAGGTTTATTTACATTCATCTTATTAGCATAAACTTGCTTTGTGAACTGTTCACACTACAAACGCATTAATGATAGGCCTAAATTCAGTCGTTAATGTAGATGTTTTATGACAGGTTTGGGCCAGTCATTAAAATTCACCCAATACCTAACCCAAACTCTATTAAAAATTGACTCATTTATGACGGGAAAAATCATTTACAACCCCCTTTTCTAAGACACATTTTTGCGACCGAAAAAATCATTTACGACCCCCTTTACTAGGATGGGTCACATTTTCACGATGGGAACTTCTGTCATAAATAGCATATTTTCTAATAGTGTCCAATAAATTAGAAAGTACCTGATTCCCCTGCACGAACACGAGCAACAGTCTGACTGATTCGACTCTTGATCTCTGCAGATAACATATATGCATCATGAAAAAGAGTTCATTTCAGTTAAGTCTAGTTCAATTCCATATCAATATATCCAAATGGAGGCTAATTAAGCTGAAGTGATATGGTTCGTACACAGCTATCATGGGATCTGATTTTGTTGCTACGAAGTCGTTGATCCTGTCATTTGTTTGTAATTCCAGGCAAAAATTAATGTGTATGTTAATTAATTGATTGAAAACATGCAAAATACTAATAATCATCATTCATGAATATATATGTGATAAAGACACAAGATTAAGAGTAATCAGCCAGTGAATAAACCACATAATACATACTCTTTGCAGCACCTAGAAGAAGGTTGTATTTTGTCAAGTGACTTCAACTCCTCCTGCTTATCACAACATCATCAGTAAACCATTAGAGCCCGTTTGGTTCACATGGGAAATAATTTTTCATGGGAATTTCTATTTCACGGGAAAAAACTTATCAATTTCCTAAGTATTGGGCAAAGCCGCAAAGCTGTTTGCATTTTCTGACATTATAGGAAATCGCGTTGCCTAAGAATTTCAATTCACCAAGGTAAGGGGGCCGGGGTTGATGAGAAATTTTCTATGCTTCGTAGGAATATATTTAGATTTCCCTTGAAAATACAATTTTGTTTCCAAGGAAAATAAGCTCCAACGACCAAACGAGGCCTTATTTATGTTGCCAGTTTGAAGAGAAAATAGTTTTCTGTCAAAGGAAACAAAATACTCCAAACATTTGCAAAGAACAAAGCCAAAAGAAAATACCAGAATAAAGATTGAAACAGAGAAAAAGCTAGAAAATTTCCATTATTATTATGTTTATAAGTTAGAAGTACAACTCAAAAGCAAAGTATAGATAACAAATCACATATATATATTATATACATAGTGCATCCTCCTTTGTAGTCCAACTTGAATCTGAATTATTTAATTCTTGTAAATAACTTTTTAAGAGTGTTAAATTGTATATGTAGGATAGGCCTTATATTATACAAACAAGCTAAGGCAATTATTATATATGGTCCAGTCCAAGTTGAATATGAATTTCGAACAAATCAGATTAGATCAGATTAGATCATTCAGTAAACTCAGCCTGTTGTGGTTGAGCAACTTCTTTTCCCTTTCTTGAGCCTCTCTGCCCATTCTTCTCAACCTTACTACTACTACTACTACTACGGCCATGTTTGTCGGCTACATCCATGTGGACACCAGGATCATTGCTCGTGTAGGTAGCACCGAACATGATCGAATTGTTCACAGCCTGGAAGTTGCTGTTCACAAAGGTGTCCCAACCATCATTATCATCATCATCATCAGGGGATAATGATGGGTCATCTTGCTTCTTATTACTACTTTTGTGATCCAAAATGTCACCTCTCATTGTTGCCCCTGTATTGGTGCCAGCAATGGTGATGATTCGAACACCGTTTTCATCCTCATCCCCCGAGTTCAAGTGAGGCCCACCACCTTCCCCCGGCTTCTTGTGAAGATCACTTAGGCGGGAGGTGAGTATCGACACCATGTCTCGGATTTCACGGTCTAAATGCTTGTTCCTCCCCCCTTCTGAAGGAGGTGGTTGGTTTGGCTTTGTTGCCTTGGCTGATGACATTTTTTTTGGGTGGTTTTAAATGTTATGAACAACAAATTTTGGTTTTGAGGGGTACATGCATGTTTTTGGATGAATGAATGATCTAATTATATATTTAAAAATGAGGCTTAAAGGTTCATAGGAATCATGAAATGGCATGCCTTTAAACCAAATTTAAGAATACTTTTTTGGTTAAAAGGTCTTATTAATTAAACAGGGGGAAAGGATTGCTTGGTTCTTGGTTCATCATCAAGGAGGAGTACATGCATGTTCTAGGACTAGGGGGTATTGGTATCTAGGTAGCACGAGCTGAGAACTTCATTGAGGTAGTCATATCCATATCAGATATCGATACTTTTAAGATACCTAATATTCTACTTCATTTCTACATTACTCTTTTCAAAATGTTTTATTATAGTTTCACCCCATGTTTTCCATATTTTTATATGATTTTTAAAGGATTTTCTTATATTATTGCACTAATTAAATTAACATAGTTGAAAATTTAGTATAATTTCTTAATTTTTTTAAAAGTGTTTAAAAATACCTATTTGTAGTATTCGTATCCTATATTTTTCAAATTAACGTGTTCTATACTCGTTTTGTATCTATCTTCGTTTTCGCATGCAACATAAATTGGTATGGATTACGATAACAAGTTTAGAAATTAGATGTTTAGACTTAGGAGTATAAATAAAAGATTAATTAACGGAGCCCAAATTAAAATCCCCGGCCTGGATGCTAAATGAAAAAATTGGGTCTATTGGACCATATTGCTTTTATAGAGCTGGGCTTAATTAAAGTATCCAACTATTATATTCATGTACAAGAACCCAAGAAGAGTACCTAACATGAAATCAAGAGTTTTGTCCAAGTAATGCCCTATTATGTGATTTGCATAGTTAACCATCCATAATATTAGTGGTGGTCAAAAGTTCGGACCGAACCGGGTCTTAATTAAGCAATTGTGTCCAAAGTTCAAATTTTTTAGACGGACTTGATGGGCTATCAACAAGTTTTCAGGCCGGACTGGACTTTTGAAATAAAAACGTTTAATTTAAGTGCACCAAAGCATGCAAAATTTTCGGATCGAGTGAATGATGATCTGCTCTAATCCATATGCCTTCTTTTTGACTCTGTTACTCAAAACCTTCATTTTAAGACAATTTTAATACTACCTCCGTTTCTTATTATTTGCAACGATTTGACCTTTTTCTCTCTACTTTATGTCACATCGTTGCAAATAATAAGAAACGGAGGTAGTAACTGTATTAAATTATATATATATATATATATATATATATTATCAATTTTAATAACTGTATTAAATTATATACCTGCAAAATAAAATGAGCACCCATGGGCCATTGTCCGTGACACTCAACTTGACAACTTTCAATCTATCATATTCATGCATGTAATTTATATATTTTTTTTTTGACGAGTTCATGCCTTCATGCATGTAGTTTAAAGCGCATACTTGTCTAAAAACAAATTCAACAAAATACGTGCTGAACATCTATCTATCTATTATTATTATTATTATTATTATTATTATTATTATTATTATTATTATTATTATTATTATTATTATTATTATTATTATTATTATTATATATCCTATACTAAAACAAGCCAAAGCTAGGACACATGTCATTATATTAAGAAAAATTTTCCCGCTCATTTCTTGGCTGATATCAACCGCATCATCAATCATCATTGCATCTAATATATGTCACGGATTACGGTGTATTTATTAATTAAATAAATAAATTCATTAAGCATAAATGAGCCTTCAGACATAAGCATAAATAAAAAGTTGGATCCTTAAAAAAAGTAAGTGAATTTAAAGAATTTATTTGCTCAATAATATAATAATTATATGTCAAAAGTCACAAAACAATCCTAAAAGAATAGGGTGAATGGTGGAAACTACTAGAGAAGTAAGATAGGGTAGGTAGTGGATACAAATTTTTAAATTTCTACCTTTTACACAAACATGTAATCGTCAATGTTATTTAAAACAACTTAATCTATATAATGACGGTTATAAATTAAACAAACTTATATTGACTTTGCTCATTTTAAAAAAAATATTTTGTTCATGCATTTTTCAACAATAATTAGTTAAAATTATATTGTAGTGTTTATGATAAACACTAAAATATATATGATTCAATCACCTATTTAATTAAAAGATATGTGTAACTATTTTATGAAATATGTACGGAGCATAAAAAATACCTTTTAAAAATTTTTGTGAGAAAAAACCTTTTAAATATATATATATTTTTTTTTTGCAGAAAAGGACCTAAACAAAAAATTTTGCGAAAGGAAAATTTCATGCGTTTTTCGTTTTTTGTGAGAAGGAAACTTCGTGTCGAAAAACGATGGAAAAGTTCCTTCTCGCAATGGTATTTTTTAGGTCCTTTTCTACAAAAATAATAATTATAAAAAGACTTTTCCCACAAAAAAAAAATAAAAAATTAAAAGGTCTTTTCATTTTGAAAGTTTTCTTTAATATTATGATATTTTGTATTTCGTGGTAAAATATGAATATAATACATTTATATTACTTTATTTACTAATTCATGTTGCAAAATTTTCATAATTCAACCCCCTTTCCAAAACCCGCTATAATTTTTTAATGATTTAAATTAAGTTTTTTTTTAAAAAAAAAAATCACTATTTTATGTAATATTTTTAATATTTCACGCAAAATAAATTTTACTATAATTTTTTAAGCCGTGCATTTTTCATGTTTAGACAGGGGTTACTGAATAAATGGCTCTTTAGTGTAATGGTTACTTGGTTCTGTGTGGGGGTTAGTCAAGATTTTGTATAAAATTACTCATCGTTTTGTATGGGTTTTTTTTAATTAAAATAACTATATTAATAGGCTGCTATTTATAAAGATAAGATTTTAATATAATGTACGTTAAAGTCACTGCATCAGAAAATGTATTATGCAAATATTTACATTATTATTTACAAAGTTAATATTAAGATTTACAAGTCGTGCATCGTACGGGTGCTATGCTAGTTAATTAATACCTTAATTTATTTATGCATTTGTGTAACAATAATAAATGGATTCTATATAATAAAAAATAAAAAATAAATGGAATAATAATATTTTTTGAAGACATATAACAAGATTAACATCTAATCAAAATCATCCAATTGATAAATGATAATTGATTTAAAAAAGATAGTTCGTATATAGTATATCCGAAACTAATTATGTGCAATGAAATGTCATATTATTGCAAAAAAAAATGGTTACTTATGGACATAGTATGTAATTTTTTGTCCCTGAAAAATTGCTACATATTGCCTTCTAGATTGTCCCTTAAAAATTGTTACATTTTCTTTTTCACCATATGGTCCCTGAAACCCCTATATACCGAGCAAGCTACATAAAACTTTGTAACTTTTTTTTCGTATCACATTTTTAAGCTACATCATTTTCAAGGTACAAGTACCTACAATGGCAAGCTACAAACTTCATAGTTTTGAAATTAATTTTTAAAACTTTTATATGTAATACCATAGTGGAAAAAAAAGGCAAATAAAAGGTGGTGCTCAAAACTTTATAGCTCAAGGCTCAACAAAATGTAAGCTACAACCTCATTTTCATCAAAATGGTTGAGCTTGTTGGTTATAATTTTAGATATTTGCAAGCTAGTCTTTTAAGCAACCATTATAGATGCCCTTACCTTACTTACGGTCCGTTTGTTTTGAAGGAAAATAATTTTTATGAAAAATCATTTTCTAAGGAAAACATAAAAGTAAGGAAAAGTTTTCCTTTGTTTGATTAGAAGGAAACTTATGAACGAAAGAAAAAATGAAATGGAAATGAAGGAAGGATGGGAGGAGTGAATAAGGGAGAAGTAAAGAGTATGAAGAAAAATGTGACATTCTTTCTCTACAAAAGAAAAATGATTTTCCTTTTCTAAAGTGTCATTTTAATTGTTTTTTACCCCTATATAAAACAAACAAAGAAAAAATGGAGAGAGAGGAAGGAAAAGCATTTTCCGGAAAAATGTTTTTCCGGAAAAATGTTTTTCATCAAAACAAATGGAGTCCTAGTATCGCTACCTAACGATTCAATACAGTTCTTAATCAAGTAATCTATATATAGCAAACTTAAAGGACGGAGGTAAGACATAGTAAAAATATGTTCATAAAGTTATTAGAAATATATATATATAGGTAGGGTACATATATATCAATTTATTTTTAAATTACATGAAATAAGCTAAGAAATAAAGAGAAGAAAAAGGATCGGAGGTGAGAAATTAAGGTGGATGATGACCTGAAGAAAATCGATTTCTCTCTGAAGAAGCTGGAGTTTGACCTGCTGATGGCGATGGCGATGGCGTTCAGCATGCAAACCAGGTGGTGACTTTGGCTTTGGCAGTGGCATTTGCATTGCCTGCTCCGCCATTTTTGTGTGTTACTCTATGTATGTATGTGATGTATTAACTTAACTTGTTTTTATTCGGTAACTGTAATGTATTAATGTTATTATGTACTGTACAAACAAGTAGAAACCCAGAGCTATCTGTAAAAAAAAAAAATTGAATGAAAACGACGTCGTAAACACACAAACGCAGCACTAACCAAATGTGGAATTCAAGAGATTAGCAGGTGGCACGTGAATGCTTCAGAAAGGGTAGGTGGTTCAGGACTCAGGAGAGAGGATAACTTTATTATCCTCCCTAAACTGCCCTTCTCAGTTGCACTAACACTCCCCGTTCTGTTTACTTGGAAGTAAAACATTTTCAGTGTGAAATAATTTGATGAAAAATAATTTACAATTTAAAAAAAAAAAAAACATATTAGTAAAAAATGAAAGGTTAAGTATCGAAAAGAATCAACGAGATCCAATATGACTATGTTAAAGAGTCAAAATTACAAAATGAATATTGACAAAATTCAAACTGCATTGGGAAAGTGATGGAGTGAGCAAAATGAAGGAAAATACTACGTAGTTTTATTCCATACTTTCCATCGTTGTAAGAGTTTCTTTTCTTCTAGTACCGAAAAATTATTTTACGCCAATTTACAACAATAGACAATAATGTAAAATGAAAAAATACAAGAAAATAGATTTATCCGAAAATGTTTTACACTTTAATAAAAGGAGCCTAAAGACTCGTTTACATTAGCTGAATAGAGATGAATTAAACTGAACTTAACTTAATAGAGATGAAATGAACTGAACTGAACTGAACTTAATAGAGTATATTAATTGAATTTAATAGAGTATATTAATTGAATTTACTAGAGATGAACCGAACTGAACTGAATTGAATAGAGATAACTAAACTGAACTATACTGAATTTAATTTGAAGTAAACAAACCCTAAGGGCTTATTTACTTCAGATTATATTCAGTTCAGTTCAGTTCATCTCTATTTAGTTCAATTAATACCATTCAGTTCATCTCTATTCATCCTATGTAAACGAGCCCTAAGTAGGGGGAGATAAGGGAAGGGTAAAATAGGGAAATGAACAGGAAAGGACGTAGATGCGCGGCGGAGAAGACGGTGGCACTACTGTGGGTTTGTGGATTACGAGGAAAGGGAATAGGATCAATAATTAAAGGCAGTTTTTTTTTTTTTGGGGTTGTCATGACGTGACGTCATTCAAACAGGAATCTTACCGTTTCCTTGGATTTCCTCACAGCCGCATTCGACCTTTTTCATTCCCTTTTTCGATTTTCCCTTCTTCTTTCTTGCCATTTTCAAGATTTTGTAGAGTTAATTTTATTTTATTTTTTGAATTTTTTTCTATTCATTTTATTGTCACAATAAAAAAAATTATTAACGAGTCCGTGTCTTTTTAAGTGTTGCGCTTTTTTAAACGGATGAAGTATTATAATTGAAGTAGAATATTTTGAAATGAAAAAAATATCTCTAAGACTTGTTTTATGTGTAAAATTTCACATTGATATGGATATCGCGATTGAAAAACGGCAAAACTAAAAATAATATTAATAACGGTCAATCATAATATGAAGAATCAGAACCATCTTCTATATGGAGACGGATTGGGTTTGGACTTTGGAGACAACTATCCATATGAAGTAGTCACACTACATTGTGCCGCAATGCAAAATGCAACACTTGAGCGAGCTAATTAGGTGTAGTTGAAAGTAGAGAGTCACAAAAAGATTGTTACTGTCTTCAGAATTTCAGCACACACATGAGTCCATGACATGAGCAGCTCAATTAAATAAGATTTTCTGCATCCAGGAGTAAAAAAAACACACAGCCTAGCTAGTTTAACCGCAGCTTATCAATTCTCAGATTTTGCAATATTTTGCTGCAACGCCTATAGGCAAGGCAGGACAACACTGCTGATTTAGTTAGCTTTTTAATTACAAACTTATTCTGTGATTCATTCAATAAAGATGAACTTCTTCATAAATTCCTAGCTTGGCTTGAATTATACCCAACTAATTTTCTTTCGGTCTCAATTTCACTCTCATCAAGATGGGCATGGCCAGGTTAGGCCGGAACGAGGGTCAACTCAGCACGGCACGATTAGGGTCCGGCTCGTCACAAGCCTGATATGACCAAGACACGACAGAAAGGCAAGATTGGTGGGCCATGGGCCGCTACACATGGACAGCATTTAAAAAAATTGGCACAAACCCGGCACAAGTACGACGGACCGGCATGCAAGTTGGAACGTTTATTTTGATTTGTAAACAATTTAGCTATAGCCTAAACACTCTAAAGCTTGTATATATATTTCTCTTTTCTACGAGAAATTATGTTTCGCTGCTTTTCTACTTGGCTCCAAGACATGAGTTGGCAATCTCCATCTTTAGTAGTGTATTTATAGTTTACAATCAATTCACCTATAATTGTAAATCATTGTACTTATACTAATAGCTAATAGTTGAGGTATCTGCGTCCTTGTCACCTTCTCAGCATAAGAACTTTTCACCGAAATCCAACCATGTGTGTATACATACATATCCCAAATTCAGTTAGTTCCCCCACCCAACCCCCCCCCGGCCCCCCCCCCCCCCCCCCCTTTATTTTTCACAAACGAAATAACGGCAATGGTATAGGAATAGGATTTTTGATGGAATTGACTCTGTGAAAGGGGTGCAGCAGGAGGTAAGAAGTGATGGTGCACAGACCAGACCATACCAGACCATATGTAGGGCGATGTTAGTGGAACTGAGGTGCGAGTGTGCAACTATTAATCAAACTTCAACATCAGGAAACATTTTAACCACTTTTCCTTCTTCATAAGTCACCACCGCAAGTAGAAGTTAGTTTATCGATGAATCTCACTTAAGGACCCAATTGTTGCCATTACCATCAAGGATTTTAGCCTACATATTATTCATGGATTAACAGATACAGAAGCTGATTGCTCATCCTCCAAAATCCTACTTTTTTATAAATAAAAATATTTACAATTTAAGAAAAAAAAAAAAACCATACAGTCCAAAACATGTGGTTCCTGCTGGCAATAACACCACTAATTCGTGAAACTAGCAAAAGAGGACATAAAAAGTACGGGCAATAGACTGACAGTAAACACAGCAACAGAAGGCACACAACCTAGCAAGCACTTCAGCTAATACAGAAGTAAGAATGCCCAATTAAACATGTGATTCCTGCTTCTATAACCTTGTTCATTATAAGGGGGCGGGTATTTGGCATAAGTTTAGGAATCGAAACAAATTAGAAAGGGAACAAAAGGGTAATATTAAGGGTGCGTTTGATTTGCCTGAAAATTTCTGATCTGATCTTAAAATTTCTTATATGGTCTTATCTGAATGATCTGATCTGAATTTTTCTAATTGTAGTTATAAATATAGTTATAATTTATCTTATCTGATATGAACTTTTCTAATCTGACTGAATTTTTTTGAACTAATATGAAATTTTCTGATCTAATCTGAAATTTTTTAAATAAGCACAACAATTGTGCTTATTTAAGTTGAATCAAACACACTCTAAAGGACCATTATTTGTTGTTTGGTGTAATTATAAAAAAAAAAAAAAGGAATGGATACAAATTAGAGGGGAAAGGATTTTGTTTCCACAAGACTAAGAAAAGTTAACAAAATATTGGTAATGATTACCATTAGGAAAGAGAATGTATTACTAATAATGCCTTTTATCAAACAGTGTGTAATGAGAATGATTATTTGGTTTCATTTCCAATGCTAAAAAATAATACGGAGTAATACAAAACATACTCTAAATTTTTAAAATGAACCTGAGCCTAGGGTTGTTCACGCATATGTCATTTGCAGAAACTCAAAGCAGGCTTCCAACAAAAACGTAACTACTATGCCTAAGTTTTAAAGAGTTGCAATTTCATCAAAATTATAGGGTCACTATTCTCTTCACCTTAATTTTGCTTAAAATAATTTTAGATTCTGATAAATTCTGATAAGCAAAAGTAAGGTTTGTCTCTCACAAATAAGTTCATTTTAGTTAAAAGATAACTTCAGGTAAATTTTGTTAAGTTAAAGACAAGTTCTAAGCTTCTAATAAGCAAAAATAAGGTTTGCCTCTCTCCAAATAAGTTCATATAAGTTGAAAGATAACGATAACCTCAGGTAAATAAATTTAAGTGAAAGACTAGTTCTAAGCTTCTTATAACTTTATAAGCAGATATAAGTTGAAAAGAATAAACCCATAATAAGAGGTGGAAATTGATATAGCAAAACTATACCCAATAACGATGTCAGAGATGTATGAATAATCTGAAAACACAGCTTCAAGACAAGAATATAAATCTTCTTTATTCAAAGGAAAGAATACAAATCTTTAAAAAAAAAAAAAAAAAAACATGGATTCTCATGATTATGTGTTACAAAAAAAGGGATTTTATTTGCCACATTGAATTTTGTATTATAGGACAGTCAAATAATGGATTACCTAAGAAATGACAAGAAGTGTTACAAGGAGTAAGCATACACTATACTTCCCCAATTTCACTCAAAACAAAGCTATTCCTTTTAAGTAATATGCATATGCGCTCAAACTAGATACAACAACGGATTTATCATTTACAAACATAATTCAAGGCTATTCAATCAGAGTCCTGAAAATTGGAAGAAAGAAGCTGAGAGTCCAGAAGCCCATACCTAAGAGATGGTAAACATGTCAAAGCAGAAGACCATCATATCCTCTGATTACCAGCAATGCAGCAACAACTGACATGTATTTGTTTTTTCTTACTGTAAACCACCCATGGCACTAACAATCCTAAATGATAGAAACATCAGGTAAAGGGATATAAGACCAATCCCCAGTACCTTACTCGGCCGCATATCTTTCTTGAGTAGAATCAAAATTGCCCAGATAAGCCCAGTTAATAGAAACCCAATTGTGTAGAACAAGCTACTGTCTTTTGGAACAATGTATGGAGCAGGCCAAGACGACCAGGCGCCAATCACCAATGATATTCCCAGTCCGATCAGTGTGTTAAACATTGGACCGGCATAGCACCCTGACAAGGCGATCTGCACACCATCCCCACCGTTCAGTGCCAAAGCAACATTTGAGACCAGATCCCCCATCGAGTTCCCCCATGCCAAAACAGTCAATCCAAGAATCGACGGGTTGATTCCCAAAACAATGCCGAGAGCCACCAATAGACCAACAAGCTCATTTGCAATCATGTAGAACCATACAATGCTCATAAGGAAACCTCCAAGAACCCATGGTAGCAAGAACCTCTGTGGTGGGTGTTCAGGTGTGGTGTAACGATAGGCTAGAGCTCCAAGCATGCAACCCGCTGCCAATCCAATGAAATAAGCAAAATCTTTTCCAAAAGAACCAGGATTATCAAGAGTACTCCATAGATACACAAGGAGAATAGGAGACAATGAGGCGCTGGCAACAGCATATGGCTTTGACCATGTTTCTTCCTCCACCATTGGAATTGTTAAACGCCTTGGAACAGATAAAGGAAGCTCCAGGACCGAGAACAGTTTGGAGCAGGAAAAGAAATGGCTCTCTGCTTCTCCGCGTTCCTCATTCCAGCCCCAGGGAGGCCTTTCATTGTCTAGTTTCAAATGTGAATAAATCGCAACATTTGACGCCCACATCCACTGTGGTAAGGAAGGATGAAGATGGGGAGCATCATCCACACTCTCAAAGTCAAGCAAGGGGTTGTATATAAAATCATCCTCTGCACCTCCTTGGGATAGGAGACTTCCTCTCACAGGAAGCAATGGTGTGACTGAATCAAATTTAAATCTCCCTGATTCCTTCCCAAACAACTCACTTGCAGCAACAACAAATGCATAGAGAACATACACCATCAAAAAACCAATGGCTGCCCCAACAGTTATGCTTCCAACAAACAAAATCAACACAAGAGACAGAATGGTAATAAAGAAGAAGCTAACATCCCTAATAAAGCATCTCCGATCAATCTGAACTTGCTTATTAGCCACCAAAAGAGAAACAGTACCAACAACAACACACGTCACGAAAACTGCCCCACCCAACACACTATTTAAGCCAACATCACCGGCACCGGTACCCACAAACGCAGCAATGCTGGCAAAAACATCTGGAGCTCCATTCCCAAGCGGAAGGAGAGTTACCCCAGCAACAGTAGGTGGCAGTTGCAGTATATTCGAGAGCTTTTCGAGTGAACAACAAAAGTAATCAGCAGCAGTGTTTCCAAGAAGATAAAACAATGCCGCAAGCCAAACCCCTAAAACCGCATAGCCCAATATCTCCAATCTTTGGCAATTACAGTAGAAGAACTGCAAGTAATCGAAGAATCCGTCACCCCCTGAACACTCAGGATGTGCCCTCAGAAATTCACACTGGGAATCAAAACCTACATGATCCTTTAACCCAACACAAAATACAGCATTTTCTCCACTTAAAACATTATTTGTATCATAACCATTGACAGATTTTGTTGAATTACTAATTTCAGCTGCCCTACGACGAATTACTTCCATATGGATTGATCCATCAATAGAATTAGCACGAAAATGCCACCGATTATCAGTTGTGGAAGATTGTCTTAGTAAAGGGTTTCTAAGGATATCTTCTCTATTGAAGAAAAAGAAAAACAGGATCACAGCACATAATCCATTAAAAATCCCACGAAATTGGGATTTTTTCCTAGGATTAAAAATACCAAATCGTTCCATTTCTTGAGCTCAAACTGATTACATCCTAAGAACAAAAATAAACAAGAAGGATATATTCTATGGTTTCAATTTACGGTCAATCGAAACCCTAGTGTTTTGAATTGCGCAAGAATTGAGAGCAGAATTAAAAAATGATTGATGGTGTTAAATTCAACGGAGTACCAATTATTGATATCATGAAAGAACACACAGAAATGACAGAATCACTTCGAAGGAGTTGCCTTACCATAAATAACTTCTTTTTGTATTGCATCAAATTCAAATTAACAGCTTCGACGTCGAAATTCTTGATTGAAATCGTCCTGTAAAATGAAAATCTTTGTCTGAACAAAACTTGGAATTTACGAAGTTGCCAATGTTTGAAAATTCCTCGAAATTCAGTTGTTTAGGTTGTTAGCTTGGTGTGTTTTTTTTTTTTTCATGCTGGGTTGTTAACTTGTTACTTCAGTTTTTTTATACTAAAACGATGGGTCTGATTCTGATCATGTCTCAGGATACCAACACGGAAATTTTTTACCGTAATGTTGGGATAAGATTCATACCTTGGACTTTACCAATGAAAGTGGGGAGCTATCCTCAACGGAAAAAAACTTATGGGATGTTTGGAAGTTAGAGTTTTAATGGAAAAAGAGTGGTTTGAGAGGGAAGAGAGGTTTGACCAATTTAAAAAGCTATTTTTTGGTGTTTGGTAGTTACAGGTTTGGAAGAGAGTTCTAGGGTGAAAAAACACTTTTTCAAAAAGCTCATATGAGGAGCTTTTTGGAAGAGCTTATAGCTTTTTAGTTTTTTTTTTTTACTATGAAACATTTAACAGCTAACCGCTATTTACCAAACACTTTTACACAAACAGCTAATATAAACCAGTTAGCCAAATCAACTATCACAAACAACTAATTAAAGCAGCTAATTCAATCAGCTAACCTCTAACAGCTAACAGCTAATTCCCAAACAGGGTCTTAGTTTATCCACCGAGTTGATTATCCACCACTAATAAAGAGCTATTAAGAGCATTAATAAAAGATTCTCACTTAATATAAATAATATTATTTAATTACTCTATTAGTAATGGCCTAGTGGTAGTCAACCCTGTGGGTAGGTGTAGTGTCCATCCCCAACATCTCACAGATTTGTGAAAATTTGAGAATTGACATATGGAAAGAGAAAGAGCTATACAGTCCCTCTAGTTTTTTTTAAAAAAAATTTACTCATCTCACTTTTCACACTTGCCGATGCAAAAGTTTGATAATTAATATCTTTAATTGTGTTTGTAAAAATTATAAAATTAGATATTAAAAAATTACATGTTGAAACGAATCAAACGAGACCCCACAAGACTGTTTTTTCTTATGTATAAATCACAATCGATAGCCAAATAATACTTCATGAACCATCGGACTGAGTAAACTAAAAAAACAGAAGTAGTATTACATATTGAATCCTTGATTTTTATTCTAGGTGCAACTGGCCATCAGACATATTACTTTTCTACGGAATACTACTTTGATCACATCGTTATACATAAAAATTAACGGATGTAGTATTAAATATAATACTTTCTTCGTTCTGTATTATTTGCAACAGTGGGGACCTTAATATCGATATCAATATCATTAATTTTGTTTCTGTATAAATTATGAAATGTGGATTGTAATAAAGTACTATTCAAGAGGAATCTAACAAATCTTACATGAACATATTTTTTAACATATAAATCACAAAATGCAATCAAATACAATATTATAAAATGTAAATAACGTAAAAAACTGTAATGCTACGAGTAAATAAGAACGGAGGAAATATAAAAACACAAGTGATTATCATGTTTAAAAAAAAAATTAATTGATGCTTTTAATTTGGCACTTGTTTCATGGGTTTTTTTTATATAAAAAAAGCACATTAATTTCCTTACCATTTATCAAATCAAAATGATATGATTCAAAGGCTCTAAATCCCATAGATGATTTTAAATATTTTCCTCACTTTATGGTGAGTAGTATTAGATATTTTCTTACTTTTTAATAGTTTTTGGTATTTTTGGTTGTAATAAATTTTAAGATATTAAATTTTGAGATTTTTGTACGTTTTATTGTAATTAGCTGGAGTTAGTAGGATAATAGAATAGAAAAATAATAAGATAAAATTAGGATGTAATGTTGGAGAGTTGGTTATTTAAACCCTTCATTTGAGTAATAAAATTTAGATTTGGTTTTTGTTTGAAAAAAAAGAACATTGTTCTTCTTCCTCTATCCTCCTTCCATACTCCATCTTCCACAAATTCCATTAAAACTATTCATCCCACTTTCCATCTTCCATTAAAAATTCATTCAAACTCATCAATTACACATATTCCATTAAATCTTTCCGATCCACCCCTAAATTCATCCACTCATTCAAGTTTATCAAATTTATTCATACCATTTAACTCATTTGCCTCCATTATTCATCCACCCATCCACAAAAACACAATAATTTGGTTCTTTTTTTTTGAGTTTAATATGTGTTCGTAATCTAGATCGGTCACGAACATATCACGAAAGGGGTATTGGGCCATGTTTACTTCAACTGAATACAGTTGAACTGAACTATCCTGAATTGAATACATGCAACTGAAAGTAATATTTTATAAGAGAATGAAACTAAGAGATGAAATGAACTGAACTAAACTGGATTTAAGCTGAAGTAGACAAGTCATTAGTTAATTAGCTAGTCTTGTATAGAGGTGGAAAAAGTGACCCGCCTCGAATTATCCGACCCGAAACCTAAACCATTCCTGATTCACATGATATCATTGATAATTTTGACCCGATTCTGAACCCGACCCAACTTGAATTACATGAATATTAATGTGTATATTCTTGATTATTCTTCACTTTAAATTTATTTGGTAAATATCAGAATCCAACCTAGTCCAAACCCGACCCAAGCCGACAATAAAAGCCTTTTTAACTTGAATTGGCTTGAACCGAATCAAACAAACTCGCACTCAACTGCTACCTCTAGTCTTAAAGGTAAATTTGACAAAATTTATTTGAAAATCAAAATCCAAACCGAAATATTTGATTCGAGATTTGTTTTATGTTCAAATTATAATGAGTTGTTATATGGAATCCAAATTGACCGGATTCTGATCTCAATCATATCCAAAACTCATTTGAATCTGAATATATAGGTCCAGTTCAAGCCATAACTTAGGGTGTGTTTGGTTCATTAGGTTGGAATGGATTGGTATGGAATCTCATACCACATGGGTATGGATTCTAAAACCCATACTACTTTAAAGTTGTTTGGTTTTGTGGTTGGAATGGATTCTAAACTTCATTAAAAGATTGGATTGTGAATCTTAGGGGGAGGTGGGTATGAGATTCTAGGGGTATGGAATGGAGTTAGAACCCCATGAGTATGGGATTACATAGTTTAAAAAGCTCAACCAAACAAAAAAATAGATGGAATGGATTCTAACTCCATTCCAATCCATTAAAAAAGACACAACCAAACACACCCTTAATTGATTGAACTGATTCGATTCGAAAGCTATTTGAATTTTTTATGTTATACTCCCTCCGTTTTTTTTAAATTTACTCACTTTTCCTTTTTGTGATGTTATTTTTTTTTTAATTCATTCACTTCTTACATTTATTATTCTACATTTATTAATTTATGATTTTCAAGTGCATTTTTCATACTCTCTCTTACTTTTGACTAACTTCAATAAAATTACACCATTTTCCATACTCTCTCTTTTACTTTTTTATACAACTTTTAATCATCATTTATTCATTTTTCCAACTCCCAATAATTTCTTGGTTTTGATAAAATCTCAAGTGAGTAAACTAAGGGGTCGTTTACATTAGCTGAATAGAGATGAACTGAACTGAACTTAATAGATATGAACTGAACTGAACTGAATAGAAGTGTATTAATTGAACTTAACAGAGATGAACTGAACTGAACTGAATAGAGATGAACTAAACTGAATATAATCTAAAGTAAACAAGCCATAAATAAAAACGGAGGTAGTATTATGCACAATCCTTTATACTTGTAATTTTTTAATGCCTTTTAATTAAGTTGGAGCCAATAATTTAATATTAATATAATATAATAACTCAAAATAGTAACCACCCATTTTGCTCGACTTTTTATAATCCAAATAAAATCATCTAATCTGAATCAAAATGATTTGAAAAAAAAATGAACATGAAATAATTTAATCCGATCCAAAAAATCAATCTGAAATGATCCAATGTAAATCTTAATACATTCAAATTTTGATCCAAATTTTCGATTGTAGGTTTGTAATTGATAAAATTAGTTTGCGGACTAATTTTCTTTTATACAAGACCAAATCCAAAAGGATGACGCAAAACAAGGAAAATTTGATTTTTAATATTTTTATTTTTTGGTGGTTTGTTCAAAATGATTTCAGTTTTGATTTATTCCAAGATACCTTTAGCTTAAAACGGATTATGGGTGCGTTTGATTTATGCAAAATTTTCTAATCTGAGCTAATCTAGCTTAATTTTTTTGATATGATCTAAATTTTTTTTATTATAGTTATTTTTATATAACTATAGTTTTTTCTTATCGGATTTGATATGAATTTTTCTAATATAATCTAAACTTTTACTCAAATAAATATTATAGTGCTTAAATAATTTTTAAGCAAACCACCAAACCAAATGTGGAAGTATTAAAATCATTTTTTTGGGGCAAAAAAGACAAAGCTTATGTAAGAGTATGATCATCATCTTGATCTATTATTGAATTCTAATATGAGACGGCACTGCTCAGTTTAAGCAACTTATAGCCGGTGAACTAGTACTATATTATATATATACCCCTCTATTAATCACTGGGTGTCTTCTCTCACTCGCTCCATTTCTCACACGGCAAATCAAAAGGGGAAAAAAGAGTATGCACTGCTGATTATTTGAGGGCTTTTGCTCAATTGTTGATTTGAATTTTCTTTGAATTTATTTGTTTGGATGATCAGTTAATTGGGTTATGCAGGGATGAATTTTGCCAAAAAAGAGTACGAATTTCTGAAGGAGATTGATATCAGCACCCATAATATAGGTTGCTACGTGGGTGGAAAATGGAAGGCTAATGGTCCTGTAATTTCTACTGTTAATCCTGCAAACAATCAGGTCTGCATCATCCCATTTTAAGATTTTATGTCATCAATGATCAATTAAATTGATTTTTGTTGTTTTATTGAATTATATATGTTGACTGTATTATCTGGGTAGCAATTTAGGTTATTGATTGTTTAGTGACTGAAGTTAGAACGGTTATTTATCTACTGTTGTATTGGGTTTTGTTCACCACCTTTGTCATGATTGGGATACCAATCAATCATGAATTTCTGAGCTTAATGTTGTGTATTTTGATTTATTTTTCATGAATTATAATCACTTCTAAGAATTCTGGTTTTTATGGTGAATTGATTTGATTAATTATCTTACTTCTTAGCTAAAAAGAGAGGAATAGTTCTTGTTGATGGGAGGAGAGGTATTACACTATTACTTGTGAAGTAATATTACTATAGCAATTTGCATCTTTTTTATGGGTTATCTTTTTCACATGCTTGTTGATCTTGGTTAATGTTTTGGTCTCAAAATGATAGGCCATAACTTTGTAGTCATATCTCAGTTGATCTAAACTTTGACCATTACTTTCTATCACTAATATACCATTGTGGAACTTATAAAAAAAGTATCCTGTAAGATAAACTTAACAATATTATCTCACATGATAAATAGTTACATACTTCCATGTATTGATAAATTGATGTACAAAGTTTATCAGTATAGTGACCATTGAAGTCAAGTAATGGAGGTGGTATCCTTTTTTTTCTTTTCCTTCTTTGATTTCATTTGATGATTAATGGGAAGCCTTCTAAGCGTTGAGATCATCTGATTGATCTATTTCTGGGTGTGCTTTTGGTGTCGGTGCAGCCAATTGCTGAAGTTGTGGAGGGTTCTTTAGAAGATTATGAGGAAGCCCTTAAAGCTTGTGCAGAAGCATCAAAGACGTGGATGCAGGTGATTTATGATGTTCTTTGTCTTGTTTTATTTTGTTTTGTTTTGGCTTTAGCAATATTTGTGATAGATTCTAGACATCGTCTCATTGTTTTGACTTTTTTGAGCTACTTAATCCTTGTTTCAAGATGCCAGCTCCAAAAAGAGGTGAAATTGTTAGACAGATTGGAGAAGCTTTGAGAGCTAAGCTCCAGCAGCTAGGACGATTAGTGTCGCTTGAGATGGGAAAGATACTGGCTGAAGGGATTGGAGAGGTTCAGGTATGGTAATTTTAATGTGATTAGTGCAATTTATTAACATAATGAGTAAATCTTTTGCTTGTGACACATTTCTTTATGTTGAATGGCTTTACAAAATTGCAAGTGTTGTTTTTATAACATTTCCTGTCATTTTTGTGATGTTGAACATTAATTTTGGAGGACTGCACCATAAGGATCTCATGTGAGGAGTCGGATTTGGGGTCAAAAACGGGTACGGGGACGGAAAACGGTAAAATTAAAAATTCCAAAAACAGGTGCGGATTGGGGACGGCAAATTTTTTTTTTTAAAAAAAAAATTAAAACTAATAATTTAAATTAATCACAAATACAACATTAAAAGAGATAAATTTCTTGTCTTAAGCAATAAAAATACATATTAGACGACACTAGGTTGTATTGAGAAGTCTTAAACAACAAAATACAAAGAAGATGCAAGAACAAATTCGAAAAGAATTGAAGCAAAAAGATAAGAATTCGAATAACAAAATAAGGGCTTCGAAGTCAAAAAGAAAAGAAAGAAGAAAGAAAACTCGAAGAACATGTTGGTTGGGTGGTGGCTGACCATTGGTAGCGTGGTCGAGGACAACACTTTTAAAGCTATTGGTAGTTGTGGTGGAGTCAGAGCAGATGCATGAGACTTAAAGGAAAGTTTGGAACCCTAATCCCAATTTAATTTTAAGTAAAACTAAACTCTGATATAGTGATATTATATTATTATTTATCATGTTTTTTTTTTCACTTACTACATGGGCCCTTGTAAAAGGTTGGCCCTTTATCATATTTTCTTAAACTTTTTTTTTCCTCTTAATAAAACAGCAGCAGCTTGGGGACGTCCCCACCCCCAAACCCAGCCGTCCCCAAAACGTCCCCACCCTAAACCCTCGTCCCCGAAAAGTCCACACCCTCAAACCCAGCCGTCCCCGACCCAAGCATGCCGTCCCCACATCTAACTAGCCGTCCCCGATACGTTCCCAAGCCGTCCCCGCACCGTCCCCATCCCCAAGCCGTCCCCGGTACGGATTCGGCCACCGAATTGCCGACCCCGTGTTTCCTAGGTGCAATTCATTAAATTAACGAGTAAATCCTTTGCTTGTGTCACATTTCTTTTATGTTGAATGGCTTGGACTCTAATGGAGTATGACTTGTGTAATGCCCCGCCAATCAAATCACATTGTCTATGCACTTAGATTGATGCTAAGTCAAATCTGCTTTTGGATTCTAAGCCAATGAGTTCTCTCTCCATTCTCGCTCTTTTTCCCTTGTTTTGAGCTTTCTGTGCTTTACTGATTTCGCTTTCTTATGTCTTAGGTGGAAGTGTGTTCATCTCTTTGACTAGGGATGAAATAGTATAGTGCTATGATCCTATCTATCTCAAATTCCCAGTACATGCATTATTTGTGTGTTGGTATGTTCCGATTAGACCCATTATTCTTCCTTAATATATGCAAAGGCTGACATCTAGGTTGAACGAGTTTGGGAATAGGATGGGGTAAACAATAGGTACCTTTCACAAGGACGGAAAACAATAAATTCAAAATTATAAAACAACGGTTAGTTATCACGTGCTACCAAGTGATACATAATAGTTATCACAAGCTAGAGTGACATTAATATGGATACGTAAGCATTTTGGGCTGGAAAAATTGGACATCCCAAAACCTTCTAAGACTTAGAAATCAACTTATTAATACTCCGGATTGTTAAAACAAAAATATTGCGGAAGAATTCATATTCTGCAAGCTCCCACTTTACCTAATTTAAAAGACCAAATATCATGTAATTAAATTTTAATATCAAAACTCAGTATATCAATTGGTTATAAAATTATAACATTCCGTCGTGCGCAGAACAAGAATATTTTTGGTGGAAAATTTTGTTTCAGATGATTTTTTTTTAATCAAGTAAACATAAAATCAAAATATTATAAATAAAATTAAACCTAATAGTTTATCAATATGCACAAGAAAATTATTAGATAATCAGCGTCATAAAGAGATAATAAAGAACATGAAGACATTATTTTACGTCTATATTTTAAGTAGGGGTTTTTTTAAATTTATGTAGCATAGTACATAAACTTTTGGCAAAATCTGAACTTTGACTGTTAGAGTACTATAGCAGTATACCCTTACCAATACCAACTAACAAAGTAGTTCTCTCAAAAACAATAACAACAAAGCCTTAGTTTACTTGACATGAATCAATAAGTGGAATCAAAAATATCATCTACTTCCATCTTCCCTATTTAGCTCTAACACTTCTTCAAGCCCCATTAGCCTTATATCACCAGCAACCCACCACTCTCATCCAAGTTGGCTTTAGCCTTCCTCTACCTCACCTTCCCATCCATATGCCATAATGCCATTCATCAAGCCTCCTTATTAGTGCATTATTCGGTCTTTGTCTTATGTGATCAAAAACTTTTAAAAAGTACTAATGTGTAGGGGAAGCCATAGGCTGGGAAACAAGCTAATGCAGAAAGCAAAAGGCAAAGAGGTTGGTGAAGTTATTGTTAGGGAAAATCGAAAGTGAGACTACACGCTCAACACTTTGAAACATTCCTGGGAAATGTTTGTGAAGTTAATTGCAGTTGACAGGGTTTAATATTTTCTGTAATGATGAGGGAGATCATGCCCCCTGGCCCCAAGCTACACATTGATGCCTAGCTCTGATTCTTTGCTTTCTCCATAGCACCGTATTAGTTTCAATGTCATCCCCTTAATATCATTAACTTTTGTACTCTGCTTAAGCGTGTTCTTGTAATGTACTCTAACTAATATAATCTGCCAGGAGGGTTGGTCCAGTAGGTACAGTAGCAAGCTAAAATCTGAGCTTGGCATAACCACACGACTAATAAGCACTTTTTGTTGTATCTTAAATGTTCTTTGTGAAGGCACCTAGACTTTTTGTTGGCATAACCACACGACTAGGTAAAAATGATCAGTCCTGAACACATCAGTATTAACTATCACGAGACCAACTATCTGAATGATGCTAATAGATTGAGATGATCCTTTCTATACATTCAAAATTTTATGCATCTCTAAGTAATCATCAAGTAGGATTGATAAGAGATCATGGGAGGAAGAACCTCAGACCTCAGTAAAAATCATAGAGGATTAATAACAATTCTGTCGAGTTTAACCCCTGCACTCTATTCCTTGTCCTTGTTTGAAAAAGTAAATCAAGGCATTTTCACAGTAAGATCACTTGATGAACTGATTAAGGGGTGCATTCTCTTAAACTTATGAAACTTGATTTTATAAGGCTTGACCTGACCTATTCAGAACTAATATGATTAGCATTAGCCCTAATAAGAACTTACTAGACCTGAATCGTTGACCCTGAAAAGCCTTGATAAAACCTGATTGGAATTTATTAAAACTTATAAGAAATTGATTGGAACTTATTAGCCTCGATCGGATATGATAACCCATGTTCACTGATAAAATAAGTTAATGCACCGTAAGCACCAACCAAATCATCCAATTCAATGTCACCAAGGGTGGGATAGGAAATAGTACAGCCCTCAACTTCCTGTTGATTTATTACGTAGTGTCACCTTTTCTTCTGTTGTTATCTTCTAACTTTGCTACATAGTTTAGTTTCTGGGATATTCAAGAGCAAAGGTGTGACTTTTTTGCTACATATTCTTTTTCATCTACTGAATCAATGACTTGCAGGAGATAATTGATATGTGTGACTTTGCTGTGGGGTTAAGCCGACAACTAAACGGCTCAATTATTCCTTCAGAGCGTAAGTCAAGAATGTCTCAATTGATTTTCTGAATAATGTATCTTGGCAAGATATGTGTAGTAAGTCATGCTATTGAAAAGCAAGCTTTCATTTTCTATGTAATAACGAAGGCTCAATGCAAATGCTGTTTGATAAATAATACATTAATACTAATGTTCGGAAGTTAAAAATGGTAGCTCTTACTATTAACTACAAGTAAATGTTCAGCTATTTTTTCTCCATTTAACTCTGGTTACTTTCTTCAACAGGTCCTGATCATGCAATGCTGGAGGTAAGATGCACTTCAATGTTTCTCTCTGAAAAAAGCTATGAGATTTATTTTGTCTTCTACACATAAGAGTATCTACTAAATGTATAGGTCTGGAATCCTCTTGGGATAGTGGGTGTAATCACAGCATTTAATTTTCCAAGTGCTGTACTTGGTGAGACTACTACTCTTTTTGGTGAATTAGAAATATATGTTTTCATTTCAATTGGGAACAAGATGCCTTGTCTCATTTCTTGTGTTAAGTTATGTTCGCATCTTGTGTCAGGACTCAGGACTATTTTCTTTAACCTCAGTATCTTTTTTAAACATCTGATGACATTCTTCTTATGTGGCTGTGTAGGTTGGAATGCTTGCCTTGCACTAGTTTGTGGCAATTGTGTTGTCTGGTAAGTTTTATCATAATTCATTCTTCCATTTTTAAATGCTGCTTTGGGTTTAGAATTTGTAGTTAGGGGTTTAAGTTTTTCTTCATTCTTGACATCTACTATTTTTTGTGGCTAGTAGAGATAAGCATGTGAGATTAGATGCTTTGCATAACCGCATGCTTCATTATCCTCTGCTAACCATATGATAGTATGGCAAGGTTATAAAAACAATACATTTGCGTTTGGATCGTATTAGTATCTTGGTGTGGTGACAGTTGATCTGAAAACTAAATTTGATGAACTCTAGCCTGAATATCAAGTCCTTAGGACTGTTGATCAACATGTTACTCACTTTATTGCCTTACTGCTGAATTTTTTCTGTAGAATTTGTGGGCACCATTTATTCATGGATCCTTCCCCTGCTTACAATGCAATTTGTTTTGAAAGAATGATGATGCATACATAATTACATACTATTTGCTTACCCTTATTACTCTTTGCTACAGCCACACACATGACACATTAGTAGATGTTTTGGAGGCTTCTGTACTTGCATTACTTCTTTTTGTTACCCCCCCCCCCTCCCTCTATTGGGTCTGACAGAATTCGCTTTCCAAATAGTGTTGACATGTTAGGATGTAGGGCCTATGAGGCAACCATACATCTGCGTACATAAATTCTTATGCATAAACTCCAATTTTATATCTAAATTTGTATCTAAACACTTGCATGGAATTTTTGATTTCAGGAAAGGTGCCCCAACAACTCCGTTGATCACCATCGCACTAACCAAGGTCATAGCTGGTGTATTGGAGAAAAATAATTTGCCAGGATCGATTTTCACTTCTCTTTGTGGTGGGGCTGAGATTGGCCAAGCAATTGCAAAAGATACACGCATTCCACTGGTTTCATTTACAGGAAGCTCAAAGGTAGATACCATGTCTGCAAATATTATGTTGACGAAGAAGTTAATTGATTGATGTTGATAATTTGTTGTTGAAATCTATTTTTCAGTCCTTGTCAAGTTGTCATAGCTTAGAGAAATTGAATATATCAAGAAACCTTAAAATTGTATGGGTTTTGGCTACTTATACATTGATGTGGAAAACTGATTGAAATGGCTTTGGCTCCTTTTCTTTCATCCTTAACCTTAGTTTGTTGATGTTGTGTTTGGTTAGATGGAATTCATTATCCAGGATAACTAATTTTTTCCAATTTTCTCTGTTTTAAATGATTTTACTTGCGCATTTAGTGCTGCATTTTTCTTCCTATCGATTACCTTTTTGCACCATCCTTTTTTCCACTCTCAATATGCTTTTGTCTTTTTCCCCTTTTTTTTCTGTCAAGAAAATTAAGGAAGGAAAATAAAGTTTAACTGGTTCTCATTTCAAATTCAATTCACAAAGTTCTCTTAGCAACCAAATACAAAACTTAGTTTGCACCCCTTATTTGTTGACTTTGGTGAATGAAGTAGCACACACGCATAATTGCTGATACTTTGAGCCCCGAAGGTTAAACGTGGCCATTGTATTGTTCAAACCACTGACTATTACATGCTTCTAAACATGAAATGCAAACTCACATACATGCTTCATTACTCTGTTTACGTTAGTGGTTTATATCTCTACTTTTGCCGTTGGTATGAAATACAAGTGATTCAAAGATATATGGTCCTTGTGAAGTTTGCCTATAATTGGGATTTACTTTAGCATCAGTGAGGTTTCTCCAGTGTCCTAAATGTTCCTGGCTTTGAAATTTTGCTGTAGTTGAGCTTTTTGAGAAAAAATTTCCTTTAACATTCTTTTTCCTAAAGCTTATACTCCCCCCGTTCTAATTTGTTCTCTGTGTTTAATTTTTGCACAACTTTAAATGCACATGTTTAAACGTTGATATTTTATGCTATACTTTATAAAAAATACATATTAAAAAACTACACATTTAGACGAATCTAATAAAATCCCATATGAATATGTTTTTCGTGTATATAATGAAGATTTATCATTTTTTAACTTTTTCTCTCCTTGTATCCTAAAAAACAAACGTAAAGAATAAATTGAAATGGAGAGGGTACTATTTAAAGCCCTTTTGGGGGTTTTATTGTGATAGATACTGTATATCCCACCCAAATTGAGTTCTTGATTCCACCTTTGCTGCATCATGATAATAGGTTGGTCTGATGGTTCAACAAGCTGTGAATCAACGATTTGGAAAGTGCTTGCTTGAATTAAGTGGAAATAATGCGATAATTGTCATGGATGATGCTGATATTAAACTTGCTGTTCGTTCTGTTCTCTTTGCGGCTGTTGGAACAGCTGGTCAGCGCTGTACAACTTGCCGTAGATTGGTAATTACATAACTGTTACTTGAATAACAAATTTACCTCAAGGGACTCTATGAATCCTTAATGTTTTTTTTCTTTCCCCCCTTTCTTTTATTTATTTATTTATTTTAGCTGCTTCATGAAAGCATATATGAGAAGTTACTTGAGCAACTGCTTGACCTCTACAAACAAGTGAAGATAGGGGATCCCCTCGAGAGCGGTACCTTACTTGGGCCATTGCACACTAGAAGTTCAAAAGATAGCTTTCTGAAGGGAATTGAGGTCATAAAATCCCAGGTTTGGCTCTTCCTTTTGAAATAAAATTTACTCCGTTGTCAGCAAGTGGCTCCGAATCTCCAATAACCTCTCACTTTAAGATATCCAGTTAGTAAAGAAGTGCCAATTTCTTGCTTCATAATATATACACGCAAAAATGCTATCTAGATTCTTTAGTCAATCTAGGGCTTCTGATGCCAGTTCTACGTTTCACTCTGAGACAATTAGGCCCTGTTTTTAAAACTGAATTAATATGAATTGAACTGATCTAAACCTAGGCTGAACTGAAATGAACTAAATTTGTTTGAACTGAAATTTCAGAAATTAAGTCCAGAAGAATGTGGCCTTAGTGGTCTATTTGCATAGAAGTATTATTGAAGTCCAGTTTGAGTCCAATTTTGGCATTGTCATCACGTTAGTAGCTTTCAATCTCTGCAGGGAGGTAAAATCCTTACAGGCGGATCAGCCATAGAATCTGAAGGAAACTTTGTTCAACCCACTATTGTTGAGATTTCTCCTGATGCTGATGTTGTAAAAGAAGAGCTTTTTGCTCCTGTACTTTATGTTATGAAATTCAAGGTAAATAGTCTAGTAATATCTAGTTTCTGCAGAGTTTTTGTCAAATTATTAATTCGAGCTTTGTTTTCCTGAAAGCTGTTTCTATAAAATGTTTGTATGTTCTGTTTGTATCGTCACTTGATTAACTCCATTTGTATATGCAGACTCTGCAAGAAGCAATACAAATAAACAATTCCGTTCCCCAGGGTTTAAGTAGTTCAATCTTCACTCAGAGACCTGAAGCTATCTTCAAATGGATTGGGTTAGTGCAATCGCTGGTTCTTATGCAGTATGGAATTACTGTATACCATGATAGACAGACAAATCATTTAAAAACATGCATATTTTTCATTCCTAGAAATCAAAAACTTCCTCAAATAATATACTAAGAGCATGTTTTGTATTTTTTTTAGTGTTGGAAATGGAATCAAATAACCATTTCCAATTCCTATTGTTTGATATGAAATATATTGGTAACATATACCCTTTCCTGATTGTAATCAATTTGTTACCATCTAAAACTTGTGGAAACAAAATCCTTTCCCCTTGAATTTGTGGCCATTCCATTTCCTTTATAATACCAAATAATGGTGTCATCTAATATTACCCTTTCCCTTTCTAATTTATTTCCATTCCTAAATTTATGCCAAACATCCCCTAAGTATTTGGTCTGATGCAGACCATTAGGAAGTGACTGTGGCATTGTGAACGTGAACATACCCACAAATGGTGCTGAAATTGGTGGTGCTTTCGGGGGTGAAAAGGCAACTGGCGGTGGCAGGGAAGCAGGAAGCGACTCTTGGAAACAATACATGAGACGTGCAACATGGTATATAGATTAGTTGATCAAATTTTATGCCCTTGTTTTCTTTTCAGAACTTAGCATTTGATCCTTTCTTATGACTAAAAGGGCATCATTAATCTGATTTTGCCATCCATTGCAGCACTATTAATTATGGGAACGAGTTGCCACTTGCACAGGGAATCAACTTCGGCTAGATTATTTGTTCGTCTCAGGTAAAATCTCATACATATATATACATTATACATTTCTGTACTTAAGCCTGTAGCTGATATATCTGTTTCCTGTTTTTTGTAGGGCAGGTTCTGACTATTGTTCTCAAACATGAGAGTGCTTTGCTTGTTAGCACCACACATCAGGGGGAAAATATGTGTTATGTTGATATAACGTTAATGAGTCCTTGTACAACTCGATTTCCGTATGTTAATGAAATTAAGAAATTTCTGGCTCTAACTTGTGTTTTGTGTTTTGTTCTCTGTGCTGGCTTATGGCCGATGGGGTTTATTTGATTGTTGCCCATAAGCCAGCTTCGATTAACCTGAATCATTCTCCCTTGGATGGATATTGTTGTTATCATAACGTAATAATTCCTCCGTAACACAAGACTTGCAACAAATAAATATTTTATATCATACAAATAATATTCCAAGTTGTAATGTTTAAGTTACAGAGCAAGTAATTTATTGGTGAAGACGACTTTGCACAATTGCACAATACTTTGTAGCCCATATTTTGTGGCGATGTTGCTTATGCTTATGGCATTTAACCATTTACTGAAAATATCTTAAACAAATTACTCGTATTTTTTTTTTTGGAAGTGCTGAGATAGTGTGGTTCATAGTGATGGTTTTGTACGGGCTGTTTAACAATCGATACGGGTTTTAAGGTTGACCCTTTTGTCCTAAATAGTACCCACTCTGTTTTTTTAGATGTAACACTTTGACTTTGACACTATTCATCTGACTCACTTTGATCGTTAATTGTTATATATATATAAAGAAAAAAATAGTCATGTGGGATCTTGTTGGATTCACCTCGAAATATATTTTCCAAATATATAATTTATATAATATTTAGAGATATTACGAGTTAAAGTTGTGTCTCGGCAAATGTGAAAAGTGAACTGTTACATCTAAAAAAATAGAGGGAATAAAAAATTGTTTGATCAACTGCGGTTTTAGGGTGTATTTTTTATGCAAGATTAGACTGAATTTAATTGGATAACTTTTAACATTAATATCTCGAGCTATGTACAACAAAAAAATTATATATTCGGAAAGTACACACAACCCATTAATCAAACGAGATGAACTTTTTAGAAAAGATCGAAGGGATGAGAATAAATTGGAATGAATTGGATTATAATATAAAGTTTTTAAACTGAAATTAAAGAAAAAGTTGTAATTAACAATTAATAACTAGTATAATTGGCTCGAACAATGCCCCAAGTCGCTAATAATAAGCTTATATTCAACTCTATATTGCTTATAAAAATCTTGATAAAGATTTCTCAACTATATCATCATTAATAAATTTTATTTTAAAATTTTATAGTGAATTGTAAAATGAATGGTAATAAACTTGTTGTGTCCTCACCTTATATGTATTCAACAACGTCAAAAAAAAATAAATCCTCACCTTATATGTATTCAACAGCGTAAAAAAATAATAATAATAACATCGCATATCGATAACAATTAACTAATATGTCATTCTTCATCAATTTCATAATTGAAACTATTTTTAATAGAGTTTTCTACATTATATCGATATTATCATTTGTTATTTGGTAATTTATATAAATCCTAACATAGAGAAATAGTAGTGCCTGTGGCGTTGAAAATTTGAGGTTTCAAGTTTGGTTCCATGTAAGAACCATAGTTTCTTGTTTTTATATCATTTTATTGGCTTCAATACTCCCCTTAATCTTGTAGTATTGGAAATTTAATGTTCCTACTCGCATGTTATTTAAATATTATCTAAAAAATCTTGTAGTTGGTATAGAGATATGTAATTTAGAAATCTAGAAAAAAAACTAAGAAATATCTATTTACTTCTAAAATATATTATAGAAAAATAGTTAGACTAACCTAAGCAATTATCTAGCATAATCTAGAAAATGATAGGAGCACTACTAGTATGTATAGTTATTAGACATAAATAAGTAATCATCCATGAATCAAATCAATAAACAACATTTTCATAAATCTCCCTAAAAGCCCGCTATAAAATTATATCATATGCCTTTTATTTTTAGACTGGATTTATCTGAATTGAAGTGAAATAAATTTGTTTGAAATGACATGAATTCAATTTAGTGAAAGTATTGGGTCAGACGGTCTGACCCAATAATTTGGTCAGACTTGCAGGTCATCATCCTTTGTAAATCGAAAAATGCATCACTAGAACAAACAAATTGCAGCACCAGGTCATCCTCCATAAATCGACCCAGTTAGGCACTTATTTCTTACTCTTTACAATCAATCATAAACAAATTGCAGCACTAGAATTCCGAACAATACTGGTTTTGTTTTTCGCTATTTCATCCTCGTCCTTTTTTCAATTCTTATTTTCACTCCACTTTCTAGCTTCTACTTCTAACCCCACATCAATCCTAATTTTTCCCACTTTGATAGCTCTACACATTCACAAAATCCTAATTTTGCTGACTTTCTCACACATCTTCGGCATATGAAGTAGAAGCTCATTCCAGATCCAATATTGAACAAAGAGAATTCTAAAAATAACTCACTCCAGAATAATTTTTTAAAAAAAGTTGAGTTCAATTTGAAAATTTCTAGGTGTTGATCATCATCTTGTATATTAAAGTTGAGCTGAAGAAAATTAAAATGTTTGGGAAAAGAAGCTGGATTTTTTCCAGGTTAGTGTTATTTAGTCCAGGTTATTGTATATATATTTACCAGATGAGTTTTTTTTTGTTTCTCTATGTTAATGTTGATGTTGTCCAAGTGAGTGTTTATTTTTTCTAGGTAGGTGTTTATCTTTTCCAGGTGAGTGTTTATTTTGTCTAGTTGAGTGCTTATTTTGTCCAGTTGAGTGTTTATTTTTCCAGGTTAGTGTTTATGTTGCCCAGGTTAGTGTTTATTTTGTCCATGTGAGTTTAATTTCTCCAGGTTAGTGTTTATATTGTTCAGGGTAGTGTTTATTTTGTCCAGGTTAGTGTTTATTTTGTCCAGATTAGTGTTTATTGTGTCCATATGAGTTTAATTTCTCTAGATTAGACTCGTCTGACAGCAATATTGTGTTAGACTCGTCTGACACAATACCTTCTCTTCAATTAAATTGAATCTTTTTTAGGTATCTTTTTTGCAAGAAAGTATTTTATCTAGAAAATTTTGTTAAAACCCATCTTTTATCATTGCAACGCTTGTTGACCACCATCTTGACGTCAGTTTCTGGCGTTGACCTTACTAAAACCTTGGTTTCTTAATTCTTTTTAATCGATTGATCAATTCCCTCTATTTCCCCTCAAATTTCCTCATGTTGACTCCGTTTCCCTCCCATTTGACCGATTTCCTCTCCCCCCCCCCCTTATTTTCCTCTTTTTCACCCAATTTAAAACCCTAAATCATTTTCCTTCAATTATGCACATAGGATTTTTACATCCTATTTGAGGGAAAATGGAGGGAATTGATTTATAAACATAAAAAAATAAAGGTTTTAGTAACTTTTTTTTCCTCCTTTTCACCCTATTTAATACCCTAAATTAAGGTTTTAGTAAGGTCAATGTCGAAAACCTGGTCAAAATGGTTTAGTGACAAAGATGGTTTTTAACAAAAAAAATTAAATAAGATGTTTCTTGCAAAATTTTACTTAAAAAAGATATGTTTCTTACAATTTTTTCTTAAACTAAACTTAGCTAAATTTAACTAAATTTTCAGAAATTGAGCTATAAGAAATTGTCCTCACCGAATTTTGTATATACTCTCCCCATTAATTGCAATAATTTGACTATTTTATTACTGATTAATATCAAATCATTACAATTAATATATTACAAAAGTAGGAAATTTTGCACAACTTTGATAGTTCACCCACTCAAATCTCACGTACCAAAAGGCAAATACTTGTCACCGAAAAGTCGTATTCTCGTACAATTCGTGTAGACTACTCGTACTATTGTTCTTCGTGCTTCTGTTTCAAATTGTTCCTGCTAAACTTCATCACTCATCATTTCTCTCTCATTCAAATCTTCCTTACTAAACTTAGCAATCATCAATGGATACTGACGTAGTTATGGTACCTGCTGGCGAGGGCTCGAGCGCTGGCGGCCCTTCTTCTAAAAAACCGAAACGTTTCGAGATTAAGAAGTGGAACGCTGTTGCTCTTTGGGCTTGGGGTAATTTCTTACTCTCTTTTGTTTCTTTAACCTAAATTTCTTCTTTACTTCTCGATTAATTCTTTTTTTGGTTGTTTCAGATATTGTTGTTGACAATTGTGCTATTTGCCGTAATCATATCATGGATCTCTGTGAGTAAACTTTTGAATTATTTTGTGGAGTTTGTTAGTTAGGGTTTTTGCGGTTGAATGATGAATCTGATTTTTTCGAATTTTATTCTATGTGGATTTTGATTGATTATGGCCATTATGGGTTATTAGGTATCGAATGCCAAGCTAATCAAGCTAGCGCTACGAGTGAAGAGTGCACCGTTGCTTGGGGTATGTTGTTATTTTGTTTTATTTGTTGGTTTTTGTTGCTCATGTCTGTCGTTGTAATTTGGAAAACTCTTGTTGAATTGTATGATTTCGGTTCCACATTTTGGTAGTTTTAGTTTGCTGGAAGCAAAAGCAATGTTTCTCCACTAAATTTAAATGAGTTTTATTGTTGAAATATGCATTTTGTTGGATGCTTGGTAAGTGTGTAGACTGGTATGGATTAGAATAAAGAATATGTGCCTCTGGTTATTGATTCTCTTCTTGAGCCAAGTATCATCAATTCGTGCATTTTTCTTGTTTTGATGCTCGTCTATGAATGATGATTGCCGCATCTTACTAGCTGCCTTGTGTAATTTGTAACACTAGCATTGTTTTGGGAGGTTTTAAAGTTTGTAAATCATAGAGAGTAGGGTGTGTTTGTTCCAAACAAATAAGGTACGAGGTATGGATTTAGAACGACTAAAACCCATACTTTGTGTTTGTTTTTAATAAAATTACAATCTTAAAACCCTGACCTCTAACTCCTAAGGTATGGGTTTTAGAACCCCATGGGAAGGTAGGTTTGGCTCATACCCATACCCCCATCAAGTTCCCAAACCTATACCACTTTGGTTTCATTCCTCATTCCAAACTCATACCAGTTTGTGAACCAAACACCCCTTAATGAGCTTTTCTTTTTCGTTCAAATATTTTATCTGTTCCTTTTATGGACTTGCCACTTGGCAGTCATAAGTTGTCAATGCCAATTTGTTTTAGTATTTTGTCTTGATTTGACACTAATTTTTGGTAGGAATTTATAAAGAGCTGGACAAATGTTAAAGAAATGTCCAACCTTTTTAATTTTCTTGTTAAGCTGTTACATTTTTTGTCCTATAGTCTCATATGGACAGTAAGGTCTTATAGTCATAGATTATAGCAAGGCATTAGGAAATCTGTGATATTTGTTAGCAATAACTACACTAGTAACTTAATAATAAAGCAACTGGCTTGTGTCACTTTTATAATTGTATTTTTTCCAACAATGTATTAAGGGATCAACAATTCAACATGATAGTTGAAATTAACATCCTTCCTTTTTCCCCCTAAATTTCAAAATTACACTTTAGGTTTAGATACAAAACTCTATCGTGATGGAAATTGTGGACATCCATTTTTGTGATCTATTACTCCATGTTAGCACTTACAGAGTTACAGCTGCCTGCCTCAAAAATTACTTATTTTAGAGTAAGCAAGAAAATATCACTAGGATGTATGTTGGTGTCATACTTAACAAGTGATCGATCGGAGAGCCTGATTGGTTTCTCAGTTATGATTCAAGAAGCTGATAAGCCTGGTGTCATATGAACTATGCTGCAGCCTTGTTGATATAATTTTCTGTTGTCCTTACGTGTTTGAGGAAGACGATCTATCTCAAGCTAGTTTAGTTTCTCAGAGCATATAAGTGGCCCTGTTTATTCTCACTAAGTTTTGGTTAAATTTAATATGCAAGTCCTGACCGGTTTATTTCAAACTGTGAGACATCTTAATGTGGCCATAAATTATTTTTTCTTTATGCCTAATATGTCAATAATGTCATGACGCCCACCCTTTATTAAATGCATTATCGTAATTTATTGTGAACTATTCACTCAGTCATTCATGTATGTTGCCAACTTTGCTTCTCATTTGCTAATGTTGGTGGTATAGGTGTTTGCAACCATGCCTTCCATTTCCATTGCATTAGCCGTTGGCTGAAAACTCGTCAAGTCTGCCCCTTAGGTATGTGGAGCAATACTCCTCTAACTAGGCTTTATCTAATTGTCTCTGTTTACTATTCAAGCTTTGAAGTATTCTTTTTACCAGAGGCACTCTACATTTTGTTTCTGCAGATAATAGCGAATGGGAGTTTCAGAAATATGGGCACTAGTTTTGGTTATAGCAGCATGCATAGTCGGTTTTCTTTTCTTTGTTTGTCTTTTATTTTTATTTTTTTTTAAAAAAAATTTACCTCTACTCAATGGGGGGATCTTGTAAAACTCACTTCTAAGTTTCCTGCTGTTAAGCCTTTACTAAACTTCTGGTGTAATTGATGAATTACCTGCTGTGTCCTAAGCTTCACTGTCAGCTAAGATAATTTCTTGTAAAACTCAATCTATGAGTATCTTTTTTCTTTCATAGTTGTTCTTGGATCGGAAAATTTCATCAAAATCCCAACCACATTTAAGTATGTAACCCACAGGCCATTGGAGATTAGGGTCCACAGGGGCATTGAACAGGAATTTTTTTTATGTGCAAATGGTTGTATTTTATGAATTATGATACAACTGTATAATCTATGCCTGTGAGTTGCTAGCACTGAGCATGGAATCCTTACCCCTAATAATGCTCCCAAAACTTGCAATTCCCATTATACGGCTCTTTTTTTCTCAATTCCCAAATTACCGTCCACGTCAGCAAAATTTTCTTTTTTCAGATTTTTCAGAAAATCGCTACTACCAGTAGCGGTTTTGGGTAAAAAAACCGCCACTAGGAGTAGCGGTTTTATTACCTTTAACAGTTAAGTGTGAAAATTTATGCTTTTTTATTTTTTGGTGCAAAACCGCTACTGGTAGTAGCGGTTTTGCCTTTAACTATGCCTGAACAGAACAACCTAAAACCGTCACTGGGAGTGGCGGTTTCCAAGGCAAAATCGCTACTGGCCTGAAAACCGCCACTGGGCTGTTAAAAAATAAATAAAAAATTAAAAGATGACGTGGACGGTAATATGAGAATTGATTTAATGTAATCTTTTCGCTGTAAAAAATAAGTAATCTTTTCATTTTCCCAAATTTAAAAAAAAAAAAGAAGAAGCTTAATTTATTCAAATTCCTCTGCTTTTTTAATTTAATTCTCTCCTTTCTACCTCCTCTCTTCACTTCCCTTATAATACTTCAACGCATTTTTAGTCCTATATATTCTAAAATCATCAATAGATTTATAGATCTCTTAGAGAAAGTGGTAAATTCTTCTTATTTGTTTTCTTTTGCAATCCTTAATGATTTTTTTGGTTGCATGGGTCTGAAAATTTCTCAATTTAATACAACTATAAATTGATTCTTTTCTTATCTATTGCTCCATAATTGATAAATTTGTTTGTTTTTGGAAATTTGAGAAGTTTTATATTTTTGGTGGCATTTTTATAATTCTATGTGAAAATTTCCCAATGGAACTCAAATTTGATTATTTTCATCTTTATTAATTAATCAAGTTTTTAGCTTTTGGATGATACATATCTTTACTTTTCTATCTTATGACGTTTAGTGGTGTCTCTCCTAAATCACACACGTGTTTATCTTATTTTATGATTTTTAAATTGGGAGGATTCATGTCAAGTTCACAGACTGCTCGTATAGCGTCGGGCCAAAAAGAACTAGTTATTAATAAAGTAGATTAGAAGAAGGGACACGTCGCACTTGGCAAATTATAATTAATTTTTTCGTTGTAAAAAATAAATTCTTTATTTTTATTTAAACTCGTTCTATTACAAAATAAAAGGAGTAAATTTGAAAGGCTAATAGAAACATTAAAATACACTATTAAAAATGGTGACGGACTCATAATTATTTCAAAAAATTATGATAATTCAAATTAATCTCTATTGTATAAGGGAAGGGGAGGCCGCGGCGGTGTCCAAATGGATTACCACACTGCCTTTACTCATCGTTCATAATTGTTAGTCAAGTTCGGACAATTTTTTCATTTGTGTATTAAAATCTTCCATAATAATAATTGATTTTTGAAATCATTAATAGCCTTATTTAAAACACGTAATCACAATTAAAAAATCATAAGTACCATTTAATTATAAAACTGTATTATTCAAATAAATTCTCTTAACACTTAAAATTTATTCTAAAATTAGAAATCTTTGAGAGAAAAAAACTATTTACTCAATTTGCAATATACTTACCATGTATTACCGAAAGACAAAAATTATATTAAATTAAAAAAATAAAAAAATTATATAAAAGTTTTAAAAATTATGTGGCAATTTATTAATTTTATTGTGAAGCTACTGTTGTTAACGAATATTTTAATATTATCGTACGCATTGCGTGCATAAAAAACCATTTAATTTTTTTTTTGAAAGGAAAAAAACTATTTTATTTAATTTTAATGGGTCTTAGCTAATAATTTTGATAAATAATTAGAAGGGGCCCCTTAGTTATCAATAATGATGAAGCAGTTCAAACTTCAAACGGTAAACTTCAAACGGCATGCCATGCATATTTCAGGAAAACGCTGGATGCATTTTGTTGTGCCTTATATATGCTGGCAACGCTGCCTTAAAAAAAAAACAATAAATGGAGTCCTGAAATGAATTTGGAAATGTCAAAGCAACTATTCATAACACAGCAACACTGTATGTTATAAATTTTATCATTTTCATTTTGTTTGTTATGCTAGATTAGCACCTGTGCAGCACAAGTAATTAGTAAAGAAAGTTTATATTGATAATTTTTATTATTATTTAAATGTAACTTAATTCAATTTTAACTTTTCATTATTTTATTCTTTTAAATAATGATTTTTTTGTTAAAATAAAAAAGTTGAAATTATAATTTCACATTTTTTAATTATAACAAAAAAAAATCGTATACTCCCAAGAAGCCAAGAGTTTTTTATTAGAATAATTTTTTAAATTTTTTTATCAATATTGTGACAACAATAACGAAAATATTGGGAAGCGACAAATTAGGTTGATATTATATGAATTGTATAACCCTAGAAGTCAAGAGTTGGATTCTAAATTTTCACTACTTTATTTTCTATTAATGCAATATTAATCCATAAAATAAACAAAATAAAAGAACCATGTGCGTTGCAGTATAAATGTAAAGCTTCGAATAACTGTAAATTGCAAAAAAAAAAAAAGTGTTTTTAGTTTGAAATTAACTGCGACACTTTTCCTTTAGTATATTTAATGTTTTTCTTTTTTGGAAAAAAATGCAATTACAATTCTTTAGAAACATTTATTACTTGATTTTGAAACTTAAGAGGAGTAATTAATTAATGATGACATCAACATTTCTTTTGGAGGGAAAATTTTTCATGAGAGTATGACATGTGTTAGTAGGTGATGTCAGCATATTCTGTTTTAGTACTTCCTCCGTTTCGAAAAAAACGCAACAATTTCTATTTTAGGAAGTTTCAAAATAAATGCAACAATTTTAATCTTTCTATTTTTGTAAGTATTTTCTTCCTATCTCTCACATCATCACATACCCCACTTTCTCTCTCTATTCTTTTTACTCTCACAACAAAAAATGAACTAGGAGTCCGTGCCATCCAATTTGTTGCGTTTTTTTCGAAACGGAGGAAGTATATATATTATAGATTATAGATTTTGAGTCTTTTTATGAGTCAATAATGGTCAAATTGTAACAAAAAAAGTGAAACAATAATGCCTCCGTTTGTTTTGAAGGAAAACCATTTTCATGGAAAATCATTTTTTAAGGTAAACAATTTTCAATTGAAAACATAAATGTAAACAAAGTTTTCCTTTGTTTGTTTGATTAGAGAAAAACTTGTAAAGGGAAGAAAAAATGAAATAAAAATACAGGAAAGATGAGAAGGATGAATAAGGGAGAAGTAAAGAGTATGAAGGAAAATGTGGCATTCCTTCCCCACAAAAGGAAAATGGTTTTCCTTTTTCAAAATGACATTTTCTACCTCAAAGAAAATTATTTTCCATCCCTTTTCAAAACCAACAAAAATGGGAAGAGGGAGGAAAATCATTTTCCGGAAAAATGTTTTCCATCGAAACAAACGGAACCTACTAGCAGTGATTAAATTTGTGCAAAAAAAATAGTGACCTTATAACTTTTATGCTTAATATCAGCATTTAGCTAGAGCCTGTCACAAGTTAACTACGTACGAGTACTTCGTAAAACTATTGCTAAATGGCTAGTTAAAATGTGGCTCTAAATAACGATAAAAAAAGCACATGATATAGACTGATTACCTAACATCTAGGAATTAAAATAGTATTAGATTGGATATTATTGTCTTGCACAAAATTTGATGCATATGCAACTATGCTTTGCGCTAATTAAGAATGCTTAAAAAAATCGGAATTCAATGTTAAGGGGGAACATTGCTACATGTATCCGATAGACAGTGTAGCTACTACTAATAGGGACATTAAAATATTTTAAATTTATGAGTTGGATTTCACTACTAACATTAACCACAACACTTTATTACTTGTAAGTAGTCAACCAAGTGGATATACCAAATTTTTTCTGTTTAAATTAACAGGTTGAACAATTATTTTATTTTATGTGTTGTGTCTGCATCAATCCGTTTAATTGATCATTGCATGTATGAGGTTCGAATTGAGTTGAACCATTAGTACAATCGTTTAATTATTTTTTTTTCTTGTTTTTATATTTTTTTATTTATTTTTTATTTTTTATCAAAAGTTATCTTTTCAAATGAATTGATCTATAACTGAAAGTGTTTTAATCCATTTGAATTTTATTCACTAATTATTTATGGAAAATTTGTAATTTGAAGTTATCACAATGTGTGGTAATTGGACAATACTTCTTGTCTCTTCTTATCACATTTTTTTAAAATTCTATACACATTTCATACTCACAAACAAATTTTGTGTAGGAGTCTGTGTCCACTCATTTGTTGCACCTAAATAGGGGCCAAGGTAATATTCAAATTTTAGCAAGCTAGGTTGCACAGGAACGGGTATGAAAACGCTTATTAGTACGAAATGAGTATGTGATATATGCCTATTGATAAAAATACAAGAAGCGGATTCAACAAAGTATATATTACATACTTTATTGCAAAATAATATTACCTCACTACAAAAAACTCACACAACGAGGGCAACTTATCATGATTAAAGAGAGCAATATGAGTATTGTTTTACTTAATGATGCCTACAAGGGCAATTATTTTTGCACTCATTGATATTAACAATGAAGACAATATGATTATTTTGCCCCCTTAGACTTTTGAAACTTTGCCCTATTTGATAATAAATAAAGTGTTTTAAATCAAGGAAAGTAAAATGTATTGCCTTTGTTGATGATCAATGAAGGCAATTTTGTTTGCCCTTTTTGAATTGAATCAAAGAGGGCAAATCATCTAAAATTGCCTTTGAAACCTAATACAACGGAGTTACAAGGGCAACATGAGGGCAATACTAAAATTGTCATTATAACTTAAGAAGACAAATTTTGTATCAAATAGGGCAATTTTAATTGTCCTTGTTGAACACATTTTTTGTAGTGCCTCTGTTTCTTTTTTACGATTAAACATTTTTCATCTCTACGTTGTGTCAGATCGTTACATTTAAAAAGAAACAAAGGTAGTAATATTTATAAGGAAAAAGTTAACGAGAGCGCATCGGGATGCTAGATAAGAAAGCTAAAAGTAGAAATAATAATTATACAAAATAGTAAACATTAATAATATCGATCGATGTATGATTTTATTAGAATGTATTTCAATATTATTACCACTTAAGGAAATAAATAAATGCTTAATTATCTAGCACCCTTGGGACAGCGATTGTTAATTAGTAATATCGATCTTATTTGTAATTGTTTTAAATAGATTATGAAAACATTGATCAAGATATTTAGATAATATGAAAATGTATATTTAATAAATAAAAAATAAATAAACTAGGCAAAAAATTACTACGAAGTATAGTAGTGTTATTTTTTTAAAATAAATTTAACACAATTAAAAATACATAAGACAAAGTATTGATGAGTAACCATAAAGTATGGCCACCGTATGTACGGGTAAGTGAGAAAAAATGAAATACACATAATTGCTAGATTTCAGGTTAATACATTTATTATAAAACCAGATTGAGTTGTGTTAAACACCTGTTTACCTACATAGGTTAACTAGGTTGGATTATACTGGATTGGATTGGATTTCAACGTCTCAATCAATCTCTTGTTGAACTAAATAAGTCAACCAATGAAACCCACTCCAAGTCTTCAACCCTTTGCCAGCTCAAGCTCCAGTCCTCATTATTCAATCAATTCATAATTCATATTATAATTTGCTTAACCCAATTAATTAAATCTAACATGAAATGAATTACGAATCATTGATAAAAAAAATAAAAAAAAGTAATATTAACTTTAGTTCTTCAAAATTACAATACCAAAACAAATCCAACCTATTTTTGTTTTTTGGGTTGCATGATATATATGATTTTACAAGTTTAATAGTTACAAATGATAATATATATTATATATATGATGCAATAAATTATATACTCCCTCCGTAACATATTAACTGCAACGATTTTATATCAAATCGTTGTACATATTATGTTACAGAGGGAGTATATATATTTAAAAAAAAAATCACATGAAGATGGATCTGTGGTTCCCCGTAAGACCACGAGCATGGTAATTAGCCGAAAGCCAAACACCAACAACAGGAACAGCAAAAGAAGTCTCCATTAAAACTCTTTGTCTATAAGCCTCAGATGCATTAGCTTCAATTAAATCCTTAATTAATGACCTATAATATTGCTTTAGCTTTTTTAACATACATGAATATTGTAGCTTTTGCCATCTAACACGTATACGCCGGAATATACGTGCTAGGAAGAACCCTCGCCGCGGTTTTCTGCCACCTAGTTGGACCGTTGGGAGCCGCCTACGGCCGCCTCTCCTTAGCCGGATTTTCAGGCGGTTCGGCCACGATGTGGTGGTTGGGTGGGTGGCTAGTGGTTGTTTGAAGAGCAAGGCATCGGAATCAAATGAGGCCATTTTGTGAGCAAGACTAATAATGTGATTAATTGAGTTGAGAGCTAATCAATAATAATCACTTTTTGGGGAAGTTGTTACGTTATTTATACCCCGCTAAGTGTTTTGATGGGCATCTTTGCGTGTTTGAGTGCAAAATGATAAACTCTATGTATCTTTATCCAAGGTCTTTGTTACATATTATTTATAGCATTTTGCCAATTTACACTGTTTACTTGGTGTTAGAACAAGAGATATGAGAGATATCTCAGGTGGTTAGAGTTTTTCTCCCGATTTCAGATGATCATGCGATCGATTCCTTGATATACTTTGAATAAGATTCATAATTCGTCTCATCAACATCTTTTTTAAATACAACGTGTTTTGCACGCGGCTGGCCGCACAGTTAATTAACCATGCGGCGTGCGCGTGTACTACACACCAGCAAAAACGTTTTTCACACTACAAACACTTTATAACCCCTCAAAACACTTTGTAACCCCCAAAACACTTTGTAACCCCCCAAAACACTTTGTAACCCTCGTAAAACACTTTGTAACCCCTCCCCCAAAACACTTTGTAACCCCACAAATAACACTTTGTAACCCCCCAAAACACTTTGTAACCCCTCCCTCAAAACACTTTGTAACCCCCCAAAATACTTTGTAAATCCTCCCTCAAAACACTTTGTAACCCCCCAAAACACTTTGTAACCCCTCCCCTAAAACACTATATAACCCCACAAATAACACTTTGTAACCCCCTAAAACACTTTGTAACCCCACAAATAACACTTTGTACTTTGTAACCCCACAAATAACACTTAGTAACCCCCCAAAACACTTTCTAACCCCCAAAAAACTTTGTAACCCCCTAAAACACTTTGTAACCCCACAAATAACACTTTGTAACCCCAAAAAACTTTGTAACCCACTAAAACACTTTGTGACCCCACAAAACACTTTGTAACAAAAACACTTTGTAACCACACATAAAAACTTTGAACTAACTTACAAAAAATAACTGATTTACAAAATTCAAAAATAATGATGACAAAATTAAAGTAAAACCGTCATTTACAAACCAGTTGGGCCTTTTTTGTTGCATAAAGTTTAAATTGTTTGGGCCTTTATTGCTGAGCGCGTTTTATATTGTTTTGGAACTTATTAGTGCAGCACATACAATCTTTGGGCTTTAAAATTTCAGCCGTATGGTTAAGAAACCATATAACCGGTTGTATTCAAGAATTTGTGTTTTAAATAAATATATAGTTGTTATAATTTTCTATCTATTTGATTTTTTTTTTAATAAGACTCACTACCCCACATTACATCATTATGCCAACCCTTCTTATATTTTAAAACCTAGACCATACTAATTAATTAATTTATTCTCCACATCGAGTATGTAAAGCCTACCTGATCTATCTATAATTATATACTTCCTCCGTTTCGAAATAAACGCAACAATTTCTATTTTAGGAAGTTTTAAAATAAATGCAACAATTTTAATCTTTCCATTTTTGTAAGTCTTTTCTTCTTATCTCTCACATCATCACATACCCCACTTTCTCTCTCTATCTCTTTTACTCTCACAACAAAAAATAGACTAGGAGTCTGTGCCATCTAATTTGTTGCGTTTTTTCGAAACGGAGGAGGAAGTACTAAAATGATTACTAATAGGGACAAGTGTCACCTCCGATTAATATTTTTCCTCCAAAATTCATTCACTTTTTAAAATTATATATTTAACATGTACCAGTTATAATTTATAAATAATGTTTTTTAAAATAATATAAATTTTATATTTCAAACAATAATGCAAATCTAGATTTGCATTATTTCTACCGCTTTCATTAGTAGTCGGTAATTTTTTTTAAAATCAATCGGTATTTTCTTACTGCAATTAGAACATAGGTAAATTTAAAAATCGGTAGGCAATTTAGCCTTTTCTTTTATTGTCTAAACATATTGTATTGTGTGAGGAACGAGATAATGATATGTTTAGGAAAAAATTAACGGCTAAGATTAATGTGATCTCAAATCAAAGGTTTAGATTAAAGTTCTCGATCTTAACACACCTCATGAGGGTTCTCATATGATCCTCTATATATCTTATATATCTTTAGTAGATAATTCTCGAGCAGATGTTCTGTTTTTAAATAAAATATAAAATATTCTTAATTGAATCATATGTTGATTTTTTTAATTGTAATTATTTTAAAATTAATTTTATTATGAATATAAAATATTTTTATAGTTATATATAGGAATATTAATTAATAAATGTATAGGAATTTAGAAAAAAAAAACACATTTATTAACATTCATTGATTTTTTTAAATATTTTTTTTATGCATAATTAATAAAGTGAAGTTTGGAGGGAAAATTTAGGTAAGTGGTTGTTGGTTTAGTAGTAGTTCTAAATAGATTATATAACTTAAGAGGAGCTATGGCGTCTCTCTCATAAAGCCTAAAACACCCTTCAAAAATTTCTCAACATACTCAAACTATATCAATATTGGCTAAAAAAGGAACGTTTTTGTACTTTTTAAAATAAAAATATTACAAAATATATAATTTAAGAAAATAAAATACAAATATCAAAATTTATATTTTTGAATTCTCTATTAATATACACTCATTTTGGTACAATTTTTCACACAAAAAATATTTAACTTTTTATTATAGTATTAATTTCATAGGAGAAAGAGCTAATATATAATGGAACCTTTTCTTTTGATTATTGTTTTGAGTTATGGAAGGGATCAGAAAAATTGTGTTCATATATAAATACGTAGAAGAGTAAGACTTGGACGAATAGTAAGTACTTCCTATTAATTATCTTCTGAGACTGTTTGTAATCTTTTATAATATTGTGTTTGTGCAGTTGTGCTACTAATTAATTTATTTGCATGCTAAGGTGCTAAGTGTTAACTACATTAATTATTAAATATTAAGTAATTTTTTCATACATTTTAAAAATATTGAAACACCTTTTCCCCTATTTATAAAAGTTAAGAGAATGTAAATAATTTTAATTCATACAAGTATGTCTTTAAACAAATTGAAACACTTTTTCCCCTATTTTTACATGTGAAATTTTATAACGAAAAACAAAGATTATATTATTGTAAAAATTAAAATACATTAATAAACAAATTTGAAAGTTTTTTCCAATTCTTTTACTATTGCAAAAATGGATATAGAATACTATACAAACCGTGAATCGGGGGAGGGGGGGGGGGGCATTGATTGTAAGAGATAATTATATTATTTCCTCCGTTCCAAAAAAACGCAATAAACCATATTGCACGCATTTTAGGGGGGCCGCATTGATTGTAAGAGATAATTATATTATTTCCTCCGTTCCAAAAAAACGCAACAAACCATATTGCACGCATTTTAAGTAAGTGATTTAAGGATGTAAATGAGCAAATTAATCAAAATAATTTTAACACAAGTAAGAATTTTATTAATTTGATCGTTTAGACCTTTAAATTTCTTCCTTAAAATGCGTGCAAATAAATTTATTGCGTTTTTTTTTGAAACAGGGGAAGTATTTATATTTCTAAATAACGTGTTTTTGAAGTTCATGTTTGTGCCAAACTTTTACAAGGGAAACAGATCAAACAACAGCAAGACAATAGCTACTGGTTGGGAAATAACCACACCAGCCCTAATGCATGTCACCCAACTCAATTTTATTATGATTTGTAAAGAAGAAAATAAAGAATCCTTACAAATAAGTGTGGTGAATCGAACCCATGATTTCGTGCCTATAATTCTGATGCATCATCTTTTCTTTCTTTTTTTAAATTTCCCACATGCTCAGGAATCTTTTCCCCTAATAATGCTCCCAAAATTTGCAATTCCCATTTTACGGTTACAATTTTATCAATTCCCATATTACCGTCCACGTCATCTTTTAATTTTTTATTTATTTTTTAACAGGAAAACCGCCACTGGGAGTGGCGGTTTTCAGGCCAGTAGCGGTTTTGCATTGGAAACCGCCACTCCCAATGGCGGTTTTAGGTTGTTCTGTTCAGGCATAGTTAAAGGCAAAACCGCTACTACCAGTAGCGGTTTTGCACCAAAAAATAAAAAAGCATAAATTTTCACCACTGGGATTTGAAAGTTCAATTTGACCATTATTGACTCATAAAAAGACTCAAAATCTATAATCTATAATATATATACTTCCTCCGTTTTGAAAAAAACGCAACAAATTGGATGGCACGGACTCCTAGTTCATTTTTTGTTGTGAGAGTAAAAAGAATAGAGAGAAAAAGTGGGGTATGTGATGATGTGAGAGATAGGAAGAAAATACTTACAAAAATAGAAATATTAAAATTGTTGCATTTATTTTGAAACTTCCTAAAATAGAAATTGTTGCGTTTTTCTCGAAACGGAGGAAGTACTAAAACAGAATATGCTGACATCACCTACTAACACATGCCATACTCTCATGAAAAATTGAATCTTTTCCCCTAATAATGCTCCCAAAATTTGCAATTCTCATTTTACGGTTACAATTTTATCAATTCCCATATTACCGTCCACGTCATCTTTTAATTTTTTATTTATTTTTTAACAGGAAAACCGCCACTCCCAGTGGCGGTTTTAGGTTGTTCTGTTCAGGCATAGTTAAAGGCAAAATCGCTACTACCAGTAGCGGTTTTGCACCAAAAAATAAAAAAGCATAAACTTTCACACTTAACTGTTAAAGGTAATAAAACTGCTACTCCTAGTGGTGATTTTTTTACCCAAAACCGTTACTGGTAGTAGCGGTTTTCTGAAAAATCTGAAAAAAGAAAATTTTGCTGACGTGGACGGTAATTTGGGAATTGAGAAAAAAAGAGTCGTATAATGGGAATCGCAAGTTTTGGGAGCATTATTAGGGGAAAGGATTCAGAAGGAATCTTTTCCCCTAATAATGCTCCCAAAATTTGCAATTCCCATTTTACGGTTACAATTTTATCAATTCCCATATTACCGTCCACGTCATCTTTTAATTTTTTATTTATTTTTTAACAGGAAAACCGCCACTGGGAGTGGCGGTTTTCAGGCCAGTAGCGGTTTTGCCTTGGAAACCGCCACTCCCAGTGGCGGTTTTAGGTTGTTCTGTTCAGGCATAGTTAAAGGCAAAACCGCTACTACCAGTAGCGGTTTTGCACCAAAAATTAAAAAAGCATAAATTTTCACACTTAACTGTTAAAGGTAATAAAACCGCTACTCCTAGTGGCGGTTTTCTTACCCAAAACCGCTACTGGTAGTAGCAGTTTTCTGAAAAATCTGAAAAAAGAAAATTTTGCTGATGTGGACGGTAATTTGGGAATTGAGAAAAAAAGAGCCGTATAATGGGAATTGCAAGTTTTTGGAGCATTATTAGGGGAAAGGATTCCGTAAAAAGTATTAAAAATAAGGAGAAGAATTAAAGACATCCCTTAAAAAAACAAAGAAATGAAACGCAAAGGCTATATAAATAGGATATGGACAGATAGGTTAAGACAAAGGGCCTCAATTTATTTTTATTTATTTATTTTTTTTACAAGGACAAAAGGCCTCATCAAGATCACTAAGGGTCTGTTTACTTCAGCTTAAATTCAGCTCAACTCAGCTCATTTCAGTTCAGTTTAGTTCAGTTAAGTTCAGTTCAATTTAGTTTAGCTCTCAATTTCCTTCTCTTCTAAAATCTTAGTTTCAGCTGTATTCAGTTCATTTCAGGATAATTCAGTTCAGTTCAGTTCAATTTAGTTCAATTTAATTTAGTTTAGTTGAGTTGAGTTCAATTCAATTCATTTCAATTTAGTTGTATTCAGTTGAAGTAAACAAACCCTAAGAAACGAAATTTATATAATCATAATTTCATAAGCAAAAAATCTAAAGATAATACGAGTATGACAAAATTACATTACTTCAATGTGATACTGATAACTAATACGATTCATCGAATTGGGTAGCATGGGCCCTCAACCCCAGGCCAACGGCTTTGGGGGTTTTGAATTCGGAGAAAAAAAAAGTTTAACAATATAACGTGATCAATGACGGCCGTAGGCCTATTAAATAGGTTGGGTCATGTTGATGTAAAATGGTTGATTTGAGTATATCGGCTTTGGTGTTAATGAGTTCGGGTCGATGTTAGTTTTTTATAAACCAAAGTCTTCTGGTTGATCTGACGGGTTGAGAAGTATTATAACGCCATTTATTTTTTCAGGTGTGTTCTCCTCGTCTGAAATTTTCTGATCTGATTTAAACTCCAAACGTATGAGAATTGGTGAGATAAGTTACAATCTGATCTGATATAAGTTGAAGTGAACACACCCTTCATATTTTAATGCAATAAATGTATCAAAATGTACTTATACGTTATAAAAATTATCTTCATTAATAGTCAATTAAGGCAAAAAAAAAATTAATATTGTGGTACAATAAAAATAATGTTAAATTCAAAGTTATAATGGTTAAGGTATATTGAGAAAACGTGTTCTTGTCGACGTGATCGTTGCCTTTTTTGTTAAAACCCACTATTTTAAGGTCGGGTTGACATCATGTTTCGAGTAGGGTCGATTTTTGGCAGACCTAGACAGGAGTGAATAATAGTGGGAAAAAAAAATGATTTTGTATTATTAAATCAGGTCCCATTCAAACCCATATAAAATCAGGTGGCCTAGCCCATTTAATACCCACATTTAAAACCCTTCAAGAGCCCAACCTATAAAATAGATAATGGGCTTGACCCTCTTGAAAATGAGTTGGATCCGGGCTTTTAACATGATTCTAGCCCGTTGAACAGCTCTAAATACAATTAATTAGCAGGAGTGCATATATACAATATCATAGCTATATATTAAAATCCCGATTCAATCCTTTTTGAGCCTGCGATTTTACGATACAAAATTTAGTTTTCAATCCGAGTCTATGGTAAAATTTTGATTTTGTGGATTTAAACCTAGAATATTAGTATAATCTTGATACGATTCTACAATTTTACGATTCAACCATCCAATATAATTCTTAAGCGCTATTATCTAATTATAGATTTCAATTTTTTTAAATACTTCGCTATGATTCAAAATTGATTATAACTATAATCTTAATCAAAATAGTCTCTCATTAATCATAATAACAAATTAACAACTATATCTCTGACTTCTAGCCACTTGTGTATTTGAAATTACTCTTACCATTTCTCCTTATACGAGACAAACCAAATATTTTTGGTAATATGTTTACTAAAATGACATACTCGTACATGTTATTATATCTTAACATTATTATTTTATTACGTTATTTAATAGAATCTTATGGTTCTACATTCTGATATATCATATTTGTACTTGTATTTATATTCATTTTCATGCAAACTAGCTTGTATAGCTGGTTTGTTCCAATGTAGCTTTGCGATTTTTTTAATTCGGAGACGTCTCCCTAGTAGGGTTTTCCTAACAAAATGTTGTATACATATGCTGTATAGGATGTAATTGGTGAATTTTTTATTTGGGCCATTACACCTTGCTTAATTAATTACCCCCAAAAAATTCGTAGTACCCATCAAGGATGCACGGACACACTTCCAACCTGTTGTACCCCGTGTCCGACACCGACACCCGTTGGACACACGTACCCACATTGAACTAATTGATTAAGCTTACTCAAGTATTCCATAACTTTTGAGCCTCAAGTATTCCATAACTTTTGAGCTATCTTTCTCGCTTTAATTGTTCATGTCTTGTATGTTTTGAATAATTTATATAGTGAATAATCATATTATCATCACCAAATTTGATATTTAACTCAGTATTATATTGAAGTTATGTTGAAATTTATAGATTTTGTTATTGTATTCTTTCACGTACCCGTATCCTTAATTTTTTCAATGGCGTTTTCCTGTACCCGTATTGTGTCCGTACCCGTATCCGTTTTAGTGCAACCTAGGTACCCATGGCATAAGTAATTCACCAAAAATGAGGTCGCAGAAGAGGCAAAATCACTTAAACATAATATCATATTATGCAAAGCGAGTAAAGATTTTCTCAATTTTTTAAAGGAAATGGATGGTCCATTTCCTAAATCAATGATTGATGATGTATGAAGAGAGAAATTAGAGAATTTATAAATTTTTTATTTTAATGCTAAATAAGGTGTCAAAATCTTATGATAGTATCGGAAATGGAGGGAAATAAACGGGGATGATCGATCCTAATTCATGCGGAACATGGTATACTTTGATCAATAATTGATTAACTCATCATGTAGGGGGAACAACCAAGCAAAAGTAAGATAGACATTAGAATATAGGACCCATGTTGTTTATAACCCTAAGCAATCAATTAATGACATATCTACATAAATAATTGCGCATCCAACAAGGACAACATTAGAGTAAAACTGTGATTTTAGAGCCTAATTAGCATCACATTCAGTTTTTTTTTTTTTCTTTTTCAAATTAATGTATGATATAAATTATATAGTGAGCTTCTCTTGGCGAAGTATCTTCAATGTTCGATATGTCTTGGAAAAGGGGTCAAGATGGAGGGTTGGGAATGGGAGGTCAATTAATATATGGCAAGATAGGTGGCTAATTGGGAGTGGTTCGGGGCGTATTATCACCCCTCGAAGAATCCTGGGGAACGATGGGACGGTTTCCAACTTGATTAACCCTGCTACAATGGTGTGGAAGAAGCAACTTATTGAAGATATTTTTTCCCCGTGAACTGTGAAAGGATCCTTAATATGCCCCTTAGTATTCGAAGCCCCCCGGATGAACTTATTTGGATAGGAAGCAAGGATGGGCTATTTAGGGTTAAGGATGCCTATAGGCTCATCAGGGAAGCCAATGACACTCCGGAGAGCTCTACTGGCCCTGACCCAATTTGGGGTCACCTTTGGAGCCTAGATGCCCCCCCCCCCCCAAAAAAAAAAAATCCTAAATTTCACTTGGAGAGCTTGCTGGAATATATTGCCTATGAAAACAAACCTATCGCATAAGAAGGTGGTTTTGGAGAATAGATGTCCGAGATGCCCTCATGAGGAATCTATCATGCATGCTTTGAAAGATTGTGAAGCTAACATTGAAGTGTGGAAGCTCTTCGGGGAGGAAATTCGGTGGCGTGAAGTTTCCTCCTTCCGGGAATGGCTCGCTTGGGTGTTTGAGAATATCGTGGTGGAGAAGCATGGTCTTTTCGTCACCGTGGCCTGGCAGCTTTGGCAATGTCGAAATGAGCTCCTTTTTGAGAACAAAACCATTACAGCGGAGTTGGCTTTTAGAATGTGATCTTCTACAGGATTATCGATCTGCTATGTTATCTTCCGACCAGAATAGGAGCAACAACGAAAGGAAGGATGCTAGATGGACCACCCCACCACCAGATTTTCTAAAAGTTAATTTTGATGCTGCCGCTAGGAGAGGTGAAGATAAGATGGGTATTGGTGTCGTGGCTCGTGATGTTGAGGGTATGATCAAGATGGCGTGCTCAAAAACTATATGGCAGCAGTGGGATCCAGAACTAGCGGAGGTAGCAGCAGCCAAGCATGTCGTGGAACTAGCTCGGGATCTAGGATGGAAAAAGGTCATGTTTGAAGGTGATGCTCAAGTAATAATCAAAGCTATTCGTAAGGAAACAACTAGGAATAGCCTAGTCCAGTTAGTGGTAGATGATATTATTTTTTTGTTAAGTTGTTTTGAGTCTGTTTCTTTTAATTTCTGCTATAGGGAGTGTAACGAGGTTGCTCACCATCTTTCTAGATGGGCGATGACATCCTTTAGTAATGAGGTGTGGTTTGATGATGAGTTCCCTAAGTGGATCTCTGATGTGATGTACTATGATATTTCTCGTATTTAATATTAGCCAACCCTCTCATTAAAAAAAAAATAAAAAAATAAAAAATTATATAGTGAGGTTATTGCATTGACATTATTACATTAGTCATGTAGAAAATGTTATTGAATTGGCACTCATCAAACTGGTGTCTATGCTCCTCATATTAAGCAGACTGTCAAACATACTATTCTCATAATGAAAAGTGTTAATATCAATTTTGAAGTGACAATATCACTACCCTAATGACACATAACTCCTATATTACACAGTACACCGTACCTATGGGCACCAAGAGGTTGTTTCACATATATTATTAAGTTTAAGGGTCAAAATGCAAACAAAAAAAAAATAATAATAATAATAACATTCGTTTCTGTATCCGCAACACTGCCACAAGCTATTGCTCTTCACCACTCTATAAATCTGCTCAACCAATTCGAACAATTAAAAAATCGAAATCAAGAATGATAACTCTTAATTACATATTTACAGCCACTCTATACATACATATATATATATGTATGTATGTATGTATGTATGTATGCATCAATTAGCTACTTCAAATCACACAAATACCATGAAGAAAATGAAAATTCAGTTGCAATCAATGAGCTAATTTAATTTACAAATAATCTCTAATGCATCTATCGATATGTTTATCCATCTAATAAATTACACAACAATTAAATTGATTACCAAAAACACTTGAAATTACCAAGCACAAACTTATAATTTGAAAAGATAGTAACATGAAAATCATAAAGCAAAATATGAATTTATAATAAATCGATTAATTTGCATTTAAAAAAGGTATATCATAATTAATTGAATCAATATGCATTTAAGTTTTTTTTTTTAAAAATTAATCAATATGAAAAGATGAAACAAATTCAATCTAACTCTCAAATCAACATTTGTGCAAAGAAATGAGTAGAAAAATGTGAATGTCAAATGAGTAAAGAAAACAATATGGGTTGATAAATGAGTAAAAAGTTCACATTATGTCCAATATGAACTTCTTGAAATAAGTAATAATAATGAGCATTCCCATTTGAGAAATGACTAAAAATTTCACATTATGTCCAATACAAACTGTTGGTTAACGGAGTAATTACTAAAAGTTATGGCTTATTAATAGAGGATCGAGCTCCAACATAGTAGTGCTGAAGTTATCCTTACATTATCGACGTGCATGCGAGTTTCGATTTTGAGCAGTAACAAATCCCCTTTCCTTACCCTCAGATATTGTTAAAGTTGTATTCATTTTCACATAGAGATGTCAAGTGTGGGTTTGAAAGATGCCACAAATTGGGACCTAACCTATCGTACCATGTATGAAAAAAAAGGCGAGGCAAATTTTTTTTTGTTTTTTGTTTTTACACAATAAGGTACACTGGTCCCAACGCACCACTCATATCACAGTAGCATCGAACCGATATTGTCAATGTGTCCCCGAAAGTCACAAGGCGGAGTTTTATCCACTGATCCACTCGCTTTCCCGGTAGATGGCGGTTGGTTGACATAGTGTATGTAGTTAATTAAAGCAAGCAAGCACCAACTCATTCGTATTCACATAGCGTTCGCTTTGATTTTCTGGTCGGCGGTAGCATTTTCCCTTGAAATGATACGTACTCTTTCTTGTCAATCTTGATTATTCCACGCATTGATTATTCTAACCAACAAATCTTACTTACAACTTTATCGCAATTATGGATCCATTTTTTACACTTTGCTTCCTTGTCTCCAACAAATAACACCACCATGACTTTTATGCAGCACCTACCAAGTTGCGCATAATTCCTTTATAACCACACAATTAGGTAACCGTTGAACTTGAGGAAGTCAATTAAATACTTATTTCCTTTTTATTGCTCTATACTCAAATATAGCCATAAATAAAAGTGTGGAAGGTACGAGTCCTCAGTCCCAGCGGTTCAAGATTCAGCACACGCACAAAAAAAAAAAGCACAACATAACACCTTACATGGGTAAGGGCGTAAGGCTAAGGTCACATATTTTTTCACGATACAACATGACAAACCATGTAAAACACATACGTAATACATAAAATATTAACAGGGCCGTCCTATTGAATTTTGGGGCCCTGTTCTCATACAAAAATATTGGGCCTAAATATGAAGATGAAGATGAATAATTAATTCATGGAAATTTAAGATTTACAATTAATGAATGATTTTTTTTAATGTAAAAATGGAATATGGAAAGTTGGAGCAATTAGTTGACATTCATTGTAGATTATGGTTAATTTGTTTCTTTTTTTATATATTACGCTAAATATGAAAATGAGTCCTTTACAATTGGGGGCCCTGTGCTGTTGGTCACCTTGCACATGTGCAAGGACGGCCCTAAATATGAATAAAAAATATGAATATGAATAAAAAAATACATAAAAAATATAAAAATATGAAATTTTATGAAAATTTTCAATGTAGCTTTGAATTATATTTGTAAAAACAAAAATAAACAAGTCATAAAACCATAGAGCCCTTTTCAAAGAACAATAGAAAGATGGAAAAATGGCTAAAACAAGGTTTTTAAAAAAAAATATATATATAATAAAAAATAAAGTGAAGTATAGGTTATCTGTGCAATATCGGTTAATGGTTTCGTTGAAGTTGAATCAGAAGGACGCAAGCTCAAGCAATAATCTCCGTCCTCTTCGTAGCCAAAATGATGGCTGTTGCCTGTTGATTCTCCACGTCGGTTGAGCATGTTTATTTATACTCTCACTCTTTTTCACGTAACTCGTGAATGCCAAGTCGTCAAAGCTTTCTTTCCGATTTTCAGGAGATTATATGACCGATTCTCATCTGCACCTTTATGGTTCTCTTAACACCGAAAAAAATCCATAAAAAAAAGGTGCAAAGTAATCATCTTGTACTTCGATATAGAAATAAAATTTTACTTTTTTTTTATAGAATATCTTTTACTATAGGTACAGTATTTTATAGCTACACATTTAATTATTCCGTATTTTGGAATTAATTTTAAAGTTTTAGTCATAAACAAAGTGTTTTTTTTTTTTTTTTATTCGACCTCTGTGTTTCTTTATTTTTCGACTCCAGCTTTTTTGGGTCGATTTTGGCAGAGGTCAAATGAAGCTATGATCGACATTCGACAACTTAATCATCGACCCATCTGCTTTTCTGTTGTGCAATTAATGATATATGGGCAACCATCGGTAAATTCAATAGAATATTATTTGTAAGTTGATCCCATGCTCATGGATTGGAGAAAATGGGGAGCAATTTTGAAGATGCAAACAAAGTGTTGTATGGTTTTATAGATAAGATTAGCTGAATTTAAGGATTTAAAATTATGACAACATGATCATTGGAAATTATTAATATGAATCAAAACAATATAAATTAGAAAAAACAACTTTTGCAACGTGATTTTCCTAACAATATTGACTGATTACAAAGATCGAAAGCCTTAAATGTTACTCCTATACCGAGTCTAAACAATCAAATAATTGAATTTCCTCCAGGTCTGTCTACTACATTACGATGAGAGAATTATCAACTCTCTCATCACTTTGTGATGAAACTTAAAACCATAATTAAGGTTTGATGTCACACAATGAGATACTAGATTATTATAGAGAGAGAGAGTCGGAATTGGCTAAAAATCATAAAGTTACGAAAACCACTAAAAATAAATAAAAGTAGTATATTAGACGTTTCAAATGGTACATTCTTAGACAAAAAAGAGGTATGCGTGGTTTTTAGTTAAAGTCGTTAGTATTTACGAAAATATCATTAATGATTGCACTCATATTCTTTTTTTGTCTCGTGTAGGAGTTTTCACGCTAAAAATGTTTTCATCTGATCCTATTTTTCTAACATTAATGATTGCACCAAAACACTAATGTCTCTAGTAATATATACTAAGTCTTAGTGTCATGACTCGTGACATTTAGCATTCGTAACCTAGTTTTTAATTTAATATGTGTGACCATATAGGATTCAGTTACAATTTGTAGTAGCCCAACAATCGCTCTTTGACCATATATATAAAGGAAAGGGATATTAAGCTATAGTATCACAGGAATACAAGGTAGGGATGGAAATGTAATACTGAGCAACTCCTTTTAAATTTGTTTTAATTTAAACTTAATTTTTAATTTTGCCTTTTTTAGTATTATATAACAGAGTGTATTAGAAATTCTCTGAACTTACTAAATCTTCTCGAAATTTATTATATATTATTATGTAAATAAATATGAAATAAAAAGAACGATGTCTTATAGAAATTAAGTGTACTTTTATGTAATTTGCACTATTATTATATCTATTCATAATTCATTCATAGACTATTGTATGTTAGTATACGATTACACATGTGACATGTTTTAAATGATTTTTTTTTTTTTTTTTACGAGTAGTTACATTAATCATTGAGGCATTGATGGAATGATTTCTAATTTTGGACGTGAGATTGTGAGAGCGAGTATAGGACATGACATAATGACGAAAAATTATTCAAATTGTGAAAAAGAGTGAAAGCTCAGAAACCAATCAGCACCCGAGAGAATGGAGCTAGTGGCTAGAAAAGAGAGAACAGATTAACTGTACATAGCATTTGCGTACAAAATTTTAAATAATGTACAACATACAGATACAGATACATCATGATCTCTTCCAAAAAAAAAAAAAAAAAGATACATCATGATATTTTACGTGCCATTCCTTTAATTTGCTTGTGAATAGTGATCTTAAAATGACTAGTGCTTAAGCTAGTACAAATATGAACTACATAATGGTTTTAGAGTATATAATGAATTAATGGTAACACAATAGTAATAATAATAACAAAAACAACATGTACCATGATAGAGTATATAATACATCAGTGGCGGATCTAGAAAAAATGTTTAGTGGGGTCAAAATGCATTTGATAAATTTAATAGGGTCAATAATTCCAAATTATAGGGGAAATTTTAAAATTTTCTAAATTTTACAAGAGAAAAATTTACACATTTAGGTTCAAGTGGGGTCAACAAACCCCACTTGTTATAAGGTGGATCCGCCCCTGTATAACATATTCCTGGGCCTTAACTATTAGCTTAAACTTTTGGTTGAGATGGTCCTATAACAAAAAACGATTACAAAACATATAGGAGAAGTCGAGAATTACAGGGTAATTTATATGTATGCTTCCATTAATTACGTCTCTTTCAGGTTGAGTACGTTCTCCTCAACTTATAATTTAAGCATTATATTCTCTTGAGCATTGAAAAAATTCAGATTAGAATGATTATAAAAGACCAGATGCCCTTATTATTTCAATAATGCACCAAATACCTCTATGATATCAAATAAATGTATTAAATGTCCTTTTATGACAAAAGACTTTTTTTGGGTATTATTACCAATTATTTATAATCAAATCGTATATTTTCTCTCTTACACTTCATCAATTCAGATGCCTAATTTTAGTTGAAAACATTAATATAATATCGAAAAATAATGTTAATGGAATATGACAATTTTTTTTAAAAAAAAAAAAAACTTAGGGGCATTTGGTGCAATCTTGAAACAAGAATGGTATCTTATGAATTTCTTGAAACAACAGGGGTACCCATGGAAAAATTCCTAATAATACTCCCTCTGTCCCTTTTTGTTTGCCCCATTTACTTTTTCTCATCTCCCGAGACACAACTTTAAACGAAAATATCTTTATATACATGTAATAAAAAATTGTATAAATTACATATTAAAAAAGTACACATTGAGCTGAATCAAACGAGATCTCATTTGACTATATTTTTTCTTATATGTATAAAATTATAGAGAGTCAAAGTTACCAAATGAACAGTTACTAAAAGTCAATATGGGGCAAACAATAAGGGACAGAGTGAGTATATAATAACAACAATATCATCACCATAATAAAAAAAATTACAAAATAGATACGAGAAGCTAGAGACCTGTGTGTATGCTTCCACTTAGTTCTCAATGGTCTCATTTAGGTTATGTTTTCTTCAACTGATTCAAGTACTCTCTTTCTGATTAGAAACGATTATTCTAATTAGATTAGAATATATCAGATCAGATTAGAATATATCAGATCATATTATATCATAAAAAATAAGATCTTCTTAGTTGTTTCTATTTAATACTAAATATCTTTAACTTCATACTAAAATAAATTAATTATGAAGATTAGACAATTGAAAACTACGATACTTATCAATACAAATATAATGATAGCTCACTTGATAATTTGTTTCTTATATATTATTGTATAATAAAAAAAGTCAAAATTTAGTCAATATTTCTATTAGATCATATTGGAAAACTTCAAATCAAATAAATCAGATGAGGAGAACATAGTCACAACTCACATGGGAATTGATATGTCGCCATGGGAAAGTGGAAGTCCACTTTACAAGATAAGGAGGTTTCACCTCAAAACTATAAACTGGACACAACTCTTATGTGTTGTTTGGTTGGAATATATTTCCACATGGGAAATTTAATTTTCTAGGAAATGCAAATAAAGAGTTGTGTTTGCACTGTTTGGTTTACACTTCCACACCAAATTTCCACGGAAATATATAATATAATTCTTCCAATATGTAGGAAATCACTCACCACGACCCCTGCCCCCCTTGATAAGTTTAATTTTGTGTGGAAATTATAACAATCAAACAATACATACATTTCCTAGGCAATTTATGAGGAAAATAAATTCCCATGAATTACAAATTCCTGTAGTAATAAATTATTTCTTATGTCAACCAAACGATACCTTAGTATTTTTTCAATATGGGATTCATTCCCCACACACCGCTTAATTCATTGGTCAATATTTAATGTGGGTTCACAAGCTCAACATATTTCATGGGATGTTTTTTATTTTTCTTGGTTAGTAATCTAAGAATCAAGTAAAATTGTTTGGTTGGAATTATAGGATATTTATCTCATCACTAAGGGGAGGTCGTTAGTGAGTGATTTCTCATGCATGTGTTATGGAAATTTTTGTATTTTTGTGGAAATTGATTTCTCTATGTTTTTTCTTATTTGTCTCCAACCAAATACAACCTAACCTCATTATAATATTTTCTAAAAATTTATATTGTCGAAAAAAATACCATCCAACCAAGCAAAGCGTTAGATTGTTGCATTGGTTCTTAAAAAAAAAGATTACGAGTTTGTTTGGTTGATGTTATTATATTTCATAGGGGATGTATGCAAATGCAAAGCAATTAAAGGAGTATGATTTAGATTGAATTGAGCAAAAACAGAACAAGGAAAAATGCTTACTGCATAAGAAGAAGAAAAAGCTCCTGAGAAATTGACAGTAGCTTCAAATGTTAAACTAAGGATTACAACAGAAAACTAAGAGTTTGTTATTATGTACAACAACCCAACTAACTAACAAAGAGACAAAGCAAAGAGTATTTATAGACCACTAAACCAACACACACTTAGACAATGTTATTTTCCATATCCCCCTTTCAAGCTGGACAGAGAGAGGAGGCCAAGCTTGAGACAAAGAGCTGAGTGTTGTGCTCCAGGAAGAGCCTTAGTCAGAAGATCAGCAAGCTGTGAAGAAGCTGGAACAAAATCAACAGTTAAGAACCCTGCAGCTATCTGTTCACGAACATAGTGACAATCCCTACGAATATGCTTTGTTCTCTCATGATAAACTGGATTATGAGCTATATGTTGAGCAGACCTGTTATCACAAAACAATTGAATAGGCTTTACAAAATCAAATTTCAAGTCTTCTAATACTCCAGCTATCCAAATGAGCTCACTTGCTGTAAAACTAAGGCTACGATATTCTGCTTCAGCAGATGACTTACTAACTGTAGTTTGTTTTTTAGTCTTCCAAGATATTAAATTAGAACCAATAAAAATACAATAGGAACTAAGTGATCTGCTGCTAAAGACACAACTACTCCAATCTGAATCAGAGTAGGCTGTGATGTTGTTACCAGAATCATACTTATAATGAAGACCCATATCCAAAGTACCTTGCAAGTACCTCACCACATGTAAAGCTGCCCTGAGGTGAGGCACCCTTGGAGAGCTCAAAAACTGACTCAAATGTTGCACACTATATGACAAATCAGGCCTTGTGATGTTTAAATAAAGCAACTTACCTATGAGTCTTCTATAAACCTCAGGATCAGCCAATAAATCACCAATATCAGGAGTAAGTTTAAGTCCAGTAGGGAGGGGAGCTACTGTAGGAGTACAATTATGCAAACCAGTAGAGACAAGAATATCTTTAATGTATTTTTGTTGGGAAAGAAAAACACCATCTGCTTGTTTATTAACTTCCAAGCCTAAGAAGTAATGCAGTTCCCCTAAATCTTTGATAGTAAACCTTTTGTGTAAAACTTGCTTGATATTATTAACTTGATCAAGAGAAGTTCCAGTTAAGAGCATGTCATCAACATATACCAAAAGAATCAAAAAATGTCCTTCTAAACTTCTTGTAAAAAGAGAATAATCTTGTTTTGATTGTATAAAGCCCAAAGAAATTAAAAAACTAGTTAACTCTTTGTTCCATTGCCTAGAGGCTTGTTTAAGCCCATACAAACTCTTTTTTAGAAAGCAAACTTGATCTGGTCCTGCTTGATGATACCCTGGAGGAGGCTTCATATAGACCTCCTTGTCCAAAAAACCATGAAGAAAGGCATTATTGATGTCTAATTGGCATAAAGGCCATTGCCTAATAGTGGATAGAGCAAGAACTATCCTTACAGTGGCTAACTTAGCCACAGGGCTAAAGGTATCCCCATAATCCTCCCCAAAAATTTGTTGATATCCTGTTGCAACTAATCTAGCTTTATATCCTTTAATGGTTCCATCTGGTTGATATTTAACTTTATATACCCATTTTGAGCCTATGGCTTTTTTACCTTTGGGAAGAGTAGTGAGAGTCCAAGTGTTATTATCATCAAGTGCTTGAAGTTCTTTTTGCATAGCTTCAACCCATATAGGGTCATACTTAGCCTGATTATAATTAGCAGGCTCTATAACTCTATGTGAAGTATTAGCATAAGAGTTAACACAGAAGGAAATAGATTCTGAATCCTCTGCCTCAGGAAGAATTCTATGTGGTTGATAAGGCAGTTCAAAATCATTCAAATATGCAGGGGGTTTTATGATCCTAGATGACTGTCTAGGTTGATCAACATGATCAGTAAGCTGATCAGAAATAGAAGTCTGCACAGGAGAACTAACATGAGCAGAAGTGTCAGGATTAGAAGTGTCAAGGGAGCTATTAAGAGGAATATGTTCAGTGTAATGCTCAGTATTAGAATGAATACTGTGGTTAGGAGGAACACTTGGAGAAGAGTATATAAGTTCTGGATTTTGAGTATTAGAGGACCTTGAAATATCAATGTCAGGACAGTCTTGAGAAACATGAGGAAGGCTTTGAGTTGAATATTCACTTTGAGAGTTATGTTGAGAATTTTGGGAAATTTGATAAGGAAAAGTTGACTCAAAAAAAAAAACATCCCTAGACAAAAAAAATTTTTTAGAGTCTAAATCCATGACTTTGTAGCCTTTAGTTCCATGTGGATAACCCAAAAAAATACATTTAATCGCTCTAGTATCCATTTTATCTTTGTTTCTATCTTTATTATTTGCAAAACAAAGACATCCAAATACTCTAAGTTCATTATAATTTGGTGCTTCTCCAAAAAGCATTTCATGAGGGGTTTTCCAACCTAGGACAGGGGTAGGTAATTTATTTATTATATGAGTAGCAGTGAGAATACAATGTCCCCAAAATTTCTTAGGTAAAGAAGCTTGAAATCTTAAAGCCCTTGCCACTTCAAGGAGGTGTTTGTGTTTTCTTTCTACTCTCCCATTTTGTTGAGGCACTCCTGGTAAACTTTTTTGATGAATTATTCCATGAGAGGAAAATAAGGACATACATTGTTGATTAATAATTTCAGTCCCATTATCAGTTCTAAAACACTTTACATTAGTGGAAAATTGATTAAGGACATAAGATAGGAAATTAGAAACTATAGTATAAACTTGGGTTTTGTCATGAACAAGATAGGTCCAAGTAGTTCTAGTGTTATCATCCACAATGGTATAGAAATAACTAGCTCCATTTAATGATTTAATTTTGTAAGGTCCCCAAAGATCCATGTGAACTAAATCAAAAGGTCTTTTAGCTTTATGAGAACTTCTAGGGAAAGGTTGTCTATGGTTCTTGGCCATAATGCAAATAGAACATGGTAAATCAGATATCTTAGAGCAATTTAAATGTGAAATGTTTTTCATCTTAGACAAGGAAGCATGTCCTAATCTAACATGAAATAGATTTAATGAACTTACATTGATTGAGGAATTAAATGTCATAGCTGAATGAGCTTGAAAAAATGCATTGTCCAAAGATTTATCATAGATCCTCATCATATATAGCCCTGCTGATCTTCTGCCTATGGCCAGCAACTTGACACCATCAGCAGCATGTAAAAAACATTTGTTGAGAGTGAACTTGACTACAATCCCATGTTGATCAGCTAATTTCCCAATAGAAATAAGATTGTTAGTAAATTCCTCTACCAACATCACATCATCAAGAACTATCCCAGGACAAAGCAGAACTTGTCCCATCTTGTAAACCTTTCTGAGAGACCCATCTGGCAGATGTATGGAAACAGGTTTGGGCAAAATTTTTACATTCATGAGTGTACTTTCTTCAAAAGTTATATGATCTGTGGCCCCTGAGTCTAGAATCCAATTTCTTGAATCATTAGTGATACAAGAGTTTGCTTGTGTCATTCCCACAAAGGAAGTAGAAACAACCTTAGGTTCTTGCTTGGGCAAACTTAAAGAATTAGCATTAGTTTTATTTTGCATAGTTTTCAAGACTTCTTGATAAACTGTATTAGCCATCTCAGTCTCAATGCTAGACAATTTAGAGGGTCCTGAGAACTCAAGAGGACTTTCTTCTTCACTATCATCACCATATTGTATTATATTTGCAGATTTTTTAATATTTTGGGAACTATTATTGGTTTTACTATTCTGCATAGCCAAGTACCAATCAGGGTACCCAACAAGCTTGAAACATTGATCTTTAGTGTGACCCTTACACTTGCAATGCTCACAAAATCTTTCTGCCTTTTCTTTCTTAAAATCTCTCTTGTATGATCTCTTATCAATTCTCCCATTAGCACTTTGAGAGGGTCTTTGAACTGTCATAGCAACTGAATCTGATGACAGATCATTGGATTGAGAGACTTCCTTTTGTTTTTCAATTTGACTAATCAAACAATAGGCACTACTCAAGGTTGGTAAGGGTTCCATTGTCAATACATTGGTGGCTGCATTTTCGTAGTTATGGTTTAGTCCAAGTAAAAACTGCAATAACTTCTCTTCATTGTCAAAATTTGACAATCTGCTCAAGAAGTTGCAAGTGCAGGCCTTAAGAGCCCCACAAGTACAACTAGGCATTCTTCTTACACTCTTCAACTCATCCCAAAGCTTCTTCAACTTGCTATAGTAAGAAATTAAAGTTTGATTATCCTGTTTCAAGGCAGCAATTTCCTTTTTAAGTTGGTAGATTAAGGGTCCATTATAGTGGGCATAGCGTTCATTGACCTCAGACCATATCTCAGAGGCATACTCCAAGCAACCAAAATCCTCAGAAAGTTCAGGGTCCATAGAATTCAAAAGCCATTCTACCACAAGAAAGTTGCATCTCTCCCAAGCAGAGTAGTTTTGGTCAGTGGAAGCAGGTTGTGGCAAAGTCCCATTAAGGAATCCTAGTTTATTCTTGGCTCCTAAAGCCCTCTTAATACCTCTACTCCATCTAAGAAAATTTCTACCATTAAATGAGATAGAGACAATGGAATTACCTGTATTATCTGCACCACTAATGTAATATGGATCGTTGTAAGGATTGGATGCATGTAAGTTATTTGAATTCTGCCTGTAGCAGGAGGAAACCTCTGATTCATCCATTGAAAATCAGAGACAATTCTTGAATAATCAAGAAAAGAAAAGAAGAAAAAAAAAAATAAAAAAAAAGAAAAAAAAGAAAAAAAATACCAGAATTGATTTGGACAATTAGGTAATCAAGAAAATGCTCAATTGAAGATGATGGAAATTTTTTTTTTTTTTTTTTGAATAATCGATCAAACTGATCGAACTCGCTCTGATACCATATGCAAATGCAAAGCAATTAAAGGAGTATGATTTAGATTGAATTGAGCAAAAACAGAACAAGGAAAAATGCTTACTGCATAAGAAGAAGAAAAAGCTCCTGAGAAATTGACAGTAGCTTCAAATGTTAAACTAAGGATTACAACAGAAAACTAAGAGTTTGTTATTATGTACAACAACCCAACTAACTAACAAAGAGACAAAGCAAAGAGTATTTATAGACCACTAAACCAACACACACTTAGACAATGTTATTTTCCATAGGATGAAATTTTTAGAAAGTAATATTATGTCAAGTTGTTCGTTGACCAAAATATAGAGATTTGCACTTTGCAAATACTAGGAACTAATTACGCAAACATCGAATGGGAAGTCCACTTCATATTATATTAGAAAAAATTAAATTTAGATCAGATTAGTAAAATTCTGTCGAATTAAACATAGAATTGAATAAGCCATATCTGCTTTAGGTTAAAAGTTTCAAGTTATATTATCAGTTTATCACATCATCTGCTTAATTGTTTTTTCTTATTTGTCTCCAACCAAATACAACCTTACAAAGGGTATGATAAGTATTACGGGGTTGTTTGGTTGGTTGGAATTGGAAAAGGGTGTTACTAAATACCGCCCAATTTTACTTGATACCGCCCGTATTTTGACCTAAATTTCCTACACTACCCTTACCTCAATTAAACCCTAAATTTCCTATACTCCCTCTCTCCTCCACTATACAACTTTTTCAAAAAAAAAATAAATCTATTTCTTTCACGTACCCTCCCCTTCCTTTGTAGAATTGGGTTGGGCGTGGTTTTTGTGGTGCCTTTCCTCCATTAAAGCAAGCTACCACCACCACCATAGATTCAACCCAGCAGCACCACCAACACCACGGATTCAACCCAACAAACATGGACTGCCCAACAGCAATTCAACCCAGCAGCAGCACCACCACCACGGACTGCACCAAGCAACCACCTCGACCTACACCAAGCAACCACACATATGCAACGAGCTATGAACACGTTTCTGCCATGGGTGGAACGTGCTCATTTTACGTTCCATCCATGGATGAAACGTGTAGATCATGCGTTACATCCATAGTTGCAATGAGCTATGAACATGTTTCTTCCCTGGGTAGAACGTGTTCATCTTGTGTTGTTTCCATGGTTGAAACGAGCCAACAACACGTTTCTGTCTTGGGTGGAACGACCCCAAAGCGCGTTTCCACCATGGTTGCAACGATCCCAGTACGCGTTTTCTGCCATACATTGTGTTTCATTGTTATTAAATTTTTTCTCTTCTCATACCCAAAATTAATAGTGAAAGAAGTGAAAATTAAAAATAAAAAATTAATAGTGAAAGAAGGTTAGTAATTTTTTAACAAAAGGAAAAAGAAATAAAGAAATTAATAGTGAAAGAAGAAAAAAAAATTAAACTCAAAGTATGAAAGGAAAAAAAAAGCATCAGGAACTCAGGAAGGGGAGGCAAATTGTCTGGGCTTGTGTGGGTCTGTTCGTCTGTGGGGGGGGGGGGGGGGGGAAGGAGGGGGGCATGTAGGTGACCACGTGGGGTAGAGGGAGGGAGGATGTTGGGTGTGTCACATGTGTGGAAGGGGATGAAGGAGTTGGGTAAAGGGGGAGGGGTAGTGTTGGAAACTAATGTAAAAATACGGGCGGTATACAGTAAAAATGGGCGGTATTTAGCAATTCAGATTGGAAAATGTAAGGGAATAGAAGTTCATTTCATTCTGTGTAGTCCATGCAAACGAAACAACTTCTAAGGGATTGTTTACTTCAGATTATATTCAGTTCAGTTCAGTTCATCACTATCCAGTTCAGTTTAGTTCAATTCAGTTAATACACTTCTATTCAGTTCAGTTCAGTTCATCTCTATTAAGTTCGATCAGTTTAGTTCAATTAATACACTTCTATCCAGTTCAGTTCATCTCGATTAAGTTCAATTTAGTTCAGTTAAGTTCATCCCTATTCAGCTAATGTAAACGAGCCCTAAGTATCTTTATAATTATTTTTTAAATTTGCAAGGTATATAAAGGGTCCATCGACCATATTTGTCGAGGGAGGGTAGGTTCAAACCCAAATAACTCCAGGGAAGATAGAGGTACAAACCATCCCTCCACCCCATAATATAGGCCATAGGGCGGTATCTAAATAAAATAATTAAAAGTCGAAGAATATTAATTAAAAAAACTTTAATTAATGTATGAACGCCTAAACACAATATCAAATTTAATAGTACTCCCTCCGTAACATATTACTAGCAACGATTTCTATTTTTGGTTGTAACATAATATTAGCAACATTTTTCCTAATTTCATTTTATTCTATTTTTGGCAGCAAAAAAATAACAAATTTACATTATTGCCCTTATTCATAATAATTAACGCAATACTATCTCAAGTAGGCCCCATATTTTTCCCACATTTTTTTTATCTACTTTTCTCTTTATTATTTTTATCATTATACCACTGAGTGAAGTGCAAACTTGGGTATCAAACTTTGATAAAAGTTGCAGTTTGAGTATCCAAGTTGTAAAAGTTGCAAAAAGAGTACTCTCCACTAACACCGTTAAAAATTCCGTTAGTTTCTTTTGTTAATATTAATACTTTAATATATAACCTTTGCATTATTATATTAAAAAATGTGTGTACTGTCACTCTCTCTTCAATTTTTTTTCGCTTTTTTTTTTTTGTTTCATTGTTTCGTGTTCCTCTTGATTTCAATACAACTCTCATCTTTTCCGCAATGGAGGCACCAAATTTTTTTAACAATTTTATATTTTATATTTTTATAAAAAAAAACTTATGATTAACTAAGTAATTAACTTAAGAAACTAATTCCGCAAAAAAAAAAAAAAAGTGGGAAACTACCTACAAATTAATTATTAATGAATGTAGATATTTATTAAAAATCATATACCAAAATGTAAAATTCACATAATAGCTATTGATATTTTTTGGGTGGGATATTGGTTTTTTTTTTTTTTTTTTTTATACTTGCTATAATTTTGTTTATTTATTAAATACAAGAATAGCTAATTTTTTTTTACCATCAGATCTTTGTCCATGATTTTGGTGAATATTAATATCGAATTAGTAATTTTTCGTAGTTTTACGGAAGTAATTAGCAATTATAATTAAATGTTAAAAGTTCCCTTAAAAAATCAAATGTTAAAATTAACTTAAAAGAATTATGTTTAGAGTACCCAAACTGCAACTTTTGCAACTTGGGTACTTAAACTGCAACTTTTATCAAAGTTGAGTACTCAACTTTGCTCTTAACTCTTATACCACTTAATAGGAGTCTGTACTGATACATTTATTGCTAGTAATTAGTTACGGAGGGAGTTCATTGAATAATCAATTTTCATGCATCCCTAACCAGGGAAAAAAAATCAATATATTAAACGTGTTGAACCGACCACTCTCATTGACCATCAATTTTCCTTCCACCCATCTTTCCTCTCTCTTCTCTTTCCATGAATCCATGATATATACACATACACCCACTCGCACTACTACAACTCTACAACTAAATCCATCATATTTCATAAACCTCCACTTTCTTCAATTCTACTTCCCCCCCCCCCCCCCCCATTAAACCCAACAACAACAAGAACAGATTTTATTTTTCTTAAATAAAAAATAAAAAATGGCAGGAGTAAAAGAATTCATGGGAACACCAATAATGGAAAGAAGTCCATTAATTTCATCCATGAATTTGATCCATAAATCACCCCACAAAAGAAGATGCCCTGTTTCCTCTAAACCTAATAATAATAATAATAATAATAATAATAATTATTATTATTATAAAGGGGGGAGATTGTCTGTGGCACCAGTTGCTGCTATCAGTGAAGACTATTACCTGATTAGAAAACCTCAACGCTCTGATCTGGGTTTCAATAATAAGAATAATCATGATGATGATGATTCTGGAGATGCAAAATTCAAAGTCAGAGCTGTGGTTACTGTAAGAAACAAGATCAAAGAAGATTTGAAGGAGACTCTTGTTAAGCAGTTTGATAATCTTAGTGATCAGATTGGTAGAAATGTTGTTCTTCAACTTGTTAGCACTGAAATTCATCCAAGTATGTTACTCTTCTCTTTCCTTCTTTTTATTATTATTATTTTAAAAAATATTCTTTCAAAGTTCCAATTTTTATATAAATTTCATGTTATTAGTTTAGTTAAACATATTGCAACAATTCATTTTGAGCAAGCAGTTGGGGTTGGTTTGGTGGTAAGCAACCCACGTCCCGTGATCAAGGTTACGGAATCGATTGTTATTTCAACATTATGTTGACTTTCTAAGATAGGATTACTATAGAGGATTTGTATATTTTTGCCATTAATTTCATTTTGAGTATTTTATATGGGAGAGACCGTAAAAGGTAGACCGACAAAGTAATTAGTACAAATTAATTGGAAAAGATGTAACTTTTTACTATAAAATCGAACTTTTTAGTACATAAATATTTGAGGATTATATAAAAATGTTATATTTTCTCTACTCCATATTAACAATAACATACCGTTTGGCACATAAACTATCAATTAATAATAACTACTTTAACTTTTTTTTTTTTAATTGTGTTAAAATTATTTTGATCAATTTGTTTGTTTATATCATTAAATTACTTATCCAAAGTACGTGTGAGAATGTCTATGTTGTAAATAATATAGAGCAGATATAGTATTTAATAATTTTATATTCAGAATAGGGTTTAAATTATTTAATAACTTTATTGTTTGTGGCTTCTTGTTAGAGTTGTCAATTCAGTTAATCAGTTCAGTTATGGTTGGACCCAAATGGTTTCGTTGACTTCAGTTCAGTTGATTTCAGTTAATTTTTTTCAAATTAACCAATGCAGTTTTAACTTTTCAGTTTCAGTTCCAAACCAGTCCCGTTATTTTTATTTTTAGTTCAAATCAGTTCAGTTATGGTTTTACCCATACGATTTCAATTGTTGTCAGTTCATTGTGAACGATTGACATAACAATTCCGATTGTATTCGGTTTACGTTATGATTGGTCTTCGGTTTTACCCGTACAATTTCAATTGATGTTAGTTCATTGTGAATGGTTGATATATCGGTTCCGATTGTTTTCATAATTTTTTCAATACTTCTAAGTCATATACTCATATGGATTATCTTATGAAATGGGTCGATTAAATACAATTTTTATCAATTAACTTTAAATTATAACAATACTAAATTATAAAAATATTAAATTTTTATTATTTAGTTTTAAATTATTTCTCCGTAAATGAATTCTTACAACAAAAGACTTTTCACGTATACCGAAGAAAAATTTTGAAACTTAATATATCTAATTATGTATTTAAAAAAATATAATCATTAAATAATAAAAACTACAAGTTAAGATGAATCTAATTGGATCCCACATGACTATATATCTTCTGTATGTACAAGTGACAAATTACGATCAAAGACTCAAAGTAAAAATTGTAAATAGTGTCAAAAATACATTTGTTGCAAAAATTCATTTATGGAGGAAGTATAACAAATTAACAATTCAATTAACTTTAAATTATAACAATATTAAGTCATTTTGGTTCAATTGATCAACAATTAATAATTGTTTAGTTAACTAACAAAACCAAACAATTTATAAGTCATTTCGGTTCGTTGATCAACAGTTAAAAACAGATAAATTAAATAATAAACTAACAAAACCAAACAATTTATAGTTAATTTCAGTTATGGTTCAGTTATGATCAGTTAAAAACAGTTATATATAATCAACCTTTTCAGTTCAGTTGATTTCAGTTCATCAATCAGTTCAGTTTCAGTTCAGTTAAGTTCAGTTTATTTTGTTTCAGTTGGAATTTCAGTTATCAGTCATTTGATTCTTGGTTCATTTTATTTCAGTTAAGTTCAGTTAGGTTAACAGTTGAACCAACAATTTATAACCAAACTGACAGCTCTACTTCTTGTGATGAAATACAAAAGGCAATATGAAATCCTAGCATAAAAGCCCATAAGGAAATGGCAAAAAAGCAATTGTATTTTAAGATTTACGACATAAAAGTATAGTAGAATAATATGCATGTCAGTCGTCTATCATTATTATTAGTATATCCTTGAAAAAATAAAAACTTTTAGGTAGTAGATCAGATCATGATTCATGAAATAAATAAAAATTATAATTTAAAAAGGATAAGCATGCAAATAGAATATTATAGTGTAGTATGTATGTTAGGTGGGATGAGAAAATAAAAAACAATACTGTACTAGAATAGTATTATTAGTTTCTGTTTACTTCATCTTAAATTCAGTTTATTTAAGTTTAATTCAGTTTAATTCAATTTAGTTCAGTTCAGCTTTTAATTTTTTTCTCAGTTCATTTTAGTTCAGTTCATGATAATTCAGTTCAGCTGTATTCAGTTGAAGTAAACAATGCCCTTAGTATGAGACTGAAGAATAGCTCAAGTGGTTAGAGTATCTCTCCCAATTTCAGTTGATTCTGGGATGGACATCTCGTATTATTAGGAAAAAAAATATTATTATAATGTAAATGAAATAATAATGGATGGTAACGCAAACAGGAGCAAGAGGGCCAAAGAAAAGCGGAGAAGCAGTATTAAAAGATTGGTCAAAGAAATCAAAGTTGAAGGCTGAAAGAGTAAATTACTTAGCTGAATTTGAGGTTGACTCCAACTTTGGGGTGGCTGGAGCTATCATTATTACCAACAACCATTTACAAGAATTCTTCTTAGAGACTATTACTCTTGAAGGTTTTGCTTCTGGTCCTGTTCATTTTCCTTGCAATTCTTGGGTTCAATCTTATAAAGATCTTCAAGCCAAGCGCATCTTTTTCCATAATAAGGTTTGTTTTGCTTTCTTTATTGCTTTATTATTCTTCTTTCGGTTAGTTTCAAATTATTTCCAACATTAAATTTGCACCCCTACACGTAATAATGCATTATTTTGACGACTAAAATTTATAGGACTTTTTCTTAGTTATTGTGATTTCTTACCTGTAACCACAAAATTTGAAAATTCTCTGCTATATTCATGAGGTTCGTAAAAAAAATTAACTGTAGCCAAAAACCATAATTACAGGTCACAAACGCTAGCACCATTTACTTTGCAAAAAAAGGTGGGGGCGTGGCGGAATATTGTTAGGTGATTTAGTAGTTGTGGTGGTGAAAATTAATGTTAGTTTGTTGTTAACGACTTAATCATGTTAGCTATTATTATGTTTGTTGGCTACCGTTAAGAATTTTTAAAAACGTTATGGGTATAACAGAAATTTTTCATGGCTACAGCTGAGAAATCCCAATAACTCATGGGTATAACTGAGTAAAACCCCATTTACAAATTATACAGAATTTACAGTTACTTTGACTAATAATGCCCACATATATAAAGTTGATAAACTAAATCTAAAGTATCAATGTAGGAAACGAAAAAATGGAGGAAATAAGGCTTTTTCCTTTGCATTTCTAACAGATACCTATGGTTATATTATATACAAATTATATATATCTAGCCAAAGTGCTTGACCATCGTACTAGAGAAAGTTTAAGAAAATAATAAAAATTATCAGCAATAGGTATGACCATATGAAATTCGTAACACACGATCGATGACACGAGTTTAGATTCTCTGGAGTTCAAATTTTTTAGAGTCGTAGAGTTGTGAGAGTGAGAGTTTTACATTATTTTATTATTTTACTTTAATCTTTTTTTACATAAATTTATTATAGCCATATATTTAGATTTGTTTGATCCAAATTTGTTGAAATCTACCAACTCTAGAGGATCTAACATTAGAGGATTCCAACTCTTGTAACACAAGTTGTATCATAAATATTTGATTTTTTTTTTCTGTTTTAGTTGTTACACAATATTTTAATTGAGGATATAAGATGAGTTGGTGAGTATATAATTTGAAATGAAATGAAAGAAATGGCATGATTAATTGAAATTATATACGTATTTCTTGAGTCGATAAGAAATTAATTAATCAATTTTATGCTATATTTGGATACAAGCATTTTATTTAAAATGATGGATTTGGGTCAAATTACATGTTTGGCAAGTAAAAAATTTGGAATTGGATTTGGCCCAATTCCCACCCCAAATGCTTAACAAACAAATGTTGTGTATTTCAAATATTTAACAAAACCATGTCATTTCAAATTCTTAAAACAACCCAAACAAATAATTGTCATTTGAATTGTAACATTTCAATTTCATAATTTGAATTCATCAATTTGAAATGAATTCCACATATCCAAACACTACCTTAATGTAATTGCATAGGTAAAGTTTTGAAAATTACAACATAAAGTTTCTTTTTTATTTACTACTCCCTCCGTTCCCTTTTTTTGTAACAATTTGACTTTTGTCACTGTTTATTGAACAAATTTGACTCTCTCTAATTTTATACACATAAGAAAAAATATAATGAAATGGGATCTCGTTTGATTCGGCTCGATATGTATTTTATTAATTTATAATTTTTATAATTTTTTATTATACATATTTTAAAATATTTTTATTTAAAGTTGTGTATTGAGAGATGTGAAAAAACAAATGTTGCAAACAAAAGGGGACAGAGGTAGTATTATGATACAATTAGCTTTAAAAGTGACATACAACAAATAATATTGATGACTTATTGGTGAGTGGTGGAAAATTGGAAATGTGGCACTATTATTAATTGATATCCATCAATCTCACTATCTGTAGACCAAAATTTTCTTCTATCGTTTCGAATAATACTTTGTTAGGTTTTGTTGAATATGTCAATCATGAAATGTATTATGCTCTCACTAAGGTCAAACTTGGGTTTTTTTTTTTTTTTTGTCAATAAAACCTATAACTTCCATAGAATTATAGAAATATGCAAAGATGTGTATAATACTTATAGTTATAACACCGGAATTGTGAAAAAAAATATATGAAGCAATTATTTTTGGACGGAAAGAATGATATTTTGCGTATTTGGTGTATGCTTCATCGGTTGGTTTATATTTTACTAATAGTACCTTAATAACGACGAATTAGAAACAACAAACTATTTTTTAAAAATAATCACAAATAATAACCTTTATTGCAACTAATATATTATGGAGGTATCTAGTAGTACAGTTGATTTTTATCCTTATATATAAATATATACACTTTGCGAGGTTGAGGCTTCTATCGTGTTTGAATAAGTCTTTTGAACACCGGAGATGAGATCTTATATTGAATCTTACAACAGACAAATAAAAGGATTTCTAATTTTTCACCCTCCTAGGTATTTTTCGGCTAAATCGAGTTCAGTTAGGTGAACTCAAATAGACAAGACTCAAAATCTGGTACCAACTTACTTTATTGATCCAAAGAAAACAATCTAATTAATTTAATCTTGACCATTTATTTTATCAATTAAAAATTCATTTTTTCCCCTCATTTTTCTGACTAAAACATATTTCCCACATTAGTCTAATCACAGCCCAGACACATTAGCCTGGTGTCACTTTCAGATCAAGAATATTCAACCAAGGACACAAAATAATGCAGTACTTTAACTTTATGTGTCATGAACTCATTATCACATGCACTTTGTGTTACTTTTGGTGGAAATATAATAATGCACTGCATCATTTTGATCACGTTTTTCTTCATTACCCTTCTAAAGAAGCATAGTTGATGTTTCAAGTTTTTGTGGACACCAGAATATATATCATGTTCCACTACATATGGTAATTAAGAACAACGAAGAAAAAACGTTGTTCCATTATATTTTTTTAAATATCGACTTTTATAATTACGTTGATTGTTTTGTGGGTGCAGCCTTATCTACCACATGAGACCCCAGCAGGACTAAGGGCACTAAGGGAGAAGGAGTTGAAAGAATTAAGGGGTAATGGCCAAGGGGAGAGAAAACTTTCGGACCGGGTTTATGATTATGATATTTATAATGATTTGGGTAACCCAGATAAAGGGTCCGAGTTTGCCCGACCTATTCTTGGAGGTGAAAACATTCCATACCCTAGACGGTGTCGTACTGGTAGACCTCCTATGGAAACTGGTTAGACTCTTTTTTTTACATATTGGTTACAATGAGTCTACTATACATCCGGATGTACCTATAGTTATATACATCTAAGATGTTTTATTTCTTATTTTAAATAATTTTCCTCATTTGAATTTTAAACTGAGCAAAAAACCTATGAAATGAGCAAAATTATCACTTGATGTACTATACATCCGAATGTATGTAAGAATTTTTATACTGGTTATAGTTATGTTGTTATCCATTATTAGTTTATTACCTATGCTATTCTATGCATGCTTTTTTGTTTTGTTTTAAACTAACTAAACATGCCGAATTTGTAATTGTATGCATACTTCAACTATTAGCTAGTTTAGCTGGTAAAGTACTCTACTAGACATCTTATAACTTATTAATCCATGGATCATGCATCCGGGCGCACTATATATCAATACCATGCATGTACTGACATTTAAAATTCTTTTTTTATGCATTTTAGAATATTTATATCGAACATTTAGCACAATATCAATTAAGCTTTATATTTGGATTCTTTTTGTGATAAAAAAAGTGATTACAATGTAATAAATAAAGTGAAATGGGAAAATAATATAAATGTTGTATTTTAAGAGCAGCTGCATGCTGATCACCATACATGCATTACGGTCGTCATTTATATATAACTCTTTAAGCTTACATATAAATTAAATCTTACTCCTTATTTTTCAACTTTAGCTTATTACGATTCTAATTGAGAATAATATTGTAATGTATGCAACATAAATTAGATATGAAGTATGAGAGTCGGGTGGAGAAGCCATTACCGATATATGTTCCAAGAGACGAGCAATTCGAGGAGTCGAAAGCAGGGACGTTCTCATTCTGTAGATTGAAAGCAGTTCTTCACAACTTGTTACCATCCTTAACAACCAACATCTCTTCAAAACATGATTTCACTGGATTTAAGCATCTTGACAGTCTCTTCAGTGAAGGATTGCTCCTTAACCTTGGTTTACATGATGAACTTCTTAAGAAACTTCCTCAAGTTGTACACAAAATCCAAACCACTAGTCAAGGCTTGCTCAAATTTGATACCCCCGTCATTATTTCCAGTAAGTTTTATCTCATCTCCATCACGTAATTGTCATTTCGTTGTCTGGGCCTCAACTATTAGCTTAAGCTCTGATACCATGTTAAAGGAGCATCTCAACCAAAAGCTTAAGCTGATAGTTGAGGCCCAGAAATATGTTATATAGTCTATCATTAAGGAAATTTACCATTGTATTGGCTGGTAACTGATTATTAACTCATATTGTTTGGTTGTTATGTTCAGAGGATAAGTTGGCTTGGATGCGAGATGATGAATTTGCAAGACAGTTTTTGGCTGGTGTTAACCCTGCTAGCATTGAGAGGATGCAATCTTTTCCACCCGTAAGCAAGCTTGATCCTGATACTTATGGCCCGGTTGAGTCTGCGCTTAAAGATGAGCACATTCTTGGCTACTTGGAAGGGTTGTCCATTCAAGAGGTACAAAAACTATACTATTCCCTCTCTTTTTTTTTAAACAGTTTTGTATACTCCTGCGGCCCGTGGTTGTTGGTAATAAATTGTGGTAATGGTAATGAATTTATAGTGTAATTTTGCTAAGGAGGAACCTTATAATCTCCATAGAAAACAACTTTTCATTCCCAAGCTTCAATTTTCTTCTCATTTTTCATTCCCACCCATTACCATTAGGGAGGGTGGTATTTGATAGGAATGGATTTTGATTTTCCTTCCAAATTTAGTTATAAATTCATTCCCATTAACATGATTTATAACCGGCTACCAAACGGGCCGCTGGTGTACACTGAATTACTGGTTTTATCAATGGGTAACTTTTATAATTTTTAGGGTATGTAGTCTTTAATCCGTTGAATCATTTAGTGTACACTGTATACCCTATGTATTTTAGAATTTGTGGTTTTTTTTTTTTTACTTGCTACATTCTCTGTTGCATAATTTTTAAGAGAAGCATGTGAATCACATGGTAAGGACCGTTAGAATAAATGAATAATATGTATAATTTATGTGAGCCCCACCCCACGTGTCAAAAAATGTAGCATTGTCTTCATCTTAGAAAAATAAGCTTTAGTTCAAATAATTTGAAATCATTCTAACCCAGTGTAATGAGTTCAATAAGGTTTGATACTTTGATCAGACCCAATCAAGTGTAATAAAGTTCAATTGTTTAATATAATCTAGTCTAATAAGCTCAAATAAGTTTATATTTAATAAGTAAATACAAAAGAGTCTTGGTTGCTCACAAGTCACAACTTTAAAACGGGACATGCTTTGTTTTTTCAGGCTCTAGATGCAAACAGGCTATTCATCGTGGACTACCACGACACATACCTTCCATTTGTAGAGCGATTAAATGCTCTAGATGGCCGGAAATCTTATGCAACTAGAACTGTTTTCTTCTTGACTTCACTTGGCACCCTAAAGCCAATAGCCATTGAGCTAAGTCTACCACCATCTCCTAATTCAAATTCGAAAAGGGTTGTGAGTCCTCCCGTGGATGCAACCACTAACTGGATTTGGCAACTGGCTAAGTCTCATGTATGCGCCAATGATGCTGGAGTGCACCAACTAATTCATCACTGGTGAGCAAATCTTATACACATACGCTCATGACATATATTTTTATCAGCTTTTATTTCTCAATCTCAACTATTTTAATGAACGTTACTATTAGTACCAGTATTGACAGCTAACAGCCACCTCCACCTCTACTTTTGTCGAACACATTTTTTCTCTTTACTTTATGTCAAATCATTGTACATAACCTGTACAGGCATTGATTATTGATTCATTATTTTGTTGGTACTTGTTGTAATTATATTAGGTTGAGGACACATGCAACATTAGAGCCATTCATCCTGTCAGCCCACAGGCAGTTGAGTGTTATGCATCCTATTTACAAGCTAATGGAGCCTCATATGAGATACACATTGCAAATCAACGCTCTAGCACGCCAAGGCTTGATCAACGGCGATGGCGTTATTGAGGCGTGTTTCACCCCTGGCCGCTACAGCATGGACATTAGTGCCGCTGCCTATAAGGATTGGCGCTTTGATTTGGAAGGCCTCCCTTCTGATCTTATTCGAAGGTACGTACAATCATATATATGCCATGTTTTATACTTAGGCTCGATCTCCTTTTTTCCTATTTGAAACATTGCTATCACTTGGGGTCTGTCAAACAGCTGGGTCAGGTCGGGTATAACAATTTAGTGTTCTGGTTATATCGGGTTGGTTGTCAATTGGTTCAGGTTATTATTATTAGAATTCTTATAGCCTAGAGTCTTTAGATTCAGGTTAAAAAATATCATATATCGCTCTTTAATTTTTAATATTTTAATACAATATATGTACCAACATTTATTTTAACCTTTCTAAAAACTAAAATTACAAATCATAAGAAACATCTTTATTAATAGCCCATGTAAAGCAAATAAATGATGTCGTGTTTTAATAAAAATGATGTTAAATTCAAAGCTATAATATTTGGAAATAATTTTGCCTAAATTTTTTCATAATATGATAAATTTAGTACAAATATACAATAACACGATTTTAAGGTCCAGTCGGGTTGAATGTGGATTGGCCTGGTCAGGTTAAAAGAGGATTGCCATTAATGGGCTTAATTTGGATCATAATTTTTTTTTTGTCGAAACCCGCTATTTTCGGGCTAGGTTGGCATCGGGTTTCGAGTCAGGTTGATTTGTGTTGACAAATCTATTATTATGTGTGTAATATGCCTAAGGCTGGCAAATCGGGTTGACGGGTCGAGTTCGGGTTCAGGTTGTCGGGTTATCAGGTCATGTACCCTCAACCCGAACCCGACTCATTTAATAAACGGGTTGAGTTTTTGTAACCTAACTCGACCTGATAATAAATGGGTCGGGTTCGGGTTGACCCATTTATTTTTTTACCAAAAATTTCTTCTACAATATGAAGTATTTACATTATATCCCAACAACGAAGAATTTATAATTTTGACAAAGTTGAATATTAAAATCTAATTGATAATAATTAGTTTGTATTAGCTTAAAATTCAGTAAAATAGAGCATTCAAAAGAACATGTAGGTTAAAACAACCACTTAAAATTTAAAAACAACAGATAATCAGGTTAAACGGGTTATAATCAAGTTAGAATTTTCAACCTTAATCCAACCCATATAATAATGGGTCATGTTCGGGTTGACCCATTTAACTAAATGGGTTAAAAAATTTTGCCATGCCTAGCCTTTAATTTATGTTACATTGTCTATTTTCAGAGGAATAGCAGTAGCAGACAGCACACAACCACACGGGCTGAGGCTTCTGCTCAAGGACTACCCATACGCTGCGGACGGGTTACTAATCTGGGAGGCCATCGAGAACTGGATCCGAGACTACGTTAGCCATTACTACTCCGACTCGAGCCTAGTTTCGGAGGACAGGGAGCTTCAAGCTTGGTACTACGAGGCGGTCCACGTAGGTCATGCTGATGTAAGTGATGCAGAGTGGTGGCCAGAACTAAACACTAAAGAAGACCTAGTCAAAATCATAACCACCCTAATATGGCTAGCTTCAGCCCAACATGCTGCCCTAAATTTCGGGCAGTACCCCTATGGAGGGTACGTCCCAAACCGCCCTGTATTAATGCGACGTTTGATCCCAGAAGAGAATGATCCGGAATATGCAAGTTTCCTGTCAGACCCTCAAAAGTTTTACCTTTCAGCACTACCAAGCGTCCTACAAACTAGCAAGTTTATCGCCGTAATTGACACTCTCTCAACACACTCCCCTGATGAGGAGTACCTTGGAGAGCGGTCACAGCCGTCTACATGGACCGGGGACCCTGAGATTGTCGAGAAATTCTTCGAGTTTTCATCGGAAATGAGGAGGATTGAGAAAGAGATTGATAGGAGGAATGCTGACCCAAACCTTAGGAACAGGTGTGGTGCTGGGGTTATACCATATGAGCTTATGGCTCCTAGTTCTGGGCCTGGAGTTACTTGCAGAGGAGTTCCTAATAGCATTACTATCTGAGGAAATTAAATGAGGGATATATATTTATATATATACTCCCTCTTTATCGGTTTATCTCCAACAATTGAGAATATATAAATAATATAATATTTATTGTTGTAGATAAACTGATACGCAGGGAGTATTAAATAAATCTGTGAATAATTTTTTAGGCTAATTTGTTCATAACCACCTTATTCAAATTTTTATTTAAATAATCATCTTATGATTTACCTTTATTAAATTTCACCTCTTTTTCAAGCATTTCGTTCCAAAAAGGGAAAAAAGAAAAACTTTTTTGGGACTGTGATTTTACGAACTTTTGCTTATTGTCAAGCGTAAAAGTTTCGAAAAATATGAGTTTTAAGATGAATCTTTTTTGGGTAATTAAAATCATTAACAAGGTGAAAATTTAATAAAAATAAAAGATAAGGGTGGTTATTTAAATGTTGTTTTTGATAAGGTGGTTATTAAAAAAACACCCTTTGTTTTTTTTAGAAGAAAACAACTTTTTTTTTTTTACTCCGTACGTCCACCCTAATAAAGTGGGTTAAATCTGGTACTATAGGTGTAAGTGTATTTATTGTGTGCTAAACTTAATATACATATACAAGTATATATGATGCTAGTGGGCTTAGAGATCGAGAAGGCCGTACATGAGTATGATTTATAAAAACTGATCTATGATTAAAATTAATCATTATGTTTTGTGTATGAACTATTGATTTTCCTTGTTTGCATTTTCTATATTTATAACGACTATAAGGATGCTTGTGATTGGCTTGTGGTAAGATGTCGGCTAACCAGTTTATTTTTCCTTATCAAGACACACAACACACATATTTGCTTTGATGTCTTCGGGTCACATGTTTTGGGAAGCCAACTGTACCGCAGATTTATACTCAATATCTTATTAGAACGATGTTGAAGCATATTGATTGAAAATTAATAGATAAACGAACTGATACTCAATATTAAAGTATATGGAATTAAAACATCATTATGAAATTAAAGCAGCGTCATATGAATCTGAAGAGGAAGTTGCTTCAAAATTAAATCAGAATTATGAAAATTTGATTATCGCCACTCAATAATATTAATTAAAGCATATGAAATTAAAACAGAATTATGAAATTAAAGCAACGTCAAATGAATCTGAAGTGAAAGTTGCATCAAAATTAAAGCAGAATTATGAAATTTTGATTATCGTTGGTTAAAATTCAAAATCAAACTGCTTATCGTATCTTACTATAAATCTATAACTTTTAGTTCAAATTATGATTTTAAGCTAAAAATTTGTATATATATGCTGTATTATTTTGGATAAAAGTTATCCCATCAGACCATCTCCAACCCTAAGCAAGCCTGAGTTTTCTCAATTTTTCCCTCCTTATTATACCTTGGCTCTGTTTGGGAGTTAGCTGATAGTTGTTAGAGATTAATTAGCTGATTGAGTTAGCTGTTTTGACTAGTTGATTGTGATAGATGATTTGACTAACTGATTATATTAGTTGTTTGTGTAAAAGTGTTTGGTAAATAGCGGATAACTGTTAGATGTTTCAGAATAAAAAGAACTAAAAAGCTATAAGCTCTTCCAAAAAGCTCCTCATATGAACTTTTTGAACAAGATCTTTTTCATCCCAAAACTCTCTTCCAAACCTTTAACTCCCAAACACCAAATGTAATACCCCGAAAATTCGGGATATTTTAAAATTTTTATTAATTAATTAAATGTATAATTAATTAACTATTTAATTGATTATTATTTAATTAATTATTATTTTGTGTAGCAATCTAATTATTTTGAGCCTAGCCTTAACCTTTTCATTTTATCTTGCCAAAACCCGAGCCCAATTATTTCCTTTGAATTTGTGTTGCACGGATTATCTTATCTTTCTTTTTAATTACTCTATTCCTTCTAAATCAATATTATTATTATCATACCTTTATCTATTTTGACTAAGCCTATTTTGTTTTCCATTTTGACTGCTAAATTTTAGGAACCAGCTAACTCTCTATTATTCATTCTATTTACATGGTTCCTTCATTTATTTTCATTCCAATCAATTCATTTAATTGCTTTATTTAATCTGTATTAAATATATATTGATTTTGGACCCCATTTAAAAATCCTATCTTTGTTCTCCTAATTATTCTACTGACCTTTAGGGGGGCATCAACCTTTTGCTCTTCAATATTCACGGCCCCTTTATTCATTTTCTTTTCTCCTAAATATTTTATTATTCTAAGTCCAAAAAGGGCCATATATTTGGACTGTTTATTTTATTTCATCAATTTTATCCGGGAACCGGGCTCCGTGACCCGTCCCCTCTAGCTTGGTCGGCCCTCTTGCAAAGTGGCCATCAATTATTTTTCTTGTTAATTGTTGTTAATTAAATAATTTAGGCATTTATTTAATTAATAATAAATTAATTATTATAATTATTTTAAATTTTGAACCTAGTCTACCCTAAAACTAAGTCCCCCTAAAATATCTCCCTCTCCCCATTTTTCTCCTCTCTTTTCACGGCACTTAGGTGTTGTTTTTTTTTTTTATTTATTTATTTTGTTCTTTTGTTTTTAAATTAGTTAAGAACAACCCCCTTATTTCCTTTACTTGTTATTCAAAGAAAAGAACCTCAAGAACCCTAATATTACCTAGCCTAGCCATGTGATCTTTTTCCAAGTAGGAGAGATTTTTCTTGGATTTTCTTGCGAACCAGGTAACTAGACTTTTCCTCTTAGATTTGGGTTAGTTAATTACATAGTTAATTAGGATTAAATCATGAAAATGGTTAGGAAATTATTGGAATTAGTATCATGTTAAGGTTAAGAATTTCGAACCATGTGATGAATTATTATGAAATTTTCTTGATCATTTTATGTAGTTTCTTGAAATCTTTAATTGTTTAATAATTACTTGTATGAATTTATTTCTTAATCAAATCTTGTTATTTCTTGATGAATTTTTCGTGGGAGTTTCTTTACTGTTTTATTATGAACCATGATTTATTTCGTGACAAAATTTCTCTTTTTCTTTCTTATAATAATTTAATCTTTCAAACCGGTAAAACTGTCCAGATTTAGTTATAAAATCCCTTAAAAATAGTAAATCTGAAACTGATTTCAGCCTAATCTGATTTGTTAGTTATAAAATCCCTTAAACATAGTAAATGACGTTATTTTTGGACGAAATTTATGCACGTTAAACCTTGAACCTATATCTAGCTTCCATCAAAATTTCCAGATTATTCGAGACCTTTTAACGGCGGTTTTTAATTTAATTATTTAAAATCAGATTGTGTAAAATAGTGTGATTAAATTATTAAAACATGTTATTATTGAATTCTTGGATTTAATCTTGATAAATTTAATATGCCAGAATGCCGTGTGATATCATGTATATAAAGTGTTGATTTTGATCTGGTTCTTGATAACTTTAATGTTTAAAGTATGATTTTTAATTAATATTATTAAGTTAAAATTGCTAATTATTGATGATTGTATTTAATTAATTGTGTTAATTTCGGGGATAATCACCATAATATTTATTATTATTATATTATTAAAGGAAGTCAGTAGGGATAAGTTACTATAAGAGGAAAAGTATAATAAGATATTAATAGGGAAGGAAAGGAAACAGAGTAAAAGGTTATTGATTTGTTTCGATCTCTTGCTAGGAAAGACTTGGTATTTAAGGTGGCCAATATACGTGCCGCACCTCTCTTTCCTGGGACTTCGAACATTTCATTTCCGATTACGGTCACCTAGTACTTCCAAGTATAAGAAAGATAATAAGTTAAGGTCGCCCCTGCGATGACGCAAAGGTCATCAATCGGGTTAATAAGATAGGACGCCCCTGCGATAACGCAAAGGTTATCAATCGGGTTAAGTCGTTGCCACTGCCAGACTGCGGTATCTGCGCAGTTCTTGATTCTAGGATATGTAGTCGTCTAGGTAGTTCTCGCAAAGGAGGGCTACTTAGGGGTTATGGCCATAGCTTAGGCTTAGTTTTCGCAAAGGAGGGCTACGGGTGGGACGCAAAGGTTCACTACGAGCTATAAAGACCGGTCCGCCAAGAAGATAAGATGATATGATAAGTTATGATAAGAAGTTATGTTATGATAAGTTATGATATAGTATGATATGTTGGTATAAAGATAACTAAGTAATATGTATATTTACACTATAAGATAAGAATGAATGGAATGTATTAGATGATATGTATAAGTCTTCCGCTGTGTACGTCTGTATTTGTACGTTGTAGGTATTTGGGTATGTATGTATACGTATATGTATTTGTATGGTGAACGTATTTTGTGCCTGTATTGTATGCGTATTTTGTATGTACTCTAACCGTATTTTGCAAGTATTTTCATACGAAAGGTATACGTATTTTTGTACGTATTTTTATACGTATCCTGTATGCATTTTTGTACGTAATGTTATATGTTATGTATGGTTTTCATGAACGATTCTATGCTATTATGTGGTTAGCGGTCCCTCATTTAAGCGGGACAGCCTAGTTACTCGCCACTGACGGTGGACCCCCCCATTTCAGGTGATGATGCAGACGCATAAGTGGGCTCGTATGGATCGGGTTGTGAGATGTGATGAGATTAGCTTAGTGAACCCAGAGTCTATTTATGTTTTTCTATTTATTTATTAAGTATTTATCCCGGCTTGTTGGGATTAAAAAAACATTTCAATATGTACTTTAAAGTTTACTTTTGGATTTTGGGACTAGTAGTTATTACTTTAATTAATAAAAGATCAATTGTATTTAGGATATGTTATTTTTGTTACGTTTATGCTTAGTAATGATCCATTTGTCGATTTCCTTCGTAAATCGACAGTTCTAAAAAGTCGGGTCGTTACGCCAAAAATAGCTTTTTAAATCGGTCAAACCTCTCTTTTCTCTCAAACCTCTTTTTTTTCCCCAAAACCTCTAACTCCCAAACATCCCCTTATTTTCTCTCTCATCCACCTCACATCCCTGCCACTATCTTTATTTTAGACCATCAATTTATTTGCATCTTCCTCCAAAGCTAGATTACACAATAATTACTCACTGCTACTTATTTACAACTACCTTACCATATACATTAAAAATATTCAAAAATGAACATAGCTACTATAAGTGTCATTTAATTAATCACATGTTTATTTTGAGAGCTATATTTCCATTATATATATTATAATTATGAAAGCAAAAGTAAGAGCGAACAAGGATGAAAAAAAAAACTTGAGAATCATAAATTAATAAATTAATTGGACTAGAGGAATCAAACTAATTATTTAAGAAATATAAGAGATGAACAATTTGAATTAAAAAAACTTTAAAATGATTTTTTTTTTAAAGAAACGAGGAGAATATATTATTGAACACTTCACCTACTTAAATTAGTGGGGTCTAAGGCTCCCCAATTATTGATGAGTAAAGGCTCGTTTACATTAGTTTAATTGAGATGAACTAAACTGAAATAAACTGAACTGAATAGAAGTGTATTAATTGAACTAAATAGAGATGAATTGAACTGAGCTGAATAGAGATTAACTGAACTGAACTGGACTGAACTGAAATAAATTGAACTAAACTGGACTGAACTGAATATAATTCGAGGTAAACAAGCCGTAAGTTACCACAATGGTGGAGTAAATATATAAAACTATATTTTTAGAATAGATAGAATGCTCTATCTGACTTTCACCAATCAACATTTATTTCATAATAAATAAATTTATTTTTGTTTTGACAATATCACTATTGGATGTTATTGTATATAGTAGTACTCCGTAGCTTTTAAAGTATACATTATCTTGTGCCAATCCTTCAATTCACATGGTCTCACACTCTCACATACCTTTTAGTTCAAATTTCGCAGCTTTTTTACTATAAATATATAACTTTTTATATAAATATTTATACTTTATGTAAAAAATTATTAATTTAAGCTAAAAATAATATGTAATATTATTTTGTACTCCATATAAAATTTTGTCTCATCAGACCACCTCCAACACTAGGAAGCCCAAATTTTCTCAGTTTTTTTCCTCCTTGTACCTCATTTTCTCTCTTAGACACCTCCCATAACTCTATTATACACCCTCAATTTATTTGCATCTTCCTCTAATGCTAGACTTCCCAATAAATAAATAAATGAGGATGAAGTCATAGCCCAGTGGTTAGGGCTTTAGAATTTCAGGCACGAGGTCTTGGGTTCGATTCTCACCGCACGCATTTGTGAGGATTCCTCATTATCCCCCTTACAGATGCGTGTGTTGGCTAAAATTGGGTCGGGTGACCTGCAGTAGGGCCCGGTTCCAAGGCCTAGTATTCCACACATTATCGTATAAAAAAAAAAGACTTCCCAATAAACATTAAATATTTAAATATGAACTTAGCTTAATATAATCTAAACTTAAATATGTAAAACAGGATCTTGTATTTGCCACATGTCAACCTATTGTAAATTCTTTTTAAAAAAATAAATAAATAAATCTCTTCCTATTCAAACATTAAATAATAGATAGCAATTTTACATCTATAATCTATAATTAAATATTTAAAAATAAGAACTTTTTTTTTACTAAGTGTCATCTTTTCAAGACAATTATTTTTTAACCCTTTTCTTTTTGCTTGAACATTATTAATTATAGCCCTTTTGATTTCCCATTCATCAATTATCATACTCTCTCCGATTCCTAATATTTTGTGCATTAATTTTGAGGTCAACCTGAATTTTTTTATGGTAATCATAGGTTGATTTGGTGTACGCATTAATAAACCTCTTCCTATTCAAGCATTAAATGATAGTATTTTTACATCTATAATCGATAATCTATAATTATATATTTAAAAACAAGAATTTTTTTTACCAAGTGTCATCTTTTCAAGACAATTATTTTTTTAAACCCTTTTCTTTTTCCTTGAACAATATTAATTATAGCTCTTTTGATTTTTAATGTTTTGTGCATTAATTTTGAATTCAACTTGAGAATTTTTATGGTGATAATTGGTTAATTTGATGTAAGCATTTATAAATAAAATATAATAATAGAATTCTATATCATTTTCTAAAATTAATTTTTATTTTTGATATTTACAAAAAAAATAACACACGGACTCAAAACTAGTTGTCATTTAATTAATGGCATGGTTATTTTGAGAGCTGCGCTATATTTTCATTATTATGAAAGCAAAAGTAAGATATATAGAACGCATGAAAAAATTGAGAATAATTATAAATTAAAAATAATGGACCAGAAGAATTTTAATCTTATTTAAGAAATGTAACAAATGAACAAATTACATAAAAAGAAAAAATTTAAAAAATGAGCAATTTAATTAAGAAAAATGTAAAGAATATGTTGTTGAGCACGTCACCTAACGCAATGGGGTCTCTCCCCAATCATTGATGAGCAAGTTACCACAATGGTGGAGTAATATATGAAACACTATTTTAGAATAGATACAATGCCATCTAGCTCTAGAATGTTATTATTTCAGAGTTGTCTGACCAGTTATAATGGTTAAATGAGTCCGACAATACATACACAATTGAAAAACAACAATATCCAATTGAAAAGCAAAATTTAATATTTGAAAAACTTGTCCAATTAATTAACAGAAGCAATATTTTATGGATGAATTGCTCGATTTTAGTACATAAAATACTGAAAGAGATAGGGTAAAACATACATAAAATCATATTATCTCCCCTTTTTTTTTACGGTGTTGGTTCGTAGAAGAGAAAGAACGTGAAAGATGATGATGGAGAGTTTTAAAAGAGTCAAGTGAACGTATATGTAGTAATCAAATCATTCAGATCCGAACGAGTATATATCGATCATTGTGTAATTCTGTCATAACATCACGGTAGTTAATAGCATCGAGTTAAGTGTTTGGGTATTATAAATGATCCAATCCATATTTATTTAATGGGCCACCTACGACAAAGCCCAAATAAACTTCACACAAATAATAAGCCATCATGGGTCTAGTAAAACAGGCCCAATGATCTCAAACAAAGCACCTTCCATGTGTGCCAAATCAGGGCCCGATGTCCACTTTCTACATGCCACTTGCCAATTTGCCATTTGCCAAGCTTGTATATATCTGCCTATAAATACATGTCAACTACCTTCATTTACATGTATTCAATTCTATCAAGCAATTGAGGGTCTATTTACTTCAGCTTAAATTCAATTCAGTTCAATTCAGCTCCCAATTTCCTTCTCTTATAAAATATTACTTTCAGCTGTATTCAGTTCAGTTTAGTTCAGAATAATTCAATTCAGTTGTATTCAGTTGAATTGAACAGGCCCTAATACTCTTATATTTCATTCACAATTTATGACTTCTGACTTAGGCATTATCAGAGGGGCGTTATCTTGGAAAACCTCTGAGCCAGTAACGTGTGCTATTTGTGCAGGAACTCAGGCCCAACTCAAGATTGGACTCCAACTCAAGAGTGGAAATGAAAGTATATTGAATAAATCAAAAGTGGTAAGTACGGTGGAAAATGTGGTTTATACTTTGATTAGAGAAGGAAAATGTTTTTTCCTTCTATAGAAAGAAAATTTTCACCTTTGAGAAGTTCATTTTCCTCCCCTTACTAAATAAAACAAATAAAGATGAATAGAGAAAAGAAGAAAAAAATTGCTCCAAAACAAACGGAGCCATAATATTATATGACATCATCCCCTAAAAAAAAGAGAAATTCCCAGTGGTATAGCTGAGCTTTTTCGAAATCCTACTGGTATACAATTTTAAAGTTAATAAAATTAGATTTAAATATATCCGATTTATTTTAAAGTTAGATTTAAATTTGGTTAACAATTTTTTTAATTTTCTTTAAAAAAATAAAATTTAAAACTAATATCCGATTGCCCCCAATTTGCGTTCCAGATTCGCATCGATTTGCGCGCATTAATCTATGTGGGAAAAAATAGTCCGTTCATGGTTTTACGGGTCATTATTTTAAGTTTTTAACCTTAAGGGATCCGATTTGAGGTTTGATTTTGCAAAAAAATAATCCGATTGCCCCCAATTTGCGTTCCCGATTTGCCTCGTTTTGCGCGCATTGATTTACGTGAAAAAATAGTCCGCTCAAAGTTTTACAGGTCATTTTTACCCTTAAGGGGTCCGAATTGAGGTCGGATTTTGCAAAAAAATGATCCGATTGCACCCAATTTGCGGTTGTTTTTCTTTTATTTATTATTTTTTTGTTTTTTTTCAATTTATTAACATTAGGTACACCACAAGTTTGGATATACCACTGGGAATTTCCCAAAAAAAATAATACATTTATGCAAAATAACTAGTCATTATCAATCAAATGAACAATAACACAAATAAAGGTTCCCCAGATTTATAGAAAAATTCTATGTACCACTAGTTAGACAATCATGACCATCAAAACATTTCCATCGATCAAATAACTTCTATATGCATAATATAGCTTTTGATTATGACACAAGTGTTGCTCATTTGCTCCTATCATGTACCAGAGTAACGTGCGTTATTACCTGGTTGATCTTTTGGACTCAACTAATCTATAAAATAATACACTAGGATATCAAATAATACACTAAACATTAAAAATATTGATAACGTTTTAAAAAATTTAAGATAATTTTTTTAAACGAGAGCTGACCTATGCTATGGGTTATGCAAGTGACATTGAAAGTGTTAGAAAATAAATTAGGGTGTTAGAAAATAAATTAGACATTAATTATTTCAAGTAAACAAATAATAAAACAACACTTTATTAACATACAATCAATACAAAGGTTAAATAAAAAATAAAAGCATAGTTTAGAATTGATAGAATTGATACGCTCTTCTCCCAAGATACAACAACCCGAAAGCTCCAAAATAATAAAAATAATAAAGAAAAATGTTTTTTGTTTACCAATGTAACACTGATGTGATGGAGTAAAGTTTATTATCATCATCCGTCTTTTCTTCTTGTGGTTAAGTAATATATATAGGATGGGTAATTAATTGATTAAGAGAATAAGTAATTGGTAGTGTTGATATGTTGTGGATTAGTGGCAAAAGAAGTGGGATATAGTGCATAAAAAGTCTACAGGCTGTTATTTCCCAACTTCCATTGTGGTTCCTAACATGTAGGAACTAATAAAACAACCCAGTAAAAACAACAAAGGTTTGTTTATTTCAAAATTAAAATTACATTAAAACAAAAATTAAATTAATAATTAAAATAATTTCCAATAGAAAGTTCATAAAAATCATGAAAATTTCATTACAAACCGCACCAATTTGTAACGAAACTGTCTAATAATAAGTTATGATGTGTTCTATTCCCCTTAAAAAAAGAATTCAAGTTTAATAAGTTCAGATAAGGTGTAATAAGTTTAATTCTGCCTAATAAGTTCTAATAAGTTAAATCAGGTGTAATAACTAATAAGTTTCAATCAAATTCAATCAGGTCAAATTCTAATCAGATTTAATAAGATTCAATCAGGTCGATCTAATCAAGTCAATAAGTTCTAATAAGATCTAATCACGATTATAAATTTCAATCAGTTTAATAAGTTTATATAAGTACACGTCTAATAAGTTGAACAAAACGCAACCTGAAATTACAATGCAAAATCATATGTAGAAATCCAAAAGTGAAGTGTACCAACTACAACTTCACAATTATTATATATTTTACACCAAATCACTTGCACTTCCACACCAAAAATTTCCTTCCATTACAATACTTTCCACCACACACAAAAAAAAAATTAAAAAAAAATGGAGGCGCCGACTTGGGCCGCCTATACAGCTGCATGGCTACTTGCCACGGCCCTTGTACTCATCACTAAACACCTTCGCAGGCTTAAGCTTAACCTACCACCAGGCCCAAAACCATGGCCCATCATCGGGAACTTCAACCTTATTGGGCCTCTCCCACACCGCTCACTCCATGAGCTCTCCAAAAAATATGGGCCTGTAATGATGGTCAAATTCGGGTCCGTCACTGTCATAGTTGGCTCATCTGTAGAAATGGCAAAGCTTATCCTAAAAACAAACGATGTCAAATTTGCTGGGAGGCCCAAAACCGCGGCAGGGAAGTACACAACTTATAATTACTCAGATATTACATGGTCTCAGTATGGTCCATACTGGAGACAGGCTCGAAAAATGTGCTTGATGGAGCTTTTTAGCGCCAAAAGGCTTGAATCATTCGAGTACATTCGAGTCGAAGAGCTTAAATCAGTGTTAAGAGACATTTTTAAGACGAATGGTGAAACCATAGTGTTAAAAGAGCACCTTTCAAATTTGAGCCTAAATGTGATTAGTAGGATGGTTTTAGGGAAGTCCTACTTAAACAAAGGTAATAATAATGATGATGATAAACCAATCGTTACGCCGGACGAATTCAAGTTAATGCTTGATGAATTGTTCTTGTTAAATGGGGTACTCAATCTAGGTGATTGGATACCATGTATTAAGTACCTTGATGTACAAGGTTATGTGAAGAGGATGAAGATTTTGGCTGAAAAATTTGATAGGTTTATGGAGCATGTGTTGGACCAACATAATGAGAGGAGGGAAAAGGAGAAGGCTAATTGGGTGCCTAAAGATATGGTTGATGTGTTGTTACAACTTGCTGATGATTCTTCTCTTGAAGTTAAGCTTGAGAGGATTGGAGTTAAGGCATTTACTCAGGTATGTATGTCCTTTCGCCTTTTTTTTTTTTTCTTAATACCATGTTACCAAATACTAACTAGCAATCTGGCTCGGGCATTGCTCCGGGTCAAAATCTTTATTTTTGTTTTTTTTTTTTAAAATTCTTTGTCATTGATTTACTGGCCCCAAAATTATTATCAATTAAATTTATTTTTAATAATTGAAATCATCTCCTTGAATATAAGTAGGAGATGTAGACTATTGGTAAAATGTTTGCCTACATGGAGTTGGGTTGTGAGTTCAATGCTTGTTGGCACCATTTATTTTAATTTATGTTGGCTTTAAAATGGTGTGAAGAGATCATCACAAACACATGGACTAATGACATAGTACTGACTTGGTGCCTACGTGGCACAATACGATGCGAAAAGCGTCTTTTAATATATTATATATATAAATTATTGTGTGGCTAGTATAGAATTCGAATATATGATTTCATTGTTGATTGACGTTGAAGCGAGAATCACTGTTCTATACATTACTCGTTTTACTTATTTCCTTCCAATTTTACAATTATAATGAACTGCGTGTGTGTTGATGTTAATACAAGTAACTATTCTCTGGGGCAAAATATTAAATATAACAATTTGACATTATTTATTTATACTTTATGTCAAATCGTTACAGTTATTTTGTAACGAAAGTGTACATTCTTTGATGTAGGAGACAACAAATTGAAAGACAATGGTGACTTTCTTCCTAAAAACAAATAGAAAAAGAAAAAGAGAGACGTGGGGTGCATATAGTATGTCACAGAATTTTAAGTGAATGACATCATTAAATGGAGACAATAATCTATGGTAAAATGACGAATGATGATATATGCACTCTAGGAAGCACGGATACTTCAACTAAGTAGCCGTATCCGTGTCGGATACCGATACGTTACCGATACTTCATGGATACTCGATACTTCACTCTAATTTTTTACTATATTTTTTTTATTTTTTAAACCTTATTTTAGTCTTTTTTCTGTCTTTTTATTATTCTTTGAAAAGTGTTTTTATCATTTTGCTTGATTATTTGTGTCTTTACAAATATAATTCCAAGTTACATTAAAAATTTTCATAAAACTTCATATTTTTATATATTTCATGTATTATTTTATTTCTCGTACCCGTATCCTTAATTTTAAAAGCGACGTATTATGTACCCGTTTTGTGCCCATTCTCGAACCCGTACCCGTATCCATGCAACCTAGTATGCACTCCCTTAGTCCCCTATTACTGGGGAAATGATAAAGGCACAACTAAAAAGGAAGTGTATTTATTACTTTCCTAAAATGACTAATGAGTTAATGACAACTCATTCTAAATTTTCAATGTTTGGTAATATCACTTCTCATGGAAGTAGTGATGAATGGTAATTAGCTAGAGTGTGTTTGATTCAAATGCGCTCTAATGCTTATTTTCAAAGAGTTCGAATCAAATCAGGCCAGTTAAAAAATCAGATCATATCAAAAATATTAAATCAGATAAGAAAAATTATAAATATAAAAATAACTATAATAAGAAATATTAAGATGTTGAAAAATAGACCTTCCAACTTAACCACATTGAAATATTAGAGAGATAATGACTAATATATAAGTTTGGTGGTCACTCCTTATATTACCAATCTATAATCTATAATAACAATTATTAAAAGTTGCGCGAATCACTATAATTACACCACGTAAGCATTGACACAATTGTGACACATGTGCAGAAGTGCTATGTCAACATCACTTAAATTTATTCGATTAGAAAAACAAAAGAAATAATTGTAATGAGATTTAAACCTAGAACTTTTATATGAAAGTGGTAGATAGTAACCAACTCAACTATGTTTATTGGTTGATTTAAATATGCTTCTTTATAACCATATTGTTTTATCACTTAGGAAAAATAAAGAGAGAAAAAAATATATATAAAAAAATGGAAGAAGGCGATGAAGTGATAGCTCATAGTAACAAATGCTTTGCTAGCTCCAATACAATGGTTTTTTTTTCTAATTGAATTTCGACTCGTCCATAAAATTCATCTACAATCCAGCTTATAATTTTCAATTTATTTTTTTCATCATAATACCTAGATTTCTTGTTGGCGTTTTCCCATCATGTTGATATTTCATTTTAGATAGATGTAAATTGAGGGTAATTTTACTGATTCGAGCTTGTTTGGATTGTTCTTGGTGTTTCAACAGTCAACGATTATCATCCATGCCAAAGGTATATTAATTATAGCACATTTATTAGTAGTGCACTTTAAAACATGGAGTTTTAACTGCCACATGTCATGCACAAGATTGTCCATATATGTTGTTTACACCATATTATGCCATATAGGAAAAATCATATTTATTGAGTCTCAATTAAAATTTGCTTTGGTCAAGAGTCGAACCCACGACATTCATAGTGAAATGTAACCTATTAACCATCAAACCATTTTAATTTTTTTGTTTAACATTTATCATTAAAATATCATAAATATAAGTTATCAACCATCAAACCACTTTAATTTGTTGGTTAACATTTAACGTTAAAATATGATAAAGCCTTGCAAATTAGTGTAGCTAAAAAATAACACATTTCAAATAAATCTACTAATAAGTTGACAACAAAAACTATTGTCATCCTATCTCAATTCTTTAATGTTGTTCTCTTTTAATTCCAAATCTTTAATAGTTTTTTAAATTTATTATTATTTATCACACCATCATTGGCATCTATATCAATTCGCATTAGACAAAAAAAAATTACGAAGTTTATGAAAAATAACAAAATACAATTTATGATAATAATCGACCCGGGGTATTGCCCAGGCCAAAATATTAGTTAGTTTTATAATAGAACCCATCAAACTTGTGTATGGTTAGTTCTTTATTTTGGGTGCGGCCCAGACCTGTATAAACGCACTCTAAATGAAGGAAAGTAGAAAACATGAGTTTGAGGATAAGTTATTCTTTTTCTATGCCGATTTCAATGTCGTTTTCATGGTTTAATAACTTTCAAAAATATATTTGCCGAGAAGAAAAAAAATGTGATAGTGAAATTCACCTCTTCACAATTAATTTTTTAAATGAATTATATTAGTAGTGGGTTAGATACATACCCAATATGTAAATGTAGCATTGTTTATTATTGTGTCTTTTTATATATATGGTGGACACGCTGTTCCAAGTTTTCCTGTAAACTTTAAAAATTTCTTTTCACAGCCCCAACTACATATCAAACTTTATTAGTTTACAATATCGGTTAATAATTTTTGGGTTTTTCTATGTAGTGCCCCTGTGGTATAGCGTTTTCTACGATGTACCCCTCCAAAATGGGACTTCTACATGGTACCCTTGAGGAACTACTGTTCACCACGTAGTACCCCTATAAATTATTAATTACGTAATTAACACACTAAACATAATTATTAGTGCACTAACCTTTATGATTAATATAAACAACTGCTAATTATTACTATTTTTTAAAAAAATTAGTAGTTTTTGTTTTTTTTTATTTGCATTTTTTGGCAATTCTTTGATAATAATTAGTCATAATTAGTAATAATTTACAGCAAATTAGATTAATTATGACGGTTAGTGCACTAATAATCAAATTTAGATTGTTAATTACGTAATTAATAATTTAGAGGGGTACTAAGTGGTGCACAGTAGTTTCTTAGGGGTACCATGTAGAAGTCTCAATTTGAAGGGGTACATCGTAGAAAACGCTATACCACAAGGGCACTACATAGAACAACCCATAATTTTGTCTTATCTTCAAAAAATATGAATTAGGTGAAATAGTTTTCCTAACATTATATTAATTTTCAAAGGAAAAAAAAAAAGGAAACCTCCATCGTTCCAAATTTCTAGTTTTGTTGTATGATCATATAATGATATGCTTTGTATATTTAAACATATTTTCTTTGTTTCATATTTATCACAACATTTGGATCGATATCCTTGTAGAATAACAGAAATATTTACCTTCCTTCCTTATTAGTTGTTACGTATCTATTATCTATTATATAATTTAAAAATCTAAATTGATGAGAGGCCTCCAAACTCCCAGCCTCTCATTAATCTACCTTTTATGGCCATTAAAAAAAAATAATAATCTACCTTTTATTATTATTTTTTAAAAAAAAAAACTACCTAACATAATAACTACCTAACGAAAAATATAAAGGAATAAATTATTTAACTTAATCATTCAATATCAGTAAAGTTTTAGAGCCAACATAACGTAATCATCCCTCCTTACACCCTTCAACTAAAAAAATGAATAATTACATACCATCTTATTTAAATATTTTACTTAATGATATAAAATATCAAATCAAAATAAAATAAAATCACGAAGGAAACACCTTTTTCGATGGAAAATTAGGTAAAAAAATAGATTAAAAAAAATAGATAACATTTTTTAACATATGGTAATAAAACACTAGACAAATTAGCATTTCATATCCTGATCGATATAGAATTAAATTTTTATATTTAAAAATATTTTTATATATATAAAAATATTTTGTATACATATTTTTATTATAAAATAATAAAATATATACTGGCTCACTCTATATAACTACCTAACCTACAAAGGCACATCTCCTTAAAAAAACTTCAAATATAACTACCTAACCAACCCCAAAGGGCAAAGACACATCACCTCAAAAAGAAAAAAAACTTTGAAACATAACTTTCTTAACCTAAAATAAAATTCAAAAAATAAAATTAATCAAACATGTTAATTATATATCACCACAACTAATAATTGGACTTTTTTAACCGTATATATTAAGAATTTTTAAAAAAATATTATAACATTCAAACACTAGACAAATGAAGTTTTATATTTGTATATCGATATAAGACGAAATATATTTAAATATACACGGTGCATTAGCACCGATTCAGTCTAGTTTTAATTTATTGTAATTGTTCCCTTTGAATTTTTTTCTATACCTTTTTGCATGGTGAACACCGTTCACTTTTAAATAGAATAATAATGAAAGTATTACTTCAGTTCCTTATTATTTTTGCATGTATTAAATTTTTATGATCACTTAAAGGGACTAATATTCAATTTAAAAAAAAGAGCAGGAGTTAACTACTAGTTTTCCTTAATACATACGTGAGTAATATTCGACATGCAACAAAAAAAAGATAAATTAGAAATAATCTTTCAATTTTCAATAATGAAATTAATGAAATATTTTGATGAACTTAGCACATGGTGAATTGGTGATTGAGATTTATTAGAGTATTTGCAGAAGAGAGAAGAAGAAGAGAAGTACAGAGATTAATAGAACAGTAGGAATTAGGATCTTATTTCATTGATTTCAATTAATTGTCAAAGTACAAAACATCCTCGATCTTTATATAGAAGAGAAAGAATAGAAAGAATTAACTAAAATAGCCTACCAATAGATATTTTGAAGATAAAACAAATCTTCTTTTTTTGTTTTTTTGAGGCAAGATAAAACAAATCTAATAAAAAAAATACAAATTCTTATATACAACCATTTTTTGGCCAATTATTTAAAAATTGCATTTTCGTTTGATTTTTGCAAGCATACAACCATTGCCGTTTTCAGGGGTTACAAAATCTTTAGTGGGGTTACAAAGTGTTTTTTAGTAAAGAAAAGTGTCTAAGTGGGGTTACAAAATATTTTTTTGGAGTTACAAAGTGTTTTTTTGGAGTTACAGTGGGGTTACAAAGTGTTTTTGGGCTTACAAAGCGTTTTTTGGGTAACAAAGTGTTTAAGTGGGGTTACAAAGTGTTATTACAAATATTTAGGTGGCGTTACAAAGTTTTTTTTTGTTACAAAGTGTTTAGTGGGGTTACAAAGTGCTTTTTTTTTAGTTACAATGGGGTCACAAAATGTTTATGTGGGGTTACAAAGTGTTTTTAGGGTTACAAGTATTTAAGTGGGATTACAAAGTTTTTTAGGGTTACAAGTATTTAAGTGGTGTTACAAAGTGGGGTTACAAAGGTTTTTTTTGGGTTACCAAGTGTTTAAGTGGGGTTACAAGTGTAAGTGGGGTTTACAAAGTTTTTTTTTTACATTACAAAGTGTTTAAATGGGGTTACGAAGTGTGGTTACAAAGTGCTTTTTGGGTTTAGAAAGTGTTTAAATGGGGTTAGAAAGTGTTTAAGTGGGATTAAAAAGTTATGGTTACAAACTATTTAAGTGGGGTTACAAAGTCTTCTTAACCCTTACCAAAATTAACTTTGTAACCCCTCTGTTTGTCAGCGCGCCACACCATTTAGTAATGGTAAAACTTGCTGGTAAAAAAATGTTGAGTTACTAAATTCCACCTATCTAATTGTAAATTTGTAATTGTGGGATTTTCAGTTTTTCATGCTGTCTTTATGAATTACGATAGCAAATATTTTTCAATGATAATTGATAAGCTAAGCAAACCTTGGATTCAACTATACAAGAAAAATGTAATACCCAAAACGTAATACCAGAGAACCAAAGTACTCCATCATTTTTGAAAAAAAAGAAGAAGATAAATATCATTGCTTAGGTCTTTGATGAGACCATTTCACAATGGTGTGACCAAGTCTTTCCGAGAAAAGTTATGAAACAATATGTAAAAATTATTGAAAATATATTTAAAAAAAACTATCAAGTTGTTTTTTACATATATATAACTATTTATATTATTTTTGTAACGTTTGACCGTCTCACCAGATAATTTGTACATATAATATAGGGGTTTGGCCTTTTTTTTCATTTATGCATTTAGTTTAAACTTTAAAAACTAAATCATTAGCTGGGGATTCTTGAATCCACCAATTGCCTTGTGGTTTATTTTACAAGTCATCATTTTCAAATTGAGTGAAATTAAAATAATACTCCTAAAAAAATACATAAATAAAAACGGGAGGGAAAAAAAAAAAAGAAGAGTCCACAAGTTGTTTGCAGTTTATTTTACAAGTAATTTACATATTATAATTTAATGAAATTAGAATACTGATAATAATAAGAAGAAGAAAATTTGTAGGATATAATAGCGGGAGGAACAGAGAGTTCAGCAGTAACAGTTGAGTGGGCAATCAGTGAAGTGATAAAAAGGCCGGACATCATAGAAAAGGCCATTGAAGAATTAGATCGTGTCATAGGAAAGGAAAGATGGGTAGAAGAAAAAGATATACAAAACTTGCCCTACATTCGCGCAATTACAAAAGAAACAATGAGACTACACCCTGTTGCCCCTATGTTGGTGCCTCGAATGGCACGTGAGCATGTCACACTTGAAGGTTACGATATTCCGAAGGGTGCCATTATCTTTGTGAACACTTTCACCATTCAACAAGATCCGAACGTGTATGTCCAGCCTGAACTTTTCCAGCCAGAAAGATTTATGAATAGTAATGTGGACGTCAAAGGCCATGATTTTGAGTTGTTGCCTTTTGGATCCGGAAGAAGGATGTGTCCTGGATATAATCTTGGCTTGAAGGTTATTGAATCAAGTTTGGCTAATCTTCTTCACGGCTTTAAATGGAATCTGCCTGATCACATGAAGCCTGAAAACTTAGATATGGAAGAGATTTTTGGTTTATCTAACCCTAGAAAGATTCCTCTTAAGGTTTTTGGTATGCCTAGACTTCCTCCTCATATGTATAATATGTGATGTTGTCCTTTGCTTAAAAGACATATTTTTAAAGTAATTTGGTGTGCCATTTTTTAAAATTATTTTTCCTCTGAAAAAATAATTATCAAAACCGTACCCCATGCTTAGTGTTTTGGATTGGCTTTTTTGTAATAAGTAGTAGTTTAAATTTCAACAAAATAAAAATATTTGTTACGCACTTAGCTAACAATATTCTTGAGTTACAATAGATATTTGCAATTATCAAGGGGTTCAACTTGTTTTTGTATGCAGTTTGACACGAACATATAATTACCAAATCGGGTGAGTTGTTCAATTGTATTCTTAGAGAAAGCATAAAAAAATGGAGAGGAAAAGAATGAAGGCTCAAAGGTTTCATGATAGATTTTTTATTTTCTAAAAAAATGTGATGTGTTCATGTTTAGGTCAAGCAAAAAATGGAGAAAAAAAAATGATAAAACTTTATCATCTATCAAATGAGATTTTAATGATTAATAATCCTCAAAGTCAAGGTCAAGCAAAAAAATTAAAGAACAACAACACATACATAGGAGTTAAATTAATCTGTATTATATTATCATATTATGCGCTTGATCTACCGATTCATTCACTATATTTTATTTATATTTTTTTTGGATACACTAATTATATAAACCCCTACCACTATAGAGTTTAGATCAAGTCATTTTCCAATTACAAGGAGTACTTAGCTTCCACACAAATAACCCAAATTTTTTTTTTCTTTCAATACAACAAAAATCCAATCATTAGCCAATTCAATAATGGAGGCACCAGCTTGGGCTGCCTACACAGTTGCATGTCTTATTCCAATAGCCCTTTTACTCCTTACCAACCACCTTCTTAGCCATAAGCCCAACCTTCCACCAGGCTCAAAACCATGGCCCACCATCGGTAACTTCAATCTTATTGGGCCTCTTCCCCATCGCTCAATTCAAGAACTCCCCAAAAAATATGGGCCTATAATGATGTTCAAATTTGGGTCAATCCCAGTAGTAGTGGGCTCATCTGTGGAAATGGCAAAATCCGTCCTAAAAACTTGTGATAAGAGCTTTGCTAATAAGCCTAGATTGGAAGCTGGGAAGTACACAACGTATAATTATTCAGATATAGCATGGTCTCAGTACGGTCCATATTTGAGACAAGCACGAAAAATATGCTCAATGGAGCTTTTTAGCGTGAAAAGGCTTGAATCGTTACAGTACATTAGAGTGGAAGAGCTTAAATTCATGTTAAGAGACATTTTTAACGCGAATGGAGAAACCATAACTTTAAAAGAACACCTCTCAAACTTAAGCCTAAATGTGATTAGTAGGATGGTGTTAGGGAAGAAGTACTTAGATGAAGGTAATAATAATGAAGAAGATGATCATGGATAATGACGATGATGATGACATGGATGATGGATTATAATAATAATAATAATAATAATAATAATAATAAATGGTCATGAACTTATGTTAACAATCAAAATGATGATGGATGATAATGAATTGACGATGATAACAATATTGATTGCAATTAGCAATAACAACATGGATGAAAAAAATATTATCCTTAATTTAATTATATTTTATTTTTTCTTATTTTTTTTAAAAAAATATGTTTAATTTAATTTATTAAGTTTTAATTAAATTAAATTAATTTTAAAAAATTACATCATTTTTTTGTCAACTTAGAGAAACCATGTAAATAAGTTCAGTCAAAAAACGAATTTGGTTGTAAACAGGTAAACAACTTTGATCACAAGGTTAGTTCAAAGCAGGTTCGGTGAAAAACATGTTCAGTACAATACGGTTTCAGTCAAAATCGGTCTGTCAAAACCGGTTTTTGGCAGGTCAAAAACAGGTTCGGTAACGGTCGGTCTTGGTATAATAAAAACAGGTCAGAAACAGTTTCAGTTTTAAACGGGTTCGGTACTGGTCGGTTTTGATATGCGTAAAAGCGGTCGGAAAACGGTTTCGGTATAATTCGAGTTTGGTAGCGGTCGGTATTTGGTCAAAAACAAGTTCGGTATCGGTCAATCAAACAGGTTTCTGACCATTTTTACACCCCTACTAATAGTTGCTCCTTTGTAACACCCTTGATTAAAAAAAAATATGATTTTTTCTCAGTTATACCCATGAGGTAATGTGATTTTCAAGCTATAGCCACAAATTTTGAAAACTTTATGTTATATTCACGACGTTTTTAAAAATTCTTAACTATAGCCAACAAACATAATTATAGCTAACACCGTTAAGTCGTTAACAACAAACTAACATTAATTTGTAAATATTTATTAAAAAAGAAAAACAAAATTAAATAAAAACAACAACCCCTTCATCTCTCTCATATCTCTCTTCATCATCATCAAATTCATAGTCATCATCATCACAAAATTCACCACCACAACACCTTTGAAACCACTTCCACTACCACACACCTCAAGCAACAACCACTGCCAAACCATAGCCAATGACATAAAACCCACAACCATAACCACCGCATCGCCATAAAACCAGAACCATAGCCACCACCATAACAACAAGAACCATTGCCATTACAAAAAAACCAATGCCTTAAATCAAAGCTCCAATTGAAACCCCAAAACGTGGAAAAAAAAAAAGATCAACCTAAAAAAATCAATTTCCACCACCAAATTACCAAATCAACCTAAAATCAAATTCGACCCACCACCACTCCAAATCAAGCCTAATTCGAGCCACCGCCACTCCAAATCGAGCCACCACAAGCCAAAATTTAGTTATCCTACCCCAAAATCAAGCCATCCTTTGGTGATGATGATGGTGATAATGATGATGATGATGAAGGGGATGAGAGAGAGCGTGAGAAGGAGTGGTTAGAGAAATGAGCTGAGGTGTGTGTTATATTTTTATTTTTAATTTTTGTTTTGTTTTGTTTTTCTTTTCTTATTTTTTTTTTTTTTTTGCAAAGTAAACATTGCTAATGTTTGTTACCTATGTTTATGTTTGTTAGCTAAAGTTAAGAATTTTTAAAAACCTCATTGGTATAACAGAGAATTTTTAAAATTCGTGGCTACAGCTGGGATATCCCAATACCTCATGGGTATAATTGAGAAAAAAAACTAGTGTATGAAGGGTTAATTATTTTTGCAATTAGGGTAAGCCTGATCAATGGAGCAGGTTAGGGTCGGGTCGAATTTTTAACGGGCCGACCCAGGCCGGGGCATGCAGGTTTTTCAATGGACCGGGTTGGGTAAGACTCATATGTATGACCAGTGAAAAGTGATGGACCTAGGATTTTTATCTGGGGGGACAAATTATTAGTGTTCAACAATTTGATAAAAATGTTTCGAAATTTTAACAAATTTAAAGCGATTCTCTCTAAAAAATTTCATAAACCGCCTTATTGTTCCTCCTAAATTATTTTTTTATTATTATATCCTTGTTTGGTTTTGTAATTGTTAACAATCAATTACAAAATAAGACAAATCTTCTAAATAATTCATTTAATCTGTACGTATCCTATAATCATTAAGTTATTATTGGTTCCTTGAAAATATTATAGACTATTACTTTTCATTTTATTGGTTTAACTGTAATTATTAGAGGGTAAGAGGGTTAGGTTAGTTAAATTAGTTAAATTAGTTGCTTAATTCTATTTAGTTAGCTTTCCCTCTTTCTCTTTTCCTTATTTTCGTTTTCTCTGTTCTCTCTCTATAAATAAGGGGGTTTTGTTCCTTCTTCATGTAAGACTCTCTTGTGCATTTTCTTTAATTGCAATATCATATTATTCACTTTCCATATGGTATCAGAGCCCAATTCTTTGTGAATTGAGGTTTTTCGTTCTTCTCTTCTTCAATTATTTTTTCTTGAGTTGTAATGACCCGAAATTTTGGGCCAGAAAATTTCGCGGTTATTAATGTTGTTTATGTATTCTAAGTCCAAGAGGCCCAATTAAATTTGGACTGTTTTACTTTATTTTCACTCTTTTAACTCAATTGGGCCAATGACCCAATCTCTCCCTTGCCTTTTTAAGCTTAGCCGGTCCTCCTCTCCTTTTTGGGCCAAGTATTATTCTTTTTAGGATTTAATTTGATTAATTAATTAAGTTAATTTAATTAAATTATATTTTAAATTCCTAAACTAATTCAAACCTAGCCCAAACTATCCAATTGCTAGGTCCATTAATCCCCTCCAATCCCTCCTAATACACGGCTGCCCTAGGGTTTTTCTAGGGTTTGTTTTTGTGCCTTCCTCTATATATACATGCTTAGTAACCTTTTGTTCCTAATTTTTGCTAAAGCTTTGAACTCCAAAAAAATTATATTCTCCTCCTTTCCTCTCAAATAGCCGACTAAATTCACCAAAGTGTGAATATTTTTACCTTGGATAATTTAAGCGTTTAAAGGTAACTATGCTATTTCGTTTAATTTCGGTACAAGTTAATCACATAGTTAATTAGGATTAAAACATGAAAATTGTTAGGAATTAGTGTCATGATCACCTAGAAAATTTCGAATCATATGATAGGATATTATGTAATTTTTATTGATGATAATATGTAATCTTTATGAATTATTATGAAATTTTCTTGATTATTTTATGTAGTTTCTTGAAATCTTTAATTGTTGAATAATTACTTGTATGAATTTATTTATTTATCAAATCTTGTTATTTCTTGATGAATTCTTCGTGGCAGTTTCTTTACTGTTTGATTATGAATCATGATTTATTTCGTGGCAAAATTCGTCCTTTTATTGCTTATAATAATTTAATATTCCAAACCGGTAAAACTGTCTAGATTTGGTTTACAAATTTATTAAGATACTTAATCAATTCGGATGGCTACGAAATTTTAGGTGGAAGTCATTAATAGTGTTTTACAGATTGTGTAAAATTTTCGTAATTTTTAAAGATCGTTTGATATGGCAGAAAAATCTGAAACTGAATTCAGCCTAATCTGATTTGTTAGTTATAAAATTCCTTAAAAATAGTAAAAGATGTTATTTTTGGACGAAATTTATGCACGTTAAACCATGAACCTACATCTAGCTCCCATCAAAATTTCCAGATTAATCGAGACCTTTTAATGGTGGTTCTTAATTTAATACTTTAAAATCAGATTGTGTAAAATATGGTGTTTTTAAGGATAATTTTAATGTTTATTATAAAGTTCGCTATGATTTATTGGTTATTGAATTTAATTAATTAAAGACGTAATTTTTGGTATTGTTGTCCATGATTTTCGAGTGGTATAAAATATGAAAGGTAGAATTTTTATCATGTTTTGTGCAATTTTTGGTGATAATTATTAATTATTCGAATTATTGTTAATTGAACTGATTTTGTAATTATTATGTTGATGAATTTATCTAATTAGTAAACTAACCCTAAAATGTCGAGTAGGTTAGTTATTGTTGACCAATTTTTAGTTTAATTATTTTGGCTTATAATAATATTGGAACAATTTTGGGAATTAGTATTATTATTATAACTATTAATATTTATAATTAGGGATAAGTTATAATATGAAAGGGTAATAATAATACGATTAAAGGACTTAGTTATTTTGGACAATAAGTTGTATTTATTATTTTTATAAGGAAGTCAGTAGGGATAAGTTACAATAAGGAATTAAAGATAATAAGATATTATAGGGAAGGAAAGGAAACAGAGTAAAAGGGTAATTATTTGTTTCGATTTCTGGCTAGGAAAGACTTGGTATTTAAGGTGGCCAATATACGTGTCGCACCTCTCTTTCCTGGGACTTCGAACATTTATTCCCGATTACGGTCACCTAGTACTTCTAGTTATAAGAAAGATAATAAGTAAAGATCGCCCCTGCGATGACGCAAAGGTCATCAATCGGGTTAATAAAATAGGACGCCCTTTTTGATGATACACGAGTCATCAGATCGGGTTAAGTCAATGCCACTGCCCCATGGGATGGATACACGAGTTCACCCGGGCAGTTCTGGGTCTTAAAATATGTAGTCTTCTAAGTAGTAGTACACGAGCTGCTATTTGGGAGTTATGGCCATAGCTTAGGCTTAGTGGTGCACACGGGATCCACTACGGGCTGAATACACGAGTTCACCTCGGCATGTTTTAGGAAAGTTGTGGTGCACACGGAATCCACAACGAGCTATAATGACCGGTCCGTTAAGAAATAAGGATGAATGATATGATATGATATGATTACAAAGTTAAGATGGACGAAATGATATGATTACGAAGTTAAGATAATATAAGGTTCAATATGATAATTAAGGTATAAGATTGTACATAGTATAAGTTCAGTATTAGACGTAATGTATTATGATTGGTATAAGTCTTCCGCTGTGTTTGTCTGTATATGTATAACTCTGGAATGTATGTATGTATAAATGTATTTCGTATGTATGCTTGTATTGTATACGTATTTTGTACGTATCTCTAACCGTATTTTGCAGGTATGGTTATATGTATTGTATACGTACTTTTATACGTATTGTGTATGTATTTTTAACCGTATTTTGCAGGTATTATTATATGTATTGTATACGTATTTTTATACGTATTTTTGTACGTATTTGTATACGTACCCGGTATGTACTTGTGTATGAAATGTTATTTTACATGTATTTTCGTGTGTTATCCTATGTTATTATGTGTTTAGCGGTCCCTTACTTAAACGGGACAGCCTAGTTACTCGCCACTGACGGTGGACCCCCCCCTTAGTTTCAGGTGGCGATGCAGCTGCGTAGTCGGGCTTCCGCTGGTTGGGCTTTGTTGAGGCAGAGTTCTAGTTTCACCTTAGTATTTCTTTTCTAGAGTTTCAATAAGACAATATTACATTATTTCTTTTATTATCCCAGCATGTTGGGAAAACATTTTAGTTTATGTAATTCTTTAAGTATTCTACCTTTATTGACTTTTGGGATTAATTTCAGACTTTTAAGTTAATAAAAGATGATCATATTCTAAATATATAATTAATGTTTAATTTAATGCTTAAGTAATGATCCGCAAGTCGTTTTCCTTCGTCAAACGACAGCTTAAAAAGTCGGGTCGTTACATGAGTGGAAGAGAGCATTCGAAATCTTGCATGCAAAATTAGTTTGTGTAATTGGTATTTGCAATTAAGAAGAATCAAGTGGTTGATTGAGTTTCTTTCAAGCTTACTGGGAGTTCTTGATTTCTACTGCTCAAGCATTAATGGCGGCGGTGACTGATTCGATGGATTCAGAGGTGAACAACACTCAAAATGGAGGTACAATTGATCCCTATTTCATTGCAAATTCTGACAGTGTTACTGCATCCTTAACTGTAGTTTTATTCAATGGAAATAATTTCTTTAGATGGAGTAAGAATATACGTCGTGCTTTAGGTGCTAAAAATAAGAGTGGTTTCATAGATGGAACAATTAAACCAAAAGAATACACTGATAAAGATTACTCAAAATGGAAACGTGCTGATTTTATGGTAAGTAGCTGGATTATGAGTTCTATGGTGAGTGAGATATCATATGATTTTCAATACATAGAAAATGCCCTTCAATTGTGGAATGATGTGAATGAGAGATTTCGTGAGGCCAATGGTCCATTAATTTTCCAATTAAAGAAAGAACTAGGAAACTTAAAACAAGAAAACATGACTGTAATGGCTTATTATAGCAAGATGAAAAGATTATGGGAGGATCTTCAAGATTTAAGGGCTATACCTGAATGTACTTGTGGGGATATGAGTGCTTGCAAATGTGAATTTATTAAGAAAACTAATGAGTTAGATCAGGAGGATAGGCTGATGCAATTTTTGTTGGGTCTTAATAGCAATTATGAAAATACTGTGACAAATATTTTGTCAATGGAACCTATGCCTACATTGAACAAAGCTGTTGGGATTGTTCAAAAGGTAGGAAAATAGAAGGAGGTTACTTCTGTGCAAGAAAGTGCTCCTGAGGGTAGTGCCTTACTCACTCAAAAGACACAGCAGAATGTTGATAATCAAGCATTTGTTGTGCAAAGGTTTCACAAAGGCAATTAGTATGGAAGGGGAGTTGCTTTTGGCAAGAAAGATTGGAGAAAAGAAAGAGTGGATAGGTTCTGTACAGTTTGTAGAGCAAAAGGTCACCTAGCTGAGCAGTGTTTTAAAGTGATAGGTTATCCAGAATGGTCCACTTCCTTGAAGAATAAGAGAGCTAATGGAAAGGCTAATATATATCAATAATAATATCAATCTTGGGAGCAATAACAGATACAGAATGGCAGCAAATGTTTCATATGGGCCTAATATATCCTATGGACATCAAGAAGTAGATTCACCATTTGATGAAAAAACAGTTGTCCCTGCTAATATGGTGTCATCCATATGTCAAGAAGTCATTAAAGCTTTCAAGAGTAAAGATGATGATCCAAATGTGAATAATATCAATCAATCTAGCTCATCATTTGCAGGTACTGTTGCTTACTCATTTAATTGCAATTTAATTACTAAACTGAATAATATTGTATGGATTGTGGATTCTGGTGCCAGTGACCATATGGTCTTTGATAAAAATGTTTTGATCAACAAGACAAGATTAAATAAAAGTATTAGGGTTGGCTTACCTGATGGCTCATTTAAAAATATTGAATGGTTTGGAAGTGTTAGATTAACTAAAGATCTGATTATTCATGGAGTTTTGTTAGTTGAAAGCTTTAAACATAATCTTTTATCAGTTGGAAAATTGGTTAGTCAATCTGATCTAAAAGTCATATTTACTGAGAACAAATGTGTGTTTCAGGACCATTCTAACAAAGTTGTGGCAGAGGGTTCTAAACTTCATGATCTATACTGTCTAAGAGGGTTTCAGGACAGAAATTCTTTGTTTGAGGAAAAACAAGCTGGAAGTTTAGCTAAATGTATCACAGTTCTTAGAACTGATTGGAATAAGTCATGTGTTGTTAATACTAGTACTACTGATAAAGAAAAACAAAATAGTAAGGATTCTTGTAATAAAACTATGGATTTTAAACTGCTTCATTCAAGATTAGGACATCCCTCATTATCTAAAATGGGATACATACAAGGATGTATAACTACTAATAAACATGTATTTGATTGTGATATATGTCAAAGTGCAAAATGTCATAGATTGGCTTTCAAGAAAAGTCATAATAAAGCAAATTCTATATTTGAGCTCATACACATTGATCTTTAGGGACCCTATAGAATAGTTGCCTTGAATGGGGCCAAATATTTTTTGACTATTGTTGATGACTGTAGTAGAGTCACTTGGACTTTTTTATTGAATAACAAATTGCAAGTGCCTAAAACTATTGCTAATTTTCTGTCATATGTTGAAACACAATTTCAAAAGAAAATTAAAATCATCAGATCAGATAATGGAACAGAAATAATCCAAGAACAATGTATTAATTTGTTTAATTATAAGGGAATTATACATCAGAAAAGTGTTGTAGGAGTTCCTCAACAAAATGGAAGAGTTGAAAGAAAACATAGACATTTGTTAGAAGTGTCTAGAGCTATAAGATTTCAAGCTAATTTGCCTAAAAAGTTTTGGGGAGAATGTGTGTTAACTGCCACCTACTTGATTAATAAAATGCCTACCAAAATTTTGAAATGGAAAACTCCTTATGAGGTTTTGTTAAATAAGGTCCCTAGCTATGAAAAGTTGAGAGTAGTTGGTGCCTGTGTTATGCTTTTAATACAGACAAAAACAAAGACAAGTTTGATTCTAGAGCAAGAAAATGTGTCTTTGTTGGTTATCCTTATGCTCAAAAGGCTTTCAAATTATATGACTTGGAAAAACATACTATTTTCACTTCAAGGGATGTTGTTTTTAATGAAAATGTTTTCCCATTTAATAAATTGCCTAGTAATAGCAAATCTGTTCCCAAAAGTGATCCAGTTATGGTCTCTTTTGGAACAGAACCTGAACATTCTGATCTAAAACAGAATAGTTCTGCTACTGCAAGTGAAAGTCAGAACCATAATATTCACGATGTCTAAGAAACACAAGACATTAATGAGAATTCTTCTGAAACAGAACAAAATGATTTTCCTGACTCAACAAAGTGGTTATTTGAAAATACCATTTCTTCCTCTTCACTACTTGATTCCCCACTTACTAACAACTCTAATCCAGATAATCACATTAATACTACTATTCCTAATGCTAGAACTACTAATAGAACTGTTCAGAAACCTTCAAAATATGATGAATACATTGGCACTTATACTCCTCATAGAAATCAGCCTCAATCTTCTAAATCCCAATCTTTTGCAGTTAATACTATGAGTATTATAGAACCTCAAAGGTATAGTCAAGCCTCTAAATATCATCAATGGGTGGAAGCTATGAATAAGGAAATAAAAGCCCTAGAAGACAATCAAACTTGGACTATTACAGATCTGCCTGAAAATAAAAGAGCTATTGGCTCTAAGTGGATTTTTAAAACCAAACTTAATCCTGATGGGACCTTGGAAAGGTATAAAGCTAGGCTTGTTGCTACTGGATATCAACAAATTGAAGGACAAGATTTTTCTCAAACTTTTTCTCCAGTTGCAAAACTAGCTACAATTAGGATGGTTATTGCCCTAGCTACAGTTAAAAGATGGCCTATTTGTCAACTAGATGTTAATAATGCCTTTTTGCATGGATATTTGGATGAGAAAGTTTATATGCTACCACCCTCAGGATATACTAAAGCCAAACCTGGTCAAGTGTGTAAGTTACACAAGTCTTTATATGGCCTTAAACAGACCCCTAGGCAATGGAATAAGGAATCAAAAAGGTTTTTAGTTCAACTTGGCTTTAGTCAATCTAAACAGGATTACTCCTTGTTCACTAGGACTTTGGATAATGAGTTTCTAATACTTACTGTTTATGTGGATGATATATTAATTACTGGATCCTCTCTTACTCAAATTGACAAAGTTAAACATGCTCTTGATCACACATTTACTATTAAAGATCTTGGTCAAATGCATTATTTTTTAGGCATTGAGGTTCAAATAACTAAAGAACGCACTTATTTATCTTAAAGAAAATTTATTCAAGATATTTTGTATGATGCTGGCATGTCTAATTGTGATTCTGTTTGTTCTCCTTTGCCTTCTGGCTTGAAATTGAGCACTGATACTGGAGAAATTTTGGAGCAACCTGAGATATTCAGAAGAATTGTTGGAACTTGGAAGGTTGTTATACCTTGGCTTCACAAGACCAGACCTCTCTCATGCTGTGCAACATCTAAGCCAATTCATGCACCAGCCTCGAGCTCCTCATTTAAGAGCTGCATTACATGTACTCAAATACCTCAAAGGCACTCTTACATATGGCTTATTCTACAATGCCAACTCTAACCTACAAATGACAGCCTACAGTGATGCCAATTGGGCTACTTGTCAGTTCTCCAGCAGATCTCTAAGCACATATGCTGTGCTTCTAGGAACTAATCTCATATCATGGAAAACAAAGAAGCAATCAACTGTAAGTCTTCCACAGAAGCAGAATACAGAAGCTTATCTGCTGCTGCAAGTGAAATTTCTTGGGTTGAAGGTATCTTACAAGACTTAAACATCATCACTCAACTTCCTATTAAATTAATGTGTGACAACACCTCTGCTGAACACCTAGCCAACAACCCTATGTTTCATGAAAAGTCCAAACTTTTGAAGAGGGATATGCACTACCTTCGTGAGCAAGTAGAAGCAGGATTCATCAAAGTTCAATATGTTACTTCTTCAAATCAGTTGGCAGACTTGCTAACTAAACCTCTGCCCTCTAAGCAACATTTTGATCTTTGCTTCAAGCTTGGACTTACTATGTGTCCAGCTTGAGGAGGGGGTATTAGAGGGTAAGAGGGTTAGGTTAGTTAAGTTAGTTAAATTAGTTGCTTAATTCTATTTAGTTAGCTTTCCCTCTTTCTCTTTTCCTTATTTTCGTTTTCTCTATTCTCTCTCTATAAATAAGGGGGTTTTGTTCCTTCTTCATGTAAGACTCTCTTGTGCATTTCCCTTAATTGCAATATCATATTATTCACTTTCCATAGTAATTAACTACATTTTTTATTAAGGGAACAATCTAATAATTTAGAAAGCCGATCAATGCTCGGTGATTATCTAGTTTGATAAATTCTTGAAATATTATATAACATTATGACATTTTATTTTCCTTATCTTTGAAATAAAGAACGTAAGGAGCTGAGGAAGGCTTAAACTTGGGACCAATAAAGAAAGATTTACCTTGGAGTTTTTGGAACTACAAACCACTACGCCAAGTTTGTTAACTTGTTCTAAAAAAACCACTTAATTTTTTCGGGTATGACTCGGTCCGACCCAGCCTGATTTTTCAAGAAAATTACAAGGCATAAATAAATAAATAAATAAATATATATATATATATATATATATATATATTTAATGGGTTGGGTTAGGATCTTACATGGACCTCCATCTTATTGAACAGTCGTAAATTAGGGTAGTTTTTATTCCATTATACACTAAAAAATACAAAATTAAAAGTAACCCTAAATTCGCCACTAGTTACCCTTTTGTAACAACCTTGATTTTTATTTAAATTATTTTTTGAATAAAAGGATAACTATTTGTGCAATTAGGGTAACTTTTACTCTATTGTACATTAAAATATAGAAAATTTTGCCACTGACCACCTAATAAGTACCAAAAGTTGTGAACAATTACCATAATTTTTTTTATTAAATTTAACTACCAATTAAGTGCCAAAAAGTTGCAAACCACCACCCATTTTTAACACCGTTAACTTAAATCAAAATTAAACCTTAATTAAACCACTTAAATCTTAATTAAACCTTAATTAATCTTAATTAACACTTTTTATTAAAAAAATAGAAAAATAAAAAGAAAATCTGGAAAATCTGGGGGAGGGGGAGGGGTGGTTGAGGATTTTTTTTTTTTCTGATTTTCCAGATTTGTTTTCTTTTTTTTTTTAAAATAAAAAGTGTTAATTAAGATTAATTAAAGTTTAATTAAGACTTAGGTGGTTTAATTAAGGTTTAATTGTGATTTAAGTTAACGGTGTTAAAAATGGGTGGTGGTTTACAACTTTTTGGCACTTAATTGGTAGTTAAATTTAATAAAAAAAAATTATGGTAGTTGTTTACAATTTTTGGTACTTATTAGGTGGTTAGTGGCAAAATTTTCTAAAATATATTTCCTCGGTAACATAATAATTGCAATAATTTGACATTTTTTATATACTTTATGTCAAATCATTACAATTAATATGTTAAGGTGTAATTACTAATTTTTATATTTAGAAAAAACTTATTGAAATAATGAAATGGGCGTTATATCATATATGGACAATCATATGGTATTCCCTCGGTCTCCCTTTGTCTTATTCTAAGACAAAACTCAAGTGGGCACTTGGCACAATTTTATTGGAAGTTTACAACCTCAGCATTATTAACTTTTTTGTTTTATTAATTAGAAAAATGTTGATATTTTTATTTAAAATTATTAGCTTATTACCTAATTGGGCCTCTCCCAATCCCACACAGACTGCTCGAATTGAGTTTAAAAAGATAACTGGTTGGCTTGGTTGCTATTGTTTTATTTTTTTATATATTTTTTTTAATTTTTTTAAGGAGTGGTTGACTGGTTGCTATTGTTACTACTTCTTTCGTTCCAAAAAAAACGCAACAGTGTAATTGTCCCCACTTTTATTTTTTTTAAGGAGTGGTTGACTGGTTGCTCTCTCACAACTCCTTTAATTGTCCCCACTTTTCTCTCCATTTATTTTAATCAACTACCCATCACTTTTTCTAATTACCCACAACAACAAAATGGCTAGGAGTCCGTGCCAGGACAATTATTGCATTTTTTTTGGAACGGAGGTAGTATATATTAACTAGTTTCCGTTCTAAAAAATAAAATAAAATGGTGTTCGATGTTTATTATACTCTGTAATTATTTTCTTTTTGATGTTTTGGATCTAAAATATGTTTTGTACGAGTATACATTAGATGTACACTAAATCGGTGCATGATGGACAAAAATTTACTCTGTAACTCATAGAACTTACCATTTGGTAAAATCATACTTTATCCGCTCCATATTAATCCCAACATTCACTTTTTCACGCTTGCTAATGTATAATTTGTATACATAATATCTCTGGATATGTTTTACCAAAAATATAAGAATTAGATTACAATAAAGTACACATTGAGCAGATTCTAAAAAGATCTCACATGACTAGATTTGTTTAAATGATAAAGCACAAAATTTTGTTATATATATGATTTATTATGAATAGTGTCCAAGTTGCAAACATTGCAATTAAATTAAATAGAAGCTGAGGAAATCCAAAATGAATAATAATCTAATCGAGGGATAACTTTTACTGTTTTGAAGGCAACTTCTGTAAGGGAAATGGGCCAAATAGAGATGGGCAAAGCCCTTAAATAGTACTCCCCTGTCTCTTTTTATATATGCAACATTTACTTTTTTATATCTACTAACACATAACTTTAAATAAAAATTTCGCCATGATGTTAGCATCTCTAATCGCTACAAGCTCGATTTGTTACAAATTTGCAAATGGAAATTAGGTGTCAAAATCTAATGATAAGAAATGGATGGAAAGAAATGGAAAGCATCTTGATTCCCGTTAATTATTGTGTGTAATGATTAGACATTTTTCCTCTCTACTAAATATTACATCGTTGCACATAATAATTAATGGAGGTTTGTACGAACAATGAATATTGTGCATCTATGTGGAGAGATGGTTAGACCTTGACCCACTTACACAAAACATTTGAGCCAATTAAATTGAAGGTATTTAATGTATTATTTTTTGCTTGGGAGGGAAAGTGTTTTAGTTTGGGAGGGAATTTTGCCTCCAAAAAAATTTCAATGAGGAGGGAATTTTGCCTCTATTTTCTACCTCCATTTTTTCCCTCCTAAATTTTTACACAATAATTCATATTAAAATTAATATTACTAACTTTTTTTTTTATTTTTACACTAATATAGTTGGATTAAAAACTTAGAAATAATTAGTAGTTAGATTTTTTACGATTCAAAGTTATTTTGTAATCATCGTTCTCGGAGAACAAATTTCCGGCAACCATTATCGACGGCCTTTTCCGGTGATCAATACCGACGACCTTATCCGGCGACCACTATCAAGGACCTTTTCCGGCGAGCCTCTCTTCAATCGTCTATATAATTACGTAAGTAATTGTTTTCTATTTCCAAAAAATTGTGATTTTATTTAAATTTCCATGTTATTCTTGTAAAAAAAAATCATCCAACAAATCAATTATAATATTCAGTTTAATGTAATCTTATTTTGATGTGAAATAATTCAACAATTATTTCCATGTAATGTTATTGTAATGCTCTTTATTAATATCATAAATATATTTTGTGTATTTCTGGTTGATATTGTTATTGGTAATTTCTTTTAGGAGAATCTGTGATGTTATTTCTGTGTTTTTTTGTGTTTGTGGCTGTTCATCTTCCATAGTGGCAGCAATTGATGTCGCATGTATTGTTTTTTTTTTTAAGTTTTAAGGTGTAATCGATGTTTATGGTAGGATGCTATTTGTATTTAAAGGATCAAACCATATTTTAGTGGAATCATATGAAACAATAGTTTTTGTGAAACATATAAACTTTAGTTTATAGGTTAAATTATTAGGATCATTTTTATAATTTAGAGGATCTATCCATTCATGTTCAAACATTTTAAGAATTTGTTGTCATGTTTTAATATTTGTATGAATGTGTTTGCAGGGTATTGACGATACACTTGAGGACTCAATAGATTGTTTAAATGGAAGGAATAGATTTAAATGATTTCCCGCCATGTATTGACGATACACTTGAGGACTCAATAGAGTGGAATGATGGAGAAGGAATTGTTGAGCCTGAGACATCGATGGCTCAAGACAATTCAAATCACAATGATATTATGCATTATAGTCACTTTATGAGACCCGACCCAAAACAGTCCGTCACGCCCACCCACACATTTTTATTTTGGGCAACCCAAACTCGCTCATTATTAATAATACTATGCTTACAGATTATTGAGGATAATATAAATTGTTTTATCAAGTTTATTCAGCTCAGATAATTTCGCTTTCGGAGCATTCAATAAGTGTTTAGAGCTAGTTGCAACTATGTCTATTGTTCGATGTGGACAATGCTCTAATTATCTAGATTCGAGTTAGATTAATTTTAAACCGAGATTATTATTACATAAGCCAATGTCGGAAAAATAATATATCGGTTTAACTTGAACCGAATCACCTTCCCTTGTCAGTTTAGGTTTAACCAGTTCTAATAAGTTTTATTCATATCTACCCACAATTGAAATATTCAATACAGTTAAAATCATTTTTATTAGGTTACGAACGGTTGTTATCACCTCAATTAAAATAGTTTATTAATGTGTATATAACCATTATAATGTGTACATGTAAATCATTTCTCCTCGATTATGTTTTTTAACCAGGTGATTGTTTTCTTAATTGATACGATTGATGTGCGATTAACGCGTTTGATTGTTTGGATTTACATCTTTAGTTCGACAGAAAATTTCTTTCAAGATCGGTGGATTTTATTACTAGTCGTATAATATTTTCAAATTTATAAACTATTTTATCATATTTTATTAGATTATTCTATTTTATAGTTTAAATTTCAAAACAGTATTACAATGTTACATTTCGTGAAATTATGATTCAAGATTTGTGTTAACCCTGCTTTTAATATAAGAAGGATAAACTGTAAACAAGATATAAATATATATATTCGTATATTTTAGTATAGTATATTTTAAAAAACACGCGGTTTACCATAAAAATATCTAATAATGCATTTTTTAAACTTCTTGTACTATCTTGTAAGTTAATTATTCACGATTGAAGTCTTAATTACAAATTAATATTACTGTGTCTCGCTAATAATTAGAACGTATAATTTAAGCCCGCTAGCTCGTTATTATGGCGGCTCAGCCCGTTATTACGACAAGAAAGGTTATGGACATATATTTTTCGCCCACATGCCCAATAAATAAAAACCATAGTTTGGCCCGACCCAAGCCCGCAAACGAGTACATCAAATTGTAATCCCCATATTGTTAAAGGTATTTATTTATATACTCCTATGTTTTATCTAAATTAAAGTATTTTATATTATTTTAATCTATGACATAATATAATATATGAAATACTACATACGAAATTCCTTTATGCACCCAAAAAAACATACAAATTGCTTTTACTTGAAAGCTCATTAAAACAAATAAAAATTTGTCTCAATTTTTCAGATATGAAATTCCAAATTGAGTTTCTCCTATTTGAAGCCTTTTTAAATTTTTTAGGATCAAATCTTTAAAAATAGGATGTGTTATCATCAAAGAGGATCAATTTGTTTATTCTTTTCTGGGTTGGGAATTGAACAACTTAAGTTGTCGTCGTCGTCATCTTCTTAACCCAAAAGCACCTCCGTCGAACATCGTTTGAACATGGAGCACCAACCACCTACCCGCCACCCAAGACAGCCACAATTCAGGTCGTTGGAAGACGACGACCTGAACCACACCCTTAAAACTGCAACAAAATTATTTTTAAAAAAAAAACCAAAGCCCTAAAACACCACGCCACCACCACCGCCAACCGCCACAGTTACATCTCAAAGCACATCCACCACAACTAAAACGCTCGATATATGCCGACGACCTTCCCACAACCCCTGCCACGGACAAATTCAAAGCAAAATCCCGTAATTTCAAAAATTAAATTAGGTATTTTGATTTACCATTGTTTTGTAGGTTGTGCTGTCGGCGCCAGTTTCTATGCTAGTGTAAACGGTGGGTAGTGGCGAGTCGGCGGCAACCATGGAGATTAAACGAAATTCATGTTCATATAAGAAAATAATTTAATCTCTTCAAAATAATTAAAATAAATATAATTATTGTTGTTATTAAAAAAAAGGCATTAAAAAATATATTTGAATTTCAAAATCTGAAAATTTTTAAATTTGAAATGAAAATTTGAAATCATCTTAAAAGGGTTTTCAAAACATGCCAAATGTTAGAGCCAATCACCACTAAGCATTAATGTGGTGTAAGTGGGCCAAGATTACACCTTGTGTAACCTCACCCTTTCTCGTCTATGTGGGCTATGTGTAGGGTCTAACGAACTCACACTAGGATTAATACACTATACATTAAATTAAAATATTGATAAAATTGGAATATTAATTAAATGAGAGGTGGTAGAATTAATTTCATTACAAACTGAAATTTATCACGAAACGGAAAATTCTATTATATACATGAAATTCAAATATTAATATATTTAACTTAAATTGAAGAGATAAGTGACCAAAATTAAAGAAAAGCTTGCAAATTTTTGTGATTAACTGATTATTAAATTCAAATATTAATACAATTTTGACCAATGAAAATATAAAAATTATATAAATTCTTTGGTGAGACAGTAATTGTAAGTCCAAGTTTCACTAGAAAAAATTAAAGAAAAGCTTGCAAATTTTTGTGATTAACTGATTATTAAATTAGTCTTTAATTAATCCATTTTACACTAATTTAGTGTACATGCAAAGTATTTTAGAATTTGTATTAAAGTTTTGCAAATATAACTTGAAATGTAATTATTTTTAAGTCAAAAATAATTTTCTATATTCATTCAAATATTTGCACTAATAATATCATTAATTTTTATTTATGTAAAATAAAACTTCATTTTAAAATATGGTCTGATTTCATATGATAGGTAACCTCATTTTAAAACAATATAAACCAACAATATTGCTAACAAATGCCCTAATGCACTAGAGTATATAACATGGTATCAAGAGCCTAAAGGGTATTTGGTGTGAGGGAAAGTGATAGAGTATATAACATATTCCTGAGCCCTAATCATTAGCTTAAGCTTTTGGTTGAGATGATCCTCAAACACGGTGTATAATTAAAGAAGATATAAAAGTTTGATTATTTTCTCAGTGAAATTTATGCCTCACAATGATAATTGTGGCTCTCAAAACCTTGATCTTACAATGCTGCATACAGCCTTATATAGGCAAACAAAGAAGAGGAAAAACCTAAGAATATACAATCACTTAGTGACAAGTGTCCCTTAGGACAATACAGCTAAACAAAGGAAAAAAAAACAAAAGGATAAAAATGCTAGTACAGAAGGACAGACAGAGGAGTATGCACCACTACCTCTGCATATACACCATTACCACTACATATATACAAAACTGCTGTACAAATATTCACAGAGGGACACTAGGTTCTTTAATAATTATTAATTATTTTCACTTATTTTTATGAAGGCGTCAAAGGCATCTTTAGTTTTTGGCTTTTTGCCTAATATCAAACTAAGAAAAAAAAAACTCCATTATTGTAAATTACTTCATGTCATACTCGTTTTGCGTGTCCATCGTCATCAGTTATTTGTCCATTATGATTAATTAATACTCCCTCTGGTTTTTTTTTACATGTAACACTTCACTTTTTACACTTACTGAGACACAATTTGGACTCGTAATATATCTAAATATATAAGTGTAAAAATTATAAAAATTATATATTTGGAAAGTGTATTCCGAGGTGAATCCAACAAGATCCCACATGACTATATTTTTCTTTATATATTAATAACAATTAACGGTTAAAGTGAGTCGGATGAATAGTGTCAAAGTCAAAGTGTTACATCTAAAAAAATGGAGGGAGTAAGTTTTTTTTGACCAGAATTAATAAGTTAATTCAATAATTATAAAAAAACCAAAAACCTCCCTTATTTTTCTCTTTAATGCATATCCAACCATTGATTAAGGAAATTGACTCCCCATTCCCCCTAAGAAATGGAGTGGATCCTAACTCCTTTACAAGCATCTAAAAAACATAAAAGATGTCATTGGATCGTAAAATGAGTAGGGAGCCTAATAAATCATCTCCTAACTGTGATTTTTTTTATGCTGCCCACTTATTTTGTGGTGGGTTTGATATTTTTTGATGCGTTTAAGGTGGTCGATCATCAGGTTTGGTGCGTTTGATTCAGCTTATAAAATAAACAATCATGTATTTATTTTCAAAAAATTCATATCCGATTAGAAAATGTAGATGAGATCAGATTAGATCAGAAAAATTCATATCAGATAAAAAAAGCTATAACTATAAAAATAACTACAATCAGAAAAATTCAGATCAGGTCAGAAAAATTCATATCATATCAAAAAAAATTTCGAATCAAACGCACCCTTAGTCCAATAAATACTATATTGTGTGTCTGGTAAAGTCCAAGTTAATGAGAAAGATGGAAAATTAGTTGTAGAGTAAAGATAAAATTATCAAAATGCGATAGAGTAAGGACAAAATTATCAACAAGCAGTCAATACTAATTAAGTAAATCATGGGTTATGTTTAATGATATCTTTATAGAAAAGCTCTATAACTAATATATATTTCTTAAGATGATAAAAATCATTGAATGTATACCAAAATTATGTATAAATTCGTATAATAAATATTTTATTTAACTAAAACTTACCCTTAAACATAGGTCTTAGTCTGTTTGGTAATTGATTATGAATGACGATATTGTGAATGCATGAATTTATATATAAATTTGAAAGGAAAATCAATATACATTCCCACGGGCCATACATAGTAGTGCTAGCTTACATTTAAATTGCTTCACAAATATTCATTCTAATCCAATACAATCATTCCCAAACATACGGCAGACTCAAAATTTGTAGGACCCCTAATTTGCAATTAATAAACATGCCCTTATTATAACTAATACTCCGTACATTATATATTTTTTTTTTTGAGGAAATACATCATACTTTGTAAATATTTTAGCTAATAGTAGTATATTATACCTGTACAATTTTAATAAATAAATATTCTAACATGTAGTTTTTATTAGTAAATACTAGAAAATTGAAATTTTGGGGTCTCGACCTTTTCACATAAAGGCCCTGTGCGAGTATACGGTTGGTCTATTTGCACACCCTTAATAACAAATTAGCAACATTGCCCAATGCTAATGGACGACGATTAAAAATATGAAAAAAAATTGGGAATGCAAGTATGTTAACTTGAAGATTATAAGATTTTATTTTCCTTGTTGAATTATATTTTATATTCATTTTTATTATCACGATCAATGTATTATCAATTAACAATTAAATAGACGGAAGACTGTTGCCCGTTAGGGCTATGTACACCAGCATCATTTTCCAAATAATAAGTTAATACTTATCTTTCAAAAGAAAAAAAAAAATGACCGTCGGTCTTTGATCAGATCATTTTATAATGGTGAGATTAGATCTTTCCAACAAACGTTATGAAAAAAATCAGTAAAAATATTGAAAATATATACAAAACTATCAAGCTAGTTTATACATATATAATATTTATATGTTTTCTATATCTTTTAATTTGCAATTTTTTAAAGAAATTTTCTTATTAAGACTTGACTTTATGGTCGAGTTCGTCTTACTAAAGAATTTGTAAAAAAAAAAAAAAACAATGATAAATATCAAATATTCAAATGAGATATTACCAATTGTTACGTCACGCATGAAGCATTGAAATGTGACAGAAATCATTGAATAATCTTCAAATTCCAAAAAAAAAAAAGAAAAGAAAAACAACACTGGACAGTTATGAGAGTTACTCTACATTGGAAAAAAAAACTTATGTTCCAGTTAGGGCTCCTTTACATTATATGAGTAAAGAACTAAACTGAATAGAGATGTATAATTGAACTGAACTGAATTTAATAGAGATGAATTGGACTGAACTGAATTTAATTTGAAGTAAACAAGCCCTTATAGTGTTCTACTAATTCTGATTGGTTGAATTTTTTTTTTTTTTTGATATTTAAATTTTAAAAGGTGGGCTATAGTAATTAAGTGAACCAATCAAAATAAGTAAAACATAAATGGGACAGAACAAGTGGGAGAGAAAATTTGAGGCACTCAATCTATATTACACTATTTTATCTTATTGCCTCGAACAATTATATAAAACCCTTACCACTATAGAGTTGGATCAACCCAGTTTTCAGTTACTTAAAAATTGTATGTAATAAAGTCTTCAACACAAATAACCCAAGATTTTGTTACATCACAACATTTACCACAACAAAATCTAACCATTAGCCAATTCAATAATGGAGGCACCAACTTGGGCTGCCTACACAGTTGCATGTCTTATTCCCGTAGCCCTTTTACTCCTTACCAACCACCTTCTTAGCCGTAAGCCCAACCTTCCACCAGGCCCAAAACCATGGCCCATCATCGGTAACTTCAATCTTATTGGGCCTCTTCCCCATCGCTCAATCCAAGAACTCTCCAAAAAATATGGGCCTATAATGATGCTCAAATTTGGGTCAGTCCCAGTAGTAGTGGGCTCATCTGTAGAAATGGCAAAATCCGTCCTAAAAACCTATGGTAAGAGCTTTGCTGATAAACCCAAATTGGCAGCTGGGAAGTACACAACTTATAATTACTCAGATATAACATGGTCTCAGTACGGTCCATATTTGAGACAAGCACGAAAAATATGCTTGATGGAGCTATTTAGCGCAAAAAGGCTTGAATCATTAGAGTACATTCGAGTGGAAGAGCTTAAATCCATGTTAAAAGGGATTTTTAACATGAATGGAGAAACCATAACTTTAAAAGAACACCTCTCAAACTTAAGCCTAAATGTGATTAGTAGGATGGTGTTAGGGAAGAAGTACTTAGATGAAGGTAATAATAAAGAAGAAGATGAATCTATTGTTACCCTAAGTGAATTCAAGTTAATGCTTGATGAATGGTTCTTGTTAAATGGGGTGTTCAATCTAGGTGATTGGATACCATGTATTAAGTACCTTGATGTACAAGGTTATGTGAAGAGGATGAAGATTTTGGCTAAAAAGTTTGATAGGTTTATGGAACATGTGTTGGACCAACATAATGAGAGAAGGGAAAAGGAAAAGGATAATTGGGTGCCTAAAGATATGGTTGATGTGTTATTGCAACTTGCTGATGATTCTACTCTTGAAGTTAAGCTTGAGAGAATTGGAGTTAAGGCATTTACTCAGGTATATATTGCTTTTTTATCATTTCCCTAAAAATTTTACTTTACAAGTATAATTAGTAAGGACATATTTTTATTTAATCACCTAGGATTTCAACAATAACAAGAAATCAATATGGAGAAGAAAAAATAATTAAAAAGTGAAAGAGATCGAGCCTATAGGGGAGAGAAATAATATTACTAAATTATTCAAAACTAAGGGTGTGTTATGTTCTCTTCAACTTATATCAGACCAAATCAGTGTGTGTTCTCTTCAACTTATTATATCAGATCAGATCTCATAAGTTCCTATCTGATTCATATTAATGATTTATTATGCAGTTGTGTTGTTAATCTAATCGGATCGCAAATAATTGATTTTTTTAATTAAGATTAGGAAAAAATTTGATTACTTTAAAAATACGATATTACATTAAAAAAATAAAAGGAGAACTTTAAACAAATTAGGATCAGTCGGTCGATACCCGTTACTGTATTTTATTTGACCCCGAACATGTCACAGTCTTTTACAAAAATACATGGGTCGAAGTACCTGATCTGGAACTTCCGAGTATTGTTATTATTATCACCATCATCATACCGGAATCATATAAAATAAATTAATTATTACTATTATTATTAGTATTATCATTATTATATCTTTGTTAATTAGAATAGTAACTATGAAGTAATAATAATCATCATCGTCATCATCATATGAAATAAATTTATTATTAATTATTGTTATTATTATTATTTATTGTGTACTTTTATTATTATTTGTGATAATTACTTGTAAAAGATAAAAATAAATGTTTATAAGATTTAATAAGATTTTCATATAAGATCTTATCAAATCAGATCAGATCAAAAAAAAATAAGACGAAGATAACACACCCTAAAAAGAGAGCATATTAAAAAGTGACCGATTTAAATTATTAATAAAAAATGTGTGTAGAAAAATAAAATTTTGCTATATTTAGATAATTTAGATTGCGAACAAATTAATAAAACCTCAAAATGAAAGACAAGCAAATAAAAACAAAAAAAGAAAAAGAAAATTGAGTAAGGCTGGTATGTAGTTTATGTATTTTTGAGAGATCAGATGATCATACAATTCTTGAAAATAGACTATCCAAAACACTACAACTGATAATGACACCAAACAGGTGTTTATTAGCTGGAGTGTACTTATTTTAATTTACAGAGTACTAAAGACCAGATCAGTCCTAAAGAACAGAGCCTTAGATTATTATTATACCCTTCCTAATAAGAAAGACTAACATCACGGTCTTTAAAAAAGAATACTCTTGAGTCTTGATTAGTGACAGGAACATTTTAAATAAGTTCGCTGATTACACCGCGTCTCTAGGGTACTGGACCGTTCGTATGTTGATATCAATCCTTTTATGGATGTTAATAAGTTTTTTTTTTTTTAGCTTCTGACAAGTTCGGTTTATTTTTCAAAGCAAGACTTCCTGACTTCTCTTGTTTACCTTTTGTTTTAAAAAAAGCTAGTTTTAACCCCGTGCTTTGCACGGAATTTTGTTTGACTTATAAATTGACTATATAAGAGAAAAATTACAATGTTACGTTTTACCATAAATATATAAGAAACATCTATTCATATATACCAAAATGTATATTAAAAAAAAAGAAATTGAACATGTATATAAATAAGAGTATGTACTCCGTAATTAAGAGTTTAAAAGTATGCATTTAATATAAAATTAAGATATGAAAAAAAAATATGAATAAAAAAACAGCCAATTTAAGGAAGTTAAAGAGATCAGAAAGATGATTAGGTAATTTATCATTAAATTTGTTATTTTATTTTTTTTAGAAATTATAAATTCAATATATTTTGAAAAGATGCCACGTGGATTAACAAATTCTGCTATAAATATTTAGTATAGATTATAGATAAATATTAAATAATAATAGTTTAATATAGCATAGTGTAAAATAGAATCGAAGAACAGAATAAGAGGATAAAGGATTTGCAATGATACGCTGTATAAGATGATAACCAAAAATATTCAAGAGAAACCGTTTGGGCGCTTGTTTGTTATATTATACATCAACTTCAGCTAGTTTATAATTATTAAAATCTTCTTTGTAAGTACAAGAATGAGAGATAGACTAATGGTTTAAAGTGTGTAAAAATTAGGTTGCGAGTTCAAGGCTTGTTACAGTTTTGACATGTGGCAGCTTAAACTTCCTGTTTAAATATTTAAATTATAGATTATAGATGTTGCAATGCATACGGTATTTTGAATCATTTTTTATTTTTTTTTGGGAGAAAAGGTAAACAGTTGAAAGAAAATCAAGATCTCTTCCTCTCGAAGAGATAACCTAATTTATCTAGTGCTAAGAAATAAGAGAATTTAGTATATAAAAAAGGATCGATATCGATGTGCGTAGGGGGTCTAATGCCCGAGGGACGCGATATAATCCGCAGTGTGGTTGGCTTCACGGAAGACATGAGCAGAAGAGGGAGGTCGCAAAGTCTCGGAGGATGGAGCGAATGTCATCCATAAGGAGTTGAATTTTCCAAGGACAAGTGAATTTACCCTGCAAAACACGAATAATTGTTAAGTTATCGCCTTCAATAAAAATGGAAGTCAGATTATGTTGTCTTGCTAATAAAAGACCATTTCGAAGGGCTGTGGCCTCAGCAACGAGGGGAGAAGCATTGCCCAAAAAGAAAGAACGGGCTGCAATGCAATCACCATGGTGATCTCTAAGAACAACACCTGCAGACGCATATTTAGTAGTAGCAGAACCATCAAAATTAAGTTTAATCGTATCAGGGGGAGGAGGGTGCCAGTTGACAAAGGAAGGGCCCTGGGGAGGTGGACTAGGGAGGGAGGAACTATACATGGAATGGAGAGCATCTACTGAGAGACGGGATTTCCATTCATGAAAATAGGAGAAGGCCTGGGTAAAGACAGCTATAGAGGAAAAAGGAGAATTATGAAAAACTAACCTGTTTCGAGCTTTCCAAATACTCTATAAGATATGAAGAACTTTGGCCATGGATGCATAATGTTGACTATGTAAGCAGGAGAGAAAAGAAGAAAGGGAGGGTTGCATAGGCAAAGGTAAGATCCAACGGATATACTAAACATGAGACCAAATGGGGAGGACCATGGGGCAAAAGAGAAATAAGTGGTCCTGAGTTTCCTCAGCCAAGAGACAAAGAGGGAAAAGGGGGGAGAGGGGAAGACCTCGAGACGCGAGATTTTGACGCACCTGGAGACCGTTATGTAAAAATTGCCAAACAAAAATTTGTAGCTTGGGGTTAATATCCAATTTCCACAACCAATGAAAGTCCCATTGAGGGGAATAAGCAGGGATGCCATAGGCTACCCATGTGGCAGACTTTATAGTAAATCGACCATCAGAAGTAAATCCCCAACAGGGTTCATCCATAAGAGGAGAAGAGGGAAGGGAAATTCCAAGAATAGTATTACAAACATCTAAGGGGCGAAACTGGGAAAGTAATTGGAGGTTCCACGTACCATTCGTAATGAAATAATCCACTGTTAAGTAGGGATTATGAATATCAGAAGGATTAATATCAAGGTGGGAAAACAAATTCATTTTGAAAACCCAATTGTCAAGCCAAAAAAGAACACTAGAGCCATTACCAATTTTCCAACGAATCCCTTTTAGAAGAAAAGGGCGGATGTGGAGAATATGTTTTCCAACGAGTCTTTAGGTTGGGCACGATAGTGAAAGAAAGAAGAACGTCGTAGATACTTTGCATGAATAATTTGAACCCAAAGATTGGTATGGTCAGACAAGATTTTCCAACCAAGTTTGCAAAGATATGCTTTATTAACTGCATCGGTCTTTCGAAGCCCTAAACCTCCTAAAGACTTAGGTCTACAAATCCTATCCCAAGAAATCATAGGGTAACTGGTTTAGCCGAACTTTGTTTCCAAAAAAGGACCGATTAATACGATCCAGGGAGGACGAAGTGCTAACCGGGAGTGCAGCGGCTGACATAGCGTAGGAAGGAAGGGCCTCCAAATTACTTTGAATGAGAACCACTTTGCCAGCTTTAGAGATCCACTGGGCTGACCAAATGTTTAACTTTGAATCAGCTTTACGGAGGATATGTGCAAAGTTAGACTTCGAGAAGGTATTTGACGAGAAAAAAACACCTAAATAACGACCAAAGAATTATTTCGGGGTCATGTAAAAAAAAATAGCCAGATGGCGTTTACGGGAATAGTCCACCTTTTTTGAAAAAACAATAGAGGATTTGTCGAAATTAATTAGTTGGCCTGAAAGGGACATGAATTCATTAAGAACAGAATGAACTTTAGAAACAGCCGAGTGGGTGGCCTTACAAAAAAGGAGACTGTCATCAGCAAAGAGAAAACAAGGAATGATGGGTGATACGGAGTACTATACATCAACATTAACACTTCTCACATTTAAACAAAACAAAAAACATTAAAACCTATCAATAGTGGTAGAGTCGGACTGTCAAAGTCTGGTAGCAAAGCTGCATGGTGGTCTGCGTTTGAAGAACTAATTGGGCCTCCTTCTTCAAGAAATTAGATCTTGGGCTGTCTTGTTTGATTTTATTAGTTGGAATTATATTCCTAGACTTAATAATAAGGTAGCTCATGAGGCTGCTAAATTTAGTTCTAATGTATTAGATGAAAGTGTATGGTTGGAGGAGTGGCCTGATTACTTCTCTGATCTTATGTCTGAGGATATGTGTTATTATCTCTTAAATCAATAAAAAATTTCCTCATTAAAAAAAAATAGTTAACTAATATAAGTATGTACTATCTTCTTTTTTACTTTATAAAATTTAACTTATGATTACATCTGATAAAAAAATTACTTTTACTATCGTTGAAATTTATATATAGGTAATAAAAAAAAAATTATTACGTGGGGTTTTGTCAAATTCATTTCGATTTATATGTAGTTTTAATCACTGGTTTTACAATTTTTACAAACAATTTATTAAATATATGTGGGTGCAAATTGATTGATTGTGATTATTGCAATTGAAGTAATGAAATTAGAAATTGATAGTAAATGAAACAAATAACAAAACCAGAATTGGAAGGTGGGAAAATCCTTCAATCAATGTGATTGAAGACTATAAAACCCAGCCAAGAAAGGAGAAATGTATTATTGCAAATTCAATAGTGTTTTACAACTACTAATCCTCTAGAGCACAAGAAATCTTTAATTCTAGCTCTAAAGTAATGCTAATGCGTTTGTCTAATCTGAATATGTGTATTACATTGGCCATCAAAGAGTAATTGGGTATTTATAACCCTTACAATCGAGTAATTAAACACGCGGAAAATAACAAGTTTGACAGACCCAGCGTCGTGGGGTGCGAGCTCCACGTCGCGCCCCGCGATACTGCTGCTGCCTCGATTTTGCATTTTGCACCCAAACTTCCAGTAGCTTTTTCGCAGGGTGCAAGCCTCTCCTCGCGGGGTGCGAAAACACTACTGTCCAAAATCCTCTTTGATGTAGATCCAAACACATCCCGTAATCCAAACCAAGTTGATTACGAGTCAAATCCTAACAAATCTCCACCTTGATGAGATAATCAACCCCAACAAGTAACCATTCAATTCACAAAGAGTGTAGCCATCTCCACCTTGAGACGTAACCACCTCATCCAAGAGGTGTCACCACTCACTTAAGAGTGTCACCACCCATTCAAGGGTGTCAAACTCCATGACTATTAATAGCAACCAATCAAGTTTGAGCAATGCTTAAACTTTGCAACTGTCAATGGCTTTGTAAGCATGTCCGCCGGATTCTCCGAAGTATGCACCTTACCCAAGGACACTTTTCCACTTGCCACCGTGTCTCTAATGTAGTGATACCTTACATGTAACGGCCCGACTCGCTTAAATCGGCGCGGAAGAAACCGACGAGTCGAGTAGTTAAAAACTACAACTCAAAATACTTAAGAAATAAAACTAATTCCTCAAATATTATTATTAAACCACAAAAGTACAAATACCCACAAGTTTGTACGTAACTAGTCCAAAAGTCAAACTAAAAATACTAAAGTACGAATAACTCTAACCACACGTCAGAGTCCAAACAACGTATGAAAGTCCATACAATAGTCAAAAACTATCTAAAAACAACTGAAATAGAAAATACAACAAAAACAACAGTAAACGTCGCTCGCCCAACCCAAAGCTAAGCAAGAGTATCGTCATCAGAAATACCTGAAAAATATACAACAGTCCATCATCAGTGGCGAGTAACATAACTGACTCACCCTAATGGGAATACACATGCACATAGCATAAATCAAATAATCAACATCAAATCAATAAACCAGAGCATAAGATCAACCCGAATGTGAACTCGACTCAAACCAACCTAACCAACTATCTTTGGCGCAATCATTCATATTCTAGACCGGACTGTGCTCGTACGAACGCATCTTACGCATTCGAACTTTCTACTATGCTCGGATTTGAGAATCTTACTCCCAAACCCCATGAAACCAATCTTACTGGAAATCCATGTCCCGTGAAACCAATCTTACTGGAAATTCACAAAGATCACATAGTATGACTCCAACTATCCCAATACCGCGGATGGAATAGGGGCAACGTCTTAACCCAAATACAATGAATCTTACTCAAAGTATTAGGCGTCTAAAAATGAAATCAAGCTAATCTTAATTAATCTTTTATTCAACTTAATCATGTTATTCATTTAATTATCTCAACCTAACTAAATTATATTCAAGAATTGCCTCAATGCCTTGATTCTTGAAAATAACTAGTTAAAATATCGAAGTTATTCTCAAGAACTGCCTCTAGCCTTAATCTTGAGTCTAACCAATCATAATTCAACAATCTTTACTCATTCTTTAATCAACTTAGACACTTTCTTTAACTTTCTTTATCATTTAAACCATGTTCTTTAACTTTCAAGATTCAACCAAGAACTCATAAAGACTCATCAAGAACTCATAAAGAACTCAAAGAACTCATAAAGAACTCATCCAAGAGTCAAGATCTTCAATCAAGAACTCAATCAAGATTCAAGATCTTCAATCAAGAACTCAATCAAGATTCAAGATCTTCAATCAAGAACTCATCCAAACTCATCAAACTACACGCATGATCATCATGAAAACCATTCGAAAATCATCCTTTCAATTATCCAAAATTAACCAAACTTTAACACAATAATCATGATCATATTGCAACATATAATCAATCATAAAAATCATGAAAAACCTTTACCAAAACCTCATTAAATCACTTAAAAATCAGAATACAAATCATACATAAAATCACGAATAATCAACGATAAACAACCCAAACATGCATTTAATTCATACTATAAACATAGTATACCAAATAGGTTGAGAAAGCATGTTACCTTATTGAAGATAACACACAAATTTATACAAAAAGTTGCTGCCCGGAACAAGACACACACGAACAACAACACGGCACAAGCACGAACACCTCGTTCTTCAACACGGCACCACCGCACGAGCACCACGAACCACCTTGCACGGCTACTGCACCACGCACACACGGCCCACGAACACCACTGCCACGGACCCACTGCACAGCCACGATCTTCACACACGGCACCCACTCGAACACCCACACGTGCACACGAACCCAAAACCAACCCGAACCAACGATCTTGATTGAAACGAATGTGTTTAGGATTGTGTTTGAATACTTAAAAATCAATGAACTTTGAATCTTTAAGTTTTGGGCTAGGAAAAATGATGAACAATTGATGGCTTCAATCATCCAAAAATGGCGTGAGGCAAGGGAGTAAGTGGAGGGAATTTTGGTGATTGAATTTTGATGGCAAGTGCATTAGATGGCAAATGAGCAAAACCTTAAGGCATCACTAACCACTCCTATTTATAGAAGTTGGTTAAGTGTGAAAACAAAGCAAGTGGCAAGCCTTGCCATGCTTGCTAAAAACCGGCCAAAGGGTTACTTGGGCCTAAAAATGGGCTCTCGTGATCCATCGGGCTAATTTACAAAAACCGCATGATTAATCATGCACAAATCGATTTAGCCCAAAATATTAAATAATTAATTAGAAAATTAAATAATAAAATTCTAATTAATTAAATAATAAATAACATAAATAATAAAAACTGAAAATAAATATTTCGAATTAAATCGAAATTATTCACATAAAATAAAATAAATAGTTCAAAAATAAATTTGAACTAACACAAAAATACACATAAATACACATATTTATCGGCAAAAATACCAATAAAATCTGGGTCATTACATTACATCAATATGTTTCGTCCTCCTATGAAAAGAGTTCTGATTTTTCGCCAAATGAATAGCACATTGGCTATCACTATACACTGTAGGAACACAGTTACCGGTTGTTAATTCACCAACAAACCCACCAAGCCATTGTGCTTCTTTGAAGCCCTCCGTCATAGCCATGTATTCAGCTTCCGTTGTTGACAATGCTATCACATCTTGTAATGTCGATCTCCAACTAATAGCTGAACCGCCGAGGCAAAACACATACCCCGTAGTAGACTTTCGACCATCCCGGTCTCCACCATAATCGGAGTCAACATAACCCTTCAAGTCATCCATTTCCCGACCATACTCTAAACAAGTGCTTGTAGTACCCCGCAAATATCTAAGGATCCATTTGAGCGCAAGCCAATGAGCCTTACCCGGATTTGCCATGTACCTACTCACTACGCTAATGGCTTGAGCTATGTCCGGCCGAGTACAAACCATTGCATACATAATACTCCCAACTGCATTAGCATAAGGAATGGATGTCATGAAGTCCTTGTCTTCTTTAGAACTTGGAGACTCCAAAGATGACAATTTGAAATGAGATGCTAAAGGTATAGATACGGGTTTGGACTCCATCATATGAAACCGCTCCAAGACCTTCTCAATGTACTTCTCTTGGGTTAAATACAAACTCTGTCTCTTGCGATCTCTTATGATCTCCATGCCGAGAATTTTCTTTTCCGGTCCCAAATCCTTCATCTCAAATTCCCCTTTTAGCATTTCTTTCACTTGCGTAACCTCAAACATGTCTTTTGCCACAACAAGCATATCGTCAACATATAGCAAAAGATAAACCAAAGAGTTAGAACTCACCTTTTTCAAATACACACAACTATCAAAGTCGCTTCGGGAAAAACCATGCTCCAACATACATTGGTCAAACCGCTTATACCATTTCCGAGGTGATTGCTTCAAACCATATAGAGATTTTTTCAACAAACACACACAATCATCCTTACCCTCAACAACAAAGCCATCCGGTTGTCACATGTAAATTTCTTCCTCAAGCTCTCCATGCAAGAACGCCGTCTTGACGTCAAGTTGCTCCAACTCTAAGTCCTGCATGGCAACAATAGAAAGTAAAGTACGAATAGAAGTATGTCTTACCACCGGTGAGAATATTTCATTGTAGTCGATGCCCGGAACTTGACTAAATCCCCGTGCCACAAGTCTTGCTTTGCACCTTGGTTCCTCAACCCCCGGTATCCCCTCTTTGTACTTGTAGATCCACTTGCAATCAACTATCTTCTTGCCCCGTGCTTTCTCAACAAGTTCCCATGTTTGATTCTTATGAAGAGATTCAATTTCTTCCTCCATAGCTACTAGCCATTTCCCAGAGTCAACACTCTTCATAGCCTCGGAAGATGAAGATGGCTCATGATCAATCACATCGCTAGCAACATTCAATGCATATGCCGCCATCTCCTCAAAACCAAGTCGTGTTGGAGGCTTAATATTTCTTTTAGCCCTCCTATGTACAAGACTCCCCACTTGTACCCGTGATGATGTCTCCTTCCTAGGTGTAGTGGCCTTCCTAGGGGAGGAAGTAGAAGAAGTTACCTCATCAAGTTGTGTTGTTTGAACACCACCATCCCCGTCAATATCATCACCATTCCTCCCATGAATCTCACCACTCTCCACCTCCATTTCGGTAAACTCAAAAGTTGAGGTATCTTCTTTCCGGAGAAATGCGGATCCATTGAAAGTAACATCCCGGCTATTGATGATTTTTGATGTACTTGGATCCCAAAGCCTATAGCCCTTGACCCCCTTTGTGTATCCCAAGAAAATGCACTTCTTTGCCCTCGGTTCAAGTTTTCCATCATTCACATAAGCATAAGCTGGACACCCTAAGATCTTCAATCTGGAATAATCACCCGGCGAGCCCGACCATCTCTTCTCCGGTGTTTGTAACCCAAGAGCCGTATGTGGAGACATATTTGCAATGTGAGCTGCCATGTTTACCGCTTCCGCCCAAAATCCTTTGCTTAAATCCGCATGGAACAACATACACCGAGCCTTCTCAAGCAAAGTCCGATTTATTCTCTCCACCACCCCATTTGTTGCGGTCGACCCACACAAGTACGATGCCGAACAATCCCAAGCTTCTTGCAAAACTTGTTGAATTCTTTTTCAACAAATTCAAGGCCATTGTCCGTTCGTAACCTCTTCACTTGCCTTCCGGTTTGCTTCTCTATCATAGTCTTCCAATCTTTGAATTCTTCAAAGACCTCATCCTTACTCTTCAAGAAGAAAACCCATACCTTCCTTGAATAATCATCAATGATGGTAAGCAAGTACCGGTGACCCCCCAAGGATGGCTTCTTCGATGGACCCCACAAATCCGAATGTATGTAATCAAGCGTCTCCTTCGTCCTATGTGTTGCCGCCTTGAAACTCACTCTCTTTTGTTTCCCGAGCACACAATTTTCACAAAATTCCATATACCCAATTTCTTGATTACCTAGTAGACCCTTTTTGGACAATTCCATCAAACCCCGTTCACTCATGTGTCCTAACCTCATGTGCCATAGCTTTGTATTTTCAGATTCTGTCGTTGTTGTGGACACCACCGCCATTGAACCCTCAACCGTCGACCCTACTAGCTCAAATAGTGAACCTTCTTTCTTGCCTTTCATGACCACTTGAGCACCTAATGACACACGTAGCTCACCCTTTTGAAGCGTGCACTTACACCCATTTTCATCCAAGGTACCCAAAGATATGAAGTTCTTACTCATATCCGGAACATGACGAACATTTGACAAAGTGCGAACCATGCCATCAAACATCTTGATCCGAACCGACCCAACCGTTTCAACATTGCAACCCGCATTGTTGGCCATTAGCACCACTCCACCTTGAACCTTGTCATATGTAGAGAACCAATGTCTATTGGGCATGATATGATAAGAACACCCCGAGTCAAGAATCCACCTATCATTGAACTTCTTGGCACCCGGTTTCACCACAAGAAGAATCGAATCGTCGCTATCACTTTGAGCTACCGCCGCCGAATCATTGTTGGTCGAAGTATTGTTGTCACCCTTCCCTTTCGCGTTCTTCCCCTTATCCGGGCAAAACCTTCGAATGTGACCCTTCTTCCGGCAACCATGGCATATAGTATCTTTCCATCCACCCTTCGAACTCGATCTTGACTTTGATTTCCGGTTTTCGGAGTTTGACTTGCCCTTTTGCCTACCCCTTGCATAAAGATCCTCTCCACTATTTTCGAGGTCATTATGCCTAGTCAATTGTTTTTCCATCAACTCCCTTTGCAACAAAGCACTCCTCACATCCTCTAGCGCCAACTCATCCCTTCCGTACAATAGTGTCTCCCTAAAGTGTTTGTATTCCGGAGGTAAAGAACACAACAATCTTATTGCCAAATCCTCATCATCAAGTTTGACATCAATGTTTTGCAAGTCCATAATAATGGAGTCAAAATCATCAAGGTGAGTCTTCAATGACTTACCCTCTTCAAGCTTAAAGTCATGTAACTTACTTCTCAACAAAAGTCGGTTTGTGACCGATTTTGTCATGTAAAGATACTCTAGCCTCAACCATAACCCCACCGCCGTTGTTTCTTTCGCCACCTCACGCAAAACTTCATTAGAAAGACTCAATTGAATCAAGGTAAGAGTTTTCTTGTCAATTTTCAGAAATTCATCATTGGTCATTGATGATGGTTTCTTGCCAATTCCACCCATTGCTTCATCCAAGCCATTTTGTACCAAAATAGCATTCATCTTCAATTTCCACAAACCAAAGTTTGTAGACCTATTGAATTTCTCAATTTCGAATTTAGAACCTCCCATGTTCACCTTCAATCACCAAACACCAACTCCAATCAACCAAGAAAAAACAAAGAAATCCTAAGATTTTACACAAGCTCTTGATACCAATTTGTGGGTGCAAATTGATTGATTGTGATTATTGCAATTGAAGTAATGAAATTAGAAATTGATAGTAAATGAAACAAATAACAAAACCAGAATTAGAAGGTGGGAAAATCCTTCAATCAATGTGATTGAAAACTATAAAACCCACCCAAGAAAGGAGAAATGTATTATTGCAAATTCAATAGTGTTTTACAACCACTAATCCTCTAGAGCACAAGAAATCTTTAATTCTAGCTCTAAAGTAATGCTAATGTGTTTGTCTAATCTGAATATGTGTATTACATTGGCCATCAAAGAGTAATTGGGTATTTATAACCCTTACAATTGAGTAATTAAACACGCGGAAAATAACAAGTTTGACAGACCCAATGTCGCGGGGTGCGACCCCACGTCGCGGGGTGCGAGCTCCACGTCGCACCCCGCAATACTGCTGCTGCCTCGATTTTGCATTTTGCACCCAAACTTCCAGTAGCTTTTTCGCGGGGTGCGAGCCTCTCTTCACGGGGCGCGAAAACACTACTGTCCAAAATCCTCTTTGATGTAGATCCAAACACATCCCGTAATCCAAACCAAGTTGATTACGAGTCAAATCTTAACAATATAGTAATTATTTATTTTTTCTCAGAAAAGACAAAAAAAGTAATGTGCTACTATTAATAAAGAAATACAACGAGTAACATGTAAATTGTAAAGGCATATACGACTTTAAAAAGTGGACAATCTTTAAAAAAACTATTTTTCTATTCATAGGGCCATAGGGTGCTTATTAAGTTATTTTGTCTTTACATTGGCTATTCAAGTTTGTTTGGTTCACTTTAAATTTCATTGAAATTTCTATTTTTAAAATAAATTAAATAGATTTTTTTTTTGGCAATACAATATATGATTAGAGGTGATATTTTTAGTAATTGTTTTTAATAAAGTGATGTTGTGATGTTTTCATTTTATTTAAAAAATATAACCATAAAAATTATGTTTAATGCTTTATATATTTCCTCAACAGTTGATAAAATATAACAAATTATTTTGTGTGTATTTTAAGAAGAAGATTTAAGTGTGTAAACAAAAAAATTAAAAAAATTAATTTTAAGACCAACAACTGATAATCTAATTTTTTTTTATGGTATAAAATTAATTTGATTAATTTTTTTATTGACACTTTTTAAATCTTTTGCTAAAAATGCTTGTAAAACAATTTGTTGCAAATTTTCTCTTACGGAGAAGTTATAACGTACCACAATGCAACAAGATTTCTTTGTTCAGCAATGACTATTAATTTTTTGTAAAAACTTTTGTAGTTGCTTAAAACGATTTTTCTTGTAGTGCAACACATCGTAATGTATCAATTATTTAGGGATGCATGTTGGGTTGATAAACATTCTTGATACGTTGCTAATAAGCTTAAAAAAATGGTGTAATTTTCATAGGAATTGACACATTTGGTTTTTACAAAAAAATACACACGTACTCTTTTAATTTTTATATGTGCTTTTTCCACACTTTTCATCAATTTTATGATTTTTCGTCGATCCATATATACCCTCTTTTAAATAACAATGTTGTGAGTAAAAAAGGGAAGATCGAACAATAATAATAATAATTATTTTAAAAATGAAAGCATCCATATAAGTTGCAACAATAAATAACAGCGTGCACTAATAATATATTAAATGAAATAATTTTTGAAAAAAATGCAGGATTTGATAGCCGGAGGAACAGAAAGTTCAGCAACAATAGTGGAGTGGGCAATGAGCGAAGTGATGAGAAGGTCAGATATCATTAGTAAGATCACAGAAGAACTGGATCGCGAAATAGGAAAGCAAAGATGGGTAGAAGAGAAAGATGTACAAAACTTGCCCTATATTCGCGCAATTATCAAAGAAACCATGAGACTTCACCCTGTTGCCCCCATGCTGGTGCCTCGATTGGCACGTGAGCATGTCACACTTGAAGGTTACAATATTTGTAAGGGCACTGTTGTTCTTGTAAACACTTTCACCATTCAAAGAGACCCGAATGTATATGCCCAGCCTGAAGAGTTTCAGCCTGAAAGATTTATAAATCATGATATAGATGTTAAAGGTCATGATTTTCAATTGCTTCCTTTTGGATCTGGAAGAAGGATGTGTCTTGGATATAGTCTTGGCTTGAAGGTTATTGAGTCGAGTTTGGCTAATCTTCTTCATGGGTTTTCATGGAATTTGCCTCATGGCATAAAGTCTAAAGATTTGGATATGGAAGAGACTTATGGTCTCTCAAATCCTAGGAAGATCCCTCTTAGTGCTTGTGCTATACCAAGGCTTCCTCCTCATATGTATCATATGTGATGTGATCTTTGTTTCATCTATGCTCGATCAATTAGAAATTACCCTAGCTTTTATTGATAGATGGACACGTGTTTTAGACAGTGTCTTGAACTCTGGGGAAATTTGCTAGCTCTTTACTTAATTTTGTGTGTGTGTGCTTCCTTGTGCACTATTTGATATCATGTTGTGTTGTTTGCTACATCTATCTAATCTATATGGGTTGGCGTCGTCGTTAATTTTCATACATTTAACACACTCACATATATATGGTTTCTATACTTTTATTAGTAATTAACTGACTCCCAAGTACATGTTGTGAAGTGGCTTTTGGGCCTCCTGTAAGGGTGTGTTCTCTTTACCTTAAGAAGATTCAAGTTTATTAGTAAGTTCATATAAGTTCAATCCATGTGTAATAAACTCTAATAAGTTAAATCAGGTCTAATTAGTTCAATTAGGTGTAATAAGCTCAAATAAGCTAGTTCCAACTTCCAATCATGTCCAATCAAGTATAGTTCCTCTTACGTCAATTAGGTGTAATAAGTTCCAACCAGATCAATAAGCTTCTATCAGGTAGTTTAATCAGATCAATAAGTTCCAATGAAGTCTAATCAGGATAATAATCCAATCAGTTTAATAAGTTCAGATAAATTCAGACAAGTTCAAGTCTAATAATTAAGTTGAGTAGAACACACCCTAAGTATATATACTTGCTTTAATCAATAAAAATTATTATTGGGTAATTGTCCTACTTTGATATTATGTAAGAAGAAAATGCACGAAAATCACATATTGTTAGCTTTGTTATGAAGATCATAAATAGTCATAAACTTAAGACTTAACTTAGTTGAGTGAGAAAACCAATTGCTAGCGATGTTATCATCTTGTTGCACTCTGATTGAATTCATGTAATACATTCATACCTTTTTTATATGGTAAGAAAACTAACAGGCCACTCATTAAGTAGTTAATGACTTTCTTGATATTTGTAGCTTTACATTACAGTGAGTAATTAATGACTTTCTTTTATACTACTTAACAACTTTTTTTTTTTTTATTTAGTAATAATGAAACCCAGGCCAGTCGTATTTGATAATGAAACCTTTTGTTAATAGGTTTCTTTGTTGATAGATTATTGCCAAGATTGTAACAAGACCGGTTTTGAACGGGATCTGTTGCATTCATTGGATCTATCTGGTTATGGATCCATAATTCTAGACCCGACGGATACCCAAATCTATACAAATCCGGTCCAAATCCAACTCGTTGCCAATTCTTAGTGCTATTGTCAATGTCCCTTGATCTTCAATGTTTCCTTCTTCTTTGAATGACTTTGGAACTTGATTTAGCTTATGCGATTGCTACAATATTGCCAAGAGGTTTCTTTGTTGATTATTGCCAAGATTGTAAGAAGACCCGTTTTGAAGCGGATCTGTTGCATTTATTGGATCTATCTGATTATGAATCCATAATTTTGTCTAGATCCGACGGATCCAAATCCAACCTTAGAAAATAGATCTAGACCAACTATCCAGACCTATACAAATCTGGTCCAAATCCAACCCGTTGACATCCCTAGTGCTAGCTAGTGCATGTATGTCCATGTCCCTTGATCTTCAATGTTTCCTTCTTCATTGAATGACTTTAGCACTTAATTGAGCTTATGCGATTGCTACAATATTATTTTTGTGTTTCGATTTCTATGTTGAATCAAACAAGCTAAGCTCTAAATAGATTGGGTATATAATAATTAAATGTAATAGATGGAGTAGAAAATAAAAACAAGATTGAGGGTGAATAATGAACAGCTCAGATAATCTATAACTCTTACTTAAAAAATCTGACATGATCATCATTATTAACACGTGTCAGCTTCTCCTTGATTTTTTACCTCCAAAACTTTTATTGAGTTTTTGTTAGTTTTTTAACACTATTTTCCTTTCCAAAGTGTTACCAGCTAGTATTAACTTATTATCACTATACTAACGAAATTTAATTTCATACTAATTGTGTTTAAATAATACTTTGTAGTATTTTTTATAGTAGTTAAAGTTCAACTATCACTATATCTAATCTTTATTAAAATTTACATACTTTAATTTTGTTACACTAATTTTTTAACAATCATATTTAAAATATACTTACACAAAAATATATACAAATAGTATATAAAAGGAAAATTTTCACCAAATCGTGCATTACATTAGTGTAATCTTGTTATAAAATAAAATAGAAATCACTAATAATATTATTTGCACACATTGTTACTTTACAATTTTTTCCTACCTAAAATATCATTCCATATTTCCATGATTATTATTTTTTTTCAAATTTGAAAAAATAGCCTGTCTAGAAAAACATTGCAACACAATTCCACCATATATATTACGGAGTATTAAACTAATCATAATAACAACCTTGCACTTAATTACAAATTCACATTATATATGTTTTAAGAAAAAAATAAAATTATATGAATATATTAAATCACGATACATTTAAACAATAAAAATTGTAACGAAAACAAGTTATCCTTACATCTATATATATTTCAAAGTTAAAAAAATAAAAAATCTTTGAATGATTTCTTAATATCATATTTTACTTACACAACATAGATTATCATACAATATTAGCTTTTATTTAAAACACGAAAGAGAGAAATATGATTTGATTTGTAACTTTGAATTGAAGAACATGTACCCACTGTGAAAATTCTTCTATAGTCGTCGAAAAAACGACCATCAAAATCAAAATAATCTAGGTCGTTGATTTTTTATGTTAATTAAGTTGATTTTGATAATTAGATTTGACTTTTATTGTAAATAAAAATATACATACTTTTAATTTTTTTTTTTGTAATATTAATTCATTTTTAATATTTTTGGATTCACCTAAATTAAATTTAGATTTTGTTATTTTAAAAATTAAATTAGAAATCCGAAATTAATTTAGATAAATCCAATAAAATAAAAAATGGATCAATGTTACATTAAAAAAATATACAATGGTTTTTTTTTAAAAGTCAAATCTAATTACTAACTAAGTTATTTTAAGTTTGATGGTCGTTTTTTCGAAAACTATAGAAGAAACATCCGTACGCACTGTATTAATGTAGTGTAAACAAATATGAATGAATAAACATAATTTTCTTTGAGTATTTGCTAAATTGTTGGACTTCGTGATTGTGAGTGAGTTGTTAAGTCAAGGTTACTTTGTTAAAATATGCAGATAGAAAATGAAGGTTGAAACTGAATTTCAGTCAACTAAATTATTTCAAACTTTGCATTTCTACAAGAAAAAAAAGGCTTTGAATTTTTTTTTAATTTTTATTTTTATGTAATTACACGCTTTTAATATTTCTGTTTAAAAAAAAATGAGAGAATTACTTCATAATCAATGTAATTAAAAGGGGAAATTGAAATGAGCAACAAATCAGCTCAGTAAATGAGAGAATAGTGAACGCTTTTCGATCCCAAGACATAATTATAAAGTGGGGTCACATATCTAAATTTTTTAAAATATACTTACATAGAAATTATACAAAATATTTTTACAAATATATTTTATTATAAAAATAACCATTTTAATTTTTCAAAGAAAACTAGTTTTAACCCGGTGCTATGCACAGGTTTTGATCATTTAAAACAATTATTATGTAAATTTATGAATATTTTTTTCTTATTTGAAGCAAAATGTATGATTGCTATTTTGATTTTATGTTATTTCAAGTATGAGGATTTAGTTTAGTGTGATATGTGATTTTACAAGATTGAGGATCAAAGTGGAACTTGATTGTTATAGGAGTAAGGAGACATTTAAGTAAGAAAAAAAAAGTGACAAATGAATGACACGTGACGCTTAAAGTTTCTGTTTTAAATATTTAAGTATAGATGTACTTAGAATTGTTCAAAGAAGTATATATACAACAATCAATGGTTATTCTTAATTCACCATTAATTAAATGTAATATTTCTTGTTCAACCTCTATAACAATAACCATTGATTGTTGTAGTTTATAGAAAAGTTGGTATACATTTAATTAAGGGTGAATTTAGAGTCGAAAAATAGAAATAATAATGAAATAAGATAGATGTAGAAATATGAGTTGAAAGACCCATGAAATTAAGAAGCAATTTTTCTCTTTTGAGTGGTAGTAAATTAGAATAACAAAGTTTAAATTTGTGTAAAACAATATAAATATAGTAGGTCTTCTATTAGAACATCTAATGGGGTAACCTTTTACCATATGACAATAATTTTTTATATGCAAGCTTAACTTGTTATGTAAAAACTATATATTAATGATTAGAAGCTATATTATTTCTAGTTAAAATATCGGTCATATCGTCAAAAAATCTCTACCAGAAAAATGGTATATGTATAATTTATTTACAAAAATAGGATCCTTTTGATGATGTCCAAGACCAGCCCTCTGCAATAAATGTGATTTTATATTATTAACATGAAGAATATGTATTCTTGAAGGAGCAATGCCTAATTCCTAACTGTTAGATGTGTTTTTACACATCAAACATGGCATTTTTTAAATAAATACAACTTTTTAGTGGTATTATTGTAAATAATGTCACTTAAAAGTTGCATTTATTTAAAAAATATCATGTTAGATGTGTAAACAGTTAGATGTTAGGCATTTCCCTAAATGAATTGTAAACAAATATGAATGAATTAAATAACTTTGTTTGACTTCAAAATGAATTGAATTTCAAGTGACGTATTTGGTAAATTGTTGGAGGACTTCGTGAAAGGAGTGATAGAAATTGAAGGTTGAAAGGGATACATTTGAGTCAAGCATGCATGGCAGTCAACTAAATTATTTTAAACTTGGAATAATTTCTCAGAATGAAGGTAAGGAACTTAACTGTTGCTATCGTTACTATTTACTTAAGTAGTGTTGTGTTCGTTGAAGGGGTTGGGTTCCAAATCCATTTGCAACATTTTTTGAACTTTTTTCCTTTTCCCTTTCTTTTGCAAGCCAATATCTAGGCTATGTTTGATTTATCTCATATTTGTTGATCTGATCTGATCTGATCTGAATTAACATATAGTAATTTGACTAAACTTTGATTGCGTATATATGCTAATATATACTTACACAAAAATATATACAAATAGTAAAAAAAAAATGTGAGTTTTTCACCAAATTCATGCATTACATTAGTGTAATATAATCTTGTTACAAAATAAAATAGAAATCACTAACAATATTATTATATTTGCACACAATGTTACTTTACAATTTTTTTCCGGCCTATAATACCATTCCATTTTTCCATGATGTTTTTTTTTTTTTCAAATTTGAAAAAATAGCTTGTGTAGAAAAATATTGCAACACAATTACGCCATATATAATGCGGAATATTAAACTAATCATAACAACCTTGCATTTAATTAGAAATTCACATTATTTATGTTTTAAGAAAAAAAAAGCATTATATGGACATATTAAATCACAATACATTTAAACAATAGAAATTGTATGTAATGACAGCAAGTTATCCTTATATCAATATTCCAAAGTAAAAAAAAAAATCTTTTAATAATTTCTTAATGTCATATTTTACTTACACAACATAGATTATCATACAAAATTAGCTTTTATTTAAATCGTGTATTATACGAGTGCTATTTAACCTAATAGAAGACTAAACACGGAAGAGAGAAATATGATTAATTTGCAACTTTGAATTGAAGAGCATATACTGTATTAATGAAGTGTATGTAATGTACACAAATATGAATGAATAAACATAATTTTCTTTGAGTATTTGCTAAATTGTTGGACTTTTGTGATTGTGATCATTTGTGAGTGAGTTGTTAAGTCAAGTTTACGTTGTTAAAATGTGCAGATAGAAAATAAACGTTGAAACTGAATTTAAGTCAACTAAATTATTATCATTATTATTATTTTGACGAGAGTCAACCAAATTATTTCAAACTTTGCATTTCTACAAGAAAAAAGGCATTGAAATTTCTTAAATTAGTAACAAACATTTTTTTTAAGGGAAAGATAAAATTTCATTAATTGAAAGCCATACGGCATCTAAAATAAGCATTATAAAGAAGTAAAATACAATCTAAATTAATCAAGTAAAAATCTTCTTTAAAGTAACTATGGTGATGAGAAACTAGATCTGACGATGAAGTGCAGTCCCCGATTGTTCGCTGAATTATACAGTCTTCTATGAAGGAGTCTATCTCCGTGACATAGTTTTGGAAGAAAATTCATTACCCGACCATATAGATCGCATCCTCGATTCCAACGCCAATTGCAAAATTGTACGACTGACAACATATGAATTTAATCTTTCAAATAAAACCCTAAAAATAAATTTCAATCTTCCATAAGGGAAGAGGAGGAAGAACAACATCATACTCCCACAAAAGGAGAGAAGAAACCCAAAAATTAGGAAGAAAACTCTCATAAAGAGAGAGGAAGGAGCATTATTAATGACTAAAACATAAAAAACAAAGAAAATATGGAAAGAATTGGGGCATACCATCATCAAAGAGGGGATGATGGTAGCCCTTTGTGGCTTTCAAAGATTTTAGGATTTTTTAGGATTTTTTGAGAGGAAGAGAGGAAGAGAGAGGCTCGGGGATTTTTACCAACTCATAATTAGTAACAAACATAACAATAGAATAAAAATGTATGATTGAAATGAGCAACAAATCACTTTGAATATTAGGGATCGATAAGCATTCACTATTCCTCTAAAATTAGAGGCGCTCGCATATGAACAACATAAAATGGTAATCTAATTTAAATAAGTAAGAATTAGTGGAATACTGAATGTTTTTCGATCCCTAGACAAGATTAAAAAAATGGGGTCCCACATCTAAAATTTAAGAAATGTACTTGCATAGAAATGATACAAAATATTTAAAAATATTTTTTATTATAAAAATAACCATTTTTCCAGTGAGGTTTTCCGCTGCCGGTCCTAAGCCCGGATAAAGGAGGAAGGTTGTAGTAGGCCTGTGACAGTCAGCGTAAAAATGTCACATCCAGGCGCATTGTTGGATGAGAATAGTACTAGGATGGGTGACCTCCTGGGAAGTCCTTGTGTTACTATGCTGCCGACCCCACCGACCCCGTGGTTGGCCGAGAATAGTACTAGGATGGGCGACCTCTTAGCAAGTCCTCGTGCCATCGCTTTGGGATTAAGGTGCAGCACAAGAAGAAGATAAAAATAACCATTTTTCAAAGAAAATACTCTGTATAATATTTCTTGTTCAATCTCTATAACAATAACCATTAACTGTTGTAATTTATAGAAAAATTAGTATACATTTAATTAAAGGTAGTTATAGCTAGTCCGAAAATGGAAATAATAATGGAATGAGATGTAGAAACATGAGTTGAAAGACCAATGAAATTATGAAGCAATTTTCCTCTTTTGAGTTGTAGTAAATTAGAACTAGCCTTCTATTTATGCATTTTTTTGCGTGCGATGATATTTTAAATGTATCTTTCAATTTGTATGAACAAATAAAAAACGAAGGTTGTTTATTAGAAAATTTGAAATATTTTTAAAAATTCACACTAATTCACATAATCATAACAAAATTTTTACTTTTCATCAACCCATCCCACAACAATGACCAAAAAAGAAAAGGTTTTTTTTTTCTATATTCTATCGACTATGAAATTTCTACGATAATCGAAAGGTAAAATATTACGTGATAAACTATACCAATATGGACATCTATCTATAGAAAATTGAAAAATATGAATTTTGGTAATTTTTATTTTATTTTTATGAATTTAATTTTTTAATTTTTTCATTTTTAAAAGTTGAAAAATTGTAATAACTTCCATAATAGGTTGGCATGATGCAAATTGAATTTTGGCAAATTTTGAGGCCAGGGGTAACTCAGACTTTTTCGAGGGGAAACATCATAGTTTCCCCTTGTCTTATATAATAGAGAAAACAAAGTTATAATTCTGTAAAACTATATAAATATAGTAGTTTCTTCCACCAGAACATGTAACGGGGGTAAACATTTACCATATGATAGTAGTTAAAACTTAAAATTAAAGTTATAATATTTCAAGTTAAAATTTTGATCATATCGTCAAAAAAATTTACCAAAAAAATAATATATGTATAATTTGTTTACAGAATTGAGATCCTTTTGATCTTGAGCCCTAAGCGGTTGCCCGGAATGCCTACCCATGACCGACCCTGTGCAATAAATGTGATTTACAGGATTCACATGAAGAATATGTATTGTTGAAGTGTAAACAAATATGAATGAAATACTACGTAAATAACTTTGTTTGACTTCAAAATGAATTGAATTTCAAGTGATGTATTTGGTAAATTGTTGGAGGACTTCGTGAAAGGAGTGATAGAAATTGAAGGTTGAAAGGGATGCATTTGAGTCAAGCATGGCAGTCAACTAAATTATTTTAAACTTTGCATAATTTCTCAGAATGAAGGTAAGGAACTTAACTGTTGCTATCGTTACTATTAACCTAAGTAGTGTTGTTACGAAGGGGTTGGGTTCGAAATCCATTTGCAACATTTATCTGAGATTTACTGATCTGATCTGAATTTATAGTAATTTGACTAAACTTTGATTGCGCGTATATATACTAATCCATAAGAAAATAATATATCAATTGAAATCTTATGTTATTTGTATCGGTGATCGCGAGCGAGTAGTTCTTAAATATGTAATTCTAATAATATTTTTCTTTACGGAATTAAAGATATTTTGAGTTTAAACAACAAATTAAATCATATTATCTGATCTGATTTGAAATAAGTAATAAGATGTTGAAATAAGGTGAATCAAACAAAGCCTCAAGCGTGTTATATGAAAGTTTCTCACATTTTCCCTTATGCAAGAGTAGTATTATATTCTTCAAAAAAATGGTTCTTAACATTTTTCTCTCATATGTTGGATTATAATTTTTTTTTGGTGTTAATGAGCCACGAAGGACGGGATGAAAATCAATCTCAGGATCACCTGGAATCGAGAGGGAAACTTTAACCACCTGAGTTATCTCTCACTCTCTGGATTCTCATTGACACATTTCTTTTTAATTTTTCAGCTACATTAAAATTTCAAGTGATAATTTGCCAATATTATATTCTCTTCCATGATTTTATTTATTTCTAATGAATTATTATCCCCGTCTTTTTTAATTTCAGATCAAAAAATGTTTTGATGTACAAAATATCCCCTCCATCCTAACCTTGATGGGTTGAATTAGGCCCTGTTCTATAGGACTGAGAAAACATGAACTTAAATTAAATTAACTAAACTTAAATTAAATTAAATGAACTTAAATTAACTGAGAAAAAATATTTATATTTATATTTATATTTATATTTATATTTATATTTATATTTATATTTATATTTATATTTATATTTATATTTATATTTATATTTATATTTATATTTATATTTATATTTATATTTATATTTATATTTATATTTATATTTATATTTATATTTATATTTATATTTATATTTATATTTATATTTATATTTATATTTATATTTATATTTATATTTATATTTATATTTATATTTATATTTATATTTATATTTATATTTATATTTATATTTATATTTATATTTATATTTATATTTATAATAATAATAATAATAATGAACTAAATTAAATTAACTGAATTTAAATTAAATTAATGAACATAAATTAAAATAAATTAAATTAAGTTGATAGAAGTCCTAAAGAACGGGGCCTTAGTGTGATTTACACTTACATGCTTTAATATGTTGAAAAACTATCATTCTAGATTAAAGCATATGTTTTAACACTCTTTCTTTTTTGGAAAATAGCAACCTAATAGGTAAATTATCAAAACTTATTTTCCAAAACATTATAATTAATTGAAATGTTACAAATTTTACCTTTTGTACTCCACCCCCCCCCCCCCCCCCTCCTTTTTAATTGCCCACCTTACAACCACAGTCAGTAATTGAAAGTGTACTGTATTACATTTTATTTATTTATATGAGAAACTTGATTTTTTTTTTTTTAAAAAAAAGATAAGCTGTACATTTAGAAGCCCATAGAAAATAATCCTCATTTTTTATTTTCGGAAAAGGCCCTACGAGTATGGAATATGCACTGGTACGAGTACGATGACTTAAACCTAGATTTTCACTCATGGAGAACATTGCTCCTAACGTTGTAGCTACATACTTTGATAGTTTGATGCGTGATTGTTCTTTTGTACCCGTTTGTAGGATGTTTCTTCTATAGTCGTTGAAAAAACGACCACCAAAGTCAAAATAATTTAGTTAGTAATTAGATTTGACTTTTTAAATAATTAAACATTTGTATATTGTTTTAATTTGACGTTAATTCATTTTTAATTTTATTGGATTTATCTAAATTAATTTCAGATTTTTAATTTAATTTTTAAAATAAAAAATTCTAAAATTAATTTAGGTGAATCCAAAAATATTAAAAATGAATTAATATTACAAAAAAAATAAAATTAAATGTATATGTTTATTTACAATAAAAGTCAAATCTAATTATCAAAATTAACTTAATTAACATAAAAAATCAACGGCCTAGATTATTATATTTTGACTTTGATGGTCGTTTTTCGACGACCATAGAAAAATTTTCATTTGTAGGCCGTTACGCTTTGTCTTTCATGAATCTAGAATTAAGACTGCAGTGTAATATGGTCCAACTTACACTAGGATATTGGATATAAATTAATAGACCAAAAATTAAAATAATGATAAAAATGCATTATTGAATGAAAGCTGACCTATGCTCTGGGTTATGCAAGTGACATTGAAATTTCATAGAAATTATGAAAATTTCAATACAAACTTAACTAAATTTTGTAACGAAACTGTCTAGTAACTACTAGTCAATTACAATGCAAAACCATGAGTAAAATACAAATTAAAAGTGACGTACCAACCAGGCTACCAAAAATTCGCAATAATATATAAACACCTACAACCTAACGAACCCTTCAGTTCTACACCAAATATTTATCACAACATTTTTAAATCACCACAAAATCAAAACCAAAACCAAAACCAAAACCAAAACCAAAACCAATGGAAGCACCAACTTGGGCCACCTATGTAGCTGCATGGCTAGTTGCCACGGCCCTTGTACTCCTTACTAACCAACTTCGCCGCCGTAAGCTTAGCCTACCACCGGGCCCAAAACCATGGCCCATCATTGGGAACTTCAATCTTATTGGGTCTCTCCCCCACCGCTCGCTCCACGAGCTCTTCAAAAAATATGGGCCTATAATGATGGTTAAATTCGGGTCGGTCCCCGTGTTAGTGGGCTCATCTGTAGAAATGGCAAAGCTTATCCTAAAAACAAACGATGTCAAATTTGCTGGGAGGCCCAAAACCGCGGCAGGGAAGTACACAACTTATAATTACTCAGATATTACATGGTCTCAGTATGGTCCATACTGGAGACAGGCTCGAAAAATGTGCTTGATGGAGCTTTTTAGCGCCAAAAGGCTTGAATCATTCGAGTACATTCGAGTCGAAGAGCTTAAATCAGTGTTAAGAGACATTTTTAAGACGAATGGTGAAACCATAGTGTTAAAAGAGCACCTTTCAAATTTGAGCCTAAATGTGATTAGTAGGATGGTTTTAGGGAAGTCCTACTTAAACAAAGGTAATAATAATGATGATGATAAACCAATCGTTACGCCGGACGAATTCAAGTTAATGCTTGATGAATTGTTCTTGTTAAATGGGGTGCTCAATCTAGGTGATTGGATACCATGTATTAAGTACCTTGATGTACAAGGTTATGTGAAGAGGATGAAGATTTTGGCTGAAAAATTTGATAGGTTTATGGAGCATGTGTTGGACCAACATAATGAGAGGAGGGAAAAGGAGAAGGCTAATTGGGTGCCTAAAGATATGGTTGATGTGTTGTTACAACTTGCTGATGATTCTTCTCTTGAAGTTAAGCTTGAGAGGATTGGAGTTAAGGCATTTACTCAGGTATGTATATTTATGTTCTTTTCATTATTATTTAGTGGCATCCCTATGTTAATTTTTTTTTTTCCCAATATGATATGATGATGAAATTATGGCATTAGCTAATTCTTGATATGCTACTAGTCTGCTAGCTTACAGAAAAAAAAAAAAAAAAAATTCATGTCAGATCAGACCATTAGGATGAAGCTATAATTTTTTGCATAGTTTTTAAAGTTTTGTACTTCTTTCGTTTTCAAAAAAGTTGCAACAAACTAACATTTTGTATCTCACCATAAAAATTAGTTATTTGCAACGTTTTGAAAACAGAGGAAGTGTAAAGAGTTTTTGATTTATCGTAAAAAGTTACAATTTTGTGCAAAAAGTTGCCTTGCCAAATTTTCTAACAGATGGCTCGCTAGTTACAGAATAACTCGTTACTAAACAATATAAATATCCCAACAATTTTGATTTAATGGATCAGATTTGAGTTTGAGTTTTTGCTCCAAATCTCTTGGCTCGATCGAACGGTGGTACATTGATAATAGTACAAGTTAAATTATTGCATGTTTTAATCAATAATGGAACGCAAAAGACAAACTAAGAGATATACTAATACTTCATTTGTCCCTAAATGTTTGTTACATATTTTTCGTTTGGATGCTCCCTAATGTTTACTACATTTTGTTTAAAAGTAAACTGTTTCATACACTTTTTCTACTTTTTACTCCTATCCTACATAGTACTCCGTATATATATACTACCTAGTATCTACCCATTTAATATAAAACCTTAAAAAAGTAAAACTATCCAAATATAGCAAACATTAAGAGGGAAAGGAATTATATTACCATGTATTATTGTTATTGAAGATAATGATTCGTCATAGGATATTTATTACGGAGTAATAATTTGTGATATGATTATTGGTAATTCGGTATGGTGGCCTAGCGGATGCATATGATATGTCTTTTTCACAAATACACTCGATCGTCATGGGTGACTACTTTCTTCTTTGGGTTTTTATTTTTTATCTTTTATTTTTTATTTTATTTTTTAAAAAAATAATTTTCTTTTGCCTTATTCAGGATTGACTGTTAATGTTCCTAAATGATTTAGTAAGAAGACAAAAGTGAAAATGTTTAGAATTAATAGCACTTGAATGCTTAATAGATATTGTCGGAAGAATATATATGGGGTAGTATTTGTTTGGTAAGCATTTATAGATAATCTTATATATATATATATATATATATATATATATATATATATATATATATATATATATATATATATATGTGGTTGGGGTGAGAAATTTCTTAATGTGAGAAGAGATAAATACATCAACTATGACCTAGAGGTACATTGATTAACAAATATAGATACATTCAAATTATACTATAAATACATTGAGTAAAAATACATTGATTTTATGTCATAGATACATTGATTCCAAACAATAGAAGGAGTAAGGAGGGAAAATCAAATTTAATCTTAGTTATTCATTTGTTGATCAAAGAATTGTGGTTGCTTCTCACCTTTCTAACGAAAAATACATTTCTCATATGAGTCTACTTCTCTCTTTCTATATATATATATATATATATATATATATATATATATATATATATATGAAAAAGGATCATATGAGAACCCTTCTCTCGGTGAGAACCGTGAGAACTCTTATCCTATCCCTTGATTAAACTCAAATTGATCCCAACCATTTAATTTTTATTATTAAAAAAGCAACACACAACTATCATCCTGCCACCACCACCACTGACTTTCTTCCACCACCGCCTTCCTGCCACCACTGCCGCCGCCTTTTTGCCACCACCAAATCGACACCCTCACCACACCACAACCAGCAGCCCACACCATCTCTTCTTCCTCTTCCTCTCTTTCTTCTCTTTGCGCAGCAGCCCCGTCCCACCACCAGAACCCCCACACCACCACTGTCGTCACCTTTAATCATCGTCTTCAATCAAGCCGCTGCTGTCGTTGAGCCACTATTGCCGCTGATGGTGATTGTCATCTTCAATAGCGATTTCAATCTAAAAAGGTGATGTCCTTCTTCAAAACCCTAAATAAAAACTCATTCCATCTCTCCTCTCCATTCACCTCCAAAAACTCTCTAGCTCCACCGCTTCTGCTCGTCGTCGGTCTCCTGTCTCCACTTTGGCTGCATCTCCTTCAATCTATAATGTCCATCAGATTAAAGATGAAAATGACAAATACTAGTCAGAAACTCTCATATTTGAGTAAAAAATACATGTAACTTTTAGAATTATTATAAGTAATTCTCAGCAATAGCAATCATCAAACTCAGATTCAACAATATAATAACAATCATCAAACTCATATTGAATTATAGAATCTGAGATCTATTACTCAGAATATGAGTTTGGTGACTTACAATCTGATAATTCTATCTGATATTTCAATTCTAAACTTGTACAATCTGGATGAAACAATTACAAACTGAGAGTTAAGCTTTTGAATTTGAACAATATTACTTTAAATCTGAACAATATGACTTAGATTTTGAAGAGAAAAAAAAATCATAATCTGAACTTTATTCTTAGAATCTAAAAGTATGACTCTCAGATTGTATATCAAGAGCTCAGATTCTACATGAAAACTCTCATATTCTACATGAAGACTCTCAGATTCTACATCCACACTCTCAGATTCTACATTTGTTTTTAGTCGTTTATCTATTTTTGTAATCTAACGGCTGTTATATGTGGTTCTCACAGTTCTCATTGAGTCAAGGTTCTCACAGGACCCTCACTATATATATATAGAGAGAGAGTAGGTGAGAAAAGCTTTTATGTGAGAAAAGATCTGCACCACTAACAATTTTAGATCTAAGGGTTGTTATTTGATCTTGTGTTTTTGTTAGTAAGGGCAACTTGGTAATTTAATTTAAGTAGTATATTTCTATTTTTTATAACAAAAAAAAATCTATTTTTTTGTTTTTTTTTAAAATACGTTTTTTTAAATATTTTTTTAAATTCAAAAAAATTGGTTTTTTTTTCATAAAATAAAAAAAATCTAAAATTCAAGTTATTTGTTTATTTGTTCGTAAGTACTCGTGTTCCAAATTCTATAAGTGATGTTCAAAATTTTATAAGCTAAGTTCAAAATTTTATAAGCCATGTTCAACATTTTATAAACCATGTTCAAAATTTATAAGCTTTGTTCTAACTTTTAAATGTTATGTTGTAAATTTAACAACCCATGTTTAAAATTTTATAAGTCATGTTCTAATATGTGTATGTATGCAGAAAATGTCAGTTTATTATTGGGTTTATTTTAAGTATATGAACTATTGATAAAAAAAATATGAAATATTAAAATTTTTATAAGTCATTCTAAATTTTATGATTAATATTCAGAATTGTACAGGTTATGTTCTAAATTTTTATAATATAGTTTCCAAACCATATAAGATAGAACTAGAGCGTTGATTTATTTTGATCTAATTTTGATTATTTTATGAACTTGAAATATTTATTTAAAAAAAATAGCAAATTACAACTTTTTTTTAAAAAAATTAAGCCTTAAAATTATGATTTTTTTAATAACGTAACTTTTTTAAAAAATTAAGCCTTAAAATTATAATTTTTTTAAATAAAAAAATGTAAATTTCTATTTTTTAATTGAATATTGAGTTATATATATATGCTCTAAAGTTTATAGCCATGTTCTAAATTTTAGGAACCATGTCCTAAATTTCATTAGTCATATTCTAAATTACGCTCGAATTTTTTTTTTTAAAATACAACAAATCTAGAAAAAAAAATCCATAAAATTGATATTTTAAAAATAAAAATATTCAAAACAAAAAAAAAACTATTTTTTTAGAAAGTCATAAAGAAAAAAAAAGAAAAAAAGAAAAAATCCTAATCCTACGTATTATAAGGAAGGGGAGAAATTTTAGGGGTTTTTTTTTAAAATTGTTTTAAATTAAAAAATCCATAAAATCTTAGCCTTTAGATCAAAATAAATCAACACTCAAAGATTTTTTCTCACATAAACAAGCCTTCTCACCTAAAGAACCTTTCTCACATGATCCCGACCCTATATATATATATGAATATATGAATTTATGCGAAAAATTAGTATTCATTATCACAATTTTCTTTCCCGATAAAGTAAGAAAAATTAGTACTTAATCAGACCACATCATAAGACATCATGAGTAGTAACGAGCAATCCAATCAAAGGTCGAAAGGATCTGAGGTGGTTTTAGAGTCAATTGCCTATTGTCTCAACAGTGATCATTCATTCCCATATGGAATTGGTTACTACTTAATGCTCGTCCCACCCGTTTTAAAATTTCCAAATTCTCATCCCACTAGTTTCCAAATTTCCAAATTCCAAATTTCCAAATTTCCAAATTTGGAAATTTCCCACCCGTTTCCAAATTTCCCACCCGTTTCCCACCCGTTTCCACCCGTTTCCAAATTTCCCACCCGTTTGGAAATTTCCCACCCGTTTCCAAATTTCCAAATTTCCAAATTCTCTATAGAACACGGCCTAAGAACATTCTCTATTTTTATTTTCATTTCTACTTAATGCTCGTCCCATCCGTTTCAGTTCCAAATTCTCTATTTTTATTTTTTAAAATTTCCATTTCTACTTAATGCTCGTCCCACCCGTTGCAATGGATGGTAATAAATTAATAATCTTAAAGAAAACATTAACTTGAGGATGGGTGTATTTCTGTCTTGAATTTCTTTATCAAATTAATACCAAGTATAATAAAATGATGCTTATAATTGCCATTAATTATCAACTTTGTTATGTTAATATTGTGGCACCCATATCCATATGTTGGTTAGCCAAGAACCCAATTAGGAAAAATAAAAAATAAAAGGTCGCATAATAGAATTAAATTTTTGTATTTTTGAAGGGGACCAAACATATAAATTATTAGGGTGTGTTTAATTCAATTTAGATAAACACTCTTGTGCTTATTATTTTCAGAAAATTCAGACCATATCAGATCAGAAAAGTTTAGATTTGATCAGAAAAGTTATAACTATAATAATAACTACAATCAGAAAAATTCAATCAGACCAGATTAGATCAAATCAGAAAATTACAGATGATTGACCCCGAACACCCTCCCCTATATTCCACCCTTGTGGTTAATTAGTCTGGTTACTGATTATCAAAATATATAACTAAATATATTGGAAGCTGATATGCGCACACGTTAAGGTGTTATATGAAGAGGAAAAGAGACAGTTACATTGTGAAAGAAAGTGATGTTCATTCGTATAATATATAACATAAGGTGTATGTGGGCATATCAACTTCCAATAATTATATCATTATCATTTATGTACAACCAATGGGCCAATGGTTCTAAAGTTTTTTGGTAGCCATTCCATTTAAAATTTTCCAGCCATTCAAATTCATATGGAGAGTAATCATAAGAAATCATTGAAAAATAATAATCAAAGTGGCATAAGTAAATAGTAAATAAGTTAGAACCTTAGAACTAATTAAATAAATAAAGGGAGCAAAGGAAGTACTCCCTATATGTAAACATGACTACTTTTATTTTATATAGTGAAAACATTTGGACATTTATACATGCATGTCAAGCTAATATATTATATATACGACATTAGTTATCGATATAAATAGTAAATTATAGGTAAAAAATTATAAAAATAAAAATTGCACTTAACTGAAACAATATGTACGTAAAATTAAATTTAAAAATATCTCACACAATAATTTAAACAAAAAAAGTGACATACCTCCCTCCGCCACTTTTTGTTTGATACATTTGAAATTTGTGTGAAATTTAAAGAATTAGATTGATTTCCGTAGAATGTAAGAGAGAATCTCCATTAAAAAAAATGTTTCTTTGAATTTTCAATATGAAAAGTGATACAATTAAAGTAGCAAAAGTGAGGACAATTATTAAAATGATGTGATGTAAATTATTTAGTGATGAAAAAGTGATACAAAGCAGTATATTTTCAAAAATATCAAAATACTATGTTGTGTTTGGATACAAGTATTTCATTTGAAATGGTGGATTTGGTTCAAATAACATGTTTGGCAAGTAAAAAAATTTTGAATTAGATTTAGCTCAATTCTCAACGAAAATCCTTAATGAGTAAATTATATGTGTTTCAAATACTTAACAAAATCATATCATTTCAAATTCTAATATAAAACAAAACAAATTTGGAATTTGAATGGCAACATTTCAATTTCAAAATTTGAATTCATCAATTTGAAATGAATTACACATATCCAAACGCTACCTAAAGATATTTAAAAAGATTCATAATATATCAAACTATTTAAAATGTATTAAAATATATAGATTGCAGAAAACTCTATTTACCCGGTGAGTAGATCACCCATTAGAAATAAACAAATAAAAGGTATTTTTCTTTGTTGAGTCGTCGGATCCTAGTTTAAATTTAAGTTTATCTCTAGGAATTTATCACGGAGTACATATAGTATTGTTCTATCATCTTTAATTATATTATAATAACAATAATAAAGATTTATTTCATAAAATTACATATTAAAACAAGCCATTTTTTTTTTTAATGTAGTGCGACACTTGTTTCATTTATCTTTCTTCCAAATTCCACATATCTATCAAATTATTGTTGAAGAATGACATTTGTTTCAATCCGATTAGCTTTTCTTGCATGCATTTTAATAGTGTTCGGATTTGTAGGTAGAGCCATAGTGTATAATCGTGCAAAAAGGAAAAAAAAAATCATCGTTAAATTTTAAAGACAATTTTGAGCACGCCAACAAGTCAACAACATAACCACAAACAATCCATATAAAATAAGTATTGTACTATTTTATAATAGAAAATGAAAAGAAAAAACAATCCTTATTCTAAGGGCTGTTTTTTAGGGTGCTAAAAGTAAAAAAAGTATTAACACAACTCAAATATTTTTAATTAATTGTTGGGCTTAGAAAATATATTATTATACAGCCTATACATACATACATAATTATCATTACTCTTTCTATAATTGAGTGAAGTGAAATTTTAAAAAATTATACTATAAATTGCAGGATATAATAGCGGGAGGAACAGAGAGTTCAGCAGTGACAGTAGAGTGGGCAATCAGTGAAGTGATAAGGAGGCCAGACATCATAACAAAGGCCACAGAAGAATTGGATCGTGTGATAGGAAAGGAAAGATGGGTAGAAGAAAAAGACATACAAAACTTGGCCTACATCCGTGCGATTGCCAAAGAAACAATGAGATTACACCCTGTTGCCCCTATGTTGGTGCCTCGAATGGCACGTGAACATGTAAAACTTGAAGGTTATGATATTCCTAAGGGTGCCGTTGTTCTTGTGAACACTTTTACCATTCAACGAGACCCGAATGTTTATGCCCAACCCGATGAGTTTCAACCCGAAAGATTTATGAATAGTCATGTAGACGTCAAAGGTCATGATTTCGAGTTGCTACCTTTTGGAGCTGGAAGAAGAATGTGTCCAGGATATAGTCTTGGGTTGAAGGTTATTGAATCAAGTTTGGCTAACCTTCTTCACGGGTTTACATGGAATTTGCCTGATCACACAAAGCCTGAAAATTTGAATATGGAAGAGATTTTCGGTTTATCCAACCCTAAGAAGATTCCTCTTACGGCTTCTGCTACGCCCAGACTTCCTCCTCATATGTATCATATGTAATATGATCTTTGATTATATATATGTACTACTTTCGCAACAGATTATGTGCTACACCTAAATATTTTATACCTCATAAATAAATATTTTATAACCTGTTATGAAAAAAGTATTGATTTTTATTTATCATGGTATCTATATTTTCGTCTAGTGATAAATTTACCATTTAGGTTGTTTGACTATCAGCCTAGAAAAAATAAAAATTTTAAAAAAAAGAGCAAAAAATATCACGTACATGTGAAAAATAAAAATTGCTGGCCAACTTTTAGTATGTTTATAATTTTTCATTTATGGCGGCCATACTGTATTACTGTTTGACTAGCAATTCGCTATTAAGGCATTGTTTACTTCAGATTATATTCAGTTCAGTTAATCTCTATTCAGTTCAGTTCAGTTCAGTTCAGTTCAGTTCAGCTCTATTCAGCTAACGTAAATTAAACGAGCCCTAAGTAATGACCTTGCAAAGTTCTAATTTTACCTTTTAGAAAGAAAAAAAATAGTTGTAATTTTAAAAATAAGATATAATAATTGTTACTATTTGTGTTGCATTAAGATATTACGTTTACTTTATACATAATTTTAATTGTACTTGCTTAAATATTAATTTCTTAAAACACAATTAATAAAAATTATAAAAACACAATATTAAAGGGTTGAGAAGAGTGGTAATATAAAGTAAAGTTTGAACCTTATTAATTATATCCCCTCCCCCATATGTACAACTCAAAGAGCGATTTTTTTTTTCTAATAAAAAACTAAAAATATAATATTAAAACAATACACATTTAGACGTATCCGATAAGATCACATATTAATATATTTTTTTCTTATATAACATTTACTAGTGCGTGTACGTCAATATTTCAAACGTAGCTAACTTTTGAAATGTAGGGATTAGTTAGTTCCAACTAGGATTGAGCAAAACTTACCCAACTCGATAACCCAACCTGAACCTAACTCGAAAAAGAGAATTAGGGTTGAGGTTTTAAACCCGTTTAATTTAACACAAATAATCCGTTTAGTTAACTGTGATTGATTAGGGTTGACATTTTGACTCGAAAATAACTTGATTTGTCCCATTTAATAATATATCCACTAACAAATATAAATTTTATATTTTAAAAAATAAAATTCGTGAATTGACTTTATGTTTTCTACAAGTTTATTGTCTCACGTGCGCGCACATATATATACTCACGATTTTTTTTAAAAAAAATAAGAGAAAAAAATCTTAAACATAATTATATATTTGGGAACATAAATATACTTAGAATTCTAATTTACTCAATGCTTCATAAAAAGTTCACCACATTTTCATTTTATAAATTTGTCAATGCCCCTTTTTTTAATTTTACATTTAACGTTACATTAGTAAAAATTAAAAAAATTTAATAATACTACAATTCTGATGGAAACAAATACAAAGACGTCCACATAACTATATTATTTCTTATATATAATTATTATCACTAATTTAGAAGATTATCTCTTATTTTGAATAGTTTCAAGATTCTAAATGGATTAAACTAGTTAGATGAATAACATATTTAATAAACATGTTGATCGGGTTAGGGCTAAGGCTGATTATATCCCGTTTAAGAAATGACTTATGTTTGGGTTTATTAGAGTTCTTCAATACATTTATCTCTAACCCAAACCCGAATACAATCTATTAACTAGCCCTATTCTTGAATTATGATTGGTATCTGTATGATTGCTACCTCTGTGGAGAACTAATATGTCGAAATTTTTTTCTCTATATATTTACTATACCGTAAAATATTTTTCTATAATCTATTTTACTCATTTTCAATTTTACATTGTTACTTTACAAAGTAGTGTAATAACATTTTCTCTAAGAATAAATTATCTCTTACAGTAATGTTGGAAAACAATTTTGCCTTCAAAATGGAGGGAAAACTATTTTCCTTCCGTTATTTTTACCATGTCTCCTTAAATTTCCTTTTGATTTCCCTTATTTTTCATCATTTCTTCTTACATGATGGGTCCGTTTAATAGAGCGAAAAATGTTTTCTCTGAAAACAATTTTTCTATTTTACATCGTTTTCTTTGGGTGAAAAAATAAAATGTAAAACTTTGGTTGAAAAATCATTTTACACCATATTGGAAACATTTTCCTCCAAATTTGGGAGTAAAACTTATTTTCCGTGCAAGTAAACATTGGAAAACTTTTATGAAAATGAGTTTTTCAACGTAAAATATTTTTCATGGAAAATCATTTCACATCGAAAATGTTTTACACCAAAGTAAACAGCGCCAGTATGTAAACAATAATGGAAAACTTATTTTGCAATTGTGTTTTCCATTATAAATTATTTTTCATGAAAATTAATTTACATTGCTGCATTGTAAATGTTTTACTTTCAAGTAAAAGAAACCTAAATATAGTTTGGTTTTCATTGGAATTAATTTTCATGTGAATTTTCTTTTCATGTGAAATTACTTTCATTTGTGAAATCTATGAAAATAGATTTACAGTACATGGTTTGGTTGGTACATGAGATTTTGCATTTCATGAGTTTTGTTTTGATTGACCAAGTATTTTTATTGACCAAGTGGAGAGTAGATATTTCAATTCCTATATTTTGAGAAATCCAAATTTTCATAAATTTTAACTTTCACTATATATTTTCAATTTTTGAATCCAACCAAGTAACTACCTCAATTGAATACAAACAGGCCCTTAACAATTAATAAGAGGATATAGCTTGAAATAATTGATGGGTTTTTCCTGTTGCATTCTGATAATAACCCAATACTATTTAGGCTACTGGGCTTATACAAAATTGTTTCTAACTACTTTCCGGTAGAGGCAGCCCATATCAGATCAATTTATAAACCTTATTGTCTATATTTTTTTTCCTCTTTAGAGCTTGTTTAGTTACACACTTCCACCAAATTTTCATCTATTTTTTTTGCAAACACTTACATTTGTATGAAGGAAGATAAAAAAAATCATCACTAACGGGTGTAATGAGTGGGGATCGAGTCTAGGAGATCGTACCTGAAATTCTGAGGCATTGACCTACCATCAGGACAATGCCTCATCCGCCTTTTCCCCCAATCAAATTCTTACCTTGTATAAGAATAGTTTGGTTGTATAAGGAGTTGTATAGGTTTGTACATATATCAAAAATGAAGCTAAGAATGAAAAGAATAAGCCATAATTATACCAAAATTTTACATTTGCAATTTATGCATGTGATGCATGCATGCTTTTTTTAAAATATAATTTCTACATTTTACTGAGCGTTTATTTTGAGGGATAAAGGACGGGGATGTAGATTTTTATCCTTTAATAAGTTAATCCCTTGTTTGTATATAAGACATGGGATTATTTACGAGGAATGGGATAGGGATTAAAACCCCCTTAATCCCACCAAAATAATACCTAAGGGGGCAGGTGTTAGGAGGAGGGATTAATTTACTTTTTTGCTTCCTTACATCATTCCATCAAATACCAAACAAAAGATGAGGATAATATTAGTGAAATCCCACTCACCAATTCCCTATATATACTCATCACATCTTTTGATCTCTCTAATCCTTATCCTTCAAAACAAACGACTCGTTATAGGCATAGTTAAATATAGATGAAATTTGAACATTAGCCATATTTTTTAGCTAAATTTTATTACTTAAGCATTTGTTATCTAACCAAACTTTTACTTTAGTTATTCTTTTAATTTCGTTTTGGTTTTTAAAATTAAATCCGATGAAAAATAAAATAATATTAAGTGAATTTATTAAGGATTTCTTATGTTTGTATTAATAACATAGTCTTTGTCTTAATTACACTATTATAGTTTATTAAGTGATTGAATTTTCATTCCAACAATGAAATAAATGACTGCTTACATATTGATAAATTATTTTGATTGATTGAATTAATTTTTGGAAAAATTGTAAAAAATAAGTCAATTTTTAGACGGTCTTCTCAAATTAAGGCAAACCTTCGATTAACTCAAAATAAGTCAACCTATTACACATATCCGCTCAAATTAAGTTTTTTCACTAATTTACTGGTGGAGAAAGTTAATAATTTCAATGCAAAATTAAAGCGGTGCATTAACATACACTACAAAATATTGTTCCATTAACGATGGGTACACTAAATGACGGGCTTAAATCCCGTCGCAAATGTAGATCTTTTGTGATAGTTTTTGAGTCCGTCACTAAAAGTTACCTAATATCTAACCAAGCTCCATTAGAAATGACTCATTTGCGACGGGATTGTGACGGGAAAAATCATTTGCGACCCTCCTTTTCTATGACGGGGTCATATTTTTACGACGGAAAAAATCATTTGCGACCCCTTTTCTACGACGGGATCATATATTTACGACGAAAAATCCCGTCGCAATTAGCATCTTTTCTAGTTGTGATATTGTTGTTTTATGATATTATATTGCAAATGTTAATTTAATCAACAAACAATTAGTGAAAAAACTTAATTTGAGAAGACATATATATGAGGTTGACTTATTTTGAGTTAATCAAAAGGTTAACTTAATTTGAGAAGGTCGGCTAAAAGTTAACTTATTTTTTACAATTTTTCCTTAATTTTTTAGCATAAAAATGCTAATTCTTTTGTTGATTTTTTAAAATCTTACCTTCGTGATTTTTTTAGCCACTTTGTTCATGACTTTTGGTCTTTTCGACCTTAGCTTAGTATTTTTACTTCCCTAGCTAGTTTACTACTTACGGCCCGTTTGGTTGTTGGTAATAAATTTCTTCTTATTTTTCATTCCCAAACTTGAAATTTCTTCTTATTGTTCATTACCATCCATTACCATGTGTAAGGGTGGTATTAGATGGGAATGGATATTTGTGAAGAAAATTAGATAAATTTGAGTCAATTTAGCACCACTATGGGAATGAATTTTGTTTTTCCTTCCAAATTTATTTATAAATTCATTCTCATTACCTGCATTTATAACCGGCTACCAAACGGGTCGTTAATGCACATGAGGACTAGTAGAGAGTGGTTGTATTTGGTGAAGACTCGGTTCGGCTACCTTTTTTACTTGTTCACCATGTCTCGAATCTCATTGTGCACACATTTGTGAGGGTTCATCTTTCCACTTTCAGATGCAAGTGTTGGCTATATTCGACTGATGATCTGCAGTTGAGCCCGAATTAAGGACTAGTACACCCAAATTATCATTAAAAAAAGTTTAAGCACTTGACGGTTGTTGAATAAATACTATCGATGGCCTTCCAACCTTTGTTTTTTGAAGGGTTCCCCCTCAAATTTAAAGGAGCAGAGCTACTCAAACGAGTCCTGCAGAACTCAAACTCCCTAGTTAGATTTGATGTCGAATCTACTTCAAACAACCTACTCCCAGCAGTTAGAGCTTAACTAAGAGTCAATCTTGACCTCCCCCTCCTCCCAGGTTTCTTCCTTGAATCAGAGAACAACTGGACATGGATCAATCTCAGGTATGAAGGAGTTTTCACCTTCTGTAAAAAGTGTGGCCTAATAGGACACAAAGCTATTCATTGTAAGGTTTCTGAAAACACTTTCCTCAAAAAATGGAATGCTCTCATTAATTCCATTGGCAAACCCAATGATCAAATCCATGTTCAATTCAATGACTACCCCTGTATTCAAACAAAATCATTGGCCTTAGAAAGCTGGAAAAGTTCAGAACCTCTAAAGTGGATTTAATCCAAAATCCTTTTCTCAATATCCATGATCACCTCCCAGAAGATCTGCCAATGAGTGGTGATTCGTCCTCCTCAAAAAGAACTTCACCTACCCCTCATCCCCTGGAACCTCCCTCCAAAAAATCAAAACCATTTTTCCCCTCCACCAACTTGCAAGATGAGTCATCCTCCTCTGCAAGCAAAACCCTTTCCTCTCCAAACCCAGTCGCTCCCCCATATCCGCTAAGAACGAGGTGCAAACCATACAACCCCCCTTTCACTGATGATGATGATACTTCTGAAGATGACCCTGAAGAAAGACCCTCCTACAAAAGACGACTAGCTCTCCACTATGAGCAACTCAGAGGAGAATGCGAAAGCCCAACAGAAGATCCACCCAAAGAAGGCGGTGCAACCAGCTCAAAGAGACGGAAAATCCAGCAGTTTCATCCCTCAGCCCAGCAGGCCCAACCCCCAATACAGGGCTCAAAGACTTGTACTTTAGGTAATACCCAACCCCTCCTTTCTGTCTTCAGTATGCTAACCCCAAAAAATTCCTTTCCTATCTTTTCAGCCTTTCCCAGCGGGTAAAACCCCCTAGTCATTTATCTAATAGGCCCCTACCTCCTGTTAAGCATGTTTTCTGGCAACCCTGTCCAGCCACCCTACCCAAAGCCTACAATCCCACCATCCTAGGAAAAAGATTCTCTGCCACCCCTCTTTGTAGAAGCCCCAAATTTCATAAAATCTCAACCCAAAAGATTCACCACAGTTCCTTTTCTTTTTCCTTGTCAACTCTACCTCGACCTAGTCCAACACTCTTGTCTTCTCTTCTAGTCTCATCTCCTTATTTAATTCACACCCTCTATTCTCCATCCTACTTCATTTTTACTCTAGTCTCTTGCCTTTTATACTTTATTTTCTCCCACTCCCCCACTTCAAACTCAATTATGTTGACCAATTTTCTCTTCAACCGCAAAGAAAAGTTGGTTAGAGGTAATCTTCCCAGCATGGGCTTCCAAGTCACAAACAAAGATAGACTCCTAGCACCAATCAATAAGTCAGCTGACCCCTTCATTCCTAAGTCCATGCTCAAACCTCCAAACCATCATCATTCCTCAAATGACAAGCCTATTGATCAGTCCTCAACCAACTTCTCCTTTTCCCCCCAAGCCTATCTCTAACCTTACTCCACCTCTAAATTCTGTGCCCTTACCCTTCCCTACTAGGCTAAACTTAACCCTGAACACCCTCACCCAGATACAACTGCTACAACTTCTCCTCAAGGCTTACATCCCGGAGTCAGATCCCCCAATTCCCCCTCTGAAGATTCATTCACCACAGCTAGCTCCCATAGCCTGTCCAGCGCTTCCCCTGCACACAAAAAACAAGCCATCACCTCTCTCTTCAAAAAAACCCAGAAAGAAATCATCTCAGGTTATCTCTCAAGAAAGAAAGAAAAGAACAGCCATCATCAAATGCAGAAACTGGAAAAAATTCTTCTCTGGACAAGGGACCTGCTTCAAGTCCAAAGACCAACCCAAACAACCTCAACTTCTGGTTGCTTCATCATGACAGTTAAAGAACATGAAACTTTCCTAAGTTCTGGAGAACTCCCCCTTCTCAAAGGTGCGGCTGGCCTAGAACAGCCTCCAGAGTATTAATGAAGTTCCTAGCATGGAATTGTAGAGGCATGAAATCAGAGGGCACCTCTACAATTCCACACTTGTGATGGTTAGTCCAAAAAACTAACCCAAATTTTCTCTTTCTCTCTGAAACCAAAGGCTTAGTAGTAGATTTTGCCAATATGTTCTATAAGTCGGGGTGTAAGGGAATTGTAGGGGTATATGCTTATGGCTCTAAGGGTGGCTTACTTGTAGTTTGGTATGATAGTTCTGTCTTGGTGAATGTAGTTTGTAAAACTCAGAACTATATTGTCTGTGATATTAATGAAGCTGGTTTCTCTTACATTGTGTGTTTTACTTATGGTTCCCCCTATTTAGAACATAGACTGGACGTGTGGAATAATATTGAATCCCTCCTCCTTAATATAAATAAGCCTTGGGTACTACTTGGAGATTTCAACCAAGTAGAGTACTCTCATCAGAAACTTGGTGGCAACACACCAATCCCAGGTGCAAACCAATTCACAACATGGAAATTATGATGCGGCCTCCATGAAATTCCTACCCAAGGCCCCATCTACACTTGGTGCAACAACAGGGACAACCCCGACACAGTCTATGAGCAGCTTGACAGAGCCTACTGTAACAACCAATGGAACCTGCTTTTCCTAAATGCCATGCTCTTTGACCACCCCATTTTCATCTCTGACCATGCTCCAATATTGTTGGACTCCAACCCAAGCACCACCAAAAGAAAAAGGCCCTACAAACTTGAATCATGGTGCCTGAAAAAAGAACAAGTTAACAACATTTTAATTAGTGTATGAATGGTCTAAATCAATTAATGGCTCAAACATGTTCAAATTAATGAGAAAACAAGAAAACTTCCTCACTCATTGCAAAGACTGGTGCATCAACTATAAGAAATCACAGGGCATCACTTGGGACCTCTTCCAAGAAAGACTCGAAGAACTACAGCAGAACCCTCACATCCTAGCAAGTTCTCAACAAGATGAAGTTCAACAAAGGAAGATCATAATCAACCAGGCTTCAGTTCAACACGCCTACTGGAAACAAAGAGCTAAATTAAAGTGGGACAACCTCGGTGACCAGTGCACAAATTTCTACTTCAAGAGTGTCTAGTCTAGAAAAGGAAAAAACACAATCAATAGCATCAAGGATCTGAATGGGAACTGGATCACTGCAGAATCCACTATTGCCAACAACTTCCAACAGCATTTTCAAAATATTCTTTGCCCAAAAGTTAAGGATATGGCACCCATTGATGACTTCTCAGACTGGCTACAATACCTTCCCATTCTGTCCCAGGAGGACATTTCCACCCTACACTCCCCCTTCACTTTCCAGGAAGTCCACACAGCTGTGTTCTCAATGAAAGCTCTCAAAAGTCCTGGCCCTGATGGTATCCCTCCTGGTTTCTACCAACACAACTGGAACTTCATAGGTACAAACCTATGGAATGCTGTTAATTCCTTTTTCACAGGTGGTAGAATTCTCAAGGAGATAAACAAGACCCACATAGTTCTCATCCCAAAATGTGAACACCCTCAAGAAGTCAATGATTACAGGCCTATTAGTCTCTGCAACACAATCTACAAAGTCATCTCCAAATGCCTAATCATGAGACTAAAACCCATTTTTAAGAAACTGATTGGACAATGTCAAAACGCTTTTGTCCCTGGACGACTCATGGCTGACAATTGCCTCCTTGCTCATGAATTACTCACAAAAATCAAAAGAAAAAGAAAGGGGAAAGTCTATGAGGTAATCTTAAAGCTGGATCTGAATAAAGCTTATGACAGAGTTAGATGGGATTTCATAAAGTCTATACTTCATCATATGAACTTCCCCATCAACTGGATAGGGTGGATTATGGAATGTATCACTACTGTAAACTACTCTATCCTTCTCAATGGCACCCCCCTTGTAATAACCTGAAATTCAGGGCCAGAAAATTTCCCAGTTAATTAATATAATTTTCTAATCTAAATCCAAAATGCCCAATTATTTGGACTGTTTAGTTTTAATTCTTTCCCTTATCTTGAATCTGGGCCTAAAGACCCATTATTACTTCCCCTTGGTCGGCCCTCCATGTTAAGGCCAAGGATTATTTTCCTTTTTCAATTATTGTTATTAATTAGATAAGCCCATGTTTATTTTATCTAATTAATAATATCTTGAATTAAAAATCTTATTTTTTTCTATCTAGCCTCAGTGGCGGATTTTCCAGGGGGGCGAAATGGGGCCTGGCCCCTGCTAGCCCAAGAAAAAAAAAATGAATATATTGTACATTTGTACTCCGTATAATACTTCGTAAAAGGCCCAAAAGCAAAACAAAGAGTGAGATTACAGCTGGCTTTTTTAAAACTTAAACCTAGAAGTGAAAGTACAAGTCAAATAGGAGTGTAGCTGTGTAGGACCACTGAAGTCTGAAGACTTAGAGACTTTTAACAAAAACAAAAAAAACCTAGAGACTAGAGTACTGCGTCATTGCAGTCTTGCGTGCAGTAGCACATGGAGAATGGAGGAAGGAGCCACGGAGGTAACTCAGGTAAGGGTACTTTCAAGTTTCAAATTTTCAATTTATTTATATTTTTATTAAACCTTTTATGTTAATTATTAAAAATTGAAATTTGTATAATTAGTTAATTATTGTACTCCATATATCTTTTGTGTGACTATGTTGTATCATTTGTATGATTGTATCAATAATTTGCCATTCAAGGTTGGACAAGAGTATGAATTATATAAAGATTGAAGATTCACAGTGTTTTTTTAAATAGTGCTAATTTTTAATTTAATTTAATTTGTTATGTTATATTGTCATATTGCCTTTTAAAAATTAATTTGAGATATGAGATTTAACTTTTAAAAATTTTCACTATGAATTATGATAATGATATAATACACTAAAAATTTCAGGTCAGGCAATTATGAATAAACAAAAATCAATTACTTCTTTTTTAAGAGAAAAGAACCAGAGAGTAATACAGTTCCAAATAACAAGGATATTGCCCCAAATACTGAAGATACACGCCCCAAAGGAGCACAAATTGAAGAAGGACCATCTAAATTAAGGAAGATTGAACTCAATAGTGTAGACATAAACTCTTTGGAACGAGAGCCTGGGCTACGTCCATCAATTTGGGATTATCCAGTTGAAAAAAGAAATGAAATAAGACGGTGTTATATAAAATTAGGGCCTTATCAACCTCAATTATCAAACTATCCGGCTTCCGAAAGTGCACATCGACGTCGATTTCAAGCTTCTTGGTTTAAAAAATTTCCAGATTGGTTGGAGTACTCACCATCTAAAAATGCAGCATATTGTTTGCCTTGTTTTTTGTTTGCTCCACCTAATGCTCGTGAAAAGACATATACGGTAACTGGTTATAAAAACTGGAAGAAGGTCAATGATGGGAAACGTTGTGCTTTTCTCACTCATGTTGGTCAAGGCCCTAACACCATACACAAAAATGCGGTTCATTCTTATAGGACTCTCCCTAAACAAAAAGAACAACTTCGTAATGTTTTCAACAAGCAAAGTGAAAGGCAAATCAAGCAAAATAGATTGCGTCTGAAGGCCTATATTGATATTCTTTGTTTGCTAACTATGCAGTCTTGTGCTCTAAGAGGCCATGATGAATCAAATAAATCAGAGAATCAAGGTAATTATCTTAAATTCAGAAAATTGTTGGCTCTCTATAATAAAGATGTCTCCAAAGAAATAAGGCAAGCTCCATACAATGCAAAATATATTGCTCCTTCAATCCAAAAAGAGATTTTGCACATAATTTCTAATAAGGTTCGCAACAGCATAAGACAAGATATCGGTGATTCTAAATTCTGTATTATTGTCGATGAGGCTCGAGATGAATCAAAACGGGAGCAAATGGGTCTTGTATTAAGGTTTATTGATAGAAATGGATCCATTAGAGAGCGCTTTTTTGACCTCATACATGTACCAGATACATCTGCAGCGACCCTTAAGAAAGAGTTGTGTTCGGTCCTTGCACGACATAATCTAGCTGTGGAAGATATTCGTGGCCAAGGTTATGATGGAGCTAGTAATATGAGAGGTGAGTGGAATGGTTTACAAGCACTATTTCTTTCTAATTGCAAATATGCTTATTATGTTCAATGTTTTGCTCATCGCTTACAACTTGCTTTAGTTGCTGCTTCTAGAGATGTTAGGCCTATTCATAATTTTTTTTCAAACTTGACTTTCATTGTCAATATTGTTGGGGCATCTTCTAAACGTCTTGATGAATTACAAGCCCAAAAAAAAAAGATGAAATCAATTTGTTTTTATCTAAAGGAGCTAATCAAATGAGTTCCTTGAAAAGAGTTGGAGATACACGTTGGGGTTCACATCTTTACTCTATTCATAGTGTGTTAAAGATGTATGATGCAATAATATTGGTACTTGAGGTAATGATGGATGATAAATCTTGTCCTTCTTCTGTACGTGGGGATGCTGATACCGCTTTGAATTTGATGATATCCTTTGATTTTGTGTTCATTGCACATTTAATGGTGGAAATTTTAGAAATTGGTGATGTCCTTTCTCAAGCATTACAACAAAAGTCTCAAGATATTGTGAATGCTATGGGTTTAGTATCCACTAGTCAAAAACTACTTTTTAAAATGAGGGAAGATGGATGGAAGAATTTTATAGAATCGGTGGAATTGTTTTGTCAGCAACGTGATATCATAGTACCTGATATGCGCGCTCCATATATAGCTCGTCGAGGTCGAGCTCGCCAACAACATGATACGATTACAATGGATCATTTCTATCGAGTTGATATTTTTTTGGGAACAATCGACAAACAATTACATGAGTTGAACCATCGATTTAATGATAAAGCATTAGAGCTTTTAAGTTTATCATCTTTAATAGAGCCCAAGAATGGGTTTAAGAATTTTGATGTTGAGAAAATATGTATGCTTGCAGAGAAGCATTATCCCATGGGTTTTACAGAACAAGAGAGAAACAATTTGAAATATCAATTAGAACACTTTATTACTGGAGCAAAGGAAGATCCAAACTTCATGAACCTCTCAACTTTAGAGGATGTTTGTAAGCAATTGGCTACAACGGAGAAGTCAAAGGTATTTTCTTTGTTTGATAGATTAATACGTCTTATCTTGACCTTACCAGTCTCAACAACTACCACCGAAAGAGCATTTTCTGCAATGAAGTTTATGAAGACAAGATTGCGTAACAAGATGGAAGACGAATTTCTAGCAGACAGCTTGGTTATTTATATTGAGAGGATAATTGCAAAGACCTTTAGTACAAAGTCCATAATTGATGATTTTAAGTTGTTGAAGGAGCGTCGAGCATTGCTTTAGTTGTTTCAAAGAATAAAATGAGATTATTATGTGTTTTTTTGTTTCTTTTAGTTGTTTTCATTATTGATTAGTTGATTACATAACATTGGCTTAATTCCGAAATTTACTCTTAATTTCTAAGTATTAATGTATTATCATTACATAATATTTTTTATTATTAGTAAATGCACTTATGCACACAGTACTCCCCTATGTCGTGTTCAATTGTAAGTATAGTATCGCGCGGCCCCTGGAAGAATTTTCCTCAAAATCCGCCACTGTCTAGCCTATACTAAGTCTCCCCAACAATTGCTCTACCTTTCCTACTATTCCTCCTATCACACGGCCCCCTTTTATTTATTTTCTTTAATTTGTTTCTTTTGTTCTTTATTATTATTAATAGGGAACAATACTTATAACCTTTCTACCTAACTTCAAAACACTCAAAAAAAACTCTCAAAAGAAACCCTCTTGTGCTGTGTGGAATTTCGAACCAAAGCAAGAGAATTTTCTTGATTTCTTCCTAATCCAGGTAACTAGACTATCCTTCGTAAATCTGGTATAGTTTTCCATATAGTTAATTAGGATTAAACTAGGAAAAATTAATAGAATTAGTGTCATGTTAGGACGATTTAGTTCGAACCATATAGTATGATGATCATGATATTTTTCTTGATATTTTATGTAATCTTTATGAATCTTTAATTGTTTTAATAAATTCTATGCATAAAATAATTTCTTTAATTGTATGTTTATATTGAATAATTGCATGATAACATGTTGAATCTTGTTCTTGAATTTTCGTATGAATGTCGAGTGCCATATGATAATGTTGATGATAATTTTATGATATTTTCTTGAATTAAATTAATGATCTTGATTATTTAATTGTTTAATTAAAGTCTTAAATTAAAATTGTTATTTTTGTTCTTGTCATTTATAAATGTCGAATGGCCTTATGATCAAGAGGAATAAAAATCTAATTTTTCTTGATGAATCTTGTTATAATTCTTGAATTGTTAGTAATCTTGGATTTAATCTTTAAATTAATCATGATATTATTAAGTCTTGAAAATTAATCTTGATATTATTACTTAGCCAAAAAGCCGTGCATCTTGTGTATGAAAAAGAAGATTTTGATCTTGTTTTAGTCCAATTTTGATGATTTAATGTTTAAGGCATGATTTTATTTCTTATTATTAAGTTTATATGATTAATTATTAATGATTGTATTTAATTAATTTTAAGTGTCAATTTTGGTTGTTTTATATATAAATGTCGAGTGGAACAAAATAAGAAAAAGAGGATTTTTATCATGATTTAAGTAATATTAGTTGATGATTGATAGTTTATATGATTAATTGTTTATTTAATTGATTTATTAAATTGTTTATATAATTATTTAAGGAATTGATTTAATTATTGTCCTATTGTTAAAAATGTCGAGTGATGCATAAAAGGTTAAGATCAATTTTAGTTTAATTTTTGGCTTATAATAATTTAGTTTGTAATTTTAAGAATTAATATAATTAAAGGAATTAAAGGGAATTAACAAGATAAGTTACAATATGAAGGAAAGGAATAATATGATGATAAGGATGAGTTATAATAAGATAAGAAGTATTGGTCTCACGATGGCCATGTCGATAAGATAAGATAAGAAACGGATGCCTGTTTGGTGATACACGGGTCACCAGATTAGGTTAAGTCGAAGCCACTGCCCTACTGCGGTTTCTGGGCAGTTCTGGATCTTAAGATGCGTAGTCGTCTAAGTAGTAGTATTACACGGGCTACTATTTAGGAGTTATGGCCATAGCTTAGGCTTAGTTCTTGCAAAGGAGAGCTACGGGTAGAATACACGGGTTCTTCCCGGCGCATTTTAGGAAAGTTGGGATGTACACGGGCATCCTTACGAGCTATAATGACCGGTCCATAAAGTTAAGAAGATGGTTAAAAGAAGGAAATTGGGTAATAATATGATAAGATAAGTATTATACGGGTTGGATATGGTTAAGTATGTATTAACGTATTTATATGAATGTATGTTATTTATGTATTGTATAAGTATGATGTGTTAAGTCTTCCGCTGTGTACGTCTGGTAAGTATGTATTTAAGTACGTATTTATGTATGTATATATGTATGTATGTAGTTATCCCTATATGTATTCTACATGTATTTGTATACGTATTTATACGTATTTTGTACGTATTCGTATGTACTTCTATATGTATTTTACAGGTACTTTATACGTATAATGTACGTACTCCGTACATATTTCATATGCATTTTTATACGTATTCCGTATGTATTTTTTATACGTATTTCGTATGTATTTTTATACGTATTTTCATGTATTTTTGTATGATTTTCTTGGTAAATTCTATGATATTATATGGTTAATGGTCCCTCATTTAAGCGGGACAACCTAGTTACTCGCCACTGACGGTGGACCCCCCCCATTTCAGGTGATGAAGCTGACGCATAAGTGGGCTCTCGTATGGTTTGGGTTGTGTGTTGATGTGATCAGTAGAGTGAACCCGGAGTCTAGTTTATGTTTTCTTTTATTTATTGATTAGTTATCCCAGCCTGTTGGGAAGGAACAGTAGTATTGTGTACTTTGGTATTATTTATGGACTTTTGGGATTTCATTTCTATTTATTAGTTAATAAAAGGATTATCAAACTTTATTATAATTGTTGTTGATAAGCTTTATGTTTGGTAATGATCCATTTGTCGATTTCCTACGTAAATCGACAGTCTAAAAAAGTCGGGTCGTTACACCCCTCCCCAGCTTCTCACCCACTGTTGGGCTAAGGCAAGGAGATCCCCTTTCCTCTTACCTCTTCATTTTGGGTATGGAAGTCCTCTCTAGAAAACTCACAGCTCTCTCCCATCAAGGACTAATAACCGGCATCCCCCTTTCAAGGGGTTGTGAGAAAATTTCCCACCTCTTTTTTGCAGATGATGCCCTCCTTTGCTTTAGAGCTTCCCCTGATTCCTGCCAAAAAATGAGGGATCTACTAAATGACTTATGTTCCTTCTCAGGGGAAATGGTTAACTTTAACAAGTCAGATGTGATTTTCAGCAAAAACACCCCCCCTTCTTTCATCAAGTTCCTTCAGCAACCTCTAGAAATGAAAAATCTCAATCACCTGGGCACCTACTTAGGTTGTCCTATGGATGTGGATGGGAGGTCTACTGGTGTATTCCTCCAAGTCAAAGAAAAAATCACTCAAACAATCAGTTCATGGAAATACACTTCCCTGTCCCACCTAGGCAGAATAGTGCTCATCAATAGTGTTTTGGTGGCACTTGCCTACCACATTTTCTCAATCTACCTCCTCCCCAAAAAATTTCTCAAAACTCCATCAATTCCACCATCCTAAAATTCTTCTGGAACCAAAAAATAGACACCAAACCAATTTATTGGAAAAAACAATCCCTACTTCAACTCAGAAAATCTGAAGGAGGCCTTGGTCTAAGAAATATCACTTCTCTCAACTATGCCTTCCTCTATAAGCAAATATGGAGATTAAAATCCAACCCTAACCTTCTTGCAGCCAGGATCATGAAGCAAAGATATGGAAATGACTTTATTAATCTTGTCGACCAAGGCAAGAGGCCCCCAAATGCCTCTTGGGTTGGAAATAGCATGCTCAAGTGTGCTATCCATATGAAAAAAGGGCTAGGAAGAAGAATTGGCGATGGCAATTCCACCAGCATCACCAATCATGTGTGGGCAGGTAACTCTATCATACAATTTAAAGACCAACCTCAACCAACAAACAACCCTAGGCCTACCCTTGTTTCAGAACTCTTCAAACCAAACTCCAATGAATGGGACCCAAAAAAGGTCAGATCTCTCTTCCACCCTATAGATGCACAAAAAATCTTCATGACCTATATCCCTACTAACCCCAAACCCGATGAGTTCTACTGGAGAAGTAGCAAAGATGGAATTTACACTGTTAAACATGGGTATTGGTGGGTTCAAAGTCTTGAGTCACCTAATCCAACAGAGATTATCAAATCAAAATTTTGGAAATTTTTTTGGAAACTCAACATTTCAGAAAGACTCAAATGGTTTTGTTGGAGAATCATAAATGATGCTATTTCTAACAAAGTCAATCTCAACAAAAGAAACATCACAGTAGAGAATAGGTGCCTCTTTTGCAATCTCCCTGAATCAACTGATCATCTTTTCCTTCATTGCCAAATGGCCACTAAGATTTGGAGATCAAGCAACCTAGCTATTATTACCCTTTCCAACCCCAACATCTCCTTCTCGACCTGGTTCAAAAATTGGATTCTATACCTCCATTCAAATTTATCCAGCCTCCCAAACCAACCCATCCACCTAATCCTTCCACTATGGGCAATTTGGATTCACAGAAATGAGGTACTTTTCAAAGGGATTCAACCAAATCATGCAAAAATCATGGACATCATACAAGTTAAATTCGAAAGATGGAAAACAGGCATGGAGTTCAAGGAAACTTACTTGCAATTACCCACCAGTTTATCATCAACCAATTACTCCCACTGAAGGCTCGTGGACGTTGAGGCCGCATCTCCTGACTAACAATCACCTTGCAATCATATCATTGATGGAGCCTGGAAAGACCAACCTAATTCAACAGGCCCCAAAGCAGCATATGGATGGATCCTAATCGATGAAGGGAGAGAAATTGACAGTGGGTGCAACAAACTCTTCGCGAACTCCGCCCTTCATGCAGAGATGATGGCTTTGCTCCATGGGATTCAAGCAGCCAAGAACACGTGGGACGATGTTGAAGTCCACACTGATTGTTCCAACCTTATTTCTTTCCTCCATAATGTCCCCTCCACCCCTCCCGGCCCCCTCTCCTTAATTTAATGGTAGATATCAAAAACTTATTATTTAGTTTTAGGGCTGTAAAAGTTTCCAAAGTGGACAGGGCTGCTGTTCATAAAGCCCACTCTTTGGCTTTCATGACTCGTATAATATAAACTGCTTGCTACCTTGCCAAAAAAAAAATAACTTCATTTTGCTTGGGCTATAGATATACTAGCCTTGTATGCACGCTTTGCATGCGATAATATTTTAAATGTATCTTTTAATTTGTCTAAACAAACAAAAAAACAGAAGGTTGTTTGATCGAAATAATTGAAATGTTTTTCAAATTCACACACATTCGCATAATAAAAAAAAATCCATTTTCATCAACCCATCCCACGACAATGAACAAAAAAGAATGAAAAGTTTTTTTTACTATATTCTATCAGCTATCAAATTTCTACAATGATCAAAGGATAAAATTTTTATGTTACAAAGTATATCAATATGGATATCTATTTATAGAGAATTCAAAAATATGAATTTTGATATTTTTATTTTATTTTTACAAATTTTATATTTTTTTAATATTTTCATTTTAAAATTTTGAAAATTATAATAACTTTCCATAATAGGTTAGAGTAATACAAATTAAATATTTGGAAAATTTTGAAAGGTAATGCAGTCTCTTCCAGGGGGGACACCATTGCTCCCCCCTTATTGGCTTATATAATAGAGATCATATATGTATTGATGCAGCTTACCAGTTGTAGGATAATAAGCCACCCCAACACTATATCTGGGAAAAAATGTCAAGTAATGTGTTTCCTTAGTCTTTCATTCATCTTTGCCACTTATATTTAACACATACTCGAAGTCATAGCATAGTGGTTAGAAATTCAGAATTCCAGGTACGAGGTCTTGGCCGGGTTCGATTCTCACCACACGCATTTGCAAGGATTCCTTATTTTCCCTCCTTACAAATGCGTGTGTTGGCTAAAATTGGGCCGGGTGACCTACAGTAGTGCCCGGCTCCAAGGCCTAGTATCCCACACATTATCGTTACAGTTAATTTGTTACGGAGAGAGTACAATACTAGGTTTAGGTCTAACAGAGACTAATACAAACATTTGCTCTTATCATTCGTGTTCTTAGATTGTTCAATTAATCATTTGTTTGCTATTTTAATTCGCTATACTAATTAAACCAAACAAATCGTCCTTGAGCAAAATTTTGGCATGAAAAGATCAAACTGATATTAGCTATAACTACTCAACTAATTAATGAAAACTAAGTCAATGTCAGCCGATCAAATTTTGACCTTGACTCCCCAATTAGACACTTAACTATATTCAAAATATCCTACATTTGATCGAGTACTGAATATGTACATTCATATATATATATATATATATATATATATATATATATATATATTTAGAGTAGGTATTGTGTCAGATCAGTCCGACATGAGGTTACTGTCAGACCAGTTCAACTGGACCTGGACACATATTGTCAAACCTGGACAAGTTTTGTTGAACCTGGACACATGTTGTTAAATCTGGACAAGTATTGTTAGCCCTGGACACATATTTGTAAACCTGAACACAAATTTGTAAACCTGAAAATGTATTTGTAAACATGGACACATAGTATTAAATCTGGACACATAGTACTGAACCTGAACATAAATTTGTAAACCTGGTGAAACTTATTGAACCTGGAAACATATTGTTTACCCTGGACACATGGATCTGGACACATATCGTAAAATCTGGACAGCCATAAAAAAAGTAAAATCTGGACATATATTGTTGAATCTGGACACATGTTGTAAACCTGAACACAAATTTGTAAACCTGAAAATATATTTGTAACCCTGGACACATGTTGTTGAACCTGGACACATAATATTAAATCTGGACACATAGTATTGAACCTGGACACATATTGTTGAACCTGGACATAAATTTGTAAACCTGGTGAAACTTATTGAACCTGGAAACATGTTGTTTACCCTGGACACATGGACCTGGACACATATTGTTAAATCTGGACACATATTGTTAAATCTGGACATATATTGTTAAATCTGGACATATATTGTTAAATCTGGACACATATTATTGAATCTAGACACGTTTTATTGAGTCTGAGCATAAAAAAAAATACAAGTGTTGCACGGTCCGCAACAATCAAAAAATACATGTATGCGTAACGCATACTTCGTCATATTCATGAGTTCAGAAACAATCAAATCATGCCCCCTGAATTCAATGTCAAATTGTCAATACAAATTATACAATACTACTTGCAACAAATAATAACACTAGTGGCTCTTTTTTAGCCATCATCGGAATTCCACCAATCAAGTTAAGAACAATAATGAATGTCAATCAAGTTAGCCTAATATATGAACCCTGATTTTAGAAGACTCGGTCGGTTCTATTCAGAACTACTCAGCACTTATATATTGTTAAAATATGAACGTATATAATATCCCTAACATGAAAAATGAAGACGGTGAGCTAATACTGGAGTATTGGGTCAGACCGTCTTCATTTTTGTCCATGTTTATTATATTTTGTCTAGGTTAGTTATACTTTGTCCAGGTGCATTACAAAATGTGTCCAAATTTAATAATATGTGTCAAGGTTAAATAAATAGGTGTCCAGGTTTAACAATATGTATCCAGGTTAGCGTTTCACCAGGTTTACAAATAGGTGTCCGGGTTTAACAAGTGTGTTTTCAGGTTTAACAAATGTGTTTCCAGGTTTAACAAATATGTTTTCAGGTTTAACAATATGTGCCTATGCTTTTCTCTGAGCAAGTGGAGGAAGAAGATGACTAGTGCAACTGACTTAAATAGAGGGAAGAAAAAGATGACCAATGGTAACCGATTACATCAATTAAGTCAAGTAAGTAAAGGGAGTAATATCATGAACAATACCATAAAGTTTGGATTATTGTGTAAGTAATATATTTTGTATTTGGGATTAATATCATAAGACGTATAATGGTTGAGATTGGTGTTTGGGAGTTAGAGATTTGGGGGGAAAAGAGAGATTTGACCAATTCAAAAAGCTATTTTTGGTTTTTGTGAGTTAGAGGTTTGGAAGAGAGTTTTGGGATGAAAAAGCTCTTTTTCAAAAAACTCATATGAGAAGCTTTTTGGAAGAGCTTATAGCTTTTTGGTTCTTTTTACTCTGAAACATCTAACAGTTAATCGCTATTTACCAAACACTTTTACACAAACAACTAATGTAATCAGTTAGTCAAATCAGCTATCACAATCAGCTAGTCAAAACAACTAACTCAATCAGCTAAACTCCGATCTTTTTTTGTGCTTTAAATGTAGAGTAAATGTTTGCCAATACATTTCATTAACTACAAATGATTCTAGGTTAATGGTATATTCAACCCTTGCATATATGTAAGCATTAAATACCCTTCCTAAAGTGGTAAAAATTTTAGAATTGATTACAAAATCACACAAAATTCGGCATAATTAATGCTTAAAATTTCAATTTCTTTCCTCTTTTAGTAATTGCATATTAATGTTTACCAATTCTAATAAAATTATCCTTATCTAATCTCATAAATAAATTAAACAAATACCTGACACAACTATTATTTTTCTTATATATTGAGAATAAATTTAAGATTCTTTGTATTTATATAGTCTCAATTACACTACAAAAAATTGTCCCATTAACGACGGGTACACATTAATGACGAACCTAAATCCTATGGCAAATTTAGATATTTTATGATAGTTTTTGAGCCCGTCGCTAAAATTCACCTAATACCTAACCTAAATTCTATCAAAATTGACTCATTTATGACGGGATTGCGACATGAAAATTCATTTGCGACCCCCTTGTCAACGACGGGATCATATTTTTGCAACGGAAAAAATCATTTACAACCCTTTTTTTCTACAACGGTATCACATTTTTGCGACTGAAATTTCTGTCTTAAATAACATCTTTTCTATTATATTAGTGCAAAATTCCATATTTTAAAAAAATGGATAGGAGTATAAAATGGAGTTGTTGGTGAGTAATAGAATTACATAAATATCTTTAATTGTGCGATAATAGAAAATAAATATATTAATTAATTATTATTATTTTGGAAAAGTTGTGTACTTGTGTCACTGGTATATTATTTGAGTGTTCTAGAGAGCTGCCAGTGTTGGTTTGTCTAAAAATTAGGCATCCCCAAATTTGAATATAACAATTTAAAGGGGCAAAAAGTCAGAGAATTAAGGGATATGTTAGTTGGTATATCAATTCCTATTATGTATATACATGATCTTCTCATTATTTCAGAAGGTAGTATTTGGCCGGTTATCTAATGTGTATATATCCGAATTTTCGTCTGACTAATTTATTTTTTTTTCCTGGAATTTATTATTTTCTAGAAAATTGGAGTTTATGTATTGGCTTGGTGATGACATTTGACTGAAAATTCTTTGTGGATCAAATTACATTTAAAGCCGATAGTTTCCTACACTACTCGATCAACTAATAATAGCGACTTATTAAATGATTATAAGCTTATGAGTTATGATTATGACCTAGACAAATGATTATATATATACATTTTGGGTCTCTTTACATACGTTGAATACGTACAACTGAACGGAACTGAACTGAATTATCCGATCCTCAACTGAACTAAACTTTTAAATTGAATACAAGTGAAAGTAATATTTTATAAAAGAAGATAATTGAAAGCTAAACTGAACTGAACCGAGCTAAACTAAATTGAACCGAACTGAACTGAATTTAAGCTGAAGTAAACAGGGCCATGAGTGTACGATAAATTACTCCGACCAACGTTAAGGTTATTGCTTACTATTCATAGTCATCCGTTGATCAAGTTATTCTTTTTAGTTTTTACCATAGAATAACTTTTAATATTTTTTGGATAATCTTAATCCTATTGTAAAATAATTTATTGTACACGTGTTCCATTCAAATCGATATAGATGTTATAGCATTAAAATCTTAACCCCTATACAATGAGTAACCCTTGGTAACTAATTTTATAGGTGTTATTTGTAGTATTTTGTATAGCGATTTAGGGTTTATGTGTTTTGTTAAACATTTGGTATGGATTTGATATGAGGAATGATAAAAGGTAGTATGGGTTTGAACTTGATTCTTAATATTGGTTGTTTTACCACTAGCTTAGGTAACAAATTAAATAAAAGGAAAATTTTCATGCCCGAGTAATAACTAAACAAAGAATCTCAAGAATCAAGTTCAAAACCACTATCAGTATGGGTATGAGTCATACACACCGCCCTCCCCTTTGGTTTCTAAAACCCATACCTTGGGGGTTTGGGGTAGGGATTTTTTATTTTTATTTTTATTTTTTTAACAAATACGTACAAGGTGTGAGTTTAACTCGTTCCAAACTCATACCATAATAGCGTGAACCAAACACTCCCTTGATTTTTTTATTGGGTTCCTAGTGTTTTTCACGGTAGTTAACTTATTTGTGTTTTCAATGGGAATTCGGTAATTATTATTTTGGTATTATTTAGTGTTTACTTTGGGGGTTAGTAAGTATAATGTATGGGGTTATTAATTGTTTTTTCTTTAGGATGACTAAGTGTGTTGTATGGAGATTACTAAATATTTTTTATCGGGGTTATTAAGTATTTTTCTTTGATGATTACTAAGTGTTTTTCATAGCGAGTTGCCAAGTGTTTTTCATAGCGAGTTGCTAAGTGTTTTCTATAAGGGTTACTAAGTTTTTTTTTTTTCTTTTTCTTTGGAGGCTATTAAATGTATTTTTGGCATAACATGCTTAGTCTTGATCGAGTCAATCTTGGGTTACTAAGTTGTCTCGTCTTAGAAGTTGAAAATTCTATTGTGGTCTTATGACTATGGACGACCATAATGGAAGGTTAGATACTTAGATTGCTTATTTTTTTGAATTAAAAATAACATAAAATGGTTAGAATCCCTATAACTAGGAATTTTATGGTGGAAATAGAGAACCACATTTGCATCTTTGTTTATTTATTTAATTATATGATGATAATGTGGGTGGTACTAGGCCTTAAGTCAGGCCCTATGACAAGTCACTCGGTCTAATTTAGCTAACACACACATCTGTAAAGGAGAAGATAAGAAATAGCGCATGGTGAGAATTAACTCAAAACCTCATACCTATAATTTTGACGCCTTGACCAGGTCAAGACCTCATTCTCTTACATATTTTGTTTACTTGTGTGTATCAAAAAACTTGTTTATATATGATAATAGAACTTTTGTTTTTAGCACTCTATTTTGAGCAAGTATCTTTTCTATAGAATCAAAGCTAAACCAAAGGCCATTAAAGTTGGTGTGGAAAAAAATTGAATTTTTTTCCCTCATATTGACACATCAAAAAGTTATACAAAGTCCTTAAAAAATCAAGTACATAAAAGTTGACAAAAAAAATAAAAAAAAAAAAAAAAGGTTAAGGGGTGGAGATTAAAATTGGTCATTCTATTTGAGAAAGGAACTCATAAAATTGTGCTATTGTGTGATAAAATGTTGTGTGTAAAATGATCAGATAAGATATTAATATTGTTCCTAAAAACTATCATGCAAGAAAAAGAGTGATAACTAAATTAACTAAATTAAAATTATCAGTATTTTGTAGGTTGGGTTTATTAGGTAGTTTTCTAATAATTTTTTTTTTTATTTGGTAGTAGTTTTCAAAAGTCGATATTTATTTGGTAGTTCTAAACAATTTTTCCTCATTTTAATTTAGTTCTCACTCTTTTGCTTGCATGATTGTTACTTGTGGCCTGGCCAATATTAATATCTTATCAGATCGTTCTACAAACGACATTTGATCATACAATACCGCAATTTTATGTGTTCTTTTAATCTCCATCCAGTAATTTTAGGGCTACAATTAACAGCAGATCCCTTATTTAAACAAGGGAGCATAAGAATTTACTAATTAATAATAATGATATGAAACAAGGGAGCACAATTCATTAACAACTCCCTCACCCTTAATTTGTTGTTGGTGGTGGTGGTAAGTATGGCAACTACAAATTTGCACAATTTACATGTGCCTTATCCTTCTTTCATTTCACCTAAGCTAGCTAGCTAGGTTTTAGGTGTGGTACATCACCATTGAAGGTGTGAAACATGAAATTATTCATTCTCATCATCCTCAGGTAAAAGCCAAATAACAAATTAAAGGATGTCTTATTTCACCTTTTCCCTTTAATTTAGTCAACGGCATTTTAAAAATCTTTTCTAACCACCTAACATAAAGCAATTTGCTAAAAAATAGTGCACAATCATGAACATACATACAAGGCTTAGCTTCTAGAAGCTCAAATTGCTCTATGAAAATTTATACATCCTCCATATACTCTTTGCTTATTGTTTGAACAAATACACAAACTTAAGCTGTATTCTTATACAATAATATTCACAAACTATATTACACCTTCAGGCTGCGTTCTTTTCGACTTATAAAACCTGCTGGTTTTACAAGACCCAATTTGACCTGATCTTTTCAGAACTGATCAGCTTTGATAACTGCTGGCCATAGTTCAAATAAGAGCTCAACATTGATATAAGCCGCGATCAGTGGTAAAATAAGTCGAAGAGAACACATTGAATACTCCATTTGAAGAGTAATATTATAGCTACAAGTCAAAACACCATTAAAAAAAAAAACAAAGATATCCCACTTTTTATGTACATCATTTGGTTGAAGAAGTAATTTGTATGCATTCATCTTCCGTGACCAGGTGAATTACTATGTACGCCATTATTGAGCCTCTTATGAAAAGCATTGTGTCTAAGCCTATTATTATTATTATTATTATTATTATTATTATTATTATTATTATTATTGTCATCATTTTTTGTCTTTTGTTTAGCCTGATTTGAAGACTCTTTCTTGTCTTCAACTTTTGGTACAACATAAACAAAATGCATTGGAATGTCATTCATCTCCATAAGAGGCTCCAAGGTCTTAACTACTGAACCCATAGTAGGCCGACATTTTGGATTGTGGCTAAGGCATTGATAGGCTAACATGGTTGCGATCTTTGCCCCTTGAATCGAGTATTGACCCTCGAGCCTAGGGTCCATGATGGTATCGATTTTTCGTGGATCTTTAAGAATGGGCCTGGCCCAATCAACTAGGCTATGTTCTCTTCGGGGACGAACTTTGTCCATGCATCTTTTTCCTGTTAATAATTCTAGTAACACCACCCCGAAACTGTAGACATCACTCCTGGTTGTCAAATGTCCTGTATAAAAAATTAGTCAACATGTTAGCGAGTTTGACAAATTTTTTGGAAGTAGTTAGAACTTTGAATTTATAAGCTTTTCTTGCAAGTAACTTAAATACTACGTATTAAGAAACTCTATGAATTATTTATGATTTTTTTTTAATTGAGAATAATTGTACGTGTATGACTTATTATTATAATAATAGTAAAACAAATTAAGTTTATTTAAGCTATAATTAATTACCAGTCATGACATATTCTGGAGCAACATATCCTTTGGTGCCAAGGATGTGTTCGGTTGTTACGTGGCTGTTATCTCCATCTGGCCCATCTCTTGCATACCCAAAATCAGATAATTTTGCTTTGAAATTCTGCATTCCAGAAAAATATTTAATCAGTAATTTAATTTTGAAAAATGTGAATACTGAAATTCATGAAGAATCTATGTTACTCAGTAATGCATTGTGTATCTATTATACATCTAGATGTACGTAGAGGTATGTACATCTAAGGAGTTTTATTGATCATTTTAAATAATTTTGCTCATTTTAAATTAATTTATAATGAGCAAAATTATCCCTGAATGTATTATACATCCAAATGTATATAAAAATTTCTAATATGTAGGACATGTAAAAATACTTATATACATCCGGGTGCTGTAAGGTACAGCCAATGGTAATATAATTTTGCTCATTTTTTAGTTTTAAAATAAGTAAAATTATTAAAAATGAGCAATAAAACATTTTTAGATGTACCCACATGTGTTAGTTTAGATGATATTTAATTTTATTTACAAAACTGCGATTGTGCACCTCCAAGTTAGCTATCACAGTGCAACCAGACATTATTTGTAAATTGACTCTAATGTTATATCGTAAAAATAGTTGGTGAAATGAAATGTCCGAGTAACATAAAACGAAGCCCGAAATAAAAAAGCTTACAGAATCTAAGAGTATATTGGCTGCCTTGAAGTCCCTCAAAATCACAGGTTTATCAGCTTCATGAAGGAATGCAAGGCCTTTTGCTGATCCAAGAGCAATTTTCATTCTTGTCAACCATGGTAATGCAACTGAACACCCTACATTATACATAATCTATTAATATATGTGTTTGTCTAATTAATTAATCAACAAAAAATTAATTAAAAAAAAATATTTACTTCTGAATAATTGGTTGTCCAAGTTGCCTCTAGCCATATATTCATAAATCAAGACTCTTTGATCATTCTCACAACAATACCCAATCAACTTCACCAAATGAGGGTGCCTCAGCTGACCAAGAAATATAACTTCCGCCTTAAAAATAAAATAAAAACCATATATTAGCCAAATTTATACTTATTCCAAACAAAATCATAATCATAATCATAATCATAATTCATTATAATAATGTGACATACTATTATAATATATGGGAAAAAAACAAAACAACTCCCTTGTCAGAGACCGTCAGCTGGTCTGACAAGATAACTTTTGGCTGAAAAATTATAACTTTTAAGCATAAAATCGTAACTTTTTTTATATATAAAACATAACTAATTGCAACATTTTAGTTAAAAATTATGTCAGAGTGTCATACCAGCCATTCTTTTTCGCCTTGAGTTCCTTCCAAATCCAAGATCTTAATAGCCACAGCTTGAGGTTTTACTAACCCGGGTCTAAGCTTATCATCAATGAACCCTTTGTAGACGGCTCCAAAGCCGCCTTCGCCGATGAAGTTGCTAGTGTAAGAGAAGTTATTAGAGATGATTCTAAGCTCATCAAGTGTGAAAACTTGAAGGTTTGACCCCATCAATGAACTTGAAAGATTATTCATAGAAATTTCCGAATTCGGGTTGCTAATGTCGGATATGGATATCCTTCTAGGAGAACTTGTTGGTACCACTCTTTTTGGTTCACTTTTGGTTAATTTTTTTTGTGGTTTGGATGATCCTAATTTATTTGATGGTTTCAAACAACTTGGTAATAAAATGCTATACCATGTAAGATTCTTCTTCTTCTTCTTAGATGATGCCATTGTTTTTTTGGGATTTTTTGTTGATTTGTTCATTTTTGTATCAAACTTAATTTGTATTGATTAGGATTGAGATGATGAGTTTGATTTGGTTGATAGATAAATAGATAGATAGATAGATAGATAGATAGATAGATAGATAGATAGATAGATAGATAGAAAGATGAGAGTTGTTATATATTGTGGAGTGTATATGGGTTGTTGAGGAAAAATGCAACTACCTCTACTTTATATTTATAGGCAAGTAGAGATTGAAATGAGAAACATTATTGTAGTGCTTTCGTATATAGGTTTGACTTTTGCCCACTACTCTTTCAGACCTTTCCTACCCCCTTGAATTTTCTAGCTTGGACACCAAGATACACCCAAGTGTCAGTGTATTCATGATTATATTTTGCTTATTTTATTTGTATTTTTAGAAAATAAACAATATTAAAAATTAAATGAGCGATCTGAAATTATTTCGTAAACAAAACTAATATTAAATAATAATAATCAACGTTAAGTGAACAAATTAAATATAAACCTGAGTGTACATATATTTAAATGGATAGTATAAGAGCCCAAGCTAAGCTTGTGTGTTGCTCTATCCGTGTTTTTTAATTTACACACATGACTTTTGTAAAAACAAACAAATAAATAAATAAAATAACCCAACGTACATATACTCTAAAATTTTAACCTCGGACGATACTTGTTTTGATTAAAGATATTTTAGGAGAAATAAACGGTAAATAACATTAAAATAATGTTAAAAGTTATATGTGTGGCGGGGGAGGGGGTCACCTTTCAATGTAAAACATCTTATTGGATCATAATAAAATACTCTTTCCGTAACGTATTAACTGCAACGATTTGACATTTTTTTTCACTCTACTTTACGTCAAATTATTGCAATTAATATGTTACGGAGGGAGTAGTATTACGGAGTAGTTAATTCAAAATTTATTATGGAAAACAATTACTAACATTTCTAATTGAATTCAATAAATAATAAAGTGAAAAGTGTCATTTTTTTTACTCATGTACGGCCAACTAAAATTATTTCCTCTATCTCAAACAAAATAAACACAACAATTGTGTATCATTTGTGATGTATTATTGTATAAAATATTCATTTGTTGTTTTTATTTTATTACATAAGAACCATATCATATTAGTACCACGTTGATACATTGACACCAATAATCAATCCTTGTTCGTTATTCAATAAAAAAAAATATTATTATTTATAAAATTATATAAATTAATGCACGCATCGCGTGCATATATGGCTAATGCCTTTATATTCTATCACATTTCTATTGGAGGGATGATAAGTCATTAACTATTAGTGGATCAAATAATCCACAAACACATGCTCATAATCATAAATCAATCCAAGCTAAATTTTTAGTCAATGCTTGGTAATTGAAAATGGTTGCATGGTCATAGCGCAAACCGGCATATGATAAATTGCCCAAATAACCTCTACTAGTGGACCATTTTAATTCACTAGTTGCTAGCGATTTAATTTATCAATTCTCTTCCCATTTACTCTAACATTTTTATTTTAAAAAAAAAAAACTCCCTATATATATACTCAACTGAAAACCCCTCAAAAATGTTTTCAAATCTAGGCTTTATTATAAAAAGAAATAAGGCAAAAATAGTGATTTCTAGAGCAAAAGCGCTTCATAAAATCTCTTCTCGTATATTCAGTTCAGTTCAATTAATACACTTCTATTCAGTTCAGTTCGATTCAGTTCAGTTCGATTCAGTTCAGTTCAGTTCATCTCTATTAAACTAATGTAAACGAGCCCTAACTATATGAGGCTCAACTATTTATGAATTGGGGTTAACTATTTATGAATTTTCTACGAACCTCCAAAATGTCAGCATCGGCCCTGTTACTGCTCTTCTCGTACACTAACTACATGAGGGCTAACTGTTTTTTTTTTTCCCTTCCATCTGCCTCACTCAACAAAAAAAAATAGAAAATAGAAAAAAATTAAAATTAAAATAAATAAAATGAGGGCTAACTCAATGGGTCTACTATATATCTGAATGTTCATAGAGGTATATGCATCCAACGTGTTTTATTGCTCATTTTAAATTTTAAAATGAGCAAAAACAACTATAAAAAAAGTTAAATTACTCTTAAATGTACCATACATCCGGATGTATTTCAGAATTTCTAAAACTGTTAGGATAGACGAAGTCCCCACACACACAAATACAAAACAGCTAACAAGTTGATCATTTCTTTTCAATTTGCTAGTTTAAGAACTTTAAGAGAAATGGTCCAAAGAGAAAAAATCAAGATCCTTTTTTTTTTTTGACAATATCATTTACGAACCTTTTTTCACATAATCGGTTGATACTTGATACTGAATTCTACTACTGAATTTTCTTTGAAAAATTAAAATTCATAAAAACAACCAATAAATATAAATGATACGCAAATTATAAGGTAATGAATAGGTTGAAGTCCTTTTTTATAGTCTTAAATTTTTTGGAGAGGTTTTTCTACCTAGACTAGGAATTAGTTTATATCTTCCCACATATTGATTTGTATCATTGTGAGAGTTTAGGGTGGCAATTAAAGCGATATGAAAAAGGATATTCATTAATATCAATCTTATCGATATAGCAATAATGTAATTAATGTCAAAAAAATCTTGCGTACATTGAGTGTAAGCTAAATTAGTGTACCGCATAATAAAAGGAAAAAAAATACCCATTGATAAAACGAGTATATTTATCAAGGGATAACTATTAATGTAATTTGGGTAATTTTTATATGTTTTATACTAACTTAACATACACCTGTTGAATTTTGGAATTTGTCTTAGGAAATTGTTTGGTTCAATTTGTTTTGAAATTGTTGATTTTTGATCTTGATTATAAATGTGGTATGACTCTTTTATCAATGAATTGATCTATTTCTTTAAAAAAAATATCAAACAACTTACTCATATTTTTTTGGATAATGCTAAATACAATCGTCTACATATAAGAATTTAAATATATTATTATTTTCCTTATTGTTTTCAAAAATATAAAAATTGATAAAGAAACCTGAATATTAGAAAAAAAAAAAAAACAACAACAACAACAACAAAAACTAGCTAGTTTTCTTTGCACGTGATGTGTGACGAAATTTTAAAAATTTTGTATATGAATTATTTATTATTACTCTGCATGTACATAGTATTCTTTTTTGTGATTGAATCTGAAACCAAAAAAATGACTGTTGTTTGAAAAAAAAAAATTTGTCCATGTATGATCATTTATATTAATATTAATATACATATCGGTACTACAATTCAGATAATAAGTGGATTATATATGGATTCAAAAAAACCTTATTGAATTAAATTAAAGATAATATGATTGTTGGTTTAATTAAAAAAATATACACTCCTATATAAAACACCTTATATGTACATACTTCTACCTGCATCCGGATGTATAATAGATCCATTGTTGCAAAATGGATGTGAATTCCTATGCAAACCTCCAATTCTTTGTGCATTTTTTTGTTGTTGTTTTACTGTGAACGACTTTGCCAAAACTGTTATCGCCGCACATATAAAATGGATAACAAACTTAATATACAGACTTTATAAGTGAATCGGGGGGCTGCAATTATATTATACGAGTCAATTTTATTATTTATACTTCTAAATAATGTGTTTTTAATTTCTATTAATAATTACAACAATTTTTTTCCATCGTAAAATAGATGTCATCTTAGGTATAGAATTTTTGTTTTAATTTTTTACTACCGAGTAACATATACGTTCAAAATACATGCACGTATAGCTTACATAAAAATCAAAATCTTTTAATATAGACACCACCACCGCGGATTGCCAAATTTTTTTAATGGCTATAAGACCCTCCTAAAATAAGTAATTAACGTTTCCTTGTTAATTTGCTATTTATATATATTGTTTCTTGGTTTGACTTAGACCGGCAAATTTTCCGGAAATACTGAAACTTTTTACTTTATTATATTAATTCTAATATATATTTAATTATAATAAATTCATATTCATAATTCATATAATCCATGTAAAAAAAAAAATCCATTAGGTCGTAGTTTTGCAATCGTGTGGCATTCACTATGAGTCTATGATAGTATGATGCTCAAGAAACGTTCTACCTATATTTTGGACTGTTGACTTTTGATGTTTACTCCTTCCGTTTTTCAAAGTTTTGATCATTTATAATTTTTTTACTATTTTAATTGATGAGTAATTTTTAAATATATCTATGTAATCCTTATTATTTATTTTATAACAGAATTTAAGATACATATAATGATTAATAATAAATAAATAAATAAAAAAAGATGAAGTAAACATAGCCCTAGCGTATGCTATTTTTTTAGAAGAAAAACTATACATGCATGGTCAGCACAAGACTTTTTTTTATCTCATTAAAAAAAAACTTGCCTTGTTGGGGAGGGTCGTGGCGTTGTTGGTGAGTATCAAATCAAAATTTTGACCCCCAAAGAAGCACACTTTAACCACTAGGCTATGTTTTAAGAAAAAAAAAATGTATGGAGTATGAAAACTTTGAGCTTTTAGCCAAAGTAATGCGTCTACATTACATTACGTACAATTTTCACAAATTGGTGTGTGAAACTCTAAGAACCATATGGAGCACATGCTTGAAATTAAAATAAATATTATTAGGGTTATCTTTTGTGCATTTTAAATCAAGTCAAATTAAAATAGTGCCAGTGTCAAATAATCATTATTTAGTCGTGTTTCCAAAAGAATAGTGAAGAAAATTTGTACTTGATATTAATATTGGGTTTGCTGTAGATTGTACTCCGTACAAAATAGCACCAAAATTCCAAAACCTAAAAGAACAACTACGTGCCAAACAAACAGTACAGTATTAATCTTGATTTAGATTAACATAAAATTAAACCTAATCATAAACCAAAACCATATTTAATCGCCACCTGAAAACCTAAACCACATTTCATAATCCCAATTAAGCATGCCACTGAATTATTGCAACTTCTTAGCAATTTAAAAGATTCCAATTTAAGAGGCCAGTCATATACTCCCTCCGTTACATATTGCAACGAATTGACATAAAGTAGAGGGGGGAAAATGATAAATCGTTTTTTTTTTTTTTTGTGCGGATGAGCTACAAAGGGCAGGGATAAAAATCTAGAGGTGATCAAAAGTTCAGGCCGGGCCAAGCCTTAATTAGGCAAGTGTGCCCAAAATCCGGATTTTTCGTCAGGCTTGGTGGGCCATCAACGGGCTTTTCGAGTTGGTCCAGGCTTTTAAACTAACAACGTCTATTTTAAGTGCACGAAAGCCCACAAAATTTTCGTGTCGAACGGGTCGGGCTAGCTGGCCAGGCTAATGATGACTTACACTATAAAAATTGATCACGGTATGTATTACCAGAAATTGAGAGAAAAGCTCTAACCACCCGAGCTATCATTCACTTTCAAAAAATGTCAAATCATTTCATTTAATATGTTATAGAAGGGAGTACATATGCATATTAAACTGTATGTACTGTAATTATAGTTTAAGACATTAAAAACATCAACTAACTACATAACCACCAATTATTTTCTTCTTAAAATACAATACTCTTAACTACTGTACTACTTAATAATGTAATTAACAATAATGAGATTGTAAGTTGCATTAAATTCAAAACTATAGCATAAATTAAGGATCGGATATGCATGTATGTCCAAAGAGATATGAACGTGCATGTAGGAATATTATTGAAATTAAACCTTTTTGTAACACCAAGCTAAGCCAGCTAGCTAAGGTTTACTGGTCAGTGGTTTTCCTGGAAAATCCCACAGAAAGAATAATGTCACCAACAGATTTCTTGTCCTAATTATATGTATTTTAGACTACTTTTAATTTATTATTAAACCCTTAATTCTGTTTTGAACATTATTAATGGATCCTCTTTCTTCATTGAATTATTGACGTTTCCTCACTTTCCTGGAAACTAATTAACTGAATTAATTTTACTAATTATTCTGGCTCATCTCAACTACGCAAGAAAGATATACGTTCCCTTTTCGTTTTAGACATATACAATAAGTTAATAACTAGTATTCTGGCCCGAGTGTTGCCCCAGATTATGTTTTTTTGCACTGATGATATGCACCTTTTTTCACTCTTGTGAAATTTTAAAAAAAATAAACACTAATTTTAAAAATAAAATGAAGATTATTAAATATGTAGAAAACATATATGAAGTATAATATTAAGTACACATTAATAACCATTAATTAAAATGTGGTTGAAATAGATGGTAATAAGCACTTTACGTACACCTCTTTGCAAGATGTTAAAGGGTTGAATCTTGTAAAGTAATACTTGTTTGTTAATTGAATTGACATTTTGTGAGTTGTTGACATGTCAGTTAATAACAAGGCTCCTATACTTTGTGAGTTGTTGGCGTGGCAGCTTATGTGTCGAGTGACACATGGCATCATTCTTTAAAAAGGAACGTCTTTAAATAATATGTATAGATAGATAATTTCTTATTTTTATTATTCTGGCAACACTTTAATTCTATGTGCTTTCTCTATTTCTAAGAGAAAACTAATTTGCCATTAATAGAGCATACAATTGGTTAAGATGGTCCTTTGACATGGTATTAGAGCGAGCCTACGTGATACAGATATCACAGGTTCGAATTGAATCACATCCGATCCACACCTCCTTTACAAAGTGCAATTAATTAGCACTGAGTATGATCGACCTGTTTTGTATCTATATTTGAAGTTGTTTATCTCCTATTTCAATGTGGAATAAACATGTTGAAAATTTAAAATTTGGCAAATTCATAAATTTTATTAAGCTTAATCCATAAAATTTGGAATTCATCTGTTTAATCCAAGGAAGTTATATCTATATCTTTAAAATTTTCATCATCAAGATTCCTATATGGGAGCCTACCGGTACACCGGCGGGACCTCCCATACCCACGTCACAGCCAAGATGTCAGGCAGCTAATAAATGCCAACAACAAGGACTAGCGGTCACGGAAAACCAAAGACAGGCAACATATAGGCAATACCTCCCAACGTACATGTCGTCGCAAAGATGACGATATCAGAGGATGCATGCCTTGTCAAGGATGTCGTCTTAGTGATAACGGCATCACAAGTTGTCTGCCATCAGAGTTGCCGGAACCGACTCTAAAGAAGCGTCCATCCTTGACGGTCATTCCCATATACTTAGTCCCCTTTGCTAACTTAGGCATCGGAGGGTCTTTCCTCAAATACACCCCGGGGTTAGCTCACCTTGTTATTTCATTGTGCATGTAGCAGCCACCACTGTAAAACACCTGCACCACCACTAACAATACTAGAGGACATTTTGTATTAAACTTGCTACTGATTTAACTGTGAAGTCACCATTAGTTGATAATCCCAAGATTATGGAGTGATTTTAGAATTTTAGAAACGGGTCTGGGCAACCCAATATAGAAGAAGAGAGTTATGTTACTTACAAGTCATAGGAGGTTCCATCCTAAAACCAATTGGTAATAGGAGGAGTAACTCCTAGACTTATAAGCTAGTTCAGTCTCTCATCATCTTCCGATGTGAGACACTCACTAGTGTAGCATATGGGGCTCAACAGAAGGAAATTCCAACTTCAATATAACCTTTTTCTTCATTTTCTCTCAACTTACTTCAATAATTCCCTCCTTTAATTTTTTCATCCCTTCCTTTCCCTATCATTGCTATGTGAACTCTTCAACTCTTTTTTTGGATAAATTAAAATTTCGATCTCCAAAGTCGTCTCAAGTCCTACAAGGTGTGTAAGACTTATTACTTTTAAGAAATGTGTGTATAGATATTTCCATGGAGCTAGCTAGCTAGCAATTGATGTATGTAGTGCCTCCGTTTTTTATTTGCAACAAACACTTTTGTACGCTTTATGAGAAATAAATTTAAGAGTGTAAACGGATAAATTAATTTTTAAAAATTTAACACCAGTAACTTCTAATCTCTCTCTTGCTTGTGTTAAATTATGTTACTCTAATTAATTTGTACGTTTATATCCTTAAATCACTTCATTAATATTCGTGCAAAACGTACAGTTTGTTGCAAATAAAAATAAATAAATAAAAAAACGCATGAGGTATACTCATAATATACTACCTTTGCTTTATCGATGTGGTCCATTTTAAATTCTAAATTGCGTAGTTGAACCGCAGTAGAAATTATTATGTTTTACATCTCATTCTCTTCAAAGAAAAAAAAAAGGTAGATCAAGAACACTAGTTTTCTACGCCCACCAAACCCTCGCAATAAGCCGTTACATGACTAAACAAGAGGGATGTATCATGTATCCATACAAACAACAGTGGTGCAATAAGCTACTTTGCATGGATACGAGTACAAGTTTGAGAACGGGTACAAAACAGGTACGTAATACGTCGCTTTTAAAATTAAGGATACGGGTATGAATAAAAAAATAATACATAAAATATATAAAAATATGAAATTTTATGAAAATTGTTCCGTCCTATTTAAGCTTGGTCGAAGGAACGCCTCTTCATGGTGGTCCTCGTGGTTGTTCCTGCACACAAGGAACAACGGTGAGCTAACCCCGGGGTTGTTTCCGGGGAAAGACCCTCCGATGCTTAAGTCAGCAAGGGGATTCGATCTAAAGGAAAAGAGAGAGAGAGAATATATGAGTATTAGAATGTACCCTAAATGAGGTCCATCCTCCTCTATAGAGGAGGATTTTAGTAGATGCCGGCATCCTGGGTGACATGTGTCAGTCCGTGATTGGCCGGTGCCAGCCTGAGAATCTTAGTTAGTTATTATGTTGAGTGGTGGCCTGGATGACCGCCACGTGTACGTCTCTCTTTAATTAGTTAGTTAGTTTGTTATGATGTGGGCCCAGGTACTCAAGTGGTGCCTTGAGGGGCGCCACGTGGAAATTGGGACCAGACCTCCGCCGTCCCTGGGTGAATTTACGTTCTCTCCATTCTGGCGGAGGTTCTGGATTCTTTTGGCCTTGGGATGCCATCACGGTATGTGACGGCCTTTGGTTGCTCCAGCGTCTCAAAGGTGCTTCGAATGGGTATGGTCATACTGGTGTGCTGGTATGCCCCCATACAAAAATCTTCCATGTAACTTAAAATTATATTTGTAAAAACCCCAAATAATCAAGTAAAGTAATAAAGCCCTTTCTAAAGAATAACAGAAAGACGGAAAAACTTGCTAAAATAAGGTTAAATATTTTTTTAAAATATAATAAAAAATTAGAATGAAGTATCGGGTATCCGTGAAGTATCGATATCGTATCGGTATCCGACACGGGTACAGCTACCTAATTGAAGTATCCATGCATCCTAAGCAATAAGTAGACAAGAGTATACTTGTTTATCTTTATTTTATTTTTTTAGATGAGAAAGGTATACAGGACCTGTATCGCCGTACAAGATTTCATATCTCATGAAATAAACTTGGCAGGTGGGGCATGACGTCGTTGGTAAAAATCAAACCTGGGTCATGACCCCCCAAGAATAGCTTTTATATTATGCCATTAATAGTTTAATACACACACAAATATATGTGACTTTTAATTTTAAAAATTGTAAAATTTTATCACTAATTTTTAACTTTTAAAAAAAATTGATATGTTTTATATAAAAAGTTATGTTTGTATGTTCAAAAATTACAACTTTACAAAAAAAGTTAGAGTATCATGTTAGACAAAATAAGAGGAGAGCTAACGCGGGCCCACACATATACTCCCTCCGTAACATAATTCTGGTAACAAGTTTTTTTTCACGCATTTTAAGGAATCGATTTAAGGGTGTAAACGAATAAATTGATCAAAAAAAATTTAAGATTAGTAATTTATGATCTCAATCTTACTTGTATTAAAACCATTTTGATTAATTTGTTCGTTTATACCCTTAAATTGTTTCCTTAAAATGCGTGAAAAATAACTTGTTGCCAGAATTATGTTACGGAGGGAGTACATACATATTCCTAAAACAATAATTCAAACAAAATCTTATAATGTATGTTTTTGTTCTTTTCTTTTTTGAAGGAGTATGTTTCTTATACTCCCTATATTAGAACAAATTAGAATTTTGCTAAAGTTTCTAAAAGCGTAAAGATTTTAAGGAACTGAAAAGGTAAATGAAGCCTTAATTAGGGCTACATATAAGAAACTAAGAAAGAAAAGTTATTTGGAAATAACAAAAACAAAAAATACATTGGAAACTTGTGTTTTTGTCATTTATTCACAAACTAATAGCATTCATTAGAAGGGTATTTAATTCTTATATACAAAACTTAGGCTTCAAAAAATGATAATAATGTTGCAGAACGAATAGTGTGTAATATGAACACAAATAAAATTTAAAATGCACGTTGTGAAGCAATGCTATGGCATTATCAAGATATAAATAAAATTACCGCATCAGCCTTCAATTCGTTTGTGATTTTTTTTATTATAATGTGAATGATTTTGCCAAAATTATTATCGCATACATACCATGAATTAAAAAAAAAAACTTACCATATACGGACTTTATAATAAGTGCATTGGGGGGGAATATATGTCAACTTAGATACAGAGTTTTAATTTTAATTTTTTTTACTATCGAGTAACAATGAAGCTTTAAATCCAGCGCACACAGTGTGTGCATAGAAAACTGTAATAATTATAGAATTAGAACCGTAGAATAATATACGTAATTGAATAATTACGAGAATAAATTTAGTTGATTGTATGAGATAAACGTGGGTTTCAAATTTTCTACTTTTACCAACTTTAGCGTAATAGATGATACTCCTAGTAAACAAATTTGGTATAAACTTTAGCGTAATTATTAGATAATACTCCGACCCTAGTACACGGTAAATTCTAATGAAAATCCGACAGCCATCTTTTGTGTCCAAATTAAAGTCTCCATCTCCTTCTTTACTGGAATTCAATATAATTTTTAAACATATTCTCCTCATCAATACACACCTACCTTTTTTCGAAAAATGATTGAGTAACCTTAACGGTCCGTTTGATTATTGGTAATAAATTGTGGTAATGGTAATAGATTTAAAGTGTAATTTGTTAAGCAAATTAAAACTTCATAATCCCCATGGAAAACATATTTTTATTCATTCTTGAACTTGAAATTTCTTCTTATTTTTCATTATCATTCATTACCATGTGGAAGGATGGTATTAGATGGGAATGGATATTTGTGAAGAAAATTAAATAAATTGGAGTCAAGCTAGCACCACTATGAAAATGAATTTTGATTTCCCTTTCAAATTTAGTTATAAGTTCATTCGCATTACCTCCATTTATGACCGGTTACCAACTCTTCAAGACATAATAGAATATATTATTATTATTATTATTATTATTATTATTATTATTATTATTATTATTATTATTATTATTATTATTATTATTATTATTATTATATGTGCAATGAATTAGGGAGAAATGAAATAGATGATGCATAAAATTAATATTTTAATGTAATTTTGACCAATGAATAATCAATATGGGAGGGTTGTCAACCCTTAGGGTAACCGAATCACCCCCCTCTTTTTCATACTACCTATATTTCAGAACACTTGTTACGTTTGAAATTATAGTATGAGGGATACCGGATACACGTTGACCATAAATTTGCTTTATACAAGGAAAAAAATATTTATTTGAGATCTTATAAGATTTGTGTAGATGCATAATTTTTTAAATATTAATTTTTAATAATTTTGTTATAAAGCACGTTGATAGATTTTGATGTTTAACAAGTGAATTGAAAAATATGTAAAAAGTAAAGGTAAATATTTTGAAATGGTGAAATTATGAAATAGAGTAATATTGATAGTAGGGTAACATATCCATCGAAGTGTGAATGCAACATGGGTTTACTCTTATCAGCGCTAAATTTTCTACTTTGAAATGATGGATAGATCAGACTCAAATCAGTGATCATTGCATCTTGTCAATCTCAGCCCAAATTTTAACTAATAACTGAGACTCATGATTCAGGGGCGGAGCCAAGGGGAGCTGGGGGGCATTGGCCTCCCCCTTGGCTCAAAATTGTTAGTATATTTCAAGTTTAAGTAAAGATAAACAATAAATTTACAGTACTTTGTATTCAATTGGTTTGATTGCTTGTTTATACTTCCGTAAATTAGCGTTTGAGGCGCACTAGCTACATTGATACCGTCATGATTAGTATTAATCTTCTGTCAAGTACGTGTTAATAACGTATTTGTAGTAGCATTTGTTTGAAAATTTACGGATTTACCGTGTTTATATTACTGATATACCGACCGACAATCATCTTGCATTCAAGATTTACTGATCGATTCAATAAGACTCGATCAACTACTACTTTTTTGGATCCTTGTATGTTGACTTGTTACTAGAGCTGAACCCGGCCTGTGGGCCTGGTCGGACTCGCCTCATTTTTTTTTCAGGCTTTGAACGTGTATATTAGGCACGAATTTAGGTCCGACCCAATTTTTTTTTGTACGGGCTTTGGAGGACACTTAAAAATAGGTTTTTAGTTTTTTTTGCCCAACTTAAAAAGGCCCGAAAACTCTGTCAAGCCCGCATTAAATTTTTGGATTTTAGGCAAGAAATTTGACCCCGAAGTAGGCCCGGCCCGAACCCGACCCGCCTAATGGCCTTTATTTTATGCATTCGGTCCGGCCTATGATCACCTTTACGTGTACCCCATCTGGTATTAGATTTGTCTTTATTTCACAAATCACATTATTTATTATTTTTTAATGAAGAATTTGGCTCTAAGGAGGTGATGTAGAGCTAGGGGTGATAATGAGCTTGGTCTGTTCGTGAACAGTCCTAGCTCGCCTCGGTCAAGGCTCGACTCGTTTTAGCTCGGTTTGAGTTCAAGTTCGACTCAAGACGTTAATTAACAAGCAACAATTCAATAAGGGCTCGTTCAACACTTGGTCAAAGTTTGGCTGAATAACAACTCAGCACAAGTTCGAATAAATTAAATTAAATGAACACGAGCCGAGCTAAGGGGAGTTCGGATTCGACTCGCTTGATAATCACCCCTAACTCAGATTAAAAAAAACGTTTTAATTCAGTTATCAATTTTTTTTTTCGAAAATTCAAATGATCCCATTTTTTAAATTCAAATCCGTATCCAATCCAAATTTTAATAAACCGGATCGGATATCCAATTGTTTGGATCATATTACCGGTTATTTTCAATATGAACATAATAATAGTAATTCATTTAAGAAATTTTTTTTATTATGAATTATGGTACAAATATGGTCAATATTTAGTCAATAATTTAAACCATATCAGATTAAATAGATTCAAAACAGATTAGACGAAGTAAACTAGTTGGAAAATCTAATTCACATGATGAAGTTGATGCCTTGATACTAATTGACATTAGTGCGTTACCCCTAGAAGTAGAGGCAATCGAGAACTTGGGAATAACTCAGTGGGAGAGCTTTCCACTTTCTCTGGCCAATAGGCCACCCATTCGAGTACCACGTAAATGATATAAGGTACTGATTTAAGTGATTGAACAGTAAATTCGATCAAACGCTTTAAAAAAAAATTAAAAAAAATAATAAAATGTGAATTGACTAATTTATTTTATCTATACGGGAAATAAATTTGACTACAAATTAAACAATTCTAAGGGTAGGTCACCTCCAGTGTGGCTAATTAATAATAGTACCAATGAATTTGAATTTTTTTACATACAGGCCAATTTAACTATTAAGATCTTTTTTCAACGTAATATGTACATTTATCATCATTCTTGAAACTTGAATATATGAATTGTTTTTAATTTAAATTTTGAATTTTAAAAATAATTTGGTTGATATAAGGATTTTTTTTCTAAAGTTATATTAATTTAGCTAATACAAGGATTCAAACCTCTGCTCCAAGGATTACCACTGTACTACTTTGTTAGGAAAAATTAATATACGCGGAAGAATGGTTGTTGTCAATTGCAAGTACTTTGAACTAAATATGAGAATAATATAAATTTGTGAAAAAGAAAAACAAACAACAAAAGTGGCGGAGGAAGAGGATGAATTCACTATTAAAACAAATGGAGGACAACTCAACAATGGGAGAAATTATAGTACTCCCACTCACACAATAAGGACTCTCAAAAGCTAACAAAACTTAATCTCTCTAATACAAAAACTGATGTAATTTTGTGATGTCTAAAACTTGAAGCTAAATAACATATATATAGGGTGAAACCCTAATAGGTATGTTATCAAATAGCCTCCAAGCATACAAGAAGACCAAAGATCAGTATTAAGTGCTTGATAAATGTAGAACATAAAACAAGCAAGAGAATTAAAGAGAAAAAGTTGAAAACAGAAGACCAAAAGACACAAAAAAAACATGTCAGCAGGGGTGGTCCGATTAGGTCATGTGTCCCGCCCGGTCGGGTCCACCCCAAAAATGCCCAAAAATAGCTTCAGAGACTCGCACCCGATCTGGTTGGCCAACCCGATCATGCCACCCGATCGGGTCATGCAACCCGCCTGCAGGTAGGGTGATGCCCAAAACATACTTTTATGCAACCGTGAGCCAAAATTCAAGCCATAAACCTTACATACTTCACACCTCGTTCCTGTTCCTGAAATACATGAAAATTTAACCCCTTTTTTAAAGGAAAAATAATCAAATCCACGTGTAAATATCAAAAGAAAAGACCGATTGAGAAATTTGGAATTGGAGAGGTGATTAATTAGTCTGATTATATTACATACTTGTTCCTTGAAATTTCCTGCAAATTCTTAGGGTCTAAGCGAAGACCCTTATTCCAACCCCCTTTCATCACCATCACATCACTTTCTTTATGGAAATTTTATTCCTTTGAGTGTGGTTTAGCAACCAATCATGAGTCCTTTAGTCATACATTGCATGCACTCCATAAGATAGATGTTTCTTCTTAATCTTCTTTTTCCTTACTATTTTGTATGTATGTTCATCTTATTTTAGGTTATGAATATTGAATTTTACTTTCGATTTTTTTTTTTTCACTTATTCGAATATGTATAAACTAATTCGCAACAACATAAATAAGATTCAAAATTTTATTCCATTAATCAAAATATTACATCCGTAAATTTTTAGTTGCTGCAATCTAATTAACATGAAGCGGCGATTATTAAAGATAACTGATCGAGTTCTTTTGTCCCCAATTTCAAAATCTTGGGTCCGCGAGTGAAAGGCAGTAATAATAATGATGGTTGATGACTAGTTAATCAAAGCAACAATAAAAACAAAACAAATAAGAACAAAGCACATAAAGAGCAAGTGAGGACATGTCGTTCATTTCTTATTAATGTATTTCAATTCCTTCCACATCATCATCTTTCTTCTTTTCATCTTCAGTTAAGTTGTTTTCCTCTTATTGCTTAAATTCCTTTGTCTTCATCCCTCACAATAGCTCTCAAAATAGGTCATCCATAGTTTCAATCCTTCCAGAAGTTCCACTCTCAACAACAGAACTTTTATTATTTTTCAATGTGGAATTTATTTCCAACACTTCATCGTAATTTATTCATCAATATTTAATATAGGACAATACTTATTTACACTCACATGTAGGTTGCTGGTGGGTTCAACAGTTTCTTCTTTCCTAGCAACATCACCTGGGTCGATTCTCATAGATGGTCTATCCTAAACTGGGGGCCAGGCTTCCCCCTCTCGAGTCTATTAGACACCTCTTTTAGCTGCCGAACCACGCTCACACACACATAAACAACAATATTGTCCGCTTTGAGCCTAAACTCTCACGGCTTTGTTTTTGGACTTATCCTAAAAAATCTTGTTGATGTATGTGTGTGAGTTCAACTATATAAAGTGCTTTCCCACTTTATATTTTTTCCAATGTGGAATTGGGATGAACTTCCCAACAAGCTTCCCCTCTCAAGTCTATCAGACACCTCTCTAGTCGTCATAGTAGTCAACTTGGCAGCCTTGGAACTTCCCCTTACTTGAAATGGTACTAGCTAGTATCTCTAGAGGTCTTACTACAACACAGCTTCCTCTCAAAATCCTCATTTGCCTCCCGCAGGCGATTTGGTCTTATCAGCATGGACAAGTCATATCTTGTACGATCAATACATTTCACTTAAAATTGACACTGATGGAAATCACCTGATCTGAAATTAATATAAAAGTATATATAATGATCACATCCAAAAACTATAAAAACTTGAATTAACCCAAATGTTATATGCTTTAGACTCAAATGGATCGGCGTAAGTTGAGTTTGATCCGACTGAAAATGGACTAATTCAAACCTGGACTTAACCTAAGAAGCTAAAATCTAACGATGGTTTGGACTTGAAAATACCTCGATCCAACCTGAATCTGGTCAAATAATTAACTTGATCCGACATAAATTACATCTGATATGACTGAACCTGACATAACTCGACTTGAAATTCATCCAAATATATAACAAATTTTGATTTCAATGCCTTAACATACTAGATTTCATGGTAAGGCTAAGACTATTAATGAATTTGAAATTAGTCTACATAAAATATGTCAAACTTATATTGTTCGAGATCGATCATATGAAAAATTCATAGGTTAATTGACTCGTTTTATTTTAATCTATACGATAAATAAATTTTATAACAAATTCAACACTTCTAAGAATAGGTCACTATTGTGGCTTATGATCTAAGAAAAAAAATTCTGAAATTGGTATATGTACCAGTTTAACTATTTAGTATTTGTGCATTTCTTAGGTCTCATAACTTATTAGTTCGATCATTCTTGAAACTTGAAAGGAACTGTGTTTTAATTTTAATTTTGGTAAAAGTTCTTTTTTAAAAATAATTTAGTAGAAAGTCACGAATTAATTTGGCTGATTCAAACCTTGGTTCCTAGGATTGTCGGTGATGTAAAGACACTACTTCGTTCACACCTCATTTGTCAGGTGTATGAACTTGAACTATTTTCATCATAAAAATATATATAATAATAATTATTATTATTTTTATTATTGAATCCACATGTAGGTAAGAAGGTATGTTATACTATGAGGGTGTGGGTATAGCTTAGTGGAACTTGCCCTCATCTCCCAGCTTCTTTCGGGAGTTCGATCCTCACCCCTAACATTATGTTGGAGTATTTTCACTCCCTCTTCCTCTTTAGATTAGTAGTCTTGTGCATATCAGTCAATGAACTGGTGGAATTCTTACCAATTAATTTTAAAAAAGTAAGCTAATGCCTAATGGTGTCCCTAATGGTAAAGATCAAAAGAACAAAATGAGAAATCTAGAATTGGAAAGGTGATTACTTGTTCCTTGAATTTTTCCGCAATTTCTTAGCAAAGATCCCGATTCCAACCTTCTTTCATCAGTCATCACCATCTTTATGGCAAATTATTCACGGAAAATTTGATGGGAATAATCCCAACTTTCACACATCTGCTCATTTTGGTCCCTACTTTTGATTAACTTAGTATAATCCAATGTTGCACAACATCTTCTCAATTTGGTCCCAATGCTATTGTTGACCTGTTGTATCAGGTAACTTAAGGTAAACTAGGGACCAAAATAAGCAGAATGTGAAAATTTGGACCAAATTGAGAAGATGTTGTACAACTTTGGATTATACTGAGTTAATCCAAATTAGGGACCAAAATGAGCAGACATGTAAAAGTTGGGATTATTCCCATCAAATTTTCCAATTATTCACTCACGTACTCCATAGCATGTTTCTTATTAATTTTTTTTTAATATTATTTTCTGAGTTTTTTCATCTCATACTTCCTCCGTTTCTTTTAGTTGTTACACTTTATCATTTTATGTCTTGCCTATATTCCAAAAGTGTAACAACTAAAAAATACGGAGGAAGTACAGTTTATCATTTTTTTTCTAATTATCACAATCAAATTATTTTTTCAATTTAATTCTGTTTATTAGAGTTAATTAATGCATGTTTCATTGATAACATATTTAGTATGGTAGGAAGATAAACTCACACTAATTTACTTAAATTTAGTTGAGATTTCAAATACAATACCATTATTAAAAAGAGATTATCAATTTTTGTTAAATTGTAATTTAAATTTCATTAAGGATATGATAGACTTTTCACAGAAGACACTATTTTTCTCCACTTTCACTTACAATAAAGATTAAAAAAAAAGTCATCAAAGAAAATGTGAATATAATATTGTGACAACTGCACAATTAAAGAAATAATCACAATATGTGAGTCACTCATCTGCATACAAGATGATTTTGAAGACGCAATTATTGTTATTCTTAGCTTTATTGCACTAGTCATCTTGGATATTTTGGTTAATTGGGACTTGGGAGTGAAGTTTCTATAAATTATACTTCCGTTGTTCCATATTAATTGCAACAGTTTGAACAAAAAGCTCTCACATATTTGGTCAAAGTGTTGCAATTATTATAGAGCAGATGAAGTATAATTTATATTCGGTATCTCACTTTCGTTCTCCTGTTGGAGTTGAAAATTATTAAACCAGAATATTAATTTTAGTCAATGAAACAAAGTGATATAAAAAGTAGAATACTCCATAATTAATGGAATAGACGATTTAATTTCTTTGGAATTTAAACTTCTTAGGAAGTGTAAAATTGGGGGATTGTTTGGTTGAAGGAATTAAGCTCTCAATGGAAAATAAAAAATTCCAAAAAAAGTAGAATTTCCTATGAAGTATAGGAAATAAATTACCCAATTGTTATACAGTGGATCCGTGACCACCTATTTACTCTCATTTTTCAAATTCTCTCTCCTAATTTTTTCAAATTCTCTCTCCAAACTCAAATTATCTCTCCAAAAACTGCATCCATCCAAAATCTTCACGATCTCATTGAAAAAATTACATTTTCTATACAAAATCATCAATTCCTCTCTACAAAAACAAGAAAAAACTCGTTATTCGCTGCAAATTCAAACAAAACAAAGAAAAATTGATGCAAAAAATCAAACAGCTGAACATTAGCAAGTTTTTTTTTTTAAGCAATTTCCATGTGTTTTGGCAACACAATAGGACATAACCATTTTTGAAACACAATATTCATTTTCATTAAGCCTAAATTGCAACCCTAACTATTTAGGTTCAATTTGCTCTGAATATTCATTTTATAATGAGTAAATTCATTTCTTTGAAACACAATGTACATTTCTCTTTAACCCTAATTAACAAACCTTACTATTCCTCACTAAGTGTTCAATTTGGTGAGTATTCAAACGTTCCAAGAGCACGACAAGTTATTTGCTTCGCGTGACATAAATTGTCCTCAAATACCACCACTAGAACATTGGAATACAAAACTAGAAGACACTATTTGCCAAAAAAAAAAAACACACTAGAAGACTTTTTTTTTTTAAGTGAAGTCTACTTGGTAAGTAGTAGTATACTTTTTTAAAACACCTCTTAGCATTCAATCAATTATTGATTATGAACTTATTCTTTTGAATTGAATTAATCTGAACTAAAATAAATTGAACTAAATCGTAGACTAAGTATAAGATAAATTTAATTGAACCGAAATCAAAAATTTAATCCAAAAAAACAAGGCTTATATCTATGTCAAGTCCATATCACCAAATTATTGGTAATACAAAGAGTTTTTTTTATCGAGGATTCGAGGTTTATCAACATAACTACAAAAGGCCTAAAGACAAAACAAAGTGTGCCATGTATGATGACAATTTTCAAAACCTTTATCTTGCTTAAATGTTGTTTACTATGGTTTAAGTTGACTTATAGATTGGGCTAGAAGTGGGCATTCTAATATGGGACACATGTTATTAACACTAGCTCTATCAAGTATTCAAGTATATAGAATGATGCTGCTTCAGCACAATGTCTATAGAATGAAAATAACTGGTAAAATTTCATAATTTTAAAAATGAAACGTAAAATATATTTATTTTCTTCACCCTTTTCAAAGTTTGATTAAATTCCTTTAGTATCACAAATTAGAATATGATTATTAATATTAGCACAAAACCATCTTCTGCTCTTTTTTTGTTTTCCCAAAAACGACACTTCATAAATCATAAGACAAGCACAAATGACGCATCATAGGAATTAGGAATCATAGCCGATAACGGCCATCAAAATAACTGTAGAAGTCTATGGAACGCGGGTTTAGGAAAAAGAGGCCGTACGTAACTTCATTGAGACAAAAAGAAAAATCTCTCCTTTTCTTTTGACATTGAATTTTGGGAGAAGTTTCAAAAGGATCAAGATTGTCAACTTTGGAGGATGAATGCTTACTCCCCATTTCAATTTACTTGCTACCTTCAACTTTTCATATCTTTCGAAACATAACTTTAAATAAAAAATATACCAGAATAAAAAATTATATATTTGAAAAGTATATGTTAAGACAAATTAAACTAGATCCATCATGACTATATTTTCTTGCGTATATAAAATTAAACAAAGTCAAAGTTTACATATGAACAGTATCCAAAGTCAAAATGAGACAGATAAATTATGACATAGAATTTTTTTTTATTATTATTAGAAATCCACTCTTTTTTTATTAAATAAATACGACTATACAAGATGGGGGTGGACACTACTTTGATACTCTTATTGACCTTATAAAATATAGTACTCTCTCTTTTTTATGTTAAATCGTTGTCATTAATATGTTACGGAAGGAGTACATATCTTTGATTTATCTTGTAATCATGAATAGAACCAAAAAAATTAAGCACCGAGGTTTAGTATGGTGACATGTGCCCCATTCCAAAAAAGTAGCACTGTTTTAACCCACTTAACGTTAAAGTGGGCCCAAGCCCATCATCTCAATCAATGACCTCAGGCTATTGGGTCTTCTTCTCTCAACTAATTTTATTCCTCTTCAACTCTTTTTTTTATATATATATATATATATATAATTCTTCAACTAATTTTCTTCATCTCTTTTTATTCTAGACTAGATAGAATCATTGTTTATTCCTCCCTACCTTTTTTTTTTTTTTTTTGTATAATTGTATTTTGACAAATTTATAATTTGAGGGAATATTTGATATTTTTCTCCATATGCATTAAAATGATAGTATTATAAAATTATTAAAAAAATTCTTCTTAATAAGTATTATATTAGGAAATTTTGTCATAAAATATTTTTATAGATTTTTTTTTTCAAAATAACCTTTTAGTTTTTTTTTTATGTCAAAGTCATACCTTAAATAAATTTTCTTTTTATTACTTTTTGTCAACTTGTTGTCTTACTTTTTGTCAAAATTACAAAAATTGTTTTTAACAAAAAATAGTCTATAAAATGTCATTTTTGACAAAATTTTCAATATTCTATTAATATTCAATTATTGTATTTCTTACTTTGAACCACTAAAGATATATAAGGTCAAAGAAATATATTGGCAAACATAAACAAATGGAAGGAGGTCCTTATAACAAATCCAAAGAAAAAATCTAAATATAAATAAATTCATTAAAATTGAATAGAAAAGTATTCTTTAACAAATTTGATACACACTTTTCTCTTCATTTTTATATATAATATAAAATCCATCCTTGCTAAATTAAAGTAACCCTAAAAAATAGAAAAAGGTAGTCTCATAAACCACAAACTCATATTTCCACTTAACTTTTTGTTCACACCATCCATACATCATCAATTGTAGTATACTATTTTGCTTAATCTTTAAGCTCTTGCCCATAAATCGGAGGAATTCAATCAATACATACATACACACTTCAAACACACTAACTAAGAAAAATGGCACTAAAAATGGCCATATGTTGTTTTAGCAATACTCTAGACTCAAATGATGAACTAGTTCATCCTAAACAAACACCCTCACCTTCACCTTCACCTAAGAGGCAATCTCATTTAGGTGTTAGCAACAACCTTGTTAGCACCTCGGAAATGTCGATAGACGAGCTTTCGAGCTCAATCCCTGGATCAAACCTCTATGTTTTTAGCTATGATGAGCTTAGGTTGATCACTAACAACTTCTCTTTAAGCAACTTCCTAGGTGAAGGTGGTTTTGGCGCGGTGTATAAGGGTTTCTTACATGGTGATCTTAGGCCTGGTTTAGAGCCTCAAGCTGTTGCTGTTAAGGTGTTGGATTTGGAAGGTACTCAAGGTCACAAGGAGTGGTTGGTAAGATATGATTAATTTAATTACTATTTTGCCCCTCCTCCATTGAAGATAGAACATACACACATGCATATATGAATATATGAATATAATAGAGTATACAACATATTCTTAGGCCTCAACTATCAGCTTAAGATTTTGATTGAGATAGTCCTTTAAATGGTTATCTCAACCAAAATATTAAGCTGATAGTTGAGGCCCAAGAATATGTAATACACATAAAAATACACAAAGTATATATACATATATATGATTAAACTAATTAGCATCTATACTTTGTTTTGTAAATTTGTAGGCTGAAGTGATGTATCTAGGCCAATTGAGGCACCCTCATTTGGTGAAGTTAATTGGATATTGTTGTGAAAATGACCATAGACTTCTTGTGTATGAGTACATGGCTAGGGGTAATTTGGACAAACAGCTTTTTAGCAGTAAGTAAATCCTCTTATTTCAATTCATTGATGATTCAGAAGAATACTGTTTTATTTAGACATGAAAAATCTTTATTATAAAACATATTTATATGGAATCTTGTTATATTCGTCCAAATATATAGTTTCTACATATCAAAATTTATAATTTTTTATGGAGTATTGTACTCACTCCGTATCGAGTTATCTGCAACAATAAATATACATTTGGAGATAAACCGATACAGAGATAATAGAAGATACAGATGCTTTAACAAGTGCATTACTGCACAAAAACGAAAACATAACAAACATTTAGAAACACATGGAGTACATCTTTCTACTTTATCTTTATTGTTTTTTAATTCCCATTTTGTCCCTACTCTACTCTACCTAACTAGATTACTTTTTTTTTTTTATCTTTTGTGGGTTTGTGTTTCTAATGTGAAATGGTAATGCAGGCCTTTCTGTTCCATTGCCATGGCTAACAAGAATCAAAATAGCATTAGAAGCTGCAAAAGGCTTAGCTTTTCTTCATGAGTTGAATAAACCTGTCATTTTCAGAGATTTTAAGCCTGCAAATATACTCTTAGATGCTGTAAGTTCATTGTCATATTAATAAATCATTGATTAATTTTCTTTTTATCTTGTTTGAATATTGCTATAGTTCTAATAATAATATATAAGTTTAAATTAATTTCACGATGATGAATATTGTTGTAATTATTTGGGGGCAGGACAATACTGCAAAACTATCAGATTTTGGGTTTGCAAGAGATGGACCAGAAGAAGACAAGTCTCATGTTTCAACCAAAAATATTGTGGGGACTAAAGGCTATGCAGCCCCTGAATATATAATGACAGGTATTATTTGATCATTTTCTGTAAAGTTACAGAGTTTTTTTTTTTTTTTTTAATTGTTCAGTAATTAATTATAACACACCTAACAATGTGAAAATAAGCAAAGAAAATTAGCAATTGAGGACAATTTTTCTTAAATTATTTGAAGTAAAAGTAACACTACATCAGCATGTCATGTAATGCAACAAAAGTGAAAAATCACTGTAATATTCTATGCAAGCACAATGATTTTAGTCCCCTCACTACATAATAAGGCTATATTATAATGCTCATTTCCAGGATTATAGGATTGCACGGAAAATGCCTAATACTTCATTTTGAGATGCTAGGTAAACATCTCAAATGACAATTTCGTAAATAACTCAAAATTTTAAGTGACAGTATCGTAGAATGGTCAAACAAAAGTTCAATTTATTTACGATAATGCTACTTAAAAGTTTGACATATTTACGAAATTGTGATTTGAGATGTTTTTAAATACCCTAAATTAAGGTATTAGGCATCCTTCAAGATTCCACTACGTACCGGTTTATTGAATTGGCTGGTAAAGAGCTACTAACTAACATAAATATCCTAATGAGATTTCAACTCCTCACCTCAAGGATTAGATTGCCTTACAAATTTCATCAAATAACACAAGGATTATTGATGATTGGCTGAAAAACTAAACACAACATCAACATGTAATGTAATGTTAACCATACATAGCAATTGAAGGTTAGAATATTGTTGTTCTTGTACATACATCCATTATTCTTGAATAGAAAATTAAATTACATGATATATAATGGCCTATACAATTTGGTATTAATTTAAGCAATTGATTTGAAAATTTAATAAGTGATGAAATAATGAAAAAATGATGTGAATTGAACCAGGGCATTTGACAACAAGGAGCGATGTATACAGTTATGGAGTAGTACTATTAGAGTTGCTAACAGGGAGAAGATGCATGGAGAAAAAGCGTCCGAAAAAGGAGCAAAGTCTAGTAGAATGGGGAAGGCCTCAATTAAAAGATGGTCGAAAACTCGAAAGTGTAATGGACCCAAGACTAGAAGGTATGTACTCGATCGAAGGGTCGAAAGTAGCAGCAATGCTAGCATACCAATGCCTATGCAAGCACCCAAAAGGCCGCCCTAACATGGGTGCTGTCATTGAGGTTTTAGAACCTCTTTTGAACCTCAATGATATCCCTTCTGGGGCTCCTTTTGTTTATGTGGTTCCTAATTACCAATCTCAACCACCAAACAAACAACAACAGCAACAGCAGCAGCAGCAGCAGCAGCAACAAGATGATGATGAAAGCAACAACAACAATCAAGATAATAATAATAATAATAATTATGAAGTCAATGAAGAGAGGTATGTACAAAGACATCAAACAAGGACATTGAGAACTAGAGGAGTTATGTCTGATTCAGCTCTTTGTAGCAAAGTTTGATGCTAGCAAGTTTTTATTTGTTTGTTCAATTCTAATTATTATTATGCTTGGATTTGATTAATTATATATAGCTTGTGTACAAAAAGTTGGTTTGATTTGTTTGATTATATATGGATTGTAAGTTTACTGATGAATGATTTAGGATATACATTAGTGGATGAGGACTGTTCAGCTTGGAGCAGAGCAGAGCAGAGAATAAGTTGATGTCCACTTGATGTGAAGCTAATCTTTGATTTAGATTTCTTCATAAAAGATTTTTGGCATTATTTGAATTTTATAATGTTAGGCCGCCGTAAAATGTTCACGCACACACTAGTATGATGTTATCTGCTTTGGGCCGGCCAAGTCCTCACAGATTTGTTTTTGGGCTCCTTTCCAAAAGGCCTCATACTAGTGTGGTGAAGTAACTATAATAAGGAGCTTTTTAACTCCCTATTTTTTCCATGTCGTAGGACTTGGATTGTTTATCCTCAACATATAATGAAATAAGAAAAATGTTTGGTTAAGTGTGTTCCCACAATCCCACCCTTGCATTATGCAAAAGCATTTATTTTGTGTAGATGTTTCTAGATTGATGATGACTAATAGTCCTGTTCTATATTATTTGCAATAAAAGTAGTGGCACGGACTCTTAATAAAAATTTGTTTTTGAACAGTAAATGGAAAGGAAATGATAGAAGTGCATGTGATGAGAATAGCGACACAAATAAATGACGAATTAAATTGGAAAGAAAACATAACTTGAGCAATGTCTTCAAGGAACTTGATCTGAGCAGTAGAAGAAGTGAGCCCATCATAACCACTAGTAGTAGAGTAACCACTTGAATTAAGCCTTCAAAAATTGTCTGTAACCAGATTTTAAAATATCCCTAACAGACCAAAAAGGTTAGAAATTACATCGTAACCCTAAACTGCCACTGGGAATCGCTTCCAGTAGTGGTTTTCCTCCAGAATTTTTTTAAAAAATAATGAAAAAGAAGTTAAATGCTGGCATAGACGATAGTCTGAGAATTGCAAAAAAAAAAAAAAAAAAAAAAAAAAATTAATTGAAGCATTCATCTTTGGCAAATACAACCTAAGATATGGACAAGTATAGAACTTTTTACTAAGATATGATTGGGAAGAAATTCAATGTCCATAATACAGCCATTTGTTACATTACCTTCTACATCGACATTTGTTAATTTATTGATTTTTTTATTATAGGTAAAATCACCACTCCCAATAGAAGTTTTCAACGTAGTTTTATATTAGAAAAATGTCTGCCATTGACCATCTTACTAATAAAATTGCTATTCTCTAATTTGCACAAAAAATATATAAAAAGTGCTTATGTGAACGGAATTTTGGGGGGAAAATAAAAAATGTAGTTATATTTTGGGAATTGCTTTTCTTCCGAGCATTATAGTGGGAAAGAGTTTTGAAGTATATCTGATACTTCCAGCCAAATCAAACAAAATAGGTGAATCAACCACTACATACTCAATTACCAAACAATCATTATTATGAGTGTAATCTTGAAATCAAGAACCCAAAATAGAAAATTAATAGTTACGGAGTACAAGGAACGAAGTTTATTACTCTATAAGATTTTAAGAAAAAACAAAAACAAAATTTTAAAATGTAAAAATAGAAGAAGCTATCAAATTACAATTCAATAAACCAATCCATCATTAATCACATTTATAGAGAAGCCAATCAAAAAACAGTTTATCGGGCTAACTTAAGCATCAGTTTAATTTTATGACTTGTTGATTTCATTCTTACGACAACAACGTTTTTATAATCATCCGAAAGGATAAAGGTGGTTAGCTCTATGATCGGGGCTAGTCGGTTTTTCTTTCATAATAACAACAAATCACCGACACCAGCAACAAATAAAATACAAAAATAAGCACTAACCATCCTCTAAAAAACAAAGAAAAAAAAAAGTGGAGTATGTAGTAATCAACATTTATTTACGTGTTCGCTTAAAAAGAGGCAATGTATAGTCAATATTGTATAAACACGGAGGCAGCACAGTTTAGTCCACTAAACCGAATGTTAATTAGTCAAATTAGTTATTATTTATGCGTGTTAGTGGATCTTAATTAGTCAATTATAGTCTTTCTATTGAATTCAAACTTGTGCACAAAATAATTTTAATTTTACCTTAACATACAAACAAGCCTCACTACTGGAATAAACTTAGTAAACCTACCGGGTTGACTACCCACTATTAATAAAGAGTTGTTGATGGCATCGATAATAGAGTCTCACTTAGGCTCCGTTTATTAGAGCGTAAAATGTTTTCCTTGAAAATAGTTTTCCCATTTTACATCGTTTACTTTGGGTGAAGAAATAAAATGTAAAATTTGGAATGAAAACTCATTTTACACGGTTACACCATAGAGGAAACATTTTCCTCCAAATTTGGGAGTAAAACATATTTTCCGTGCAAGTAAACATTGGAAAATTTCTATGAAAATGAGTTTTCCAACGTAAAATGTACGTTTTTCATAGAAAATCATTTTACATCGAAAATGTTTTACACAAAAGTAAACGGACCCTTAATATAAGTAATATTATTTAATTGTTCTATTAGTAGTGGGTTGTCAACCCGGTGGATTGGTATAGCAGCAATGTCCCTCACTACTGTGTTTCCACCTACCAAGAGAAAGTTTAACTGCACTTCTTCTTACTGTATTAGTTGCTACAAAATTTATGGCGACTATTTTCAAGATTTAAGGCTAGTAGGCTACCCACCTCTGTATTAGTTACTAATCACGTCTAAATTTTTCCATATAATAATATTGCAACTAGGTAGTATGTGTTTAAGAATTTTTCTTCATTACTAGTATTATATATTTATATGTAGGATTATTGTAGGGTAATGTCATTTACAACATTAAGGATGATAATTGTATATAAACATTAAATATATTGTTTAATTAAATGGAAATTTAAGTTGTGAATTTATGAAAAAAATGAACGCAAATTAGTGTAATAAATGAATAATTATGCATCATTTTTCATATACGTATTCCTTCACTTTTTTTGAGAAAAATCGAGAACATTTGGATCGGTGAATACATAATTTTCAACTTATATTTATTTATATGAATCTATTTAGTCTTACCTTATGAAATAATTAAATTTTTATAGGTTTTGATTTTGCTTATCTGAACTTTATTATTATGCTTTATTACCAAAATTTTATTTGAACGGTCTTTTTTTGATATAAGGTAAAAATCATACATAACACTCGATGTGGATATACACCTAACTTAAGGCTTAAGGCCCAGGGTGAGTGATTTATTTCCAAAATTGTACAAAAGCAAAGCATACACATATTCCTTTCAGCTTTAAATTTACTGTTTTGTAAGAGTATGTAATATAAATTTCTCTAATTAATTATATTAGTATATATAGAGATGTTGATGAGTTTGATAATTTTAATTTTATTGACAAATCCATACAATAAGATAAGATTTACAGAGTATAGGTTGCTATTAATAAGAAAGGGGAGTAGCTTACGGTCTAGCTTCTTCAAAAGTGCCAATTTTAGAATTTTTCTCCCATTAAAAGATTTCAAACGTAACTAACAAATTAAGAAACTGATTGTTAACAATGTATTCCATTAACGATATGAAAGATTGATTATAATCATAATATTAATCTCTAGTGGCATATATACATAATATTGAAGATTATTGATGATTTGGTTAATGTAAATCTGTAGGGGTTATATAATAATTACTGCAAGGATATTATTAGGATAATTATCAATTATAGCAACAAGTGCTACGAACTTTTTTATGCAACCCACTAACGTCTTACCGATTTACCGTGTCTCAAAAAGTAATTGCGTAACTAAGATCTTGCTACCAGACACGTAACTAGAATTCAGGCTCCGTTTACTAGACCGTGAATTGTTTTCATTGAAAATAATTTTTTCATTTTATATCGTTTACTTTGGGTGAAAAAATAAAATGTAAAATTTAAAGTGAAAACTCATTTTACACCATAGTGTAAACATTTCCCCCCAAATTTGGAAGTATAACTATTGAGATATTATGAGTTATTTTAGGAAAATAGTTATTTTTGATATTTTATTTCCTTTTATTTTTCCTACTTTTATGCTTTGCTCAACTACTTTGTAGTCAAGAGAAATAAACAACTTTTGAACCTCCAAGATTTAATAAAAACGTATTTTCCGTGCAAGTAAACATTGGAACATTTTTATGAAAATAAGTTTTCCAAGGTACATCGAAAATATTTTACACCAAAGTAAACGGACCCTCAATGTAAATTCGAGTACAACAATTAAAAAAATGAGTTACTACTAATTGGGTATATTTATTTTGCTTTTTTATAATATTTACCTCGTTCTAATTTACTTGCAACTTTAGGGTTTTTTTTAATTTCACAATTTCAGCTTTAAATTGACTGTTTTGTAAGAGTAATATAAATTTCTTTAATTATATTACCCCGTTCTGATCTTGTCTTTGATTACATTTTGTGATTTATACGTTAGAAAAGATATGGTCATATAAGATATTGTTATATTCGTCTTGAAAAGTACTCTATTAAAACCCACTTTCTATAATTTTTACAATAACAAAATACTCCCTCCGTAACATATAATGGCAACGATTTGACATTTTTTCTCTCTACTTTATGTCAAATCGTTGCCATTTTTTCTCTCTATTAATATTGATGTTCTAAATTGTGCATTAACAAGCATAAAAATTTCTAATGTTGCGAGTAATATGGAAAAGATGAAGTATTAATAATGGGTCTGGATTAGAGCGGTAGATCTCTATTAGCAATATAATTACAGTCCAAAACTGAACCAAACTATTCAATTGAAAAACCAAGAATAAAGAATACTTCTAGATAATTGAACCCAGGGCTCGCACCTATTTGTTCACATAATTTTTTCACTATGACAAAGCCCAAATTGTCATTGCATGCATTTGCATGCTTTCCAAGTTTAGTAATGTGCTTTCATGTTTTATTTCATAAATCAGGTTATTCAATATTCACCACCCACAAAAGTGACTAATTCGCTCGCTTCGGGTGCTCTACATAAGTTGAACGATCCCCAAGCTCTTTTCACTTTTTAAGGGTTGGGAAACGATTCCAACCTCTTTCTTAATGAATACGGTGAGCAACCTCCATATCAAGACCAATTTGATTGTGTTATTTTTTTTATAAGGTTAATGATCCTCATCACACAGTTCCTTCCACAGAAATATCGAGTTAGCATTGCTCTTACATTTATTGAGAAGAACTGAAGAAAGGACGATGAAAATCGAGCTTGGTTGTGTTGTCATGTGTTTGAAAGATTAGTAAACACCATTCTCAGAGGGAATAATGGAAATCTAAATATGAGGTCCACAAACAGGTGACGCTTTGACCTCCCCATTTCATCATGACATAAAAGATAACTATTTACGTCTACTTAAAAAATAATAAGGCAGCATCGAATATTTAAAAATAAAAATAAAAAATAGATGTAAAATATTCAAAAAAATACGACAAGCATAGTACTCCGATTTATCAAGGTCAACACGCGGCGTTTTACCCTTTGCAAACATTCAGTTTACATCATCTAAGGTTTAGTTCAGTTCAGGTTTTTTGGCCAACTTTCTAACCTTTCTAGCAACGGTTTTTTGACCCAACTTTCCGATCAACATTCTGAAAACGATTGTATCAATTAACTTTTCGGCCTTTCCGACAATGGTTTTTCAAGCCCAAATTTTTCCGACAATGGTTTTTCAAGCCCAAATTTTTCCGACAATGGTTTTTCAATCAACTTTTCCGACGACTTTTTCCATCTGACTTTTTCCGACAGACTAATGAAATTAAAAAATAAATATAAAAATAAATCATAAATCATACTCCATAGATCATAAATTATATAAATTATAAAATATAAATTAAAAATCATAAATTATAAAATTAAATTAAATATTAAACATAAAAATAAAAATAAAATAAAAGTTCAATTTATCTTTTAGACTAATTTTTTGTTTAATTTTTTGTTCAATCCAGTTTAGTTTTAAGTAGTCCTAAAAAAACAAGGCCTAATTCCGACGACGCCATTTTTTTTTCAAAGTTAGTAAAGACAATAATTAGCTAAAATCTTGTCAAACGGTCTAACAAGAAAAATAATACAAAAATAATAAAGCAACCTAGCAGTAAACTAGTACAGTATATAAAAGCAAATCTGAATTAAGAGTTTCAACATTTATTTATTTCACTAGAATCTACATTAAGGCCCCGTTCTTTAGGACTTCTATTGACTTAATTTAATTTCATTTCATTTAAGTTCAGTTAATTTAATTTAAATTAATTTAATTTAACTTCATTTCATCATCATTATTATTATTATTATTAGTTTCGGGCATCGTTTTTCCGCTCGACACTTTCCGACGACGGTTTTCGAACTCACATTTTCGGCGTTGATTATTCGGCCGACTTTTCCGGCGACGTTTTTCGGGACGAGTTTTTCGGCGATGGTTTTCGGCATGACTTTTCCGACGACGGTTTTCAGATTGATTTTTCCAGCGGTGATTATTCGGCCGAGTTTTTCGGCGACGATTTTCGGGACGACTTTTCCGACGACAGTTTTCGGATTGATTTTTCGGCGGTAATTATCCGGCCGACTTTTCCAGCGACAATTTTCAAAACGATTTTTTCGGCGACGATTTTTCGGGACGACTTTTTCGTCGACGGTTTTCGGATTGATTTTCCGGCGGTGATTATTCGGCCGACTTTTCCGGCGACGATTTTCAGGCCGAATTTTTCGACGACAATTTTCAGGACGACTTTTCCGACGACAATTATTGGACTGATTTTCCGGCGTTGATTATTCGGCCGACTTTTTCGACATCGATTTTCAGGCCGAGTTTTTCGGCGACGATTTTTCGGGACGACTTTTCCGACGACAATTTTCGGACTGATTTTCCGACGGTGATTATTCGACCGACTTTTCCGGCGACGATTTTTCGGGACGACTTTTCCGGCAACAATTTTCGGATTGACTTTTCCGGCGGTGATTATTCGGTCGACTTTTCCGGCAATGATTTTCAGGCCGAATTTTTCCGCGACGATTTTCGGGGTGACTTTTCCGGCGACGATTTTCAGGCCGAGTTTTTTCAGCGACGATTTTCGGGATGACTTTTCCGGCGACAATTTTCGGAGTGACTTTTCCGGAGGTGATTATTCGGCCGAGTTTTTCAACGACGATTTTCCGGCGGTGAAAATAAAGGTTTTAGGATTTACTTTGAAATATAAATAATAAAAAAATAATAAAAAATAAAAATTAAAAATAAAAAACAAAAATAAAAATTAAAAAAAAATTAAAATTAAAATAAAAATAAAAATAATAAAAATACAAATACAAATAAAAAAATAAAAATAAAAATAAAAATTTAATTATATTTAATTTAATTTAATGTTTTTTTAATTGAATTTAATTTAATTTAATTTAATTTCAGTTAATTTAATTTAAGTTCATGTTTTCTCAATCCTATAGAACAGGGCCTAAGCCATTAAAGTATCATTTTCAGAATATGTGGCCCGTTCAACATTTGAGAGGGAGTGAATAGAGAATATAGAATGATAGAAGTAAATACTGAATTTAAAAGAAAAGGGATTCACAAAGATTAAATTCAATACCTGGTAACTAAATATACAGAGTAAGATGTAAAGAAAAAAAAAAACACTTTTTACGATAAAGAATGACTTCTATAATGCTGTTTTGTATGCTACATTCTAATTGCATTTCTAGTACCCAGATCTCCAGTAACCTCGACTCGAAGTACCAGAGAATCTTAGTAACCCCAGAAAAACACAAGCAAAACCTAAAATAAAAATAAAAACATCCCTACCCCGTTAAATCAAACAAAGTTCTTGCTAACTCTCTGATTTGGATTGGCATCTAACTTCTTAGAACCGAGAAGAAAGCCACAAAAACCGAAACTTTCTCTTGCAATTAACAACGGATATGCTTTCAGCTTCCTATATCCGAACCAACAAAACTGCTTCCCAGAATGTGTGCCTGTTCAAAGGAAGTTCCCCAATATTAACCCCAAAACTCTTTGGTTTGTTACTTTAATGGCTCGTTTGGTTGTTGGTCATAAATCATGGTAAGAGAATAAATTTAAAATGTAATTTAGCATATTCTCATTTTCAAACGTGAATTTTCTCCAAATTTGTGAAGAAATGAAGGAAAGGTAGCACCATTATGAGAATGGATATTGATTTTACTCTAGATTTATACACAAATTCATTCTCATTACTTTCATTTATGACCGAGTATCAGACGAGCTGTTAGGGTAAGAGTCAAGAAAAAGAATTGATGCTAACTTTACCTCACAGTCCAGTGAAGAAACAGAAAATATATATATACAGCAAGGAAGAAAACCTGCAAAATCAGATCAAATCATATACCAATTGCAAAAGGAAATTTGATTATTTTCCAAAGGAATTCTCAGACAAGAATTGAGGAAAAATTAACGAGATTTATTTTAAGAAATGAAAACAGAAATTTAGATTAAAGAAAAAGGGGGGAAAAACTGACCTGTGCAGAAGAAGAAAAAAAGAGCCATAATTTAGGACAAAATCATCCTTCAAGAATACTGCTATCTGAAAACTAGGCTTCCATTCTGTTGTTGTCTTAGATTCTCAATGAGGGACTGATAGAACAATTTAAGAGCTTTGGTGTCATTACTCTGTAAAAACAATCATCATATGCATAACAAATTAGAAACAACTTCAGCTCATAAAACAAGTCAAATAGTCCATAGACACCATTAGGAACATCAGTCCTTTACTGATCAAGAACTTCCTGTTCAACTTCTTAATTCTCTTTAACTCAAAACTTAAAACTTTAATCCTCCATCCCCAGATGTTTGCTCCATTTAGGTTTGGCACGGATTTAAATATATGTTGGATAAAGCGATGGAACTGTTAAACATGGGAGCAAAAGGTGTTGAAAAGAAAAATAAGAGGAATGTCGGACTGTTTTCGGGAATGGAGAAGTATAATAAAAGGAAAATGAAGAAAATATTAAGGGACAAATAAAAGGTACAGAAGTTGTAAGATTCAGATAGGATAAACTAACAAAGATAAGCTTTTTTTCAAACCTGAAGTTTCTGACAATACTGCTCAGCCATATCTTGCGAGCAGCGTGCAGGAAGAAAACCCTTGGATACAAAATTAGTAAGAAAGTTCTCTCCAAATTTCTCATACATGACCTTCTGGGCCGTTATTATTTCTCCAAACAAAGCCTGCTGACATACAAGGAATGCATTGTTACCATGCAAGGAACAGGAAAATACCAAAAAAAAGGAGCTAATTAAAAGGTAAGAAGGACAAAATCCAATCTTTCCGATATAGAGTACTTAAATAACATGCAAAATAAGGAGAACATCACAGAACAAAACTTATGGTAACATGACACTTTTTCCTCCAATAGACATGAATATTGGGCTTCAAGAAATATAGCAGCTATCAAATGGCTCCTAAACAAGAGTTGATATGAAACACTAATACGACGTATGAAGCAATAGACAACCTAAACCTCAAGAACTGGACTTCACATTAGAATACAGCATCATCAATCTTTGTTAAGAGGATGATAATAAGACAATCCATTCTGTCTATTGCTTACTGGAAACTTCCTACTAACAATTATAGTTATTCCAGGTCTTACCTTGAGTTATACCTATGGAAAACAAAAACCTAAGAGCACGTTTGTTTTCAATTTTTTCTGAAAATTTGAAACAAATTTTTTGGAAACCACAAAAAAAAAAGTCGGCAGCTTGCTGTGGTTTCAAAATCAGTAAAGATACAAATTAAGATGCACTAAATCAAAATTTCTGTTACAAATACAATTACCATATAACTTACAAAATCATCAAACAAAAATTGAAAAACGGAAGTGATGCTAACAAAATCCATATGCAATTATTCTAATATGATGTTCATAATTCTCCACATTCAAATCAAATTTCAAAGCTGGTTCTCAGAAGTCTGTCAAGGAATTTCTAAAAATAGAGATGATCAATGGACTGGTAAATGCCCAGTTTTTTCTTTTGCCCGGACCATTTTGAAATCGTACTAAACTATCCTGGAACATGTGCAGCTCATGTTTGATAGCAAGAAACCACCTACAAGCCACAGCCCATAAAACTCCTGGACAAAGTCCATTCAGGGTCAGGCTTAAGTACCATACCTGCATGCAGGATTCATCCTGCCCAACAAATCTCTAAGACCCTGCAGCCCCACACTTACAGAAAACAAACTCAAAATTAATCCAACTTTCAAAAGCAATTTTGATTTACAATGCCAATCCTAATCATCAAATGAATTAATTATCTTTTGGATCTTCATTAATCTTACACTTCACAGAAGAACCATAAGGTTATAGCTGCCACTTCTATTCAACTAAATCTTCAATTCTGTGACTATTATCATCATACTATCGTAGTATCATTCCACACAATGAGAGGTGTACTAAGGTGAATAATGATACAATCACAACCCGTTGCCTAGCCTTTGAGACTATTATCACCAATTTTAAAATTTTGGGTCGAAAGTGATAAAAAGCACCACTCTCTCCAAAGACTGCCTGCTAACATGATGTTTGAAATTCCTAAATAGGATATAACTATACAAGCAAAAGTCTGGATTCTAGGTGAATTCATCCGCACTTGAGCAGATACTATTTTAAAGTCTAGGATCTGGGTGAAGATGAAATTGCAATTTGAGCAAACACAGATAAAAAGATGGTCAGACTCACAAGTTACCAGAAGAGGGCATACAAAACTATTAAAGTCAATCAAATACGGAGAAAATATGTGCACGAGCACCAAAAACCTAGCAGCATCATCACTTATGAAGTTCATGAACAATTAATGAATAAACAGCAAAAGAAGCGGCGTTAAACATATTTTTAAAAGAAAATTTATGCAGAGTAGATGCAATTAATAGTTCAAGCATATCAACTCACAGAATTTGCATCTTGAAACTCGAAAGAATTGTCCAACACGCTGTACAGGCAACACTTAGCAGCGAAGTCATCGATTATAAAGTCCCGAAATCCAGGTACCTTAAAAAACACCAGCTTATTAGTTAATACAATCTGCTAGTCTGCTACTCCCTTTTTCTTCGCCACATTAAGCTTTGGCACATGGATTTAGGAGTGAAAAACAGAGAGAAATGTTATTTGGTTGGTATGGGCCCCACAAAGCGGCAAAAAAAGTAGAGAGAAGTTTTGCCACAGAAGGAAATAGAGTAAATAATTAGGGACAGCCCAAAAAGGAAAATTCAGCAATGAACAAAAATATACAGAAACGTATTAAAGGGGATTCGAAGTGCACAAACCTTCTCTTCTCCATATGGACCAGTGCACCAGTCTTTGATTAGTCGGATAAATATCTGTACACATGCCTAAATTGGCAGAAGCATAGTTTAGAACAAATTCAGCTACCAAACAGCAAGTCCGGCACAATCATTAGCAAATCTGTTGAACTAGAATGAAGACGGAAAAAGAACATACCTTTCTCACAGTAATTTCCTTATGGTTACAAGAAGAATATAATAGCAGCTGAATAATAGAATCTAGATAAGATCTACTTTTGTGAGAGAGGAAAACTGAAGACAAATCATGCGTGGCTATGACATTAAGAAATGTGTACAATGTTCGCTGAAGCTCCAGCAATTCACGAACCTCCTACAATGAAAGAAACCAAAGACTATAACAATTAAAATTTACTCTTAAAAGCCTTAGTTATTAGGAGTTTTAGCAGAAGCTAATGGTTGGTTCATGTGCACCACATAGATCTGAATAGCATGATAAGTTATGTGTATCCCAATCCATACCTCTGTATTACTACCCGGTCCAGAAGGTAATGCATCTTTTGGAAGAATAGAAAATACCCTACTAGCAATAGGAGGAAAAACTTCATCCAGTATGTCATAAACCAAAGTGTTGAATTTGCAAATGAGTTGATTAAGTAACACAAGAACTCCAACCAATTCTTTTGGCTGCCATAGTAACATAGTAAAGTTAGCCAGATAATCAAGGGAAACTTACAAGCTGCCAAGAAATGCAACAAATAATCATACATATTATGAAATTTGTAGACTGAAAGCAAGACAGTTTATAATACACCATGTAAATGCAATGTGAATCTCTGTCATATATGCCTTTTCCTCTATAGTACTCTACTACTCCAAGACTAGTTCAGGGAAAACTAAAACAATTGAAGAAAAAGACCAATTCATTTTTAGAGAGGAGACCATAAGCTCATTATTCACCATAAAAGACATCACCGAGACACCGACTACAAAAGGAACCCCAGCAAAAAGTTTTTCTCCAAAAAAAAGGATGAAAGACCAGCTTCTTTAGATGGATTGATGTGCAAGTACTGTCTGTTTTCACCAATACAGTATGCAATAATCTGCGGATCCATCATAGGCTAATGTCTTATAAACTTATAATGTCTACTACTTAACTCTGAAGTGGATACTTACTTAGAAAAGGTGATATCTAGAACGTTTAATTAGAAAGACTAAGTGCACAAAAGAAAAGACTAATATAATTAAGTCTACCCTGCATAAAAGCCCCACAGTCACATCTTCTCTCCCTCAGACACTATCTACAGGGTACACATGAACATATATTATAAACTTCCTCAGAGTTATCTGAAAGCACTACTTAAAACTTCAACTCCCTTGAAAGTTTCAGCGATTAAAAGTTAATAGTGAAGCATGTTTATGTGCATACAGTGAATAAACACAAAAAGCAATTAACCACCACAGCGAAACTTAAGGAAGAAAAAGAGCAGTAAAAATGAAACACTATACCCCACCAATACTACAATTTTACCTCAATTTCTGTGAGCAGCTGTTCAAATGCCCTTGGCAGGTAAGGAAATACAGATGCACCCAATGTTTCAACCATGCGGTGGATAAATGATGTAACCTATAAATTTGAAAGGTGAGATTCCCCAAACATGAAGTGATCAATCCCTAAACCAAGATATTTGCCTAAAAAAATTAACTGGGTAATTTGACATCTACCTTGCTGCGCAACGATTCCACTTTTGGAAATACTTCAAGTATTTGGAGTAATACGTCTAATGTCTGCATCAATAAAAACAAAAAAAACTAATTAGGTATCTTGATAAATTATAAAGAAAGGGAGGGGGGTAAACAGCACCTACTAACATATTTTAATGTAGAAAACTGGCGTCAATAGGATGTGGAGGGGGAAGGGAACAAGAATTTTGAAAGGAAAAAAAAAAAAAAAACAAAGAAGATTGTAAAATAGCTCAAAGCCTCAAATCAAGAGCAGACGTTTTTTTGTAAGCACCACAGCCAATCCATAGTGAATATCAGAGATATCACAATCATACAGTAATAAGTAAGCTACAAAAATATGTCAAAATTTCTGCAATAACATCTATTGACTGAAGGCAGGTGATTTCACAACAAAGATTACAAATTAAGATCTCAGTAAAACAGGCCTGCCTGGGACATCACATGGCCTGCACGAAAAAGGCATAGCCGCATAGGCATGGGGAAGGCACAGCACTATCTGTGCTAACTTGACCTTAAACTTGACACTAGATTCTAAGTCACATAATTCAACACATCAATCTATCTTCATGTAGATTATAAAAATAAGCACCATTGAAAGGCATAAAAAACCAAACCTGTCTAAACATTAGACCAATTGCTGGACGACTGGCAGTTACAAGGCGTTCACTAAAACCCTGCACGTGTAAACAAAATTGGAAATCAGATTGGCCAAATCGTAAAAAAATAATAATAATAATAATAATAATAATATCCACTGAGAAGACCATAGTTGGTAGGGCATTCAATCTCAAAACAATAGAAATAATTAGATATATATTCCATCTATGTACAAGTCGCACTAGTGCACTACAACTAGATGATAACAAAGGCCTTCAATTGATTACAAAAACACTATTACTTTCAAGCATATTATTCCAAGAAATATCAATAACACTTGGGTTAAGGTTACACTTGAAATAGAATTTAATTGAATCAGGCAAATTCATGCCACTCATTACTTGATCGCTTATCTTCCCTAATTTGCAGTACATCAATCAATAGCATGGAACTGCGGAAGGGACACAAACCTTGCTAAGTGCATTAATTGCCATAATGATTTGCTGAATAACCAATATATTTGCTGGAGAACCTTCAGGATTTTGTTCTTTTCCATTCATAAGTAATTCCTTAACCTGAAGTAGCCATTGGGATTTTAAAGAGAAATAATTAAAACCATACAACGAGGTTTCACAACTAAGCAACATATTGAAAAGTACATGAACAACAAAACTTAAAACTTAACCTGCTGACATAAAGGCGTTAGTAATGAGGAGAGGTAAGTAGTTTGCTTCTCAACGGGAACATCTTCCATCCCAATCAGAATACCAATCGCCTAACAAAAAATTGAAAGAAATTAAGTCTTGAAAGCCAAAATCAAAAATCAGAAAATATAGCTCTAGTAATTATAACTTAAACATTGCATCTACATCACAAATAGCACTTTAACCTCAAAAATATGGCTGCCATCTTCAGCTCCAATCATTTCTTTAGAAGCAAAATCCATGCTGGTAAATCGAGCTACGACATCATGCAAACTCTGACACAGATTTGAGGAGAAGGTTTAGACAAGCAATTGAAAAATAAGAAAATGGCCCAAAACACATGACAAAAGCCTTTCACTAAAAAAGCTGAATTACCTGTAAGATTTTCTCAATATAAGGAACTAGCTTTGATTTCAACAATTTCACAACCCTCATAAATAGATAACTTGCCCTCCGACTCACATTGATATTTGGGTGGTGTATACCTCTTTCATCAAGAAAAGCCGTCAGGGCAATGGGTATATATTGGGTATTCTCCTGAACATATTTCATGTATCTCGTAATTGTCTCTAAGTAAGTAAGAGCAACCAATCGATGAGAATGGCAAGGGAACCTGGTTGATAATAGCATGAGAACTAATTCTCCTAGAAGTCCACTCCTTCTTCGCATTGTCTCGTCACTCAATGACTCCCCAAGTGCATACAAAAGCGAAAGTGCAGCTTCTACCTCCTCAGCATTCCTCTCAGCAGAACAAGAAACTGCACTACCTAGTGAATTACGGATAAACGACTGAGTCACATCAGGTGCTACACGCCCCACACTACGGAGAAGAACCAATAAATTTTTTCTATATTCAAGCATTCTTTCCTCTTCTTCTGTCCCAATTTTATCCAACACATCAAGGTGATGACGGTAAGAGGGGTCATAGCATATTTGTGTCCTAATCACTTCTAGTATCTCACTCACATGAAGCAACTGCTTTTCAGTCAATGGAGAAAGATTTTTCATAGTGGCAACATAACTGGAAAGGAATTGTACTGTACTAAAGGTTGCATCCACCCCACAAATTCGCATTACATAGAAAACAGTTGGCAATACCTTTTCCAGAAGCTCAGCTGATTCTTGCTTACCTTCCTCAGAACTCAATCTCTTAGAACAATCCAGAACCTCAGCTGCATAACCAGTGAGCAATGCAGCCACACTAGAGATCAACTCTGTATCAGCTTCCTCAATTATCATTCCAAATACAAGGTTGATCTGCAAATTCTTCAATAAGTTGAGTTTCGCTTGTGGGTCCATCCTCTTCATTACCACAGCCAACACACAATCAGCTGCAGCACACCTAAGTTGCTCAGGCGACCCTTCAACCAAAACCAACTGAAACAACAACGGGATAAACACGTCATTGGCAATCAAATTGATATCAATCCATGAGACATACCTCCTCATTGAATCCAAGACACTAACGCAGAGTTCAGAATCCGAGCTCTTGTAAGCTATAACAATGTCATACCAACTGCTAACTATTTGTTGCACACATTGCTGCCTCATGGCATCCTTAATTCGCCCTGCAACAGCCACTTCATCGGCATTGCAAGGATAGTCCAAACTAATCAATTCATCATCCAAAGAAATTAATAACCTACAGAACATATCAATAACCACTGTCCCTCTATTCAAACAGGACAAAAAATCCACAAACACAGAATTCCACATTGAAGGGTAGTCAAAATATATCAAAGTCACTAGAACTTGAGCAAGCTTGTTCTTAATAAAAGCAGGACTATCTAAAACCCTAACAACTGCACTACTATCTTCAATCACCTCATAAGTAGCCATTGCAAAAACTGATTTTCGGATATATTGCTTCTCATCATGACCCATCAATGAGGAATAACGAGCAATAATCGTTTCGTGCAAGCATTGCAAGCACCAGAATTGAACTTCCACTAACCTACTAGTAAACAAACGCCCAATACAAAGGCTACAAATTGTGGGAATTTCCTTGATTCGTTGACAATACGCGATTGCTTGAGACTTTAACTCGGAATCAAACTTACCCGATTCGTCAAAACTAATCACAATCGCTCTATCTACTTCGTCCATCTCCCGATTAATCAACAAGTTCATCAGTTATAAAAAAATAAAAATAAAAAAAAACCCTAGAAAACAAAATCCACGCCGAAGATCACAACTTTATCTTAAACCCTTCCGTAAACCCTCACTACCGAAAATTCCAAGTTCTTATAATAAAAATTCAACTAAATTACTCGAATGTTTAATAAAGTTTTGAAATTTGGAAATATAAATTGCGACAATGCTGATAATGAGGGGCAAGAAAGGATCTGTGGGGAGGAAATAACCACCTAAAAAGTTGAACTTTAGAAAAATTTTGTTGGTTTAAGAACAGTTAGAGTAATTTTAAGAAGAGAACTAGTAGATTGGTCGAGGGTGATTAACTATTTATAGCCTAGAAATTAGAAAATGTAGTGTTCTTAAGTTTTAAAATCTCGAAGTGAAGATGAAAAAGAGGGTTTTTTTTCCTTTAATGTCTTTGTATTTTCTTTAGTATAACAATGTTTGAGATACTAGGTTTAAGTATACTTTTCTGTAGATTATTGGGCCTAATTTAGTTAGCACACAAAAATATTAATTTTTCTTTTTTTATTTAAATAATTAATTTTGTGATATTTTCATTTAAATAGATAAAGAAATGTTATATTTTATAGAGAATAAATAATTATTTGCTCTTTGATTGATAATTCCTTGTAGTGTTCTTAAGTTTTAATCTGATGAAAAGAGGGTTTTTTTTCTTTAATATCTTTGTATTTTCTTTAGTTTAACAACGTGTGAGATATTAGGTTTAAGTATACTTTTCTGTAGATTATTGGGCCTAATTTAGTTAGCACACAAAAATATTAATTTTGCTGTTTTTTTTTTTTTTGAATAATTAATTTTGTGATATTTTCATTTAAATAGATAAAAAATGATATATTTTATAGGGAATAAATAATTATTTTCTGTTTGATTGATAATTCCTTATTTGTTATTGATTGCTTAAATTTAATTTCTATTTTAATTTTCTTTTTTTTTCATAAGTAAGGGAAGATATGTATTTTGGACTTTTTAAGTGTAAACACCACCTAGATCTATACTAATAAAAAAAGAAAATATTTGTGTGAAAAAAACTATATCAATATGGGTGTCTAATTGTAGAGAAATCCAAAAATATGAATTTTGGTGTTTGTATTTTATTTTTTTGAATTATATATTTTGTAATATTTTCATTTTAAAACATACATAACTTTTTTTTTAGTTAATATTATATAATTTGGGTATTTAAAAAAAATTTAAATATGGAGTAGTAGTTTAGACTTTTTGAGGGGACACCATTGATATAATTTGGCTTATATAATAGAGATAAAGATATGGGGAAGTATTTAAGAAAATTGCTCGAGATTAAACAAGTTTGGAAATTCTCATTTTCTCACCATAATATTTTGGAAAATGTCAACAGCGAGCCGTACATAAGAGGTTTTAAATAAAAAGTTTAAGAAAAAAATAAAGCATTAATTACATCGATATGTGAGTGATTTTGTCATAAATTTTCAACTTTTTTATTTTAAGAAATGTATTTAATGTTTATGTGTAGCCCTAGCATCTATCTATTACTAATATGGAGTACTAAAATAAGTCATTCTTGACATCATCGATGGATTTGTGTCAAATTTTCAATGGAAAAAATCTTTCCAATACTACCGATGACATCATTTATTTATTTTTTTCTCCCAAAATTTTATCATGCATACCAACTTAAAAAAAATGTTCTTTAAAAATTAATAAATTTACAACTACACATGTGACGACCCGACTCGCTTAAACCGGCGCGGAAGAAACCGACGAGTCGAATTGTCGATCTAACAAACAAACTTACTAAAAATTAAAACAAAACCTCGAAATATTATTACTATAACCCAAAAGTACAACACCCACAAGTTTGTACAATACCAAACCCAAAAGTAATCCATACTAATAAGTAACTCCAAATACAATCAGAGTTAGAATATATGAATTATAATTACTAAGTCTAAAACTAGAAACGAAATACAATCTAAACAACGAAAAGAACATCGGCACTCGCCCAACCGAAAGCTAAGCAACACTGCCATCACCAGAGTTACCTGAAAAATTAACAACAATCCACAGTCAGTGGCGAGTAACATAGTTATCCCACCCTAACGTGGATACACATGATCATAGAATACATCAAACAACCAAACCAGACATACCACATACGATCATGTAAAACAACATATCAAATCAACAATAACCAACAACAATAACGTTAATAATAACGACATTCAACGATAATACCCAAAACTTGACTAACTCCCAATACTCGACTTTAGACTTATCTTTACTTAATCTTTGGTGCAATCATTTACATATCAGACCGGACTATGCACGTACGAACGCATCTTACGCGAACGAACTTTCTACTATGCCAGGATTGAGAATCTTACTCCCAATCCATGAAACCAATCTTACTGGAAATCCATATCCGAAGACGACATAGTAAGATCACCAACTATCCCAGTACCGCGGACAGGATAGGGGCAGCGTGTAACGACCCGACTCGCTTAAATCGGCGCGGAAGAAACCGACGAGTCAAGTAGTTATAAAACTAAAACTCAACACTTAGAAAATAAACTAATACCTCAAAATATTAGTATTAAACCAAAGATGTACAATAACCCACAATCTTGTACAAAAACTAAATCCAAAAGTCAAATGTACTAAAACAAAAGTAAAGTGCAACTCTAACCACATGCTAGAGTCTTATACAACATATGTAATACCATAAGTCTGAAACAACGTCTATAGAAACTAAAACTATAAAACAACTGTAATAAACAACAACAAAGTACACAAAGCGTCGCTCGCCCAACCCCAAAGTTAAGCAAGAGCATCATCGTCAGATGTACCTGAAAAACACAACATAATCCACCATCAGTGGCGAGTAACATAACTGACTCACCCTAACGGGAATACACAAGCACATAGCATTAATCAAATAACATCACACGTAAATCCTCGAAGACACGAGACAACCTCAAGCTCGTAATCCAAACTCGACTAAACACTCTACATCATCATACTACATCACCATACGACATCACTATACCAATTCTAACTCAGGTGCAATCATTTTAGTTCTAGACCGGACTATGCTCGTACGGAAGCATCTTACGCAACCGAACTTCTACTATGTCAGGACCGGGCATAAGCCATACACCCAAATCCCACGAACCCATTTCATACTTGGAAATTCGTGTCCCTAATCTCCAAATAAATCTGAGCGTACTAGGAATAACATAGTGAGACTCCAAAACTATTCCGATACCGCGGACGGAATAGGGGCAACGTCTTAACCCAAAACTAAGCATAAGCCATACACAAAGTCAAGGGCGTCTAGAAAAGAAATCAAGCTAAAGACCTCATCATATCATCATCATATCCTCATAGTTAATTAAAGGCAAGAATAAGCCATACTCTTGAAATTAATAACTAAATCATCGAAGTTAACCCAAGAATTGCCTATAGCCATACTCTTGAGACTAACCAAACATCATATCATCAATCTTTAACTCAATCTTTAATCAACATATCCCAAATCTTTAACTTTCAAGACTCTTTCTATCACTTTCTTTAACTTTCAAGACTCTTAAAGAACTCATCAAACCTCAACAAGAACTCTAAAGAACTCAATCAAGAACCTTAAAGAACTCATCTAACTCTTAAAGAACTCAACAAGAAACCATTCAAGATTCAAGATCTTCAATCAAGAACTCAATCAAGATTCAAGAACTTCAACCAAGAACTCAAACAACTCAATTATACACGCATAATCATCATCAATACCATACGAAATTCTCAACAATATTTTTATCAAAATTCATCAAACTTAAACCCAAACATCATGATTTCAAAATATCATAAAAACAATCTAAAAACATGAAAAACCACCATTAAACCGTCATTATAACAATTCAAAATCAGATTATAAAACATAATCAAAATCATGAACAATCATCAACAAAACATCCCAAACATGCATTTAATCAAAGCTATAAACATAGTATTACCAATTAAGTTGAGTTAGTATGTTACCTTATTGAAGATTACACACAAATCAACACACAAAATCATACAAGAACTTGCTGCCCGGAACGTCTTCTCACAGCCCCGAACACACGGCCAACCATGGCTCAAACACGGCACCCACTGCTGCCACGACCTGCTGTCCTGAACAGCCACGAACCAGCCCCCACCACTGCTGCCCAGCCAGCACCGTTCTGCCCAGAAACCAGCCACGGACCAGCCCCATACTGCTGCCCCACACGGCCCTAACCTGCTGCCCAGCCAGACCATACGCACAGCCACACCACTAGCCACGAACACGAACCCAAACCACCCCGAACTAGTGATCTTGAAAGAACTTGTTGGGGTTTAAATTGTATATTAATACTTAAAGATCAAAGGATACATAATCTTTAAGTTTGGTTTAGAAAAGATGATGAACAATGATGAGTGTTCATCTAATCAAAATGGTGTGAGGTTGATGGAGAAATGGAGGGAGGATTTGCCTTTGAAAAGAGATGGCAAAGGATGGCAAATGAGCAAATGAATCCTCACGCCTTACTACTACTTCTATTTATAGAAGTTAAGTGAGGTGTGAACATGAAGCAAGTGGCAAAATTTGCCATCAAACAAGGGGGAAAACCGGTTGGGCTTACTAAATGGGCTCAAATTGATTACTTGGGCCTTTTGCACTAATTCATGACTAATCATGATTATTTTGCACTTGGCCCAAAAATAATTAATTAATTAGAAAAATTAAATAATAAAATTCTAATTAATTAAAATAAAATAAGGAATAATAAACCATTAAAAATAATGGTTACACAAAAACATTAAAAATAGTCTAAAATAAATTTTAGGCCATGCACCGCAACAACAGTAATTACGAGACTAGCCCAAAATCTGGGGCATTACACAGCGTCTTAACCCAAGCCTTAGAATCTTACTCTAAGGTTAGGCGTCTAATAGTAAAATCAAGCTAAACTTTAAATCTTTAATCTTTAATCATTAATCTTTTATCTTTCACTTACATTCTTAGTTAATCTTAAGTTGCATCTTACGCCTTGACTTAAGACTAACATGTAAACCATCGAAGTTATCCTCAAGATTGCCTTTCTTTGCCTTTTCTTGAGTCTAACCATAAACATTTCTACTTCTTTAATCAATCTTAAACATTTCTTTAACTTTTCTTAACTTTCTTTGAACATCTTTTAACTTTCTTTAACCTTTCTTTAAACCTCTTTTAACTTTCCTTTTTAACCTTAACTTAACTTCCTTAATCAAGACTTATATAATCCATACTTAAACTACACAATCATGGTAAAGAATCCAAGACTCAACCAAGAACTCATAAAGAACTCATCCAAGATTCAAGAACTCAATCAAGATTCAAGAACTTCAACCAAGAACTCATTCAAGATTCAAGAATTCAATCCCAAAACTCATCATCAACATACACGCATGATCATAACATAATTCAACAATATTTCATCAACTTCCAAACATCAAAACTTTACGAGACTTGAACATGAACAACATCAAATATAAAACTAACATAATCAATCATGAAATTCATATGATCAAGTAGAAACCATCACAAAACCATCACCCAAAATCAGATTATAATTCATGCGTAAAATGGGTACATAAATATCCAAACAGTCTAATCTAATCACTTAATCTATACTATGATTCAAGGTATACAAACTAGGTTGAGATAGTATGTTACCTTATTAAAATTGGGTGTTTAAACAAAGAAAAACCTGTTGTCCAGATTCGTCCCACACGAACTCAAAGTCACGCACAACACGATGCACCTTCTTGAACACGCACGGCTTCAATGCACGGCACAACCACCATCACGGCTTTGTTGCACGGCTGCCCTACGACCACGACCACACTGCACGACCATATTCGAACCACCACACGGCCACCTACGTGAACCCCACGAACACCCAAACCCAAAACCGAAACCCAACTAGATCAAGGCAATGAAGGCTAATGTGTTTTTAGTCACTTAAAGATCAATGGATGTTGAATCTTTAAGTTTGGGTTTGAAATGGAAGATGAACAAAGAATGGGGATTACTTAGCCAAAAATGGCGTGTGACAAAGGGAATGGAAAGGAGAGAAAGTGTTTGGCATTTTGATTGTGGCAAGGGTGATTAAATGAACAAAATGATCACAAAGCCTTACTAACTCTTCTATTTATAGAAGTTAGTTAAGTGTGAACATGAGGCAAGTGGCAAAACAAGCCACCAAAGAGAGAGAGGGGCCGGTTGGGCTTTAAAACAAATGGGCTTCTAAGTTCATTTCGGTTAATTGCACTTAAGCATGACTAATCATGTTTAAATCCGCACTTGGCCCAAACTCAATTAATTAACTAGAAAATTATAAAATAAAATTCTAATTAATTAAAATAAAATAAAAGGAATAATAACTCATACCATAAAATAGTCACATTTAAGCAATAAAAATAGTCTAAATAAATTTAAACCATGCACAAAATAAAAATAAATACAAAGAAAATAGCCCAAAATCTGGGGCGTTACAACACATGTTCATTAATAAGTATTAAATAAAATATATATTTAAATTCATACAGCGCAAGGGGATAACCTAATTACCCTAATATTTTTAGTACATGTATTAAATGATCTTTTAAAAAATGTTTTAAAATATTTTCTTATTTCCACCAATAATTAATAAAGTAGAGTTGGGAGGGAAATTTTGATGCGTCTACAACCGAACCTCTATATTTGAGTGGATGGAGATGATTTTGGGTGATGAATGGAGGAATTTGGGATAATTGAAATGGATTTGGGTGGATAATGGAGGATGGAATAGAGAGGTTTATTAGAATTGGATGAAGACTGAATGGAGACAATGGAGGGAGGAGGAGTGGAGGATGAGAAAGATAATGTATCTTTTCATTTTCACAACGAAATTTGAATCTTATTTCATTCAAGGAAGGGTTTATATACCCAACATTATATTCTGCAATATTTATTTATCTCCTGATTCTATTTTTTTACTAACTCAAACAAATTACATAAAATTCGAAAAATCTAAATATAGAATATTCTAAAAATGATTACATCCCAAAATATTAAAAACTAGTAAAATATTAAAACTAATTGTAAATTGAGTAGGGAAATATTAAAAATTTATACAAGTATAAAGGTTTTTAAAGCCCTTGAATCGTATCAAAATTTGAAGGGAAGTTGTTGCTCTACTAGTAGTTATAGATAGACAAAGGGGTGCTTATTGAGCTGAGCAGCTCGTGAGCTACTTGAGCTCCACTCGGTCAAAGCTCGGTCAAAACTCGACTCAATATGACTCGTGCTCGCTCGAATTAGCTCGAAAATCGATAATTTTACAGGTTAATCAATAATTTTCTATGTGATATCATTGAAAATAATTTAATATAATAAATAAAGAAAAATTTGCTTGACACTTAATATAATAAATTAATATACTTTAAGAATAAATAATTTATCTAAAGAAAAAAGAATATAATCATTAATTTTTCCTTAAAAAATTGAAATTTAATAGGGCCAAAACATTAAGCGAGCAATTCGTTATCACCTCAAGCTCAACTCGAAACCTAATGAACATGAGACGAGCAACCCCCAGCTCGAGATCGACTCGCTCGATAAGCACCCCTACATGGACATATTCTAGATTTCTAGCTAATGCATCTCACAATGTGCAACACTACAAAATACAAATCCTACCATATAATTTTACTTTTACTAGCCCAGCAACACGAGGCCTGACCTAATCAGCCCAGCAGGCCTAATTCCTCTTTTCCACATTTTATAAGTTGCCCAATTACCATAAAATAGCCCCTCTCTACCTCATATAAGCCCAATGTTATTCATCACTACACTACATTTTCAATGAGTTAACGTGTGGTCTTCCACTAATCACCCCATACCCCTCCGGCCCTCCCCCACTCCCCACCAGGGGGTGTCGGGTGGGTGTGCAAAAATACCCACTACACAGGGCCCCATTATATAAAGGGTCTATTTTTTTTTGTTTTTCTTAGTTATTTATCTTAAATTATTCTTATATTTTTATATAAATTAATGATTTTCTACTAAAATATTTTTAGAATGTATACATGTATTGTCAAAATAATATCAAATATTAGCATTTATTAAGATCTGAATAGCCTAAGTGCAATTTTAGAACAGGCTCCAGATAACTCTGACATGGCCCTGCCCCCCACCCCCCACCTTGAGATGTCAACGAGCCGAGCCGAGTAGTAACTTGTTCGAGCTAGGCTTGATTAATATTTATCGAGCTCGAGCCGAGCTCGAGCATAACCGAGCTTTCAAAAACATTGTTCGAGCTTGGCTCGTTTAATTTTTTCATGTTCGAGCTCGGCTCGAGCTTGCTTGTTTACATATTCGAGCTCGAGCTCGAGCTAAGATAATTCATTAATAAACGAGCTTTGTATATGTTGAAATGAGCTTTGTACATATTGTGATATTAATTTCTAATTTTAACCTTTTTCCCAAGCATAAGTAATACAAGAAATAAAAATTATTTAGCCCAAAATTTAATTTGGTTAAGACTCGAGAAAATGAAAGTAAAAGCAGGATAATGGACTACTTCGTAATAGTTAATTATGGATATTGGATAGCATAATTTCAGAAGAGATAAACTATAGTCTAAAATTTAGCTCATATAAATGGAAAAACATATATTTCTAAAATATAAATGATGCATACTATAAATAAATATATTTTAAAATTTGAATTATATAAACAAGTTTTTAACGAGCTTCTAACGAGTATTAAACGATTACGACGAGTTTTTAATGAACTTAAACGAGTTGTTTGCGAGCCTTAACGAGCCGAACACTACCTTGTTCGAGTAAAGCTCGTTTATTAATTGAGCTTGAAAATTTTGCTCGGACTCGTTTATTTATATTCGAACGAGCTTTGACCGAGCTTGTTCGCAAGCTGTTCACGAGTGTATCGGCTCGTTGACGTCCCTACCCCCACCCAAAAAAAAAAAAAAACTCCCTCGTTGGATGGGGATAGATTTGATCGCAGGAACTTCTAGAATCGGAAAGAGTCTTGAGCTATTAGATTCTCACTCATTTTTCTAAAATGTAGCAATGTATGATGAATTCAACATTTTGATTAAACTGTGACTCTCTATGTTTGGTATCTTGATTAAGAACCTTGTTATTTATTTTTGATCTAATCAGATTCGATCAATAATCATAATAATAAGCTCATATAATAATCATATCTGATCAAACCTTAATAATAAGTTTAAATTATATCTTACCATATTATTTGTGTTTTTATTGTGCAATATCTTCAATTCAAAATGAAAATTACATATGTAAAAAGTACACGTTAATAAAATTCCAATAAGATCTCATTTGATATTGCTGATGGATTAGCATATATTTGATATTTATATCTAGACAATTTAAGTAATAAGTTTGGTCAAATTGGTTTTGGAAAAAAGGTTACATGACTCCATCCGTTTCACTAAATTTTTGTAACATTTTGATCTTTTTTCCCTTCAAAAAAATTCAAACATAACAAACAAATTGAAAATGATGGAGTAGATTGAATCGGAAAAAAAGTCAGAGCTAATAAAAAAAAAGTTCAAATCAGTAACAATTGTGGAACCAAGGCCCCGTTTGTTTTGGTGGAAAACATTTTCTTTTTTTCCATCTATTCATTTTTCTTTGTTTTATTTGGTAAGAAGAGGAAAATGATTTTCTCAAGTATGAAAAATTTATCTTTTGAGAAGAATCAAAGTGTGCCACGTTTTCCACCTTACTTATTGTTTTTGCTTTGTTTTCTACTCATATTTTCACTATTTTTTGCTTCTATTTTGCTTTCTACTTCACCCCTAAAATTAAAAATAGTTTACCGTCGAAACAAACGGAGCCCAAACATCAAACATTGCATAAGAGTTTTGTCATTTTGTGCCTTAACCTAGGGGAGTAAATGTTATGAATTGAATGTTAAATTCGTCTCAAGATCATTCATAAACTGGGCCTCTGAATATACACGTAAATATAAATACCCAGTGGGCCGTAACCATAAATTTCAGCGTTGCATAATAAGCTCATAATTCATAAATCATAATCCATGACTCGAGTCGTCTCTTTCAAGGCCTCCTTGGTAGTAAGTCCATAATTGTTGGAAATATAAAATATGATAGATAAGGAAAATATATCATGTTAGGTAGGAGTGTTAAAAAAAAAAACCCGACCCGATAACCCGCTGATCCGTTAATTATTGTCGAGTATTTTTTATAAGATGTTCAAATTTTTTGGGTCGGGTACCCGGCCCGCTAAAAACATAAGTGCCGGGTCGGATAATGGGCCGGACAATGCACTAGTCGGGTATCCGATTGACCCATATATATATATATATATAGGAATAGGATCCTGTAAAAACTAGTTGTTAAGTTAAAAACTTAAAAACTTTTAATCTTGGCCATTGAATCTACTTTCTTTGATCTTATCCGTCCATTTATTTTAGAATCTTGAAAAAATTAAAAACAATTATTTCTTAAAAATAGCTGACTTATTAAAACAATTTTTTTATAAAAAAAAAATCTTTCTTAAAAAAACCAATTCTTTCTTATACGATTCTCTCTCCTCAAATAACGGCATTTTCGTTTTCTTGGCCCTTGTTCAAAGTCACAGCATTTCGTTCCTCCATTGTTCTGCACGAAGAAAAGGGGTACATATTAAATTACTACCCTTCGAAATTAACATGTACCTCTACAAATTAACATGTAACCCTTTATTATTATTAACATGTTCATAGTAATTTAACATGTACCCCTACAAATTAACATGTACCCCTTTATTATTATTAACATGTTCATTAATAATAAAGGGGTACATGTTAATTTGGAGGGTACATATTCTCTTCAAAATTAACATGTTCATTAAAATGTTATATACTAAAATAAGGGGGTACATGTAAATAATAAAAGGGTACATACAAAGAATAAAGAGTACATACATACTCAAAAACGAATTCCAACACTTTTTTTTAAAAAAAGAACATCATTCACTAACGAAATATAGAACAAGTTATTATTAAATTAAACATGTACATGTTAATTATGAAAGGGTACATATAAATATAAAAGGGTACATACTAAATTATTATAAAGAAATTCCATATGGACATGTTAATTTTGTATACTAAAATAAAGGGTACATGTAAATAATAAAAGGGTACATACAAAGAATAAAGAGTACATACATACTCAAAAACGAATTCCAACACTTTTTTAAAAGAAAAGAACATCATTCACTAACGAAATACAGAACAAGTTATTAAATTAAAGAGGTACATGATAATTATGAAAGGGTACATATAAATATAAAAGGGTACATACTAAATTGTACAACAACTAAACCCAAAAAATTACAAAAGAAACCATAAAAATGTCGAACAAATTTTTTTTAAAAAACCCAGTAAAATAACGAATCAAACATTTCATCAAAATCGAAAACTTACTTGATTCAGACTCGAAAACTCCTTCAATTTTAGAATCTGTGAAATTTAGAAATTAATTTTTTTTTCCCAAAAAAACTGCGTAAAAAACAGTTTTTTTTTTTTTTTTTTTTGTAAAATAAATGCCGTAAAACATGGCTTAATATTGGGTGAATATATTTTTTTCCATCAAACTAATCACAGCCCTTGATCTACATCTAACGGTCCGTAACAAAAGTTTTTAGTTTTCAACTTTATTAAGGTTTTTAGCAGATCCTGACTCTATATATATATATATATATATTTTTTAAAAATTTCGAGTAAAAAAAAATATTTTATGGAATATTAATATATTTTAAAGTACATTCATTGTTTTAAACTTATATTGTACCCTAAATTACCTAATTAACATCAAATATAGTGGTTGTTTTATTTTTTTTGGATTACATTTCTTTAATTTGGTAGTCGGGTACCTAGGTACCCGAGACCCGACCCGGTAAAACCTTGTATTTATATATTAAAAAAAAACTTTCATAATCCGGATACCCGATTTTACCGGGTCGGGTCATGGGCCGATTGGTTCACTACCCAAAACTTCGGGTACCCAAAAACCTATGTACCTGGTAATGAACGCCACTGTTAGGATATATTTTCCATATTAATAGGATATGATAGAATATTCTTAGCCGAATGTTAGGATATAATAGAATATTATTAGGAGTTTGTTAGGATATTATATTAGTGAAACATTATTTTCTATTTTAGAGTATCTCAGGGTTATAAAAATACCTAAGCTTTCAAGAATAATATGACAACACAATTTATCTTTTTCCCTAAATTTATCATTAATGCAAGTTGAGCTCATACTTTAACGAAACACCATCATGCTCGACCATGCTTCCTTGTTGCAAAGAGTTGAAGCACAAACATTTTTTACACATTGGGAAAATAACAATTCAAATAATAAATAATTGATGACCAAAGTCCAAACACTGAAACACATAATGGGCACTTGCATTGTTTATTGATGTAGTATGAGCAGAGCTCTCAATAATCGTCCCGATCCGCAACCTGATGTCAAATTGCCAACAACCCGACACAAAAATAGTGGGGTTTGACAAAAAAAATAAACAACGATCTGAACCCATTCTAAATTCTTAAATACAATCTGCTCTTAACCTGACCCGACATGTTTTCAACTCGACCCAACCCGAAAATCATTAGTATTCTACCAAACTCAAGATGTTATGAGAAGTTTTAGACAAAAATACTTCTTATCATTAAAACTTTGAATTTAACATTATTTTTTTTGGCACCAAAATGTCAATTATTTGCCATAAATTGGCTATTAATGAATATATATATTTGTTAAACGTTTAAAATACATTTTAGTACATATATTGCATTAAAACATGAAAAATTAAATGGTGTTATAAAACTTTTTAATCCGTTGGGTCAATCCGAACCCGACGACTTGAGGTTATAAAAAGCTAATGTAGACCCGAACCCGTTGACACTCGACCCGTTACAGTACAACTCGAACTTGCAACTATTTCACACCAACTCAACAAGTCAACCCGACTTGTTTGACAGGTGTAAGTGTGAGCCCTATAATGTGTTCTTGATACACATGTAAAAAAAATGTTGATAAATAAATATACACAATTTGATATTTGTCTTAATTTTTTCTTACCTCAATTCTTATTTAAAAGCTCAAGAATTAGAAATTTCTTCCATTACAAATAAGGTTTGTGATGACCCATGACATTTCCTTATGGCTTTGTAATTGGTCAATTTTTTTTCATCGCCACTTAAAATCATAGCATTACCTATTGAAAACAAATGATCTATGCAGTTTAAAAAAATCTTGTAATCTTATTCCTCATATGTCAATTATTTTGTTTGGTAATTTAAGGTTAGCGGTCACAACACAAGTAAATAGCTGATAGCTACTTTATTATGGAACTGATGAATAAACCTATCGATAGACGGATAGAGTATATAGCATATAGTTGAACCATCAATTTAAGTTTTTTGGTTGAGATAATAATTTGATATGGTATCGAAGTCAATGTGAACATAAATACCATGGGTTAAAATCTCATCTACTCTCTTTTACAAAGTATAATTAATTAGCTTCATATATGGTGAGTCCGTGCTATCTAGCTGCATGCACATTTCAAGCCCAAAAGTTCTTTAATATGATGAGCTGAGAGTTGATAGAATAGAATATTATATAACATAATCTTCGGTCTTAACCACCAGCTTAAGTTTTTATTAATATGGTTCTTTAATACTTTGACTAAAAAATAATCTTATTACAATCTATTTCCCCTCCCTTCAAAAAGAGTTTTTTTTTTTATACCAAAAACCAACTCAAATACGTGTTTAATAACCAAACGTTCTTAGTATTTGCTCAAACGTCTTTTTACCAAATAAGGCTAATATATCACTATTTTCACATTCCTATTAGATAATTTTACATTTTTTTTTCTTCAATAATAGAGTTAATTTCTACTATTCTAAGTGGTTAAAAGCCACAACCACTATTTTTCACATCCCTATTAGATGATATAGCTCAATAATAAGCTAATGTGGGGATCGAACCCATGACCACGCACGTGGTTAAAATCCACGCCAACAAGTAGCTAATTAGTTTTGATTCACGTTTTTATTTGACTTTGATTGATCCTATTTTGACATGATTGACTTAGTAGTTTCAAATGAATTTTTTTTTTTTAAAAAAAGAAGATATTTTGAGATTAATAGACACTTCCACAAAAGAAGAAAAACAATAGAGTTGTCAAATGGTAGTGAGATAAACAACCTCTCTAAGGGTATATTTGGTTGTGTCATTTTTAATGGATTGAAATGGATCGAGTTAGAATATATTTCATCTATTTTTTATTTGGTTGAGCTTTTAAACTAAAGAATCTTATATCCAAGGCCGGGATTTTAACTCCATCCCATATATACCCCTAAAATCTCATACCCACTTCCCCTTAAGATTCATAATCCATTTTATTAATAAAGTTTAGGATCCATTATTACAATTGTAAACCAAACAATTATAAGCTAGTATGAGTTTTAAAATCCATACCTATGTAATATAAGATTAAATACCAATTCAGTCCAACTTAATAAACCAGACACTCAGACACTATAAGTTGGGTGGGTAGATGGGTAGTGACACCTTTGGCATTTTGCAAGGAGGGGGTTAAGTGGTTAAGGCATGCATGTTGTAAACGTTAAGGCAGCAAATAGTAGAGTTGCAATTTGCATGTAGCAACTAACAAACTCACGTTGGCAAAACCGCAAAAAAGGCGTGTGTGGACTTGCATCTATTGCCTGTCTAATTTGTCCATGTCATCATCACTTCCACGCAGCTACCTTATTGGCTATTGCTTCCACGTTCTTTGTTACTTCTTCTCCGAGGTTTCACCACTTCAACCACACGCAATCTCCCATTATTAACCTTAACCGCCCGTTTAGTTATTGGTTTTGAATTGCGATAATGGTAATGAATTTAAAGGGTAACTAGTTTTAACTCCGTGCTATGCACGGGTTTTGATCCTTTAAACCAATTATTATGTATATTTATGGATTTTTTATTCTTATTTGAAGCAAAATGTATGATTTCTATTTTGATTTTGAGTTATTTCAAGTATGGCGATTTGATTTGTTGTGAAATGTGATTTCGCGCGATTAAGGATTAAAGTGGAACTCGATTGTTATAGGAGGTAAGGAGACATTTAAGGTTTTTTTTTTAAAAAAAGAAAGAAAGAAAGTAAGAAGGAGTGACAAATGGATGACACGTGGCGCTTAAAGTTCATGTTTTAAATATTTAAGTATAGACTTGTTATTTTAAAATCCTATTTGAAAACATAATTTTCATTCCCAAACTTGAAATTTGTTCTTATTTTCCATGATATGGAAGAGCGGTATTAGATGAGAACGAATATTTGTGAAAAAAATTAGATAAATTGAAATTTGTTCTTATTTCCCAAACTTTACACTGTTTAGTTGAACTGGAAATTAAAATGGAAAAGTTAGAGTGTAAAATTGTTTTCCAGCATTGTTGAAATTAAAACGTTTTACTCCCAAAATCAAAGGTAAACTGTTTTCCATTTTCTATTCTCATAAACTCAAAAGACACACTCTCTCATCAACTTCATACTTTTTCTCTCCTCACAAACCACATAACCCAATAAATTTAACTCTCCTCACGAATACTTAAATTGGAAAATCATTCTTCATTCAACTAAACAACATAAAACTTTGTTGAAAATTCATTTTCCGCTGTAAAATGATTTTCATGGAAAATCATTTTCCATTGAAAATGTTTTACGGCTTACCAAACAGAACCTTTATTGAATACATTTTTTTCCCTAAATTGGAAGGAAAACATTTCACACCACAAATGGAAGGAAACCATTTTCCATCACATGCACTTGAAGTAATTGATTTTAAGTTCAACCAAAATGTGAAAAATGCATAAAATGAAAAATCATTTTACATGCAACCAAACAATGGAAAACCTTTGTGGAAATAATAAATTTTCCAATGTAAAAGTTTTTTCGTGGAAAATCATTTTCATTCGAAAACTTTTTTACACTCAACCAAACGAACCCTAAAATTCTGTGGTCGTCATCCAAAAAAAACAACCAACAAGGTCCAATGTATTTATATCGTTGATTTTGATTCACTAGATTTTGTCTTTCCTTTTTATTTAAATATTTTTCCTCCAATCCAAATTAAATGTAACAACCGTATGTGATGATTTGAGAGATACAAATAAAAGATACAAGAATGTAAAGATTAAAATTGGTGCAAATAATTTAAAAATTCATGAAGCATAAATTGTTGCATTTAATTTGGATCAGAGGAAATATATTTATTTAAAAAAAATAATTTGGAATATTAATTTATTTTTCATATTTTATGATTTTATTTAAAATAATTTTAGAATGTTTGTAATTTAGGAATTAAAATAAAAATAAAAATAGAAAAAATCAACATTATTTATTAATTACATGTGATTTCATTAAAAAAAATAAAGATCAACCCCTTTTATTAATACACACGTGATAATTAAACATCAATTGAACAGATTAAACATCCACCTAACCTTTATCCCCAACCCCCATTCAAGCTTGAACCACCATTGAAGTCTTCAACCTCCATTTTAGGAACTTAATGAAAATTTTCAGAAATCCATAATTAGTGCCTCAGTGGATCAATAACACCATATTGGTTCTAAAATCCGAATAATTCGTTTATTTTGTTTATTTTCGTTCTAATAATAAATTTGTATTCCATTAATTCGCTGGAATTGGTTCGAACAAATCCTCGATGCAAGTTATGAATCCATTGTTAATGTTGTGAAAATGTTGTGCTACTAGTCTTTATTCGTGGTTCGATTGATGATTTAATTTGAAGGGACATAATACCATAATTTAATATCATGAACTTCTTGTAACTTTCACTATTTCCAAGTGAAAAAATCTTATAAATTTCTTCTAATGTATAACCAAACATGCAATTATGTGGGATCTTATTTGATTTTTATTGAAGAATACTCTATTTATATATAATCATTATAATTTTACTACTATATAAATTAATTTTTCTAGTGAACTTTTCCAACAATATTTTTTTCAGTAAATATTTTAAGTCAACAACTTTTTGGTGAAAATTTCTACTTCATGGTTTTTCCAGCAATAGTCATTTGGATTAAAAAATATAAAATCAAAAATTAAAAAGAAATTAATAAATAATCAAAACAATAAAAAAATAAAATTGGAAAATATGAAAGTTAAAAATAAAAAAAATATATAAATTATATATTAAAAACAAAAATATAATATAATATAAAATAAAAATTTAATTAAAAATAAAATAAAAGGAAAATAAATTATAAAAAAAAATCATTTCAATTGTGTCCATTTCAGTTTAGCACATAATGACTTTTTTTTAAAAAGAAAAATACACGTATCATAAATGTATAACTTTTTTGTTTTATTTATCTATTCAAATTTTAACCAATCAAAATAATTAATTAACATACTCCTAATATGGGTGCAAAAAATAGACAGATCGATGATATAATAAAACAACAAGAGCTACATGCCTACATCAAACATCTAAATTCTAAAGCATTACATATATATGTAGCAGATATATTCGTCTAAGTAATTAATCAAACTAAGCAAACGAATTACAAATGAGTGAGAGATGCATGCACCCTCGCTCGTTATCAAACATTATTCATCATTTGATATATACAATTATATTAGAGCATGTTTGGGATGATTATCTTTAACAGACCGTTTGGTTGTTAGTAGTGGATTGTGGTCAGAGTATTAATAGATTTAAAATGTGATTTGTTAAGAAAAAACATCAAAATTCCCATGAAAAACATATTTTTAATTTCCAAACTTGAAATTTCTTCTTATTCTCCATTGCCATGTGAAAGGGTGACAAACGGGCCTGGGCCGCGCCCGCCATGTGGGAGTGTAAGTCCACTTTACAAGCTAAAGGAGGTTCCACCTTAAAATCATATGGTAGTAAGGGAGTAACCCCTTAGCCATATAAAGTGGAGAAAAGTAAGTGGGGTCTTGTATTATTTATTTTGCCAAAAAAGGAATAAAATGAAATTGGAAAAAATTGTTGCAAGTATTTTGTTACACATAAAAATGGAAATTATTGCTAGTAATTCGTTACGGAGGGGAGTATTTAGGATAAGTCCTAATAGAAATGGCCTATAAGCCCAGCATGCGCATTCCTATTCCTATTAGTCGCATAACTACTGCACTTGCTCATCTGCAAGTAAAACATGAAATGATTTCACAGTTAATATAACTAGCTTAGCAATTCACTACTAATTGTAATTCGTAGAATTCAGCTTTATCATGCAAAAGACACATCAAATTAAAGCAGTCATAAACATCACATAATAATTAATAATATGCATACCCACATATTCATTATCATAACAACATGCTATAAATTTATCTTTTTTTTATTTTTATATAGAGGTGATGAATTCGAGGATCGGATTGTGAGGCTTTTTTTATATGTAAGATAAATTGAGCACGCATTAGTGCAAGACTTCTATAATAGGAATACTCAATTATACATGCGCTATTTAGGAGGGGGTAGTGAGAGATAAACTCATAACCTTTCAGTTGTAAAGTGCACTCCAATACCACTACTGCACTAAGATTTTGTTGTTTAATTTTTACTGGATTACAATATAATCCAATTCATTCTAATCCCTTTAATCTATTTCTATCTCTTTAATCCATTTTATTCCATCCAAATCCATTCTAATCCATCTATTCTACTCGATTAAAAAAACCATTCTACTTTATTCCAATCCATTTTAATCTCAGTCATACATTCTAATTTAATTATTCATTCTAATCCAAAGAACAAAGCCTAAAGCTTAACAAGGAAGGGGTTGGTTTTGGGCTTGTTTACTTCAGATTATATTCAGTTCAGTTCATTTCGGTTCAGTTCATCTCTATTTAGTTCAATTAATACACTTCTATTCATTTCAGTTCAGTTCATCTCAATTCAGTTCAGTTCAGTTCAGTTCATCTCTATTCATCTAATGCAAAACGAGCCCTTTGTTTAATACTTATGATTTGGCTAGTAGGTATGCGTGGCAATGAAAGTGACATGTGCGACTAACGCGTTGCATGTTACAGCAAATCGGCAATAGCCATAAGATCAACCTTTTGTAAATTTGTTTAAGCGGCACCTTACCTTACGAAAAACATGAGTAAGGGTGATGATGAGTTTCATGAATAGTTCGAGCTCGGCTCGGTTAAAGCTCGATTAAAGTTTGACTCGATTACAACTCGGTTAAATTCGGGTTCGGCTTGAGAGTTAAACGAACAGAGCTAGATGAAGCTCGACTCCAAAAACTCGTGAACAGGCCAATTAATTAAAATTATAAAATATTATAAATATAATTTTCTTTACAAATATATTATAATATTATTTTATCAATATAAGGGAAATGTAGCCCTTTCTTCAACTCTTCGACAAACAAGTTACAAACAATGTAGCCCTTTCTCTCCCAATAATAAATATAAGGAAAATGTCAGGTCAATATTCCAGCAAGAGAGATCGTGCACTAGAACTCATTATATCTTCTTCTATCTATATCTATAGTCTATATCTATAATAATAATATATACTAAAACATAATATGCTGATATCACCTACTGTCGCATGTCATACTCTCAAGAAAAATTTTCCCTTCAAAAGAAATGATGATGTCATTATTAATTAATTATCTTTCTCGAGTTTCAAAATCTAGTATTAAATGTTTCCTAATAAGAATTGTAATCGCATTTGTTTCCGTCCACAAAAAAAAAATTAAAAAGTATTATAGAGAAAAGTGTCATAGTTAATTTCAAATTAAGAACACTTTTTTTTTTTTTTGCAATTTATAGTTATTTGAAGCTTTATATTTATAATGCAACGCATCGGTTCATTCTATTTGTTTATTTATGGATTAATACTGCATTAATAGAAAATAAAATAGTGAAAATTTAGAATTCAACTCTTGGCCTCTTAGAGGTATACAATTCATATAATATCAACTCAATTTGGTATTTTTTAATATTTTCGTTATTATGGTATCAATATTGATAAAATTTTAAAAAAATTATTCAAAAAACTCTTGGCCTCTTGGGGCTATACGATTTGTTTTTGTTAGAATAAAGAAATGAACAATCTATACATATGGAAGCTTGAGAATAAAGAAATGGCACAGTACAAGGGCCAATATATAATATCCTTTATGAGTAGATCGAGAATTTATTTCAATCCTCTAACTTAAGGATCTGCTTATTTCTCGATCACAACAAAGAGATTGATATCCTTCAATAAAGGGAGAGAGAGCAAAAAGGATGAGGTTGAGGATACCATTGCACATGCTATAACCTAAGATAAATTTGATCTACGTACTGGTGGAGTTTAGGGACCGGCTTGCAAATTTAACAAAGTTGTGGCTACTAGCTTTCTTGTTGGAGTAAAATATGAGTTGTAGCTTGTGGGAGCTAAGTTGCTGACAAAGCAACAAACTTTCTTAATCTTTATGTGGGTCTCATGTGTGTTTTTTGTATCACAGATTCATATTTACAAAAGAAAAAAAAATATTAATATAATTATATATAGTTTTCCATTAGAAGACGATATATGTAGCTTGAAAATGTTGTAGTTTGAAAATATGTTGTGACACACAAAGCTACAGGTTGTTGCAGGCTTGTAACTTGCCGGTGAAGTTGCTCTAAGCTTTTAAGCGATAAGTTTCTTATTCAAGAAACTAGTTGATGATAATAAACATCATTATTAATGTGAAAGTAGAAAAAATGTGGATCAACTAGGATTTCTTTTATATCATTATTTATGAAAAAAAAAATTATATTAAGAACAACTAGGATTTATTTTACAAGAAATGAGAGAAACAAAACAGAATGGAGTATTATTTTTGTAGCAAGATGTTAGGCTATATCAATCTGTGACCGTGTATAAGTAATTAAAATGTGTATATACCTAATCACATGGTGTATGACATATACAAACAAGACTCGTTCGAGAAGGAATGAATGCATGATTTAATTATATAAATTACTCATCATATCATTAGGTGCAGTGTAACTGTCACCTCTAAATAAAGATCAATCAACATGTGAATTTGCCATTACTTCCATTATCTAACTTTTAACCGAAGGAATTAGATTAGGTTTTCCTAATTAAACTTCATAAATATGTTAATTGTTAGTGAGAATTTAATTATCTCATTCGTTCTATTTAAGCACTCTCTTGCTTATTGAAATAAAAAAAAAGATCAGATCATACAAGATTAGATTATTTTCTTATTTGTTTATATTTATTACTAAATATCTTTAGCTTCGATCTAAAATAAATTATGTAAATTAAACAATTAAAAACTACTCATTAATACGAATATAATGATACCTCATTTGATTTAAAAAAATTCTAATAAATTATTGTATCAAGAAGATCAAAATTTTGTGAAAATTCAAAATCATATATATCAGTTAAGAAAAATTCATATTAGATCAGGAAAATTCAGTTCATATCAGATTAAGGCTTTGTTCTATTCATTCAACTTATTAAACTTGAAATTATCTAAACTTATTAGACCTTATTGAAACTTATTGGATCTAATTAGCCCTGATTGGAACAATTGAACCTGATCAAACTTGACAGAACTTATTACACCTGATTAGAACACTTATCTAATCTTATTTGAATTGAAACTTTTTTAAGGTGAAGAGAATGCACCATAAGAGAAGTAACATAGCCTCAATTATGGATGTGTTCTCCTAGTAGGATTGGAATGCAATGGGTTAGATTGGATAAAAATAGATTGAATGAATTGGAATGAATTCGATTATATATATTAGAATGGATCGAATTGGATTAGATTGGAATTGATTAAAATTGATTGTAATGAAGGGATGAGAATGTATTGGATTGGATTGAGACTGTAATCCCGCGAATGGAACACATCTTATGTTTCGAGATTATTTTTAGTTTTTTTATTTATTTATTATGCAATCCTGATGAGCAATTCACTTTTCTACATTGTAATCCTCTAAATTAAATATGAAATTTCCCATTGTTAGTTACCCTTAGATCTTATTTGTACCCACACGATACCCCTTATATGGAAGATAATATGCACACACCATATTGTGTTATGTGCACAACCAAAAATGAATATAGTGAGTAGCATTGTGAAAGAAATTTGGTGTACTGTGCGTATAATAATATAATAAGTTGTGTGCATATCAACTTCCTCTTTATATCACTACTCACACACAACAGGGATATCATGCGCTCATAACAATCCTTACATCCAAAAGGTAAACATGATTGTTTAGTTACATAGTTTTATTTCATTGGTCGTTTTCTATTTTTACCCTTTATTTTCTATCTCATCTCCGATTTTATTAGATGCATTGTTTAAAAAAGGGTTTAATAGAAAAATGAAAGTACATTGGTAATTTATTATTGGTCCGGACTCGCCCAAGCTTTTTGATGAGATTGATGGTCCAAGGTGGTTCTTGCATTAGCATGTGGCGGCTCCTGCACACGAGAGACAGGTGAACAAACCCCGATGTTGTTTTCGTGGAAAGATTCTCCGATGCTTAAGTTAGTAAGGGTGTTTTAAAGAGAGAAAGAGTAGAAGTATATAGAATATAGAGTATGTGTGAATATCTTTGCATGGTGCATTCATCTCATATTTATAGGGGATGAATGTTGGTGGAGGATGACGGTGCATTTGGGCACACCAGTCACACTGGTATTGGTTGATGCCAATACATGCATCTAGTTTGTTACGTATATACTTGAGTGGATGTCTAGATGATTGCCATTTTTATTGCCCTACTAACTTTAGTTAGTTAGTTAGTGGGGCCTAAGTGTTTGAGTGATGCCTTGAATGGCATGGGTGCCACACGTGTAGCTGAGGACCAAGCCACTGACATCTCAAGATTCCTTTTTGTCCTTTATGGATGCCGGTGTTCGAGACTCTTTTGGCTATGGACACCATCTTACAGAGGGCGGTGCTTAATTACTCCGACAGCCTTGGGGTGCTGCAATCATGTAGGGTCCTGCCGGTGTTCCGACAAACTCCCATACAATTATTATTATTAATAATTTATTATTGTTATTATTATAATTGATAGAGAGATATTGGATTGGATGAATTTAATAGTTGGTGGTCGTCAAAGAGGAGCTACCAGCACTGCCTACTACAGGAAGGATAAAAGCGACATTTAAGCATATGATTAAATAGTATACTAGCTAATACTATTAGGCGACGTAACACCTAACACAAAATTTGGTTGTTTTTTAGTGAAATTTCCAAATTAAAAGTGTTCAACAATCAACAACAGTAGTAGTAGTATTTCGGTTGGATACTTTAATTACCTGACCTAGCTGATCAATGTGAAATAAATGGATTCTTCTTTGAATTACTTCCCTCGCTTCGTAAATATTGGAATAATGAATTGGATTATTATAGGAATCTTCTACGATCATCTCCCCCCCTAGTGGGTCACAATTCACAACTCACAACCGGGCCAAGCAGCCTTGGGTTGGGCCCCATGCTCATCCAAGTTGAACTTGCATTGTTTCCACTTTCCACTACTCCCTCACCTAGTCACCTTAATTTCACGACCCATAGGCCATAGTCTAATAATTATATTTGCACATGTCAATATTATTCCAAGTTGTTACTTTGTCCACGTGATCGAGCTTCAGTGCAGTAGTACGGGAGCACATCACAATATCAGCTCGGTATTCTTATATAAATAGTTGTGCATTGAACTCAGTTGTCTTGCATGTGAAAAAAACAATTATTACTTAACCAGTCAACTTCATCGCTAAGGCTGTAAAATACGGAGTATTAGTATTAGAAATCTCAATAAAATAATAAAATATAGAGAAATTTCAATGTAATATTAGAAATCTGATTTTTATTAATTAAATACGAAGTAATAGTTAAATAAAATGATGTGGTCGAATTTTTGGATTCATCATATATTAGAGTCGGTCAAGGTCGAAAGTCAAATAGGGCATCAAATTGATGTTAGAGTTAGAGTCTGATTATGTATAATCTGATCCGAGTATGACCCGTTGACATCCATAATAATTATACCACTTCGTATTAAAAAATTCCACATTGTGCCCTTGTATTCTATGTTTACAATTTTTGTTGCATTTGTTGCTAACCTTAAACTTTCAAGTCCAATAATCTTTTATTATTCTATGCTTTTTATAATGACATACCTTACTGATTTTCTTTTGGGAAAATAATATATACAATCCTAAGGATTGAACAAATATAAGAGGATTAAAATAGAATGTTTAAAGAAAAACTAAGTATTAATTACATCGATGTGTGTGTACTTTTGTCATAAATTCCCATCTTTTTTACCATTTTAGAAAATATATTTAATGCTTATATATAAGATTACTCTTAATTCCTTGTCAAAAAAAAAAAAAAAAGACTACTCTTAGGGCCTGTTCACTTAAACTGAATCTGACTGAACTGAACTGAACTGAACTGAACTGAACTGAACTGAACTGAACTGAACTGAATTGAACTGAACAAAACTGAACAAAACAAAACTGAACTGAACTGAACTGAACTGAACTGAACTGAATAAATAGAGTGATTTAAGATTTGGATTAGTGATTTGTAATATTAATTAGTATTATTTGTAGGTTAATTAAGTAATGGGTAATGAATTAATTATTATATATCTTAAAATAATAATGATTAATGGTAGTTACTACTGTCAACGTTCATTTTGTTATTTTTTTTTAAAACTTGTTTTTGTAGGGTAATTTTGTATTGTTACTTGTGGATTTGACTATTCAACCCTTTTTACCTAATTAATGTTTCAAAAAAAAAAAACAAATATTAATAATAATAATAACTTCTTACCTAAAATCTCATCACATATCCTCATTTGGCCGCCTCCTCTCACATCCTCATCTCTCTTTCTTGCTTTTTTTTTAAAAAAAAAAATAAATTAATAAATTAAGATTTAAAAAAAAAAAATAGAACATCGGAGAATAAATAGATCGGTGACATCATCGGAGGATAATCAAATATGGGAGTCAATTCAGGCAAATATCCCGGAACCGGAGGATGTTGATGGAGAAGACCAAGATGATGATGATGAACTAACCGACTATGAAGACTAGTAAATATAAAAAATTAGTCGATGTAATAAAATTAGTAGATTATGGAGACTAGTAGATGTAAAAAAAATATTATTGTAAATCTTATTAGAATCATATTAATATCAATATTATTATTATTAGTTTTATTATAATTATTATTACTATCATTAAAATTATTATTATTACTATTCTTGTAGCTTATAGTTACAATAAATTTTATTATTCTTAATTATTATTTTCTCGCAAATTTTAATGATAAAATGTGAATATTAAATATTATAACACAATATTAGAACACAATAAATATTAGAGTTACAAAATAAATATTAAATATTAATACAATGTCAACATTGTAACTTGTAGCTTAGTTTGTGCAAAGAATAGAAAACAAAATTAACAAAATTAACAAACTAATTAACATAATGAAGGAAAATGTCAGAACTGAACTGAACTGAACTGAACTGAACTGAACTGAACTGAACAAAATTGAACTGAACTGAACTGAACTGAACTGAACTGAACTGAACTGAACTGAACTGAACTTATGATAAGTTTAAGTGAACAGGCCCTTAATTCAATTCTAGGTGGTGTACATATTTTTGTTTAATAAAGTTGCAAATTTGCAATTAATAAGGTATGACTCGGCTTGGAAATGCATTTTAGTAACCTTCAATGAATGGTGCTAGAATTTTTTTTTTGATTCATAGGTGCTGGAATTTTAAGTCACCTAAAAATTAGCAGTGTTTGGGATGGGAGTTTAATTAGATTTTAGCCCAAAATTAATTAAAATCTAGTTTCTATCAATTATATACCATAGCGATAGGAATGAACACTATTTTTTTTGGTGTATTGAGAGCCAAAAGGACGATGATGAGAATCGATTCAGAATTTACTGAAATCGGGAGAGAAGCTCTTACCACCCGAGCTATCCCTCACTATAGGTTAAAAAAAAAACCCTCATTTTTTTTAAACAACTTCAAGACGTCAAATAGCTAGTACTCTAGTAGTACCTTCCTAATAAAATAATTAAAAAAAAAACGTTTGAAAAGAAAATGCAAGTGTAGAAGTAAGTGGAATTTGTCATACAGATTAATTAAAATAATACTAATCCGTATTACAATCTACTCATTCGGCTAGTATGGAGTACAACTTATCCAAAAAACCTCCATATATAATAATTATAGCTTTATCCACTCTTCTAGAATTCTAGAAATAAATCATTTAAAAATGGCCAAAGATGTGGACGTGTAGCAAGTCGATAATTTCATTAATTTAATTGCCTAATTCGGGCACTTATCTTATTCTAAATTTTTTTTTTTTTAATCCGTCATGGATTTATTTTATATTTGAAATTTTAGATACAATGAGTGACAAATAAAATCTTTATTATATATAAGAAAAAAAATATGAAATATCCATATGCGATGTACGATATCATGCTATTGTGTTTTTCAAACAGGGCCGGCCCTGGGGCGGGGCGAGCGGGGCGTACGCCCAGGGCCCAATTTTTAGATACATACTTCCTTTAATATTTCAATAAATGAGGATTATGCACCGAAGGAAACCATGGCTCAACGGAAAAGGCTGCGTGGAGTGATGTGCGTGCAACGTCATGGGTTCAATTCCTATGACAAGTGACAACCATTTATTTTTTAATTTTTCATTTGCACTTTCATTCACATGCATGTGAATTTGCCATGTCCTACAATCTTATTAAGTACTAGTTTTTCTAATTTTTTTTCACATTAAATTCTTATTCATTAATACAAATTATTATTGATAATTTTAAATAACCTTTCCAAAAAAATTAAAAAAAATGGAAAAAATCATACCAATAATCTCAACTATTGGAGGTCTTACGATATCAATCCCAACTATCGATTTATTACAATATAATCCAAATTTTTGGGTTGTGCTATTATATTAATCCATTGACTTAGTTAATCTATTGTAACCAATCACCAATTCGAAAACTAATTGTTATCTTCCCCCTTCCCCTGTTTATTGTACTTACATAATTGACTATATCGATCTTCTTCCCTTTTTACAAAGAAACAGAGCTGGTCATTAGTTAATACGGAGTATGAACTAATATCATAAAACAACCCTCATAGTTCGGATTATACTGTAATAATCGACAGTTGAGATTAATATTGGAAGACCTCCAATAGTTTGGATTATTCGTATCATTTTTTCCTAATAATTTTACCAATAAAATTTCTTTATTGCATTCAATCAATATAATTAATCACAAATTTTTTTATTCCTAAAATTTTTTTTTTTTAGTTTTTACTTGGCTCAAAATTTGTTTAGCCACTTATAGCAAATGATTTACTTAAGTTGACCAGTTGTAAAAATATATACTTCGTACTACTTATATGTGTTTTTTTTCATAGCTTTTGTAAATTTTGATAAGCGGTATATATGTACATCTAATATATAATATTTCTTCTTTTCCAAATATTTTGTATGATTTCAATACGTTCTTAATTAAAGTATTATACTCCGTATGAATTATAATGTACATTATAATGTACGCAGTATAGTATTGATTATATTTAAATATTTTCTTTTAGAAAAAAGTAAGATATTTTTCAGCATTAGATAATGGTTTTATATTTATACACGTGTTTTTCTTGTTGTAAAAAAAAACAGAATTTATTTAAAATTATTAGTTTATAGGGCCCATAGTTATAAATTCGCCCCGGGCCCCTAAACTCTCAGGAACGGCCCTGTTTCCAAATTATGTGATCAGAAATAATTGTGTTTAGTTTAAATTCTTGAAATATGAGTCTGAATCTAAAATTATATTTGTTACAATAACATGTTTAATATTGAAATATGCATTGTAACTTATCGATTTTTTCCTTAATATTCGACGCTTGTGTACCATTATAAGAATTGATATTACAATGCATTTAACAATAAAAAACAATTTATATTAACCAAAAATAGAATATTGTGATATTCTATTATTGTCTAACAGTCGGGACAAGAGCTGCTATTACAATTAATGGTGATTGAACCTCAAGTGTAGACGTATAGTATATGTGGTTTGGTGCATTTTGTGTTTTAAGCTTATAAACAATTAATAATAACATAACTTTAAACGGTTCATGTCGATATTAATTTTTTCCCTATAATTTACACTAATACGGAGTAAAATTTTTAAGCTAATCATATTTTTAAAACCCTACAAATCTAAAATGTTAAAGTTCACTCTAAAATAATAAGGTTTAAAACATTTTTATTTATTTAAAAATATTTATGTGGTTTGGTTCGATTTAACATTATCGATAAATTAAAAAACCTACAATAATGCAGCTTGATTAGAAATAAAACCAGATTGCAAAAAAATTGTTTGGTTTAGTATTTGGATTGCACTTTGTTCAATTCTAATTTTAGGGAGCAATGAGAGTATGTGAACAAAGATAATAGTTGTTAATAATATTTATAATATTGATACCTTATAGTTTAATTTCAGTTGATGCCTAAGTTATTTTAATTAATTTATTCATGTACTTACATCATTTAATATATATCTTAAAATTGTAGGAGTATCTTAGTTTAACTTCTGTTAAGTTGATGCCTAATTTATTTTTAAAAAAAGTTTTCCAACAATAATTAAATTGAAAAAAAAAAATTTGTATTGTAGATCAATCTTTTTAAAAAAAAAAATCCTACTAATGGCCGTCCGTAAAACCGTAAGGTTAGATAATATCCCATAATTAATATAATTTCTAAAAGAATATTTATTTTCAATTGTATATCAAAATTATGCACCAATTTGTATAATCACTTATCATTTTAGTTTAATATTTTCATTTTTGTCATTTCCATAATCTAAACAATGAATTTGTTTTCTTCAATTTATTTGTACTTATCTATTTAATAATTACTCCGTAATTAATATTGATTGATACTTCCCTTTCAAAAAAAATAATAATATTGATTGATACTTATCTAAAATTATATAAACTGAAAATGAGTTAAACACAAGGGAAACAATAAAACCAATGCATAATTGTGCACAATTCCATCTAAGGGTGATAATGTGCTCGACATGTTCGCGAATAGTTCTTGCTCGATTCGGTCAAAGCTCGGCTCATTTTAGCTCGATTTGATTTTGCGTTCGGCTCGAGACATTAATATTGTGTCAAGTTCAATCTCTTCAATTTATGTGTACTTATCTATTTAATAATTACTCCGTCATTAATATTGATTGATACTTATCTAAAATTATCTGAACTAAAAATGAGTTAGGCTCTGTTCTTTAGGACTGATCTGGTCTGATCTGATCTAATCTGATTTGATCTGATTTGTGTTTGTCTGATCTGATTATTTTTATTTTTATTTTTTATTTTTATTTTTATTTTTATTTTTTATTTTTATTTTTAGTTTTAGTTTTAGTTTTATTTTTATTTTTTATTTTTATTTTTATTTTTATTTTTATTTTTAGTTTTATTTTTAATTTTATTTTTATTTTTAGTTTTATTTTTATTTTTAATTTTATTTTAATTTTAATTTTAATTTTAATTTTAATTTTTAATTTTTAATTTTAATTTTAATTTTAATTTTTATAATTGTAATACTTATTTTTTTATGAGAAATGTAATACATGATTATATTTACTAAAATAATAATAATCACTATTATTAATAATAATTATTATTATGATAGCCCATTTCATTTCACCTCTTCATTCAATCTCACTCTAAAACTTCAAATAATAATATTAATACTAATAATACTACTACTACTATTACTCCATCCGTCCCTTTTTGTTTGCAACATTTACTTTTTCACATGCGCACACCTCCTAACACACAACTTTAAATAAAAATATCTTTAAATACATATAATAAAAAATTATAAAAATTATAAATTAAAAAAGTACATATCGAGCTGAATCAAACGAGGTCCCATTTGACTATATTTTTTCTTATGTGCATAAAAATTAGAGACAGTCAAAATTGGTCAATGAACAGTGACAAAATTGTACTTGTTGCAAGAAAAGGGGGAAGGAGGGAGTACTAATAATAGTAGTAGTAGTAATAATCACCGCCGAAAAATTTGACCAAACCGTCACCGAAAAAGTCGACCGAATAATCACCGCATGAAAAGTCATTCCGAAAACCGTCGCCGAAAAACTCGGCCTGAAAACCGTCGCTGGAAAAGTTGGCTGAATGATCATCGTCGGAAAAGTCAGTTTGAAAACCGTCGCCGAAAAACTCGGCCTGAAAATCGTCGCCGGAAAAGTCGGCCGAATAATCACCGCCGGAAAATTCAATCCGAAAATCATCGTCGGAAAAGTCATCCCGAAAATCGTCGCCGAAAAACTTGGCTTGAAAATCGTCGCCAGAAAAGTCGGTCGAATAATCACTGCCGGAAAAGTTAGTCCGAAAACCGTTGTCGAAAAAGTCGTCTCGAAAATCGTCGGCGGAAAAGTCAGCCGAATGATCAAGGCCGGAAAAGTCGGTTGAATAATCAACGCCGGAAAAGTTGGCCGAATAATCACCGCCGAAAAAGTCAGTCCGAAAACCGTCGTCGGAAAACTCGTTCGAAAACCATCGTCGGAAAATTTCGAGCGGAAAAATGATGCTCAAAATTAATAATAATAATAAAGAGTAATAATGTCTGATCTGATCTAATCTGATTACTGTAATTTTTAAGTCAAAAGAACCGGACTTAAACATAAGGGAACCAATACATAAATGTGCACGATTCCATCACGGCACCTCGTTAATTACAGCAGTCATCAAGGGCAATCTAGTCTTTACACTGGTCTCCCTTACTTGGTCATAAAGTATAGACTACAAATTTTAAGAAGATGAAGATGGAGACGAAGGAAAGTATCTGAAAATTTTCAGATTCATAATTGCTGTAATATTATTTTTATTTCACAATATAAATACCAAAAGAAAAAAAAAAAGAAATTTCTTAATTTAAGCAACCCTTCTTCATTCTTACACACACTCTTCTCTTTCCTCTCAACTCTATTCTCTCTCGAATATCCAGGTTTAGGGTTTGCCGTCATTTTTTCCCAATTCACATCACTTTTCTCTCAAATTTAGGATTTGATTTCTAACCTCCCGAAAAAATCTCTCTCTCTATATATATGTATATTTCAGATTCATACTGATAGTTCAATTTGATTGTCTGTAAATAGTAGTTGTAGAATTAATTTTGACTTTTTGATTCTCTTACCTTTGTTTTAACCCTAATTACAAAAAAATAGTCAATAATTTCTCATAGATCTGCCTAATTTCGATCTGTTTGCTGTATATATGCCCCTGTAATTCTCACAACTCTTCAAAAGTCATTGATTTTTAGTTTTTTTTTTTTTTTAAATTTTCGCGTTAGCTTCTTCTTCAATCTTTGTCAATGGCGGTTTCAACAATTGCGCTGTATGCGAGTCCACCGAGTAGTGTCTGCTCAACACCGCATCCATGTTCAATGAATTCTCATCCTACGTCGTATGATTTCGATCTCAACGGTAGATCTCCTTCGACCAGCTCTCAATCATCATCATCAACCTCTCAAAGGCCAATAGTTGGCGGATTATCGCGTTTGCTGAAGCACTCATCATCTTTGGTAGCAAATGACGATTTTCAGAAGGTAGGAATTGAAGATCACCATCATTACAGTAATTTGGGTAGCTCATTTAGGTATTCGAATTGCTCGTCATTGAGCTCTTCTCTGAAACGAGATTTTCAGAGCCCTGTTTCGGTGTTTCAAGGACCCGTTTCCGTGTCCAGTAGCTGTAATAGTGTTGCTTCTGGTTCGTTTTCGGGGGCGAGCTCATTTCGGGTTAATAGTACGACGAATGTGTTGTTGAATGGTTTTGTGAGGAACTCTTTGGGTTCGTATTTGGATCTTGATGTTGATGAGCTTACGTTTAATATGGAGGATCATTTTGTATTTGGTGATGGCGTTGAAGAATTATTGGCTAGCGCTCAAATTCGGCATAAAATTTTCTATGACCAGTTTGTAATTAAGGCGTTTTATGAGGCTGAAAAGGCTCATAGGGGACAGGTAATTTTTGTTTAAAACAAATTTAATCTCTTTGGATTCTAATTTGTGTATGTAATTATCTTGCTTTTCTTTGGAGTTAATATGAGTAAAGCTGTTGAAGAGGGTAGAGATGTTAGAAAACGTTGAAAACTTAAAACTCTATATTAACATTTAAATCATTTATTTATTTATATTTGCAGAAAAAACTTTATGCTGCTAATCGTGTTAATGTACTCCATTTGATACATTAAGGAGTGTCCGAGTGTATTAGGATCCTCACCATTTTTTGTATCCATTTCCTATCCTAGCATAATGACACCTAATTTAAGATTAAAATAAAAATCCATGAACTCCTCCAAAATTTCCCCAAACATTATTTAGGAAATAGGGAGGATCTTGACTCATTTGGAGAAGGGTTTAAGATGCAAGGAACAAAGGAATCTGTTTTTGTTTGTCTTTGAGATTCACTGCCAACCTGATATGATTATATTCTTGAGTATTGGAGTATTATTTTTTAAAGTTCACTAATATTGCGAAATTGAAAGTAATGTTGGTCATACCCAGTTATGAAGTTTGTATTTTGGCCTTTTCTTGTGTAGGTGAGAGCAAGTGGACATCCATACTTGCACCATTGTATGGAAACTGCAGTGCTTTTGGCTACCATTGGAGCCAATTCTACTGTTGTTGCTGCTGGTTTATTGCACGACACAATTGATGATTCATATGTCACTTATGACTATATCTTAAGCATCTTTGGATCTGGGGTTGCTGATTTGGTTAATGGGGTAAGAAACATAAATTTGTTACAGTTGAATTAGCTGGGATGCTTCTTTTGGATCTTTTGCACTAGCTGTGACGATTCTGTTTGATTTTGAAAATTGATTCTTTTAACTTTGCATGTCTGGTAAAAACAGAATAAACTATTTGCTGGTAGCAAACACCAAACTTTGAAGGTTGATCTCTCCCCTGTTTCATAGCTATTGACCATTTGATCTTGTTTTAAACTGAGGATTGAAGAAAGCAACAAACATAATATCAAATGTATTTTTAGCAATCCCAGCCATACTTAGAAATTCTGTTTTGTTTTGATTTATTCATTGATCTCCAAGAACAGGGTAGTTGATTAATCCATCCATTAGCTTAGGATAATTTAGGGGAATGTATTGCTTTTCCATGTGGCATAGGTGTTTTAATTAGCATACTTGACTAATTATGAGCTGTATATAATGTGGATGCTGACATGCTGTAACACAAAATTTTATGTCACTATTGTGCTTTTTATTGATTTTTGAATTTGGAACTAAACTGATTTGGAGAACTTGATGTTTATGGTTATTCGTTTTCAAGAATTTTAGTAGATGGAACCATTATGCCTGAATTATCAGATTCATATTTGAACAATGAGGAGAATATGCTGCAATCAAATCTATTGATGAGTTATTAATGTTGAATGCTTTTGATTCAGGTGTCAAAACTTAGCCACTTGAGCAAGCTTGCACGTGAAAATAATACTGCAAACAAAACGATTGAAGCTGATCGGCTGCATACAATGTTTCTTGCTATGGCAGATGCTAGGGCAGTCCTAATAAAACTTGCAGATAGGTTGCATAACATGATGACACTGGATGCATTGCCCTCTCATAAGCAGCAGAGGTTTGCAAAGGAAACGTTGGAGATATTTGCACCATTGGCTAACAGACTTGGTATCTCTACCTGGAAAGAGCTCCTTGAGAATTTGTGTTTCAAGCATCTATACCCAAATCAATATGATGAATTATCATCTAAGCTTGTGAAGTCATTTGATCAAGCAAGGATCAAATCAGCAATAGAGAAACTTGAAGAAGGTCTCAAGGATGAGGATATATCTTACCATGACTTGTCTGGTCGTCACAAAAGCTTATACAGCATTCATTGTAAAATGTCCAAGTATGCTCTCTACCTCTCTCATTTTTGCATACAATTTTCTCTACAGATATCCATTTTTGTTTGCAGAGTTTATCAGCTGACTGTATACATTTTTTTGCAGGAAGAATCTGACAATGGACCAGATTCATGATATTCATGGCTTGCGTTTGATTGTAGAGAATGAAGACGACTGTTTTAGAGCACTCAAGGTTGTTCATCAGTTGTGGTCTGAAGTGCCTGGAAAGTTCAAGGATTACATCCATTGTCCAAAATGCAATGGGTATGTGTCCTGTCATATGTGTTGCTGTATAAATAGTCTTCTGCAATCTTCTCTTTAATTGTTCTTTGTTGTTTGTAGATACCAATCCCTTCATGCAGTTGTAATGGGTGAAGGAATGATTCCACTTGAAGTTCAAATACGTACTAAGGAAATGCATCTACAAGCTGAGTATGGGTTTGCTGCTCACTGGAGGTACAAGGAGGGTGACTCTAAGCACCCATCTTTTGTGCTTCAAATGGTGGAGTGGGCTAGATGGGTGGTCAATTGGCAGTGTGAGACAATGAACAAAGACCGATCATCAATTGGTTATGTTGATTCACTTAAGTCACCGTGTAAATTCCCAACTCACTCTGAAGGTTGTCCGTACTCCTATAATCCTCAGCCTAATCATGATGGACCTGTATTTGTCATCTTGATAGAGAATGACAAGGTTAGTTTTTGATATTCCTACTTTCACCCTCTTGGTTTAGATACATGTGAGATTGTGATTGGTTTACATTTTTTACTATTTGGAGGATTGTGTAAGGTTGCTGTTGTGGTTTGGAAGTAAAATCTGACCTGATATTTAGTTCCAATAGTCCAATGTAAACTTTTATTCCTACCATTAGCCTTATCTTATAGGCAAATGGGTGTGTTCCTTTTCACCTTATTTTCATTTGAAAAGGTAAGTTCATAAAAGAAAAAAAAAAGGTTTGACAATCTCACAAATTAAGTTCATATAAGTTTTCAATAAGAAAAAATAAAATTAAAAACAATGGATGTAATGTATGGATCTAGTGTGCATTCTCCGCACCTCATGACACCTACGGACCTTATTGAACTTGATTAGACCTGAGTGGAACTTATTGACCTTGACTTGAGTTAAAAAAACTTGAATACAATATAATTAAACAAAACAAAACTTAAACTAAAAATTAATAGTTATTTAACAAATTGAGGTAAGCTAACAAACTAAAAATAAGTTCTAACATTTTTGCGCCGATGACTTATATTGGGCACCTAAATGGCCAGATATTGAACTTGAACTTGTTAGACCTAATCCTAAGATGCAATTGGATTTAGGAGTTCTGATTAATTCGATTAAAACTTGTTGAACACATTAAATTTGATTAGGTTTTACAAGGTGCACCCCAATATTCCTTTATCATCACATCATGTGCCCCTTGCTTTCCTTGGTGTGTTTTATTGGGTTGAGGAAACCAGTTGTGTAAACTGCAAGGATGAGTATCCTGCTTAAATGTGTTAGAGTTGTTGACCCTTTTTTTTTGCTAGTGCTAGTGCTATTGCTACAGACCTATAGTTGTAGGACGTTATTGTATTAATGCAAGAATGTGTTTTTTTTTTAATTTTTATATTTTTTAAAATAGCATTCTGATAAACTGTTTGAACATCTGTTAGTTGGGCATATATAATTTAGTGGTCTGTGCATTTACAAGTTTTTGGATATATCTGTTTGGTTGCAGATGTCTGTGAAGGAGTTTCCTATAAACTCAACCATGATGGATCTGTTAGAAGCCACGGGTCATGGTAGCAGCCCCCGTTGGACAAGCTATGGTTTCCCGCTGAAGGAAGAGCTGAGGCCACGACGTAATCATTTTCCTGTGAGTGACCCAACATGCAAGCTAAAAATGGGAGATGTCATAGAGCTAACTCCTGCCATACCTGACAAGTCGCTGATCGAGTACAGAGAAGAGATTCAGCGCATGTATAATCGTGGTCAGCCTGTGTCAACACCAACACCAACACCTGCCCCTGCCGCTGCGACTACTAGTGTGGTTGGCTGGGGAAATTGACCAGGAATTGCCTGATGTAAAATTAGTTGTAGGAATACAGTTAAATAACACATTCCGTTCTTGTAAATAGGCCATTTTGTACAGAAACAATTATTTATGTTCTTGTTTGTGGGAATTTGTAATGTGTGGCTAATTTTATTTTGCTAATTTCTGTAATGAAAACATTGAAAAATGAAAATATGTTATATTCCAAATTTCCCACACATAACAGATGCTTTACTTTTTTTTGTCTCTCTTTTCTTGATACAAGTTTTGTTTTTCTTTGTGATTATGAGTTATGTTCCTGCATGGCTGCATCAGTCAAATATATGGTGTTGGAATGATGGAAAACTATTTTTCTTCTAAGTGAAAGCAAATTTATTTTCCCATCCTTTGTTCTTTTCTTACTCTTTTTTCTTCTTATTTTCCACAATTTTTCTTACATAAACTTATTTTTCTATCATTAAAAATGTTTTACACTCGAGAAACTTACTCCTTCGTAACATAAAATTTTCAATATTTTTTCCCACGCATTTCGATGATGCGCTTTAAAGGGTGTAAATGAAAAAATTAATCAAAATGATTTTAATGCAAGCGAGAATGTGATTGTACATTACTAATATCGAAATTATTTTGATTAATCTGGTCGTTTACACCATCAAAACAATTCCTTAAAATACGTGAAAAATAAATGTTGAAATTATTATGTTACGATGGGAGTAATTTTATTGTGCAGTCGTGGTATTATACATTTATAGATGCCACATGTTGATCCATGGCCTAATTTGAAGGAGTAAATAAATATTAGACCTCAAACATGTCCGTTGAATTAGTTGGAGTTGATCAAAATAAAAAAAAAAAAAAAAAAAAACATAAAATGAAAATGAAAATGAACAAATTCTGCCAAAAAAAAAGACGTATATAATGGATCACTGATAAAGCTTGTATGTATTACAAAATTACAAAGTGGCAATATACACTAGGATCACATTGTTATTGTTCTCAAACAGAGAACCCCTATACCTCATCGTTTCCAAAGAAAATGGTGAACAGAGTCTTGCCAGGAAAGCACAAGCATGAGCATAACCAAAACCCCAGCAAGCCCCCATGACGAACCCCCAACCCTAAACACCGAACATGGATCCGAAGACAAAATCGATCGCATTCCAGAGAATGAAGGTGATGAAGGCGATGAAGTCGTCTTAATGGCGATTATTAACCCAGCTAACACCATTGGCAGCACAAACCCAGATGAGTTCCATGATCTGGTGTCATATCGGGTGACATTGTTCCGAGTGGTGTACAATGGCGATAGTACCACCGCTGAAATTAATGCTAGCGCCATCGCTACTGGTCTTTGGCTTGAGATTTGCCTTGATTGTGCGTAGCTTGCCATTGTTATTTATGAGAACGAAGTTGATCAAATTAGGGTTAGGGTTAGGGTTAGGGTAAGAGAGAAGAAAGGTAAGAATGAAGTAGGGTTTATATAGGGGAATGAATGATATGGTGATGGGTTTGTGTTGTAGACGAATTGAAGGAATCTGGCTGTAAAGTATGGAGGTTTGGGTGGCAATTGATGTAAAAGTAGCCGTCCAAAAAGTACTCTGTTAAAAAAGAGGGAAAAAGTAACGAACAATTGGTTTGATTATGTTTGGGATGTGGGGATTGAATATTTGAATGAATGAATGACTTTCTATAAGAGAAGGTTTTGGAGGTAAGGTATCTTGTTTTTTTTGTTCTTTTCTAATCTTCTATAAGCTTCTTCATTTCTTGATTCACAGTTCACACTATCACTAATTCTACTAACTAAGTTGCATGGATACAGATACGAAAACAACAGAAACGGGTTTGAAACGATTACGGAACATGCTGTTTTGACCGACTGATTTTGACCCGTATACTGGTTATGACATGCATCTTTGTAGAAGGTTTTGGAAAAGCAATATATGATAATTAATGACCAATTTCACTGAGTAAACTTCTGAAAAAGTCAATGCATATTAACAACATATATTTTAAAAAATACACACTATCTTAATTTTTTTTAAAGTGAGGAATAGTTAGGGTGATAAGAATCTTCCTCCGATTCTAGAAGATTTTAAGATCGATTCTCATGCCCACCATCGTGGCTCTCTAGACAAAAAAAAAAAAAAGAAATGAAAAAAATGGCACTATCATGATTTTCTTAAGAGAGTGACTCAATGCCTTAAATTTAGGAACAATTTGACTTGTCATTTGCAAGAAGCATTAAACATTTAAATTACATACTTCATTCGATTCATAATAATTGCAACAATTTAACCAAAAAACTCAATGCCCACCATCGTGGCTCTCTAGACAAAAAAAAAAAAAGAAATGAAAAAAATGGCACTATCATGATTTTCTTAAGAGAGTGACTCAATGCCTTAAATTTAGGAACAATTTGCCTTGTCATTTGCAAGAAGCATTAAACATTTAAACTACATACTTCATTCGGTTCATAATAATTGCAACAATTTAACCAAAAAACTCTCACATATTTGGTTAAACTGTTGCAAATATTATGAAGCGGATGAAGTAAATCTCAGTCTCACGTGTATTATACTACATAAAAGTCATCCTCATTAGTATATAATTCTTTTTTTTTTTTGTTTTTTTTTGCAAAATTTAATATATAATTCATAGGTGGTACTTTGATAGGTAACTTGCAAGCTACCACAAAGTGAAAAAATTGCTCAATTTATGAATTTTATTTCATTGGTCTTAAACGAGCAAAAATATAAATTGTCAAATTATTTTTTTTGCCCCATTAATCAATTTAGTTGAGCAATTTTTTTTTTTTTTTTCACTTGGCAATACTAAGTGAGCATCAATTTAGATGCAACAAATGTTTTCTTTCTCCTATTTTTTAGGATGGAAATAAGTGATGCAATAAATCTCCTATTTTTTAGCACCAAAAAATAAAATAAATCTCCTATTTTTTGAGGGGACAAATATCCTGTTTTAATTCTAACCCATTTATGGTCCGTTTACTTGGATGTAAAATATTTTTCAATGTAAAATGATTTTCCATGAAAAACATTTTACGTTGGAAAACTCATTTTCATAGAAATTTTCCAATGTTTACTTGCACGGAAAATACGTTTTACTCCCAAATTTGGGGGAAAATGTTTCCACTATGGTGTAAAATGATTTTCACTCCAAATTTTACATTTTATTTTTTCACCCTAAGTAAACGATGTAAAATGGGAAAACCATTTTTGAGGAAAACATTTTACGCTCTATTAAACGGAGCCTTACTCTTTTATTTAGTGTTATACGCAAACTTACTTTTTTTTTTGATACTTTTGAAGTTTTGATGGAAACATTTTACTTGTATATCATTTTTATCATATAAAAAATTTCATTAAAAAATATATTAAATATTTTCACCTGTTTAGCACCCGACCCACCCATTTCATCCCATAGATGACAGATGAATGGATGCTGGTGGAGCCGATGAATAGGTGGCAACTAGAGGTGATGCTCCTCGCCTCCACCCGGCTGTCCCATCCATTTCTTTCCCTATAATCTTATCTTCTTTATGGTCACATCCTTTTTATCTCTACTTGTTTATGAAGTATTTCACAGTCAAACAAAATTTGAATCAACATACAATTTGGGACAAGTATTGTACTTTTTTTTTTTTCTTTTATTTGCAACAAACTCATTTGCATGCATATCAAGGAAGAATTATGAGTATAAACGTACAAAATTTATCAACAAAATTTAAACACAAGCAAGAGGGCGATAAGATGTTACCGGTATATTGTTAAATTTTTTAAAAAATTAATTCATCTGTATACATCCTTAAATTTATTCCTCAAAAAAACGTGCAAATAAGTTTGTTGCAACTTGCAAATAAAAAAAATAAAGGTAGTATTTAGCATGGTAACACGGGCGATACAATGTAAAATTGGCTAAACTATACATACAAGTGTTATAGTTTATGTACTCTCTCCATTTCAAAATATTTGTTATGTTTACTTGTTGCACAATTTTAAACACTTGTTTAAATATCTCTTTCCACTATACTCTATAAAAATTATAAAAGTTGATTTTTTTATTTAAAAAAGACGAATCTAACAAGATCTCATATGGATAAACCTTTTCGTATATATATTAAATATTTTTCATGATTAAAAAAATCTCTCATTTTGCTCCAAATTTCAAACTAACAAACATTCTGAAATAGATGGGGTAGATACGCTAATATCTTAAGTTCAAGAACTATACATCATTACACAAAGGGTAATTTCAGATGTCCTTGGAAAATCCACTGCTTATGGATGATATTCGCTCGATCCTCCAAGACTTTACGTCCCACTGTTCTGCTCACGTCTATAGGGAAGCCAATAATTTTGCAGATTATATTGCGTCCCTTGAGCATTGAACCCCCACGCACATCGATATCAATCTTTTTTTGGATACTAAGTTCTCTTATTTCTTAACTTTAGATAAATCAGAATTTCTCTTCGAGAGGAAGAAATCTTGATGTTTTAATTGTTTACCTTTTCTCCAACTGAAAAAAAAAAAAAAACCTCATATTTTTCATCAAATTGGCACTTCCCAATTTAGGCTTAAACCTGGGCAAAGAAGTTACAACTTAAAAACGATCTCAATTCTCACCCTAAGCATATTTCTTGTGATCCCTCAATAATCCTCATCAAATCAAACAAACAAATTAAAAACAAACCATTTCCCCATATAACTTCCATTCCATTCCATTCCAAAAATATCAACCAATTAAATCAAAACAATCTTGGAAGTTAATTAGTTCAAGAAATCCAACTTAAACAATAATGGTTCATGTAAAGCATATTCATCAATATTTCTTCAAGTTTGTTATGATAATAAAAAAGATAATAAATAACATATCAAAGATTAAGCAAAATACACCCATATTTGTTCCCATTCTTGATACTCTGCTTTCGTATTACTACCATTATAGGTGTGGCCTCACTCCATTCACCGTTGATTTAGATGATCAAACCACAATGCATTTCTGGATCTCTAATCATAGGCGCCATGACAGACCTAATCTAGTCCTCATCCATGGTTGTGGTGCAGATGCTCGTTGGCAATTCTACCACCAGGCATGTTAATATTATCAATAAATTGCCTAAGTTACTTTCTTGCTTTTTTTTATTGATTCAATTTTTTAATTTCTATTATTCCTTTTGTTTTGTGTTTGATCCAAGTTAATCTACATATATCCATCTAAATTATTGGGCATGTTTATTATGATGATCACTTTGAGATTTTTACCCTTGATATAGCCTTTATAATTTATTAGCTTTAACATAATTATGTAATTAAACTAAGGATCCGTTTGTTAGGGTGTAAAACATTTTCAATGTAAAATGGTTTTTCACAAAAATTATTTTACTAACGGAAAACTTTGGTTGAATGGAAAATGACTTATGACTTTATGAGAATAGAGAATGAAAATCAGTTTTCCTTTGATTTGGGGAGGGAAATGTTTACGACTATGATGTAAAGCCATTTTACACTCTAACTTTTCCATTTCAATTTTTAGTCCTATCAAACAGTGTAAAATGAGGAAAATAGTTTTCAGGGAAATCATTTTACGCCCTAACAAACGGATTCTAAGTTATGATGATATATAGTGTTATGCATGTCAATTGATCATGCTAATTAGCTGGGGACGGTCCATATAGGGTGAATTTGCTTCACCTTATAAAGCAAAAGTTTCAATTCATATAATTTCAAATAAATTAGATTTGGATGTAATGTCTGCTACAAGTTTAATAAGTTTTAATCGAGTCTAATCTAGTTTAATGATGTCTATTTGGTTCTTAGAGTGAGGCCAGGGCTGCGCTAATCAAAATCAAAGGTTTGCTATAATCTAGTTTAATGTAAATTTAGGTAAGTTTAGTTCAGATAATCTAAGCTTCTAACAAAGTAACAAAAGAACTCCTAATTTTTGCTATAAATCTTGTACTTGTAATTAACTTTTAAGATGACGTACAAATTTAGTTGTTTCCACTATCCAGATAAGACGAACGGTTTCTTTTTGTAATGTTAAAAGTTATAGTTTTAACTAACGTAAAAAAGTTGCTTTTATTTACTTATTTTTAGAAAGTATGTCATATCAGATAGTCTGATAGGAGACCGAATTTTTCCATTATTATTTTGATAAATGGCAAAGAAATGTTATATTTTTAATTAGTAAAAGTTATTACATATATATATAATTTGATTGTTGTTAATAACATTTTAAAAGAAAAATGGCAAAGCAGATGGGAACACTGTCCAAATCATTCAACATATACATGCCAGATTTATTATTCTATGGAAAATCATACAGCAGGAGCAAGGAGGGTACGCCACGATACCAAGCCAAGTGTGTGATGGAAGGACTGAAGAGGGGATTTGGTGTGGAGAGGTGCATAGTATACTCCATAAGCTATGGAGGGTGGGTAGGCTATTCAATGGCTGAGATGTATCCAACCACAGTGGAGATGAATGTGATTGTAAGCTCAGGTGTAGGAACAACCCTTGATCAGAAGTTGAAGCAGCTTAGTACTGTGGACAAGCATGCAGAGGAAGTGGTTGTACCAAAGGACCCTGCTTCCCTTAGGTTGTTGATTAAAGGGTCTATCTTCAAGTCTGATCCTGGTGTTTGGGCTCCTGATTTCATACTCTGGGAATTCATCAAGGTCAGATCAATTTTAATTTTCTAATTATAATAATAGTTCAAATCAAATATCCTTGTTTTGTGTGATTATTTTTTTATGAGAATGTAGTGCCTAGAAACATTATTGAAATTCAAATGTTCTTGAACGAAAATATTACTTCACGTAAATAACTAAATATAAAATAAATCTGACTAAGAAAAATTATACCGTCTAATAGTTTTGTAAACCTAGTAGGTGATGGTAGCAAAAACTAGGATCAAATGCGGTTCAAAGTGATTCCTTTTGTCATTTTACGTACCAAATCACTATTGCCAAAATTTTTATACTCCGATCCTTATTTGATAGATGTACTTTGTTGGATCTCTTTTAGCATACTTGAGCATGAGTATAACGAGCATATCATCGGTGATAGATACCTTGCTAGGTGGCAAAAGTGATACATATCGTATTACCCGATCTAAAATCTACTCAAATTGATCTAATATGATTGACTTGACTTGTACTCGAACCTAGTTACCCGACTTGATCATCAATGTGTGTAATGTTGGTTATTATAATTTGATAAAAATCCAATCGGCACCAAAAGCCCTTGAACTTAAATTGACCCAATCCGTATCCTATTTGAAAGATGTGATTACCACTTGCCAAGAGGAAAAAAAATTAATTATTTGAATTTATTGATCTCAAATAAACAAAAAAATATCGAAATTTTGCTCATTTGAGGAGTCAATGAAATTAAAATGAACAATATTCTATGAAATACCTAGCAATCAAGGGACATACGACTCCTTGTACACTCCATAGATTATAAAAGAGGTGTATCATATAATTCTTGAATTGTTTGAACTACAATTCAAGAGGCAACAAATACAAGATTTTTCATTGATATCAATTTAAGTTTAGAAATTTTATATATTTCACCAATATTTCAGGTAATGGAGAACAAGAATAGAAAGGAAAAAGAAGAGCTTATTAGATGCTTAATGTCAGGAGAACCGGATTCCAACGTCTCTGCCTTGTCACAGGTAAATTATTATTACTCCGTATCATTAATTTTTTTATTACGTAAGAAAATTCTTTTTTTAGCTACACATAGGAGAATCAACACCACTTTACAGGTGAATTATTTGCCCTAAGATTAGAATTATCCACAAGATCGAAATTAATGAATTAAAGGCGATTTTGTTTAATTATATCACAGGAAACACTTCTTGTATGGGGCGACCAAGACAACTTCTTCCCTGAAAATATAGGGCAGCAACTACTAAGGTATATCACTTAATTAGCCTACATTATTTAGTGCATAAATAAAAAGAAAGTGTATTTGTCCTACTTAAAAGAAAATTGTTAATACATATTTCTTTCTTAGGGTTAGGGTTACATAGAAGAAGCTGAAAGTTTGAGAAAAGTTATTGATATTTAAAGTTTTTAAAATTTACAATTAATTTTAAGTTGAAAACTACTAATCTTATTACTATCTTTTTGGTGCTAATTGTGAGATTTTTCAATTGTAAAATTGCAGGATCTTGGGGCCTAAGGCAAGGTTAATGACAATTAAGAAAACAGGGCATGCAGTAAATATTGACTCGCCAAAGGAACTTAATGAGTTGATTAAATCATTTGTATTTGGCCAATTAAATAAACATACAATAGCATAAATGTTAAAAGTAGTAGTAGTTGATTAGTAATAATTAAGAAGATGAATGGGGAGGAAGTAGAAGAGAGGTAAATTGATATTGTAGTAGAAGAGGTGCCTCTTAAGCCTTTACATAAGGGGCCTATTTATAGGCAAAGGTAAGAGTGGTAAATACAATATTTTACAATATATGTGTACTTGTGGGGTATTAATTATTCACCTCAAGTGGTAATTTCTCAACACTCCCCCTTGAATAATTACAACATATTTGAAGAGCCATAAATAAGAAGAAAAGTATAACTTTTATCATAATTTATGACTTCCATACTGCCTCGTTAAAAACCTTGCTAGGAAAAACCCAAAGGGATAAAAACCTGGTCAAAGGGAAAAAGAGTGCAGTAAGTATGATACCCCCCCTGAGTTCAGCACAAGTCATGAAGGTGATGCATACCGATCTTGTCCACTAATGCCTTAAATTTCTTCGATGGGAGTGATTTGGTGAACAAGTCAACTAGGTTATCGTATGATTGAATTTGCTGGATATCAATCTTTCCTTCCTTTTGTAGGTCATGAGTGAAGAAGAGCTTAGGTGATATGTGCTTTGTTCTATCTCCCTTGATGTATCCTTCACTTACTTGAGTAATACAGGCTGTATTATCCTCATAGATCAAGGTTGGACTTTCTGTAATTGTTTTCATCTCACATGCTCCTTGAATGTGACTGATCATCGTCCTAAGCCATACACACTCTCGTCCTGCCTCATACAAGGCTATCAATTCAGCATGATTTGATGACGTGGCTGTTAGAGTTTGCTTAGTCGATTTCCATGATATTGGAGTTCCTCCATAGGTGAACACATATCCACTTTGTGATTTAGCCTTCTGAGGGTCTGATAGATATCCAACATCTGCATACCCAATAAGGGTGGCATCCGATTTTGCTTGGTAGAACAACCCTAGATCTTGTGTGCCTCTGAGATAACGAAACAAGTGCTTTATTCCATTTCAATGCCTCTTTGTGGGTGAATTGTTGTACCTGGCTAGTAAGTTTACGGAGAATGCTATATCAGGTCGTGTATTATTTGCTAGATACATCAGTGCACCAATTGCACTTAAGTACGGGACCTCGGGACCAAGGGTTTTCTCATTTTCTTCTCGAGGTCGAAATGGATCATCATTCACACTTAATGACCGTACTATCAATGGGGAGCTTAACGGATGTGCTTTGTCCATGTAGAATCGCTTTAAAACCTTCCTTGTATAATTTGATTGATGGACAAAGATTCTGATGAAGTTATTATATATGGTTTTGATGATTCTAAACAAATGATGATTATCTAACTAATATGTGTTAAGATGTGCATATTATATTCCATTGAACAAGTTATATGCCGTTGATCCAAGCACGAGAAGTTGTATATAACATGAAGGAATAAATGACGTTCTTGAGTGAGAACTTCAAAGAGAAAAAGTCTAAATTATATTAGGCTTGTGAGAAGCTTCGGAGTAGAAGCAAATAGAAAAGATGTTTCATAGTCGGAACACAAATATATTGAGGAGAAAAATAAGAATTTATTTTTCTACAAGTTAATATATTAGAACAAATAAAGGAGTACTTAAATAAGGAGAAAGGACACATAAGTATGACAAAATTGATAAAATTAATATTTGTCTAAATAGAGTTGATGGAAAAACATATTTCATCTTAGAAATATTTATGTAAATAAAAATATATTTTATGTGATAAAATGAAGTCTTTTTCACTTATGGATTTGAATGATTTTTATTTCATAAAATAATATCTTTTTACTAAGTTAAGATGAAAAGGTTTGATATTTTAAAAATAACTTGTGGAGAAATTGTTGAAGGAGTATTCAACCTAAACAAGTTAATTTTATTAGAAAAAATAATTCCATCACTTTTATAACTTAATATGGGTGAATAAAATAGATTTACGGAGAATCAACTAAAAGTAATTTTAGTTGAAATTAAATTTATTTTATAGTTAGTATCTTTATGTTATATATTTATGGAGAACAAATTAGATGAGTGTCTAATTTATATTAAATATATTTCATTTAGCGTATACTCGATATTTTATAGAATATATCTATTGGGAATAAAATTAGAGGAGTATCTAATTTTAAGGTTGATATATTCTTAACCCTTTCTACATATTAATTTCTGTATGTGTTGGGATACTAATCTTTGTGTGTGGTACAGGTATTTTTGGTTAGCTCACTAATATAAGACTAGACTATTAATATCATATATTATACTTAAACTAATATTGGTTTTATTTAGTTTGGGTATAATATGTAAGTGATTTATTATTAGTAGTAATTAATTTTTATTTTAATAAAAACCGTGTTATATTAGAGTCAAATTAGGTTAGAATATTTTTAGGAATTTGTTAGTAAGTTGTTAATGAACTAATTATTTGAAATTACAAATTCCATTTTTATTCTTCCTTGTTAAACATACGTGTAAGTAGGTTTGTCCTACTTACTTGTTATGTTTTATTAAGTCTTTGTTAGTTTTAGTTTTTAAATTAAAAAATTAGTTTTTAGTCAATCCCACTAATTAGGAGTTGTTAGTGGGTTTTACTCCTTCTTGTTAGTATGCGTGAACTAATTATTAGAAATTAGTTTTTGGTTTTTGAAAGTTAGTTTCTTAAGTCAAACAACTATTTAGGAGTTGTTAGTGGAACCTTGTTTCATGCGTGTGAATAGGAAGGTGGTAAATTAGTTGACTAGATTATTAGGTAATTATAGTTATTTTCTTAATATTAAAAATTCTGTTTTTTTTTAAACACACGTATAGTTAGTGGGTGTGTGTGTTCTTGTTTTTTGGAAATTAAAAATTAATTATTTAATTTTTCTTTTTTCTTATGTCACGTATTGTTTAGGATTAGTGGGTCTTACTTAGTATTATAGTGTATTTGGTCTTATATTAGGGTTTATTCCTTTGTTAGTTTTGCAATTGCTTGGTCAAACTATTTTGTAGGTAGTGGATGACGTGGCACTACTCCATGCACATATGTATTTCTTCCTCTCCAAGGCAAAGCAATTCGAGATTTTAAATAAGGGAGCAGCCAACATTTCGACACTACACACAACAACAACTCTCAGACTATACGAAAAGAAAGAAGAAAAGGAGAGAGTTTCAATGTAGTCCTTCCAAATGGAGTATGATTTTTAAGAGGCTAAGCATCCATTGTTAAATCTACATCCTCTTGAAAATCATCTCCTTCTCCTATTCCTTTATGGTTTTCTAGTATTAACTTCAATGTATTTAGAGTTTCGATTTGTCAAACGTTTGTATTATGTACTTCTAGTGGAGTAGGCAAGAATTTGAGTGAATTCTTGTATGGGGAATTGTAAGGGTTTGAGTGAACTCTTGTATTTGGGGAAGGGAAAATTCGAGTGAATTTTCTGTTAGGTTCTTAGAGAAGAGAGAAGATTTCGAGTGAAATCAAAGAGAGAGAAAAATCGACTTTTAGTGAAGTCGTGTCACGGGTTCAAGGGGAACAAGTGACAGGGGGAACAAGTTACCGGGGAACAAGTTCCTAGTGGAACATAGAGAATAGAGAAGGTCCGTTTATAGGTTGTAAAACAGAGTCGTTTTGGCCTATAATTAATAAGAGAAGTCCAAGAGTCAAAATCCCCAGGGGTCGAGGTTTTTCTTCCTATTTGGGCCTAGGAAGTTTTCCTCGTAGGTTAACTTGTTTGTGTATCTTGTTCCTTGTTGCTTTATCTTTTCTCTACTTTATCTTTACTTGCTTTAATATTCGTCAAATTCCGCAAAAATCGAAAAGTGAGTCCCATACTACAATTCACCCCTCCTCTTGTAGTATACCATCCGAAATAACAGATTCCATTATTCAAATGTTCAATCTGGAGACCAAGGCAAAATTTTGTTTTTCCCAAATCTTTCATTTCAAATTCTTTCATCAAATATTTTGCAGTTGATTCAAGCTCTCTTGGCGTCCCAATGATATTAAGATCATCAACATAAACTGCAATGATTGCAAACCCCGATTGGGAATGTTTGATGAATACACAAGGAGTGATTTGGTTGTTCTTAAATCCTTCCTTTAGGAGATAATCACTTAACCGATTATACCACATTCGCCCAGATTGTTTTAAGCCATAAAGCGACTTTCTCAATTTTATTGACAACATTTCTCTAGGTTTGTGGTTTTCTGGTAGCTTTAATCCATCAGGAACTTTCATATAAATATCTGTATCAAGTGACCCATACAAGTATGTAGTTACAACATCCATCAAACGCATTTGTAGCCCTTTTGTAATTGTCAAGCTTACCAAAAACCTTAGTGTAGTTGCATCGACTACCGGAGAATATGTTTCATCATAACCAATCCCTGGCATTTGTGAAAACACTTGTGCCACAAGTCTGGCCTTATATCTGACAATCTCATTTTTCTCATTTCTTTTTCTCACAAATACCCATTTGTATCCAACAGGTTTTACACCTTTAGGGGTATGAATTATATTTCCAAATACTTCTCTTTTTTCAAGCGACTTCAACTCTGTATGGATTGCATCTTTCCATTTTGGCCAGTCTTTTCTTTGGCGACATTCATCCACTGTCCTTGGTTCAACAACATTTTCATCATATACTATATCAGTTGCTATGGAATAAGCAAAGATTTCATCTATGACAACGTTTTTCCTATTCCATTGTTTACATGGAGAAACATAATTTATTGATGTTTCATTGTTGTCAATGTTTTCTTCATCTTTTGGGATATCATTGTCTCCATTTTCCATTTCTAGATTTTCAAGTGGACTAATGGTATTTGTCCCACTAGTTGAATCATCTTGCTTTTTCAACTTTCGTGGTTTGGATCAATGGACAATTGCTTGTTGAATCATCTTGTAAATGGACAATTGCTTTTTCAACAAGCAATGGCCTCCCACTCATTGACCTTGTAAATGGACAATTTTCTTTACCTCTTGTTCACAAGAGTTTGCTCGTGGGTCTAGGAATTGAAACTGTGTTGCATTCCATGTGATTTCTATATCTTTTCTATTTGGGTCCACCACCTTATCTCCCCCTAAGGCTGGGAATACTGCCTCGTCAAAATGACAATCATCAAATCTAGCCTTAAACATGTCACCAGTCATTGGTTCAATGTAATTAATTATAGATGGGGAGTCATAACCCACATAAATTCCCAGCCTTCTTTGTGGACCATTTTTGTCCGTTGAGGTGGAGCAATAGGAACATACACAGCACACCCAAATACTTTTAAATGCTTGATATTTGGTTCTCTTTCGGAGACCAATTGGAGTGGAGAATGTTTATGATATGCAGTGGGTCTTAGTCTTATCAATGTTGCTGCATGAAGTATAGCATGACCCCAACATGAGGAAGGTAATTTTGACCTCATTAATAGTGGTCTTGCAATCAATTGTAGTATCTTGATTAGAGATTCTGCAAGACCATTTTGTGTGTGAACATGAGTAACTGGATGTTCAACTTCAATCCCAATTGACATGCAATAGTCATTAAATATTTGGGATGTAAATTCTCCAGCATTATCAAGTCTTATCTTCTTTATTGAGTAATCTGGGAACTGGGTTCTCAACTGGATGATTTGAGCTAATAGTTTTGCAAATGCAACATTTCTACTAGACAAAAGTGTTACATGTGACCATCGTGTTGATGCATCAATCAACACCATAAAATATCGAAATGGTCCACTTGGGGGATTAATTGGTCCACAAATGTCCCCTTGAATCCTCTCTAAAAATGAAGGAGACTCAATGGCAATTTTATTCAATGATGGTCTTATTATTAATTTGCCAAGCGAGCATGCCGTGCATGCTAATTTTTCTGAGCTGGGGACTCGGATATTATTAATTGAATGTCCATTTGAACTTTCAATAATTTTGTGCATCATTCCCATGCCAGGGTGACCCAAACGGTCATGTCATAATGTGAGCAATTTTGCATTATCTAACTTCTGGTTAGATATCATATTTATTTCAATGGGGCGAACATCAATAATATATAGCCCTGATGATGCTGGCAATTTTTCAAAAACATGTCTTTTGCCACATTTTTCTGCAGTTAAGCATAAGTACTCCTTTTGATTTTCAATCATTGTTTCTAAATGGTAGCCAGTTTTACGCACATCTTTGAAGCTTATTAGGTTTCTTCGAGACTTGCTCGAGTAAAGTGCGTTATTAATTGTCAAATTTGTACCATTGGGAAGTGTCATACAAGCTTTACCATAACCTTCTATTAGTCTTGCTGTCCCAGAGATAGTGTTAATATTTGCTTGAGATATCTTCAATTATGAAAAATACCCTTTATTTTTCAATATGGTATGTGTTGCTCCACTGTCTAGAATGCATTGACATGCGGATTCATCAGCAGACAAACTCATATCTTCATAATAAATAAAGTTAGAATCAGTTTAAAAAATAAATAAATAAAGCTCACATATTTTATTGATCGTAATTTAGAGTTACATAACAATACTAAGATAAGTACTTCAAAAACAGAATGAAAATTAAATTAAAAAAACGCACATTCATTGTTACAAATAAATGTAGGGGGATTTTACATGTTGCTACTTTCCCCAAAAACAAATTCATTCCCATTTTCAAAATCACCCATGATGAAGTCAGACACATCAAGGCTTGGGATGGGTGCATTAGTTTCATTAAAATTTGCTTCAATATTTTTAGCTTTTATTGAAGCTTGGTACAAGTCTACCAAATGCCTTGCAGTACGGCATGTACGTCCCCAATGCCCTGTCATGCCACATCTGTAGCACTTATCCTTTATTTTTGTGGAATTTGGATAATCGTGCCCTTTCTTCTTTTCATTTTGTTTGAAGTTATTGTGCCTTGGGGGAAAATTATTTCTACCACGTCCACGACCTCGTCCACGAAAATTTCCGCGGCCTCGTCCGCGACCATTATTATTTCCTCTCCCACCCCTGTTTATTGCATTTGCTTCAGGTGGGTTGAAGTTTTCGGTTGCATTTGCTTCATTAAATGCCATAGACCCAGTTGGTCTAAGGTTATGATTTTTCAGCAGAAGATCATTATTCTGCTCTGCAACCAATAGCACAGACATTAGATCTGAAAATTTCTGAAATCCTCTTTCACGGTATTGCTCTTGTAGCAATATATTAGTTGCATGGAACGTGGTAAGAGTTTTATCTATCATTTGTTCCTCAATAATGGTTTGATCACAGTATCTCAGTATAGATACTATTCTATGTAAGTTAGAATTGTAATCACTGATGGACTTAAAATCTTGGAACCTAAGATTTGTCCATTCAAATTGAGCTTTTGGGAGGAGCACCCTTTTGTGGTGTCCATACATCTCGTTTAATCTATCCCATAATTCTTTGGGATCATTTACCAGTAAGTACTCGGTTTTTAAGCTCTCATGCAAATGATGTCTAAGTAATACCAAAGCTTTTGCCTTGTCTTGTTCACTGATGGTTTTGACAATAATGGTTCCATCTGCATTTTTTTCAGGGTCTTTTATAGCATGCTCCAATCCTTGAGCTTTTAAGTTTATTTGTGCATCTACTTTCCACTCGAGAAATTTTTGACCAGACAGGTCAAGAATGTTGAATTGTCTTTTCATCAGATCTCCCATATTAGCTATATTCAAATTTTAATATTTGTTAGTAAACAAAAAATTGGTTTTTGTAATTATATAAATTATACATAATAAACTACATTATCTTCATCTCTCCCCCTTAGTTTATTAGGGAGGATCGTGGGGAAAACAACATTATTAAACCAAATTAAACAAATAATTTTATTAAGCATAAAATGAAATAAGATAAGAAAATGATGATAGGTAGGTAACAATAATAAAACTAAGATAATGACTTTAAACATACAACAAAATACACTAGGATAATGACATTAAACATACAATAAAATACAAAAAAAAACTTACTTGTTAATAATCATAAAAAACATAATAGCTACAAAAAGTATAAATAATGCCGCAATTAGAAGTAAATAAACTTCTAATGCTCTTAAATCTTCTTTAATTGAGGATGATGATTGGTGGTTGTCGGTGGAGGTCATGGTGGTTGATTATTAATGGATGAAGAAGAGAGGAGAGAAAGAAAATGAATGGTGTAAGGTAAAAGTTATGATAGGATAAGAAAGGTATGGTAGAAATAAATAGGAGTAATCTCCAAAAAAAAATTGTAGTTTTTTTTTTAATTTTTTTTAAAATTTATCTATTTAAGATACAGTATCATGGTAAATTATTGTATCAAGCTAATGTGAGAAAAAAAATTGAATACTTTTATATTTTATAGGATCAAGATATATCACACTGGGATGTAAGCCGTAGTGGTCCGAAAACTCTTGATCAGTATAAGAGGTCAAGGGTTCAAAAACAAAAATTTGATGTATCATAAAAGATACATCATTTATATATATATATACATATTTTATCTTTTTATTTATTTTTATTTATTTATTTTTAGTAGAAACAAGAGGTAAAGGAGCAAAACATAGTTATATTACCAATTTATGAAAGAAACTATTATATGATAGGACTATAGATACTAGTTAGTCATAAGTATGGACAATGCAAACAAAATAATATGTAGACATATAAGTATGGTGGTGGAAGAAATAAGTCAAAATGTCATATGACAATTGTAGGAAGAGTTTATGTAAAATGCAATAAGTGCATAATAAGATAAAAATATAAATAGTGATGCATAGTACAATAATGTAATATTTGATGTAAATAATGCATGAGTAAATAAATACAACAAATTAGAATAATAAGTGAAGAGTGTACTCCCTTGTATTGTACCATATGCATGGCTACTTTGTATGAAATTTTGTCCATAAATCATCAAAATAATTGTCCAAAGTCAAGTCATATATAATATTTGATCATTTAAATATGATGGTCATTCTCCTTTTTAAGTCTAACCTAGTATTATGGTACCGAATTAGTTTAATAAAGCTAGTATATATATAATTTTACTATCATTAGGTGAGTAAAATTCTTAGGATTATACAATGACAGTTTTTAGCATATTTGGCATTAAATTTTAGTGAAAGTATCATTCTGAGTTTCTGATATAGAAGATCTGAATTTTCGGCAACTATAGAGCATACTTCTCAAAATGATCCCTTGAAAAGAGTAATGAAGTAAAAAAAATAGAGTGAATTTTAGATCATTACCTTTTAGGGAATTCGTGCTGATAACGTGTTAAAAGTAGTAGTAGTTGATTAGTAATAAGAAGATGAATGGGGAGGAAATAGAAGAGAGGTAAATTGATATTGTAGTAGAAGAGGTGCCTCTTAAGCCTTTACATAAGGGGCCTATTTATAGGCAAAGGTAAGAGTGGTAAATACAATATTTTACAATATATGTGTACTTGTGGGGTATTAATTATCCACCTCAAGTGGTAATTTCTCAACAATAAATCTATGGACACATTTTTAAAGTGATGAAATTCAGTATATTCTCTTTCTTTTTTAACCTTTTAAGAATAAATGAATGTTACAACAATAATTGGGAGCACTATAGTTGTCATTCTTGTTAAAGAGTTTTCTATTCCCTAATTAAGCTACCTTCTATATATAGCAATTGAAGTCAGATTTTACCAACAATTAGGATCTCTTCTTCATATAACAATGCTGCATATAAGAATGAGATGAGATAGAAAGGTAATTTTTCTTAATTTCATTTCTACTACTACCAAAAACTACTATAACCTCAACATTTAATTGATCAATTATATTGGTAGCGCCTTAGAAAATCTATAATTATTGAACCCCATATTTTGCACTAGTGAGTGTCTCATATCGGAAGATGAGAAGAAACTAAACAAAGCTATAAGTCTAGGAGTTATCTTTCCTATTACCAATTGGTTTTAGGATGGAATCTCCTATGACTTGTAAGTAACTTAACTCTCCTTACTCGCTAATGGGGGGGGGGGTTGAGTGTCCCACATCGGAAAATGAGGAGAGACTAAACTAACTTATAAGTCTAGGAGTTACTCCTCCTATTACCAATTGGTTTTACGAAATTATTGTACTCTCTAAAAATACTATTTTTGGTGTTTGTGAGTTAGAGGTTTGGAAGAGAGTTTTAGGATGAAAAAACTCTTTTTCAAAAAACTCATATGAGAAGCCTTTTGGAAGAGCTTATAGTTTTTTGGTTCTTTTTACTTTGAAAATCTAACAGCTATTTACCAAACAATTTTACACAAACAGCTAATACAATCAGTTAGTCAAATCAACTATCACAATTAGCTAGTCAAAACAGCTAACTCAATCAGCTAACCTCTAACAGCTATCAGCTAACTCCCAAACAGGGCCATGTAGAAACCAGGTAATTAACTAATATTTCATCTGATCCATATTAATCGCAATGTATGTTATCATTTTCATGCTTACCAAAAGAATTATTTATATCCGTAATATCTTTAGCTACATTTTCCCAAAAATTATAAAAATTAGATCATAATAAAGTATACATTGAGACAATTTCAAGAAATCTCACATGACTATATTTTTTTATATGCATAAAGTACAAAAATTAATTATATAAGTGTTTGTGAATAGTGCTAGATTTCTTACAATTATATGGGAGTAGAGGAAGTGTCAGTATTTTTCCCTTTGAAAAACTTTTAGCTAGAAATTATAAGTTAGTACTTAAATTTATTGTTTTTTATATAATTTATTGAGTTCGTTATGTTGCAAATCATGGTCTGATGGTCTGACAGAAGAACAAAGATATTTCAATACCTAATCAACCGTTTTTTTGAAAGTATCTAATCAACTTTTTTTTAGTTTGATAATGTATAGGACATTAGACTAGTAGAATCGAACCCGTGACTTCATGACTGGAATTTTGATGTCTTGACCAAAAGACCAAGTACTTAATCACCTTATGTAAGTGTTAGACTATAATTTTTTTAAATTTTTTTTTTGGTAATGACTATAATTTTTTTTTTTTTTTTGAGAGAAAGTAATGACTATAAATTGTTTTGGGCTTTAATAAAATTAAAGAAAAGAAATTGAATTGGACGTTAGCTTTTGAGCTAGGAAAAGTGGAAAGTTGGGCTTTTATCAGTACATTACTTAGACAGTTAGTCTGAGGAAATCAAGAATCAAGATTGTAATAAACTCTGTAACTTCTTTGGACAATTGGACCAAGCATACCATATTATTACCATCAATCAATCCATCATTCATTTTATCCATTAACAAATTAACCGCTACAGTACACTACTCTTCAACACTTCAAAAATTACCAAACTACTCTCACCAGCGACCGGTAACCCACATTCCGACAATGTCGGCCGGAGATCATGCCGTCGCTGCTGTCACCGCGCAAATGGCTTTAGTTGCCGACGGTGCAGTGCTCGGCTTAGCCCTAGCTTACGTGGCTTTCCGAAGCCTCACAAAATTCGCTGCCACGTCATCGGCTCTCCGAAAAATCCGCGATGCACCTTCTGTTCACGTGTCTGATTTGCGATCGTTGATTTCAGAGGAAACCGACGGTGGAGATGGAGATGCAGGCAAGAGGATTTCGAAGGTTCTAGTAGTTGTACGGGGTTCGGTTGAGTCAAAATCGGTTATTAATAGTAGTTGGCAGGGTTTGTTTTCAGATGTTATTGTTTCGAAACATTCTGGTGATCGTGGTGTTGTTATTCAGCGCTCTCAAAAGGTACCTGTCCTTGTTTGATTAATCTTCTATTTCTATGAATATGTTTAGTAATTTGATATTGATTTCTTGTCTTGTGTTTAAAGATTGGAGATGATTGTTTTTTGGGATGGAAATATTGATTTCTTGGTACCGTACATACGAAGGGGTTTTAGAATGAGAATGATGGAATAAGACCATTACTAGCGCCATTTGTTAAAGATTGAATGAGTTTGTAGGATAAGTCAGTATGTAAAATTTTTAAGATAGGAAGTAGTAACAGTGAAGTATAAGTTAGGGATCATGTTATCATATGGCTAATCAATTTTTTTTTTTTTTTTTTTTTGGTATTAAAGATTTGAATTAAACATGGATTAGGAATGAAGACCTGTTTATAAATGGAGGAGTAAGTGATTAGGCAGTCATGTCAGAGGATGAACATTGAAAATTTAAAATGCTATGTAGCTTGGGTACTTCATATTGGGGATTATTCTGATTCTTCAGGTTATAATTGACCGTATCCATTAAAATCATTTTTTAGATTTGCCATTTTTAGTCTCCGTATCTATAGGTAAAATGGATAGAGCAGAGGAATAGGGAAAGATTGGTCATAGAGCGTCATAAAGTGACTTGTTTAAGAAGGGTGAGGGAAACTTGGGACAGGGTGGGAGAGAGGGGGATGGTAGAGAGGTTCTACCCTATTTGGTGTGGATCATTTTGTCTGAGGTCAATGGCTTTAGTTCATTAGGTGTGGAATGGACATGCTATGTGAATTCTTCTCACCGTTTTTGTGAAGAATAGAAACATGAGATTGTGAAGAAAAAAAAAAGAAGAATGGAAGGCTATGGAAAGAAGAATGGACATGAGATTGTGAAAAAACAAATCATGCTATTGTGAAGTTAGACTAAGGACATGAGATTCTTAGGTTCTCTTACAATATGTTTGTGTAGAATAGAAACAAAAAAGAAGAATGGAAGGTTATGGAAAGAGGAGAAGAGAGAGGGATCTCGTCTTTTTATTATTATTATTTCGATATCCAAACAAGTAAAGGTGTGCTATTAGTCATAATGTAGTAGTATTTTCTCTGGGGGTGGGGGATGGTGTTCAGAAATGAGTATTTTTAACAAAAACACTTGCTGTTTTTGATTATATGTGACCAGGAGAACCATATATCTCCAGTTCTCTAACCACTTACTTCAGTAGGTCTGCAATCTGGTTCTAATGGATTTAATGAAATGAAGAAATAGAAGTGGAGTGACTTTAGGTGTATTGTAGTACTTTGTTCGTTTCACTCACTTTCAAGTTCAAAATGGTTTTTCAATAGGTGAATGCAATGGTGTAGCTGAGCACATGGTATATAATTGCTTGTTCATACAATTGTTTTACCTGCTTATCAGTAATTATTGCTGCTAAATTGTCTTTTGTATACCAAATTGGATAACAATAGGGGAATATTATGTTGCTAAATAGTTGAAGCTTGATACATGGTTTTCTCTCCTCAGTTTGGGTTTGCATAATGTGTAAGCTGTATTTTTTTTTTTGGCGGAAAAAGGATGCGCTAAAGAAGTTAAATCTTTAGGAACTTTTAGATTTTCTTTTGGTTTAGTTTCTTGCGATGTTGCATGTTAAATTTTAATGATTCATGATCTATGTTACTTGGACTCGTATACCCATGTCCAACATGGGTACGTGTCCAAGTGTCCGACTCGGCTAATTTGTGAAAAATTACCAAGATTTTAGCCCAAAATGAAGTGTCCAAGTGTCGTACCTATGTCCGAGTGTCAAGGATCCGACACGGGTACTTGAGGTAAAATGAAGAGTCCATGTTACAAAGTTCATGATCCTATTAGTGTATGATACACACTTGTTTCCTCTTTATATGCCTTTTTGCTTTATGTATTATTTGAAATTATTTTGGACCTAATTTGGTGCATCTCATATACATGTAGGTATAAATTGAAAGCATATTATGAGATTTTCCTTGATTCTGATTTTGTGCAAAGAGTAGATTTAGGCTCCGTTTGTTTTGAAGGAAAACAATTTTCATGGAAAATCATTTTCTAAGGAAAACAATTTTCAATGGAAAACATGGAAGTAAGAAATTTTTTCCTTTGTTTGTTTGATTAGAGGAAAACCTATGAAGGAAAGAAAAAATGAAATAGAAATGAAGGAAGGATGAGAGAAGTGGATAAGGGAGAAGTAAATAGTGAGAAGGAAAATGTGGCATTCCTTTCCCTACAAAAGGAAAATAGTTTTCCTTTTCCAAAGTTACATTTCCCATCTTAAAGAAAATTGTTTTCCACCCCTTTCCAAAACAAACAAAGGAAAATGGAAAGAGGGAGGAAAATCATTTTCCGGAAAAACGTTTTCCATCAAAACAAACGGAGCCTTAGTTTATTGAAAAGTAAATGTGCAGGTATCCTTGCTTGTACTCTTCTCCCTGCATTAAAGCACGATAGGAGTGACTTAAAGAGTGCTGTGGAAAAGTGGTTTCTTGATGCTGCTGCTTTTGTATTTGGAATTGATAACTTTTGTGTTTGATGATGTAGCTAGATCTATTTATGATACTGAAATTAATTTTACCTATTTAAGTTTATGTATACTGACAAGCTTGCTTACATTTATACTGTCTTTATCTGGATAATTGCTTCTTTATATGCATCCTTTTGACTTGTAACTAACATGTTTAACTATATGCTGTGAAGTGTATATACAATGAATGGCGAGGTTTCTTTGGATGGTATTCTGATATACGTTCAGTCTTGGCCAGAGCCTGGAGAGAACAAGGTTCTACTTCCATGAGATCGGTATTTTTCGATTCATCATTTTCACCTGTGATTTCTTAATGGTGCATCCTCTTTCTCTGCTTTATCTTCAGCGGACTTAAATATTATTAGCCAGCTTGAATACGTTAAAGAAAAATAACCTGCTTGTTGATTAATGTCACATATAGTATTTGTATTTTATCATATCGAATATTTAATTGGTGCTTGTATGTTGCATTGCTGCAAGTTTAGTTCATCTTCTAGCATACTTATCTTGGTTACGATTTAAAATGTGGTAGAGTCACAAGACTCACAACTGACAAGCTTGCTTACATGTAGACGTGGATAAAAAAGATAGGAGGAGAATTGTTACTGATATCAATTTTACAAACATGAAAAAATATTTACTCGCCATGTACAATTAGACCTGTTAAATGGAAAGGGTCAGGTTAGACAAATAGTTTTGGTTTTGAGCCGAAATGGGTTAGGTGTTTATGAATTCGGATTGGTATTGGTGATTTTGGTGGCTGTTGAATGTTGGGGTTCATTGGTGGTGTGATTGACGGTGGTGGACTGTGTGATTGACTGTGGAGACTGGAGAGAGAAAGAAGGAAAGATGGGATTAGTGGTGGTGGATTGGGATTTGTGGTGGCGCTGGGTTCTGGTTAAGTGTGGTGGGATGAGATTAATTAATTGATGGAAAAAGCTACTCCGTAATTATTAGTGAAGTTAAAATATAATGAGTTTGAGGCATACAAATTAAACTTGTTTTATCATTTTTAGTAAGGTTACATATGTCATTTAACCCTAATAACTTACCATAAAAAGAAAAAATGAAATGTGTAACTTGTAATATGAAACACTCCAGAAGAGAAAGTTTAACATGCATTTGAAGAGGATGGTGGGAATAATTATTTGTTTATTTCTAACACAACCCAAACATTGGAATGAATTTTCCACCCCAAATTCCATTCCCTATCCCTCTTTTTGATCTCCAAATTCCCATTCTCATATACCAAATGCCCTATGATAGTCAAAGTGTAATAAGTTTTTGGTCTCATTGGGGCATGATTACTTCCAGGTTTCCGAGTTCCAGGTAGATTGTGGCATGATTACTTCTAGGCTTCTAGGTACATTAGGCATTTTAAGAATATGAAACAGAGCTCTTATTTGTAAGAATGTGCGGTGAAGCTCTAAATAGGAAATCGTAACATTATCAGAAAGAAAACAGATAATTATAGGACATAGAGTGGTCATAGACACATAACTGGATATCTCAGAACAGTGGCTAAAATTTTTCTGTTGTGTTTGCCCTTTTCCCCATCCTCCCAATTAAAAAATACAGTAGTTTGAACTAAAAGAGAACAACGATGAGGGACCGAGGGAGGCAATGCAAAAGTGATATCATTTAAAACTATGTAGGCAACTCCAGTACATCATCAATCAGAGGCGGATGCACGGAGTAACCATCTGATGCACGTGCGATAGGTCATTTCCTAAAAAAATTTAAGTTTAACTTAAAAAAAAAATACAGTTTAAGGCAACTTTCCAATTAAACCGTTATCATATCAAAGGAACCCAAACCCAATTCTTCTCAAATCTCAATCCTCTGACCTTGTACTTGAGTTCTGTCTCATATAATTAAAGAATAGCGGAATCCCTAATACCTAGTTAGTAGTTACCTACGGCGGCGAATTCAGCGATTGGCAGCTTAGGTGGGGCGGCGACATCTCGGATCTGCAACTTCATTTAATCATTCAAGGCTTTTTCGATCTAAATGTGAATTTGATTGTTTGTTTTTTCTTCTTTTATGGAATTATCATTCAAGGTATTAATGTTTTGGGATTTGGGGAATTAATGATGTTATGAAGATTGGGGATGGGAATTGAGAATTATGCTTTAAAGTTGGTTTGGACTTTGGAATTACTCTGCCTCTACAATTTGCTAAGTTGTTGTTTGCTTTTGTACTTTTGTTGGTATGTGAAATAGGGATTTGGGAATTATTTGATTAATCTAGACTTAGTGAAGTGTAACTTAATAATCTAGACATGCAGTATTATATTATAGCTTATGGATTATTTTTTTACTTTATACAAACTTTGAAAGTGACAACGCAATGGTACCGTGGTAGTACTATAGGATTTGTTTAATTTTTTTTCCTAATATTTATTTTATGTTAATTATTTGATTAATTCACTTTGAACTTTGATTCTTTGAAGACTTTTGAATTCTTGATGAATTAGTTTATTAATATACGTTTTTGCCTTTTAAAAGTTGGTGCTACACCTGCTTAAATTTTCTGGATCCGCCCCTGTCATCAATAATATAAAGACTTGAGGGTTGAGGCATATGGAAATGGTTTTATGTTAACCTGAAATCTATGCAATGATCTGAGATTTGATATTCTTACTTTCCAATTTTTTTATAAAGATTTAAGTACTTGTATTATAGAAATTGACTGTTCCTTGGAAGTTTATCCTAGCAAGTAGCAACTATGTTGAAATGCTATTTTCAATGCTCCTTTTCAGGTTCCTTTTGTTCTTGTTGATGATCTTCAACAACCACAAGTTAATTATGTAGTTGTTGATTTGGATGGTTCAAACCAACCACTGCCTTTGACAACCGTCTACCAGAATCTGCAACCAATTCAAGCTTCCCCCTATACTTTTCTTCAGGCACTTACTGGACATGAATACCCTGTGAGCTTCTGATTTAGTTGCATTCTTTATCATACTCTATTTTGTTTTCCTTTCTCAAATCTACTGCTCTATTTGCCTCTATGTTAATAGAGAGACATTTCCTCTTTCTGATGAAAGATTAATTGGCTTGAAGGTTGGCTTGCTTGATGTGGAGAAAATCCTCCCACTTGGGAAGGAGGTCACAGCCGTTGGTATATGTTCTTCAAAGAATGGGGTTCTTGAGATCAAGTCATGTCGAGACCTTCCTTACTTTCTGTAAGGCCATCAGTTTACTGCTGCATATTGTTTCATTTCAATAACTTCCGTATGCATGGACCTACTCCTTGTGACCCAAATTCTTCACACTTAATTTAGATGATTTCTAATTTTTTTTTGCGCTTTATTTTTTTATCTGGTTCTTCTTTCTCTCACAACCCTTTCCATTTTTGTTTCCTCTACTCGCTTTTATTTGTTTATTACATTCCAATCCCAAATGTTAATGAGAATCTAATTTTATATTTTGCAGCCAGTATGGGTTTTTTTTTTAAAAAAAAAAAATGGTTTCAGTAACTACCCTGGAAATATTTTGAAAATGGTTTCAGTTTGTAATTTCTTAGGTGGTTCCAGGATTGTTATGTGAAACCCTGTCACCAGATGATATTTATACCTAGTTTATTCTACTATCTTGTTAACATTAGGATTCTTTCATAATTTTTTAGATTTAATATTTCCTTGATTATTATCCGTTACCTGTATTCTGCAGGTCTGAGTTAACCAAGGATCAGATGGTAATTGAACTTTCTTCCAAGATGAAGATCTTATTTTGGAGTGGTGTTATTGTTGGTTCTGTGTCAATTGGCATACTCGGTTATGCAATTTTGAGGTATTATTACTCAACTGTATTATCTTAGGCTTTTAGTATAAATTATTGCCGCTTGTGATCTCCAGGTTAGATTGAGCCCGGAACTGAATTAACAAGATTATATATTATATTATATTATATTATATTATATTATATTATATTATATATATATATATATATATATATAACTGAAACTTAATGTGCCTGACCAAATGAACAATAGCATATAATTGACCTCCACTTCAGCATGATTAATGTTGTGGCTTTTGCCTTTTGTTGCATTACCAATGAAGAGTGGCTTCTGATTCAATGTTCAATGCTATCAATCAAATTAGGCAACTTAATAATATAAATCAAAAGTCATGGGTTTAATTTTAGCATATGTGAAACATACTAGACTTGCTGCGCAGAAAGTAGTGTTTCCATCTCTCTTTTCTTGCTGTGTGCTTAATTTTCTTTTCCTTCACACACAATTTGTTGATAGTATAGCTATAATGAAGCCAGAATTGCTGCTGATAAATGGTACATGTTTCCCTTAGTAAAGGTAGTCCATCCTGGTCAAATTCTTTTAGGAATTAAGAGTAGGAAGAAGGGAACCTTTGACGAGCCTTCCATATTTTTTCAACTAACAGGCTGCGTAGGAAGAAGTGACCAATCTTGGAATAGGCAAAATCAGGGGCATTCAAGGATAATAATTCACTGGAAACTGTTTTTATCTATGGATATTACTTCTCTACCCCCAAAATTGGATCTTGTGTACTCCTTCCATTCGGGGAAATGATAAAGGCAGTCTAAAAACAAGAATTTGATATGAGCACTCCTTGTGTGAGAGCGCATATTTCTGTGTTCCTTTATTAAAGAGAAGTATCAATATCATTATTGGGGTGCCAATATCACACCCCCTTCCATTCCACAATGTTTTTTGCATTTTACTACGGTTGATACTATTCACAAGGGGATTGATATTGGCACACCAAAAATTGATATGGGCACGCTCTTTTTGAGAGGAGAACATAAAGATGCGCTCTCGCAATAAGGTGTGCCCATATTAATTTTGGGTGTGCCTGAATCTTCTAAATACAAATCAATACACAAGAATAAATATGTGGGGTCTTGTTTAATTCATCTTTAATGAGTACATTATTAATATTCAATAGTAATTTATTTTTTTTGACTAATATACAATTACAGAGATAGTAGTGATATGAAAATGCGTTGGCAAACGTAAAAAGTTCAAATGTACAAACAATGTAGAATGGAGGTAGTACAAAATTTCAATAATTTGCTTCTTGTTTTTGTCAGGAACTGGAATAAGTGGAAGCAATGGCGGGAGCAAAGGAGGGCTGACCTTGCTGGACTTTCTGGTGAAGATAACAATGAGTTTGAAGAGTCGGAAGAGGAAGAAGTGGGAGGTGTTCCCGGTGGAGAGTTGTGTGTAATTTGCCTGATTAGACAACGCCGATCTGCATTTCTGCCGTGTGGGCACATGGTTTGTTGCCAACGATGTGCGTTTTCTGTGCAGCGAGAATTATTGCCTAAATGTCCTGTTTGCCGCCAGCCTATCCAGGGTGCAATGAGGATATTTGGTGCTTGAGCCTTCGGTCTATACTTTTATGCGCTCCCAAGGTTTGTTCATAAATGATAAACATGGACATATGGTGTTCTAACATGTACATAGAATCAAAAACTTTATCTCTGACTCAAATTAACCTAGTGTAGTGACCATTGTTCTTGTTTTCATTTTTATTTGCTTAGCTTTTTTTGGTAGTTAGAACTAGAAATTTCGAGCACATTGCTCCATTTCTTGTATTCAAGGCTTCTTTTACTGCCAAATGCTTCAGCTGTTGTATGTCTTTACAGAAAATTATACAATATCCAATCTGGTTTGTACCCGACTTATATAGGCCTTGTTTTGGATTATATGATCACCTTGTTATTACCTTGGATAATTTTTATTGTTTTTGTGAACTCGTAGATCTTATTGCTTCGGATGAAGTTGTTGAATTTACGATTTGATTAGTTGTAGGGACTTGCATTGACCCGTTAGTTTGGAAAATGGCTGCAACTTGCAACGCCTGCAAGTGTTGCTTGACTATTTTCTATGAAAAAACCTTTTTCTTGCAAAAAAAATAAATAAATAAAAATAGCATCAATCAACAAGTGCTTTAGTTTTCCACACTTCCCAATTTATTTAAGGAAAGGTTCTATATTCCTATTAAAAAAAAAAATGGAAAGGTTCTATACAAGTATACATACATGGTAGCATATAACTAGGGAGTTGTTAAACGTCGCCCACAAATTGCTTAAAATCGCCCACGATAAAAAGTAAAAAGACAAAATTGCCCTTGATTTAAAATTACACCGCAACAACTTAGATTAAATATACAACAACGTCGGACGCCACGCCATGACCTCGACCACCACCACCACCACCACCAGCACCACCATGGCGGTGGTGGTTAATTTTTTTTTTTAATAAGGGGAGGGGCGTCCAGATCAGACGCCCCGACCATGGTAGGGGCGTCCAGATCAGACGCCCCAACCATGGTAGGGGCGTCTGATCTGGACGCCCCTACCATGGTCGGGGCGTCTGATCTGGACGCCCCTCCCCTTATTAAAAAAAAAAATTAACCACCACCGCCATGGTGGTGCTGGTGGTGGTGGTCGAGGTCATGGCGTGGCGTCCGACGTCGTTGTATATTGTTGGCTCAATCATGGTTGGGGCGTCTGATCTGGACGCCTCCTTATTAAAAAAAATTTAACCACCACCATGGTGGTGGTGGCGGCAGTGGTGGTCAAGGTCATGGCTTGGTGTCCGACGTCGTTGTATATTTAAGCTAAGTTGTTGTGGTGTAATTTTAAATCAAGGGCAATTTTGTCTTTTTACTTTAGCTGTGGGCGATTTTAAGTAATTTGTGGGCGACGTTTAGCAATCCACTATAACTAATCTTCACGCAAAATTTATTTAAAAAAATTCATATGGTTTTCCTTTATTATAGGTAGAGCCCGTAGAAGTGATAAAAGTGACCCAATCTGAAACACGAAATCTATCTGAATTTACATGATATTATGACCCGAACTTGAATCGGCTTGACCCGAATTATCCGACTATTTAAGTGTTATAATCTTGATTCTTACGACCTTTAATCTATTTGGCAAAAATTCGTATTCAACCTGGCCCAAACCCGATCCGAAACCAAAAGCCCTTAAATCCGAATTTACCTAAACCGAATCAATTGACCAATACACGACTTGAACCATCCAATTGTCACCTCTAATTATAGGTATATTTTTATTTTATTCTTATTCTTCTTACAATTTGTGTTGCTGGGTTTTAGTGGATATCAACCCACAAATAGGCGAAATAGCCTAGTACAAATCAGCCCTCAATCGAAAGTGCAAGCACATTTTTTTTTTATTAAGAATGATAGTGGCACTAGGTTTTGAACCGAGGACTACCTCACTCAATATAGTCTATAAACGGACTTGAGGTTGAACCCTACATGATTTCACATTCTCACATCTGACATTAAAAAGGCTTTCGCCCTAGCATATAAACATTAACCTCAATGATTTGTTTGGTACTCGATTCTATGAAGATAATCGGAATGAATGTGTACACTAATTTTAAAGGAAAATCAATTTTTATCCTCATAATAGTACTAGTTTATCCCTAAATGACTTAATTTTCTTCAAAAAAAAATTCATTTCCATATAATTTATGGATATTTTCGATGGTAATAAATGATAATAAAAAAATAAGAAAATACAAATTTGACAGCTGAGCAATTAGCCAGCGGGCTGTTGGGCTGCAAGCGTACAAATAAATGGACAAATGCCCACTTGCCAATAAAGTAAACGAGTACTTGCTAGTTTGCTATGTAAAACAACAAGGCCCTGTTTGACAAACAGCTGTTAGAGTTTGCTGTTAGAGTTTATAGTTTGATGTTAGAGTTTTTACTTTTTTGTTTAGAGTATTTGACTGCTGATTTGACTGTTGTTTTAATAATTGTGTTTGGTAACACTTAGCTGATTGCTAAAAGCTGTTTGTGTAAAATGACATTTATAGACATTTGTTTTTGTAATATATTTAATTATCTTTTTTGGAAATCATAAATCAATGTGGGTAATTTTGTCCAAAAACATTAACAATTGCAAAACTCTAATGAAAAAGTTCATGGGAGGAGCTTTTTCAAAATTAGAGTTTTGGAATCAAAACTCTAAATTGAAACTCTCCCCACCAAACAAGAGTTTAGAGTTTCAATTGGTCAAAAACTCTAAAACATAGTCAAAACTCTAACCTCTAAGCAAAAAGCTCTTTGCCAAACACCCCAAAGGCATGTGCATATTCTTTACTGGAATAATGCAAAAGGTAAAGGATCTAACATTTTATTTTATTTGATAACGTGGATGTTACTAAGCCTTGAAAGCTCTATTATAAGACTCGGTGTAATTTTGATCATGTTTGTGTTTTGACTATGATCATGTATGTGTGTTAGAGCTGGCAAAATCTGACCTAACCCGATAACCCAATCCAATAATAACGGGTTGGGTTAAGTTTTTCAACCCGTTTAGCTAAATGGGTTGACCCAACCCAACCCTTTTAGTTTAGTGGGTTGGGTCGGGTTGAAATTCTCGACCCGATTTCAACCCGCTTAACCCATTAAGAATATAAGTTGTAATAAAATTAGTTTCAAGTTAAATTGTCTTACTAATCTAATATATCACATGCATATTTTTATTTTTTATTATGTTATACATTCTTTACGAGTTATGTAGGTGGTTGTAAACTTGTAATGTCTTAAAATCGATTGTATTTATCTTAAACATTAGAACTTAAAAGGATGTTAGTTATTAATTAATACCGTGTGTGTAAATTATAAACAATATGACTTGTAGTATATAACAATATGAACAATATGACATGTAGTGGTATAACTTTATTTGATGCTAATTAAAAAAGTGATAACATTATTAAACGGGTTATTGGGTCAACCCGTTTATTTATAAGGTTGGGTTGGGTTGAAAATCTCAACCCGTTTAACTAAATGGGTTGGGTTTGGGATTTCAACCCGTTTATATTAATGGGTCAACCCGAACCCAACCCAGGTTGACCTATTTACAGCTCTAATGTGTGTTGTCTGTAATCGATCTTGTTTGTAGGTGTAAGGTAAGAGTTGAAAAGGCAATTTTGAAAACGGTTTTTTTGCAACTTTTTCACCCCTTTTCTAATTATTTTAAATCTCTCTATTGAATAAATTTGCTAGAAATTGAATAAACCACCATCCAATTCAATTTCTATTGAGTGTCGGTCAATGGAACAGAACTGATATTGTTAACTATGTTAAGAACGTAAGATCGTGTAACAGCATAAAAGGTTAGTAGCTCAACAGCCCAAGTCATTTTCAATTTGAAGATCGAATTCACTTTACAAATGCCAGAAGTGTTGTTGAGACTAAAGATAATGTGCTAGTCATTTACCGACATAATCATGGTGCAAAAAGCTACACTAATTAGTACTCCGTCCCATACAATGTTTTATTTTCCTGTTTAGTCCGTCATAAATTTAATATTAAATTTCTACTTTAAGTAATACGACTCATATGTAAAAAGACTTTCACACCCACAAAATCACATTAATAATCTCTCAGATTAACTTTGAAAAAGTACTCCCTCCGGAACATAAAACTTTCAACAATTGAATCTGCACGCATTTTGAGGAAGCGATTTAAGGGTGTAAATGAATGAATTAATCAATATAAAAATTAATATTAGTAACTTATAATCACATTCTTGCTTGTATTAAAATCATTTTGGCTAATTCCTTCATTTACACCCTTAAATCGCTTCCTCAAAATGTGTGCAGAACCCATTGTTGAAAGTTTTATGTTACGGAGGAAGTACTTTATACCTCACTGCAAGAAAAAAAAACGTACTATCTTAAAAAAGAGAAATAAAACATTTACATTATTTTTTTTATGAGATAGAAGGACTAAAGAAGTATCATGTTAGGCTGATAGTGTTGGTGGATTGGCATGCCTATTCGAAATCCATCTTTAGGATATCTATTTCATTTTCACCGCATGCATATGAGAGGATGTTAATTATATACGTAATATTTTTATTAAAAAAAAAAAAAACTTACACGTGTACACTAGTATAATGTTTCCTCTACCAACACATACGTGCTAATTCAACATTGCACTACCTAGCATCACTGATATAGTGAGAATGAATCAATCAATTGAGATATGGTAGTAGGATTTTATCATAAATTCATTGGTAAACGGCCCAAAAACATAACAATCCCTTTTTCTGGGCCTTTTGTTTTATTAATAAATAATAAATAAATATAATAAACGGCAGAGAATCCCTTTCCAAAAAAAAAAAAATGAAGGCAGAGAATCGAATATAAAGAGTTGGGAAATGTTAGTGTTGTGGATAAGATGGGGATGATAAATTATTTTGCTCAATGAAGCGTAAGGAATGGGGCCAATCCAGTCTAAAGTCTAAGGGGATGACCAAAGAGAGGTGGTTTTAGGACACATAAGGAAAAAATGGTTCATTGTTTCCTCAAACTACTGATAGAATGGGCAAAGGGTTGGGATATTAAGATTTCTTATGCCATCTTCGGAAGATAAATCCCCATATTATCCCTAAAGTTATCTCTCTTATCTGGAGTATCTAGAAATCCCGAAACTTCCTTATTTTCCAAAATACTACTTTCTGTCCAACCTCGACTTTCTTTAGAGCCAAAAAATCCTATTTAGAATGGTTAAACCCTCCCTCCTATATCCATATCCCCACAACAACCTGTCCGCGTAAGCCTATGCCTAAATTTATTAAGGTCTCATAGTCTTCACCTCCACCAGGCTCAATTAAACTAAATTTTGATGATTCATCTAACCATAACTCTGCAGCCGCTAGAGTCATCATTCGCAATAGCTCTGGTGATGTCTTAGCGGCTCGTTCGTACAACCTTGGGAACAGCTCATCCTTAATTGCCGAAGCCTTAGCCCTGCGAAATGGCCTATTATTAGCTCTTAATTTAGGTTTTAAAGATTTTTTCATAGAAGGTGACAACTTACTTGTTATTCATATTTTGCAGGGAAAATTAGCGCGTCCATGGAAGGTCAAAATTCTAATGAAGGATATAAACCAACTCATTGACCAATTTGATTCATCCACATCTAGACACATCTACCACGAGGCGAATCGGGCAGCAGATTACCTCGCTTCCTTAGGTCATTGGGTTCCATCTCATCAGGATATTGATCCCTATGTAGATGCAAAATTTGCTTATTTTGTAATTGATAGATTAGGGTTTAGTCTTGTGAGAAGACAGCCCTAAATCTTGTATAATTTTCCATTTAAAAAAAAAAAGTAACCCGGACCTCGGATGCTGATATACGCACTCCACAAATTAATATCCGCATTTTATATCTTTAATATAAGCACGCGTTTATATTGTTTTTATGTGAAAAATGAGAAGTGCGGATATCAATTTGTGGAGTGCGTATATCAGTTCTCTCAAACCTCTGCTAGGAGATTGGAGGCCTTGTGTACTATATAACAAGGTTTGATATTTTGATCATAACACCTCTTGGTTTAAGGGCAAAATTTTTACTATTGATCCATGCTGTTTACATTGTTATATTATTGATTTATTGTAATTTGTAACAACAATAATTAAGTATGATTGTTAGGAGCCTCTACTTTTCGAGGCCTTGTTCTGTCTCACGCTTTAAGCTTGCCAAGCACGGGCCTTGCTTGTACAAATATGAAATATTATAAGCCTTTATCTCACTTTTTGTAGGTTATATACCTTTATATTTTCCACTAATTATAACAAGAGAAATAAAAATTGATCTAAATAAGAAAGTCGTGCGATATTAAAGTCTACGGTTGACTAAAAGATATCCAAAGGCTATGATTGGTTGACTAAACCATATCCAAAGGTTATGATTAGTTGAGTGTTGACTATGTTTTTTACTAATTTCTCAATTCAATTAATTAATACAAAAATAAGCTAAGTGTTATCTTATAAATTTATTTGCAATTTTAGTTGCTAGATTTCTTTAATTTCGTGATAAAAAATTTATTAAAATAAGGTAAAGAATATATACGGGTAAATCAGTATATACAAAGTAGAAAAGGGGAAGAAGACCTCTTTGTTGAAGGAAAATATATATTAAAAAAAACAATCTTCGCTTTGTTATAGTCTAAACACTAGTTATATGTGTTATTAAGTGAATGTATATTCCATGAAAATCTCTTTATTTTCTAAGGCGAACAAGATGTAGAGGAGTGAAAACCACATAATCCATGCAAAAGGGCATAATGGTCATTAATTACACAAATCATAACCAATTTAGCTAAAGACAAAGAGGCTAGTAGTGTATTGTAGATTTGTAGTGTAGTGTAGTGTAGTGTAGTGAGGAATTGAACAGTCTCTCCTTAATCTCCTATAGCCCTATTTAGCTATGTCAAGCTTGATATGGTAACTTTATTAAGAAATATTTTACTTCTATGATCAAAGTTTTGTCTAATGTAATGTGTTGATTCGTTGTATCCATATTTTGTAAAGTAGATTGATTCAACTCATTCAAGTTATGACTCATTTCATAGCATTATCATCGAGACCTTGAAAAAAAAATGGCTCCTTATCGATAAAAAAAAAAAAAAACAAATATTAAGGATGTGAACATAACTCTAATACGTGTAGAACTCCATCATTGATCGCCTACAAACAATTATGTATGTGTTATTCAAGGTACACGTGATGACCTCACATAATATATCTTATCTCAGTCTCTTAGGAAGCAAGCAGTGTGACGAGTGTGTGATATAGGTGTCGTTCATATCCTTGTAGTCTTTGGCACCTTTCTTATTGGACAATCGGGGGGTGACATGTAGCTAAAAAATGTGACAAAGGGTTAGTACTGTATTCCCTCCGTGACAAAAAAACTGTAACGATTCGATATAAAGTAAAGAATAAAAATGTCAAATCGTTGTAGTTAATATGTTACGGAGGAAGTAGTAAATGAGTAGGAGTAATAATAATAGTATAAGGGGGAAATTTTGAATGAGTGTGGATTAAAGGAATTCCATGTGTCGTAGCCCTGTTCTGTACTGTGTAATGTATATCTCCATTGGATCGAAAGGATAAGCAACTACCAAACAAAAGTGTACGAATCCAACCACACACTACACATCTATCTTTATCATCAATGGATATGGCACCCTTTTCCATGTCCTCCCTCCCCATTCCTCACCATGCCTTTAATTTTTTAAAATGCCACAATTTTTTTTGATCTGATTCACTTTGTTTGTTACGTTTTATTTTTAATGTTTTTTATTAGTTATATTTAAAATCTTTTATTTATATAAATTATTGTTAAAAAATTATTAATAACCTCGTTACCTATTTATTTTAATAAGTGTGTAAAATTCCAAACGTAACTACTAACACACTAGAAATGATGGAGTATAAAATAATAATAATGAGTTATGATTGTATATATACGCATTTGATAAATTTTCTAAAAGGGTAAAAATTTGATAATGTATATTAAAATCACACAACATTTTTCGTAATTAATAATTGTTTTTAGTTATTATTTTCACTTTAAAATTTTAATATATTGTGCTAGCCTGCTAGGTTGTAAAGAAACAGAAAAGGATACTAGTATGAAACGAGTACGCACTTTGCCTAGTAAAAACATATAAGAGATTGGTACTCCCTTCGTCCCCTATTTTTTTGCCACATTTTGACTTTTACCACTGTTCATCAGACAACTTTGACTCCCTCTAATTTTATACATATAAGAAAAATATAGTCAAATGAGATCTCGTTTGATTCGGCTCGATGTATACTTTTTTAATATGTAATCTTTACAATTTTTTACTATATATATCTAAAGATATTTTTATTTAAAGTTGTGTGTTGAGAGATGTGAAAAAGTAAATATTGCAAATAAAAGGGGGACAGAGGGAGTATAACATAATAAATATTACATAATTTATCACAAAAGGAAGATATTTGTAATTACATGTTAGAATGGTATACCAACCTAACCTTAGCTTATTAAACTAAGAAATACCAAGACTCCAAAATATTAATAAAGGGAATTACTCTTGCGTGTTCGGTATAGGATTCTCACTTTGTTTTTCTTTTTCTTTTTCTTTTTAGGCACAACAAGAACTTTCAATAATCTATAATTTTATATTTAAAACATTGAAGTTTTAAGTGTCACGTGTCATTCATTTGTTAATCCTTGTTTCAGTTCAACCATGTGTTATTTTTAAGTTTAATGACTTTTTTTTTTCTTTTTTTTTCTCAAGACAATTTAATCATTAGATCTGTAGAATTCTTTAATTATTTCTTAAGTAATCTCTTTTAACTTCTATACATTTTAATAAGCTTTATTTTTAAAAAATAATAAAATAATTTGATTCAAATTAATTATATTTTCTCTCAATTTTATTTTTTAAAAAAAATCAACACAAAAACTTTTTTTGCTAAGTGTCATCTTTTAAAGATAATTTTTTTAACCCTTTTCCTTACAATATTAATTATAGCCCTTTTGATTACCTCTTATCAATTATCATACCCCTCCGATTTTTTATATTTTGTGCATTAATCTTGAATTCAACTTGAGAATTCTCATGGTGATTATTGATTTAGTGGAAGCATTAAAAAATAAAAATAATAATAGAATTCTATATTATTTTCTAAAATTAATTTTTATTTTTGATATTTAAAAAAAAAAAATAACTGGTGCTTTACACGGCGCAAAAACTATGAAAACGAAATACCGTTAATATCGGCTATATGAGCCTATGATTAGGGTTAATATATGTATTATACGGAGTATATACAACTAGATTAGGGTTAATAGGGCTAGATTGATTAGTAAAATTCCAAATGAGTAATTTACATTATTATTTACATAGTCTATCACATTTGCCTATCTTTTGGAATGATAAATCTACAAGGGGCTTGTATTTTATCATTTCTAGAGAGCAAGTAAATTAAAGAAAAAAGAGTGATGAAGTAGTAATGTAATGTAATGTGACAATTATCCTCAATGCATTCAATGCCTCCATTAAATTCCTTGAAAACTCTCCCTATCAATGCTCTTTCCAGTCTTCTGATGAATTTCTGCATTTGTCCTGTGTACATACATACATTATACATTAGCTTAATTATAAGACTTGAATGCGCATTACATATACGGATTTACTTATTTTATTCCATCAACATTAATTTGTGTTACTCCCTCTGTCCACAAATAAGTGCTCTATTTTAACCAAAAAGTTCTCACAATATTGGTCAAAATGAAACACTTATTGGTGGACGGATGGAGTACTGTACTTTCCATTGTCTAGGTTGTATATATTAGATATATTTGTGTGAAATCTTGTCACATTTCTCATGACCTTTATTTTACATCATTTTTTTTATAAATATTCAACGATTAAGACCATTTTTATCCAATTTTTAAATCAAATACATGTATGTATAGTGAGTGATACATGATAATTAGGGCACCAAAATTCACATTATTTCTTTATTTTATTTCATTATTAAAGGTATTTTAGATAATAATCTAAATCGCAAGGCTACCTCAGGTAACAATTAAATATTTTACCTCTCATAAATAATACCAAATATTATCAATAATCCGGAGGGTGTACAAAATTCGAAGACGTTAACTAGGGCAAGTGTCTAACACTCCAACCTCATGTTTCTTAAAAAAAATATACGGAATATATGAAAGGATGGAATTTCAAGAAAAGACAAGAAGGGGAGGATAAGTGTTAATAGGAATATAAAATAATATAGTGAAAGGCATCTAGGTTTATTAGTTTTTTTTTGTTGGATAACGTGGGTGATACTAAATCTTGAATCATGTCTATTACAGGTTAATCGGTCTAATTTGACCGACGTACACGTCTACAAGGAGGAAAATAAGGAAAATTCACAAATACATGTAATGAGTTTTGAAGTTAAGACCGCATACTCACGTTTGCAAGACTTAACCACCAGGCTAAGACTCGGTTATACCACAAAGCATCTAGGTGTAGTGTAGATAGTTTAGGGTAAATATATTTTTGTACTTGTACTTTTTTTAAATATAGGATAATGTGTGGGATACTAGGCCTTGGAACCGGCCCTACTGCAGGTCACCAGGCCCAATTTTAGCCAACACACGCATATGTAGGGAGGATAATAAGGAATCCTCGCAAATGCGTGCGGTGAGAACAGGGCCGGCCCTGGGGCGGGGCGAGCGGGGCGTACGCCCAGGGCCCAATTTTTAGATACATACTTCCTTTAATATTTCAATAAATGAGGATTATGCACCGAAGGAAACCATGGCTCAACGGAAAAGGCTGCGTGGAGTGATGTGCGTGCAACGTCATGGGTTCAATTCCTATGACAAGTGACAACCATTTATTTTTTAATTTTTCATTTGCACTTTCATTCACATGCATGTGAATTTGCCATGTCCTACAATCTTATTAAGTACTAGTTTTTCTAATTTTTTTTCACATTAAATTCTTATTCATTAATACAAATTATTATTGATAATTTTAAATAACCTTTCCAAAAAAATTAAAAAAAATGGAAAAAATCATACCAATAATCTCAACTATTGGAGGTCTTACGATATCAATCCCAACTATCGATTTATTACAATATAATCCAAATTTTTGGGTTGTGCTATTATATTAATCCATTGACTTAGTTAATCTATTGTAACCAATCACCAATTCGAAAACTAATTGTTATCTTCCCCCTTCCCCTGTTTATTGTACTTACATAATTGACTATATCGATCTTCTTCCCTTTTTACAAAGAAACAGAGCTGGTCATTAGTTAATACGGAGTATGAACTAATATCATAAAACAACCCTCATAGTTCGGATTATACTGTAATAATCGACAGTTGAGATTAATATTGGAAGACCTCCAATAGTTTGGATTATTCGTATCATTTTTTCCTAATAATTTTACCAATAAAATTTCTTTATTGCATTCAATCAATATAATTAATCACAAATTTTTTTATTCCTAAAATTTTTTTTTTTTAGTTTTTACTTGGCTCAAAATTTGTTTAGCCACTTATAGCAAATGATTTACTTAAGTTGACCAGTTGTAAAAATATATACTTCGTACTACTTATATGTGTTTTTTTTCATAGCTTTTGTAAATTTTGATAAGCGGTATATATGTACATCTAATATATAATATTTCTTCTTTTCCAAATATTTTGTATGATTTCAATACGTTCTTAATTAAAGTATTATACTCCGTATGAATTATAATGTACATTATAATGTACGCAGTATAGTATTGATTATATTTAAATATTTTCTTTTAGAAAAAAGTAAGATATTTTTCAGCATTAGATAATGGTTTTATATTTATACACGTGTTTTTCTTGTTGTAAAAAAAAACAGAATTTATTTAAAATTATTAGTTTATAGGGCCCATAGTTATAAATTCGCCCCGGGCCCCTAAACTCTCAGGAACGGCCCTGGGTGAGAATCGAACCCTAGACATCGTACTTGGAATTCTGAAGCTCTAACCACTAGGCTATGACTTCATCCTCATTTTTGTACTTGTACTAGTAGGAGGTGAGTTCGTAAAAGTATACATACGGTCAAAACCCGAAAATGTCATCATAAATATGAAGACCAAACTGCAAAATTGAACTCAACCTCTCCTTTTTTTTACTGGTTTTTCTTTTCTTTTCTTTTCACTTCAGCCTGGCCAGGTTGTAGCAGCTAGCCTAATTAGCTAACAGTGTGCTCAGTACAAAGTTTATTCAACCTTTATTTATTTTTTTTAATTTTTAATACTGCACTGCACTGCACTGCACTGCATTCATTGATTCATTTCATTTCATTTCACCCCTCCAAACAAACAAACCAAAAACACTTGCTTTCTGCATCAAAGTATCAAACCCAGTGATTACATTATTAAGCAGTCTTTGTCCCACCATTTTTTTCCAAAGCTTTCTATTTTGATTCATTCAATTACGGTGAATTAAATTAAAAAAAAGAGAGAAGATGATGATAAGTGGAAGAAATAACAGGTCTGCTACTGCATATGTTTTCACAGCAAGTCAATGGGAAGAACTGGAACAACAACTTCTTACCTTCAAATACTTAATGTCAGGAATCCCTGTCCCACCTGAACTCATCTCCACTCTCATTACTACTTATCATCCTTTTGCTTCTTCTTCTTCTTCCTCCTCCTCTTCAAGGCTCTTCCCTAATCAGCATACTCACCCATGTAAGTACTTATAAATCTATTTTTTTAGGGGTTTTATTTATTTATTAGACTAAAAAAGTGCTAACATTTTTGGCTTCTTTTGTATTGAAAAAGTTACCCAATAGAGACTCTCACATACATACTTTGTGTGTGTGTGTGTGTGTTAATAGCTTCTATGTGTGGATATTTGATTAGTAAGTCTTAATTTACTTGATAATACAATCATTGAATTCAACCCATATTTTGTAAGCTATGTAGCATGAGTACTCTATTTGATTGTCATTTCGGTACCCAATTTGTTCCAATTTTAGTATGCTACCGATACTTTTGTTATTATTTTGACCGTATCGTTGTCATTTAATTTTTACATTTGTCTTTTTCTGTTCCCGTGCCCCGTACTCGTTTTTGTTTCTATCTCTGACTTAATACAACTTAGTTTATAAGAGCATCTACAATAGTGAGATACAATCTTTGTAGTTTTGATTGTCAAATCACAATTCTAAATTACATCATTTTTAAGCTACAATTTTTGTACCTTGAATTTAATGCAATAGTAAAAAAAAAAAATAGGGCCTAAACCTTTTTAGCTTTGGCGTGTGCAGGCTACAAGCTTACTTTCTCCACAATGATTGAGCTTGTAGCTTCTAATTTTTTAAATTTGCAAGTTAGACTTTGCACACAACGATTGTGGATCCTCAAAGTACTAGAAAAATGTTATAGTTTATGTGTTTGTAGATTGTTAGGGTGCGTTTTTTTCAACTTATTTGAACTGATCTGATTTAACATATTAAAGCTGACTCCCTCTGTAACTTGCATGTTAATCACAACGATTTAACATTTTTTTCTCTCCACTTTATGTTAAATCGTTGTATTACTTTGTTATAGATTAATAATTTAACCTGACATAACTTGTTCAAACCTGATAAGTTATGAGAGCTAATAAAAAAAAATAAAGAGAACATAGTATATGTCTAATGATAGATTGTGCTCCATTTTGTTGTTGAATTCCCTCATTAATGTGACATCTTAACAGTGCCTGTTAGCTAGTATGTAACACGGAGTATATTTTATCACATGCATCCATCAGTCCGTTTATCACATGCGATATACAAACATGCAGTTATGATTTAGGGACTTGTCTTATACTCTATATATGCTGAATTCTAATTTGTTCATATACCTAATTTGTTACATTGAAACAATTAAACTTGTAAGATTAGCATATTTAATTATGTAATTTTATAAATTACAACTACTACTAGATATTAAAATACTCCCACTTTGTATACATCAATTTATCTGCAACAATTAAGATTATACATGCGATATACAAACATGTCAAGACGAATTTAACGAGACTCTACTTGATTATGTTTTTGGTTGTGTGTAATCTTGGTCACATATCCATCCTCGATCACAACTATCTAATTAATACAATAATATATACATGGCTTCAAAATTTAAATTTGAAGTGAGCAAATAAAAAATGATTTAAATTGAAATTGAAATATGTATAGTATGTGTGGGATGGATGCAGTTGGATGGGGGTGTTATAAAATGGGATATGGAAGAAAAATAGACCCAGAACCAGGAAGATGCAGAAGAACAGATGGTAAGAAATGGAGGTGCACGAAAGAAGCATGTCCAGATTCAAAGTACTGTGAGAGACACATTCACAGAGGCAAAAACAAATCTAAGAAACAACCACCACTACCACTAGCAGTACCACCCAATTCTACTCCACTTGACACTACTACTACTAGTGTTATTCTCAAACCACCACCACCTCCTCCTCAAACTACCACCACCACCAATTATCCCCACTACTGTAAATCCCAAAAATTACACTCTACCTCTTTTTACCCTTTTTTATCTCCTAATCATAATCATAATCATAATCATAATCATGATCAACCCTCTTCCTATTCTCTTGATTTTACTGAGTCAACTCAGCATAACATTGCCCCTCACTGGCTTTCTGACCCTCTACCATATCATCACTACCCTAACAGAGATATCAGGTACTGTATATTTTTTATATTTTCAATATTATTACTCCCTCCGTAACATAAAACTTTCAACAATTGCTTGGTTTTGCACGTATTTTGATGAAGCGATTTAAAGGTGTAAACGAAGTAATTAATCAATATAATTCCAATATTAGCAACTTATAATCACATTCTTGCTTATATTAAAACCATTTTGACTAATTCCTTCGTTTACTCTTAAATCGCTTTCTCAAAATGCGTGCGTGCAAAATTAATTCTTGAAAGTAGTTCTTTACTTTATTGAGTAATATTATAAAAGCTGTCATTTCTTTCTTAATTATGTTAGCTTTATTGGCAAGACTACATTTTTTGAAGATTTACCACCATGAAAAATGGTCAATTTACACAAATAGATATATAGTGGAACCATTTTTTGTCACATTTGATATTTTTAAGAAATAGTAATACATATGGAGTATATTATTAAATGTTATTTTTTATAATTTTGTTAGAAAATATATTTCAAAATTATTCCTCTACTTTTATGCCGCCATGACATAAATATACACATAATTTTCACATAAAATTATAGCAAATGTGTTGTTGAATTGATATCTTTGCTAATAAAATCATTGGAAGAAATCTTTCCAAAAAAATCATCATTATAAGAAACTAGGCAAAAAAACAAACTAGCTAGGGATTATACAATTCAATAATTTAGGCTTCTTAGGGCTTGTTTATGTTTACTGAATACAGTTGAACTGAATTGAATTATCCTGAATTGAACTGAACTTAAATGTATACAATTGAACTGAATCCTGCCCCCGCCTAATAAGTTTTTTTTTTATTTTTAAAGAAATGCTTAGCAAAGGAAGACAGGTTGGTTCGAGAACCCCTTGGTCAAAGGAAAGAGGGGTCCTGATTCCGGGACGGAGCCGTATGACGCGAGAGTGAAGAAAATTGAGAGCTGAAATGAATTGAAATGAACTGAATACAAGTTGAAGTAAACAGGACCTTAAAATTAAGAGGAATAACAAAGTAGTGCCCACTACCACTTTGTATCCACGGAATATACTAACATCCCCTTCGGCCTTCACTAATATATATTTAGCCCAAAAAAAGCAGATTTCCTTTGTGGGGCTGATATATATTTATCCAATTGAAATATATATATATATATATATATATATATATATATATATATATATATAGTGTATATGCCTTTATGGTTAGGCTTCCTAAAAAATTTTGTAGGCTGAAATTCCACATTAAAAATTGCAGGTATACGAATGAGATGAAAGGAACATCAGTAGGTGAAAGGATATTGGGTCCAGTTGAGGATATTGGATACAATAACATCAACAAAGATGTCAATGAAGAACGATTTGGTTTTGATACTACTAGTAGTAAAGATGATGATGCAATTACTCAGAAGCAATTCTTCCATCACTTTTTAGGTGATTAAGATTAGGATATCAAGAGATTGATCATATATGATTCTGTGTAAGGTAATTAAGGCCGGGTGATTTTCAATTCTTGATTAATTTCCAATTATGTTTACTGTAAGACGGAAACCTTTAATCTCGTTTTACACAGTAGTGTAATTAAAGTACAGTTCATGTTTTGACTGTTGTGATAAAAATTGCTACAATGGCACGTTTTTGCAACAATGGCTACAAGCCTACAATGCAATCTTTTGCTATAATAACACTAGACCTACACTTTTTGCTGTAATAATTGTGAATTTCTGACTACATTTTATTCGTGTTTTTTTTTTTTTGGGTGTTTAGAGAGCAACAAAGCCAGGGTTGAGAATTGATCATGATTTTCCGAAATGAGAAGAGAAACTCTTACCACTTGAGTTATCTTTCACTCTCTATTAGCGAGTTACATTACATGTTTGTGGCTGCCTGTAGGCAGTGTTTTATGCCAAGTTTGTATGTTTTAGGACTAATACAAACATAAAGAAATTGTGTGACCTAGAACAACAAAGTGCCAATTTACTAGTGTTTATATAAACTAGGTGTTAGGCATTACAGAAGCCTCACATCAATGTGTCAAAGACTCAAACATAAGGCCCTGTTCTTTAGGATTGATCTGAACTGATACGATCTGATTAGGTGGGAATATTATTTTGTGAGAGTATAAAATTAAAACAAAGCTGAACTGATCTGATCTGATTACTGTAGTTTTTAAGTCCAAAAAAACAGGGCCTAAGTTAGGGTACGGTGTCCTAATCAAATTGTAGAAATTGCAAATTGGCTAAGAACTAGAAGACCTTATTAATTATCAGCAAAAAGTTGGGTCAAAGTGGGCTTTGGCCTTCCCAAAAAAAAAAAACCAAATTAGTACCGGATGTATTTGAGTTCGAAAAGGCTTTTGAGGCCCAAATAGAGCCCGAAAACTAACCTTTCATTTCTTCTTGGTGAAAATGATTTAGAACAGTGAAAAAACTGGAAATGCTCCCTACAAACTATAACATACGAACTACCAAGCATATTGAAAGAAATCAATAAATTTATTGCTTGTTACGACGATTCAAACCTTTAATCTCATAAAAAAACGTAGAGTTGGATCATTAGTTCACACCTCATTCATCTGAAAAGATATTGTATATGTATTTGATTGTTGGATCATGTATATTCAAATATCCAAATAATGGATGAGAATATGAATAATACTACTCACTGCTCCATATTAGTTGCAACGTTTCCCTTTTCACGCTTCCCAATGTATAATTTATATAGTAATATCTTTAATTCCGTTTTACCAAAAATTATAAAATTAGATTACAATAAAATACATATTGAGGCGATTCAAAGCGATCCAACATGACTATATTTATTTATATGTATACAACACAAATGCGAATTATAAGAGTGATTATAATTTATGAATAGTGCCCAGATTAACAACTTTGCAACTAATATGGAGTGGAGAAAGTATATTTTAGTTTACATGTCCTAGGAGATGCATATAAGAGGTTGTGTTTGGTTTACATGTCCATAGAAATTTCAAATTTCCACAGGAATTTAATTCATCCAAAATGTAAGAAATCACTCACCATAACCCCTTGGTAAGTTTAATATTCTTTTTAATAATTGTCTTACTATACATTGGCGAATGCACCAATTAAATATATTCTGACACCACTATATATTTTTCCTGCATCCGCCAGTGTCCCAGTACCCTTTTAAAAATTATCAAAAAAAATTCTAAATCGTGCAACGCACGAAACTAACATATAGTAATATATATACTCCCTCCGTAAATTAAAAATTTCTACTTTTATTTTTCACGCATTTTGAGAAAACAATTTAAGTGTGGAAACGAAGAAATTAATCAAAATAGTTTTAATACTAGCAAGAATATGATTATAAGCTATTAATATCAAAATGATTTTAATTAATTAGGCCGTTTACACCCTTAAATCGCTTTAACAATTTTTTATGTTACGAAGTGAGTATATACAACTGATACAAGGCAAATATAGCAAAGATAAGGAGCAATTCAAGAGTGTTGCTCCACCAAACATTATTGGAACTTTATTACGGAGTATTTTTTTTAATAAATAAGATTATGTGACAAAATTTGTCCATTACCAAAGACTTATGGGAAACACACGAAATATAATAAGCTCCGAAACCAAAATGGTGTATTGCGTGGACATTACACGTAGGATTTCAACCATTATCACTCACTGCTTTACTTGGGCGTGTGGTATTCGTATGTTTCTTCTCCTTCAACTTCTGCAAGGTTTGCCCATTTCACGTGGAAAATCTACCATCTTCTTCTTACAAAAACCTATTGTTTTCACTTTTTATTATGCCCCCAATCTTCTATATAATTTAAAATTCAAAAAAAGGATTAGCTCTTATTCAACCAATTCGAGGAAGTTCTGAGCAATTTCAAGTTGTAAGTTTTATATTTAATTTCGCTTGTATATTATATATGTTCATAAACTTGATTGATTTTTATACGAATTGATTTGCTGATTGTAATTTTATTTTATTTGTTAATCGCGTAATTGTTTAATCTACTCTAGAGCTAAATTGTTGCTTTTGTGTTTGAATTTGATGATTCGAATGTTTTATCTTTGATCAGAACATGGTTTGACGCCTTTTTTGGGGGGTTTGTTTGGTGATTGAGCTGTGCTGATTGAACAGTAAAGATTGAATTACTCCACTTATTAAGATTGATTCAATGATTATTCATTTCTTCAAATGAATCTTTTCTCATTACAGTATGAAAATTATGCTACTCTGATTATTTTGTTTTTCGCCTTTTAGTTGATTAATATTGAATTTTGGTTGAATCAATGCTTTGGTCGACTTAATTGAAACTTTGGGTTTGAATTGATTTTTTTTTTTTTCAGGAAACAGTTTTCAGCAAAACAAACCCTAGAAGATTAAAGTTGATTGTTTTGAAGAATGGGCTCGGATCTTGATGATCCTGTACTTCATGAGGAGAGTGATGCACCGGATGATATCGTGGAGGAGCAAGTAATAACATTGAGGTTATGCGTCTATTTGTATTGTGATCTTGTTCTTCAGTTTTGGAGGCAATATATGAAATCCTGATTTTCTTCTTTTGAGTTTGGTAATCAAAGATTGCTCATCATTCTGTGGTTTAATTAATGTCATATAGTTCATCATTATGAATTGAAGGGTTAGCTTTTGGTATACAAATTTAGTATACTACTCTATGTTAGTTGCTTTTGCGGATTATCAGACTTATAAAGGGACTCATTGTTCTGTTTATCAGACAATACTAGCTCTTATATGATGAAATGATGCTATAGTTTTACAGAACAGTACAGGGGGCATTAAAATCCAGAAGATATCTTGGTAGTAATAACAATTTCAATGTGCTTAACTTGGTAAATTGGAGGGTTGATTATGTGAAAAATGAGTCTTTTTTAAGCAATGGGTCTACTATACGTTCGGATGAACATAGAGCTATGTGCATCCAAGGTGTTTTATTGCTCATTTTTAATAATTTTGCTCATTTAAAATTTTAAAATGAGCAAAAACAACTATAAAATGAGCAACATTACCCTTGCATGTACCATACATCAGGAAGTATATTAGAATTTCTACATTTCAAGTAGCTCGGATTATGAACGAGCCTTTATTAAAAAAAATAACATAGCAGGGGCAAGTATAGTGCTTTAATACAAGGCAGTTGCTTTGATTCATCTTATGTCTTTTCCAATGTGAACCATATCAGCATTTAGTTTGTGATTGAAGCCTGTGTCTCACCATTAAGAGTGTTTCGTTTTCAGTTCTCACCCTAACAAAAGGAAGCGCGGTAAGGTACCGAAAAAAATAATGAAGGCCGAGAGAGAAAGATTGAAGCGTGAACAATTGAATGAGCTTTTCAACAAACTCGCTGGTGTTCTTGGTAATTCTTCTGTCTGAATTTGTTGATCCTTGTATTTTTGGTGTACCTTCATGTAGATGATTAATTAATGCGTACAACTTTTTGGTTAAAAAAAGCTCTTTCTAGGTTTTGACTCGTTCTTATAAATTTCACGCAGAATTAAGTCATGAGAACAATGGGAAAGCCTGTATACTGAACGAGACTATGCGGCTTATGAAAGATATGCTTTCTCGTATACAAGGGCTCAGAAAAGAGAATGCAACCCTCCTCTCAGAATCTAATTATGTAAGTTCTTGGAGTTTTATCCATTTACGATTGCATTATTTGGAGATGGTGAACCAGGGTGCTTCAACTTTAGAAAATTTCTTTTTTGGTCCTTGATACTTTGCATTTTGGTGAGAAGGTAAAAGTGGTAGCAATTTACCCTTGGTTTCTTCTTCCTCGTTAATCCTAGATGGGCCGGATAAATCTAGAGTTTTTCATCTTGATATTTATTATGGATTACATAAAGTTTTAACTTCTTAAGCGTTTGTTAGTAAGTTTTTGGGGAAAAGTTTACACCTGGGTTAGGTTACCCTAGTTAAATTATGCTTTAAATCAAGTTCTAGTACTTTCAGACAAGCCTTTGTTTTCAAGTGAAAGCAAATGAATCGTTATTTGCAAAATGGTCAAAAGAGAACCCAACAAGCTAGCAACCCTATTTATGGGTTTAAAAAAAAATCATCATCCTAGCGTCTATTGGTTTTTGGAAAATTAGAGATTTGTAGATGAAGATAAAGGGTTGAAACTTGAAAGTGACTGTAGAAAGTAGAAGCTTCTAAGATTGTGTTTCCAGAGCTAATTTCTTGGCAAAAATTGATATCTTGCTAGTAGAGATTCCAGCAGATTCATGATGTGACAAGCAGCAATTTTTTTCACTTCGATGAGCATGTATTCATGCAGCCGATCCCATCTCTTTTAGAAAAAGGCTATGGCAATTGGCGAAGAAGATTGCTAGATATTATCTGCCTTCTATCTTAATTCAATCATCCACTTTATTTGCCTGAACTTATCAAGAAGGAATAACTTCTAGAAAACATATTCAAACCAACCTAGGAAAGCTACATTCTCAAAATTCCAAACCACCGGTAGTAATTTCTTATTCTGTGTCCTTTTCCATGTCTACTTGACTGTGTTTGTGCGCATATCTACTTATCTAGGTTTGCTGATACACTGGAAAACAATGTATTTGCTAGATTTGAACCTCTGACCTCATTCCTCTCTGAATGAATTCAATGAATTTGCATTGCCTTTTCATTTAGATTTTTTTTTTAATATATGGCAGATGACAGTAGAGAAGGATGAGTTGAAAGAGGAAAACACTGCACTTGAAGTAAACATCAAGAAATTGCGAAATGAGTTGGAAGAGAAATTAATCCAATCTAAGCCTGACCTAAATGTTCACCCTCCTGAATGTTGGCATTCGAATATGGCGTCTAACTTCATGGAAGGCCACCTTACACAAATGCCGACCACCAATCCATCTTCACACTCACAGCAACAGCCAATTCTCGGCCCACTTTATGTAATCCCAATAAACTCAGACTCACAAGGCTTTCAAAAGGCCGCTGGTGTTGCAACTCCTAATCCGGCCATAACCGTGAGCAAACCTCATGCTAGATATCCCACATCAGCTGATTCATGGTCGTTGGAGTTGCTGTCGAAGCAGGCAGAGACAACAATCAGACAGACAACATCATAGATATTAGATAGCATTTACTATGGTAGCTTTAGTAGAAAGGAAATTGGTGGATTCAATTCCAATCCCCTAACTGACTAGAGAGTATTGTAGCTACATAAAGGGATGCAAGTGATATCAGTAAATGTGCTTCTTTCACTGTCTTCAGTTTCATCTTTGTAAATTAATTGGAGTTTTTAGCTTTTTATAGTAATATATATATATACTGTTTATTGATGTACATGCTGATTAATTTTTTCTCCGGTTTAGACAAGTTTTTGTTTGTTAATACTTACTGCTTCATTAATCGAGCTTTTTTCCCAGAAGTTGGTGATTTCTGACCTCATGCATTATGCATAGCAGTCACTCTCTTTTCACTCTTTTTCCTTGATTTAGAGAAAGGGGACATACTTAGATTATAAGGAAAATTGTCTAGTATTATTCCCTTCGTTTTTAAACATTGGTTGTATTTGAAAATTTGGATAGGAAAAGAGAGAACTTTAACTACTCCCTTGTATAAAAAAATGTTGTTATGTTCTTCTCAATATTGTTTTTAAACATCAATTTTTATAAAAAAAAATTTCAAAAATAATGAGCACTACGGGGTGCTCGGATAAGGTAGATTAAAATGGAAATAATAAATACAAATTTACATAAATTATACCGATTAACGCTTGATTTTGGGATGCATTTTAAAGTTTTAACCACTTTGGGAATTATATATAATTATCTAACGCCATGGGGATTGGGGGCCATGGAGCATCCGTTAGCAAGATTATTTTTTTATAAAAGATAGTGAAAGATATTGATATTTAAACATGTACATTGAAAATTATGCCATAAACGAATTAATTATAGTTGTGATTTGGAAAAAGACTAGCTGATTATTTATTTAAAATACCTTTGTATTAGACTTTTGTTTTTTCTATAGCACTATCAATTAGCGAACCGTAAACATATCTGTCAATAGGTCCATATAAATTAATTAATTCACTTATTATATTGATCTTGAATTACCCGTATTATACTAGTATTAATGTATGTATTATCCACTCCCTTAGTCCTTAGATTACCTCAACAACCTAAAATCTCTTTCTTACATCACTCTTTTCACCAACTATCTTCTGTGTCTTTTTCCAACAAGAGGCTTCTACCTCATTGTGAAGATTTCTCTTCATATGTTTTGGATGAGCTAGCCGTTCATCTTTTCTTGTTTCATCTTTCAAGTATCTCAATTCTCATGTAGTTGTTAATTGCTTTTGTTAATTGACAGTGCCACCAAAAAATTATATTAAAGTATTAAAATAAAATTACAGGGGTCGTGAGACATTAAAAGTATTGCAAACATTTTACATACTAATATACTGTGTCACAAATGATTTTTCGCGGTGTTTAAATTACAAAATAGGCTCAATGCAACCGCACATACATGGTAAATAATATTTCATTTCAAAATATAACTACATACAACACTTTGGTTTTTTTAAAAAAAAAATCTATATATTTTGGTCAAAATGCTGTAATTATTTAAGAACGGCATAAGTAGGATATACCTGGCTACAAGCTGCCTTGTGTGGCTGTGTACTTGGGTGTATATCCTAATTTAAGCCAATAGTGCCAGATTATAATAATTGGTATTGCTTAACCCCGTTAGTTTGAATTTGAAAGTAAGAAGTTTTCTGTGAATTATTTACTCAAATAATGCTAAGGCAGTAAGGCTCAAAATATTTACATGTTTGCGTTGAAGTTGAAACTATTTATGTGAATACCGTCCACGTAGGCTCGGATCTGAGTTATTTTTTAAAAAAATTGCAAAATCGCTATTGACAATAACGATTAACTATTGGCAATAGAGATTTCATTTAAAGACTAAAAACAAGTTCAGAACTAAAAAAACGCGTTCAACATTTCATTTTTCCTCAAATCACCATGCAAGCTGCAGTTTCTTGGTAATAAGGAAGTCGCTATCTAGGAAATCGCTACTGGTGATAGCGACTTCCTTAATGAAATCGCTACTGTCAGTAGCGATTTACATAAGGAAATAGCTACTGTCAATAGCGATTTACCTATGGTTTAAAAAAAAAAAAAACCAAACCCAACACCGATCCTACGTAGACGGTATTCACGTAAATACTTTTGATCCCAACGCAAATTGATAAATAGTTATGGCCTTAGCATTATTAAGGTAAAAAATTAATTTTCTGTGGTAAAATTTAGATTTTTTTTTTTTGTCATCTTTTAATTAGTTGACCCTTATAAAATGTATCAAATGCATTTTATCCCACTAAAACATTTTTCCTAAATCTACCGGTTTAGACTTGGTCTAAATTAAAATTTTACCACAACGTAACTGTGTCTAATAACTGATAACAGCAAATCTAATTTCTTTGTTCAAAACATGCTGCCAATGACAGCCCTCAAGAAAATGACTAATTGGACATAATCTAGTATTCAAGTCAAACTCTTGTCAATTCAATATTAGGAAATGATGCCAAAACATAAATAAATGAACAATATACTATAAATAAATATAAGATTTTTTTTTTAAAAAAAAAAAACAAAGAAAGAAAAAATAAACTCAAAATCAAAAAATTTAATTAGTAATAATCATCCCAACTACTCCTGTGCTTGGACACAACATCATCATTCAAAGTTTTAAATTGTTTGCCAAAAAAAAAGTTTTAAATGATTTGCCAAAAAAACGTTTTAAATTGTAAATGAATGACACATCAATAGTTTTACTAAGTATATCTTAAAGACTTAAATGTGATCCATTACTAATATGTAACCCAACGACAAATCATCAAACCTACCAACCATGCTTTGGATTAATCCAATATGTTCTAATCTTGTTAAAATATTTTGGAGGGCCAATCTTTTTTTTTTTTTTCCTATTCTTTTAGAGGCAGCCTTTTACTCAAATGAATTGAAAAAAATGATTTTATGTCTTTGGACGTCTAGGCGAGGTGTAGACCACAAGCAAATTAACAATCCAGTTTATGGCTCATCTCACAAGAATACTACGCTAGTATTGTTGAGGGGTTGAGGGAGAGGATTCTTCGTTGGACATCTAGGCAAGGTGTAGGCCGCAAGTAAACAATCCAGTTTATGACTACTCATTGTATAAGAATACTACGCTAGTATTACCATGAGATTAAGGAAGAGTGTTTTTCGTCTGTAAAAACTGAACCTCATAACTCAAGGATACGAGGAAAACACCAACGCAACTGTATTTTCAGGGAAGAAATGTCTTTCTTTATGGTAGAAAAGAATTAAAAACAACACTTTATAGACGAGAATATGGACTTTTGATGTTTTTGTACACAAAACCCAACCTTCCACATTTTCACATCATTCTACTATAAATTAATAAAATCTACAAGTTGTATAATAATCCAATTGTTCAAAAATGTTCTTATCTTATCTCAAAGAAATACTTCATCGGCTCCATATGATTGCAACATTTGCAATTTACGCACTATTTATAATCACTCAAATAATTAGATTTTTATGCTTTATACATATGAATAATATAGTGTATGGGGGCCTACCGATACACCGGCAGGTCCACCCTACTGACGTCCCTGCCAAAATGTCAAATTGCCAGCACCTAGTGGTGCTGGCCCCCAGAGACCAATGACCGCCAGCCTGTAACTAACATCAGTGGTGCCACCCTAACATTGTCGAGCCCGGAAGCTACCAATCCATAACTGGCGGCAGCAAGAAGCCAAGAGGAATCTTTTAGCAGTGGGCCCCAGTACACCACGTGGTGCCCATTTAGGACACCACTCAGGTGTACGCGCCCCACTCACTAACAAACTAACTAACTCACCCTATGAGGGACTTACACGTGGCGACCCACTCATAATTATAACTAGCTCTGAGCGCACGATCTGCATGTCCAGTTCCAAAGGGACACGTGTCCCTGTCAGCCTCAAGACAGGCCGGCAGGGTATTAAACCATTCTCTATAAATAGGAGATGATCTTACCATTAAGAGGTACACATTCTTTCACTTACAAACTCTCTCTCTATCTCTTATTGAATCCCATTGCTGACTTAAGCATCGGAGGGTCTTTCCCCGGAAACACCCCGGGGTCAGCTCACCGTTTGTTCATCCGTGCAGGTTATCAGTTATTACCACATGAAACACCAGGAATAGCAACCACTTTTAGAGGCGCTAAGGCTTGTCGGAACATATAGCCATATGGATCTCTTTGGAATCATATACTACATCCGTTTCTTATTATTTGCAACGATGTGACATAAAGTAGAGAGGAAAAGTGTCAAATCATTGCAAATAATAAGAAACGGAGGTAGTATAAATTTTGCCGAAATTGAAGACTACTTCTATAGTAGAAAACGTCAAACACAGTAGTTGGACATTTAGATTCTAATTCTAGGTGGGTGTCCTTGCATCTTTGACTTATTATTCATATTCTATAATAATTTGAGATTATTAAGAAAAGAGAATGTATTGGGGAAAATTTTCTGAAAATAATGTTGTTGTTAGATGAGTCTAATCGGAAAAAAAAAAATCACCTAGAAAAATAAAATTCACCTGAAAAAAAATAAACACTTATCCGAAAAAATATACTCATTTGGACAAAATAAATACTGATTTGAACAAAATAAACACTTACCTAGACAACATAAACACTGACCTGAAAAATAAAAACTGGCTTTGGAGAACATAAACACCGACACAATACATTTCATCGAATAGAGCCCAAACAAAATAGAGAGAGAAGTGTCATAAAAAATTAATGTTTTAATACATAATGGACCAATGAAAATCCAATTTTTAGGGGTTCTAGTAAACAAACAAAACTTGACATTTCCTAGAAGGAAACTATACTTCCTAGTTCCTATATGTAAGTATGTGACCAAGCAATACTTTCTACGATTCAGTACACCCTTTGCAAAGACATTTTGGAAAGTAAAGAGTTGAAAGGGGCGTGAAAATTTTGATGGTTGACATTTGATTTTGTAATACTAACGTCTATGTTGAGGACTTGAGGTGATAATTGTTGGAGAATAATGCAAAATTAAAATGCTTCATAATAAGTACTTCGTAATTGGTAGATTAGGGTTCATGTTAGCAATTGTCATTGAAGAACCCTGAATCGATTTTCAAGGTTAGAGCGTGAGAAACAACATCAATTTAGATAGTCGAAGTCTTGAGAAACATAACCTAAAGGGTGTGTTTTCTTCTATTTATGAAACATAAGTCTTACGGCATGTTTACTTCAACTTCAATTCAATTCAGCTCTCAATTTTATTCTCTTATAAAATATTACTTTCAACTGTATTTAGTTCAGTTCAATTCAGTTTATTTTAGTTCAATTCAGCTGTATTCAGTTGAAGTAAACAGACCCTTAGTCATAATTAAAATATAAACTTATTGGTACTTAGTATCTGCTTAACCCTGATAGGCCAATCATTGATAAAATAACTTAAAGAAAACATACCCCAAAATCACATTTTAAAACAATTTCCCTTGGTGCCAAAAGAAATTATCAAATTTCACAACACACAATTCCTAAAATTATAATATCAATAATAAAAGGACACGAATTAAAATTCATCTGTTCATAATTCCAATCCTCCTCTGTATATATAAACAATATTACACGGGATACATAGAAATCATTTTGACAAATCACCCATTACAGTGTGATTAAACTTAAATACTACATTAAAAATAAGATAAATTTTTTTAAAAAGCCCTAAATTCAGAGTGATCAGCATTTTAAAGACAAATCCTGGAATCCTAAGTTAAGCAATCTTGGTGACTGCAACAGTACAACTCACACAACAATGGCTACTTTGGTTTATGGGAAACACAAAATCAATCCCAGTATAATTGTTAAAGTCTTACAGAAGTTTAGGAAAATAACCCGAAACTCCGATCTATGAGCTCGAATCAAACAGCAGGGTAAAACTCAAGCAGCCTCAATGTTGATGTGAACATGAGCAGATTCAGGCTATTTCCACATAAAGATGTTCCATCACCTTCAATTACTATTTCCTCAAATGAATCTCAGACAAAATCACAAGTTGATCTGTACTGTCTTAATCTAAAACTTCAACACACTTTGTCACATTACAAATATGCATGCAAAACACTATATTGATATGGACTGCACATTCAGGTACCTCTGTCCCTTCAGCTCGGCTCTTTGATTCTTTGCATGAGCACTGCATAACTATCATAATAAACATAACATTTTCTCCGTCCCACAATTTGAATACTAAGGCCCTGTTCTTTTGAGCTTAGTTCCAGACAAATTCAGTATAGTACAGTGCAGCATAGCATAGCATAGCTCAGCTCAAGAACAGGGCTTAACCTAGTATTAATAGTCACCAAATTGCATCCAAATCAACACAATCGGTTAATGCAGCAGAGTAAAGAGAGATGGACATCACGACACTAATATCGTCAAAGCTCATCAACATGACAACAATGGTGACATGTTTTGATCCAATGGAATTACAAAGAAAAGCCAATTGAGAATGCTTTGTGGTGATTACAGACTTCTTTCTAGCATCAATGTTTTCAGGAGCTCTTGCTAAGCCTCTACTTCCTTCCAATTAGGGAGAAGCAGCATGAATAATAAACTTTAGTGTTCTTAGACTTAAGCATGGTAAGCCCATCGAATAGAGCGGTCGAACAAAATACTGCATATTACTGAATGAAACACACACACACACTCTCTCTCTCTCTTCATCCATCAATTCAGTATGACTTTGTTTAAGCTTAATAACATCCTCAAAAAGAAAGAAAAAAATCCATTGCAATACAAGTATAGAACAACTTCAATTACTCCAAAGTCAACAGTACAATGTTAGCCACAATCTAAATCAGTGTTAGTATAAAAAAAATTACTAAAACAGCAATACAAAAAAGAATATGGAGGAGGGGAAAAACTCCATGTTCCCAAGTATGAATTGTAAGTCAAATGTATTAGAAACAAAATATATGGATCTCATCATCTCAACACAAATTTAGAAAGAAGAAAAAATATCAAAGAAAAGAAAAAGAACAATCAAAGATTTTACCCCATTTACAGAAGAAAAAAGTAGATGATAACCAGGAGAAACCCCCAAAAGATCAAATCCTCAACTAGAATCATCTTCCCATTTCCAACATCAAAACTGATCAATACTATCTTCCCTCCTCACCATTCACCAGCTAGCTATACCCACCAATTTGATCCCATCAAATCCAATCAACCATTATAAATCCTCTTCATTTTATGCCAGAAAACCAGGTATTAAAGAATCACTAAAACTCCTAACCATTTTAGTAATGCATCAACACAAGTGAATAATACAGACACCCCAAAAAAAAAAAGAAAAAGAGAAAGCTATTGCAGCAATCATAAACCAATCATTTTAGTCACGGGTCTTGTAAAGTTGTCTCCTTTTAAAAGCTAGGAAACTGATCACCCCAATTTGCAAGATCACAGCTATGCCAGCAAACAATAACCCAATCTTCTTACCCATATTCAGATTGGAATTCTGAGACTTACTTGTTGATGGTGTTGTCTTATTAGCTTGGGTATTGGGCACTCTATTAAGTTGCGGCCGAGGCCGCGGTGGAGGTGGCGGATGCAATGGTGGTGATGGTGGAGGTGGCGGCGGTCCCACAGGAGGCGGTGGAGGAGCCACCCACGGAGGTGGTGGTGGTGGTCCAGATGGTGGAGGAGGTGGTGGTGGTGATGGTGATGGTGGTGATGGTGGTGGAGGTAATTGACCATCTCTTAAATCTAGACTTCCTTGTCGTGATTGTCCAGATTGTTGTTTTTGTGAAGATTGTTGGGTTTGTGGTTGTTGTGATTCAACAAAAATGATAAAGAAAGCTAATAAAACCCAAAAAATTACCAACTTGATTAATGATGATGGTGGCCTTGGTTCCATTGCAAGAAAAGATTCTTCCCCCTTTTCTTTTTTTATGTTTCCCCTCAAATTTCACAGATTTCTAACATGCCCACCAATTTCAATAGATGGAATTTTCTTCAAATCTAACGAAATCCGATGAATTGAAGAGAAGAGTACCTGGAATTTGCTCCCAATTTGACTGGTTTCAATCCGTCAAAACTTCAGAATCCCACAAATTAGGCAGCTCCAATTGGATATATAATAGTTTAAGTTTGAAGCCCCCAGGCCCCAGCTTAGTAATATCGAAGGAATATGAGCAAACCCAGAAAAACCAACAAAGAATCTAGGGTTAGGGCATAAAATTTCTGGGTTTCAGTATCTCCCAACTCATCAATTAATTCTTGTTAATGATTGATTGAAGAGATAAAAGGGATCAATACCCATGTTTTAAAAAAAAATAATAATAATAAATTGAGATTAAGGTTTCAATCTGATAGAGAAAGAGGTGTCAATTGAAGAGTCGAAAGGGGGGTTTTTCGTCAATCTGAACAAGTGAATAAGCCCCAAAAACAACTCGAAACAAACAACAAGAAAGGGGGTAAAAGAGAGAGAAAAGAAAAAGGAATGAATAGAATAGATGTCCTTACAGTAAAACAGAGTATTCCACGCTGTCTTTTAGAGAGAGAAACAAAGCTTGTAGTTGTACTTGTAGGCTACAAGGAGACTTCTTCTTTGCTTTTCTTTGTTTATTTCTTTCTATTTTTGGTTTTCTAATTTGGGGTTCATATGTTCACCTCATCACAATAAGTTTTGATAAGCGAAATTAAGGATCTAATAATTTTAATTTCTTTTACATTATGAGTAAAACTAGGAAATATTTGGTTTATAGTGATTGGTTACACTTGGAGCAGTCAATTTTTTATTATACTCCAAAAATCCAATAAACTAACTCATAAATAATACGTTCAGATAAATTAAGGTTTAATAAGTTGAAAAGAACGCGACCTGAAAGAAAATGACTGGAAAAACAATGATAAACCTTGTGCAAAAATAAAATTAAGCCTAGCTACAAGAGAAGTGACAATCACTAAATAAATTAAAAAATTACAAGATCTTATATGCGGTTGGTTGCATAATTTACAAACTATGCGGTCTGTTGCAAAATGATGCGACGATTGTTAGGGGTTACAAAGTCTTTAAGTGGGGTTACAAAGTGTTTTTTGGATTACAAAGTGTTTAAGTGGGGTTATAAATTATTTTTTGGAGTTACAAAGTGTTTAAGTAGGGTTACAAAGTGTTTTTTGGGGTTACACTGGGGTTACATAGTTTTTTTTAGGGTTACAAAGTGTTTAAGGGGGGGTTAAAAAGTGTATTTTGGATTACAAAGTATTTTTGGGGGATTACACAGCATTTAAGTGAGGTTACAAATTGTTTTTTGGGGTTACAAGTGTTTAAGTGGGGTTATAAAGTTTTTTTTGGGATACAAATGTTTAAATGCGGTTACAAAGTGGGGTTACAAAGTTTTTTTTTGGGATTACAAAGTGTTTTTTAGGGTTAACAGTGTTTAAGCGAGGTTACATTTGAGGTTACAAAGTGGGGTTACAAAGTATTTTTTTTAAGATTACAAAGTGTTTAAGTGAGGTTAAAAAGTCTTTAGTATTTTGTTGGGGTTAAAAAGTGTGTGAGAGAGACCAAAAAAAAAAAACAGTTGTAATAGTACAACAAACCATGCAACGGTCGTTCAGAAAACGCGTTGAAAAAAAATGGGTCTCACTATCCTCCCTACATCGAGAACAAACTGAACTAAAAAGATGTAGTTCCTCCATTTCAAAATAAATGAGACCGTTTTCATTGTAGTAAGTTTTAAAATAAATGCAACAATTTTAATCTTTCAGTTTTTGTAAGTTTTTTCTTTTTATCTCTCACATCATCAAATAACCTACTTTTTCTCTCTATCTTTTTATCCCAATTATATTTTTTTCGAAACGAATGAAGTATTTTTGTTGAAAGGAGGGAAGCTGTAGATAGGATAGTATGACAAGCATTCAATGTTAAAATGGGACTTCAATTTTCCAAAGCATCTTCCATGAAAGGGGGGAATAGAGAAAGGGTGAGTTGGAGGTCATGGAGGATAGGCTAATCTATAGATTGACTTCAACGTAAACAATTAAGCCCAAAAACATGGGCTTTCCCAATCCTAACGCCCATACCTTTCTCTAGAATCTCCCTACCTTATAGCTTGTAATATGTCTTTCCATAAAAGTGATGAAGATTAGCGGCCCAGAATGAAGTTTTCTTTAAATATTTTGCCTTTAAAATCTTAACCCAGAGTTTTTCTTTAATAGTTTATGGGTTCCACACATATTTTACATAGGTAATGTGAACTATGAACCTAGGTTATTCCATTTAAAAAAACAAACGACGACAACAATTTTCTTTAATAGTTTATGGGCTCCACACATATTTTACATTTTTACCCTTTTTTATCATTTTTATCCTCTTTAAGTCATCTTTTTTTTTCTAATTACATTTACCAATGGTGGGCCCCACATGAAGATTGGTTTGCATAAAAAAAATCATGCCAAAATAGAATTTAGCAACTAAAATGGGACGGAGAGGGTACTAATTCCTCAACAATAGAACTGGAGAGAATGGTAGTTTGCATATAGTAAAGAGGATACGTGTTCAAGACTGATTTTCTAAAGCATCGTCCAGCCATATTAAGAAATTTAGCTTGCCATGCTTGTATTTTATCCTTAGTTTTATTGAGCATATCCACACAATTATCCTTTCTAAGTTTATTTAATTTGGACCTATGGTAACTCCTATATACTTCCCAAAAGATATATAGACCTATGGGAAAAAAATAATATTGGACTTGGAAGGGTTGATACAAAGGCCGGAGTCTATACAACAGAACTTAAGGGTGTCAAGGATAACAGTGGCAATGGAAGTGTTCGTCTCCCCAAATATGAATACATCATCAGCATAAAACGAATGGGAAATTAAGATATTGCGGGCAATTTGAAGAGGTATGCAAAAACCATCACAAACACGCATATCAATTAGGCTTGAGAGACGCTGAAGACGCAACATAAAAATGTACGAGGAAAAAGGATCACCATGTCTAATATCCCTAGTTGGCATGAAAGAGGGAGTAATTTCTCCATTCCAAAGATATGCCTAAGAAGATCAATAGATTATGATAATTCGTTCTTTTAGACGAGAGAAACCCAAACTGTAAGTTTAAGCATATTAACTTATTTTAATCTGTTGTATATATCTTTCTTTTGATGTTACTTGTTTAGTTGGAAATTTTTGTATAATTTTAGTAACACAAGAATTATACAACAGATTATCACTTTTTGTGTTTGCAAAATGAAAATAAGATATAAAAAAAACAAATGTAAACACTCATTTTTCCTATGTTTGATCAAATGCATTCTAGGAATCACTCTTTCTAAATGTAAAACAAACACCATTTCTAGACGATAATTATAGAGTCTAATTCGAGTATTTTCTAAGATACTTATAAATTTTGAAGAATAAATGTAACTTAGTTTGGAAATTAAGGAATTATAAGTCAACTAACGAAAAGTGTCTGAAATATTTAAGTTAAGAGTTTAAACTCGAAAAGTTAGCCGAGATTAACTATACAACAAAATGTGTTAGTGGATAATGATTATTGGAAGTGCACTACTTGAGCTAAAATTGGATTGATGGGAACCGATTGACCATATACCAATTCAAATTATGTTGAACAAATAAGCCAAACATATATTTAGAAACCTTTCTAACTAGTGGCTATTGTTTACTAGTAAAAAAAAATCACTTAATTTACATCATCATCATCATCATCATCATATATATGTTTCATTGCTTTAAGAATTCACTCAATCTTCTTCTTCCAAACCTCCATTAAAAGAGTTAAGCAAGACCTTGGTCCTCACTTAATTAAACATACCTCAAAACTTAGATGCAAAGCTAAATTTCAACTTATTTTCTTGCTAATAATCCATTGGAACCAATTGATTGAAGAAATTGTTTGGGATTAAACTCTAAATTACATGATCTTCAAACTTCATATCAAATTAATTGGTAAATATTTAAATTGCGGAAGCGTACCTGAATCCATGAATATTCTTGATTTTCCCTTGGCTTTGATGATCTTCCAATTCTATATGGCTCCATAGAATTTTTATCAATGATGGGATGTAAGTGAGAATAGAAAACCATATGAATTGGGGATCATAACCCTAACCCTAGTATTTTATATATAAGGTTTTCATATGTCTCTTACTTAGACCATCATAAAATAAGAGATTGTAACAGCTATATATCTAGCATATTATCCCATATTTATTTTAAATACCTCATAAGCCCAATAAACCAAATTACTTAATTGATCACTTTTGTGGGCAAACTTTTGGATAGCTTTTTATACATATTCAGTTATACATGTAGGCCCACACAATTATTTCCAACATTCTCCCACTTGGGTCACAGATATTTCATAATTCATATGCAGTGTATATCCTTTTTGAGCTCAACTTCTTTGCTATCATAATTAAAGGTATTACAAAACAATCTCTTTCATTAATTATGTCAATATAGAACCAAAGCAACTTTTGTCAACTTTATTTTGACTAAGTCTTCAATGATATATATATATATATATATATATATATATATATATATATATATATATATATATATATATATATATATATATATATATATATATAGGGTTGGGTTCCGGTGAGAAATTTCTTATCGTGAGAAATATGAGAAAAGATAAATACATTAATTATGACCTAGAGGTACATTGACCACCAATTATAGTTACATTCACAATATACTATAAATACATTAAGTAAAAATACATTGAATTTAAACCATAGATACATTGACTCCAAACAATTAAAGGAGTAAGGAGGGAAAATTATAACTTTTAATAACGTAAATTACAACTTTAACGAGTTTTAATTAAGCCTTAAAATTATGATTTTTTTAATAACGTAACATTTTTAAAAATTAAGCCTTAAAATTATAAATTTTTTTAATAAAAAATGTAAATTTCTATTTTTTAATTGAATATTGAGTTATATATGTATATGCTCTAAAGTTTATAGCCATGTTCTAAATTTTAGGAACTATGTTCTAAATTTCATTAGCCATACTCTAAATTACGCTCGAATCTTTTTTTTTTTTTAAATACAACAAATCTATAAAAAAAAAATCCATAAAATTGATATTTTAAAAATAAAAATATTCAAAAAAAAAAACTGTTTTTTTTAGAAAGTCATAAAGAAAAAAAAAAAAAATTCCTAATCCTACGTATTATAAGGAAGGGAGGGGAGAAATTTTAGGGTTTTTTTTAAAATTGTTTTAAAAAAAATCCATAAAATCTTAGCCTTTAGATCAAAATAAATCAAAACGCTCAAGATTTTTTTTCACATAAACAAGCCTTCTCACCTAAAGAACCTTTCTCACATGATATATATATATATATGTTTTTTCAATGCTCATATGTTTTTTCAAAAATCGATAAGTTTAGGAGAATAGGAGGAACTAAGTTCAAAAATGTTCGCACACATATATGCATTAAATTGTACAAAAACCTACACACTATCAGTATTATCGTATCAAGTATTATTTCTCATACTTTGTATTTGTCTAGTTAGGCAAGTATTAGAGAATGAAGTCATAGCCCATTGGTTAGGGCTTTAGAATTTCAGGCACGAGGTCATGGGTTCGATTCTCACCGCACGTATTTGCAATGATTCCTTATTATACCACGGAAGTCAAAATAATCTAAACCGTCAATCTTGGTAATAAAATATGAATTAACATTAAAAAAAATAATATTAAAATGTATATTTTTTCTTAAAATAAAAGTCAAAACTAATTACCACAATCAACTTAATCAATAGTAAATCAACGGTTTAGATTTACTTGACTTCGATGGCTGTTTTTTCGATGACTATAGAAGAATTTTGTTCAAATTCGTGTTTAATTATTTTTAAGTTTATACTATGTATGAGTTAAACAATCTTGTTATTTAAGGAGAAAATTTGACTAGTGAAGCATTACAAATTTTAAATTACGACTATTAGCATTATGGACAGGGGCGGAGCCAAGGGGGCTAGCGGGGGCCTTGGCCTCCCGCTTGGCCCAAAATTGCTAGTATATATTTAATTCTAAGTGATAATAAATCATAAAAATCTAGTGGCTCAATTGGTTTAATTGCTTGATTATATTTCCTAGATTAGGGTTCAAGCCCCACTACCCACATTCTTAACATTTTTTGCTCTTACTTCCGTGTGATATTGATTTCGGCCCCCTTGATAAAAAAAAATTCTAGCTCCGTCACTTATTATGGAAGAAAACATCAATGGCATCTTAGTAGTAGTTGTTGCGATTTGCGAAGGGGTTTGGTTTGTATTATTATTTTTCTATACTCCCTCCATTTTGTTTAGTTTACTCACATGAGTTTTTATCAAAATCAAGAAGTTATTGGAAGTTGGAGAAAAAGAAGAAATGATGATTAAAAGTTATATAAAAAGTAAGAGAGATACATAAAAAAAAAATTAGGGTAATTTTATTGAAGATAGTCAAAAGTAGGAGAAAAAAATATGGAAAATGCACTTGGGAATCATCACTACTAAAAATATGTTACTTATGACTGACAGAAATTCCCGTCGCAAAAATGTGATCTCGTCGTAAATAAGGGGGGTTGCAAATGATTTTTCCCGTCGTAAAAATATGACTCCGTCGCAAAAAAGGGGGTTGCAAAAATATGATTCCGTCGCAAAAAAGGGGGTCGTAATTATTTTGCGACATGATATGAGTAATGTTTGAGCAAAAATATAATGGGAAATTATCAATGGTTACCTCTTATTATTTAAGTTTTTAATTGGTAACCTCGAATCTTTTTAATTCTCATTGGCAACCTTTTATTGACTTACTTTCAAAAGCGATCTTATAAAGTAACAACATCGATAATTCTAATTAAGGGCAAATTTGATTCTCAAAGGCAAAAACGACCCTTAAATATATACTCTATCACTCCCCCTCACATGAAAGGCCCTTTGGGCTTGAAATGTTGACGCATCACAGGCTCCACCATACCTGGCGCGAATTAATTCCACTTAGAAGGGAGAGAGAGGAGAGATTCGAACCCGTGACCTATGCTTTACGTTGGCTCTGATACCATGTTAGAGAACCATCTCAACCAAAAGCTTAAGCTAATGGTTAAGCCCAGGAATATGTTAAATATTCTATCACAAAAAATGATACACATAAATCAAGGCTACTCTTTCTAATATATAAACCAATGTTTTTTTTTATTATTAATTTTTTTATTTTGACCGCAAATTTAACCTTTATGGGCAAAAATAAACCCCAAAAAATTTGGCCAATTGATTGTTTCGACAAACAAATAAAGCTAATGCTTGAGCATAACCAAACTAACAATATCTTCTTTGATAAGATCATATTTGAAAATGAAACATTAATATGAGGATTATCAATAAAAATAAATCAGATTACCAATGATAAAGTTAAAAATTACGTACATAATTACATTGATAATTTCCCAAATCTCAAATATAATTGTCTAAATTTGACCCTGACTTTGACCTCGTCAACACGTTAAGCTATCTACTGTGTGGGTAAATTGGGGTTGGTCTGTTTATTTCTAGACTAGACTAGACTAGATTATTTTATTTTGATTGTATCACGTAGATGATTGACTCAAACCAACTCGCTAAACGTGTATTAATATTCCAAATTTTCAATGAATATAATAATATCATATTCTCCGCATGCAAATTATTATTATTATTATTATTATTATTATTATTATTATTATTATTAATTTTTAATATAATGTACGTCTATGTATGTAATGTATATAAAGAAGACTGATTATATATTCATTGAGTTGTCCAATTCAATCAGAGCAAATTAAAAATAATCCACAAGCACGCACCTCAAATATCCACTGCACATTGGTTAAGTACGTATTACATTCAATTCATCATCAATTAAATTTAACACTGATGAGTTTCTTCATCATCGTTGTCATTCTTATTAGCTTAATTGCTGGTCCATTTCTCAATATCTAAATTATGATTATTTGGTTGAAGAACTTGATGAGTTTTCTTCCTCGATCTAGCTTCGTTCTGCCATTATTATTTTTTTCAACCATATATCATCTTCATCTTCAAGATCAGATCAGAGTACATATTCATCAGGAGATTGGAATTGAAGACAAGAGAAATACAAATATGTATTATAAATTTGGAATAGAGTAGAATGGAGTACATACAGTAAAGAATAATTCACTAGCTCTACCTCCATCTCTGTTCATAGCTATGTTGGTGGGTTTTTTTTTTATTATTTTTTTAAGATAATAAATGTTGGCAAGAAGATAAGGAAAATATATCGTGTTTACTGTAAATGTGTGATATGTTTTTCATATAAATAGGATATAATAGAATATTCTTTGTGGTGGTGGCCACCGAACGGGCCGGGCCAGAGACCAGGCCGGGTCGAAGGAAGCTGACCCATGAATCGGACCGGTGGGTTGCCGGGTCGGGCCGAACCGGGCCGGGTTCGAGGTTAAGCGACCCATGAACCGGCCCACCCGGGTTGGACTGGGCCGAGACCGGGTTGGACCGGGTTTGCGGGTTATAACACTCCGACCCATGACCCACCCGCTTAGCACCGGGCCGGGTCCGGGCTAAGTGGGCCTTACCCATCATGATTCAGGGCCAATAATCGGGCCGGGTCAACCTGGCCCAGTGGCCACCACTAATCCTTAGTAGTCTTGTTAGTATATTATATTAGTGAAACATTGGTTTCTATTTTAAATTATATTAAGGTTGTATAAATAACTGCATTCATGAATAATAATAGGCACACAATTTTACCTCAAAACCCGATTCTTAGCATGGTATCAAGAGCACTTGGATTCTCTCTAATTTTTTTCCCCTGTCGATCAGTGGGGGGTTGGATGTTTGGTTTATTACTCCCACCGGCTGGATAAATTGTTGCGTTCCATTTGAATCTCTTAGCCACTTGATCATGTTTTTTCTTTGATGATGGTTTTCTATTCTCCTTTGTTTATTTGATTACACGATACATTTTCCATATCTGTCGTATCTTATTTTACCAACGATTAGATTTTAAAAAAAGGGATGAAGTGGAAATCTATCTAATCTACTTTGATGTTGAAGGTCAATCATCTGGTCAATCTAAAATGCCTTTTTACACTCTTGGTGTCAATTATCATATATATTAATGTATGGATAAATTCTTAATAGATTTAGAATTGTAGAGACTACTGATCTGAGTGTACAAATTAAAGGATACAACTTTTGTTTATTAATATGTTGTTTACTGTATTAAAGTTGTAGCAAAACAATGTATGCATTGATGCTGCTTGTGGAATTACAGGCCAATGATTATGCGTTTGATGAAGTAATTAAGGACCTGTTTACTTCAACTTAATTTCAGTTCATTTCAGCTGTATTAAGAAAACGTAAAAAGACCTAAAAATTTTAATAATTGTTTGCCAAATACCCCTTACGAAATGGGTGAAAATTAAGCTTACAAAATAGACTTTCTCATTTCAAAAAATAAAAAATAAAAAGACTTTTACGGCCCGTTTGGTAGCCGGTTATAAAACATGGTAATGGGAATGAATTTATAACTAAATTTGGAATGAAAATCAAAATTCATTCCCATGTGGTGCTACCTTAGCTCTAATTTATCTAATTTTCTTCACAAATATTCATTCGCATCAAATACCACCCTCCCCAATGGTAATGGATGAGAATGAAAAATGAGAAGAAAATTGAACCTTGGGAATGAAAAGTTGTTTTCTATGGAGATTATAAGGTTCCTCCATAACAAAATTACACTATAAATTCATTACTATTACCACAATTTATTACCAACAACCAAACGGGCCGTTAATCATTTTTCGTTTTTATTGAAATCCTCTTGTGAGATCAGAAAAGGTCAAAGTGGAATAAACATTTAGGAATGCAAAAAGTACATATTAGTAGTTGATCAAATATATTAACGGCCCGTTTAGTAGCCGGTTATAAATTGAGGTAATGGGAATGAATTTATAACTAAATTTGGAAAGAAAATCAAAACTCATTCCCATGGTGGTGCTAGCTTAACTCCCATTTATCTAATTTTTTTCACAAATATCCATTCCCATCTAATACCACTCTTCCACATGGTAATGGATGGTAATGGAAAATAAGAACAAATTTCAAGTTTAGGAATGAAAAATATATTTTCCATGAGGATTTTGAAGTTTTTTCTTAACAAATTATCCTTTAAATCCATTCCCATTACCACAATTTATTACCAATAACCTAACGAACCGTAAAGAATATAAAACACAAAACTAACTATTGTGGTTTTGTGGAGCTGTTAGTGTCGTTTTACTAAAAATAAAAATAAAATAATGTCTTCATTAATAAAATTTAATACTTCGACGTAGACGAAACACTCAACCTGTTGTCATCCAAAAGTAACATTGTACCCTAATGTCTTATTAAACTAGGGCCATGATAAATCACTTGCTCTTATGCGATGACTCTTCAACATAGGAGGACAAAATCAGCCCAAACCCAACCAGAATCCATCCAAAACTCATTTGTTGGTGATAGAGTTTCATAAGTATAAGGTAAACTATTTTATGCAATTGACTTACTGCCCGTTTGATTGTTGGTAATAAATTACGGTAATGCTAATGGATTTAAAATGTAATTTTGTTAAGAAAAAACTTCAAAATCCTTATGAAAAACATATTTTTCATTCCCAAACTTGAAGTTTCTTCTTATTTTCCACTACCATCCATTACCATGTAGAAGAGTGGTATTAGATGGGAATGGATATATGTGAAGAAAATTAGATAAATTGGATTTAAGCTATCACCACCATGGGAATGAATTTTGATTTTCCTTACAAATTTAGTTATAAATTCACTCCCATTACCTCCGTTTATAATGACTACCAAACAGGCCGTTAAGGTAAAAAATAATAAATAAAAAAAAACACATGCCTCAATAATTTATTTATTTTTTAAAAAAATTAAAATTAAAAATAACTCGTTGCTAGTTATTGATGGGGTCATCCGCAAGTAGCTAGTGGTTTGACGGTGGTCATCAAGCTAATCGACACAAAGGGAGAAATTGGACTCTGCCGCAGTAGTCCAGTAAGTCCACTAACTAATATGGGCTATGGTTTGGCCCATGACCCTCAAACACACAAAGAAAGGGCATGAAAGCCATCAATTTTATTATGAAATGAGGATTTAAACTTTGAGTTTAAGATAAGAGATGTGATGGGATCACCGTGGTAAATCTCATTAATTTTTCCTCAAAAATTTATTAAAACTCAATCAATCTATTACATATATCCATTCAAATTAAACTTTTTTTTTTACTGTTTTATCAATGGACAAAGCTAACACACTTTCAATAAAAATCATGGTTGTGTATTAGTTTGTTGTTGTTTAAATAGTTGTTCATTGAAAATGTTAATTTAATCAATTAAACGTACTAGTGAAAAACTTAATTTGAGTAGACATGAATATTAGATTGAATTATTACGAGTTAATCAAAGATTGAGATCGGATAAAGGTTGCGTTTTTTTGTTTTTTTTTTTTTTACAAATTTTTCTATTTACTATATATGCACAATTGTTTTTTTTTTTTGGCAATTATGCACAACTTTGTTATTCATTGATGCTATAACAATCATGCATAAAGTTGTTATTCATATATCAATTTTTTAATCGAGGTAACTTTTCATATTTATTTCATTATTCATTGATGCGTAAAGAAAAGACAATCACATGAAATTTGTTTGATTGGTGTTATTACTTATAGACCCTGTTTTTTTTACTTAATTTTAAACAAATTCGGTCAAAGTTGTCGAGTAATGCTTCAAATTTGCTCAATTGACTTTCCTATTTTTTTAGTAATTGTTTTGTTAATGGTCATAGTATTTGACTGATTTTGTTGACTAATCAGGAATTACGTTTTTCTTAGTAGTTTATATATTGAGTTGCTATGTTTTTTTCCCAATCAATTAAAAACAAGTATCAAGTCATTTCTAGGTATTTTTTCTTCATGTCTTCTCCCAAGGCCGTCCCATTAAATTTTGGGGTTCTGTTCTCATACAAAAATATTGGACCCCTAAATATGAAGATGAAGATGAAGAATTAATTCATGGAAATTTAAGATTTGCAATTAATGAATGATTTTTTTTTAATGTGAAAATGGAATATGGAAAGTTGGAGCAATTAGTTGACATTCATTGTAGATTATGGTTAATTTGTTTCTTTCTTTTTTTGGTTTTTTTTTATATTGGGCTAAATATGAAAATGGGGCCCCTTACAATTGGGGGCCTTGTGTTGTTGGTCACCTTGCACATGTGCAAGGACGGCCCTGTCTTCTCCTTTGTTTTATTAAAAAATATCCAACAAAAGTTGTAATCTACTCCGTAATTACTATGCTATCAGATCTGGTTCATCACCATACTTACATTAAAGAATAATTTTATTTGATTTGTTTAGATTTTTACTTAACTTTTTTTAATACGTATTGCAGATGTTGTATGACATTGAATTAATGAAATTTTATCTTTCCCTTACAAAAAACTTCAGTTCAGCTTATGATGATTCTAGAATTTAATTTAATTCATTTCATTTCATATCAATATTTTAATTCAGTACAATTTAGATTAATTCGATCTAAAATAACTTGGATATTGTTTATAACTTATTGGAAGAAGTGGAAGAAGGGGCACTTCGAAACTCGAAAGATTGCACAAATCGGAACAATTTTAGCTTTAGGCAAGTGCAACTTAGCAAATCAATGCCTTAGCTAAATAGCTAGTTAGCTTGTGGCCTAGTTTAGACCACAAAGATTATATAATTTGTGAGTTTCATCCTTGAGTAAGTTTAGTTTAGTAATTGAAGCTAACCCCGTGTCAGTGTGCTGTAAATTGTAATTATCATTTTCATTGGACCATAAAAAAAATCCAAATAAAAGTTGTTAAACTTTGTAAATATGGAGGGATCTAGTTTGGATTATTGCTTTAGGCCATGTAAAATCTTTTCTAATTTGCGTACTTGTCTACTTGGCCATCTTTAGGTTTAGAATACCCAGAGTTCGGATAGAGGAAACATATAAACTTCTTCATCTAAATTTTACCAAATCGTAATTTTGCGGTGTGGTGCGGATTCCGAAAATTTTAAAAGCGCACCAAACTATAAACCGTAATTTTTTTAATTGTTATAAAATATTTAATTTCATGCTTTTTATTTGGCCTACTACTTTACTAAAGTTATGTCTTTTGTTTGTCTTGGGTCTTATCTAGTCGTTTAAGCCTTTAACTTTCTAAGACTTCTCTAACTCTTTAAGGCTCTAACAAAAAATAAATCTAGGTTTTTTTTGTCCTTATCAATTACTAATTATAAAATGTAAAAAAAATTTAAAAAGTGAGTTAAACTGCAAACCGCAGCGAACCAAACCGTATTTTGCGGTGCGGTTTGATATAAATTGCGGTGTGGTGCGGTTTCAAAAAATGGCAAATCGTAATTTTGCGGTTTGGTGCGGTTTGACATCCAAACCGCACCGCGCTCAGCGCTATCTAATTTGTGAATCCTATAGGCACTAATCTAATTGTAGTAGATTTGATTAAAATCTTGGCTTTTTATTTGTGAATCCTATAGGCATTAATCTAGCTTTATATTTTTCAATAGTTCCATTAGGATTTATTTATTTATTTATTTGTCTTAAAACTCAGCCAAACAAAATCTGAAAAGATAAGAGCTTTCTAACTATTTACCGTGCCACATTTCAATCTTATACATGAATGGGGAACACACAACCATGTTCGTGGTTCACAGGGTCAATGTCTTGACTCTTGACCAATGCCTAGACATTCCACTTAATTGGACACTTCATCGATGCTTTTATTGAGATCATAGCTATCCGTAATGGTATACGACACTTGGTCACTAAAGGCTATTTCACGCTCACAATATAACTAACCTTGTTGCCACCAACACAGTCATAGGTCCCTATCAACCTTATTGAAAGATCCAAACCTTGTTATGAAAATCAATATATAGTGATTCAGCTACTTTCTCGATCTTCTTTCACTGTTTGTTATATTTATTATATTATATATATATATATATAAAATAAAATAAAAAAACCATCAACTGATTGAGTTTCCAATATTGGCCATTTATTTCAACGTACTATAAGCATTGATCATTTTCTAAAAACATGCAAGTTAGTTTGAGAAATATCTAACTCGACACAATACACTGTTACCTTTAATCGTAAAATTGATAATTACTCTAGGTTACGTATCTGGCTATCTTTGATCCTTCATCAATTATTGATATTCAATTGCAATCGATACAATCATCCCCATTATTGTCAGATTAATTATGTAATTTGGTTTCTTCTTTCCATAATTATTCAACTCATTTCAATTCTTCATTTCTACTCCAACAAATCACCCAATCATATTAAACTAGTACCCCTAGCTCCATCCCCATTCCGTTTTTCTTTTCAGACTAGTAGTCCTAAATTTTTTGCTCTATTTTTTTTATATAGCAGTTCTTTTTATATATCTTTTCATTTATCGGGAGCATTTTTTAAACTTATTTTAGTTAATTTAAACTTATCCTGATTTATTTGACCTTACACTTTAGAAGTGTTTGGAAGTTAAAAGTTTGACGCAAAAAGAGAAGTTTGAGCAAAAAATAAAGGTTTGAGAGGAAAGAAACATTTGACCAATTCAAAACACTATTTTTAGTGTTTCTTAGTTAGAGGTTTGGAAGAGAGTTTTTTGGTGAAAAAACTTCTTCAAAAAGTATTGGTTTTTTTTTTTTAATACTTTGAAACATCTAGCAGTTAACCACTATTTAGTATTTACCAAACAATTTTACACAAACAACTAATATAATCAGTTTGTCAAATCAGCTAAAACTCAACCAGCTATTCAAAATAACTAAAACTCAACCAACTAGTCAAGACAGCTAAATTAACCGGCTAACCAATGACATCCAACTTCCAAACAGGGCCCTTATTTTTTGTTTGAAGCAAATCTTATTTTTGCGTATCAGAACTTATCTTTATTTATTTGAATTTATATGAAGTTATCTTAAGCAAAAATAAGATGAATAGAATAGTACTTCAATAAAGATTCACAACAATATCTAATAATGGAGAAAAAAAAAAGGGAATAATGGAAGTAATGCAAGTTTTAAGTTTGGTTGGAGTTGGAATTAATTTTCTAGAGTAATTTACAATTCAAGGGAATTAATTTTCCTTATCTATTTCTTAGAAATTTGGTTTATGTGTTTGATTGCATGCGGGGAATACAAATTTTTATGGAAATTTATTTCCTCCATGTTGTAGGAAATTTCCTATGAAGTATAATTTAATACATTTTTGTCAAACAAAAAAGTTTACATAATCTTATTTGCTAAGAATTCTAATTTCCAATGAATTTATGTGTCAACCAAACAAACACTTATAGGAGGTTTGGGTAATTAAATTCATAAAACAAGTATGTATAATATATGAGAATTTTCTATTATTGATACTAGCTAAACAGTATTATTGTATTAACTTAGAGATTTAGATCTTTGTATTAACGGAATTGATTTGCTGAAACTATTAGACCACGTGAAGTACTCCGTAATAATATGCGAACAAAGACCCCTTATTCCGGGATATAGACAATCTACTATTACTGTGGTTTGTCCATATTAATTGCGTAAACATTTCCAATTTTGGCATTTCTTTGCATTTAATTAATTATGAGCAGATTTTGAGAGCTACTCATACCGACCATGTTTGTTAAATTGATTTTGGCTGATTTAATTGACTTGTTCAACTAATTGTAAATTGGTTGTTTAAGCTAAATGTTTGGAATTGGAAATGTGTTTCGTAAAATTAATTGGGGTTGTTGACTGTTTATTAGAGAGTTTGTGGGTTAAAATGCCAAAAACTAACCAAAAAAGTGGTTCCATGCAATTTTATTTTATTTTTCATTTTGGCGTATACACTACGTACTAGAAATGATGCTATTTAGGACGGGAATTCCCGTTACAAAAATTTGATCCCGTCGTAGACTAGGGGGTCGCAAAATGATTTTTCCCGTCGTAAAAATATGTCCCTGTCGCAAAAAAAGGAGTCGCAAATGATTTTTTCCGTCGCAATCTTGTCCTAATAAATAGAGTTTGGGTTAGGTATTTGGTAAGTTTTAGCGTCGAACTCAAAAACCGTCACAAAATATCTACATTTGCGACGGAATTTAGGCCCTTCATTAATGTGTATCTGTTATTAATGGATTAAGTGTTAAAAGCCATTTTTTCAGCCAATCAAAAAGTCAATAACCAATCAAACAAATTTTTTTGGTGTTTGACCATATCAAAAAGCCAACAAAAATACTTCCCAAACAACCCTTAAGACCTAACATCTACGAGTAACACTTTATGGGAATTATTGTAGGAACGGAGTAATAAGTTTGGTTTGTTATGAGGGGAGTGAGGGCATCCACAATAGAACAAACTTTAAGAGATTTATTCCTATGTTACATTACTAATATACAATTTTTCCTACAACAAACCTTTTATCAACATTAAACAAATTCATTCAAGGATTTGTGGATGGACCAACTATCAATATACGAAGTAAATTATAAAATTTAGTTAACACTTAAATTTTCCAAAGAAATATTCATTATGTTATCAAAAAATGAAGCTAGCAATAATATTTCATGATAATCTGTTTCAATGTATGCTTAATTATTTACAAAATAGAAATACTGTATTAGTTTTTGTATTTCTCTTAAATATATAGTTAAAATGTGTATTACCAAACATGCTCAATAAAATTGGAACTTTTTTTAATAGTAATTGCGTGGCATGACATTAGCCACTTAAGTAATTGCAACAAGAGCTGGAATACAACATACAAGTTTTTTTTTTTTTTTTTTTTTTAAATTTTTATAGTAATGAATGCTAATAATGATGATGTTGATTGATTAATGAATAATGATGATGCTTAACCAAAAAAAGTTTAGTTATGTTTGTTCTTTAAACATGAAATTTGTATGGTGTTAACAACAATAATGATTACAAGAAGAGCAAATAGCTAGGGGAGCCCACATGAATACGTGGCGTAAAAGGAGTGGTTGAGAAGAATTCAAAGTTAAAAAAAGGTTGGGCGAAGTTGGCTTTGGGCGGTGATTTTGTGGTGCTAAGTGTGATATGATAAGGTAAGGTAAGGGGGCGGTGCGGTGTTATGCATACTAAACTCATGTGATTAGGACAGCCGCATTCTTCTATGTTCATCAACCTCAAAACTACAATATGTTATAAAAGAATACAATTTTTTATGTTCCTCTCATATAAGGGCGTGTCCGTATTAAGAGCACCATTAGCAATGAAAAAAAAAAGTTCATGGGTCACTATTACATTTTCTCTCTCATCCACATCACCAAACAAAACTATTTTTAATTTCTCTTCTTATTCATGAACCAAATAAAAAAGGTTCATCAACTTTTTAAACTACCCCACCTTTTTATTTATAATAAAATGCAATATATAAATAACTATGATTAACACTATTAAAGCACAATACTTAGATTTTTTTTGGGGGAAACAATTGTATGGAAAAAGGGTGATTTTTTAAATAAAATAAAATATGGCAATATGGGTGTCTATTTATAGAGGAGAAAAAATTATGAATTTTGGTGATTTTTATTTCTTAAATCAATGTATGTGTTAAAATTAAATCCACAAAATTTAACATATTTGCAATTTTTTACTAGGCTGAGACGTGGTCACGTGTCGCGTTCTGCAGCTGACACGTGGCCCGCGTCCTTTAAATTTTTTTTGGCTGAAAACTGATAACTTGGTTTATTATATGTTTTTCCTCCTTATTTTGTATGGTTTTATTGTGCTAACCGTGCTCTTAGGAGCCGTTTTGCAGCTAAAAAGTCGGTTTGGAGTGTTTTGGGTCTTTTCCATGTTTTTGACAGGTTTTTGATAATAGATGCTCTAAATGGGACAAAAACCATCAAAGTACACCAATCTAGGCAAAGGAGAAGCATTGGGATGTCACAATGAGTGTCGGAGAGGTTCTGGTGACAATTAGTGAAAAATTGGCTTGAAATTGTTCGATTCGGTTCGAATGATTTTGACCACCTCTCACTATTTTGGACATAACTCAAGCTAAGAATATAGTATTCAAGAGATTCTAGCGGCATTGGAAACTAGATTCAAATAGCTTTCCAACGGTATGTCATAAGCTCAATTCCGATTTGAAACGAAGGAGTTATGGACGTTCGAAGTCAGTGCATCAAACCAGACCCCGGTACCGGGGTCTGTGCAAACCTTACCGGGGTTCATGCACCCCGGTACCGGGGTGGTTGTTGCCCCTGCTCCTCTCCTTTTCTTTGAAGCCAGAGTTCCCCAGCATCGGCCCCGGTACCGGGGTACATGTACCCCGGACCGGGGGTCTTTGCACACCTCTTCACTCGACATTTTCCAGAAGTACGTATCTGACTCCAGCGACAACCCCGGTACCGGGGTGCATGTACCCCGTACCGGGGCCAGCGTTATGGGCTCCGTTTAAGCCCAATTTTGCCTATAAATACCTGTTTTAATCCCTTGTAAGTTGTAAAGATCTTATGTTTTCTTTAGATTTTCTTTTCTGCTTTTTAGGGTTTCTTTCTCTCTCTTTTATTGTTAAAACACATTAAATTCAATTCAAGTTAATTAAAGATTCAATCTTTTTCCAATTCTGGTATTATTTCTTTCTTATTTCTTTTATTTATGCTTTTTATTATGATCATATTTATTTTCTTTTATTATTCTTTCAAACATGTGTGAGTAGTCTTTTAGATCTAGGGTTTGGGAAAATATGTTTGATTGATTTAAATTAATTGAATCCTTTGTTCTTTAATTCATGACTAATTTTAATTCCCTAAAATCTGTTTTGATCATATAAATTTGAGTAATAATCTAGTCGGTAGCCGAAAGGTGAAAACTTCATTAAGACTTAAGATTTTAGGCAGATTTATTTAATAAATTGCGAGAGCCTGTTATGTAAATCTGTAGATCTAATAAATTGCGAAAGCCTGTTAGATCTTGGTTAGAGTTTGCTAATGAATTATTGAACATTGAAATTCAATTATTTTATGATTTCATTCAGAAAACCCTAAACCCTAGAATTTCCTTCATTCAGTTAAATCTTATAAAAATTCAATCTTTATTTTATGTTCTTTAGTTATTAGTTATTTAGGATAATTCAATCACAAAGGCCCTTTATATAGTTCACACTTTTTAGTAATAAAAGAAATTAAATTGCTTCTCTGTGGATTCGACCCTACTTATCACTGCTACATTAGTTTGATATTTAGGTTATTTTTGACGGGTTTCGACGCCCTGTCAAAAACCAGCCAAAACGGCGTCGTTTTGGCTGGACCAGCACCAAAACACATCGTTTTAGCTGGTTTTCAGCCAAAAAAAGGGGACAAATGTGCTGAGCTTGTAACGACCCGGAATTTTGGGCCAGAAAATTTCGCGGTTATTAATGTAGTTTAATTAATTCTAAGTCCAAAAGGCCATATTAGTTGGACTGTTTTTATTTTTAGCCCAATCCTTTCTCTTCCAAATTGGGCCAAGGACCCAATTTCCTTCTTTATTTAACCTTGGCTAGTTCTTGCTTTATTTTTGGGCCAACCTTGTTTTTTTTTTTTTTATTTAATTAAATTAATTGTTATTTGTGGATAATTAAATTAATTTAATTAATTTAAATGTTTAAAACCCATTCAAACTAGTTGTTCAACAACCTAACTAATCCCCCCTATTACTCCCCTAAGTCATGGCAGCCCTAGGATTGATCTAGGGTTTGTTTTGATTTTTCTTTGTTTATAAATAGGACCTAATCACCTCTTTTGGGTCCTAATTGCTAAATTGATCAAAAAAACCCTAAAATACACATTTTCTCTCTTCCCCTTCTTCCTCTTCTAAAACCGTGCCATATTCACCATTTTAGGTGAATTTTTTGCCTTGGAATTTTAATAGCGTTTAAGGTAACTATGCTCTCCTCTTTAATCTATTGGTAGAAAAACACATAGTTAATTAGGAATTGAAGCATGAAAATTGTAGGAAGTTTAATATTGTTTTCATATAAACATGTCGAGCATGAAGCATGAATTTCTTGATTGATTTTTATGTATTTTCTTGATTTTATGTATGATCTTGTATGAATTTATTTACCAATCAAATCTTGTTATTTCTTGATGAATTTTTCATGGTATCTTGTTTACTGTTTGATTTTTAACCATGATTTATTTCGTGGCAAAATTCGTCCGTTTATTATTTATAAAAATTTAATCTTTCAAACCGGTAAAACTGTCCAGAATAGGTTTACGAATTTATTAGTGTACTTAATCAAATCTAATGGCTACGAAATTTTAGGTGGAAGTCATTAATACTGTTTTAAAGATTTTGTAATTTTTTTCGTAATTTTAAAGATCGTTTGCTATGGCAGAAAATTCTGAAACCGAATTCAGCCTAATCTGACTGGTTAGTTATAAAATCACTTAAAAATAGTAAAAGATGTTATTTTTAGACGAAATTTATGCAAGTTAATCCTTGAACCCATATTTAGCTCCCATAAAATTTCCAGTTTTTTTTTTAGAGATCTTTAGATGGTCGTTTTTAATTTAATTCTTTAAAAATCAGATTGTATAAAATAGGGCAATTGAATTATTAAAATATGCTATTATTCATTCTTGAATTTTCGAGTGACCTAAGTATTAAAAGGGAACTAAAAATATGATTTTTATGATGAATCTTGATAGTATTGAATTATATTGATTAATCTTGAATTAAAAATTAAATCTTGTTATTATCTTCTAATTGTCGAGTGTATAGAAATTAAAAGAAGAGTTAAAAATATTATTTTTATGTTAATCTTGATGAATGTTGTTGAAAAATATGATTTTTATCTTATTTTGGTAATTTTTGTAATTATATTGATTAATTAAATTAATTCTAGAAAATAGTTAATTATTGTTATATTTTTAATAATGCCGTGTAGAATTGATGAATTAGTCAATTTTTGATTAAATTGATTATTGTTAATTTAGGGAATAATTAATAATAAAAGTTACGGACAAAATAATTATTAGGGATAAGTTGTAAAGTGAAGGGATAAAAAGATATTATTAGTATTATTATTAAGAGGACCGAAATAATATTAGTACTATTAATATAAATATTTTTCGGATATTGTTACAAATAGTATATGATATAATATTAAGGTTAGTATCCGAAAGGATAGGATTATAAGTATATGATAGTATATTATAAGATTTAAAGTTGCATAAGATACTACTAGGGATAAGAAAGGAAACAGAGTAATAGCTATACATGTTATGTTTCGGTCTCTGGCTAGGAAAGACTTGGTATTTAAGGTGGCCAATATACGTGCCGCACCTCTCTTTCCTGGGACTCCGAACATTTCATTTCCTATTACGGTCACCTAGTATTTCCCAATATATGATATGATATGATTAAATAAAGATATAAGATATAATATAAAGAATTGAAAGATAATAAGTTAAGATCGCCCCTGCTATGACGCAAAGGTCATCAATCGGGTTAATAAGATAGGACGCCCCTGCGATAACGCAAAGGTTGTCAATTGGGTTTAGTCGATGCCACTGCTCACATGGGACGAACGCAAAGGTTCCCCCGCGCAGTTCTTGGTTCTAGAATATGGAGTCGTCTAGGTAGTTCTCGCAAAGGAGGACTATTTAGGAGTTATGGACATAGCTTAGGCTTAGTTCTCGCAAAGGAGGGCTACGGGTGGAACGTAAAGGTTCACCCCGACATGTTTTAGGAAAGTTGCGAACGCAAAGGTTCGCTACGAGCTGAAGAAGACAGTCCGCAAAGATGATAAGATAAGATAAGATGATTTAATGTAATAAGTACATATGTTAAGATAAGAAGTTATTATGTTCTTATTATGGAATTTATGTTATGATATAAGGTTAAGATATGATCATATATGATAAGATATGATATATAAATTAAGAAAGAATATGATAAGTATGAATATGGAATGTTAAGATATAATATATGATGGGTATGGCATAAGTTAAGATCTTGAGTTAATTAAGTTGTATAATATAAGTATTTGGGTAATTCTAAGACTTCCGCTGTGTATAAATTAGTATTATATATGTATGCATGTATATGATTAATGGGTGAGTATTTGTACTAACCGTGTTTGCAGGATTGATTGTACGTACATTATACGTAGATTATACGTATTCTAACCGTATCTCTGCAGGTGTATTTATACGTATTTTTGTACGTACTTGTATACGTATTTTTATACGTATTTTTGTACGTACTTGTATACGTATTTCTATACGTACTTTTATACGTATTTTTATACGTACTTTTATACGGATTTTTGTATGATTATATAAAAGCATGTATTAAGTTTCTTTACAGTTTTTATGTGAATTTCTATGCTATTAAGTGTTTGGTGGTCCCTCGATTAAATGGGACAGCCTAGTTACTCGCCACTGACGGTGGACCCCCCCTCAGTTTCAGGTGACAATGCAACAGAGTAGAGCGGGCTTCGTTGGATGGGCTTGAGTAGACTAGTTGTTTACTTTGAGTATTTAGTTTTCCCAGAACAGTTTGAGACATCTATTAGTTTATTTTATGATCCCAGCATGTTGGGACAGTATTTTAGGATATTATTTGTAATAATGACTCTTGGAATGTTTTGGAGAATTGGTAGCTTATTTAATAAAAGTTAATTCATTTAATCATTTAAGTTGATTTATTGTTATTTAAGTTGGTAATGGTCCGATTGTCGATTTCCCTTCGTAAATCGACATGTCTCAAAAAGTCGGGTCGTTACAGAGCTGGACCACGAACCATTTGGTTCTTCTGTTTGCAGGTACAAACACACAAACCACCATTCATCATGAACATTTTTTTTTTTCATTGTTAAGAAATTTATTTAATGGTTTGTGAAGATGAACCATTTTTTTGTTCATCTTTAAGAATGCTCTAATATTTGTTGTTTCAATATCACTCCTTTATCATCTTCCTACACTAATATGCTCATTTACTTTACCATTAAGGGGTTACAGTCTGGCCCAGTGGCCACAGCTTCTTTTAAAAGAATACCGAGTCAAAATTGCTCTTATATTTATTGGATAAAGAGAGGTTAGTGAGAATCGAATTCGTAATCTTATGCTACAAGGTGCAATCGGTTGGACCTCAAACCTCTCACATACTTACTAATTTGCTCCATTTAATTAACTAATTTTCTCCTCGTTGTATGTTAATTAATTACTATGTGAGAACGCTCTAGTAGTATAGAGCTCACTAATCATACTGTATTTTTTTTTTGAATCTCACCACACTTATTTGACATGATTTATAATCTTACACTTTTGATTGTGAATACCAGTTAAATTATTGAATCAGATAATTTGCAATAGTACTATCCCATATTAGTAATCTAACTAAAAGACAAAAATTACAAGATTGTAATCAATACTCCTTTTTTCCAAAAAAATTAACTAATGAATGCTTTGAGACATTAGATAAAAATGAACTAATTTTCTAAAATGCATGGTACTTATTAGATTTAGATTATATACGTACGTTAAAATTACAAGCCTATAATTATTAACTCTTAATATTCTTAATTAGCTTATGTAAATAATTTACGGTGTGCTCTATTTGCAGGATTACAATCCCAATCTAATTCAATTCATTGTCATATAATCCAATCCATTCTAATTCTAATTCATTCATCTGTTCTAATCCATTTTAATCAATGCCAATCCATTCTAATTCAATCTCAATTTCATTCGATCAATCCCATACAATTCAATAAATTCTAATCTCATTCATCCATTCTAATCTCATCCATGCTAACTAATCTCATCCATCCATTCTAATCGCGAGAAGGGAACACGCCCTAAGGGAATGTTCTCATCACCTTAAAAAAATAATTTCATTTCAGATAATTTCAACATATATAAATTTAGATAAGTTCATATAACTTTTAATCGGATTTGATAAAGTTCAATAAGATTTGATCAGTTCCAATTATTTTTTACAATTAGGTCCATTAAGTTCAATAAATTTTAATCATGTTTAATAAGTTCAAATAAATTCAGTTCAGATAAATTCAAATAAATGCATTTTGAGGAGAAAACATACTAACATGGAAATTGTTTTTGCTAGTTTTGGGGATTAAAAAAATCCAATACAACAAAGTAACAATAATTATTTTTATGACATCTAGCAAAATTAGTTGTCTAAATCACCATTATTGATACTAAAGTCAACGTAGCATGCTTTATCTTTATTAGACATAATATGTCAAAAATAAGAATTTCTATCTGTAACGAGGGCTTGTTCTTTTGGACTTAATTTTAGACAAATCCAATTTAGTTTATTACTTATCCGTTCAGTACATGTTGAGTTTAGAATTTAGTTTAATTCAGTTTACTTTAATTCAATTAAGTTAAAAAAAATCAAGTTTAATTGTTGTTTCGATTTGTATATGATTTTTAATGAAATTTTTTACCAAACAAATTTTTGATTATTGCATATTACTAAAATATATATCTAAACAAATCAAACAAGCAGAAATAACGGGAATTGATAAAGACACAACTAAAATTGATATGAGCACAACTTTTGTGAGAGGAACATATAAAAATGTACTGTCACAATGAGTTGTGCTAATATCAATTTTAGTTATGTCTTTATCATTTCCGAAATAACCCACAAGACTAAAAAGTGAGGGAGAAAGGATAATGCTTAAGAGTCAGTTGAATTAATTGTCTCACATTGAAATTTGAGAATTTCTTTCAAAACTTTTTTTTTAAGGAATTAGGTAAAGATTACTTTACAATGTACTCCATAATTCTAGTGAATTGTTCCTACTTTATTATTAAAATTGTTTGTTTCCTTTTTGTTGATTTTTTAATTTAAAATTTAGGGAAAAGCGATAGATTACAATCTACAATAATCACATCCTCAGTGTAGAGGTACTTTTACGAAGTGATTCCTAGATGAATGCAACTAAAACCCCCTGGCCTTCTAATCAATAATTTGGGGAGCTAGATAACTTAAAATTAAGCTATTCATAATTACAATGAATAATGATATAGAAATTCTTATATATATCCGGATATATGTTATATTGAAGGGTGATTTTACTCAATTTATAATTCTTTGGAAATAATTTATTACAATTAATGCTAAACGTCAAATTATAAAATTTGATAACAATATATATAGTACATATTGAGACTATTCTAAAGAGACCCCACATATAATTATACTTATTTACATGTACAAAGCACAAAAACTAGTTATATAAGTGAATATAATTAGTGCTTAAATTACAAATGTTGGATCATAAATCAAATCTCAACCTCAATGGAATTTGAGATAGACTTGAAGTCATTGTTCAAGGCTTGTTGCCACATATACAAATCAATTTCTTTGGATTCCAACATATAACATTTATTAGAAGGCAAAAAAGAAAAAAGAAAAAGAGAGGAATATATAGGTCTAATGACGGACATGACTACATCTATCCAGGGGGGTATCGGGTAGGTGTGCAAAAAGCCCCACTGCATAGGGCCCGTTATATAAAGGGACTATTTCTTTTCTTAGTCATTTGTGTTAAATTATTCTTATATTTTTATATAAATTAATCATTTTCTACTAAAATATTTTTGGGATATATACATGTATTGTCAAAATAATATCATATATTAGCATTTATTAAGATCTGAAGGGCCTAAGTAAAATTTTAGAACAGGGCCCCCGATAACTCCGACACGGCCTTGCATCTACCCGGTGGGTTGTCTACCCACTACTAATACACCATTAAAATATTGATTATTAAATTGAGTGGAGTTTCACTATCACTACTCCCTAGTACTCTCAATTAACAATGGGTAGTCTACCTGGTGGTTTAACCAAGTTTTTTCCTCTAATGACGATAATAACCCCACCACAACACAAGTGCACTATAACGTTAGATGTAGACATCATAAGACACACACTCACCTCCACACAAACACACACATATAATTGTTATATATGGTGTGTAGTGTGATCAAGATTTGTTAGAATAATGTGTAGGCCCACTTCAATTTCATGTCTAAACCACAAAAATATAGAGGATAACATAATCTACAAATAAAAAAATAAAAAATTATGAATATGGAATTAAAATGGGGCGGCAAAAAAGAAAAAAAAATCAATAATTAAAAAAAAAAAAAAAACCCTTGACCCTATATAATTTAAGCACCAATAAATAGCCTTCATTCTCCAACACTTCAATCACAAATTCACAATCCATCACACTTCACTTCACTAAACTAAACTAGACTAGACTAATTAAAATCTTAGCAATTAACAATAAAATTAAAATTGATTGTTAATTTAGAGTGAGTAAATAAAAAAAAAATGGGAAAAGATGTGGAAGTAGGGGGATTGCCAAAAGACTATGAAGATCCACCACCATCAGCATTGTTTGATGGAGAAGAATTGGGGAAATGGTCATTTTACAGGGCAGCCATAGCAGAGTTTATAGCAACAATGTTGTTTTTGTATATAACAGTTTTGACTGTTATTGGACACGAAAGCCAGATTGCTGCTGATGATTGTGGTGGTGTTGGACTTCTTGGTATTGCTTGGGCTTTTGGTGGCATGATCTTTGTCCTTGTTTACTGCACTGCTGGTATTTCTGGTACGTCCTATCTTCTTCCTTTCCTTTATTATATCAGAGATTTTATAAACGATCAAATTAATCAAAATTAATTGTTTTTAAATACGGTGGTCAAGAATGGGATTTCACAGACTATATAACATATTTTTGGAGCTTAACTATTAGATTAAGCTTTTAAAACGGTCAAAGATAAGATTTTGTAACTAATAGTTAAGGTCTAGTAATATGTTATGCTTCCTCTAGTAATATGCTATGCTTTCTCCGTGACGTATTAATGGCAACATCAGAGCATTAGTAATTATAATAATGTGACATACTTAACATCTAATAGTAATGTGATATACTTAACATCTATTCCCTTTGTCACTTTATTTTATTTTTTTTCCAAAAGGAATGTTGCAATGGTTTATTTGATTACTTTCAATCTCCCTAGTTTTGTAGGTACAACCCAATAAATATAAATATATATATATATATATATATATATAATTTTTATAATTTTTTATTACATGTATTTAAAGATATTTTTTATTATATATGCAAAAATAAATGAGTACATAGGGAGTATAACAGGTGAAATTAAATAGCTTTTGATTTCATTGGATTTGATTAGTATATTATATATTATATATAACTAATTAAGATGGGGATTTTTTTTAGCATGTTGTTTGTTTTCACATGTTAGTAAATCTTGAGGATCAAGTCATAGCCCAATGGTTAGGGCTTCAGAATTCCAGGCATGTGATTCTGGGTTAGATTCTCACCGCACGCATTTGCGAGGATTCCTTATTATCCCCCTTACAGATGCGTGTGTTGGCTAAAATTGGACCGGATGACCTGCAGTAGGACCGGTTCCAAGGTCTAGTATCCTACACATTATCTAAAAAAATTGTTAGTAAATCTGCAAAAATCAGCATGTTTGTGTGGATCCGGCAAAGTCTTTTTCAGTTGAATCTCATGGGATCATATTTTTCATTTTATTGAAGACATTAACAAACTTTTACATCAAAAACCAAGCATATGACTGTTATAAGCATTTATTTACATTGATTAGTGTTAAGAATGTCAATTTTTTTTTTATATTTAATTTGATAAGGAAAGGAAAACCGACTAACCCTTTAAAATGGATAGTCTAAGGCATTTCTTGCGCAAAATTAAAGAAATATTTTAAGTCATTATATTAGAAAGTGTTCTACTTTGAACAAAAAAAAATTATTTAGTTAGAGTTTAATAATGGTAGTTTGAATAGATTGGGCTTTGTGATGGGCAGGTGGACACATAAACCCAGCAGTGACATTTGGGCTGCTATTAGCCAGAAAACTATCACTAGTAAGGGCCATTGTCTACATGGTGGCCCAATGTTTGGGTGCGATTTGCGGTGTTGGGCTAGTCAAGGCCTTCCAAAGCTCGTACTACAACCGCTACCATGGTGGCGCCAACAAGCTGGCTGAGGGGTACAGTATCAGCACCGGTTTGGGTGCCGAAATTATTGGCACTTTTGTTCTTGTCTACACCGTCTTCTCCGCCACTGACCCTAAACGAAGTGCTAGGGACTCCCATGTTCCGGTGAGTTATTATTCTTTCTTCATCTAACCTATTATATTATCTATGTTCGAATTCACTTGTCACATTGTTGGTTTAAATTGTATTTTTTTAATCTTATATGTTACTATTTGGGGAGAAACTAAAGAATATTATAAAGTATAGTAAGAGTGTTTGTTTTAACTGAATACAGCTGAACTGAACTGAACTGAACTGAAATACAACTGAAAGTAATATTATATAATAGAAAGAAATTGAGAGTTGAGCTGAATTTAACTGGACTGAACTAAATTGAATTTAAGTTGAAATAAAAGTGGAAACGAATTTAGGTTTAGATTGGAGAGAGAAATGTTATTAATGGTTGGTGGAATATTTAGACCCCACAGGCCACGTAGTGAAATAAGTAATTGAACAATATTTATTGGGTCAAAAATGTAAAATGGGGGGTATTTCTAGATTTACTGTTAGATTTTATTGCTTATTCTTTTGGATAGTCGGTTCCTATAAATTGGAGTATTGGGCCAATAATATTAGTAGGAATTATGTTACTCCCTCCGTAACATAATTTTGGCAACAAGTTTTTTTCCACGTATTTCAAGGAAGTGATTTAACGGTATAAACGAATAAATTGATAAAAAAAATTTAAGATTAGTAATTTATGATCTCAATCTTACTTGTATTAAAACCATTTTGATTAATTTGTTCGTTTACACCCTTAAATTGCTTCCTTGAAATGCGTGAAAAATAATTTGTTGCTATAATTATGTTACAGAGGGAGTACTTCTATAATAATTTATTTGTAACAATTACTCCCTCCGTCCCATTTTACATGCTACATTCCATTTTGGAACAAATTTTTATGCAAACCAATTTTCATGTGGGCCCACCATTGGTAAAGTTAAGTGGAAGAAATTGATTGGCTCAAAGAGGATAAAAATGACAAAAAAGAGGGTAAACATGTAAAATATATGTGGGGTACATAAACTATAAAAGGAAATGTAGCAAGTATTTTGGGACATCCAAATAAGAAAATTGTAGCAAGTAATTTGGAATAGAGGGAGTAGATGCAAGAAGCACACATTATTAGATGGAAAGAACAAGGAACACAAAAATGGAAGGAACATATTAAATGCAACTAAATGTGAATATGTGATTTTCTAGATTGAAATTGTCATTTTTTTTTATGCAAAGAAAAAAATATGTATTATTTTAATTCAATTTACACAGAATTGTATGAAAAGTAATTTTCAATTGAGAGAGTATCTAATCTTTTACTATAAAACATATTTTTATGATAAAAAGTTCATTTTTTGCTAAAAATTAACTCGACAATTGTCACATAAAAAATTCTACTTTTATTGTAAAAACTACAGAGTATATATATATTTTTTAAGTTAACCCATCAGACAGTTTGACAAAAGACAGCTCTACCCAACAGCCTTGCATGTAGTAACAAAATTCCACACGTTGTGTGGGATATCAATTTTCCAACAATGACCCCACCCCCCCTACCACAGGGCCCCATAGCCACCCCGTGGGCCCATGAATAAGAAATAAAAGGCCTTAGCACATGCTAGAAAATGACAAGTCCATACGATATGACCACATTTAGTACAGTGAATACTGGATTGTCTTCGTTTGTCACTATCTTCAAATATCAATTTTTGACCACTTAAATTGATTTGTGCAAAATTTTGGTAGGTCTTGGCGCCACTTCCCATTGGCTTTGCAGTGTTCATGGTTCACTTAGCCACCATCCCCATTACTGGCACCGGCATCAACCCGGCTCGTAGTTTCGGTGCTGCCATCATCTACAACAATCAGACGGCTTGGAAACACCATGTATGTATATGTAACCACCATTCAACTAGCTATTACTCTTTGCTGTCTCAAATCATAAAGGACATTTGGCTAAAAATACACTCACATTTTTAGCCTAATGTCCCTTATAATATAGGACGGAGGAAATATCATTTTCCGTAACAATATACAAGTTCATTATGCTAACATATGTTTCTTTCATCATATTGTAGTGGATCTTTTGGGTGGGACCATTCATTGGGGCCGCCATTGCCGCCATCTATCACCAATACATCTTGAGAGCCGGTTTCGTTAAGGCTCTTGGATCGTTCAGGAGCTCCTCCAACATGTGATGATCGAAAATCGTTCCTCCTCGAAAAGTAGCATGGTTTTTAGCTCATGAGAGGATTGTTTGGTGTGCTTTTGATTTATGCAATTAGCCTAAAGAGAGGTGTTGAAGGATCCCAAAGATGTATATAAGATTTTAATTCTAATTTTAGTTGGAGGAGTTGATTCAAGTTATTGTTGGTGTGTCTTGGCACTTGTTTTCACATTGTGCCACTAGTAGGTGTCATTTTCAATATGGTTTTCTTGTTCTTCTTTGTTTCCATCATTGTAATATCAGTATGAGCTTTACTTAAATATGAATGAATAATAAATGTTGGTAAAGTTTTTCTTCAAGTACTGCCCAATGTTTAAGTTAGATTTTTAAGTGCAAAGCAGGGGAAGGCTTAAATTGATGAATAGCATACCAATCAAGACCTATGTTTTTCATGCTAACAGATAATTATATAGACATGGACCCATGACCATATGAAATAACAAATTGAGTATACGTGTAGCTAGCCAAAGATGTACATCCTACACTTGAGTGGATATACATCCAACTAAAAATTAGAACCAAATGAGTAATTTTTCACTGTCAGGGAAGCTTCATGTTTTTGTCACTATCACTATTCATAATATAGTTATGTTTACTGATTGTTGGAATGCAAATGAAGTTGTAGAAAGAGATGCACCGCCTCATAGTATATATTTGAAAATTTTCAAACAATGCAGGGAAAAGAAGGATTTGTTCCAGAGTTTCCACATGGAGTTCTTGAAGCGTGAAGAAAACGTTGGCGAATGCTATTGCAAGGAGAAGCATGCTTTGGTCAATTATATTAATATATATGACTCCCATGGACTCTATACTCTATTTCTAGCTTTTGTACTAATATCTATCAAGAACATTGTAGTAGGTATACTTCTATGTACGAGGACTTGCATGAATATTTAAGTAATTCTATTGCCATTTCCAACAAAAAAAAAATGAGTAATTTGTAATAATTTCAACAATATTGCATGTTAAATTAGCATTAAAAGGGTGTTCTCTTCAACTTATTAGACCTGAATTAATCTAACTTGATTAGCCAGATTATAAGAAGCAATTGGACCTTATCACACCTTATTCGACCTGATCAAGTTTTATTGAACTTATTATACCTAATTAGACCTTATTTGAACTTATCTAGACTGAAACTTTTTTTAAGATAAAGAGAAGTAGACAACGCATCCTAAATGTGTAAATATGCAAACCAAGTAGTAGCTAGTACACTCGGTCATTCTGTTGGAGAAACTGATAAAATGAGCCAAAAACACCGTGAGGAGTACTTAACTTGGTACACCTAACTGTTTTTCTCATTCTGTCGGAGAAACTGATAAAATGAGCCGAAAAACACCTTGAGGAGTACTTAACTTTAGGTACACTCGGGTATAAGATAGATTTTCAACAGCAACCACATGTGAAGACGAAGAATAATGAAATCGAACCACTACGACTGCATTTATTTTGTATGTGATGGGTGATCAAGCAAAGGTGGAACAGGACAACAACAACCACAAATGAAAACAACCAATAACAAAACCGACCCACTATGGCTGCACTTGTTTGGTTATGTGATGGATAGATCAAGCCAAGGTGGAACAAGGTTGGTAACTTGACCTTTCGAGGTCAGAAAATAGCACATGTAGTAGCTGTATATATATCATGCAGTCCAAATATCTAATGAAAATGATAGCATGGTATGCTGAACCGTCTGTTATCTGTAACGATTAAATTTGAAAATATGCCCATAACAATGTAGCATAACCAAGATTATGTGCTAAGAATTGAGCACACTACCCAGTTTTAACTTTCAACACATACAAAAAAAATCATACTAGCCAGGAGCTAATATTTCTAGCTATGCACTTATTTGGCAAATGAATCTTGAACCTGAATTCAGTCTGCACATCAAAGTTAGGCTTTGTTCTTTTGGACTTAATTTCTGAAATTTCAATTCAGTTGAGATACATTCAATCTAGTTCAGTTTATTTCAGCAACTCAGCTCCTATGAGTCTAGAATTTAATTAGTTTAATTCAGCTCAGTTCAGATAAATTCATTTTAGGTTAATTCAGTCCAAAAGAATACGCTTAAATACTAAGAAATCAATGTCCAAATTAAACTAATAGCAGCAATAATTAGTGGTGAGCAAGACTGGGTACCCGGTCTTTTTCTATGGAACCGGAACCGGAACCACCGGGTCTGAAATATCTAGAACAGGAACCGGAACTGCTCTAACCGGGTAATATGTTTTTGGAACCGGAACCGGAACCGCTGGGTACCGGTTCCAATACCGGGTACCCGGTTTTCTTTAATGGGTGTGTATTTTGTTCAATTTCTTAAATTTAAATAACAAATCGGGTTATGGCCAACAACAACTATACTACATATTTAATTATTTACCACTAAACATCCACAAAGATAGTTTCCTTAAACACAAGTTTACAATTTTAAGATAAAACATACAATTTTACATAAAGTCAGTAGTCACTTTAGTACAATTTTACAATTTTAAGATAAACACAAGTTCACACAAATTAGATACAAGTTTACATAAACATACAAATTTTGAATGAAAAAAAAAAATTAGGCTTATTATATTTTGGTTTAGTCAGTAGTTACTTTAGTACTTCACTATTTACCATTGGATAGAAATATAAAACTTAATTTAACCGTTACAACCGGGTATCCACTGGGTACCCGATCCAATTTTTTTGAAACCGGAACCAGTTGGGACCGGATAGTAACTTTTGGATCCGGAACCAGACCCAGTTGAACCGGGTCTAGATAATTACCCGCCGGTTCCTAACCGGGTCCGGTTCTATGGGTGGGTACCCGGAACCGTTGCTCGGCCCTAGTAATAATGTCTTTAATTGATCATCATCAATCAAAGCACCTTTTCTGACTAGAGTTCAATGAGAAGGTGAACATGAAAATTTCTATGCAACTTTTGTATCATTTATGCTGTAAAATGCAGCATTTCTAATCCTGCCTGTCAATTCTACCTAAAATTCCAAAATTACCACAAAAGAGGCTCGGAATGAGCTACAAATTGATGCCCATATTAACTATTAGCACATTTAGCATATTAACTAATAGGTCTGTGATGGAACATGATCATTCATTATGATTAATATTTAATACAAGAGAATATCATTTCATTTACATGAAAAATCACCTATCACTATCAGCTAAACTTCTGTGCATTACTTGTATCATTTGTACTGTAAAATGCAACATTTCTAAACCTATTTGTGAATTCTAACCAAAATTCAAAATTTACCACAGAAGAGGTTCCGAATGACTAAATGTTACCTCCTCGAGAAAACAACAAGTGTAAAAAAATAAAAAAAAAAACTGTAAAAGAACTACTCTATACATTTACTGAACAGCGGTATATTGATGACATATTCTATTTAGTTTAGCAAGATATCAGTAAACCTGGATATAAAGCGGCGTTCAACTGCTGTTTGGCAATGTGCATCTGGTGCGGATTTCACCTTGAGAGCCCGTTAGAGATCCAAGATTAGACATCTTCAGCATTGACTTGGAAAATTCTCTCCTGAAAATTGAGCCGTTATCTGATGCAAACACTTCCACCAACTTGGCAGTCCTTGGATCTGCCATCAGCTGCTGGTCTGCATGAAGTAAGCCCTGTCCCATAAGCAAGCCCTTGTAATAATGTGCATCGAAGCCAGTGCCCGAGAAAATAAATGGCCCAACAGGCTGAAGACCAGTGGCGGATTCAATCAAGTTCCTGAATCTGGATGGAGATGGACTGGGAGATGGATTTGTATTGCAGATTCTGTTCAGCTCGAGAAAGAAATCTGCAGGGAGTGAAGGGTCAGGCACGCCAGAGCCTTGGAAGTTCGAGAGGCGCTTTTGAATGAATTCGCAGCCAATCTTTCCTATGTTGTGTGCTCCTTCAAGAAGACAAATGAAGTTAGCAGATGAAAGAAAGAACTTCAAACAGGAAACAACAACAACAAAACCTTCCACTATGTTTGGATAGTAATATGGAGGGGAAAGGAAAGGGAGGGTAAAAGGTGGAAGGGGAGGGGAAAGAAAGGGAGGAAGAAGGTGTGCTCCATTCCCCCCCCCCCCCAAATCTCTTCAACTTTGAAGGGATAATGGTTATTAACGGAATCCCTTTCCCTCTCATTGCTTCCCCCAACCTATTTACCAAACAAGGAGATATATTCTATTTCTTTTCTTTTCCTTTCCCTTCCTTTCTCTCCAATTCTTTCTATCCAAATTAAACAATGCGTTAGTCCCTAAATAATTTGGGGTTGGCAAGACATGAATCCCTTTGTAGAGCAGGAAACCGTGGTCTAAAACTAGGGCATTGTGAAATAGAAAAGTGGTAATTAATCAGGATTGAAGTACCTAAGAGACTGACAGTTTCTTTCGCATTGAAGCCCCTTAGTGAAAACAAACTAAGCATATCTGATATATTACTGTCTGGTCTTGGTATCTGCTGATTAGCTTCAAAGAAATATGATGCCCGGCTGTCTCTTCGTCCAGTGAGGACAGGGAAAAATGGTCCTCCAGACTGCAATTCGAAAGATAGAACAAGGGATCAATTGAAGCACTAATATAGGGACACTTTTCAGACAGCACTTCACAGCTACAAAAAGAACCATTTTCAGGCATTAACGATATAATTTGATCACTTAACACCCATGCTAGCCTCAAGGCATGAGAAGACAAGATTGACAATCAGCTACAGAATGCTGCAATAACTTATCCTATACCTGGAAAAGTGTTCCTTCATCTAATTGAATATGCCATATTGCCAACCCAAACTTCGTGAATCATTTTGACATTTTATCCAAAAAAAAAAAAAAAACCTTCATGATTCATGAATTAGATATTAGGGACCAATAATAGGGGAGAAAAATATACAAAAGAAAAAAGAAGTAAATGTTCCTTGTAAAATGATAAGTTTGCCAACATATTGCTTAATTGGAAAACATGTATGCAGCCCAAAACAAAAGGTTTTTACTAATACTTTTTGTCTCAATTGCCTGAGTTGTTTCTTCTTTCTTAGTCCAAGTATATTCTCTGCTTGACAAGAATTTTCTTTTGTTTAAAAAAGCTTCATGTTGATGGAAATATTACTATATTAGGATGATATATTGTACACTGTTTTTTCTTTGTAATGGTATAATACTTCAACTTTCTTGGCATGGTTTCCAGCAAATAAGGAAGTGCTTTTAGAGTGTTAGGCTATATTCTCCTCAACTTATTTAAGCATTCTCTTGCTTATTGAAAAAAAAATCACATCAGATAAAAAAAATTTATTAGATCTTCTTATTTGATTTTATTTATTATTATTAAATAATATTTTTAACTCCGTAATAAAATAAACTACGAAACACTTTAAAAAATGACCTCATTCATCAATACAGATATCATGATACCTCATTTGAATTTATTTTCTTTTGTTTTATAAGTAAAGAATGAAGAAGGTCAAAGTGTAGTCAAAATGTCAGATCGCAAAAGTTCAGATCATATTAGATCAGAAGAATAGAACTTAGCCTTAATCAACTAAAATTTGAGAACTTGTAGTTGGACTTTGCAATATTACCAACTCAAAAATGACAATAATGCAAGACATTCTGAATTCTTCATTGACAAATCAATAAAATGAAAGCATTATCCAACAACAAAGACAGTAAGGAACAATACATTTTGCAATTACTTATGCACCATAAACCATTCTAAGACAGAATATAGTGCTCATTTGCATCTGTCATCATCATAATGTAATAAACCATTAAAGCAACTGATCGTGATAACATATTCTAATATAGTGATATGCTTCATTCAATCATCATAAATAAAATCAGATAGCAATGACAAAGAAAGGGTAATTACCAGAACAATGGCATCTCTAGTGGCCAGAGCAATGATGTCAGAGCATGAAACGACATTAGGGCACTCTTTTTCTAATTCTTCCTTAATCCTTTCAATGATATCAAATCCCTTTAGGGTTTGATTTGGAAACGCGTTTCTCTCAATTGAATGACTTTGATTTCCATTACTATCATCCAGAAGCAGAGACGCATCACATCCCTGATTTATAAAGACAGAAATTCCAATTACTAAACAGTTCTTGAAATCACTTTCATACAATTACTGTAAACTGAAGCTAAATCGAATCATACAGAACTCATCTTCAAGAAATTCACATCATAAAAATTGAAGTAGGAACGAAAGTAACATCAAGAAATGTAAAAAAGAAGTGCGAAAAATCGATCGAAAGACCTGAATGAAGCAGTCATGAAACATGAGGCGAAGAAGCTGAGCAGTAACCCTATTATCAAGAGCGAGAAAATCATGCATGAACTGGAAAACGACGCTTTCAGCATTAGGGCAACTAAAGCGATAAAAATCATAGAGAAGATCGTTGAATTGCGCAGAAGCTTGCGGGAAATGTGGATTAATGGACTGCGTATCCAAACGAGGAGGAGAAGAAGGACTATTGCCGAAAGCGCTATCATTGACTGGTCGACAAATGATGAAAAGGAGGGCAAGTGGAAGAAGGAATGACAACCAGTATAGCTTTCTTGAGACCACCATTGTTGTATCCAGGAAAAAGCTTGATTATGGGTTTTAAGGAAGAAGGGTTTAGGATGGAAAAATGGAGGGAAACAAAGGGCGTCCTAACGAACTCCCAAGTTTGTAATATCTCGTCATCCCGTGTGTATGAACACGGGTGGCTTTGATTTAATTTTTTGGGTTTTTCTCAATTGTTTTTTTTTTCCGGTGTTCCCAGACTATAAATCTATTTTTTTATAGTAGAATTTTTACATATTTTTTATTTTTATATACTACAATATTCATTTTTTTTTACTACAACCATTCATTTATGAATTGAGGGTACAACTTAGAAAATTGAAAAAGCATGTACACACTTTAGAAACTCGAATATTATATAAAACCCTAATTTTTTTAAGCATTGCCTTCTACTGCTTATTTTAGAAAATTTTAAATTAGATTAGAAAAATTATAATATTAGATTAGATTAGATTAATTATGATTATATCTATAAAAAATTATAACTATAAAAATAACTACAATAAAAAAATCTGATCAGATTATAAGGCCAATATTATATTATTAGAACGTAATAAACGTTTCCACACCTTTGAGAAACTTATCTGGGCCCTCCAAAATTTTCCTCATGTTCTAACAATATATTGCTTTCTAAAAAAAAACAATATATTGAGTAATTTTTATTTTAAAAAATATTCATGATTTATAAAAGTAAATATCATTAGTAAGGACAAAGTAAATAAATCATGCAAATTATACTTTCTCCGCTCCATATTAGTTGCAACGTTGGCAATTTATACACTATTCATAATCACGTACTTTTATAATTCTCTTTTGTGCTCTATACATATAAAAAATATAGTCATGTGGATCTCTTTTAAATTGTATCAATGTGACCTTTATTGTTATCTAATTTTTTATAATTTTTGGTAAAACGGATGTAAAGATATTGCGAATATAAACTGTACATTGACAAGCGTAAAAAAAAAGGAATCTTGCAACTAATATAGAACGAAAGAAGTATGTTAAGAGCAAAGGATAATTTGAACTTTTTTTGTTGGATAGCAACTCATTATAAATTCTTCTACTCCCTCCATATCTATTTACTCTTCTCACTTTGCTTATTTTTGTCTCACAATTATATTTCAACTGAGAAGAGCTTTTAGATAGGGATTCACTACTATAAATAAGTGGCTCACCCTCTTAACAAAGTTAAATAATACCACTCCCTTCAACAAAGCAACACAATGAGGCCAACCTGCAAATAAGCCCTACACACCCTCACCCATGATTGGGCTCCCACTTTAGTCCTATGTGACCTCGCAAAACCCCATTAATTACCTTGACCAATCCAAATGGAATGTGGCAATAATACAAGGTGAATTTGATGCTTTAATTAAAACAAGGACTTGGGATTTGGTGCTTAGACCTACCAAGGTGAACATTGTTAATTACTTGTTATTTCGTCATATATACAAGTATATCAATGACCTCTAAAGGCACGAAACTAGCTTTGTTTGTGATGACAGGTTGTAAGAGGCAGGAGTTGATTGTGTTGAAACATTTAGTCCGGTTGTTATACCAGCGACCATCAATACATACAATATAATGCTTATGGCTGGTCCGTACATCAATTAGATGTGAAAAATGCATTCTTACGTGGTGATTTAAAGCCCATGAATATATTATATACTCCATCAGAACGTCACAATAAACATGTCCGTCCCCATATATTTGAATTAGTTCCATATGTTAGTTCCTTGTTCCATCATTAGTTAAAAATGTGCTAATGTGATGGTTCCTAAAGTTTCACATTTTCTTAAGTGTATTTTCTTCTAAGAGTATGTATTTGAGCATTTCTTAACGGTTTGAGTGAATGCTTGTAACGGAGAATCGATATAGGGTTTAAGTTAATTATTACTGTATCAAATTTAGACTGAGAACTCAAGTATCTTCCTATTATATCAAAAAGTTTTAATTTTGGGATTGTGGGAATTTCAGTGAATTCTTAAGTAACTTAGAGTTAAGTTTTAAAGTTAAGTGAGGGTTTCAGAGTTGAAGTCAAGAAGCACATTTGTAAAGGGCAACAATTGTGGAGTTCTTGAATTTATAGAGAAATATATAACCATCCATACCACACCAGTCCACCACCCATATGAATATCTATTTAATGCGGTTTCCTATCCCATCCCCGCCTAAGACCCACTTCAAACTCGTCAATACAAGTATCTTGAAGGTTATGAAAAACTTATTGTTCGGATATTAGTATCATATAACTAGTGGTGTATAGGATTGGAATAGGATGTCTGATTGCTTGGAAATTAGTATCAGATCAGTTGAATCCCCGCGCCCTGGCTCCACCATGGCAGGACTAGGAGGCCGGTCGATTCATCATGGCATTCGTATTACAAACTCTTCTAGAAACTTTGTTATATCTATGTACCAGGTTAACAACCTATCACAAAATCTATTATCAATGCTCACAACAGCTTTTTATTAGTGATGGACTGGTGGCCGCACTGGCCGGTCGATTCACCTAATTTTTTTCCCTATGGCGTATTATATGAAATAGAGGCAACAGAAAAAAAAATAATAATAAAAAAAAAGGCAACATAAAGTTTAAAGTGCAAGGCATTTGTCAATTAAGTGCTGCCAATGCCAGATAACCAATAGCCCGATCTTAGGATCAAACATTGGAGTAATTATTATGAGCGGAAATCTGAACTTATGATAACAGCTGTTCAAATGCATTGTTATTTGTTAATTAGCCATTGACCTTTTTTTTTGTACCTTTTGTACGTTCCAACATTAAGGCTTTTATATTAAAAAAAAAATATATAAATTGGCAATTTGGCAATTTTTTTTAAATTTTTAACAATGCCATTATTAGTAGTGAAATTCTCAGTGGTATACCCGAGCTTTTTTGAAATCCCACATTCCCACTGGTATACCCGAGTTTATTTTAATCCCAGTGGTATACCTGAAATTATGTCTAATTCTCATCCGTTACATTTAGATGGTATATTCCGTTAAATGTAATGGAATATATCTATTTTAAGGTTAGATTTAACTTTGGTTGACAATTTTTTAAATTTTCTTTTAAAAAAATAAAATTTAAAACTAGTAATATATTAAATTAATGGGTTTTTGCAAAAAATGATCCGATTGCCCCCAATTTGCATTTCTGATTCGCATCGATTTGCGCGCATTGATCTACGTGAAAAAATAGTCCGTTCATGGTTTTACGGGTCATTATTATCCTTATGGGATCCGATTTGAGGTCGGATTTTGCAAAAAATGATCCAATTGCTCCCAATTTGCGTTCCCAATTTGTCTCGTTTTGTGCACATTAATCTACGTGAAAAAATAGTTCGCTGAAGGTTTGACGGGTCATTTTTACCCTTATGGGTTCCGATTTTAGGTCGGATTTTGCACAAAATGATCCGATTTCCCCCCAATTTGCATTCCCGATTCGCCTCGTTTTGCGCGTATTAATTTATGTGAAAAAATAGTCCGCTCAAGGTTTTGCGGGTCATTTTTATCCTTAAGGGTTCCAATTTGAGGTCCGATTTTACAAAAAATGATCCGATTGCCGCCAATTTGTGGTTGTTTTTCCTTTTTTTTTTTTCAATTTATTAACCATGGTTAGTGTTTTTAACAATTTTTAACCAAAAAGGTTACTTTTGGGAATTATGTTTAACATTAGGTACACCTCTGGGATTTAAAAAAACTCGGGTATACCAGTGGGATTTCCAAAAAGTTTGGGTATACCACTAAAATAGGGAAATTTCCAGTGGTATACCTGAGCTTTTTCGAAATCTCACTGGTATACCCGAGTTTATTTTAATCCCAGTGGTATACCTGAAATGATGTCTAATTCCCATCCGTTACATTTAGAAGGTATATTCCGTTAAATGTAATGGAATATACCTATTTTAAGGTTAGATTTAACTTTGGTTAACAATTTTTTTAATTTTCTATAAAAAAAATAAAATTTAAAACTAGTAATATATTAAGTTAATGGGTTTTTGCAAAAAATGATCCGATTGCCCCCAATTCGCGTTTCTGATTCGCATCGATTTGCGCATATTGATCTACGTGAAAAAAATAGTCCGCTCTTGGTTTTACGGGTCATTTTTATCCTTACGAGATCCGATTTGAGGTCGGATTTTGCAAAAAATGATCTGATTGCCCCCAATTTGCGTTCCCAATTCGCCTCGTTTTGTGCGCATTGATCTATGTGAAAAATTAGTTCGTTGAAGGTTTTACGAGTCATTTTTACTCTTGTGGGGTCCAATTTGAGGTCGGATTTTGCAAAAAATGATTCGATTGCCCCCCAATTTGCGTTCCTGATTCGCCTCGTTTTGCGTGCATTGATTTATGTGAAAAAAAAATAGTCCACTATAGGTTTTACGGGTCATTTTTATCCTTAAGGGTTCGATTTGAGGTCGGATTTTACAAAAAATGATCCGATTGCCCCCAATTTGTGGTTGTTTTTCCTTTATTTTAATTTTTTTGTTTTTTTTTTCAATTTATTAACCATGGTTAGTGTTTTTAACAATTTGTAAGCAAAAAGGTTACTTTTGGGAATTATGTTTAACATTAGGTACACCTCTGGGATTAAAAAAAACTCGGGTATACCAGTGGGATTTCCAAAAAGTTCGGGTATACCACTGGGAATTTCCCTTTAATTTTTTGTTTTTTTTTTTCAATTTATTAACCATGGTTAGTGTTTTTAACAATTTGTAAGCAAAAAGGTTACTTTTGGGAATTATGTTTAACATTAGGTACACCTCTGAGATTAAAAAAACTCGGGTATACCAGTGGGATTTCCAAAAAGTTCGGGTATAGCACTGGAAATTTCCCTTATTACTATACTAGGTAATACCCGTGACCCGTGCGATGCACGGCTTAGTTCTTTTCGTAACCTAATATTAAGCCAACTAAAAAAAATTCAACCTCCCTTCTCAATTCTTTAATCTTTATAAATTTGAGGCTTCATTCAAGATGTAAGAATCAACTATTTTGAGTTTAATTGATTTGAAATTTCTATTATCATCATAAGTAGGGTTGTAATATACAGAGCATAATTGTTTTACAATAATTTCTATGCAATGAATGCCAAATTTTCATCTACAATGAAGCGCTTACAATAAAAAAAATGTTAAATTTGAAGCAACAAAGACCATATCTGGGATAACAATGACAAAATTAGTTTATGCAAAATATCTTACAACATGATAAAATTGTATTCAATTCAAACATTTATTTGATTCCATGCAAAGTTTGAAGTTTAATAAAAGGGGTAAGAACTAATTATATTGAGTTCATATGAAACTATTTTTATTCTTAGAATTTGTAAATCTTGTTATATTCATGTTCTATTTTATTTAGTATAAATTCAATTTATGTTGTTATATTTGTTGCAAATTCAGGCTAAATTATATATATTTCAATTTTATTTGATACTTTGGATCTTTTATGCTTGTAACTTGATATACAAATTGTGAAAAAAAAAAAGCAAATACCATCTTAAACGCTTGGTACATGTTTTAGAGGTTTCAACGGATTATGCTCAAGATTTAAATGATGTTTTAATAGTGGCATATATTGTCAAAGATAAAATTGTAAACATTGATAGGTAAATTCTTAAAACTGTAAAAATTAATTAATTTTTTTAAAAAGGTTAAAGTAAATAGGTCTATTGGTAAAATATTTCCTAGTCATGTGTATTGGAAGTGATAAAACATAAAAGGTTTGATTTTTTCTAACATTTAGTAATGAGGAAACTATCCACCCATTTAGGCTATGTTTATTTCACCTTATTTATGTACTTATTACTTATTTTAGATCAGATTAGATCAAATAATTTTTAAAAAGTTTAGATCAAATTAGAAAAAAAAGCTTTGAGTAGGCTTGTTAATTTTATACGACCTTTTCAAACTTTATATGTATTTAATTCCGTAAATAAATTATAAAAATTGCATATTTAAAAACTACTCATTATTAATACAAATAAAATAAAATCTCAATTGATATATTTTTTTCCTTATTCAATAGCATATATACACGATCATAATTTAGTCAAATAAAACAATAACTCCAAATCTGATAAAAAAAATAAGTTCATCTCATATCTGTAAAATAAGGTCAAATGAAAAAAAAATGATGAACCAAATATAGCCTAGTAGTATTTATAGTAAAAAAGTAAATAAGTCCCATGGTAAAAGTTTTTATTTTTTATTTTTTTTAGTTTCTTGGTAAAGGATATGTAAAAACCAAAAAAAAAAAAAGCATTAATTGCATGATGTATTCATTTTTCTATGTATATTTATTACTTGTAAGTAGGAGGGAAAGTAGAATTTGGGAGGGAAAAAACATTTTTTAGTGATTAACCTTTTAGTAGTATAGATAGATGGATCCCGATTTACGTGCTAAAACATTTAACAGACGATGATAATATGATATGGCCCGTTTTTATCGAATGCAACATAAAGTTTGACCCAATGAGACATAATGAATGCTAGAGATTGTTCAGGAAATACTGCTAACAATTAAAAATACTCCTTTTGGGCTAATCCGGATTCGGAACGCGTCCCAAACCTTAACCCTAGAACGCGTTCCGAATCCGGATTAACCCAAAAGGGTGAACCGGGTGGGTAAACTAAAAACAATTAAAAATACTCCTTTTAGAAAAATTACATTATGGATGGGAAATAAAATAATTAAAGGGTAACTAACAAACAAAAGGGGAGTACTGATCTTAGGAAAATGGTACATATATCCTCTAATTAGGGCTATGTTTAACTAATTAAAATAGGAAAGTATTTAAGGAATACTAATTAGGAAAACTACGGTATTATTTTAATATTTTAGCCATTAAAATAATAGTGTAGTTTTTAGTTATTGAACACTAATTACATCGATGTACATATGATTTTCATTTGCATTTATAGGTTTTTACTATTTAATTAGAAAGTATTTTATTTGATCCTTAAATTATTCTTAAAATATTACTGATGATAGAGTACATAACAAAATTTTGGGCGTCAACTATATATTAGCTTAAACATTTGATTGAGGTGGTCCTCTGACATAGTATTAGAGGCGTAGAGCCAACGTGACACAGAGGTCACGAGTTCACCTTCCTTTGCAAAGTAGAGTTAATTAGCATTGGCTATATATGGTGAACCTATGCTGCACTAGGTATATATCGAGAGTAGACCTGTCAAACGGGTCGGGTCAGGTTGTTGTAAAATAGTTGCGGGACCGGGTTATAACGGGTCAAGTGTCAACGGGTTCAGGTCGGTATTAGCTTTTTAGAATCCAAAGTCATCGGGTTCGGGTTGACCCAGCGGGTTGAGAAGCTTTATAACTCCCTTGTTTTAAATTTTTTATGTTTTAATCACTACAAGATTCCGCGTTTCTGCCGTCTTCCTTTTAACGTCCGCTTTCTTAACGGACGTTAAATTCAATTTAACGTCCGCCTTTAGTTTTAACGTCCGTCATAACAGACGTCCTGTAATTGGTATCGTAAACAATTTAAAATTTAAATTAACGTCCGCTTTTTAAGACGTAACGTCCGTCCCAGACGGACGTTAAAACACGGAAAATAGAAAGCTTTCAGTCGTAAATGTTAACGTCCACCTGGAAGAGATAACGTCCGTCAACAGGCGGACGTTAAAACGCGACATATTTTTTAGAACAGATGCAGTTCACTGACTTCATTTGTTCACAAACCCAAAAAAAACCTTACTCTCTCTTGCACCGCGTCTTCTCTCCGACGAGCACTCCAGCCACTAGCACGCCGCCGCGCTGCCGCCGTACCTGCATTTGCTTCTCTAGGTTGAAACCCTAACTATCTCTTTGATTGTATTTCTATTGTTTTATGTAAATATTTACTCTAATTCTAAATTCCATGCTTTAAGGTTGATTTGAAGTTTGAATTTGAGCAAAAGAAGTACAAGGCAAACCCTAGCTCTATTTTGAAGGTAAATGTACGAATTTTGTTTGAATTTTATGTTGAATTTTGATTTTTATGTTGAAAATAGGTGTTGAATTTTGGTTGAATTTTAGGTTGAATTTTTATTTTTAAGTTGAATTTTGATTTTTATGTTCAATTGTATTCTTAATTTATTTAGAGTTTTCGGTAGAGTTTTTATGGAATTTTAGGTTTATTTTATGTTGATTTTGTTTAGAGTTTTAGCCTTTTAGGTTGATTTTTATGGTTGCTTTGTTTAGAGTTGTGAATTTTATGCTTATTTTATTTATTGTTTTAGGTTGAATTTATGCTTCTTTTGTTTAGAATTTAGGTTTTAATTTTATGCTTATTTTTTGTAGAGTTTTTGGTAGAATTTAATAGATGGATGATTCTTTAATGTTATTGGTTGTTGTATTGTTTTTGGTTTTAATTTTTTTTTGTATTGGTGTTAAGTGTATAAGTTATTGTTTATAAAAAAATTATAATAAACTTTTGTATGGGATGTTATGCGAAGCATATAATAATTGTGTTGCGGCTAGTGGTATACTAAATTATTCTAATCCAACTTAAACTACATAATAATAAGTATCAACTTAAAGAAACAAATATAATTATTTGAAAGGATTTTATAATAGAAATTATTTGTAAGGATTTATACAAACTTGGTTTAAAAAGTTAAGTATATGTTTATTTGTAATTCATCACTTTTATATACAATTTCAATGACTCTTAATCTTAGTTGTGTAGAATTTTTTAATCATGAGAAGGAATGAGCGTCGTTGGATGTACCAAAGATTAAATGGGCGTCGTCTTAGAAATGAATTTATAGAAAGGGGTCGATGGGTTCGTTGACTTTTGTCTACAACATCCCGCTTATAACATGTTGCATGCAGATGTCTTCTCGTGGAGGTGGAAGAAGACGCGGAGGTAGTAGACCGCAAGGTGGTGGAGGTAGATCTACATCTACAGAAGAAGGAACGTCTATATCTATACCTCATGAAGAACACGTTGGTTTGGGGGCGGAAGAAGAAGATGATGACCACGATCACGAGTCCTTGGGTGAGGATACACCTCCTTCGCAAGGCAAGAAGGAGTTGGATCCTGAAGGACTGTGGTAAGTACAGTTTAATATATTTTGTCTAGTTGGTTTTAGTTTGCATATGTAATTAATATTGTTGCTGAAAACATGATATTTTGTTTGCAAGGATTAATGATTCCACAGTAGCACGATCCATCACAGACGGCATGAAGAAGCATTTTCAGAAACCGTGGAGGAACTATTCAATGGTCGATAACGCGACCAAAGATAAGTGGTACAGTGTTTTCAAGGTACGATCGAAAAAATATTTTAATTAGTTGTATTATAATTCATTTAAAACTTATTTAACGTTTTTATGATTTTGCAGGATTATTACAAATGGAAACCAGAGATCGAAGCTGAGGTTAGGAGGGGCTTTGATAAGAAAGTCGGAACTCGATTGAAGGACACACACAACTATGTCACGAAGAAGAAGAAAGGAATCCCACCTGGGTGGATGTCTTTGGACGTCCACAAGGAGATGATGGAGAAAGCAAAGGATCTTACCTACCAGGAAAAGTCTGTAAAGGCAAAGAAAAATAGGGCAGGTGGTGATTTGAGCAAGCCCATACCCCCCTCTCATTGTCAGGGATCTATGTCATCAGCGCTGCACGCACGTAAATTGGTAAGTATGTTGCTAAAATAACGTACAGTAGTGTCATTTTCTTCAAAAGTTAATCAAATTCTATGTATATGTTTCCGAAGGCCGCCAAAAGTGGAGGAAGGCTACCCATTGCTTCGGAGCTGTACCTAGATACGCATGCTCGAGATGAAGCTGGCAAGGGGAAGGTAGTAGTAAGTGATCGAGCAAAGCGTGTTCTGGTAAGTATTCAGGTCACATCTATTCACTTATATGTTTTAGAACATGCATGTAGCTTGAAATCATGAAATGACTTGATTAGATTGAAGTTGGGCAATAAAACGCTCCAAAACGACTCAAAATGGCCGTTTTGGCTCCTTATTGTTCCGAAATGCCTTTAACTTGACCTAAACCATGCCAATGAGTGTTTATCTATTCATTTATATGTTTTAGAACATGCATGTAGCTTGAAATCATGAAATGACTTGATTAGATTGAAGTTGGGTAATAAAACGCTCCAAAACGACCCAAAATGGCCGTTTTGGCTCCTTATTGTTCCGAAATGCTTTTAACTTGACCAAAACCATGCCAATAAGTGTTGATCTATTCACTTATATGTTTTAGAACATGCATGTAGCTTGAAATCATGAAATGACTTGATTAGATTGAAGTTGGGTAATAAAACGCTCCAAAACGACCCAAAATGGCCGTTTTGGCTCCTTATTGTTCCGAAATGTTTTTAACTTGACCAAAACCATGCCAATAAGTGTTTATCTATTCACTTATATGTTTTAGAACATGCATGTAGCTTGAAATGATGAAATGACTTGATTAGATTGAAGTTGGGTAATAAAACGCTCCAAAACGACCCAAAATGGCCGTTTTGGCTCCTTATTGTTCCGAAATGCCTTTAACTTGACGTAAACCATGCCAATGAGTGTTGATCTATTCACTTATATGTTTTTGAACATGCACGTAGCTTGAAATCATGAAATGACTTGATTAGATTGAAGTTGGGTAATAAAACGCTCCAAAACGACCCAGAATGGCCGTTTTGGCTCCTTATTGTTCCGAAATGCCTTTAACTTGACCAAAACCATGCCAATGAGTGTTGATCCATTCACTTATATGTTTTTGAACATGCACGTAGCTTGAAATCATGAAATGACTTGATTAGATTGAAGTCGGGTAATAAAACGCTCCAAAACGACCCAAAATGGCCGTTTTGGCTCCTTATTGTTCCGAAATGCCTTTAACTTGACCAAAACTATGCCAATGAGTGTTGATCTATTCACTTATATGTTTTAGAACATGCATGTATCTTGAAATCATGAAATGACTTGATTATATGTTTTGCGCGTATCTCAATGTTTGTAGGAGAGTTATAAAAAAAAATCTTGCTGAATGTGAAGCAAGTGGTGTCAAAAAGACTCCCAATGAGGTTTTTTTTGACACAGTTGGTAGTAGGAAAAAGGGAAAATTCGCTGGATTGGGGAGTAGTGCAGACATGTACTACAAGAGACAAAGTCGAGCGAACAACCCTTCAAACACTCCTTCCGCAATAGATCAATTGAGTAACCGATTAGCTGATATAGAACGGGAGATAGATGAGGAAAAACAGAAGGTGGCCGAGATGCAAAAGTTGTTAGAGTTGTACGGCAATGTCTTAAGCCAATGTAGCGGTGTAGACATGTCTCAGTTTCGGTGGCCACCAGGCGGTGGCCCAGATGACGGCTCAGGGGCCAGCAAAACATGTGCAACCTAGCTAGGTTTACTTTATTTTAATTAGTATTTGAAAAACAGTACTAACAACTTTGTATAAATATTAATTGTATTAGATTGGATTGGTATTATATGAAATATTAATTAGTAAAAACTTTGTATGAAAAATTGTGTATGGATATTTATAACATGCAATGGAACATGTATTTGTATGAATGAAGCAGATAGATAGTCAACGAATGAAAAAAGTGTGAATTGCACGGAAGTAGCAAATAATTATAAATTATGAATGTAATAATTATATTTAAATATAATATTGAATATTATTAATTCAAATTAATTAAAAAAAAAAATTTAGCGTCCGTCAATTGTTATATTACGTCCGCCTTAGAAGCGAATTTGCAAGTGTGGCCTAGGATATTTAACGTCCGCTTTGTTTAAATAAAGCGGACGTTAATCTTTAAATAACGTCCGCTTTAGTAGGCGGACGTTAATTATTTTGTAACGTCCGTTAATGACGGACGCAATAATAACGTCCGCCATAAATGGACGTTATTCATATAAGGCGGACCTTAAAAGTTTAACGTCCGCTAAGCAGACGTTAAACACCAGATTAGCGACCAAAAAAAATACATCAGTTGTATAACGTCCGTTGGCGGATGTTAAACAGATTAACGTCCGCTATCCGCTTTTTTAACGTCCGCAGATGGCGGACGTTAAAAACACGGAATGTTGTAGTGAATGCAATATATGTAGTAAAATGTAAGAAATATGTTCATTAATAGCCAATTTATGGCAAATAATTGATGTTTTCGTCCAATAAAAATAATATTAAATTCAAAGTTTTAATGGTATAGTAGAAAGTGTTTTTTGCCTAAAATTTTCCATAATATCATAAGTTTAATACATTACTATTTACTAATGATTTTCGGGTCAGGTCAAGTTGAAATTCGGTCGGATTAAGAGTGGGTTGTATTTAACGAGTTTAAAACGAGTTCGGATTTATTAGATTTTTCGGGTCGTATAAAAAATTGGCAGATCTAATCGGGAGTGATAGAGTACATGAAATAATTTTGGATTATATATAGCCATTAGATTAATTAAACTTTTGATTAAGATGATCCTTTGAAGATAAGATAAGTAAAACACAACAAATTACAAGTTCGATTCCTCACCCATGCATCCCGGCCCACATGAAATATCAGCTTGTTATTCATGTGATAAGAGTTGTGCGCTCGAACCAGTTTGACTTTAATTCGTGAAGTAAAAAGCAACAAGTTTTGATAAGTTGAGTACGTAGATGGTAAAAAAGAGTAAAAAATAGATAAATAAAAAATGCAACAAGTTGCATTAATTCCAGATAATTTTATTTCATGATCATTGGACGCAATAAAAAAAAAATTCCAGTTGACATAGTATAATGCTAGCAAAGGAAATACGAAGCATCAAGCCATACATACAAAAAGGTGTCACACTAGACAATTTGGTGTTAGCCCCACTTGCATTCAAGTTCTTGTCTCATTGCGGCTTTTAAGCCTGTGAATCGCACGTAGTTTTATTAATAAGTTGCATATATCTTAGTCCATATTTACCTACTGTTAACACACAATAATACTTATTACTAATCAGATGCATGGATACTTCAATTAAGTAGTCGTACATGTATCGGATACCGATATTTCACGGATACTTGATATCTCACTCTTATCACAACTTCAATTTTTAATATATTTGGATAATGCGTATCGAGCGAATTAAACGAGATCTCAGATTTAAAAAAATATAAAATAAAAAAAGGAGATCACACATTATTATGTTTAAGTTTTCCTTACATATAGTATAAAACATGCAAAAGGTGTCAAAGTTGCACAGTAAATAGTACTTAAAGGCTAAAGTCAAGATGAAACACTTATTATAGAACAAAGTGATGACTAATGAGTATTATATTAGTTAATATATAGTAATTCATACCCTAAGAAAATGACAAATGTATCTGCAATGATTTTTTTTATATAGAAATTGTTACAAGAAAATCATGAAGCTAAGTCTTAAATTACCTCTGAAGAAATAACCACTTATCTATCGCTAAAAAATACGAGAATTTAGCTTCCAGGAAGGGATCAATATCAACATGCGTAGGGGTACAGTACCCGAACGATACAATATAATCAGTAGAGCGGCTGGCTTATCGAAAGATGTGTGAAGAGGAAGCTGAAGAGAAATCCTGAAGAATAGTTCGTACATCATCCATAAGTATTTGAATTTTCCACGCACACCGAAAGGTCCGAAAATGACCCTAGAAGTAAAATTTAGCTGATAAGATACATCTGCAATGATAGTTACAAAAAATTCCTCTATGACTAGTCCATTGCAGATGATCCAATTTTATACGCACTCCCTGCTATTATAGGGTCCGTTTACTAGAGCGAAAAATATTTTCCCAGAAAACAATTTTCTTATTTTACATTGTTTACTTTGGGTGAAAAAATAAAATATAAAATTTTGGGTGAAAACTCATTTTACACCCTATTGGAAACATTTTCCTTCAGATTTGGGAGTAAAATTTATTTTCTGTGCAAGTAAACATTAGAAAATTCATATGAAAATGAGTTTTTCAACGTAAAATATTTTTGATGTAAAATCATTTTACATCAAACATGTTTTACATCAAAGTAAACAGACCCATAGTGTTATAATAAGATATAACTAGAACTAGTCCTACTCAATATCATCTCAATTACCTTTTAAAATCTTATCTTGTTATATGCCCAAAATCTATTTTTTTACATTACATATCAATAAAAATAATCCTACAATATAAGCCTAAAATGTCCTAGATTTCATTTTGTGTGTGTTTGTGGAGACTTTTCATTTTTGCAAGTGTTTTTTACTGAATTCACTTGTGATTGATGTTAGATTTCTATGCTGTGAGTATTAAATTCCTAATCCTATAACTCATTAGTATTAGCCCCCTTTTTTTATTTTTTTTTTATAAAGTTTAACTCCTTTGAATTAAAATATATATGTAACAAAAAATATACATGTCTCATAAAAATATTCAAATTGTTACATCTAATTTGAAAAGGAGGAAGATGCCGTGTGGTGCATATGACAAGATGATATCCCTTTGCTTGTATATATGTGGGCATTATGTTAGAAAATAAGAGAGGACATTTGGCTGATGAAAAGAATTTTCTTGACGTGTTAATACATATTATAGTTTTGTAGGTATATCAAAAATATTAAATTATTTTTAGTTTTGATAATTGGTCAATCAATTTTACCTGAAAAGTACAATCAGATTTGATCTTAAATTGTTACTAAGGATGCATTTGGTTCATCTGAAATTTTATAGTCTGATTTGATCTGATCTGATTTTTTTTATCTGATCTTATCTAATTTTCTGAAAATAAGCACTTGAGTGCTTATTTAAGTTGAATCAAATGCACCCTAAGTGGTGTAAAATCTGAAAGGCTGTATCCTTTTTTTATATGCTTAACTTGTTTTTTTTTTTTTTTGCATTAAATAAATATGTTTATTGGGCCACACATATTTAACCCCAAGCTCGGGATCGACTTGCTCGGTAAGTTAAATAGTGTGGTTAAATATATTTATTGGGCTCCTATATATGAGTTACTATGAATAGTGTCAAAAATTATAAACATTGCACTTATATAGGAGCCTAATAAACATGTTTATTTATAGGAGCCCACATGTTTATTTGTATAACTTATCGAGCGAGTCGATTCTCATCAATAAAAAATCCCTTATATAAGTGCAATATTTTTAATTTTGACATTATTCATAATCACTCATATAATTAATGTTTGTGCTTTATACAAATAAACAAATATAGTCACATGATCCCTTGGAATCATCTCAATGTGAGCTTTATTGTGATCTCAATTTATATATTTTTTTGATAAAAAATAGCTACAGATATTATTAATACAAATTATACATTGGAAAAATGTAAAAATAGTAACGTTGCGATTAATATGAAGCGGGGGAGTTATGCATTTTAAAAAAATCCTTATATACACTCGAATGTAAAATGCACACAAGAATAATGAGAAAAGGTGTGTGTATCCGAATGCGTAGTAACCCCATTGTACATTTTAGGGAGTAATTTTTTTCTAAACCAAAAGGGATTGCTTTTAGAAAAGCTCTTGATTCGCACATTACATTACAGAGTACATTTATTTTAGAGGTGATCATGGTTTCGGGCCGGGCTGAGTTTGGATCCAAATTTCTTAGCCAAAGCCCGAAAATTTAGTGCGGGCTTTTCAGCTTTTTTAGGCCGGATCTAAAAAAGTAACCAAAAAGTTTAATTTTAAATGTCTAAATCCCGCGCGAAAAAATAAAAAATCATGCCGGATCGGGCACAAGTTTAATTCTAATTTTCATGTCCAAAACCTGCAAATAATGGGTTGGGCTGGGTCCGTGGGCCGGACCACATTCGATGAGCTCTAATTTATTTACATTTCCCAAAACAATCCAAGGGAAAACCGTTATGGGTTTTGATTTTGACCTTGAATATTTTTTTTTACCAATGATGAGCAAATCATTTCAACTGCAGTGGAAAAATTGACCTTTTTTTTTATTGTATTTTCTGAAACAGCAGGTAAACTACTCTATGCAAAGGAGCTGTCACACATTCACTTGCAGTACTTCGTCACCTGACTTAGAAGGCCGTAAAAATGGCGGATCCCCACGTTGCTTCATCATCTTAATTCTTCACTCTCCTCTTCTTCAAACAAACAATACCCAAATACTCTGTCTTAATTCAATCATTTTCATCAATGATTTCCCCTTTTTTTAATCAAAATAAAAAATAAACACAAAAACTAAAACTAAAACTAATACTCACAGTATATCTTCATAAATCTCACACTCTGTCTCACTCACTTTCTCTCTCTTGCTTCCCCCACCCTCCATCTCACACAAATCCCATTGAAGAGATGCTTTCTCTCTCTTCAATTCTTCTACTGTTTCTCTTTCTACCCGTTTTTGCATATGGGTTTGGATCCATGGGTCCCATCTCTGCTTCCTTTGGCGGTGACGAGGCTTTCTTCTGCGCCATTGATGCTAGTGGCAAACAAGCTGTTATTTGTTGGGGTATGTCACCTGATAAGACTTCTCAGAACTTCACTACTATCCCTTCAATGGCTGCTCTTTCTGGGGGTCATGGTTTTATGTGCGGCATTTTAGCGAACAGTTCGTTGCCATATTGCTGGGATTCTCAAGGTACAGGTAATGATCTTGTACCTTCTTTTTACAGTCGCAATAATTACTCTTACATTGCTGCTGGTAAGAATCATGTTTGTGCGATTAGAGGGAATTATTACTCTGAGATTACTTCTGGGTTTGTTGATTGCTGGGATATTATTGGTGGATCAAAATCTAGTAGTATAAGTTCAAAACAGAGTACTCTGTTTGATGATCAGTATGCTGGTAGTTTAATGTATGACAAGATTGTTTCTGGAGATGGTTTTACTTGTGGGGTTGTTAAAGATGATGGAGGGCTAATTTGTTGGGGACCCAATTCGTCGAATTTAGGGATTTCCAAGATTTCAGATGATTTTTTGGCAATGAGTTCTAGTAAAACTAGTCTTTGTGGGATTGTGCAAGCTTCAGGTGAAATCAAGTGTTGGGGTGATAATGGTTCATACCCTACGCCACCATCTGGTCAATTCGTCGATTTAACAGGCGGTTCGCGACATTTTTGTGGGGTTAGAGCTGATAATCATATGGTTGAATGTTGGGGTGGATTCAACACTTCATCAATACCAAAAAGTTCTGGGTTTTATGCAATTGCAACCTCAGATGTAGCTGCCTGTGGTATTAGAGAACAAGATTTAGTACTTGATTGTTGGTTTGTTAATCAGACTAACATTGCACCTCCTGAATACAATCCTCCATTGCAGCTTTGTAGTCCTGGGATATGCACTTCAAGGTCTTGTAAAGAAGGAGAGTTTGCCTTCAATGCAAGTGCTCTGAATGAGCCAGAGCTAATCAATGTGTGCATAAAACAAGATTTGCACATTTGTTCATCTTGTGGGACTAATTGCACATCTGGGTACTTCCTTTCGAGCCCCTGCACCGAAAATGCAGACAGGGTATGCACATCATGTTCCCTTTGCCAAAACAGCTCTTGTTGGGGTGTTTGTGGTCTTGCAAAGGTAGAAATGAAGAAAAAACATCAGCATCAAATGAGAAAGATTGTCCTTATACTAGGACCATCTATTGCAGGATTTTTATTGATATTGATTGGTTGGTGTCTTTTCCCTTATTTATACTTCTTCAAAGCCAAAGATGGACCCACAAAGCAGTTTAGATCTTGCATTGGGAAGAAGGATCCTGAGTCTGAGGCCAAAGACGATCCCAATCTATCAATCCCGGTAGCTGAATGCCCAGGAGAAGCACAGATTTTCCGGCTCTCAGAGCTCAAAGATGGCACTAATGGATTCAAAGAATTCAATGAGCTTGGTAGAGGAAGTTATGGATTTGTTTACAAAGCTTTACTCAATGATGGGCAACAAGTAGCAGTTAAAAGAGCAAATGCAGCTACTATAATCCACACTAATATAAGAGATTTCGAAATGGAATTGGAGATTCTTTGCAACTTAAGGCATTGCAACATTGTTAACTTATTAGGCTATTGTACTGAGATGGGTGAAAGGCTACTTGTTTATGAGTACATGCCTCATGGAACCTTACATGATCATCTTCATAACGGGTTCACCCCACTTAGTTGGAGTCTTAGGTTGAGGATAGCAATGCAAGCTGCAAAAGGGCTCGAGTACCTTCACATGGAGGCTAACCCCCCAGTGGTTCATCGAGATGTAAAGACATCGAACATTCTCTTAGACTCCGATTGGGGAGCTAGAATTTCTGATTTCGGGTGTTGTAATATCGACAAAGATCTTAGTGATGATATGAAGAATGATGTGTATAATTTCGGAGTCGTTCTTCTTGAGATTATTAGTGGAAGGAAAGCTTATGACATGGAGTATTCGCCTCCTAATATAGTCGAATGGGCGGTTCCTCTAATAAGAAAGGGAAAAGCTGCTGCTCTTATTGACAGATATGTAGCACTTCCAAGGAATGTTGAACCACTGCTTAAGTTGGCTGATATAGCTGAACTTGCTGTCAGAAACAGCTCAAGTGATAGGCCTACAATCTCAACAATAGCTGATTCTTTAGAGCTGATTGTAAAGGAGGGATTAATGGTTTCATGAAATGGAAAGCAAAATTAGAGGTTGAGTGTTGCGTGATTTTACAAACTGTATGTATATTATGTACCCTGAGCCTATTGTATTATTGTACATTACTTGCCTTTTTGTTCTTTCTTTGAATCTTTGTTTCTACAGTTTAAATTTTTCTTCAATTTGGACTTCACAAAGTGAAGTGGGATTGAGATTGTTGTTCAGTTTGAGAAGTGTTGTTCTTTATACGGAATTTATACAAATCAATAATACCATATTTTGCTGATTACTTTTGATATGAGACAATACCTTTTTGAAGACTTTTGTCCCTTTTGATGAACTGAAAGTACATATTTCTCTTTACTTGTTTTGGAGTTGTTGGGTGTTATGTTACTTATGTAGTCATTTTATAGGCTCCTTTGGTTTTGGAAGAATATATTTTCCTCCATAAAATGATTTCCGAAATCTTTTTTTTAATTAATAAGCTTATAACTTTATACTTTGTACATATTGAAAAAACGATTACCCTTTTGAAAAATTACAAAAAAATATCTAAATCGTGCAAGTGTGCAACACACGAGACTAATTACTTAGTTATCATAAAAATGGTAGAATTTACTTTCAAATTTGTTTATAAATATATTGGATAAATAATTTGGGAGGAGTTAGTATAAATACAAGGAAAAATTTGTAAAAAAATAAGTCAACTTTTATCCGATATTCTCAAATTAAAGTAAGTAAGTAACTTTTCAATTTACTCAAAATAAGGGTACGTTTGATGCAACTTAAATAAGCACTCCTTTGCTTATTTTTAGAAAATTCGGATTTGATTAGAAAAATTCATATCAGATTAAATCAGAAAAATTATAACTATAATTATAACTACAATCTAGAAAAAAAATCATATCAGCTGATAAGAAAATTCATATCAGATTGAGAAAATTTAAGATCAGACCAGATTAGGTCAGAAAATTTCTGACTAATCAAACGAACCCTAAGTCTACCGCTCTACCTAATATTCATGTCTTCTCAGATTAAGTTTTTTTCACTATTTAATTTACTTGATGATTAAATTAATATTTTCAATGAAAAATCGTATAAACAACAATATATTAATACACTGCCTTACTTTTTCATTGAAATTGTTAACTTTGTGCACTAGCAAATTGTTAAAAAAAACTTAATTTAAGCGAATATGTATAAGGGTGCGTTTGATTCAACTGAAAATAAGCACTCGTGTGCTTCTTTTCAGAAAATTCAGGTCAGATCAATTCAGAAAAATTCAGATTAGATCAGAAAAACTATAACTGAGGGTGCGTTTGGCATTGTTTTGGTTTTTCAGTTTTTTGTCTTTTAAAAACTAAAAACAGTTTTCAATTTTCAGTTTTCTCAAAACTGTTCATTTTGTTTTGAATTTAAATCTTGTATCATCTATAAATAAAAAGAACGCATACAAAGTAAAAATAAATTTATTGTTGAATGAATAAGATTATAACAAAATTTAAAGGACCGAGAAAAAAATATCAATATAAAATGTCAAATACAATATAATGTAATATATTATTTTTTTCTTAACAAATTAAGGGATATCTTTTTTTTTTTTAATTCTTTCAAAAATATCATTCAAATTGTAAACTCAAACTATTCGTTTGATAATCAAACAAATTTAAATCTACCAAAAATAGTTCTCACTCATTATCATCTGAGCAAATTCTCACTTAGATTTAATAACAAAATTATCAAGTTTGCAAACGAATAATTATAAGACGAATTATAAAAAATTTAAAGACAAATCTGAATAGTTTTGCAAACAAAATATCAAAAATTTGAAGGATGGACAATTACTTGTGGTAGATCAGTGAAAAAAAGAAAGACAAAGGTTGGTGAAGAGGTTGAAGATGAACAAAGAAAGCGTATGTTTTTCGGAGAAGTGAAAGTTGTTGGAGAAATGAGTGTGTTTTAAATAAGAAGGAAAAAGCCCAATTTTAAAACAAAACCTAAAAAGTACATTTTTGGTGTTTTGTCAAAACTGTTTTGGTTTCCTTAAAGTTATTAAAAAGTTGTTTTTTAAAACTATTTTGCCAATACAGTTTTGTTTTATTTTGGTTATAAAAAAAACAAAATAACACAAAACCAAAGTGATGCCAAACACACAAAATAATATTTAGTAATTACAATCAGAAAAAATTATATCATATCAGAAAAATTCAAACCAGATCAGAACAAAAAATTAAGATCAGATCAGATTAAAAAATTTCAGATGAATCAAGCGCTATTAGGTTGACTTATTTTTTAGATTTACTATCAATAATTTACACAACCATAAGTGTAAAAGTTTCTCGAGCCTGGGTCAACTTGTATATTTGTTGGTCTATGGGCTGACTGCATGTGGACTTGTGTTGGCAGCACATTAGCTTGGGTCTTATGACTCTTATCTGGGGGTATACCTTTAGAAACTTTGACACAACGTATCTTACACATGTACAAGCAGGGTCATGCCGGGTAGGTGTGCAAGAAGACCCTCTGCACAGTGCTCGTTTTTCAAATGACCTAATTTTTTAATATTTTTTAAAAATTATATTGTCTATAAAAAACTTTTTGAGATATATACATGCGTTGTCAATATAATATTGAATTATCGCATTTACTAAAATATCAAGGGCCTAGTTAAAATTTTAGAACTGAGCTCCAAATATTTTCGAGACGGCCCTGTCTACAAGTAATTACTAATTGGAGTATCGATCCTGCTAACCCCTAGGGGTGAGCAACGGTTTCAGGTACCCACCCATAGAACTGGAGCCGATCAAGACCCGACAGATAATTATTCGGACCTGATCCAAATAGGCTTGGTATGCTGGGTTTAAAAATTACTACTGGTCGTAACTGAGTCAAGTTTTGAGTCCAAAAATTTTGAATCCGACATCCGGTAGATACCCAGTTGTAATTGTTCCAATTTAGGATATCCAGTGTTTAACTAGTATCGGAGCCGAATGAATTACGTTTTTTTCAATTATACATAATGAATTAATGACTAAGCCCAATTTATTTATTTATTCATTTCAGATTGTAAATCCAACATTCCTGACTTCCTACCTCTCTCCCACGCATCAACCATTCAACTCTAAATTTAACACTCCTCACAACTCACAATCTCACGCATCAGTGCATCACCTAAACTTAATAAGGTGTATTTTTTAATGTTTAATAATATTTCTGTTTTTTTTTTTCGTTTTTATTGTGGTCCTTTTTTCAATTTTTGTTGTTGATTTGTTGTTGTTTATCATTGTTGATTTGTTGATTACTGTTGTTTTTTTGTTCTCTTTCGTTAATTTTTTTTTTTTTTTTTTTCGTTTTTTTTGTCTTTTAAATTTAAGGATTTGAACAAAATACCCGATACTTGGGATTTCGATTCCGATTCCACAAACTTGTTATCTGGTTAGATCGGTTTCGGTTCCAATTCCATATGTTTTAGGACCCGGTGTTCCAGATCTACAAAAATTAGACTGACCGATATTGTTCACCTCTAGTCCACAACTAACCCCTAAAGTAGGAATGACAATAAGGCGGGTCCACCTAATCCCATACCCAAACCTGTTTGTTTTATATAGACCTAGACTTGATCCAGTGGCTCTAGAATTTTTAGACCCAGATCCATTGGGTTTAGCGATTCCACGGGACCTTAGTGGGTCTTAGATGGTTTTTTTTTTTTTAGATTTTGATCATCATTTTGTATATATGTTCTCTTCAACTCATTTCAGAACTTATCAGGTCAGGTCCAATAAATTATAATCAGGTTAGATCAGGTCCATTAAGTTATAATCAGGTCAGGTTTAATAAGTTTCAACACCCCTAATAAAATAAGAACAAATCAGGTCAGATCAGGTCCAATAAGTTATAATCAGGTCAAGTCCAATAAGTTATAATCAAGTCAGGTCCAATAAATTATAATCAGGTCAGGTCCAATAAGTTAAAATCAGGTCAGGTTATATAATTTGAGGAGAACACAACTAAATTGTTTCGTCTTATTTTAGTTACATACAATCAATGTTAGGGATTAGAAAACTATAAATAGAATAAAAAATTAAGATTTAAGGATAAATGATGTTAAATTAAAACTTAAAAATTTAGGACATATTTTTAATTTTTATTTATTTTAGGTTTTTTCTAAGCTATGCTCCTGAGTTAGTTTAATTTCTAACGTGTGCCCATGCCTTTTCAAATTTCTAAATCATGCCTCTAAACTCCTTATCAATACTAAAGTGTACTCTAATAGGGTGTTTAGAAGTTAACTGAAGCCGTAATTTCAAGGCTTGAGTTTTGATTAACAGGTTACGGTGACTAGAGTTTATCTCTCCTACCATTTCCTTGCCTTTTATTTTCTTTTTATTAAATTTATAGTTAACTATAGTTGACGTGCAATCCCATGGAGGTTACCTTTCATTAATGATAGTGAGTTAAGCGAACATAGAAATTTAAAAAAGTATGGGTACGCCTTAGAAACTTGAATATCATAAGGGTATAGCTTAAAAATTGTTTTATATAAATAGGTCCAAGGGTAGGGTCGGATATGGGTCGGGTCATTTGCAGGTCTAGGTCGGGTTCAACATCCATTGTCTTTCTACCGTAAAGCAATGCAGTCTATGAAGACGCATTAGTTTGTCAGTTGTGACCTGAGACACCGACTCGGTCGACAACCAATCTCAACATCACAAACAAAAATACTATCCTTTGTTTTAAATTATCGACGAACATTTTTATTTTTACGCTTGTTTATTTGGACCTGACCCGTCATTACCTATACCCATACCTTTATATATAAATAGGTCGGGTCTTTGTAGGTCTAGGTCGGGTTCAAGATCCATTGTCATCTCTAACCCTAAAGCAATGCAGTTTATGAATACGCATTAGTTTGTCAGTTGTGACCAAGACATCGACTTGGTCGACAACCATCCTTTACATCACAAACAAAAATATTATCCTTTGTTTTAAATCTTGGTCATGATTTGAATATTAAGTATGCCAAAAATATTTTTAACGAGGACGAAAACAACTTATTTTCCGGTTTAATTATTTTTATCATGAATATTTTGTAGATTTTTTATATAAAAAACTACAAAACAAAAAAAAAAACTATAAAATTACTTAAATCCAATTTAAATTGTATTTCACGTATTTTAAAAATAGCAAAAATCATCAATCACATAGGGGGATTGTACCTTAGAACAAATTTATAAAATACAAGTCTGTTAATCACTAAGCTAAATTAGTTAATTAGTATATTTTATAAAGTTTTTCAGAACCATATAGTAAAATTAATGGCCATATTTTCTAGAGTATTAATGATGATGATGATTTTTTTTTTTTTGTCCATCTTTTATCTATTTTCTAAAGTATTAATGATGATGATGATGATGATGATGATTAAGGGCCTCTAAGATTTATGAATCCTAGTATTAATACATGAACATTCTAGAGTATGATGATGATGATTTTATCTTTTTTTGTCCATATTCTATTCATTTTTTCAATTTATTTATTTTGCTTCTGCTTGCGCTCTTATTTTCCCAAAATAATGCATCCTAGCTAGTATTTAGGATTTCGATTCCGATTCCACAAACTTGTTATTTGGTTAGATCGGTTTCGGGTCCAATTCCTTATATTTTAGGATCTGGTGGTTCCGATTCCACGAAATTAGACTGACTCATATTGTTCACCCCTAGTCCACAACTACCCCCTAAAGAAGGAATTAGGTTTTTGGCCCGTGCATAATGCACGGGCTTTGTACCTACTAGGTTCATAATTATATGTTTTAATTTTTGTAATTCTAATGATTTTTGAAGATTAAAACTAATACTTAATAATAATTCATCAAAAAAATGAAAATATATCAAATTTTAAATTATATACATATTTTGAAGAATAATCATTTTCATAATTATAAAATAATGGAAAATAATTTTCTAAATATAAAGTGTGAGCTCATTTAGAAGAATTTCAAAATGGAATAAAATTAAATTTAAAATGAATAACTTAAAATGGAAGTGATGTAAGAAAGCAAATCTCATAATTTGAGAGTAATTGAGAATTTTTATTAATTGTAAAGACATTATTAATATTAATTGTAATTAGAAAATAAAAGCAATTTTTTATTAAAAAAAAGAAAGGAAAATGAAACACTCTTTTATAGATCATGGCATAATTTTAAAGATGAGATATTTCATGTGTCAAACTTATGTTTTAGGGTGTGTTTTAATATATTAAGTATAAAGGTATAGATGATAATGGGGCAGGTCCACCTAGTCTCATACCCAGACCCGTTTATTTTATATAGACCTATATAGGGCTAAGTAGAGTGTAGTTTGAACCGCACCAAACCGCAATTGTGTGGTTTGGTTTGGTTTGCGGTTCGAAAAGTGCGGTTTGGTTTGTAATTTTACAAAGCGTAATTTTGCGGTGCGGTGCGGTTTTCGAAAATTTTGAAACCGCACCAAACCGTAATTTTTTTAATTATTCTAAAATATTTAATTTCATAAAACTTAAAAATTTAGGACATATTTTTAATTTATATTTATTTTAGGGTTTTTCTAAGCTATGCCCCTGGGGTAGTTTAATTTCTAAGGCGTGCCCATGCCTTTTCAAATTTCGAAGTCATGCCTCTAAACTCCTTATCAATACTAAAGTGTACTCTAATAGGGTGTTCAGAAGTTAATTGAAGCCGTAATTTCAAGGCTTGAGTTTTGATTAACAGGGTTACGGTGCCTAGAGTTTATCTCTCCTACCATTTCCTTGCCTTTTATTTTCTTTTTATCAAATTTATAGTTAACTTTAGTTGATGTGCAACCTCCATGGAGGTTACCATTCATTAATGATAGCGAGTTTAGGGGCACAATTTAGAAATTTAAAAAAGCATGGACACGCCTTAGAAACTCGAATACCATAAGGGTATAGCTTAAAAATTATTTTATATAAATAGGTCCAAGGGTAGGGTCGGATATGGGTCTTACATATTTGGACCCGTCATTACTTATACCCAGACCTTTATAAATAGGTCGGTCGTTCCTTGTAGGTCTAGGTCAGGTTCAAGATCCATTGTCATCTCTACCCTAAAGCAATGCAGTATATGAAGACGCATTAGTTTGTCAGTTGTGACCCAAGACATCGACTTGGTCGACAACCATCCTTCACATCACAAACAAAAATACTATCCTTTGTTTTAAATCTTGGTTAGAATCTGAATATTAAGTATGCCAAAAATATATTTAACGAGGACGAAAATATCTTATTTTCCGGTTTAATTATTTTTATCATTAATATTTTGTATATTTTTTATATAAAAAACTACAAAAAAAAAAAAAAAACTATAAAACTACTTAAATCCAATTTAAATTGCATTTCACGTATTTTAAAAATAGCAAAAATCATCAATCACAGAGGGGGATTGTACCTTAGAACAAATTTATAAAATACGAGTTTGTTAATCACTAAGCTAAAGTAGTAAACTAGTTTTTAGTATATTTTATAAAGGTTTTAAGAACCATATAGTAAAATTAAGGACCATATTTTTTAGAGTATTAATGATGATGATTTTTTTTGTCAATCTTTTATCTATTTTCTAGAGTATTAATAATGATGATGATTAAGGGCCTTTAAGATTTATGAATCCTAATATTAATACATGAACATTCTAGAGTATGATGATGATGATTTTATCTTTTTTTGTCCATATTCTATTCATTTTCTCAATTTATTTATTTTGCTTTTAGTTGCGCTCTTATTTTCCCAATAAAATAATGCATCCTAGCTAGTATTTAGCTCGTATAATACATGTAATGTGAGTGAATTGAAACCTATAATTTAAAAAATATGCACAAAAATAAAGAGATATGGTTTATATACTTATACTTATATGTTAGAAATATTTAAATATAAAAAAAATAAGAGAATCAAATGAATAATATTAGCTGAAGCTTCGATATTAAATAACTTATTTAAATTTATTACTCATGAATACAATATAGTTTATACGTACTTATGTTGATAATAATTACCAATTAATTGTAGTGTAGCATGGTGCTACTGGTATTAATATCATGCAATGTCCAGCTGTCACCCCTATCTGGTCTTATTGTCAATCCATTCGCTGGATTGCAATTCTACCTCCTTTAGTAACTACTCATTCTCTTTTCTCTTCTTTGCATACAAATCACCATCTCTCTATAGTTAAAATACTCCATATTATATGGAATATTTGGTAATTTCGAAATCAATTAGTTTTTTTATCAAATCCCCTTTTCCTCTATTGTTGTCTTTACTAAAGCCTTAAAGTACTACCAAGAATGACACTCCCACCAATCCATTGATCCCATGTACGTTAATTTTAATGGCTCTTCCACCACTGATTTAGCATCTGTCGGTGTGATTCTGCGTGATCACAATGGAAACTTCCTTGCAGCAAAGACCTTCTTCCTTGGTACCATTTCTTCACTCGTATCTGAAGCAACTGCACTTTGGAATGGGCTCCTACTAAAGCTACACAGCTTAATTACTCCTCTATTTTTATTGAAGGAGACAACCTAACAGTTATCAGTGTTTTGCAGGGAAAATTCAAATGCCCTTGGAAGATTCAAGCGCTTATGGAAGACATTTGCAACATCCTCAGAGATTTTACCTCACATAGATCTAGCCATATCTACCGTGAAGCAAACCAAACTACTGACTATATTGCGTCACTCGGGCACTGGACCCATACGCACATGGAAATAGATCTTTTTATGGATGCAAAATTCTCCTTCTATCTAGCCGCTGATAAATCAGGATTTTTCTTCGAGAGGAAGAAATCCTGATTGACCTGTTTACCTTTCCTTCTAAAAAAAATTAATATCATACAAAGATTGATGGTTTGAAACATGTTGTGCTTATTTCTTTCAAATATGAGATGCCAAGCTTTCAATACCGTATAAAAAGTGGCATGTGGCATAGTCTTGTGAAAAATTACGCCTTTTAAGAAGTTGGGGTTGGCTACTTGGCTTGGTGGTTAAGCGCCCACGTCCCGTGATCAAGGTTATGTGATTGATCCTTACCCCCAACGTTATGTGGGTTTTCCCCTCTCTCATTGTGCTGACTTTTTAAGATAAGACCAGTATAGAGGAGCCACCAATTTACCTTGTCGTTTAAACTTAATAATAATAAATTATATAGTATGTTTGGCAAATAAGCAAAATTTGATTAAATGAGTCACAATTACTCTTGTAAACTACTCCGGTGCTTCCATGAGACCTAGGTAGCACTGAGTCGGGAATGAGGCCGGAAACGAATACGGATACTGAAAACGACAAATCTAAAAAACAATGTTAACGGGTACGAAAAATTTAACATGAAGAATCTGAATCGTCCCCAATACAAAAAAGAATCAAGTTCAGGAACAACTAGTCATATGAAGTACACATAACTAAGAAAATTTCAAACTTTCGTTGAAATGTACTCTGCAATAAAATCAAACTAATCTCAAAATATTTTTATTTATTTCTAAAGCAAAAAAAGTCAAAAAATGCAAAGCACCTTTATTGACTGATAAAAATGTTACATCAACTAGTCTCAATATTATTGTGTCTAAGCATGCTTCAAAATGCATACATAGTATTTATCCTAAAACTGTCATCACACAATTCATAAAGTCAGTTTTCATGTATCTTAATGTTTCATGTGTTCAAGATTTTTTCATCATGCCTTTGTTTCACCTGCTCACAAAAACATAACGTCAAGTTTGATTTTATGTTAAAGCTTTGAACAAGGAATCAAAAGTATGAAACAAACATCACCTTTTTCACCGACCTTTTTTCACTATTATATATATCTTCATTGGCTTATAAAAGCAGCTTCATTCCTTGTGATTTTCATTGGCTTATATAGCTGTGTTTTTTTTTTTTTTTTTTTTTAAAATTTTGTGAGAATTCCAACCTTAAAAAAATCTAAGATGAGTTTAGAGTCACTACTTCATGCATCTTACTACATACGTACAACGGCAATTAATAACCGAATGAGGTAACAATGTGGTGAAATCACATTAATTTTTATTAAAAAAGTGGAGAAAAATAACGTATAATCTCTCGTGTTGGGGAGTACCACATACATGCATGCCTGGCTCCCTGTATGCCATTTGCAAGTTTCATCCTAGATAGGGTGGCCTGTGCCTATGGCGTGCAGGGAGCCAAGCATGTATGCATGTCGCGACTCATATCTTGCACCACCCTCCCTAACCCCCCCCCCCCACCCCCCTCCCCCCCCTACTCTAAACTAACCTGACCCAACCACTTTCTTGATGGCGCTTTTTTCTCTTCATTGTACATGAATAATAATGTGGTATGTTTTCCCCTTGCTTGTGTATTACTGCTTCTAAAGGTTATATATGATGATATAACTTATTATTTGAATGTACTTGTCAAATAATTTTGAGTTGTGATTTATGTAGGTCAAGGGTGTCAAATCAGTTAATTAATTTAGATATGGTTGGATCCAAACGATTTGATTGACTTCGATTTAGTTAACTAATTTTAGTTAATTTTTTCAATTTAACTAATTTTGTTTTAACCTTTTCGGTTTCAGTTCCAAACCAAACTTGTTATTTTAGGGTACATTTTTTGTTTTTTAACCAAAAATAAAACAAAACGGTGTTCGGCAAAAATTGTTTAAAACAACAACTTTTCAACGAATTTAACAAATTAAAACTGAAACAGTTTTAATAAAACTACAAAAATGTATTTCATTCCTAAGTTTTGTTTTAAAATTAAGCTTTCCTCTTTCTCATTTCACAAAAAAACCTCTCACCATAGCTGCCCCCACGACTACCCTACCCTGCCACCAACCCCACATATTGCCTCCGCCACCACCCCATCCCCGTTGCCACCCTCCCCATCGCCACAGCCGCCACAGCCGCCACCACCCTCACCACAACCTCCACCCTCGCCACTACTGCCACCATCACCATGCCACCGACATGGACACCTCCGCCACCCCCATCTCCACCACCATTGTTGCTGCCCCCACTACCCCCACCACCCACCTCCGTTGGTACTACCACCACCACCACAATAATATAATAATAATAATAAAGTTAAAAATTATATATAATACAAAATATATTAGTTGATTTAAACTCAAAAGTTACAGTAAAAAAAGTAAAAGGCAAAATACACTAAAAACTATTTTGAGAAAAGTGAAAACTAAAAGCTGAAGCCAAATTTCAGTTTTTAAGAACAAAAAGCTGGAAAAACAAAGGGATGTCAAACATACCCTTAATTTTCAGTTTAAATTGGTTTTTTTATGGTTAGTTTGTTGGTTGTACTCGTATGGTTTCACTTACTATCAATTCATTCTCAACAGTTGCAAATGTATTCAATTACGTTATGTTTAATACCGGTTTTATCAGTACGATCTATTATCAGTTCATTCGAAATAATTACATTTAGTTACGTTATGGTTAATTTCAGTTTTGTATGGAAATATAGTTCATTCTAAATAATTACATTTAGTTATGTTATGGTTAATTTTCAATATCAGTTCATTCTAAATGTTTAATACCAGTTTTATCAGTACGATTTATTACACTACAAAAATGAGCATGATTTAACAACTAAAAAAAGCAACAACTTTATAATCTGTTGCTATTTTGGCAACAAATTTAAGAAAATTGTTGTTAATATAGTTTAGAGAAAAAATTGAAAATCTGTGTTGCTAAATTAGCAACTAAATTAAATTTTAGTTGCTAAACTGGCAACCAACTAATATTTTCATTGCTAATTTAGCAACCAAATTATATTTTCGTTGCTAATTTGGCAACCAACTAATTTTTCAGTTGCTAATCAAGCAACCAAATTATTTTTTAGTTGCTAATCTAGCTAGAAATTATATAATTTGGTAGACAATTGCGTTGCTATTCTAAAATATAAAGTAGTAACATTTTTCAGATTTTTAATTGGCTACCAAAATTTTATTTCGTTGCTATTTTAGTAACCAAAATTATAGTTTTGTTGCCATTTAGCAACCAAAATTGTAATTTCGTTGCCATTTGGAACATTCATGATTACTTTAAGAAGATTTGACACACTACATATGTGAACACTGAACAATGTGCATCTTTATAGTAGGGAGGTCATGCGTGAAGATACTCTGTAGTTAAACGTGTTAGATGTGAGTAATCCTGGGATGAGTGACCTTGTGGGAAGATATCAATGCTGATTTTTTTCCTCTTTTCTATAATAAGTTGGCAACCAAAATTGTTAGTTTTGGTTGCTATTTAGCAACGAAAACTGATAAATTGTTTGCTAAATTTTGCAACAAAAACTGATAAATTGGTTGCTAAGTTTAGCAAAGAAATAAATTTAGTTGCTAAATTGGCAACGAATTTATGAAGTTTTGGTTGCTATATTTAGTTGGCGACTCATGATTTAGCAACTAAGTATTTTGGTTGCCAATTTCGTTGCTAAGACGTTTAGCAACCATTTTTCAGCTTTTAGCAACCAAATTAATTTGTTGCAAAATTGACTTTTTTTTGTAGTGTTATCAATTTATAATGTTGAGGGAGATTGTAATTAATGATGATAATGACGATAAATTGATAATGATGATTATAATGGAGTAATGGTAATGATAATGGTAATGATAATGGCGATCATGACGATGGTGGTTATGACAATGACGAATATTGATGATGATAATAATGATGAGGTTGATGGTGATTATGATTATGATACTAATGAATGATGATGATGATGATGATGGTCAGGATGAGGTTACAGTTGATAATGACCCCTTGAGTCAATGTTGATGGTATTGATAACAACAATAATGATAATGATGATGATGATGGTGATTATCATAATAATGTAAATATTCGACAACATCAAGATGAACTTCATATCATATTCACCTTTTTTCACCATTTTAATTATTGTAAATATTTCATATCATATTCTCCTTATTTTTCACCATTCAAATTTGATAATCAACAATGAGGAGTTGTATTATGTCAGCAATAATGTGAGAGCTGAATCAGTAACCCAGTTTGATGATCATGGCTAACTATCTTTGTTGCACTCTACTATGTTTTTCTTCGTTTTTATTTTTTTAAAGTACTCTATATCCAAAAAAACAATTTTCAAAAATTGACAATCAACAACAAATAAACTTTTCTTCAATCTTTTAGTTGATAATATATTTATAAAGTGGAGTGCGTATATGAATTTTGGAGTGCAAAAATCACTATTCCTTTATAAGGAATAAGAAGAATAAAATCACTAAAGGAGTAAAGTGAAATTTGATATTCATAATTAATGCGAAAGTAATTTTTGTTTTTTGTATTTTCACAATGGGTTACTAATTACATCTACTATTGATGCTTTTCTAATTTATTTTTTTAAAAATATATAATATAGGTTATTTTGGTTTCGAGTAGTTTTCTATTAGTTCTGATTCAATTTAAGTTAATTTCAGTTAGTTCAATTTAACCAAAAAAAACAATTAATTTCAATTCAATTACTTTACAAAAAAAATCATCAATTTAAAACAATTTTTAGTTTATTTTGGTTCATTTAACCAACAGTTTTCAATTCATTTTGGTTCGGTTAATCAACAAAACAAAACAGTTTTCAGTTAATTTCAGTTGTGCTTCAATTATAGTCAATTTAAAACAATTTTAAATAATCTATTTTCTTAGTTTGGTTGATTTAAGTTAAGTGGCATTACATTTTATTTCAATTATTAAGTTATAGATCATTTAGCTCGTGGTTCATTTCAGTTCAGTTCAATTTGTATTAGAATACTAGTCGAAGTAATAATTACTAACCAAACACAACTCTAGTTCTATATGTTAATCGTACTCTTAATTTTGGCACTTGGACACTTAATTTTGTGCTAAAATCACAACAAAAAAAGAAGGCCCAAAAGTTACCGAATTTAACGCTTATACGAACCCATATCAAATTTGACACTTTCCTTGGAGATGGGGTCAATTTCTTCTTCGTATATATAACTTGAACGTTTGCCAAATTGGTTAGCGTTTTCAAACTTCATGCTTGAGGTCATGGTTCGGATTTCATCGGCTCATCCGCTCATAGCGCATATAAGTGCTGATTTTCTTTTCTTTCCCCTTTTAGATATCTAAAGTGTCAAATTTCTTTTCTGAGATATGAAGCTTTGTGCGACTCCTATATAGTTAACCTAAAAAAAAAAAAAAAGCATAATTATGGAAGCATACTTTGCTGGCATATATAGTCAATCAAGGGGTCTGATTTTATGTTAGTAGGCTTAGACATTTATTTGGAGAAAGGTATATAAATAATACGAACTACACACATTATAAGCTTATTTCACAATAGGAAAAAAAATCTTCAAAAAACAGACTGGTTTGAGTCTTTGATTGATCACTTAGCAAAGGAATTGTACTCCCTCTTTTTACTTGCAACAAACTGTTTTGTATGCATTTGAAGGAACAAATTTAAGGAATAAACGTACAAATTAATTAACATAATTTAGACACAAGCAACATGTAAGATTAGAAGTGATCAGTGTTAAATTTTAAAAAATTAGTGTTTGTTTGATTGACAAAATAAAGTGGGGGAAGTGAAAAATCATGGGAATTGGTAATTTGGATAGTTGTTTGGTTCATACAAAAAGGAAAAAATGGAGGAAGTTGGAATTTATGGGAATTTCTATTTCCCACATAACATAGGAAGTAGATTACCAAGCTCCCCCTTGGTCAATCAAATTTCATGGGAATTTGAACTTCCCATTGTTCCAAACAAGATTGATAAATTCCTAGGAATTTCATTAGGGAAATAATTTCCCATGAAATACTAATTCCTACTGAAATTTATTTCCCGTATCAACCAAACGATGCCATAATTTCTCCATTTACAACCTCAAATTTGTTCCTAAAAAAGCGTGCAAAAGTGTTTGTTGCAAATTAAAAAAAAAAAAAAAAGGCAGTACAAATAAAGCATCTCGAAATGAAAGATCTAATCAAGAAGCAAAAAACTAATTTGGGATGCAAATTTGTTGATATAAATTATACATGACAAAAAAAAATTACATGAATATGTAAGTATTTTATATCAAAAGGTCATAGTACTGCTAATTAGAGTAGAGCTGGTAGTGGATGAAGTACCAGTAGCAGTAGAATCAGAAGAATGACTATTATTATTATTGTGGCCTATTTTAAGGTGCTTGAAATCAGGAAGATAACCAGGCTTAGATATTGTTGATACATGTTTGCTGCTTTCTTCATTTTCTAACATCTTCACAATTTCAGACATTTGTGGCCTCAAAGAAGCCGTCTCTTGCACACAAAGCAGCCCTATTTTTAACAAGTCATTAGCCTCTTCTTCAGGAAACTCTTCATCCAGTGTGGGGTCCACCATCTGTTTCAAGTTGTTTGCTTCATACTCTCTCCATACCTATATCATCCCCAATAAACAAGTTATTAGGAATCCAAAGCTATTCACGAGACCGCCACAAGTATCATGAGGTTTCACGAAATTCACGAGCTAACCCTGTTGTTTTAGGAATCCAACATCTGCCGTTGGATTATATATCATCCCCTATTGTTCTATTACTCGTTTTATACAAATGAAGTTACTTCCTCCGTAAACGAAAAATTGCAACAAAGGGGGAGGTCACGGACTCCAAAAAAAATTTATAAGTGTGTTTAAGTTAGTAGATTAGTAAAAGTAGGAGAGAGAAATAAAAGTTAGTAGAGTAGAAAAGTATAGAGAGAGAAATAAAAGCTAGTAGATTAATAAAAGTAAGAGAGAGAAATATGTTAAATATTACCCAAAATAGAAAGTGACAAGTTTGTTGCAATTTTTTAAAAACATCCAAATATGGCAAATGTTGCAATTTTTCATTTACAGAGGAAATATTTATTTTCCGCCAAAATCACAACTTTTTTTTGGCATTTTAGACCTCTAAATTTACCATACCTATGAAATAGACCTTGACAGCCCGTTTGGTAGCCAGTTATGAATTTATAACTAAATTTGGAGGTGAAATCAAAATTCATTCTCATGGTGGTACTAATTTAACTCTAATTTATCTAATTTTTTTCACAAATATCAATTTCCATCTAATACTACCCTCCTCATGGTAATGGATGGTAATAGAAAATAAAAAGAAAATTCAAGCTTGGGAATGAAAATATGTTGTCCAAGGATTATAAGGTTCTTAACAAAATTACACTTTAAATCCATTACCATTAACACAATTTATTACCAACAACCAAACGGGCAGTGAGTGTACAAAACTCTATATATATGCACTCTCGAGTATGGTACACTTGTTGCTCTACTTTCTTCAAAATTATCTAAGCATGTACTATACCAATTAAGTGTAAAACAACCTGCTACCTTGTCAACTAGGTAAGAATCTCCTTGCTCTAAGTTGAACTCCACAACAGGTTGTCCACAAACCAAATGCAACAGCAACACCCCAAAACTATATACATCTGATTTCCTTGTTAGATGACCAGTAATTGCATATTCTGGAGCAATATATCCCCTTCCATGAAAACAAATCCTCGTCATAATCAGTAACAGTAATCACATATTAAATAAAAATTGCACTAACATGTCAAGCAAACGAGAAATTTTCCACTTACAATGTGCCGGCCACACGAGTACTAACATGAGAAGTGTTGTCTCTGAATAGCTTTGACAAACCGAAATCTGCAATTTTTGGTATGAAATTCTGGTCTAATAATATGTTGGCTGGTTTAATGTCACGATGGACTAAGTGAGGCTTTACTTCCTCATGGAGAAAGGCTAGGCCTCTTGCTATTCCTAATGAGATGTTCTTCCTTGTTTTCCAACTGAACTTTCTTCTGCTTTCATATCGCCCACCTGTGTAATTCCGTGATTAAGACCCTTAAATGTGATTAGTTGAATCAATTTTTTTTTTTTTGTTGATTGCTTGGTGATAGAAGTTAGTAAGAGCTCAAAAAAAACAAGAACACCACTAGTAGAGTTGAAATTAATTCATTCTAGGAAATTGTTGCATTTAAATTGGGGCAGAAGTAGTATATAGGTATTCTGAATGAGACACGAGGCACGACACAACACGAAACGTGGGTCGAGCCATGCATGACACATGGAGCCTTGTTATTTTCTAAAGCTTGGCACAAGCCTGAAAAGGCACGATCTTTTCTTGGTCCGTTAAAGGCACATGACACTATGGCACAAGGCACATAGGCTTGGCACATGTGCTGTCCCCGCACAACCCGTCCATCTTAGAAGTTGTGTCTGTGACATGTCCTCAAAATTTTCATAATGTTCACCCCACATCACATATAAAAATCAACTCCACAAAGAGGTGACTTTCATGCGATTTTGGATGACATTAGTGAAATTTGGAGAGACTCCCATTTGTATCCACTTTGCATACAAAATCTTGGATTCTTGGGTGATTTAACATTTTAACTTGCCCCTTAAAAAACAAAATGCAGGTAATTTAGAAAACAGATGGGCATATATACCTTGGAATGCTAGTGCCAAGCTATTGTTTTCCATGTAGTCATATATCAAATATCTGTTAGCGCCAATAATGCAGCATCCTAAAAGTTTGATAAGATTTTCATGTTTGATGTCTGATAATGCTGTGATTTCAGATATGAATTCTCTTTCTCCTTGCAGTGAATCAAGTTCAACAGAAAGTACTTTTACTGCCACAGTTGATCCATCTTGAAAGTATCCCTATACAACATAAACATGCAATGAGAATGCAACTAACAAGATTATCAATATTCAGTGACCCAAAATTGATTACTACCTTATAAACAGAGCCAAAGCTTCCTTCTCCTATCTTATAAGAGGACTTAAAATTACTTGTGGCGGATTTAAGCTCCTTGTAAGAAAAAACGCGGTAACTTTGAAGACTTGAAGCACCTATGAATCGTGTATGGTATAGACAAGAATGAGTAACCAAGGGGGCAAAAAAAGGAAATGCAATTTGAGTAGAGAAAGAACATGGAAAACAAATTAGGATGAAACCTTATAGCACTAGACACAAAGGGCACTGTTCTTTTGGACTTAAATCCAGACAAATTCAGTTCAACTTCTAATGAGTCTAAGATTTAGTTTCAATCATTTTAATTCAGTTTCGATTAATTAAGTCCAAAAAAACATAGCCAAAGTCATCTATAATTTCATCAAAACCATGTCAAAAAAAGTTTGAATGTTTCTTTTTTCCAAGTGTGATTCGACATAATAGACTTTGTACTTACTCACAAAATTGGGAACAAAATTAGTTTTTCTAGGTAGAAACATCAAAGAATACATGTAGTTGTAAGAACCAATAATACAATGAGAAATAACATTTTCATTGAAAGAAAAAATATGCTAAAAAAATTTTGCCTCTCTAGACGGCACATTCATCTATCCTTAAAACACATGTAAGTATAACCTACATTATCTTCAACATATCCAACAAAAACAACATTAAACATATCTTAGGTTAAATGATTTCACGTTTAAGGAAGGTAATCACAGTGGATGGAAATAGATCAAGTTCAAGTCGGGTGGAGGGTCACCTGCATCCATTCATCACCCAACTCATTCTCACCTGAATCATCCATCCATCATCCGTGGGTGAATCGGATGGATCGAGTACATGATAATCAATTGAAAACACCTAACCAATATATTTTTTAAAAACAGATGATCCATAATTCCATAAATCCAAAGTAAACAAACATATTTGACACCTTATGGGTGCGTAACTGGGTATGTGAATTGTCTTGAGATTATAAAACACATTATAAACTTAGAAATTACTCAAACCACTATTTTTAGGCCATTATGTAAGTGGCCTAAATATACCTTTCCTTCTTGTGTTGACATTGGCACATATTTTAAAATTTTAATATCAAATTGAACAATAATGCTAGTGAGAAAGAGAATAATTATAGTTTATACTTGGGCATCCTGTAATGCTACCACTTGATTTAAATGATGGATAGAAAATGGAAAGGAGACAAATCAATCCCCACTACCATAGACAACTACTTTTTGGATAATTTTGTAAAATCAATATAATCCTTAATTAAAAGATGCAAGCATAATGAGACGACCATTTACCGTCAATGTAACTTAAAGTATGTGCAACCAACTCCTTGCCATACATCTCTTCAATCTCTTTTCATTGAACACAATAATATATGGTACAACTTATAACGCCTTTTCATTTTGACTTTAAAGTCTGTCTTAGGTAGAATGAAATACACAGAAAGGAAGGAAGAGAAATTGGAACAATATTCTCTACTTGGATAAAGATTCAAGAGAAGAAAAGAATGTGAAAGAGAAATTTGGAGCAAAAATGAAACTCTAGCTTTCCTTTTAGCTAATATTCCAAAAGGTTGGATTTTGCTAATCTTTCAACCTCTCACCAATCTAGTTCATATACTAGCTCCTAACCATGCTTATCATTAATGTTTCTAATTCTATTAGGGGTATGAAAACTACTTCTAATTCTTTTTATTTGCAATATTTATTGAAAATGAAACTTTAAATTAGACTAAGAGTGCGTTTGATTCATCTGAAATTTTCTGATCTGATCTGGTCTGATTTTTTCTGATTTGATATGGATTTTTCTGATTGTAGTTATTATTATAGTTATAATTTTTCAGATTTGATTTGAACTGATCTGATCTGATTTTTTCTGATTTGATATGGAACTGATTGTAGTTATTATTATAGTTATAATTTTTCTGATTTGATTTGAACTTTTTTGATCTGATCTGAATTAAATTTTCTAAAAATAAGCATAAGAATGATTATTTAAGTTAACGCACCCTTAAATGCTCCACATGAACCATTTTTTCTCTATATAGGAGCTCGTGCGAACTCAACTGTACATAAAAAGAAACGGAGGTTTTGATTTCAAGTTATTTTTTTCCGATCTTTTCCTACCTTTTTTTTTTTTGCAAGGATTTTAATCATTCAAGTCATATTGGTTACATTTTTTTTTCCCACTCCACCCAGCCACCAAAAAAGAAAGGTAAAAAATTGATGGGACTTCATGTACAAATATATATAAATGTCTGCTCTTACATTAATCTACTCCAGAACAGAAGAAACCCCTTTTTTGCAATATCTTTGACAATTTTGACAATATCTTTGACAAAGGAAAGAATGAGTATTAAGAAAAAAAACAGAGACTAACATAATTTCATCAAACCATTTCACCTTCTCCAAATTGCAAATTCAGCCCTTTTAAGACCTAGAAAGCAGAGCATAAGTTGCATAACTGGAGATTTTGAACTCATAATTACAATTTAATGTCAAAAAAATGAAAATTCAATTAAGAACTAACTTTGAGCAGAATAATCACAGTTCATCCATCAATAATTGTTAAAAAAAAAAAAAAAAATCTGAAACAGAGAAACCCTAAATTACTCATCCAAAATCCAACAATACCCATTAAAAAGGGGGAAAAGAAATTCGACTTACTTGATAAAAATTCATCCCCAGAAACAGTGGCTGATGAAAAGCAGCAGGGGAAGTGGAAGTAAGATGATGAACTTCTTCCTTTCTCCATCATTCTTTTTTTTTTTTTTTTTGCTGTGGTATGAAAATCTTAATCTAGTATGACAGAGACGAGAACCCAAAAAACAATTTGAATGAATATACAAATATATAATACAGGCATACAGCGTGTTTGAAAGAGTGACAAAAAAAAATTGAAGGTGTGAACCAAACAAAATTGCGTATTATACACGATATGAGTTCATATGAGCTTTGACTAATTTTCAAAGTGGTATTTTTTAAAATTTTATTTAATTATTTCTTGTTCAATTCAGTTGTACAATTCTGTATTATATAAAGAACGATGAAAGAAATTTGTTACAGGACTTCACGAATCACGACCCCAACTATCAACCACCTTCCTAGTTCCTGCTAATAATACTGACTGCATCTGGTTATTACTCCGTAGTTTATTACCAGAGGTTTGTTTTAATGGATAAGGATGAGAAGGATTAAAAGATACAATAAGGTTAAATTAATTCAATCTGTCCAAAACTACCTTAGTTACACCATTTTTTGTAAAAAATTACCTTACTTACAAAAGTTTGTCTAAAACTACCTTACTTAGCAAATTTCTGGTTGACCAATACCTTATTTACTATTTTGACGTTGACTTTGTCTTTGTTGGCCAATCTGGTCGTTTTTTGCAAATTCTGACCTCAAATTTGATCCTTTAGGGCAAAAATGACCCACCAAAATCTTGATAGGATAATTTTTTTGGCACGAAAACCAATAAACGCATATCGAGACAAATTTTGTAATGCAAATAGAAGATTATGCGACCATTTTTTGTAAATTTCGACCTCATATTTAACCCTTTTAGGGCAAAAATGATCCCAAAACATTGATTGGGCTAATTATTTTCGACAATAAAGCAAAGTCAACACTGGAACAACGAACAAGGTAGTGGTCAACAAGGAATTGACTAATAAAGGTAGTTTTGGACAAGCTTTTGTAAGTAAGGTAGTTTTTTGCAAAAAGTGGTTTGGACAAAAAACTCTTTTTTTTATAATAAGCATAAAGTTCTTATTAAAGTTGAAACAAATGTAACCTTAATTTTTGTTTACAAGATACAATAAGATATTTAATAATACGGAGTACTCTCTTCGTAACGAATTACTAGCAACATTTGGACTAGCACAGACTCCTACATGAAATAAGTTAATTGTGGTATTAGGTGGTATAATGATAAAAGTAAGAGAGAGAAAAATAAAAGAATGATAAGTAAATGGGGTATTATGTTGTATGATAATAAAAGTAAGAGAGAGAAAAGTAAGAAAGAGAAAAAAAAAAAGTGGGGTATTGTGTTTTTTTTTTTTTTTTTTGCCAAAAAAGGAATAAAATGAAATTGGAAAAAATAGTTACAAATATTTTGTTACACCTAAAAATGGAAATTGTTGCTAGTAATTCGTTACGGAGGGAGTATTTGACAAAAAAAAATTCAAGCATTTACCGTCTGCCAGTATTTATATACCGTCCATTTCAGGCAACTTTTAAGTGGTCAGCATCATGCAATTACCGTCCGTTAAATATAATTACCGTCCATTAGACAGATGCTATTACCGTTTGTTTACAAAAAAAAAAAAAAATAGATGTTGATTACCATCCGCTTTTTATTGATTATAGTCCTTTTTTCTGGCTAATGGTTTTTGTCTGTTTTTGTTAGATGTTATCAATACGGTATAAAAGCGGATGTTAAACGGACGGTAAGGGTGTAATTAGCGACCAAATAATCACCGACAATTGTATATCGTCCGTTAGTGGACGGTAATTTGATTACCATCTGTTATTTACTACTTTACTGTCCACTTTTGCGGATGGTAAAAGTCTATAATCTTGTTGTGAACTGTGTCTTAGCTTATTGTTCGAAATTAAGTCAGGTAAAATGATAATTATGAACATTAAAAATAATTTGTTAGGTTTAAATATGTGGACAAATTAGTCAATTAATTTTTCTCCCTCTAAAACTCTAAAGAAAAAGCTGATCAGCCTTGTTTTTTTCCAAACGGAGTTTTGATGAGATTTAAAACTATATCTTGCCAAACATTCAAATTAGAGTTTTTGGATTGATACTAATACACTACCCCCGTCCATTCAAACAAATGATTCCAGCGGAGGATAGAGTTCTGGACAGTAGTGCCACTAAATTTTAAGTCAGATAACCAGAGAGTCAAAGGCAATTGAGTTTGAAACTTCAAGAAAACATAAGTTAACTACTACCTCCGTATCGCAATAATCGCTACATAAGTATGCGATACGGACTCCTAAGCGAAAATTGGATTTAAAGAGAGAGATAGGGTGAAAAACGAATAATTAATTGGGCCCAAAACGAAAGTAATATTAAAATAAAAAAAGAGCTACACATGGGCATTTTTTTTTACTAAACATAGTAAAGAAATATTTGTTGCGAGTATTGTGTTACAACCTAAAATGACAAAAGTTGTGAGCATTGCGATACGGAGGTAGTAATAAAGCTTGATAAGTCATAAGTTCATAGTTCTAGAGAAAACAAATCAAAAAAGGAAAACACCTGCAGATTATATTGCTTCCCTCGGGCATTGCACCCCTACGCACATCAATATCGATCCCTTCTTGGAAGTTAAGTTCTCTTATTTTTTATCACTTAATAAATCAGGATATTTCTTCAAGATGTGAGATGTTATAAAAATAAATTCTCTCATGATAATATTATTGTGATCACTAATACAATCAACATAGCTTAACTCTATATATATGTAGACACCTAATTCTGGCACCTCAGTTAACTTACAACGGTCTATGATGAATGTACCCTGTTGCACAGGTCCGGTCTTGAGCTAGTATGCCAAAATGTCACCTCTTTACCCCTCTCATACCACTCTCACACTAATAAAACCTAATAACAAGGCTTGTAAATTATAACTCAACCGCATAATCAAACTCAACTTTCACGGTTCCAATTGGGCCATATAACACTCTACCATAAAAGCAACATAACATGCTAAACTTGTAACATTTGGGCCTTTAAGCCCAACAACCACTTACTATGGTTAATGCACATATAAAAATTTCAAATTTCAAATAATTACCATTCATTTTATTTATTTTCAAAAATTAATAATGTACTCGATTCATGATATAAAATGATCAAGCTTGATCTCCCAGGTAAGTTACCCACATCGTTGGGGAGAGCCTTGCCTTAGACAGAGATCATACCCATTATAGGCCTCAATGAGAACCCGAACATCTTTTTCTCAATCATCTTTCCAAGGAAAAGATAATTTTATAAATATATTGTAATATATATAATTTTTTAAAGTGCGAAACTCTATCCTATATGCCCTTCCTATGTCTACCCTTCATTTTTTAATTTCAAGATCGTATTTATTTACCTAGGCTTTTAAACTGATACCACTTTGTAACACCCCCCAAATCTCCCTCTACGGAAATACCAGAATAATACATACAAAATACCGTAGAGATAGACTTGGGTGTATTACCGCCACGTGATAACGTAAGGCTATACTAAAATACTTTCATACTAACTTGCAGCGGAAATTAAAACTACTTTATTAATACAAAATAATCTTTAAATAAATTGTACTTTCAAAATCAATGCATTAAAATTAATTAAATCCTAAGTTAGGTGGATGATGCCCTTGTTCCCCTTGATGCCACGTATAGTAGTCCTCAGATATCATCACCTAACTACTCATCGTAATGATAAGTAGGGCCAAGCCAAAAACAAAACAGAGTACGGGTTAGCAAAAATATGCTAAGTACATTTAAGTGCAAGATATGTAAAAATAAACTTTATTTAATAAACATGCTTTTGAAATACTCAAGTCATATTAATTATTTATCCAAGATGATCATTTCCAAAGATATTCCAAACCAATAATATTGAATATAAAAATTCAAAAATTGAAAATAAAATTTTCCTATACCCCAAACTCCTCCTCTAAGTGTGCACACCCCCCAAGTTAGTATTTTTCTGTATAAAGGCTATCCTTGAGGAAAGACTAGGTTATACAAAGTCCATAGTCTTATCAACCAAATCCGCATAGTGGGATTACAAAACAATAATAAGCTTATAAAACTTGTGGGGTCACCAAAAAATTTTTAATATAATAAGAGTTGAGTAATAAGAAAATATACTCTTGATTGAAACTTTCCAAAATTCCTTGTTTCCTTAATCCCTCAAAGTGACATAACAATATCAATAAAAATATTTAGTTATTCCAAAACCTTTCATAAAATATATATATATATATATTTTTTTTTTTTCTAAGATGTTATTTTCCAAAATGTAATAAGATTCAAATCTTTCCAAAACTTTACTTTCTAACATAATAAGATGATTCAAATCATAATTTAATATTATTTCCAAAATCTAGAAATTTCATGACAAAAATAATAGGCTAATAAAATATAAAATAATTTTGTCATCAAACTTTAAATTAACATAATTTTTAATTGAACATAAATTCTACCATGTATCATGTAGCACATAAAAATCATGTAACACTTTAATAAGGTATCAAGCCACTTAACGTACCTTTCGTTCGGGTTGGACAACTAAACTTGAATACTTAAGGAACCCTATCGAGAGCGTCCTAAACAGAATTAATACAACCTATAATTAATATAAGGTTACCAAAATATTCTTACTAACAAAGTGAAATCCTAAGATGTGCATGACCACTAATACTTTTAAAACTATAGTATAAGTAATAAAGTTTGTATAAGTATTAGGATATTAAAAATCATAATATTAGTAGTAGGATTTTTATAATATAAGTAATAAATATTAAGACTATATGAGTAGTAGGATTTTAAACACTTATTATTATTATTCGGATATTATTATTATTATTATTTTATAAAACCGAATTATTTTAATAACTATAATAAAATGCTAAATCCCATAAAATTTTATAAAATTTTAAGAACTTATTATTAGTAGTGAAGTACTATACATAAAAACTTTATAATCTATAGTTTTAAGATTAGTTAATGTTTTAAACAATAATATATAACTTAATAAAATAATTTAATAAAACAAAAGAGAGTCGGAAAACACTTGCCGGTGGTGGAGATGGTGGTTGCCGGAGCTTGAGAATTTTTTTTTTTTTGATAAGAGGAATGCTGTGAGAATTGGACAAGAAAGAGTAGAGAATTTTTTTTGTAATTTTTGTGTGTGTAAAATGGGTTGAATTAGGGGGTATTTATAGTGTTTAAGGTATGTGTAGTATGGTAAGTTGGGGATCATGAAAATAATTTGATGATCAATATTATATGATTTAGTCATGCTTTAGGAATATATTATTCTTAGTGATCAAGCATATGATGGTTGGGAGGGTTATGGGAAGATTTTTGGGTGAAAAAAAAGCAAATATTGCTTAGTAGGATATTAGGGGGGTAATTTGCAAATAATTTCCTAACCCCCCCCCCCTAGCCGTGTAATTTGGGGCTCTTCCCCTTTTTTAAATTTTTTTTTCTTTTTTTTTTTAATTAATTAATTGGCTTATGGGTTTTGGATTAGGATTTGTTTACAAATCCAATGGAAGTAATTGGGCTTAGAAATGCTTAGTTGGCCTATTGGTTTTGGGGTTATGGTTTATTTACAAATCCAAGGGAAATAATTGGGCTTAGAAATTCCTAATTGGCCTATTGGTTTTACAAATCCAAGAGAAGTAGTTGGGCTTAGAAGTTTTTTTAAATTAAATTCATATTATAAAATTCTAGTTATTTATATGTGAAAATAGGACTTATTTAAATTATTATTTTTTTTTGAAAAATATTTTTAACTTGAAAATATATGCAAATAATATATTCGTAGTATAAAATAGTCTTTTAATAAATACCGTAGAAAAATATGTACCAAAATTGTGGGGTATTACACAAACTTCATGTCTAGGTCAAACACCGTGTCTAGGACAACCTCTGATCACAAGTCGACCTCATGTCATTCCCATTAGCACCCCGTGACAAGGCATTGAGTTATCCTTTCTCATCCATTGCATGGGCATCATCCTAACTTTCATAATCCCAGACCTTTGTAAGTTGATCTTGCCCAAGACCTACACTAAACCAAAGTACTCTTATTACCACAGATTACTGTCAAAGCTCATACAGCTACAATTTCCAGTTCAAACTCAAACTCAGTTTACTTTTCCTGTGATAAACTGACCTTCACAGGATTGCGTGGCATAAATCTGATCTTGCCACTCCTTTTTCGTGCGATAAATCTGACCTTCGCACTCACCGACTCAGACACTGACCCAAACTCTTTACCTGTGATAAACCTGACCTTCACAGGATTGTGTGGCATAAACCTGACCTTGCCACTCTTTTTCGTGCGATAAATCTAACCTTCGCACTCACCGAAACCGACGCCGACTCAGACTCTTTTCCTGTGATAAACCAAACCTTCACAGGATTGTGTGGCATAAATCTGACCTTGCCACTCTTTTCCGTGCGATAAATCTGACCTTCGCACTCGCCGACACCGACTCAGACTCTTTTCCTGTGATAAACCCGACTTTCACAGGACTGTGTGGCATAATTCTAACCTTGCCATATATGTCACTTCACTATTACACTTCACTGTTGACACTTCTCACTGTTTGCACTTCACTGCACTTCTTGTTGTGTGGTTACATGTTTGTGTGTTTACTTGTTGCATGCTCGTTCGATTGTCAAATCAATTGGCTTTTGAATATCACTTTTAACATCAAGTTGCACCGGTCTCAAAGGGGTTAGCTCATTAGTTATTTCCTTTGGGATCAGCATACATAAGTCGCGTAGCGCACCTTTGACCTTCGTCTCTCCAGACTCGGTCAAGGGGGGGCTAACTGTAGACACCTAATTCTAGCACCTCAATTAGCTCCCAATGGTCTATGATGAATGTACCCTGTTGCACAGGTCCGGTCTTGAGCTAGTATGCCAAAATGCCACCTCTTTACCCCTCTCATACTACTCTCACACTATTTATAGGCGTTTTAGAGGCTCACGACTCGTTTTGGGATTTTTCGGACATTTTTAGGATTTTTTATTAATTTATTTTCATTATTTTTCATGCATATTTATTTCCCAAGGGCATTTTAGTCACTTCACATTGCATCAAATAATTTTTCTAGGTTAATTGCATTTTTCTAGAATTTTTGATAATTTTTCCATAATTTTCTGAGTTTTTATCTATTTTCTATTAATTTTTGAAACATTTTCCATTCTTAGGGGAATTTTAGTAATTTTACACCTGCATCGTCAACTTTTTCTCCACTTTTCATTCATTTATATTTTTCTAGAATTTTCCCATATTTCCCCATAATTTTGGCATTTTTTAGCACATTTTTCAAAATAGTCCCAAAATCCCGAAAACAGTCGAAAATAGTCCAAATTAGCCCGGATTATTCTGGAACCTCGCGAAATCTCCCGGAATCTCAAATATTATGATAATATTACGTATGATTCCCGTAATCGTATCATAATCGCATAATATCTCGGAGATTCACGCGCAGAATATGCAAAAAAAAATCGACCCGGACACAGCTGGACCTGCGCCTAGACGCAGGTCACAAATACTGACCTACGTCTAGACGCAGGTCATGTAACTGGACCTGCGCCTAGGCGCAGGTCTGGTGCCATTCCGGGACGATTTTTTCCTCTACTCGCCTATAAATACGACCCTTCATTCGACCTTTGAAACCATGACAAAAAAAGCACGAAACAACATTCTAACTTCTACTTTTCTCTCTACTATACATATTCTCTCTAAAAATCATTCAAAAACTCTGTCAAAATCAATATTACGCACATATAAAATACATTCTAAGCATTTTCAATCACTGATTCCGGCATTTGGCATACTAGTTTCAAGGTCGTAATCGACCGCCACACATTTCGGTACACATTTCTGAGACCCTTTTCTATTCAATATCAATATGCTTAATTTCATTTTAATTTTCATTTTAATTTATGATTTGCGTTATTCATGATAATATGTGGTTTTTCCTGTTCCGTTCATGCCGATCTATGTTTTAATTCATGTATTTTTTTTTCTTTTTATCTGCAGTTTGTAAATCATGTCATGCCTTAATTTTCGCATATTTCATGTCGTCTCCATGTATATTTTCCATGCTTATTTTTAATTCGCATCTTTCCGTTTAGCTTTTTATTTATTTATTTATTTTGATTGCACGGGATTCGAGGTACGTTCGCACTTTCATTTTCAATTTCTCCGTGCCATCGCTGTGTTGAACTTTTTTATGTGATTTATGTGATTTGACCCTTGATTTATCCCGGAATTTTGACTTCATTTTAGTATAATAATATTGATTAATTCCAAAGTGATCACAAAACAATTTTAGGCTAATTTGTGCATTAATCGGAACCGACTTAGTAATTTGCGAATTAGGGCTAAAATTGAGTTATCTCTGTTGCTCTTAAATTGAACAATGATCTTACAAAAGAGACCTAGTAGAGACCGCTTGCAGGCAGGCGGGCCCAATGCACGATTGGCTCGTAACTTGTCCCCGAACCGATACTCTGGTGCACGACCATATGGGACCGATTGCTCCTGGCTTTCGGTACTTCTTCGGTGTCCGTGGACCGTATAAACGCACGGTGGCGACTCCTACTAGTCCGTATTCACGTACGGCGTTAACGAGCATTCAAACCAACTCGTGACGTAGGCGACCGGGTAAAAACGACCCCTACAATATAAGGCCATAGGTTATCCTTTAATAAGTATGGAGTAAAAAAAGTAAGACAATAGGAACTCGCTCATTAAGGGTAGGCTCTTTTCAACTTATATCATATCAGATCAAGGTGTGTTCTCTTCAACTTATTATATCAGATCTCATAAGTTCCAATCAGATTCATATTAATTATTAGGCAATTGTGTTGTTAATATAATGGGGAGTTTTCGAGAAGCATATATCTTGCCACATAGGTGAATTATATACTCAAAGGCAATCAGATCGTAGATAATTGATTTTTTGAGTTAAGGTCAGGAAAACTTTAAACAAATTAGGATCAGTAAAAAAAAATTAAATCTAATTATGTAAAAAAACGGATTAGTAAAAAAAATTGGATAATAATAATTATTATCATTATGATTATTATGATTATTATCACCATCATCATCATTACCTAAATCATATAAAACAAATTAATTAAAACTATTATTATTATTATTATTATTATTATTATTATTATTATTAGTATTGTCATTATTATATCTTGGTTGATTAGAATAGTAACTATGGAGTAATAATAATGACATAAATCCACAAATAATAATAAAAAAATAATAATCATCATCATATAAAATAAATGCATTATTATTATTATTAATATTTATGGTGTACTTTTATTATTATTTGTGATAATTATTTATAAAAGATAAAAATAAATATTTATAAGATTCAATAAGATTTTCACAAATTAGGGTTTCATAGATCTCTTTTTGGGTGCGCCATGTCGCCGATCAATTTCAGTGGCCGGTTAGATCTAGCGTCGTCGTCTTGTGGATCTTGTGTTGGCCTCCTCGTCGGTAAAGGTGAAATTAGAGTTAAGGTTTATTGGTTTCGATTTGGGTTTATTTCCTCTTTCTTTGTTTCTTTTTGTGTTGAGGGCTGTCTCCTTTGTTTTAGTTGGAGTTGTGTTAGGGTCTTCTAGTTTTTTTTTTTTGTTGTTGTTTACTTTGTTTGTCCCTTTGGGTGTGTTTTGTTGGTGTTTCTTTAGTCTTTGTTTTCGTGATTGGTGTTAAGAGAAGGCAAAGATCTTTTCATTTTCTCCCTTTTAGGTTTGTTCTCTTGTTTTGCTTGGATGTGTGTTGTAAGTTCTTTTGGGGGTGGTTTTTGGACTTCAACATTAGGTGTTGTTTTGGTGTTAATTATTTAGAGTTATCACCCGCACAAATTGGTATCTCGTGGGAGGCTCTCCAATTGTTTTTGGGGCAAGTTATCACTCTAAACCTCCACCTCCTATGGTTTGTGTTTCCTCTTTGAGGGGATGCATTTTTTTTTTAACCTTAATGGTTCACAAATGGTTCTATCCGTCGTCAATTTGAAGATCTTCCGAGCTCCCAAGATCTTTTGTCTTATCCCTCAACTCACTTTTGCAAGTGTTGGCCTTCGCTTTTTCAGTGTTCATTACGCCTACCTCTCACTTGAAGGTTTGTTTTTTCAATTGGTTGTAGTTTGTTTTTGTTATGTTTCAGCTCACAATCTTGTTATGTCAGCCAGGTTGAGCATTTAGTTTTGGAGGTGTTTGAGAGTTAGAGGTTTAGGGGAAACGAGGTGTTTGACCAACTCAAAAAACTATGTTTGGGTGTTCAGTATGTAGTTAGAGGTTTGGAAGAGAGTTTTGGGGTGAAAAATCTCTTCTTTAAAAAGCTCATATGAGGTGTTTTTTTGGAAAAGATTATAGTTTTTTGGTTCTTTTTACTTTGAAACATCTAACAGCTAACCGCTATTCATCACACACTTTTACGAAAACATCCAATCAGTTAGTCAAATCAGCTATCACAAACAGCTAGTAAAACAGTTAATTCAATCAACAAACCTCTAACCACTGACTCCCAAACAATGCCATTATATTTCTTTTTTCACTTAAAAAAACAAAGGAAAAATTGTCATGAATAAGCCAACCTTTGGGCGATCTTCCACAAATAAACCATCCTTTTGAAAGTCCAGAAATAAGCTAACCTTGTTATCATTTAAGCCAAAAATAAGTCAAATGATTATTTAACATGTTATTTTCTATTGTTTTGTTATCACTATTTTACAATCATTCAACCTATTTTTTGCTTTAAATGATAACAGTAACTTGAAACAACAGATAACTAATAGATTAAATAATCGTTTAACCTATTTTTGGCTTAAATGATAACAAGGTTAGCTTATTTCTGGATTTTCAAAAGGTTAGCTTAATTGTAGAAGATCGCCCAAACGTTAGCTTATTCTTGACAATTTTTCCAAAAACAAATACAAAAACATAGTAATTATAATTAGATCGTTAGATGGTTGGAATAAAAACAGCTAAACTCCACCATATTGCCCCAGAATTCCCAGTCACAATAAACAAAAAAACAAATTAAGAAACCAACCAAATCCATCCATAATGCGATTGTTGATTATTTTTACATTACAACAATAACCCAATCGTGTATAACATATCACAATCCCCCCTCTCCACTTCTCCTCTCTCTTCTTTCTACTTTCTTCATGTTGTCCGATCACCACTTCCACCATTCCCTTTCTTTTTACGCTTTCCCCCACTTATTCCTTTCCCTCTCTTTCTCTCTCCCCCTTCTTTCTCCCTATCCCTAATTTCCCCCAATTCCCCTCCCTCCAATTCAATTCAATTCAATACCCTTCTTCCAAATCATAATTTCCAATTTGTAATCCTCCATGGGCAACACCGGAAGCAGCGCCACCAACGGCACAAATCGCCGCCGTCAAAACACCCGCCGCAGCCACCCGCAACCACCACAACCACCTCCGCAACCTCAAGCTGACGTTACCTCGAATCGCTATGTATTCGCTGCTGCAACACCGTACCCTTCCGCAGGGTACTACCAGTACCACCCACCTGCGCCGGGGTACTATCCACCGCCTCCACCTCCGTCACAGCAGCACCATAATGGGCCTATGCCGATGCCGATGCCAGCTCCGTATGATCACCATCACCAGGCCCGTCCTCTGCCCAATTGGGCCGGTGGGAGGTACCACTATGGGCCCATGGTCCCACCTCCTCCTCTTCCTCACCATCACCACCCACCTTCCGCCGCTGCTGCGCCCTATGTTGAGCATCAGAAGGCGGTTACTATTCGGAATGATGTTAATTTGAAGAAGGATTCTTTGAGGGTTGAGCCTGATGACCTCAATCCTGGCAAGTTTCTTGTTGCTTTCACTTTTGATGCCACTGTTGCTGGGAGGTACAGTACTTCCCCTTTTTTAGGTCTTCTTTTTCAAGTTTTGGGTGTTGATTGCATTACGTGCTCTTCATTTTTTGCTTGTTTTGGGGTAGGAAACTGACACACGAAACCTTAAAAGACTCCGTAATCTCCCTATATTATTATTATGATTCAACATTAAGAACATATTAATCATCATATAATTATAATTATTTTAGGAGTACATGTAGACATGTAGTGATTATAGTTAGTTCTTGGTTGATTATGCAATGGATTTTTGCTGAGGGGGTTACTTGAATTTAAGTAGGTTGCTTGTTTTAGAGTTTATCCCTGACAAAGTTTAACACTTGGGGGATATTTTGTTTGTATTAACAAATCATTTTCTTGATACTTATATGAGCTGTTTTATTGACTTCCTTTGTTACATAGTGTGAATGGTGGGGTTTTTTCTCTCATGAACTGCTTTTCTTGTGTTTGTTGTTTCAATTGTCGTATATTTCGTGTGAAGCACAATAAGCTAATTAAGAATTTAAGCAAATATTGCATTGGTTTGTAGTGATAGTGGAGGGGTCCTACATGAGTTTTGGTAAACTGTAGGATCTAATGCCCCACACTCCCACTTGAGTTTGGTAAACCAGTATGTGATAGTTGTTAAGCCTAAGCATGTGCACTAAGCCACTAAGGATTTGTGTCGTCATTAAAGATCTTGTGAGTTGATGATTTTCATTATTGGGGTTCTCTGCTGATCTTGATTGGTGATGGAGGACAACTTTTGGCAACCTGATACGCTTATTCTGGTTATACACATTCGTTTGTGAATATTCTAGGTTGGAATCACAGCGACTTGACGGAAATTGATTGAGGTGATTGTAACTGCCTTCATCCATTAGGTGTGGAGGCCTAGAGGGTGCTTTTAGAATTTAGAGTGACTAGAAAAAAAAAAAAAAGCAAACTTGATGATTTTTGAGTCTTATGATAAGTTAGATTAGCCCCATTTATGGGACTAAGTCTTTGATTGATTGATGGATGATATTAGGGCTACTCGTTTAACCATGTCTGTGTATCTGCTCCATTTTTATGATTAGGACAACAGACAATATATAATTAATTTTGTGTGAAGTATGCACTTTTCAATGATGATGGCTGAAGAATCTCTTGCTGTTGTTTTTGTTATCTTTCTTCGAAAGAACTCAAAGAAGCATTTAATTATTGTTGTTTCACATCATAGATTTATTTTAGTATCTGCTTCCACAACATAGGCAGAAAAACTAGGATAAAAGCATGGCTAACTCTGAAATTGAGATCTCTTTGAAAGACTTGAATATTGAACTTGGGATGAAAAATGACATGAAATATCATTGATTCTTAGTTTTGCTATAGTGAATTTTCATTTTTTTTTAGTTCTACTCTATTGTTCTTCTTGTGTGCCTTTTGCTTGTTTAGTGATTTATCTGTTTTTCTTGTAATCAGTCTTTGAATCCTTATAGATTTTATACTACGTAATTGTTTTCTTTGTCACAATATAATGTAGTTTTGTTTTTACTATTCAGTCAAAAAAAAAATTCTCTCCCTCCCCTGCAAAGGAAAAAAATTTGTATGCAGGTTTATGAGAAATGTCTTGTCGGATAGTCTTCAGTTAGTAGGGTTGAGGCTGTATTTGTACCCCTATGGCTCTATCACATTGCCACCATCCTCTCAAAAAGAAAAGAGAAAAAATCTTCTCCCGGTTAGGGATAATACGTAGTGTTGTTAGTTTTGCTACATTGATTCTTCCTAACTCCACAAATACGGAGTGGTTGAAGTTGCGTATCATCTATGTGTCTCATTTCTTTGCTTGCAAGTGATATGCATTTCATAAAGTTCTACTCAGCCATCCTCTCACATCAGTATGTGAATGAATTTCACTCAGGAGGTCAGGCCTTGTACTACAGCTTCTCTAATTTACATTCATTATAACATTCTCGGTCTTGTATATTTCAATAGTTAACCTGATACTTGGATAGTTATGCCCAAGTTGCATCTATTACATGCTGAGCTTCTAAATATAAACTTCTCACATCTGCAATACCCCAATTATATATCCCACTTGGAAGTCGGAGACAAAACCAGAGGACTGAGAATTAGTTCTAAATTTCTGAAAGGAAGGTGGTGCTATTTTTGTCCATGGAAACTTCTGGCGATTCGAAACAGAGGAAAATTTCCTTACATGCTATTCATGAATGGACAAGATTAACCAGAGCTACATCGAAAATTCGAACCCATAGACCTGCTGTGAAGGAAAAAAGGGTTCCCAGAATATTATTTGTTTCCTGTGGCAGGTGATATGGAAGCATATTCTGAGATTTGCTGAGATGAGGAATAATTTTCTTGGGTTTTGTTTTTTCATTCCATTTCGTGGTTATTTGGTACGGCCATACGTTGCGGCAATATCTTTTCCAACAATATGGCTGGAGAAATCGATTTAAGATGCTGCGGATATGGTCAAAAAATGCTTTGATGAATGTAGTAGTTTGCTTTTTTATTAATAGCATCCGGTTTGTAAAGGATAAGCTTAAATGGCCATAAATGAGAGTAGGTTTTGCTGCATTTGGCTGTGTAGAATGGTCCAAAATTTTCCGCTATATGCCCTTTAATATCATATGCTGACTATTGCTAGATTTGCTACAGTTATGATGACAGTTGTAGAGATCAAGTGTTTTCGTTTCTGCTAAATAACATTTTTCTAGAGCCATCTTGATTTTGCTACTGACTTTGGTGAAAAATTGGTTGTTGAAGATTGCTGTGATTTTAGATGTTGACTTACATTAAGAGCTGTAGATGTTCTCACCTTTTCTCTTTAATTAGGCTATACTGAGATACTCTTACATGGTTCCAAGTGTTGGAAATCATGGTTTGAAGATATATTGGATTGCGGTGCTCCTACTTTTTTCCCACCCTCTTCTTCTTCTTGGCTACGCCTGTTCTACTGTCTGAAAACTTTCATTGGTCCATCATTGTTAGGTAGTCTTAAAGTAGCTTCATAGAAGATTGATGGTCATGTGCCTAAGATTGCAAGGACAGTATGTTGGGTTGAACCCACCTTTGTGCATCTGCTGTGGGTATTTTTCTACAGCTAACTAAACTAATCATGGTTAGGATTCAAAAAGCTAGTGGCAATTAAATTAAGGCGTGCATCGTGCACGCTTTGTAATATTCTTTCAGAGCTCCCGGAAATTTCTGGTTGCTATTTTTAGTTTCAGTTTTTTGGCATGATTATAGAATTAACAGTGTTCCTTTTTTTTGTTGGTATGTGACAACAGCATAACTGTAATATTCTTTGCAAAAGAAGGTGAGGATTGCAAGCTAACACCAATGAAGGAAAGCATACTCCCTCCTGTAATTGTGCACTTTGAGCAAGGCTTAGGCCAAAAGTTCAGACAACCTTCTGGAACTGGGATTGACTTTTCGATGTTTGAAGAGGCAGAATTGCTCCGAGAAGGTGATATAGAAATATATCCTCTAGCAATAAAAGCTGATGCATGCCCACCTACTGAAACAGGTGCAGATGGAGAGCCTGTTCCAGGCAGCATTAACTCTCAGATAACTCAAGTAGTATTTGAGAAAGACAAAGGGGAATATAAGGTGAAAGTGCTTAAGCAGATTTTGTGGGTTAATGGAATGAGGTATGAGTTACAGGAAATCTATGGAATAGGGAACTCTGTAGAGAGTGAATTTGATGCAAGTGACCCTGGTAAAGAATGTGTTATCTGCCTGTCAGAGCCTAGAGACACGACGGTTCTCCCATGTCGGCACATGGTAATTCTCTCCCTTGCTAAATTAGTAACTAAATTAACTGGGACCATTTCAATTAGTTAATTTCTGACTTTGTAAACCATGCTTCATGCAATATATTCCCAATGAAATTAGGTTCTGTGCGATTATTAGAACACTGAATCAAGTTAAAAAAAATAGAAGCCCAAAAATTTCCCGCATCATTCGCATCCAACTGTCAATTTAACAAAGGGACTCTCCATTGCTATATCTTGTTTTATTGCAATCACACCATCCTCAAATGCTTATCTTTAATTTATGAACAAGGTGTTGGATACTGCTGTTGTTGAAGTGCATGGTATTTGTCATGTTGATAAGGCTAAGAGTAGACTAGTAGAGTATTTTGTAGCAAGGGGGAATTCCACGAGTAGTGTTAGAGGTGGTAAAAGTAACCCATAACATGATCACCTGACCCAAAAGCCGAAACATACCCGACCTGACATGATACTGAAATGCCTTCACCCAAATATGACCTGACCCGAATCAACCCGACCATTGCCCAACCTGAACGATCTGATTGCAAGTAGTGGTCGCATCTGAATTAGAGTAGACTTTCAGGTACTGATTTATCTCTTTTTCCCCCTTGTGCAGTGTATGTGCAGTGAATGTGCAAAAGTTTTGAGGTTTCAGACCAACCGATGTCCCATATGCCGGCAACCAGTTGAAAGGCTACTGGAGATAAAAGTCAGTAATGAGAACGAAGAAGAAAAGAGCAATTGAGTCACGGCTCAACAGTTGTGATTTCTTCTGAGACAACGAATTATGCCAATTTCTCTCCTGAAATTTTTTCTTTTTTTTGCCTTTTTTCTTTGTTTATCAACTGTTGGCGATATTTATTAAGTATAGAGCTCCTTGTTGTTCTTCATTCCTGAAAAGCAGCACATCATAAAAGTTCTGTGCCAACTGAGCCTTTTGTAAAGAATGTAAAATGTAATTGACCTAAAAATTTCACACTGAAATTGGCAAATGTAAGTAATTATAGTGAGGTTTGGTTCACATATGGTTGGGTCCTGATTACTTATTTTGTAAAGCATCTTTTGATCTATGTTTAATGACTGCCTAAAAGTATTGAACTAGGTTTTTATTATTCTATCTACTAAGTTGATTATTCGGTGGGTCGATGTTTTGGAGAAGGATGAGCATCTGTTGATCCTTTTTTTCTTTAGACACCCTTTTATCAACGCATTGCCTTCTTGTCTTTGCTTGTTTTGGCGGTGGGAACTTTTGTGGTTGGAGCTGGGGTTAAAGATGGCTGTGGGCACTGGGCAGAGCTGTACCATAGGCTTGCTCAATGTGGTAGGTATACTTTATATCGTGCACATGGGTTGTCTAATATATAAGACTCAAGGGCCATGATTCATGCCTTGCTCAATGTGGGTATTGTGTCTTTGTGCGCTAAACAACGTGTTGTGGGTTGTGCCATGTCTATCCTCCTAAACTGTTGATGCAGGACGGGATGGTCCAACAAGCGACCTCAATGTTCAACGACATCATTTTTCGTTCACTATTTACTTGGATAGTTTTGAGATCTTGTTTAACTTATTTTCACGTTTTTCGGGTTGTAATAAATAGCTTAAATTCTTGTTTTAATGGTTTAGTAGTTAACTAGGCTTGTAATAGCATGAGAGTAAAGGATTATAATGACTAAAAGGGGCTAAAGAGGGCTTACATGGCCGTGCAAGTAGGCTACACGACCATGCAAGCAAGGTTGTGCATAAAAAGGGGCAAAATGAAGATGCAGGACCATGCATGATAGACCTGCACGACCGTGCAAACATATTGCATGACCATGCAGGGTAATCATACACGACCGTGCAAGGTTGTGTTGCACGGTCGTGCAGGAGCCCAGACGTATATTTTCGTTTTTTGCTTTCCTTTCTCTTGCTTTTGTTTAGTGTTTGGTTAATCTTGGCCCTTGATTGCTTAGAGATTAATGGCCTAGATTAGAAGCCTCATTAGGGACTGCTTAGTCTTTAAATAGCTTGCTTTGCCTCATTTGTAGTCTTCTTTTGTTGAATAAAAAATATGAGTTTATCTCTTTTAAAGTCTTTTGTGAGCTTATCTTCCTTTCTAGTTGCAAATCTTATCAACCTTGGTGACTGGTGAATCATCTTCTACTCTTTACCCTTGTGATTTAGATTAGATTATGCTTAGTTCATGATTATAAGTCCTTAGTGAACTTATTTTCAAGTTCATATCCCATTTTTATGTTAGTTTTTCCTGTTCATATTTGAGGGTATCTATAAACCTACGAAAATTCTGAATTTTGTCTAATTTTTGCTTGTTTTTAAGACCCATCCTACATCAATTGTTCCCAGGTTTGTCCGAAGGATTAGTCTGCACTATGACATGATGTGCTATGCTAGCCTCATGCTTGTGCTATATTACTACTTGGTAATCCATTACGAGACAAATGATATTGGTTGAGAAGTGTTTGCTTAGATGAGGGTTGTAAGCTTGGTATTCCTCAAGTCTTTTAGATTTATATATAGATCACCTTTGATCATTAATCATTATGGCACGCATTAGTAGTATCTTTAATTAATTATTCCAATGATTTCATGACTTTGATTTGATTAATATAAATTTTTGATGCCATATATAATCATTTAAATAAGATGAAAAAGTTCGGTTGAAGTCCCAATTAATTAAAAATAGTACTACTATCAATCATGCAACAATTAAGAAAGGATCCATTTTTACAATATTAATTCCCTCAGATAAAAAGCCTACAAGAGTATCCCCACAAAACCCCACAGAATAATGAACCCCCTCAGGTCTCCATTGATAATTCCTACTTGTATTATCTTTCGATAGCTTACAACAAAACTTAATTCTTTTCCATTTTTTTATTGGAAAACGTCCAGACGTAGACAAAGACATTATTCTCTAAGATCTTATCCAATACCATCAATATTAAAAGGAAAATGATATACTTCCTCCGTAACATATTAACTAGAGAGAAAAAAAAATGTCAAATCATATATATAACAGGCTCAAAAGAAAATGTTTGAGAAAAATTAAGCATTAAATTCATTAATTTACGAGTAATTCTGTCACAAATTTCTAAATTTATACTATTTTTAAAACAATATAACCTATAATTTTCCGAGGAAGCTTTTGAGATTATGAAGCAACCATTCTACTTCCTTGATGACATAACTCACAATATGCAAACAATTAAGAAAATTTGCACGTAGATAGCTATTCACTGCCCACATTTTATTAATATTGCCACCATTATTACAATTTAAGTCTTAAGACGAAAATACAATTATTTTTTTATAAAAAAAAACTCTCCTATCAAGATTTTCCACCGCCACAACCATTTGTTAACCACCACAGCGATCTGCTGCTACCGACTGCAGCCGCCGTTAGATTTTCTTTTGAAATCTTAAAAACAAATAAGAAAAGAATTATTTTTTAAAAAAAAGGTGTACGCGAACCAAAAACCTGTACTACCATGTTAGTACCGATTTTGGGTCTAAACTACCACGGCGGTACTGGTTTTTGGGTCCAATACCACCATGGAGACAATAATCGACAGCGGTGTTTATGGTGGTGGCAGTAGTCCGAGCGTAGATGGTTGTCGTCCATAAAAGGTTTTTTTTTTTGTGTAGGGACATATGTGTCATTTTCGCTTATTGTAATTTGAAGTTGGGAGATGCTTTTTTGTACTTGAGTACTACTACAGAATTCAGACTAAATCTTCATTCAACATTTCCACAGAAACAGTACATTATCATGGATTACATAAACAGCTGAATAACATTACAAGATTACATACATAGCATTAACACTACACGATTCATTACGATAGATCGTTATAACGGTTCAAACCACATTATACATGATCTGCCGGGCAATACATGATCTGCCGGGCAACTACGCCTCAACAAACAACTGGAGTTCGGAGGCATTTTATTTTATTCAAACATGAAATCCAAACACATATTTTTGCTCAAACTTTAGGTAATTCGGTGACTCAATTACCCCACCATTGATGGACAAACACACCATTGTTCCTCAAGCTCTTAATAAGGTCAATGTTGCTTTCACCAACACCACCACCATCATCATGATTGTGCAGGAAGAGCTCATCAACGTAACAAATGATGCCACTTTCAAACAATTCGGATAGAAACTTGATTTCACCCTTTCCTGTATTCATCTTCAACACCACAAAATCAGCAAATTCTAGGGTTTCCTTCAACCAAACAAGAAAATCAAAGTCTTCGTAATCAATGAGCGGATGCGGATCATCATCATCCAATGAGTTTGACTTATCTTTGACAACAGTTCCACCCAATGCCGGGTGATAAATGAAGGTAACACCCGGGGTTCTAACGTGTGAAGACAAAACCAAGGCATCATGATCAACAATATAAACGCTAAAAGCCTTTGAATCGATAGGATAGCTAGGCAAGAACCAATTCATATTGCTAAAGTTTGCAACTTCTTTCGAACCCATATCAATATAAACCAACTTCCCATTAGAGGGTACACTCACAATTTTGGGTAGATAAGCGATTGTGTGATCTTCGGATTTTGGTTTCTTGTCGACTAGAGGTTCGATCATGTTCATAATGGGTTTGCTGCGATTAATCGAAGGACAGTTTGTTGGGAGATGATACTGCTCAAAAGAACACATTTTCTTGCTACCCTTCTTCTTAAATGCAACCAAAGTGAAGCTGCCTAAGGTCAAAACATCAATCACAATTGAATTTTTGAGGTATGACGATACTGTATTCGCTGACCTAATCAGAGTATCGTGATTGGAATGCTCACTACTCACAAGCATGGCTCCGGTGCCACCGGGTTTCAGAATCCGCTCAACTTCACCCACAAGAACAGCAGGGACCGAGACCTTACGAAGGTCTTTCGTAATGACAAAATCATATGAATTGTCATCAAAATCAAGCTCACACACAACTTGTTTTTGCTTAATCATGAAAAAGGGATGCCTATGAATTTGATCAACATCTAAAAACCCGATTTCACGCAACGCCGAGACAGATGCTGTCCCCTGCCCAATACAAAGGGCTTTTGCTCCATAACTGAGCAATTTCTTACCCATAAGCTCCCTCACCACATCAATGGTCAAATTCACATTGTCTTGACACATTTCAGACCCCAGATGTGGGAATGCAAATGGAGCAACGGGTTTAAGAACCCGACCCATGAGAGAATTCGGGTCAAAATAACCCCGTTCAGTGTCACATCCATCAGAGCTCATAAACATGGGGTTTTCCGGATCAAAATCAAACAAAAGTTGCAAAAGGGGCAACATTGAAATGACAAGAGCAAACATCAAAATGCGAGTGAACAAACGTCTAGCCAGAGACCCATTAAAGGTTTGCCATTTCACTGTCTTACAACCCCCTAAATTATGAACCCCACTCACCATTTTCATCGAATTTGCAGCAATTAAACTCAGAAATTCAGTGGAGGGGAATTCAATTATCAAACTTAAACCCAGAATTTGCAGCAAAACCAGAATCAAAGTCTAATTCTTCAGTGATTGCACACTAAAAAGAATATATCGAGAGAAAAAATCCAACAAAAAGGAGGAAAAAAACAAGAAAATTAGCGAGTACAAAACCTGGAAGAGGTGTGATTTCCACCCACGAGGAGACCCATTGATTTTTGATACCCTAACCAAACCCTTCTTCTTTGAATTCTTCTACACATTGGTTCAAACCAAATGACACCCATCATTTTTAATAATTTTATGATAATTTTTGGGAAATTTTGTTAACCCATTTGAATTTCTGGTTGGTACAATCAATTTAGTTGCTACATAATTTGGTGAATAGGGTTTTGTAAATTAGATCTGGAAATGAAGGAGTTGCAAAGAGGAAGGAATAATAATGGAGAGCGAAGATGTGAAGTGTGAAGCGACCGGTTTATGATAAGATTGACTGGAGACGTTGAAATCAATGTGAGAAGGATCCGCGTATGATCAGGCCTCTTAATCAGTTCGTCAATCAATGCGAGTCACTATGTGTCAAATTCTGGTGGTAAGATCAGCAGTACATGAATAAGTATCCTTGATCAAAATTGTAAGAAATTCTTGGTCAAAATGGGCACTTATTCGTGGACAAATAGAGTAATTTGAAAGTTGATTTTGGTACCTTTAAAATTGATTTCCTCATTTTCAATTTTAATATAACCCATAAAATTGCGCGATTTTATAAAAAACGGAGTACAAAAATTAATTTTGGGATGCGGAAGCCAGTTTTCGGTTCTTCTGTATGGGGCATTGATTTTGGAACCTCATAAATTGATATTCACATTTTTTATGTTAGATATAAATAGTAGAAAAGTGGGGGTGTGAAGGGAAAATTGTAAAAAATAAGTCGACTTTTAGCCGGTCTTCTCAATAAGTCAACCTTTTGATTAACTCAAAATAAGTCAACCTAATATACATGTCTTCTTAAAATAAGTTTTTTCACTATTTACTTGTTAATTAAATTAACATTTTCAATGCAAAACCATATAAACAGTGATATATTAATGCATCGCTGTGATCTTTCATTGAGATTGTTAACTTTTTCCACTGAAAAATTATACAAAAAAATTAATTTGAGCGGATATGTATAATAGGTTGACTTATTTTGAGTTAATCAAAAGGTTGACTTATTTTAAGAAGATCGGCTAAAGGTTGACTTATTTTTTACAATTTTTCCAAAAAAAAGCATTCATTTTAGCTTGAACACGACATGGCCTGAATCGATTTTGTTTTGATAGAATTGAACGATAATTTTTATAACCCGATTCAATATATTATGGCCTTGTTGGGGTTCGCAATCTAAGTCCCACGTAGAAAAATTAACAAAGTGTTTATATCTTGCATATATAAGTGTCCTCCACCTACTCCATTAGTATGAGGCTTTTTGGGAAGGTGCCAAAAAAAAAATCTTTGCGAGCTAGGCCAATAGGTTAGTTTTCAGCCGATCCTATTCATATATATAGAAGTAGACTCATGTGAGAAATGTAGTTTTGATGAGAAGGGCGTGAAAAGCAATCACAACCCTTTGATCAATAAATGAATGGTTAAGATTAAAGTTGATTTTCCCTCCTTACTCCTTATATTGTTTGGAGTCAATGTATCTATGGTATAAAGTCAATGTATTTTTACTCAATGTATTTATAGTGTATTTTGAATATACCTATAGTTGTTAATCAATGTACCTCTAGGTCATAGTTGATGTATTTATTATTAGAGTTAATCTAGAAAAATCTAGGAAATTTCATGTAATTATCATAAGAAAAATCTAGAAAATGCCATGTAATTATCCTTGGAAAAATCTAGAAAGAGAAAAATCTAGACTAAGACCTAGAACTATCTAGCCTAGAACATTCTACAATTTGAAAGGTTGAACAAATCTAGAACCTTCTTGGCACTAGTATAAATAGGTAATAGATGTAACTCATGAGACTATCCAATAATCATAAATCAAAAACAATTTTCTTCATAAATCTCCTCTCCAACACATACATTACAATCATCTTCAATCAACAAATATATTTAAATCATAAAGCCCATAAACACTTCCGCAAATTTAATTCCACCATTTGGTATCAGAGCCAATTAATCCAAAGCCTCCAGGTTTTTTTTTTTCATCCATCATACCAACACCAACTCCACAAAAATTTAAATCTTCTCCCCTACACTAAACTCAAATATGAGTACAAACACAAACACCTTCAATCCCCAAGTTAATTGGGTACCTACATTTTAGGGGGAGAAATATGAACAATGGAGCATGCAAATGAAATCCATTTTCATCACCCAAGATATATGGGATATAATTAAAAAAGAATATGAAAAACCCAAAGATGCCAATGAAGAAGCATCTTGGGATGAGACCAAAAAAGGTCTTTACAAACAAAATTTAAGAAGGGATAATTTTGCCCTCTCAATAATTTATCGAGGAGTTGATGAGACAATTCTTCCAACAATTATGGCCGCTACAACGGCAAAGGAGGCTTGGAGCATCTTGGAGACAAAATACAGAGGCTCCGAAAAGGTAATTCTCTTTAAGCTCCAATCTTTATGGAGAGATTTTGACAATTTAATAATGGCAGAAGGAGAATCAATTCAAAGTTATTTCAACCTTGTTTCTAACATTGTTAATCAAATTCGAACAAACGGTGATAAAATTGAAGATGTTTATGTTGTTCGGAAAATATTAAGAAGCCTTCTGCCAAAATATGATCATGTTGTGGTTGCTATTGAAGAGTCTAACAAAGACCTATCACAACTCACAATAACTGAATTAATGGGTTCCCTTTTAGCCCATGAAGAAAGAATGAGTAGATTTACTCAACAACCACTTGAACAAGCTTTTCAAGCTAAAATTAATTTTGAAAATAAAAATAAATTTGGCTACGGTAAAAATAATCAACGAAAAGGTTCTTCATCTAACCGTGGCCGAGGGAGAGGAAATTATAAAGGGAGCCGAAATAAATCTCAATCAGAATCATATTGTGATTTGTGCAAGAAAAATGGCAACAACACTAATGATTGTCGGTACAAATGTAGAAAGTGTAAAAGACACACTCATTTTGAAAAAGATTGTTGGTATCGACAAAAAGGTGAGGCTAATTTCACCGAAAAAACAGAAAATGATGAATCAGTATTTTATACATGTTTTGATGCCCACCAAGAGACAATTGATACATGGTATGTCGATAGTGGTTTTTCAAACCACATGACCGGCAATAAAAATTCTTTTGTCAATCTTGACGAAAAAATACATTCTCAAATTACTCTTGGTGATGGTACAAACCAAAATGTTGCTGGTAAGGGGACAATATGTGTTAAAACAAAAAATGATTCCTGCAAATATATCCACGATGTATATTATGTCCCCGGGCTAACACAAAATTTACTAAGTGTGGGCCAACTAATTCAAATAGGCTACATGGTGAAATTTAATAATCATAAATGCCTCATATTTGATAAGAAAAAGAGCCAATTAATCACAACAATTCAAATGGCCCCTAATAAAATTTTTCCACTAAAATTACAAATGGGGCATAATATGGCTCTTAGTTCTACAATTGATGAAACCACTATGTGGCATTTAAGATTCAGGCATCTAAACTTTAACAGTTTAAAACTGTTAAAACAAAAAGATATGGTGATTGGTCCTCCTTCAATTAAAAATGAAAGAAAAATTTGTGAGGGCTGCATATATGGGAAAATGCACAGATTTTCTTTTGCCAAATCATCTTGGAGGGCCAAAACTCCTCTGCAACTTGTTCATGCCGATATATGGGGTCCTACCAAGAATCCGTCTCTTGGCGGAAAAAGATATTTTCTTCTATTTGTGGATGATTACTCCCGCATGATGTGGGTATATTTCTTGGAAAACAAATCAGAAGCTCTTTCCCACTTCATGCAATTCAAGGCCCTCACAGAAAATCAAAGTGGGCATTCAATAAAAATTCTCAGAACAGATCGTGGGGGATAATTCACAAGCAACGAGTTCAACAACTTCTACAAGGAGCACGGAATCAAAAGAGAATTAACAATCAGACGCACACCTCAACAAAATGGTGTTGCGGAAAGGAAAAATCGGACCATTGCTGAAATGGCCCGAAGCATGATACGAAGCAAAAACTTGCCCAAATCATTTTGGGCCGAAGCCGTGCATACAATAATCTATATTCTCAACAGATCTCCCACAAAGTTGTTATGGGTATGACACCCAACGAAGCTTGGCACAAGAGAAAGCCAAGCGTTGAGCACCTAAAAGTCTTCGGGTGCATTGCGTATGCCCACATCCCGAAAGAAAATCGGGACAAGTTGGATGAAAAAGGAGAAAAATGTATCTTTATTGGATAGAGTGACCAATCCAAAGGCTACAGACTCTACAATCCCGAATCCAAGAAGAAGATCATCTCAACAGATGTCATATTTGACGAAAAAGCACAATGGCAATGGAATGAGAACGATTCAGAAGTTCCAGAAGCACACATTCCATCACCAAGCCCAGATCAAGATGAAGGCCCAAGTCAATCAACAGCACAATCATCAAGCAATCCAAGATCACCATCAAGAAGCCCAACATCACAATCAAGCTCAAGTACCACACAAGAATCAAGTCCAACACAACAAGAAGTTCGACGATCACAAAAGAATTGGCGTCGCCCAGGCTACTTAGAAGAATATCAATGCAATCATGGCACTTTTCGCAGGCGAACCTCAAAACTTTCAAGAAGCCGCTCAAGAAGAAAAATGGATCAACGCCATGAACGAGGAGATCAAGATGATAGAAAAGAACAACACATGGGAGCTCGTGGAAAAGCCATAAGATAAGGAAGTCATTGGTCTCAAATGGGTCTACAAGACTAAGTTCAATGGGGTTGGCTCCATCCAAAAGCACAAGGCACGTCTCGTGGTAAAAGGTTACTCACAACATGTAATAACCCGAAATTCAGGGCCAGAAAATTTCGCGGTTAATTATTATTATTTTAATAATCTAAGTCCAAAAGGCCCAATTATTTGGACTGTTATTCTTATTTCTTTTTCCCTTAACTTAAATTTGGGCCCAATGACCCAAATCCATTCCCCTTGGCCAGCCCCTCTAATCATGGCCAAGGATTGATTTCTTTTGTAATTGTAAATTAATTAAATGATTTTAGGATTATTTAATTAATTAATCTTAAAAGACCCTATTCCTAACTACCTTGTACCAAGTCCCCTAAATTTGCTCAACTTCCCCTACTCTTCCTCACTCACACGGCCCCCTTTGTTTTTATTTACTATTAATTAATTATTTCGATTCTTATAATATATATATAAAGGAAACCCTACTCAAATCCTAATATCCGGCCTAATATTATAATTCTAAACTCTCAAAATAACTCACAAAAAAACCCCCTTTGAGGAGCCGTGTAGTTCGAACCATAAACAAGGAAAATTCTTCTTGTTTTTCTTCCTAATTCAAGGTAACTAGTCTATCTCTTTTAAATTTGGTACAATTTAACTATATAGTTAATTAGGATTAAACTAGGAAAAATTGATAGAATTAGTATCATGCATAGGTTATATAGTTCGAACCATGTGATATAATTTACCATGTTATTTTCTTGATATCTTTATGTAATCTTGATGAATCTGTATTTGTTCTAATTGATTCTATGCATAAAATAATTTATTAAAGTATATGTTTATATTGATTAATTGCATGATAAATTATTGAATCTTGTTCTTGAATTTTATCATGATTGTCGAGTGGGCTATGGGATGTTATGATGATTTTTATGATATTTTCTTGAATTAATTTGATTATATTGATTGTTTAATTGATAAATTAAAGTCTTAAATTGAAACAAATAATATGTTCATCTTATTGTACAATTGTCGAGTGACATAAAATAATAAAGGAAATTAAAAATCTAATTTTTATTGTTGAATCTTGACAATTCTTGAATTATTATTGATAACCTTGATTAAACCTTTAATTTAAGCATGATATTATAGATTCTTGAAATTAATCTTGATATTGTTTTATAGCCAAGAAGGCCGTGTGGTTCATGTGTAATAAATAATTGATTTTGATCTTGTTTTGTGCCAAATCTGATGATCGATTTAATGTTTAAAGCATGATTTTATTGTTTATAACTAGGCTTATAAGATTAATTATTGATGATTGTATTTATTTAATTTAAAGTATTAATTTTGTTATTTTTGGTGTAAAATGTCGAGTGGCATAGAATATGAAAATAGGCTTTTTATCATGTTTTAAGCAATATCTGTTGTTAATTATTGATTTATATGATTTATTTAATTGTTTATATGATTGTTTAATGAGTTAATTTAATGTGTATGTTACTGTGGAAAATGTCGAATGGGTCTATGATGATTATGATCAATTTTAGTTAATTTTTGGCTTATAATAATTTAGTTTGTAATTTTTAGGAATCAATATAATTAAAGGAATTAAAAGGAACTAATAATTAAGATAAGTTACAATATGAAGGAAAGGAATAATATAATAATAAGGATAAAGTTATAAGATGATAAGAAGTATTGGTCTCACGATGGCCATGTCGATAAGATAAGATAAGAAACGGACGCCTGTTTGGTGATACACGGGTCACCAGATTAGGTTAAGTCGAAGCCACTGCCCTACTGCGATCTCTGGGAAATTCTGGATCTTAAGATGCGCGCGTAGTCGTCTAAGTAGTAGTACATGGGCTACTAGTTAGTAGTTATGGCCATAGCTTAGGCTTAGTTCTTGCAAAGGAGAGCTACGGGTAGAATACACGGGTTCTTCCCGTCGCGTTTTAGGAAAGTTGGGATGTACACGGGCATCCTTACGAGCTATAATGACCGGTCCATAAAGTTAAGAAGATGGTTAAAAGAAGGGTTTAGGGTAATAATATGAAGGATAAGTATTATACGGGCTGGATATGAATATGTATATGTCAATGTATTTGTATGTATAATTTTACGTATTGTATAAGTGTAGTATGTTAAGTCTTCCGCTGCGTACGTCTGAAAAGTATGTATTTAAGTATGTATTTAAGAATGTATGTATGTATGTATGTATTTAAGTACAAATATATGTATATGTATATGTATCCCTATATGTATTCTACAGGTATTTCTATATGTATTTATACGTACACGTACGTATTCCTATACGTATTTCTGCAGGTACTGTATACGTATTTTATACGTATTTTATACGTATTTCATGCATATTTCGTATGTATTTTTATACGTATTTGTATGTATTTTTATACGTATTTGCATGTATTTTTATACGTATTTTGTATGTATTTCGTATGTATTTCTATGTGTATTTTTGTAATGACCCTGATTTTATTGGTATTTTTGCCAATAATTTATGTGCATTTATGTGTATTCATGTATAGTTCAAATTTATTTTTGAACTATTTTATTTTATTTTATGTGAATAATTTCGATTTAATTCGAATTATTGTATTTGCAGTTACTATTATTTATGTTAGTTATTATTTAATTAATTAGAATTTTTATTATTTAATTTTCTAATAAGTTATTTAATATTTTGGGCTAAACCGATTTATGCATGATTAATCATGTGGTTTTTGCAAATTAGCCCAATTGATCACGAGAGCCCATTTTTAGGCCCATTTCCCCTCTTTGGCCGGTTCTCTTAGTGGCATGGCAAGGCTTGCCACTTGCCTTGTGTTCACACCTTAACTAACTCTATATATAGAGGAGTTAGTAAGGCTTTTGCTCATTTGCCATCATTTGCTTTGCCTTCTTAAACACACTTGCCATCAAATTACAAACACAAAACTCACTCCAATTGCTCTTCCCATTTCACACGCCATTTTTGGAGCAATTGAACCCATCAATTGTTCATCATCTTTCCTAGCCCAAAACTTAAAGATTCAAAGTCTATTGATCTTTAAGTATTCAAACACAATCTTAAACACAATCATTTCATTCAAGATCATTGGTTCGGGTTTGGGTTGATCGTGTTCAAGTAGGTTCGTGTTGATAGCCGTGCAAGGGCGGTGCTCGTGTGGCCGTGTGTGAAGACCGTGGCTGTGCAGTGGGTCCGTGGCAGTGGTGTTCGTGGGCCGTGTGTGCGTGGTGCAGCAGTCGTGCAGCAGCCGTGCAGTGGTGCCGTGTGGGCGTGGCCGTGTTCGTGTGGTTGAAGCCAAGCTGTGCTCGTGTGGTGCCCTCGTGTTGAGGCCGTGTGTGTGTGTTTGACTTTCCGGGCAGCTTTTTGTATTGATTTTTGTGTGTTATCTTCAATAAGGTAACATACTTTCTCAACCTTGTTGGTATACTATGATTATAGTATAGATTAAATGCATGTATGGGTTATTTGGTGAAGTTTAATCATGATTTTGTGTATAGTTTCTAATCTGATTTTTATGTGGTTTTCATGGTATTTTGTTGATGGTTTTGATGATTTTATGATTGAATGTATGTTGTTTTATGATCATGATAAATGTGTTAAAGTTTGATGAGTTTTGGATAAGATTAAGTGGTAATTTTCGAATGGTTCATGATGATATGCGTGTGGTATGATTGTTTGGATGAGTTCTTGATTGAAGTTCTTGAATCTTGATTGAGTTCTTGATTGAAGATCTTGAATCTTGAATGAGTTCTTTATGAGTTCTTGTTGAGTTCTTGGAATTCTTGATGAGTCTTGATGAGTTCTTGGTTGAATCTTGATAATTAAATAAAGTGGTTTAATGGTTAAAGAAAGTTAAAGATTGAGTCAAAGTTGGTTAAAAAATGTATTTTAAAGTCATGGATTATGTTGGTTAGACTCAAGATCAAGGCGCAAAGGCAATCTTGAGAATAACTTCATGTTTAACTAATTATTTTCGAGAATCAAGGCGCAAAGGCAATTCTTGAATATAATTATGTTATGAATGAATTGATTAAAATGATAAAGATTTAATTAATGTTTAGCTTGATTTCATTTCTAGACGCCTAAAACTTAGAGTAAGATTCTTCGTTTTTGGGTTAAGACGTTGCCCCTATTCCATCCGCGGTATTGGGATAGTTGGAGTCATACTATGTTATCCTTTGAATTTCCAGTAAGATTGGTTTCACGGGACATGGATTTCCAGTAAGATTGGTTTCATGGGGTTTGGGAGTAAGATTCTCAAATCCGAACATAGTGGAAAGTTCGATCGCGTAAGATGCGTTCGTACGAGCATAGTCCGGTCTAGTATATGAATGATTGCGCCAAAGATAGTTGGTTAGGTTGGTTTGAGTCGAGTTCATATTTGATTGTTCTCGCATGTTTTGGATTATTGTTTGGATTATTTGGTTTATGCTATGTTCATGTGTATTCCCATTAGGGTGAGTCAGTTATGTTACTCGCCACTGATGGTGGACTGTTGTTTGTTTTACAGGTAATTCTGATGACGATGTACTTGCTTAGCTTTGGGTTGGGCGAGTGGCGTTTATTGTTGTTGTTGGATGTATTTTCTATTCTTGTTGTTTTTAGATAGTATTGGACTATTGTGGTTAGAGTTATTCGTATTTTGGTATTTCTAGTTTGACTTTTGGATTAGTAATGTACAAACTTGTGGGTATTTGTACTTTTGAGGTTTAATAATAATATTTTGAGGAATTAGTTTTAATTCTTAAGTTTTTCGAGTTGTAGTTATAACAATTCGACTCGTCGGTTTCTTCCGCGCCGATTTAAGCGAGTCGGGTCGTTACAATTTTCATGTATGATTTTCTTAGTTAATTCTATGATATTATATGGTTAATGGTCCCTCATTTAAGCAGGAAAGCCTAGTTACTCGCCACTGACGGTGGACCCCCCCCCATTTCAGGTGATGATGCTGACGTATAAGTGGGCTCGTATGGTTCGGTTTGTGTGTTGATGTGATCAGTAGAGTGAACCAAGAGTCTAGTTATGAATTTATTTATTTATTTAATAAGTAGTTTGTCCCAGCCTGTTGGGATGGAACAATATTTATCTTGTGTCTTGGTATTTATTTATGGACTTTTGAGATACTATTTCATTATTAGTTAATAAAAAGGATTATTGAACTTAAATTATGATATTGTTATTAAGTCTTATGATTGGTAATGATCCATTTGTCGATTTCCTTCGCAAATCGACAGTCTAGAAAAGTCGGGTCGTTACACAACAACCAGGCATCGACTTCAACGAGACATATGCACCAGTTGTCCGCATGGAGACAATAAGGTCAGTTCTTGCTCTTGCTGCACAATTCAAGTTATCAGTTTATCAATTAGATGTCAAGTCAGCATTTCTTAACGGGGAGCTAGAAGAAGAAGTTTATGTTGAACAACCTCAAGGGTACGTTATCGAAGGCGAAGAAGATAAAGTTTATCGCCTTCGGAAAGCCCTATACGGGCTAAAACAGGCTCCTCGAGCATGGAACAACAAAATTGATGGCTATCTTCTCCAAAACGGGTTTACAAAAAGCCCAAGTGAGCCATCACTCTATATCAAGACCCAAGGACCACAGTTTCTCATCTTATGCCTATATGTAGATGATCTAATCTACACAGGCACTGATCCGAGGATGATCAAAGAATTCAAGAAGGCAATGATGTCAGAATATGAAATGACAGACCTCGGAGCCATGAAATATTTCCTTGGCATGTAAGTTAAGCAAAGTCCGGGCAAAATATTTATCTCACAAGAAAAATATGCCGAGGATATGCTCAAAAAATTCAACATGAGCGATTGCAAGCCGATGGCTACACCAATGGCGACAAATGAGAAACTCTCCAAGTATGATGGCAAAGAAAAGGTGGGCACATCACTCTACCGAAGCCTAGTCGGATCACTCATTTATCTTACAAATACAAGACCCGACATTGTTCATGCAGTCAGCATCATTTCAAGATTCATGAGTGAGCCAAACAAAGCTCACCTGGCAACAGCAAAGAGAATTCTCCGGTATATCAAGGGAACAATGAGTTATGGAATAATGTACGAGTCCGAGAACGACGACAGGCTTACAGGCTACACAAACAGCGATTGGGCTGGAAGCATCGACGATAGAAGAAGTACAAGTGGATACATGTTCCAGCTGGGATCCAAGTCTATCTCATGGTCATCAAAGAAACAAGCTACGGTGGAACTATCATCATCAGAAGCAGAATATGTATCGGCTACAAGCGCGACATGTGAAGCAGTATGGATAAGAAGAATCTTAAAAGATCTACAACAAGACACAGAAGATCCAACTATCCTTTATTGTGATAACATGTCAGCCATAACAATGACGAAGAATCCAGTCTTCCATAGTCGCTCAAAGCATATCGAAATCCGACACCACTTCATCCGAGAATTAGTCGAGAAACAAGAGATCGAGCTACAATTCTGCAAGACAAGTGAACAACTCGCAGACATATTCACCAAGGCACTTCCAACAGAAAAGTTTATCCAATTCTGAAGACAACTCGGAGTCCAAGATTTTTCAGATTAAGGGGGAGTATTAGAGTTAATCTAGAAAAATCTAGGAAATTCCATGTAATTATCATAAGAAAAATCTAGAAAATACCATGTAATTATCCTAGGAAAAATCTAGAAAAAGAAAAATCTAGACTAAGACCTAGAACTATCTAGCCTAGAACATTCTACAATTTGAAAGGTTGAAGAAATCTAGAACCTTCTTGGCACTAGTATAAATAGGTAATAGATGTAACTCATGAGACTATCCAATAATCATAAATCAAAAACAATTTTCTTCATAAATCTCCTCTCCAACACATACATTACAATCATCTTCAATCAACAAATATATTTAAATCATAAAGCCCATAAACACTTTCGCAAATTTAATTCCAACATTTATCTCTTCTCACATTTCTCATGATATAGTTATTCATCAAGAATTAATTTGTTAATTAGTTCTTGTATATATGCGGCATGTATTGACTATTGATTGGGTCGGAATCGAAGGATCAAAGAATTTCAAGTACGTATAGCACTAAATTAAACAAGAAGTTGCGGTTGTACGTTGCGGTTCTTTAAAGGACCACATCATTTACAAGCATTAATTTTGGAGGTAAACCAAATGATGCAGTTCTTTTAATGTTGCAATTCTAAAAAGAACTACATCATTTGTGATACATAAGATGCAGTTCTTCCTAAAACATTCGCATCATTTGTTAGCATGCTAGGGTTGGGTTCCGGTGAGAAATTTCTTATCGTGAGAAATGTGAGAAGAGATAAATAAATCAACTATGGCCTTGAGATACATTGATTAACAACTATAGGTACATTAAAAATATATCATAAATACATTGAGTAAAAATACATTGATTTTATGCCATAGATACATTGACTCCAAACAATAGAAGGAATAAAGAGGGAAAATCAAATTTAATCTTAGTCATTCATTTGTTGATCAAAGGGTTGAGATTGCTTCTCACCCTTCTCACCAAAACTACATTTCTCACATGAACCTACTTCTATATATATATAGGAAGGATCGGCTAAAAACCAAAAGATGGTTGAAAATCAAACAGAAAATGGTTTAAAGGGGTACATTAGCAGTCGCAAGGGTACATTAGATGTTTAAAGGGTACAAATGGTTTTTAGCGAAAGTAACTAATATTTACAAAGATTGCCATTAGTAATCACACATGTACCCCTTTAAGTGTCTAATGTAGGGGTTTTTAGGTTGAAAATGTTTTTAGTTGATCCTATTCCTATATATATATAGGGTTGGGTTCCGGTGAGAAATTTCTTATGGTGAGAAAAGTGAGAAAAGATAAATACATCAACTATAACCTAAAGGTACATTGAGTACCAACTATAGGTACATTCACCATACACTATAAATACATTGAGTAAAAATAATTGACTTTATACCATATATACATTGACTCCAAACTATCAAATGAGTAAGGAGGGAAAATCAAATTTAATTTTAGCCCTTCATTTGGTGATCAAAGGGTTGTGATTACTTCTCACCCTACTCACCAAAACTACATTTCTCACATGAGCCTACTTCTATATATATATATATATATATATAAATAGTTAAGTTTGGTGAGAAGGGTGAGAAGTAATCACAACTCTTTGATCACCAAGGAAGCGGGGACTTAATATAGTTAGTTAGTTACTTATATATAATTATTACGGAGTATATGTTTTTAATCACTTTTACATATTTTTTTTTCATAAATTTTCTTAATAAGATTCGGTATTACCATTGTGAGAAAATCTCACCAAGGAAGCGGAGACTTAATATAAATAAAAAGTACTCCCTCAGCATTTTGGGAAAGAATTTTTGGATGTAAATGAAAAAATTAATCAAAAATAATTTTTAATAAAAACAATAATGTGATTATAAGGTACTAATCTCAAAATTTTATTTTTATTAATTTGGTCATTACACCCTTAAATTAATCTTTATTAAAATACATGAAAAACAATTGTTGAAATTTATATGTTATAGACGGTTAGATCAATTAAAAAAAAGGATGGCAGGGCAAAGAAACATTACCAATGGAATAATGCCAGCAAATAATGGAACCAGGTTTGCCAAAATTACCCTCAGACAATTCAAAATGATGCAGTAATTCAGGGTAAATATTAACGATGTGATGAGGTCTGTTTTGTAAAACTTCATGAAAGGCATCCCCTCCTCCTACTCTTACCTCTGTTTCACCTTCTAGCTTCCGTTTCAAATCTCCCATTGCTTGCTATTTTAATGGAATTTTTATTTTTTTAATAAAAAAATTAGATATAATAATATAATATGGTTATGAAAATCTAAGTAACAAGTTGACTCTTTTATTGGAAAAATCAGGGCAAAAATGTCACCTGTTTTTATGATTTGATATTTCTACAGTAATAATATTAAATTGGACAATAATTGCCAGCATTATTGATGGAAATCAAAGGCAAACAGACAAAGTGAAACTATACCTAGCTAGCTAACTAGCTAGTAGCCAAGTAGCTATTGAACGGTGTCGTGTCATATTCGTACCAATACACATGCATAAAAAAATAGGGTAAATTAAACACCTGACTCAAGTTTTATTCGCTTAATAAACATATCAAGTCATGTCAATCAGTTTAATTATTTAGATGTGTCAAAGTTCTGGACCCGAATCATTTACTTTTATGTCATGTTCAAATCTTATAAGTTTGTTATGTCATTTTGCACTATTAAGTTAGAGATTGTATTATTTTGAGTTAACCTAGGTACATGCATAAAACATGTTGAAATCCCTTAGTATTAGTACATAGGCCATATCGGCAGATGAACGTCCATAAGAGGGTGAAATTAGCATTATGAACCAAATTAGAACAAGTGTGACAAGGTCACTGGTTTGAATCTCATCTAACCCTCAATTCAAAATAAAATATTTAACGCTGGTTAATAGTATGCTCATGTTGCATCCCACTTCAAATCCAACACCTCTTGTGTGAGAGGGCATGATTATTAAGAATAAAATCAATTCTTGTACCGCTCGATTATATCAGCTTAACCTTTGCTTGAGATAATATTTTTTGCATAAATCATAGATCTTTCCCACAATAACAATGTCACACATTATGTTAAATATACTTCAAGAAACAAAATCTGAACAAACATGCACCTATAAACATATATTGCATACAACATACGTACGTTACATACATTTCTTTAGTTTAAAGGTATGTCACCTAATAATAACGAACAATGGGTCGTGTGTGCCTATATATAACACGCGTACCCCTTTATTCTAGACATGGGCATATATTATATTATATAATGCAACTCATGCCTTGGATTACATATATAGAATAAATCATAAACATAACATGCAATTTATTCTAGTCATGGACGCATGGGCATATATATAACATGCCTTTATTCTTGACATGGGCATATATATATATATATATATATATATATATAATGATAGAATAAATATAACATGCTTAATTTATTTATTTTTATAATGCAACACATAATAATATTGAACCAAACAATACATACATAAAATTACATAAAATGGAAAATTATAAATTAATTAGGGCATCAATTAATTATGTTGGCAATGATGATGATCATCAATTTGATTGGCTAGTTTGAGCAATGCGTCCATAAGAGAAGAAGGTTCAGGAATGGCATGATGTTTCTTTTCATACTCAAAAGTCCATTTCACTAAGCTAACTTGTTCACCTTTTGGTATCACTTGATATGTATTAGTAAAGGTATTGTAATCCTCCATTAAATCTCCTTCCAACATTTTGAACTTGATCACCTTGTTCTTCTCATCAATTAACTCTATTGATTCCTTCGCACGTTGTTTCTTTCCATCTATATTATAATCATAACAATATGTTAATTAGTTATTACTCAATCCGTAACATATACTATTTACGATGGGAATTCCCGTCGCAAAAATGTGATCCCGTCATAGTAAAGATGGGACGCAAATGATTTTTCCCGTCGCAAAAATATGAGCCCGTCACAGAAAATGGGGGTCGCAAAAGATTTAAGCCCGTCACAAATGAGTCAATTTTAATAAAGTTTGGGTATCTATTAGGTGAATTTTAGCGACGGGCTAAAAAACCGTCATAAAAGATCTACATTTGCGACGAGATTTAAGCCTGCCATTGATATATTCCCGTCGTTAATGTACAATTTTTTTTGTAATATTAACTCCAATGATTTGACATTTTTCTATCTACTTTATTTCAAATCGCTGCACTTAAATTATTATATTACGGAGGAAGTATTTGTTAGCTTAGTTATTAGCTTGTATATATGCATGGTGTAATAGCTAATTTCATATTTTCATGCATGCAGGGAATTGGAGGATCTAATAATTTCGTCAATTAGGTGTAGCACCAAAAAAAAAAAAAAAAAACAAGTTAACAATAATAACTTAATTTAATTTTTGTAATATAAACATATCAAAAATGCAGTTTTATTTAATCATATTGGAAGATAGACATTGTTGTAACAGCGATGCAATTTTAAATATTGATTTTTTTATTTATTTATAAATATAACCCTTTTTTCCATAAGAAGCATAAATAATATAACACAACTATATAAATAAAAAATATATGTAATGCTTATGTAAGAAATGACGAAACTAAACATTATTCAAATGTCAGGATTTTGAATTGAACTTCGAAACATTTAACATACAAGAGTAAGTATACAATAACTTATTACGATGCATTTGATTCAATTTAAATAAGTAATTCTGCGCTTATTTTCTAGAAAATTCAGATCAGATTAGAAAAATTCAGATTAGTTCAGATCAGATCAAAAAAGATCATATCAGAAAAAATTATAACTATAAAAATAACTACAATTATAAAATTTCAAATAAAATCAGATCAGGAAACTTCAGATGAATCAAACACATCCCTAATATCAAAATGTAGTGTTTTAACCCTGAATCTTTTTTAATTGTAACTAGTCTTTTGCCCGAACAATATATGTTCGGTATATATATATCCTAACTAATTAAATATTTATTTATTCATATTTTCCTTAAAATGAAATAAACCAAAAAAGTAGATTAGTTTAAACTTTAAAAAAAAAAGGAAGGAAGGTAGGTAGGGCAAAAAAAAAAAAAAAAATTACCAAGGGAATAATGCCAGCAAACAATGGAACCAGGTTTACCAAAATCACCCTCACACAATTCACATTCATGGACCAATTCAGGATGAATATTGGCAAGGTGATGAGGTCTGTTTTGAAGCACTTCATGAAAGGCTTCACCTCCAGCTACCCTTATCTCTGTCTCACCTTCTAGCTTTCTTTTCAAATTTCCCATTGCTATTATTCAATTAATTAATTTATTTCTCACAGTATATATTTATTGCTATTCACTTCATTTATTTTTAATGGAATTTTTATTTTTTATATAATTATTCTTCTTTAGATTGTTATGATGAAAATCTAAGTAACATGGTGACCCTTTTATAGGAAAAATCAGGGCACAAAATGTGACACTTGTTTTTATCATTTGGTAGGTATTTCTATAGTGTAATAATAAAAATAAAAATAATAACAGAAGGGCCAATAATGTATGGCCGATTGGCCGGCATTATGGTGGTTGGAAATTAAAAATAAGCATAATTTTGTATTTTATGGAAAGTCAATAATGTGTTTTGTTCCAATCGTGGATTCGACTTGATTACATGCACAATAAGTGCACGTAAACTGTCCTGGAAGTTTGTTTGAGATAACGTCCCTCCGATGCTCGAGTCAGAATTCTTATAATATGAATATTGTTATGAAATAATAGTGGATATCCATAATATTCATTTATTTTATGTGATCCTTGCACATGAATAATAAGGTACATTAATGGTCAGTTTGGTATATAAAACCATTAGCTTAAATATCAATGATTTATGTATTTAATATAGTTAGCCACATACATGATAATATTTGGAATGATATCATCCTAAAGAAGGATATGAATAAATATAATTGATTATAACTAGTTGTAAATACTAAATACTCCAATTAATTTGATGTTATAGAATGACAACATCAAGTTGCATTGCTAATGAATCTAGAGCACATCTGAAGCATTGTAAACCAACAGTTTACAACAATAAGAATCAACAGAACAAGAAATGGGCAATAATTGACAATGAAAAATAATTTGAGAAAGATAAGTTATACAATTTGATAGATGGATCTCCGGATTGCGTCTAGTAAAACTTAATGTATGTGTACTACATGATTGCGTCTAGTAATATAACATTAAAATTGAGCTATATTTTATATTTTATTGTACGTGATTTTTTCATTTGGCAATTTTTAAATATCTATTCCACTTTTGATGGCAGGGCTACTTGAAATATACAATAATATCAAATAGTAAGATAGTGGTAAGCGATCAACTATAAAGAAATTAGAAATGAAGATACATGTATTGTTTTCACAAGAAATGAAGATACAAATACTTCAAATATACACGTATTGTTTTCACAAGTATAAAGAAATGAAGATGTCTCATGTTGAAGATTTAAAGATTCAAATTCAATCGAGAGACATCAACTAATAAGGAATGTTATTATGCTACAAGTGTGAAGTTGTTCAAAGGTATTGGTTTTATTGCATTAGAAGATCTGAACTTATGCATTCATCAGGGAAGAAAATACATGGTGCACTCTTTTAATGATGCAACATTTATCAATGATTATTACAAAAGTAATGTATTCTTTTTTCTTCACCGGGTTTTATCCCATAGGATTTTTTCTAGTAAGGTTTTAATGAGACACTGTTCAATTAATAGCTACAACCAAGAAATTGATTCAACAAATTGGATTACGTCGTCTCAAGGTTTTTTCCTTAGCCATGATTTTTCCCATAGGGTTTCCTAGTGAGGTTTTTAATGAGACAATATTGTTTAATTTGTACATTATTATTATGCGTTGTATTGTTTTAGATAATTGATATCAAATGGGGAGTGTTATGAAATACTCCGTAATAATAGTAGATGTCCATAATACCATTGTATTCTTTGGAATCATTGTTCCCTTTGGAATCCTTCAACCTCTTGATCATGTATATATGTGACATGCCTATAGAATAAGACATAAACTTACATTTGATTTTTCTTCTCTAAATTCTCTTTGATTTTTCTTCTCTAAATTCTCTTTACAGTCTCCTCTTTGTTCTCTTCTTTATAACAAATACGAATATAAGAGCATTGTGTTGCTTGAAGTGTAGTCAGGTGGGCCTTGGGCCAAACTTGGTTAATTGAGCTTTCTGTAAGATTTTTTGAGTGTATTTGTGGTTATTTGGGCTTGAGTAAGGCATTACAGGTGTTAAATAACGACACATTTAATAATACAGACCATTTATGATACCCAAACAGTATCTATTGAGCAATACAGTGTCTTGGCATACTAGCGTGTCATATTCGTACCAACTAGCGATAAAATCTTAGACTCAAACTCTATTCGCTTAATAAACATATCATGCCGTGTTGGACCGTTTAATTAGCTAGATTTGTCACAATTTTTGATTTAAACCCTTTAATTTCGTGTCATTTTCAGTTTTTCACTATAAATTAACCATTGTATTACCTCCGTTTGTTTGTAATTGCAACAATTTAACATAAAAGGGACATAAAACATGTTGAAATCCCTTTGAAAAAGTATTAGCCCTAATCTCTTCAACTTATTTCATTTAATTGGATCCTCATAATCTACTTTAACAGATATTTTTTATACATATATTACTATAGTTTTAACCTTTTTCATTTTTTTTTACATTACTATAGTAATTAAATTAAAACATTTTGAATAATATTGAAAATTTTATCAAAATTACTTGTTAAAGTATTTAATAAAAGTTATTTGTTGTACTCGTAACCTACTCCGTATTTTTTTTTTCCAAATCAACATATCCCGAACCCGTTTTGTAACCCGTACGCATGCATCATGTAACTTAGACAGTCACAAGAGCTAATGTCATGCAAAATGCTAGAAATGACAACATTGGTATCATAATATGCATAAAACAGGCAGTAACTAGTAACTACAGTAGTTCCCTCAAAACAAAAAACAAAAAAAAAAAAAAAAAAAACTACAGTAGTGTGCAGTTCTCAAACGGGCAACAGTGCACATCAAGTGAAAAAGCATGCAATGGAATTGGAATTTGCAAGACATAATTTCCACAGATTTTAATACTCGTATTACAAAATTACATTAAAAAAATGCATTATTGTTCCTCAAAAAAAAATTTGCATTCTGACTAACACACAGGAAAACTGAATGCACAATTACAGTTGAAAGAAAGAAAGAAACCCCCCAAAGCAATTAAACTATTTTTTACCAGGAGCCTTCTTCTTCCCAGCAATAGACACTCTTTTACCCTTTAAAGTCCTGCAGTTGTTCTTGGTTCGTTGTCCACGGCAGGGCAACCCCTGGATGTGCCTCTTCCCTCTGTAACATTGAATCTCCTTCAATCTCTTTATTGCTAGAGCATTGAATCGTCTCTGTGCATATCATCCCAAATTCCAATTAACAACTATAAATCTATAACCATAATTTGGCAAATAACTAATTCTGCACTACATGGCTGCGTAGTGGTAGATTTGTAAATATAGCCAATTAGCCAACACGTGTCATACACATCGGTGAATTTGACACCAAAATTACAAATCCACCACTATACAACCCAAATCTAGTCATCACTCACTTGGGCTCCATTTGGTAGGGCGTAAAACATTTTCCCAGAAAACTATTTTCTTTTATTTTCAATTTTACATTGTTTGGTTTGCAAGGTAGTGTAAAACCATTTTACCAAGTAAAATATCTCTAATGATCTAATAATGGAAAACTATTTTTCCTTAGTTTTATCTTACACTTTTCTCACTACCTGCTTACTCTCCCTTTCATTTTCCATATTTTTCTATCATTTTTCTTACATGTTACCAAACAATTGAATACTTATTTTGCAATTGTGTTTTCCATAGCAAATTATTTTACATTGAAAATGTTTTTACACCCAACCAACAATCCCTTTCACAGCCACAGTGATTCCTTTATTTTACCACCACTAAATTGCCTTCCTGATATGATAACATGTTGAAGACTATATCTATTATGTAAACTTATCAAATGTATCCCCAAAACTAGACGAATTTGAGTCAACAAAACTGCATGTATCTATCATATTCCATTTCAATTATCTTCCAAATGTAAGCATTAAGCTGTGAAATGTGCCATAAAGCAACTATAAAGATCTCTTGCAAATTGAAATTGAAATCAATTCATCAACACAATATCATAATCTACTTCTATGCTCCTATGTATTCCCCAAACAAGTAATGCCCTGATTAAAATTGTAAAACCTAAACACCCAGCCCCACAAAACCAATTTGATACACATATTCAATTCATTCAATAAATTCTTCAACCAGAAGAACAAAAACTCTCACAAGGTGTTTGGTATGTGAATGTGATTAGTAAAGTTAATAGATTAGTATTACCCTTGCTAGTTGTTTGGTGTCACTAACGAAACGTATATGGTTACAAGTATTACAACCATTTAGAAACAAATCAAACGATAATTGTTTTCCCTAGATTTAGGGGGTAAAAAAGTAAGGGATTTGTTTTCCTTACAAATTTGCATTTGTTTCCCACAACCCATAATAGAAAAATGTTAATGGTGTTATTTTGTGATTACATTTCTTATACAAGTACTAAATTTTAGGATACCAAACAGCCCTTAGTTTCAAAATGCAGAGCGGCCAGAGGGAGAAAAAGAAGTAATTGAGAGAGAAAAGAAAAGGAAAGAAAAATACCAGGTCACCCTCGATGGTGTACTTGGAGACTTCATCTCTGACCTGCATAAGCTCATCCTCAGACAATTCCTTGGTGAGTTTATTCTCCATACTCAAATCAGAGAGGATTTGACGAGCCCTAGAACGCCCAATTCCATGGATGTACTGAAGAGAGTATTCAACCCTCTTGTTGTTTGGGACTTCCACATTACCCAAACGCACACATTTTATGCTCAGTCCACCACCTAACTGCACAGAATTCATCTCAATTACTTGAATTTAAAAGTAAATTAGCCACTAGAAAAGAGAAGAAAGAGGCATTAGAGCTAAAAAAAAAACCTTGTTGGAGCGGAAAGAGAGTGAGGAAGAAGAGAAAGAAACAGAGGGCTTAGTGTTGCAAATGAAAGCGACAGATGGTGCCACTGGCGTCGCCAAAGTAAGCGCCATTAATACCTATCAGACCTAAATTCTTAAATCTGTATAAAATAGCAAGTCATGAAATCACTATTACAGTCTTACAGACCTAATTCTGTATAAAATAACAAGTCAATAATTCTACAGAATATAAAATAACCAACGCCACTTCAGACCTAAATCACTAAATCGGTATTGAACACTAATTCAGAGCTTCATTAAACTAAATTCAACACTAAATCTGTATTATTTAAGAGGAATACATAATTATGGATTATAAACCCTAAATCAGTAGAATCTGTATAATCAAATGAAATAATGAAACGAAAATTAAAATGGATTCGTACCTCGTCGCCTTGCTGGAGTTGCGGAGGGGTTGAAGAAGTCGGCGAGTCGTCGGAGCTGGTGTTGGTGAGTGGTTGGTAAGGAATGGAAGTATGGAAGATAGAATGGTTTCCTTCAACTCTTGAAGGCTTGAATATGTGGTACAGAGTAACTGAGTAAAGTCTTTTTTGGGGTAAGCACTGTAGAAATTAAAAGCCAACTAGCCAAGCCCTCTGTATTTACCAACTTCCTCGGTTTTTTTTTTTTTTTTTTTAATTTAAAAAAATTATATAAAAATAACATTTATCAAAAGTAAAAATTTTCATTTATTTGCAATAGATTTTTTCTTTTGCAAATTACTTTTCCCTGTCTCTTTTCTCGTCACATGTTCGGATGCTCAATTTTTTCTTTCTAACTCTCTCGCTCTTACAACTAGGTGTTGTTTGGTTGGATAAAAAAAAGTAGGAAATGAATTTTTTTTAGGAAATACATAATGTGAGAGTTGTTTTGGTTAACAAAACTTTAGTAAATTGGAGGAATTTTCACTTCCCACAACTTGTAGGAAATACATAATGTGAGAGTTGTTTGGTTAACAAAACTTTAGTAAACTAGAATATTAATTTTTTGGAAACGTTAATTGTTCATTTTCAAGTGAATCTTCATTTTATAAAATTCTATTTTTAAAGATTTTAGTTTCAAAAAATGAAGTCCTAAATTTTTTTTTAATTTTAAAAATGAAGTTCTATCTTTAAAAAATGAAGATTTTGGTTTCAAAAAATTAATATTTAGTTGCAAAAAATGAAGTCATAATTTTTTAAAATGAAGTTCTATCTTTAAAAAATGAAGATTTTTCCATTTTGGTTTCAAAAAATGAATAATTAGTTGCAAAAATTCATACTTTTGTGAAATGAATATTAGCATACGAAAAATGAGTATTAACGTTTAATGTTTTGTTCTTGCAAAAATGAATATCGCATTTTGGTAGCCACCTTACTCTTTGGCTCTTTGCAAAAATGAATATTAGGTTAATGGTTTTTTCTTTTGACCATATATTGTGTTTTATCTCCATTTACGAGATTTTTTTATAATGAAAATTAGCTTCTGGAATATTCACGATGCTAAGCGTCATAACGCGCTTAATTAGTGAACTTCTCTATCTCATTAAGAGGTTTTCTCCTGATATACTCATTATTAAATAAGCAATGCTTTCGAATAGAAATATCTTTCGTTTATCCAAAATTCTTAATTTTCATGAAATTCGTATCATATAAACCAGGGCCAATATGGGGGCATATGGGTCTGTTGGAACTCTTCTAATATTACCATTCAAGTTTTAAACTTACAACATCGTCTGGCACATCTGGAAGTGGTTCAACTCCAAAACCATTTTGTACTATATATATTGGTCTTGATTATTACCTTGACCCTGTGATGACCTATCCGGTGGTGAGCAGTCATCAGGGCCAATAGTAATATTTGCAAATTGCTGAGGGGCTACTAAGGGTTTGAGTGATGAGTGTAGCTGAAAAACTCAGTTTTTGGCAAACTACTTTATTATGAATTTTGATTAAAGTTTTTAGAAGAACTATTTTATTTTAATTGTTCCATTTTAGGGTTTTTAAATTTCCAAGTTGTAATAAATTTCCAATTACTCTGTCTTAAGGGTTAAGTTAACCTTAGTTTTCACTGCAACACTTTGAATAAGTCGTAATGTTTTTGTATGTGGTGGCAATGCCTTAGTAATTCTCTACGATTTTAGAGAAGAAAATGGTTTTTAAAATAAAGAAAATTATTGGTGTTATATATAAGAAATCAATCAAGTATGTTTATATTCAGTCAAATGGTTTTACTCAATTATTGATTAAATGCTTGAAATACAAAGACTCAATTAAGACCCGTTAGACCCATAGGATTTGGGTCGAATCTGGATCTCTACAAAATAAAAAGGTATGAGTCTGGCTGGACTCGATCCAGTCTGACCCATTGTCAATCCTATTGACACCATATAATTCAACTTATGGTTCCACATAGAGAAAACATATGTTTTGAATCTCAATTAACATTTAAACTTTGTCAATCTTGAATAAGACTCGAACCCACAACCTTAGTAATTAATGAAATGTAAGCTTTTAAGCCCCAAACAACTTTAATTAATTCTTGGTTTAAATAAAAAGTAAAAACGAAATATGATAAAGCATTATAAATTAATGTAAATAAAAAGTTTACATTTCAAACTATTAAGTTAACAACAAAGAAAACTATTGTTATATATTGTCCTATCTAAATTCTATCAATGGTGTTTTATTTCAATTATTGTATATCCACTTATATAATTTCAAAATACGATGCAAATAACAGATTTTAATGTGGGAAAAAAATACTATGTACTTATTATTCCCATGATCATATTGTATATATAATAGCGATTAAAAGAGGTGTGAATCTTAACCTATTGGTTAAAATCTTACGAACGTTGAGCATGATTGTATCATATTCTTGAATCTTGATTGTCATTTTAAACCAAAACCCAAAACAAAATTTGGACCTCAAATGAAGTAATGAACCATGTCAATTGGCAAGTGGCAAGTGGGAAGTAGCATTTTTTGAGTATTCTCAGTTGGACTGTTGCAGTCCACCACCGCACAGACACAATTCGTTGTCATAATTTTAGTTTTAATTCCCCAACAACCATCGTGCGCGTCGCCCCCACATTTAAAACCTCCACTAAACCTCCCCTTACCCCTTCTTCTGCTCTTTCTTCTCCTCTTCTCCTTTCTTCTCTCTGTTGGAGTATTCATCAAACGCTACTGAAGAATTTCCTGTTTACTTAACAATAACAATTCTAGTCAAAATCCCATAATTTGGGTTTTGAGAAGCTCAATCATGGGAACTCCAAAATCAGCTCACAAAGACATTGATAATCAGCTTACTTCCACTTCTCCTAATCATCAGGTACTGAATCAAACCCTTTTCTCTTCATGTTTTGTAAGTTCTTTACTGCAAATTATTTCATATTTCTGAATTTTGAAATTATAGGTGGTTTTTTTGTTATAATTGATTGAAATTGAATAGCTGGAGCTACATGATAAGAACAAGTTTGTTGAACTTTATTTTGTCTTATTCGGCTATGTATCAGTCATTCAGCTGTATGTTTATTTCTGTATCAATTTGCTATGTACAGATTTCGTGTTCAAATTTGCTTCAGATTTCTGGGTATTTCGATTTGCTTGAAATGTGATTTCTTAAATTCAATGCTGCTTCACCTAACTTTAGCAACAGGAATAAGGAGCTAAAAGGAAAAAAAAGAATAAAAAAAGGTTTGGTTTGAAAGATTTAAAAAATTATATTTCTTTTTTCAGGATATTGTATTTTAATTTATCTACTTCCTCCGTAACCCTAAAAATTTCACCATTTGTTTTTTCACGCATTTTGAGGAAGCGATTTAAGGGTGTAAACAAAGAAATTAATAAAAATGGTTTTAATACAAGCAAGAATGTGATTATAAGTTACTCATATTAAAATTATTTTGGTTAGTTTGATCGTTTACACCCTTAATCGCTTCCTTAAAATGCGTGCAAAAACAAATGGTGAAATTTTTATGTTAGGGAGGGAGTAGTTATAATGGCTGAATTTATAGTTGAAAAAATTGGACCAAGTTTAGTTGTGGATCACATAATACCATTCAATTCAATTCAATTCCTTAGTATTTGACCTTTGGATTTGTAGTGGATTCTGATTCATGTTTATAGTACATATATATTGGTTAAAAAACTACTTTATATGAATATATTCTATGCCTTTCACTTTAGGATTTTTTTTTTTTCAAGTAATATGAAATATAATGCCCTTCTATATAATCTCTTTAATCCTAGAATGTCTTTTGGTAGGAAGCTAGTGTAAACAGCGAGCTTCAAAACTAGATAATAAGGCTCCGTCTGATTGATCCAACACTGTTTTCTTTCTTGAAAACAAGTTTGATCACTTAGTTAATTTCCCGAATTTTAATCAGTATTGTGTTTAGTGCTTGAATTAAGCAATGCAAAATAGGTAAGTTTCCCTTGTTTGGAACTATATAAATGGCACGAGAACTGAGTTGATGATATAATTTACTCTAGCGTAGGTTCATTCAGGGGTTGGTAGGACTAAAAATGTTTTCCTGAAAAATTGTTTTCTCATTTTACATTGTTTGGTTTGGGCCAGAAAATTAAGGGTTCACTTGATAGGTTGTAAAATGTTTTTAGATGAAAATGGTTTTCCATGGAAAATCTTTTACATTGGAAAATTCATTTTCACAAAGGTTTTCGTTGTTTTGTTGCATGTCAAATGATTTGTCATTTTAAGTATTTTTTATTATTTGTTTGAACCGAAAATTAATTGCTTCAATTGTTGTAAATTGTTTTCCTTCTTATTTGGGAGGATAATGTTTTTAATATGGTGGAAAATGATTTTTCATCGCTAGTTTTACATTTTAATATTTTACACCAAATCAAACATTGTAAAATAGGAAAACAGTTTTCAGGGAAAACATTTTACATTTTACCAAACAGACTCTAAGTGGAAAACTTGGGTTGAAAAATTGTCCCCCCCAAATCTGAAGGAAAATATTTTCATTCGTTCTCATTCCACGCGCGAGTGCCATCTTATTAGGGATATATTTAAAAAAAAATTTGGGTCCTATCTTTTAGGTTTTATTGATTTTTCAGTTCAACCAAAGAACGAAGAATGTTTAATTGAAAACCATTTTCGTTGCAACCAGACAAAGGAAAAGTTCCATGAAAATGAGTTTTTCAGTTTTTCATGGAAAATGATTTCCAATTGAAAATGATTTCCAATTGAAAATGTTTTATATACTACCAAACAGAACCTATATGTAATTTAACATGAAGTTTTCTTATAATTTGTTATACACAAGGGAATGTCCCCTTTTCAAAAAATTTAATGCATGAGCCATTATACTTTAGTTCTGCAGAACTGAAATTGTGAAGTGGTCCACTTTTTCCCAATTTTTTTTTTTTAATTTTTTGTTGGATGATGTCGTTCAATTTAGGAATAACATGCTTTTAATGGTGATTTTATATGTAAATGTATATCCAGTTTTCTAGAGAAACCATCAAGCAAGTATTACACAATGCCCTTTTAGCATGTATTGCTCTGAACAACAGCAGCCTGTGTTACTTTCTTTTCAAAATCAATGTGTACGAACTATTTCATCCATGTATTCATTCAAATCCACCCATATTTACTTTCACAGATGGGGCAATCAACTGAAATAACTGAAGAAGTTCCGCCTGGCCAACGCAGTAGGCCACTCCCACAAAATCTCATTTTAGAGATACCATCAAGAACTTTTCAAAACTCTCCAGAGGATTCTGTGCGAATAAACATTCATCCAACACCCAAGAGAGTTAATTTCTCACCAATGAATAGCCCTATTATTTCCGGATTAAACAGGTCTTCAAGCTCCACTATGCATAGAGACAAATCATCATTTAAAAGCCTCCTCCCAAAACTTAGTTTCAAGTTCAAGAATTCTTCTTCAGGGGTTGAGAATGCTGCCATTCTACCCCTCGGATCTCCATCATCAGCGAGAGGAGGGAGGCCTCGGATGATAAGGTCATTTTCTCTTTCGAGGTTTTTTACACCAAAAGGGAAAAAAGCATCATCTTTGCCTACTACTCCAATTGCGCACTCTAATCCAGGGTCTACACATGGAAGCCATGTAAGTAAATAGTTTTTTTTTTTTTTTCTTTCAAACACTTAAGCATTTACATGGTGCCATAGTACTTTTTCTTGGTTGAATTCTGTTAGTTTGCAACTGGGCATACCTTAATGAAAATTTCGCTTGTGGAAAAAAGAGTTCTATTGTATGCAACCCTCCATGCCACACCGTTAGTTAAGATTATGTATTAGTGCTGTCTTGTGATGTTGTATTGACTGTAGATTTGTACATGATTCAAAAGTTTCTGGTTCTCCACTGCATCACTGTTTTGTTTGCGGATTATTTTGATCTTTTGTAGGGAATATGTATATTTATTAAATCACTCCATTATATAAATCATAACATTTTAACTGATTTTGGCTGGTCATGGTTGATTATTATTGTGTCTCTACAAAAACAGCAATAACTAAAGTCTTAATCCCAATGAATGGGATAGGGGTTGAAGCATGCATTATCTACCAAAATCCTGTTCTTCCCCCTTTTATCTAACGTCAAATTTAAACCTAGAATTTTCACATCCTTATTTACTCCTTATATCCAAGCTATCTTAGGTCTTCCTTGGCTGCTTCTAATTTACTTTTTTAATCAAAGCATCTTGTAGCGACATCGCGCATGACCAAACCAACTAGACTTGCCATTTATACCTTTTTGTCGAATTTCTTCATTTCGGGCTCTACCTCTAAAGAATTCCCACACATCTATTTCAACAAAAGTATCTTTACTACCCTCGTGTTCGTATTTTGATCCTTAGAAACCCAACATTCTAGCTCTGAGCTTCCTTAATGACTAGTTGGCCTCTATTTGTTTTGACTTGATAGCATTGATGAAATGAAACTGCAAGTAACATTAACATATTTGAGAATAATATAAGGTAGGACATAGGAAATGGAACACTGAATTTAATTAATATTGCTTTTGCACCACCCCGCCTCTCTTTCACTAGAATTTGCCCACCTCTATGATTCATAATAGATTTTCTCACTTCACAGAAAGGAAGGCTCCAATTACCTATTCACCGTTCACGTTCTGTACCAGATCTGAACAAAGATGGTAGCGAACGACAGATAGATACTTTTGGTGGAGTGTTTCGCGTCATACCAACAACTCCACGTGTTAAAGATGCAAACTTGACAGTGCCAGGTGCTAGTGAAGTTGATATTGAAGGTATTCGTGATTGACTTGAGTTTCATTCTTGCTTGAACAAGAAACTCTATTTTCATATACAAATGAGAGAATAACTTGGTTTGAATATCATATGGTTCAGAAATCGATAATAATGCCGAGGACATTCCTGAAGAAGAAGCTGTTTGCAGAATTTGCTTTGTTGAACTTGGGGAAGAATCAGAGATGCTGAAGATGGAATGTGGTTGTAAAGGAGAACTTGCTTTAGCTCACCAAGAATGTGCTGTGAAGTGGTTTAGCATCAGAGGTAACAAAATATGTGAAGTATGCCAGCAAGAGGTTCAAAACCTGCCTGTTACACTTCTGCGAATTCAGAATGCTCAGGCTCAACAGAGTGTACAGCAGGTTGAGATGGCTGGTTTTAGGCAAGTGAAATATTGCTAGTTTATCTGATAAGTAGAATGCTTTAAATTTATGTAGTAGAATGCTTTACAAGTTCTCCTAAACAAAAAATGCAATTTGTTAGGTAATTTCTTACAAGATTTCCTAAACAAAATTGTACTTTTCAGATTTTGACAGGGATGATTTGTTGATCTTTTGCTTTTCAGGATTTGGCAAGATGTTCCTATTCTTGTTATTGTAAGCATGCTTTCTTACTTTTGTTTCCTCGAACAGCTATTGGTAAGCTACTACGCTGCATGAAACAAGTTTCAATAAATTTGTCCTAATTATTTTCCTAGGCACATCTAATTTTTATTTTTATTTTTATAATGGTCCTACAAACAGGTTGGAAAAATGGGTACAAGTGCAATTGCCATTTCGCTTCCATTTTCTTGCATTTTAGGCCTTCTTGCTACCATGACTTCTACAACAATGGGTAAAGTAGTTTGATCTCTGAGTTTCATGAGTATCATCATGAGACATCATGTTATGTTTCAAAGCAAGTTAATTTCTTTTTTCCAGCTTGAATTTTCTCTTGCAGACATGATGCTAACCATGCTGTACTTGACCTCTTGTCCAGTGGGAAGGAAATTCCTTTGGGTATATGCTGCTGTGCAGTTCATTTTGGTGGTTCTTCTTGCGCATATTTTCTACTCACTGGTACCTATCATTCTTCTGTAGACTAGTAATTCTAGAAAGTGAAAAGTAATTCTTATATTATTCCCCTCTCTTGCATGGTTCCATTACTTATCTGAATGATTGTAGAACTGCAAATTTTCAACTTCCAAATTTTACCTTAATTTTAGTTAACTGTACTCCCTCCGTTTTTTAATAGTTGTCACTTCCCTTTTTAGGATGTTTTTAAATAGATGTTCCATTTCCATTTTTAGTATAATTTGGGTATTAAAATTATACTTACTCTGTTTCTTACATATTAATGATCACATGGGTCTCTTTCTTACTTTTTGAGAAGACCACATGGGTTTATTAGAAAGCAAACCAAAAATGTTATTTTCCTTAAACTGTGTCGTTTTGATATGAAACAACTAATAAAAAAATGGATGCAGTATTGTTTTTTCTGATTTTGCTAGTGCCAAAAGGTGTAAAAAGTGAAGGAATCATATTTTTCTCCTTTACAAATTACCTAAAAGGTGTAAAAATTGGGATAAGGCTACTTTATAGTTTACACATCAGTTTTGTTGATTAGTATGTTAAATCTTTGTTTATGCCTTTTGCTTCTACAGCTACACTTGCAAGCAGTGATATCAGTCATAATTGCTACATTTGTTGGTTTTGGAGTTGCAATGTGTGGATGTTCCATTTTCTATGAAGTTTTAAGATATACAAGGATATGGCGAGCCCGTGCAAACACCCAACCCACTATGACGGAAGAAGTGCCGGCACCAGCATCTGAAACTGAGAGTGGTGCACAAGCAACTAATATTCAGCCTGAAACGCGAGCCAACAATCCTACCCCTCATCAAGGCTGCTAAATTACTTATCTAAGGTGCATATCAAGCTCTTCTACATGCATGATACTACCTCCGTTTCATTTTACTTGCAACAGATGAGCTTGCATGGAGTCCTACGTAGAATCTGTTTTGTGAGTGTTAAAAGGGAGAGAGGAAGATAGAGATGCATATAATATGAAGAGAGATACAGAGATAAATGAAAATTTAATGAGGAAAAAAAATCTATTGTATTTAGTATGAAACTTCTACTTTGGAAAATGTTGCAAATAAAGTGAAAAAAGGAGGTAGGAACCAAGAAATTCCAAGAAATGTGAGTGTTTTGTAAAATTTGGTTTCTAGGTTGGTTGATAGGAATCAAGAAATGTTGTAAATTGATACAGAAGCATAATGTATGGTAGAAATAGTAAATATTACAAGGATCATACCCTCCAGGGCTCCAGGCTCCAATACTTCCTTTCAAATTCCAACATTATATGAGCAAAGCCTTTTGCACTAAATGTATCTAACTGGGTTTCAGCATTGGATAATTTATCCAAATTTTTGGATATTAATTTTGTTTCCCCGTTTCACAGTTGATTTTGATCATTTTTCTCTGACAAAAAGATACCAATGTTTATTGAACAAATAGAGCCCAAACTCTACTTAGCTTGGCTCGTGTTGTTTAAGTTTATTCGAACTCGAGCCGAACTCAAAACTTAACGAACCGAGAACACTTGCTTCATATCATGTGTAATTTTGTCTTAAAATCCTAAATTGTTTCATTTTAGGATGTGAAACATTTTCCTTTTATTATTACGTGAATTGTGAACTCGGGTACACAATGCATTCTATACACTTCATTCAAAACAGAACATCTATGTTATACATTTTAAACATATATATTTCCTCCATAACCAAAAGAATGCAACAATGGTATTTCTGACGCATGCCAAAAATAAAACTTTAATAATTAATATATGTAATTATATATTCATAAAAATTACACAAATAATATATTAAAAAAGCTACATGCTCGTGAAAATTCAATGAGACTCCACTTAACAAATCACAAATTGTGATCAAAGTAAAAATTATAATTTTTTCCTTTTTTTATTACGGAAGAAGTATTAAACATTTAGAAATTTCATGCTTTATATTTAAACCAATTAATTTTTTTAAAATAAGTATTTTGTAAGTATACTATTACTACCTAAATGTTTTATTTTCACTTTTTAGGAAGAAATTTTCACCACACCTGGTTTTAGGGAAAAGATCACTTTTTAAAAAATAAAATAATTATTGCATTTTTTTTTAATTAACAAAGCCACCGGCTCTTTATTCATAGCCTCAAGCTCCTCCCTTAAATAAGAGGTGGAATAAAGTAGAGGTGATCAAAAGTTCGGGCCGGGCCGGGCCTTAACTAAGTAAGTATGTCCAAAGCCTAGTTTTTTAAGGCGGGCTTGGCGGGCCTTGCATGGGCTTTTCGGGCCGGGCCAGACTTTTGAACTAAAAATGCCTATTTTAAGTGCGCCAAAGCCCGCAAAATTTTCGAACCGATCGGACCAGGCCAACGAGCCAGGCTAATGTTGATCAGCTCTAGAATAAAGTCGTCGTTCCATACCTCAATCCTTTATCAAACATTGGAATATTGTCAAACCCTTGATTGTTTCATTTTTTAAGAATTTTGCCATCTTGAATAAGCTTCATGCCAAAGCAAACTTAAAGTTTGAAAAAACCCTGAAAAATTGAACATGAGGCACAACACATAACTATGGCTGCAATAGATGATCAAGCTCCAGCTCGGTGGTGTTGGAACACACTTTGCAACCAAAAGGTTGCTAGTTCGATTCTTAACAACCCCCTCCCCCAACAAGGGCAATGCCAGTTCAGTATTCCCTTGAGAATTGAGAGGAGCCGTGCACTGAGGCACAATAATCTTACCTAAAAAAAATTAACTACGCCAGCAGCATATTTGCTAAATTGCAAGCCTACAAAGAATGTGCAACTCGTATTGAACATTATGAGATGTAGCAGCTTGTAATGACAAAAACTATAAATATAAAGCACAACAATTTACAAGTTAGAAATCAGACATGAAAACTGAAAAAAGTAGTCTTAATCATGATATATACCCAACCCAAGCAACAGGTGATTAAATGGTTTGGAACTCAACCCAGTTGCTTGTAGTTTAACCATTGGAACCTTGAGAATATCAATGTTTTCCCTACTGTTAATGACATTATATATACCCTGACTCGCTTATTACCAGATATACCCAAGATAGTTACAAGATACAAAAGAGTATAGCAATGCCACATTTTCAGCTTCATAAACCCCATTTTCTTGTTAAAAGAAAAGGGGGCAAAAAGTGTTTAATCTGGGCTTCAACCAATCCATAGGAATGAGGATGGTCTACTAGTTAGCTTTTGCAGATGCCTGCTTAAAAGAGTTCAGTTGCATTAGAATGGGGGAAAAATGAGCAGAATATCATTGCTTATAACCAGAAAACCCGCTTTTTGCCGTCATCACTGGTTTTTCTCTCAAGCCGACATTCAAAATCGTCTCAGAATTTCCGGATTGGTTGTCGGCACACCCGGGTCTCATCCAAACTTTAATGTGGCCTTCTCGACAAGCAGTAAGTGCGGACTCTTCTGTAAATATCACGCCCGAAAGAGGTTCGGTATGAGCACGATGAATGACAACAGGAGAGAGCTTTGGGACATCTCGCATACTCGGTGAGGGCTGAAGGGAGCCCGTAGGGCAAGTAGTGTCCCACCGAGGGGATTGGCTAGCAGTGCTGTAAGTGGGGGATCCGATGCGAGGGGACCCTCCTGGAGCTCGACGAAGTGGTACTACAATCTCACTCATTTCCAAGTCCCAGAGCAGAAGCTGTGTATCCTGATTGAGAAAAGAGCTCAGTCAACATGTGTAAAGACTTGTTATGAACTTCCAGGTAATGAAGGACTTCCTCCAGTCAAAATCAAATAAAACTAGGCAGTCAAGATCTTCCAGATTCCTAATATTTGTATGTCTAATTGTCAACCATTCCAAGCTCTATTGAAGTTGCAACAAAAGACACATCTTAGGCACTGTTCTTTTGGATTTAATTTAAGCCAAGTACAGTTCATTTCAGCTTAGCTCCTGGTGAGTTAGGATTTATTTCAAGGCCTTAGTTTGCTAACATCTCATAGAAGTACTGCAGATTTACAGTGAAGGCACATAACAATTATACATCACAACAGCTGATGAGATTGCAAGATGCAGTGTTGCATACTGAAAGTTTTCAGGTGTTAATAATTCTGTTCATGAAGCACACTATATTCCACATTAGAGTTTATGACAATTTCATGGCATTGCAAGATAAACAAGCGGCCATTCAGTAATATCAACAGGTAAAAGAGCAGCAGTTCAAGCAGTTTTCTACGTATCTGGATACGTTCCTAGTTCCTACCATAGCCACCAAACAGAGAAAAAGATCATCTATCAGACATAAGAAAGCATTAAACTTGCTTACCACTTCCCTCAACTATATACGTGAATGTGTACCAGTTCGAAGCAGTAGTAAATTTGGATTTGGGGGTGTATCAATCAATCACAGTAATGAGATGGAATTTGGAACAGATTGTGAGTATTTGATTTCTTAACCTAAGCAGCTCATTCCACAGAATTATATGAAATCAAAGGAATTGAACAAAAACATACAGAAAACTTCCGGATAAGAAAGAACATGTCAAAAATCTATAAACCTATGCCACTCATAATCAACTTCAATAACAGTAGGAACAAGGAGCAGGTGAAATTAATGCCAATCCTTTGGCAAGTTACCTAAAGCCATTGTGGTGGAGGTCCAGCAAACACTTGTTCTCAAATTTCTGCATCTACCCAGCACTATTAAATATTGATCTTACAATAACAGAAAGAAACCCCTTTATGGTCACTAAAAATTGATATGACAAGCCACTCAATCACCTTTCTTCAATTACTGAAAATACTGTAAACACTCGTAAATACAGCTACTGCATTTACTAACTCTGCAGCCTACCTAATTTGAAACTCCAATCGCATAGGCCCTACAGATTGAGAGTAAAGCGGTAAAGGGGTTGAGCGTTATATAAATATAGTCTGAATCCTAATTCTCTCCGCTTTTCTGCCTTACTCCTCTCCTTGTTCAGTTCAGATGGTAGGAATCAGGGATTCAGGTGCTAGCAGCCATTATAACTATTTGATGTCTCAATAACTTAGAGAGAGTGAACAATAGAAAGTTCATGGCCAATTAGAAGATCAGATCAGATCAGATCAATAAACTAACATTTCTTCACACTAGCTCTGAAGTAAGCAATTCAACAAAGAAAACTCATAGCCTAATGTTAGCTATAACATTAAGATTGCCCGGGTCCGGCTATTTCCACTATTCTATGATAACTCTAGAAGAAAAATAGTCTGGTATATACAGCCGTAAAAAAACACTGATGGAGACATAAAGTAAAGGACTATATGTCCATTTGAGACTATACTCTTTTTTCCAGGAATTCAAAATGGCCAAAATACCTACTCCATAGCTCTTAAACAAGAGTTGTTGCACAAATTCACTCAAATCTCACAATGACATATAAATGATCAACAAGAAGTCAAGAACTGAAAGAATATTCTTCGAGAATTACTGGAAGATTTATTTTTTTAAAATTAAAAATTCACAAGTCAACATAAAACAAATCGACACATTCAGCTTACCTGACCAACAGAGCCAAAACGATATACATCATTTTCTACAGTGTCATCAGAATTTGGTGGTGACCAATAAGGGTCAAATGCTACTCCACTAACCTGCCACCAACATGGTCCAAATGAACTGTCGTTAAAACCAGAATAATGCATAGTACATGGCAGTATATATACAGAGGGTAAGAAATATATACATATCCAAGAACCCCAGCATGGCAGTACATAAGAGAAAGATCGCACAATTAAAGTTTAAATGATACTCTTCTTCCAAATCCACTGCGATATTTCCCTTTCAATGTCAAATTTTGTACACTGGCCATAAATTAATATTGATTAATATAGGAAAAAAAATCATATAAGGAGGTATCATTAGATTTGTTTCGAACTGCATTGTGAAAATAACAACTTCCCATTATTTCGACTAATGCACAATTACTTGAGAAAACAAATAGTGCATCAAAAACATGAAAAGGCAAACATCCCATTTATTTGCAAATTGATTTATGTTTAAAAAAATGCAATCCAAGTATAAGTGTTACTTTTAGTCGTAAATACAACTTACCCAAGAGTTGTGACCCTCACCCCAAGCTACAACTTTCCGGTCTTCCATACTCCACACTTGAACAAGGTCATCTTCCCCACCAGTCAGTATATACTTGCCATCCCCACTGTCAAACAATGACTTAGTCAAACCACATTTAGTTTTCAAAAATCCAATCATTGAGAAGGCACTGCTAAATGCTAATGTTGAAGTGGATAGTGATATGATTTACATTCAATGAGACAGTTCATATGCCACCCTATAGATTGCGTCTACTTCTGCCTTTTAATGGGTGAAGAAAATGAGACAGTTCATATACCACCCTATAGATTGTGTCTACTTCTGCCTTTTAATGGGTGAAGCAGGGACTGAAACCAAACAATCCCAAAAATTAGAACCCCACTACCGACAGATGAATTAACCACTCCTTTTCATGAAACCCCTTGTCAAAAGGCTTCCAGAATTTCATAATAGCTGAATTCAGAAGTCCATTGTCAAATTCAGCCAAGATGCTGTTAGGAACAGGTATGAAATACGTAACAAGGGTGCTTTGCTCTAGGCCTGTATATGGATATTCAGAGAATAAAAGGACAAAGTACCTCCAAGCACAGCAAAGAAGAGCCCCATAATAACTTTTTCCTCCACACATAAGTTGTTCTTTCAAGTAATCAAATACACGTAGATAACCTGCATACAACAGACAATGCTGATTGACCACACCTTCAAGATAAAATTAACACTGAGCAACTAAATTCTACACATATTAAAGAAGAAAAGCATATTCAAAGCTATACCATCTCTTCCCACAGTAGCCATATATACACCATCATTTGAGAAGGTGATGCTATTAATTGATCCTTGGCATATATGCCATCTAGCCATTGGATTACTCTGCACATAAGATGTATAAAGAACATGTATCAGAAGGTAGATTTTTTTATCCCACTGCTCTTAAGTGAACAACACAATGAAAGGTTTGGTGCATTACAAACCCATATAGAAGCTAAGAGTAAAATCCCGTCCGATCAAACTTTACATTCAAGCAAATGGTCACAAAAAAAAAAGTACGAATTCATCAAAACTGCACACATCAAGAAGTTTTCCAATTAACTAACACCAATGTATAGAATCCTTCTTCTATTGTCAATGGCAATACAATATAAATGGGGTATATACATAAAAGAATTATCACAATAGATAGTGAAATAACAGATAATGGAATATGGATTGAAATATTTAGGGAACAACGAAATGAAAAATATGTGCAGCATTTTGCAATAATAAACTGGTTCAAAATAAAACACTAGTTAATAAGGATTTAACTGTTAGAACCATTACAGTACCTAAATTACGGATTTCAAACATGACTTTGGTACAAAAGAATTGCAAATTTTTTAATAATTGACGAAACACCTTTTGATTTTGTTAAGCATAAAGGTTTTCATGCATTTTGTAAGCATTAAAAGCCTCAACTTGTTCTCCATTCACAAAATGGTGCCATGAGAGATCGTTAATAGTCTTTTTATTCATAAGAGAAATGAGTTGCAAATAGCCTTCAAGTACATGCATTCAAGGTAATTTTTTAACCACTGACAATTGGAATTCACATCAACATTTGAATTATTTGTGTTTGACATTCCAATTCACAGTGATGATTAAATTTTGCACAAGAGGATAATTGAAAAATGATTAAAAACCCAAAATGAAGATGAGAACAGCACAAAAGAAACCAAAGTATGAAAAATACTATGGAAACATTGAAATAATCACTATTTTGGTGTAGCTTTAATACTTGATCATCATAAATAGAATTATATTTATTAGATTATGCGAGATAACCATGATAAAACAAAGGGAAATTAACAAAAAATAATCCCAAGTTTCCAACTATTCAAACCGCTTCTGATTTTAATTCCAACTATATTTTAACATCAACTAATCCCCGCTAATAGATGACCCTTCTCAAAATAGTTTCTGGTTACTTGTTACACCAGTTTGGTTCAAGTCCAAAGAAGATTAGAGGTTGTATACTTCAGACTTCAGAGATATTTTGTTGGAGTAGACAGAGTACCTTACTCGTCCGTGCATGTGCAACAGAAAATTGAGCTTGATCCTTGGTGGCAGGAAATGAAGTATCACCAGCACCATCTTTGCTCTAGAGCATAGACATTAAGAGGGCTAGATCAGTTCAAAAACAAAACAAAAATGCAAAAATGGTGACTACAGAAACTGCAAGAGCAATAGCAATGCATTAGGCATACCTTCTCATACACATACATATTTCCATCTGAATGACCAACGACAAATGCACCATCCCCCTTAGGCACCCATGCAATACTGGCACAGCGACTGCAGAAGACAAAAGCCACATTTTGACTAGATTATTGGAACAATTATGAAACACATATGACATATCCAGTGTCTAGTCTACTTCTAAAACTGAAATTCATATCACATTCCCAGGCTTTCGGCAATACAAACTCTCTCTCAGGTTGTGGTCCATACGTTCTTATTTTTCACCATCACTCTACTCATAAACAAACATTTTTCCATGTACCCTAATATCTTGTTACTTTCAATATAGATTAATTTTGCAAATGCTAATGTAGGACAATGAGTTGGTATATTTGTAAATTTTTCCCTGAGTATTCAATTCATCACAATTATATTTAGAAAAATATATATAACAAGATTCAACCCATTTCCTCTATTTCCTTCATTTTTGTAAATTTTCATTTTCCCAATCATCGGAAATTTACACGATACTCATGAGATTTAGCAAAAACAATATCAAAATCTTGACCCAAAAAAACAGGGCCAACTCAACTGAACTACAAGTTATCACTTGTGAAATGTCTGCAAAGATCCTCTTTCTCCATTCACCCGTAGCTGGCGCTAAATCCTTCTCCGGAGCTATTTTCTTAATAACAATTTTTGACTCCTTTATCTCAATAATTTTCGGTATCCCTCGGCTTATAAAGATTACAAAATCCCAACTTTTCCATTCCCTAACTAGATCCCATCTTTCTACACCGATATAGTTGGATTCCCCTTGTCTTGTTCTTAATGTATGTCACTACTACTATCTTCATTTAAGATATTAAGGTGGTTTTCTTGAATCACTTGTACATATCTTCAATTTACTATATAGTAAAGCAGTATCATAGAGGACACTTGTCACAATACAATAAAAAATTCTCTCCAAAACCATGTACTACCTGTGCCCCTAAATATTTGCAACATTTGGGTATTTTTACTTATTTAAAAGTTGTATCAGGATGGGTAAGTTGTGGGACCTTTTGCTTTAAAAGGAAATGTAGCAAATATTTAGGGACATCCTAAAGAGCAGCAAACATTTAGGGACAAGAAGTAATATATTTTACACTTTTTTATAAGCATTAATCTATATATTCTTTTACCAAATCCTAACGAAACATCTTATAATTTTAAACATTACATGGTAAAATAAAAATTCAGAAACTTTAATACCATACTTTGACCATTACATGTATTTCTAAAAAAAAATCATCCAAACAATATCATTTCAAATTATAAAATCATAACGTTTCCGTGCATTGCAAGAGATCAAACCTAGTTTACTATCTATGTCCCGACATCTTTATTTCTCTCTAGAGTCTACTCTAGATACCAGAACACCACTCCATGTATTCAACTTTGCTGCAATGTAACTTGACAATTTTGGAGAACCTTATCCATCAACACATGCCATTCGCAAAAATACACCATAAAATACCATCATGGACCAACCCATTTATAGAAACATTTTGTGGCAGCTCAGTTCCCCTCTTCCTCCCTCTACATCATCAATTACGTGTTTTTTCCACTTTCCTAAAACCTCTTCATCAAAAACAATAACAAAAATGTCAAACTGTCATTCCCAAAAGATGGAATCGACTAGATGAACCATGAATCAATCTTCAAGGCTCGTTCACAAAAATCATCTTCCAGCATTCATTTTATCTAATGCCAGCAAACCCAATTTCTTTCATATCATTATTAGATCCTTATATCCGAGTCATATTTGGCCTAGTTGAAATTTGAAAATTACCCAAAACCACCATAATCCTAACTTCCTAATTCTCAACTATTCTTTTCATGTTCACGTCATACATATACAAACCAAAATAGTCAATTATGTTTAGTATGTGTTACTATAACATTTCTATGAATAATTCATTTGAGATTTTATCCCTTAACATGTTCTCACACATCTATCACAATTCACAGCATATGAATCAGTGTGCTACTTCCATTTCCTTAATAGATCCCCTCTACATGCCTAAATTTTTTATCCATATGATATTCCAAGCAAACTTCACTATTTAAGTCAGATGATGAACAATATCATCAACCCTTTAGAAATCGAACCATGGTGCTAAAAAATTTAAATTTTTTTAAGAAATAAAATAAAATTTCATAAAAGTAACTCCTTACCATCTAATGTCAATTTTCAAAGCATCCTTATTTGTCTCCCTTTCAATACTAAATTGGCTAAAACGTCACAATTCTAACTTTTGTCTCCATATCACAGCTTAGCATCGAGGTCAAGCAATAAAATATCATAATTCGACATATCACAACCATACAAAGCGCAAACTGCTCCGATTAATAACCAGCTCATTGATCAAGGAATACAAGAAAGCAAGAAAGAATTTTCAATTCTATATAAACAAGCTAGTGTACAAGTAAATTGTCAAAACAAAAGCAATGAAAAGATTCCGTCCAAATAATGAACAAAATATAATCTTTTTATAATGCTAGGACACTATGCCACAAAAAAAGTTCTCAATACATCAGTACTAATTATATAAGACTGCATGTGTCAAATTGCTACAAAAGACTTAAAGACTCAATACCTGTTGTTTATAGTACCATCTTTATTATAATGATGTGCACCAACTAGCTTCTTTCCCATATCTTGCAACTGCTGCCTTAGTGACACTGAGTAGACTACCAAACAAACACCACAAAAAGAACATTCTGATTTAAACCTTAAAATTGTTCATAGAAAATGAAAATATATGATCGAAGTATGTGCTTACCATCCCCTGAACTCAATCCGATAAGCAAATCATGGCCATCCTTGGCATCTGGATCAAATGCATGGCAAAGAGGGTTCGAGTTACTAAAATGTATTGATTTAATTGGATCCTGCATTCATACAGAAGTAGACATATAAAGAAAACTGGAAACCTTGGCAATGTTGATATCAAGGAGCACGAAGAGTAAAACACAAACCTTACCTTATCCTGCGAATTCAAATCACTGATGAAAATAGTATCCCCGACATTGAATACCAAGTACGTCCCCTTTCCATCAAAGTTTAGATTATTGTTCAAGTTGCTCATGCTAGAAGCACCAATAGACCCATTTCTAGTAGTACTAGCAAATTTATTCCCTCCGTTTCCAACAAAACTAAGTGCCCTACCATTTCCAGTCCCTAAAAGTCTGGCAGCTGCTGATCTCACACCACTTGCAACACCTGCACCCGAAGTTGACGCCTGCGTGCCTTGAGATGGTTTGTCTTTCAAATGAGCAAGGGTTACCTGAATCAAGCAGATCAGTTCCTCTAATCAAGGGGGAAACTAGAATCCCATCCACATGAGAAATGCCAAACAGTTCCCAAGAAATTCATCAATCACAAATCCAATACTCCCTTCAGCCAACCACATAAAAGGGTCATATTTAGCTTGAAGAATGCCAAAAACATGTGATTATAGACTCCATTGTTATAAAAAAACTAGCACCCCTAAACACTTTCACCATTGAGCACACAAAAACAAAAGATATAGTTGACAACTTCAACGAAATTTACTCTCTATCACAACAAAACAACTTTCATCAGGCACGCTACAAAAACCCAATTGCAATAGCACATCAAAAACAAGAACTTTCAGAAACATCAAATTGCAAATTAACCATAACAAAACAAAGGCCAGATACCAAAAACTGCCAAATTGTACTAAATTAAACAATCAATCAACAAATGGGTAGTAATTAAACCATTAGGTGGGAGATGATTAACCTGAGAAACAGTCTTTCCATGAGAATAATGAAGAAGACCAGAAGGGTGAGACTTTTCATACTGAAGCTTGTAACGACCTTCAGGGGTTTTAAAGTAGTTCTTCAAAGCTGTAGCAGATTGAGCATTAGCTGCTCCAGTTGTTGTTGTCGAAGATGACGATGGAGTCATCATTCCATTAGCTGTATTCATCATCTTTGATGTTAATTTTCGCGCCAATTAAGGAAGAGTTTGTGATCATCACAGTAGAATTTTTCTAGGGTTTTCAAAAAAAAATAAAAATTCCCCTTTTTTTTAAATTCCTGCTCAAATATTGGTCTTGCTTTTTGGATTAATATGAAAAATCCAAGCTTTTTTCGTCTCCACAGAAAAGGAATCTAAAAGAAAAACAAGAAAGTTGTTGGGGTTTTGTTCTTCTACGTCTTGTTTTGTAACGAATTGTAACGAATTGGAGGGAGTTCTTGTGCAGAAAAGTTGGTAGAGAGAGAAAGACAAGTAGAACAACAAGAAAGGAAAAAAAAAAAAAAAAAACTGCGGCGTTTGTATGAGTTGGAGACTCGAGTTATACACATTCAAGTTGACTACTTGAGTTTTATTTATTTCTTATCTTATTTTGAAAAAAAAAAAAAGGTGTTTTTACTGGCTTATGCCTACGGTCTCGCGAGCTACTTGAGCTCGACTTGGTCAAAGTTTGACTCGATTTGGCTTGTGCTCGCTCGAACTAACTTGAAATTCGATAATTTTATAGATTAGTCAATAATTTTTTATGTCAAATCATTAAAACAATTTAATATATTAAATAAAGAAAAATTTGTTTGACACTTAGTATAATAAATTGATACACTTTAAGAATAAATAATTTACCTAAAGAAAAAAAAATATATAATCATTAATTTTTTTTAAAAAAAATTAAAATTCTTCAATAGGGCTAAAACATTAAACGAGCAACTCGTTATCAACTAGAGCTCGACTCAAAACCTAACGAGCACGATTCGAGCAACTTCCAGCTCGAGATCGACTCGCTCAATAAGCACTGGTATTCAAATTTACAAGTCTCATTTAATTTTTTGACAAAATTATATTAGCCCTTGAAGTTCGTGTTTTTTAATAAATTGTGACTTTAATTTGTCGTCAACTTATTGATAATATTTTATGTTTATTGTTATTTAAGCTAATTAAATTTTAAATTTACTTTCTAAGTTGGGAAGCAAACCAAAGTGTTATTTGACACGCCAAATGAAGCTTTTTTTTTTGCCAATTCGAACACAAAATTTATAGTAACCCCTATAAGAAGTAAAATTAACCCTAAAACAACTTTTTTTTTCCATGAACCGTTAAGCAACTTTCATGGCATGCAATAATGCAAATAGTAATGAATGAGTTCCTTGGTACATAAAATAAGATGTTTCTTGTATTTGACCCTTAAAACTAGATATTCCATATAAATGAGTTTCTCAACATCTAAACTAGATATTACATAAACTGACGTGATTTTAGGAATAGAAATTGAGATATTTATGGTCATATTTTCTCAATTTTAATTTAAGACCAACTCTTAAGCGGTTAAATTTACGCCTAAAACATAACTAAAGCAAACATTTTCAATGTTTGGAATTGATAACTACAAATAATTAACATTGTTAAATCTTCTTCAATTTTGTCATCAAATGCTTTCATTATAAGGCACTGCTTATTGAAGAAATTGATCTCAAGTGCGTAACTAAAAAACATGGACATAACTTACAAAGTTGAATATCTTAGGGACATAGCTAAGAAAAATCCAATTTTTTTCCCCCAAAACATTGCTAGAGAAAGTTCCGGTTAATAAATTATTTTTTATGACAACCAAAATACCATCTGCGTTAGCTTTTTGAATTTTTTCCGATTTTGATTATGATGTATTAACTCTGCCCCTTTTTACATGCAACAAAGGGGAGTGTACAAACTCACTTGATTTGCAATTGGATGGATGCTTTAATATGAAAATGAGAAGTGAAATAGGACGAGAAAGTTGAAAATTACTCATTAACACAAGCCTTTGTGTTGTACAATGAAAGGAGAAACTCCCTCTTTTTCGAGCTCTACCTAGTTATGCACTATGCATCCCAAAAAGTCAATACGTTGTACTCCCTCCGTAACACAAAAATATAAACTTTTGCTAAATATGGGTGTAACACAAAAATATCAACTTTTACAAAACTTTCTATATATGGCAAAAAAAACTTCATACAATTTATACATTTGCCATTACTTTTACATGGGAGTCCGTGTTTTCTTATTTATTTCTCTCTTCTCTACACAATTACAACACAATTAACCCACATAAAACTTTTACATGGGAGTCTGCGTTTTCTACAAAGTTTACATTTTTGTGTTACGGAGGGAGTAATAAAATTAGTTTCAAGTTGAACTGACGTACTAAGCTAATATATCACTTTCATATTTTTTTTAATTATGTTATCAGTTTCAAGTTGAACTGACGTACTAAGCCTTTGTGCTTGTAATGTCTTAAAATCTAATGTTTTCTATCTTGAACATTAGAATTCAAAAGGTTGTTAGTTATTAATTACTATCGTGTTATTATGTATGAATAATTAACAACATGACTTGTACTATATATGGCTATCGTGGATTTTTGTTATGGTCAATATAATAGTATAGACATATAGTTGGTATAGCTTTATTTGATGCTACTGAAAAAGTAATAATATTATTAAACGGGTTATTGGGTTAACCCATTTATTTATAAGGTTGGGTAGGGTTGAGAATCTCAAACCGTTTAATTAAATGGATTGGGTTAATTAAACCGTTTGGGTTGAGAACTTCAAGTCGTTTACATTAATGAGTCAACCCGAACCCAACCCAGATCGATCCATTTACAGCTCTACAAAAAGACCAAAATACACAATGTACATGATATTTTAGTCCTTTTACATGACGAAATTACTAGTGGATGTGTGACGAGTGTTATGCATATTTGTTTTAACCCTTTGCAAGAAATTTCACATGTTAAATGCTAGTGTTAGATTAATTAATTATAGACCACACCAACTGAATTAGACATCTTAAATGTTACTCTCTGCTTCATCATCCTCACCTCCACAACCTACCTAAATAAATTAATAGTGATATTTCATTGTAGAACTAGCTTAATAAAGTCACCAAGTTGATGAAGGAAAGTCCTTCATTTTCCAAATCCTCTTACCAAGCTTCAACAACATGATTTGCGCACAAAAACCTAGGTGAAAACCCTAAGAAATGAGGACATGATTTGTCAAGTGTCATCCTCTTAAGATAATTTTTTAACAATTTTCTTTTTCCTTCAACAATATTGGTTGATTAACTTGAGAATTCTTAAGGTGATCATTGGTTGATTTGGTGTAAGCATTAATAAATAAAATACAATAATAAAATTCGATATCATTTTCTAAAATTATTTTTTTTTTGTTTTTTTTTTTTACAAAATAACATGTGTTTTGCATGGCTCAAAAACTAGTTTTATCCTTATAGGATGATAGAGTATCAGATTTTTATAATCATATATTAAAAAATATAATTAGAGACATTGAAGGCATAAGTTATTTGTTAGTAAACATACATTATAAATGACGGAACCCAATAAAAAGAATAGAGAAAGTAATTCATGATCTGTATTTGTTTTTTCTTGATGCTCTTTTGTGTAAATAGGGGAGCACCAACTAGCATAGCTTAGCTCAACTCGTACATTAATTTATTACATTTCTTTCCTTTAGGAGGTCTTGGGTTTGAATCTAGGTAGTAAGAGCATGTTGTTGCTCTTGTAAAGTACAATTGTCTTACTTAATTAGGATCTCCACCAGGATCAAATCCACATAGATTATGTGGATTGAAAGTTGAGTCTAGCTTATTTGATTGGGACTTGGCCACTTAGGAGACATAATAAAAGTAGGGCCTCAACTCAACTGCATTTCCTTGTCTTTATCTTTATTTTTATTCTTATCCTTATTCTTATTCTTATCCAGACATCTTTATTTTTATTCTTATCTTTATCCTTATCCTTATCCTTATCCTTATCCAGACTGTTTAAAAAAAACCCAATACAATATTATACTATAAGCTACTTGACAAGGAGAAAGATATTGTGAGTCTTATTTTTATATAAATTATATCAAAGGGTATATGTTCAATTTTTAAAAATGTATTGGATGACATATGTGCAAATAGTAGTATAAAAGCTATATAAATAATTAAAAATATCATGCAGTTAAATATCAAACTCATGAAGTTGATTCTACTTATATAATAGTAAACCTTAAATTTTAATAATACACAAATGTACAGTACTCCCTTCGTAACATAAAACTTTCAACAATTGTTTTTGCACGTATTTTGAGAAAGCAATTTAAGGATGTAAACGAAGGAATTGGTAAAAAAGATTTTAATACAAGCAAGAATGTGATTATAACTTCCTAATATTAAAATTATATTGACTAATTACTTCGTTTACACCCTTAAGTCGCTTCCTAAAAATGCGTGCAAAACCAATTGTTGAAAGTTTTATGTTACGGAGGGAGTATATTTATTCAACTCCTCAATCACTTGAGCTTTATGTATGTTTTTTTTGTGCAAATTAGTCCCGGGTATATATTATACCAGGTATGAATTAGACTGGGCTCAATAACAAGATGTAAGAGAAATAATAAAAATAACCAAAAAATGAAAAATTTTCATTGAATACAATATGAAAGTACCAAGGCAAGAGTACACATTATATCATCACCAAACAAAACTTCAACTCAATAATCCTCAACAAGAGGGGGGTGGAAAAAAAAGAGATTTTACCACCAATCCAAGAATCAAAAGATCAGAACTTGACAGAATCAATTCATAGCACTATATAGTACATCAAAGCACCCAAAAACACAACTTTATTCAACCCAAACTTAACCAATTGAGTAACCCCAGAAGAATCAGTGCTAGCATCAGTATCATCAGTATCATCATCTGAAGTATCACCTGTCTTTTTAGGCTTCCCAGAAACAGGGGAAGGAGCAGGGGCAGGTGACTTAGTGAAAGCCAAAGGAATCAAAACTTGGTCCACTTGATAAACTGCTAAACTTTTATCAGTATAAATTGTGTTTGAAACTGTTGTATTAACAACCCCAGTAGTAATATTCACTTGGTTTCCTGAAGTTGTAACATTTAATGGGTAATCCCCATTTTCACTGCCCCCTGCTTGAGTTCTTAGTGGGTTACTGACAGTTTGAAACTGACTAGTAGACAAGAAACTAGGGACTATATGAAACTGAATTAACTGTACTTTCTGTTGGTCTGAAAGGGAGTTTAGTAGCCCTGATTTAAGACTAGAAAATGCATTGTCAGGTGGTGCAAATACAGTTAGGCCTGAATCTGAGTTGTTGAGTTGGTTGTTGATTTGGTCTGACTCTTGAGTGCTATCTAGTAGTCTTATGAACATTGTGAATTGACCGCCTTTGGAAAGGATCGACGACAGGTTTGTGGGTCCCGCCGGTCCTGGTGCTGGTGCTGATGCTGGTGCTTGGGCTGCAGTGTGAGCCACTAGTAACAATGCTAACACAAACACAAGAAAGAGCTTCATGATAAGTATTATATTGTTAAAGTTTGGTTTTGTTTTTTTTGAAGTGTTTTTATGTTTGCTTTTTTTGTTGTAGTTTGATGTTATGTTATGTGGTTGAGTTTATATTATATACTATGTTGAGATTATAGTAATTAGGTGAAAGGGTTTTTAAAAAAACAAAAAAAGAGGGAACATTTGGGAGTTGGATAATCAACCTCAGAATTTAGGTGAGGGGAAAAAAATGAGTTGGAATAGCAAGTGATTTGCTTAGCAAGTCAGGAAAGTTGTTCATTTTGTAATGCAGGGGACTATTTTGATTGCTTCTTGTTGGGGTATAGATTTGAAAGAAATTGGTTTCTACGCTATCATCATCATTATTATTCATATATACTTCAATACTACATATATCAACTTGGTACTAAAATAACATGTTTGATATGGTGAAGTGTGAAAAAGTTGATTGTATACTCAAGATTTGGTCCTACTTATTAGCTTGTTGTGGAGTTGTGGGTCTAGTTCTTCCATTCACAGTTGGAGTAATCTTTCAGAAAATGCTATATATGTAAAGTATTTCAATGGGAGAAAAAAAAAAGTAAAGAGTATTATGTTGCCAAAGAGAGTAATAGCTAGTAAGGACGTACAAAACTTAGCCCTGCTAGTTAAGTCTTGCGAATATGCGGATGACCCCTTTCCTTAGTAGTAGAGGAAGGGGTCCTGAGGTAATGACTTGGGTTTGATCCTTGTCCCCTCTTCCTTTTCTGAGATAGGAACCTTGGGTTGGGGCCGTACACATTTCAGTCCCCCTCACATAAAATTTATCTTGCTAACGCCAAGTTTGAAGTGTTCAGTTCAAACCTAACCGCATGCATTTGTAAGAATTCTTTATCTTCCCCCTTCAGATGTGTCGGTTGGCTAAATTGAGTATTGTTTTAATGGTATAAATATATATGGAGTATTGTTTTTTAGCCGTTAAAGAAAAATTATTTGTTATAGTGGCATTTTCATGGACCAAAAATTATGCACATGAAGTGACGCAGCCTCTCAAGTAAAGAAAAGGCTGAAGCAACGAAATTGTGAAAGGACATATCTTCCAAAAGTGATAGCGGCTTCTAGGATTAATACTTCCAACAAATTTTTTTTTTAACTATTATTAATTGGAAAATGATTTTTACAATTTCAATTTATGTTTTAGCCAAATGTAGAATATTTTTGGACTAAAGCTTTATTGTTGTCGCTGTTGTTGTTGCATTAATAGGCAATGCTATCGATATGCGTTAAGGCCTTTTTAGCTAAGGTGTTTTCTATTCAATTTGTCCGAACACTCACCTTGTAAAAGAAAGACAAGAAAAATGTTCACAAATTAAATGCAACAAGATTTAGATCTACTAGGTCCCTTGCCTATAGTTTGATCAATTTTGCTAGTGAAGCAAACTCTCAACCTTTTATGCTAGTGAAGCAAACTCTCGACCTTTTTAAGAATACTTCCTATCATTTATAGAACACCATTGTATTTTTGTATCTATTTCTTTTTAAAAAGGGAAGAAGGAGCAATAAAATACAAACAAATACGCCTTTGTGTTGTCCATGCGTTGTTTAGTGAGTAGATGGTGTTGGAACATTTATGAATAAATGGGCTAAGGCATTGGACAAAGTAGGCTAGGCAAAAGGACGCAAGAGGCAGAGAGGGTCTCGCACTCCGCGAGAAGTTTTTCGCACCCCGCGAAAAAGCTACTGGAAAATCTGGACAAAAGTTTGTTCAGTGGTCGCACCCCGCGACGGGGTCGTCGCACCCCGCGACAATGTCTCTGGAAATTCGAACGGTTTGTTTGAATTCTTGGATTCTTTTCCTAAGATACCTTTACGTGTTTAAGTTTGTCTTTTGAGCTACTATAGTTGATGGAATAATCTTTATTCCATTCCTCATTCTAAGCTAAACATAATTTCAGATTTTAATAGGTTTAATGTGTGAATTGAACTCAGAATTTTTCTGAATTCTTCACATGCTTATGTGCCTATAAATAGGCATATATTTGTTCATTGCAAAGTACAAGAGTCACAAGAAAATCTCTGAAATTCTAAGTGCTTATATACAACTTGTTAGCATATAAATATCTCTAGCTAATTTATCTAAGTGTGATTCTAAACACAACAAACACAAGTCTTTTTGTTCTTATACTCTAGAGATCACTTGAGTATAAGGTTTTCGTTCTCCTTTGTATCTCACTAATCGTTCGTTGTAACCCGGTGATCTAAATATAAGGGGCGAATCGAATTAGTAGGAAAGTGTATTTCCACGCCTTGGAGAGTTAATTGTTCATCACATCCTTGCTCATCACCAACAGATGGTTGTATGGAATTGAATACAAAACTAAGCATAAATGCACAATTACACTAACATTAGGTCACTAGAAAAGATGAAGGCCCCATTAAGTACAAAGCAACTAAAAACGTTGTAAAAAGATGTTTTTTTGAAAAGAAAAAAAAAGACTTATAAGCCCCATTAAGTAATTAACCCTAAAAATGAAAACATCTAAAATCTTATTTCATTGACTATCATCTTAGCTTTAAATATATATATATATATATGATTATATATTGACTAATAATATCTTATCGACTACACCGTAACTTTTAAAATTATCACTAATTGATCAAAAATCGAGTTGACTATCTCTAACATGTTAAAAGATTGATATGAATTTATTACAAAAAAACTTGAATTTGTCACAAAATCAACCGAATCTAATCTATCATGTTTTATGCAACAATGTCACTTTTCTTGTAACATATTTGCCTATTTTGTTAACAAACCGAAATCAACACAAAATTAGACAATGACTCGACCATTGACACGAATTGCAAACCCTGAATCAGGGAGAATGATAAAAGGCTCAAGTCGATAGAATGATTGACAATTGTTTTATAATTGGTGATACATAATGATTCTAAATATCAACCGAGTCTAAAGCCGGTATCAACCAAGTCTAACGCAAATATCAACCAAACTTAACTGAATTAATTAAGCTGAACTCTACATTAGACAAGAGTTGAGTTAAACAAAATTTGTCTGAAATGACTAAAATTCCATAAATAAAGTCCAAAATAACAAGGCCTTTAACTCATACAGTTAAATAGGTGATCAACTGAGTCTATTTTGAGTAGAAGCAAAGTAAAAGAGACTAATAATAGCAGCCAAACTTGAAGGAAAGAGTTAGCAATAGGATCAAAATTTTTTTTTTTTATATATATATAATTTTGCAAGATTCCCAAGTTTGAAATTTGCTTGAAGTGAAAACTCATCAAGAAACAATATAGAACGGAAAAATTCGAGGGCAAGCATCAAGACTAGTTTTTATCACCAGGTACATGGCTTGGACTTAGTGACTCAAAGATGCCTACAAAGAGAAGCACACAACGCCTCCTTCAAAAAAACCAACAATACATGCTGTATTGCTGTGTATCTCTAAAATGAATTTCATTGGTTTTTTATTTTTATTTTACCAAGGTGAACTAGGGCCCAGCATACAACTCCTATATCAGTATAATTGAGCTGGCAACACCGAGGGGTTGGGGGGTGTCGATTCCTAGTCTCCAAGGAAACCAGGGGACTTCTGAACCAAGCTCACTCAACATTTCATTGGTTAGACCACACACACAATTAAGGATAAATCTCAAAGGTTGTCCACAAGTTTGACAGTGAAGCAGAGCAAGCCATTAGATTAGATTGAGCAGTGAGAAATCAACTAAAGATTACAAATTTTTAGAGCAGAAAGGAAGCCGCCAAACAAAATTCGGATTTCATTTCATATGTCACATAACATTACAAGTATGGACCGACGTCTACCGCCAATGATCAACTACATTATGTTCCTCAAAAGGGAAGAACCTAAATTGCTGTAACACTTTTGCAACTCCGAAATCTCCTCTGCAGTCTAAGGCTGAGGATTTACAGAAGACTGAGGATTTGGTAAATATTGACGAGGTGTTAGTGAAAGAATAATCAGGTTGAACTGTTGAGCTTAATTCTGAGCTCAAAATTGCAAAAAGCTTAAAAATTAAATCCACCAAAGCCACCACCACCAGGGAAGCCTCCTTCAAAATGAAAAGTATACTGCTGGCCCCCACCACCACCAAAAGGATCAAATCCACCAAATCCATAACCACCATGTCCACCACCGCCCATCCCCATGCCTTCTTCATCCTCACCTCTATCGTATCTTGCACGTTTCTCATCATCGCCTAGAACCTGCAAATGCAAACACAATCATTGAGTCCCAACAGACGAGCAAAGCATCTAGTAATAACTCAATGGATGGACTCAAAATATATGGGATAGAGCATATGGCAAAGGACCATAAGAGTAGGGAGGAAGTTTCTATATACATACATAATTAATTATTCATGTTGATGATGGAGAAAAGAGATGTTAAAGTGTGTACATATAATTTGTTTTAATTCAGCTCTCTATATGCTGTATATTTTTCTTTGAATGATGGTAACTAGTTTCTTTGATTTGTGGCTAATATTGAGTTCTCTAGTTAGAATTCAAAGGCTCTAGATTGAATTGGGCTAATTTTGACTTCCTTAATGCATTTATTTTTTGCTAACTATGATCAAGGCTGGTTTGTTCTTGTCCTATGTTATTGTTGCTCTACTATAATAGTATTATTTCTGCCCTATTGTTATTGTTGGACTGTTGTTGCCATGTTGGGAACCTAATATGGCTTGCCTGATATGGCTTGCCTGTTGCAGCTCTACTGTTACTGGTTATTTATTGCTACTAGTGTTGGTCCTTGTCTAGTTGCCATTGTTGTGTGGTGATGATCAATACGCCTTGAAGAGTTTTATGTTCTTAATGGAAATATTCTGGTCATCTGGTGTTACTGTTGTAAACCTGTATCAGCTAATTACTGAAGGTGGGTTTGTTAAATTAGTACAGATTTGTATACCTCCTCATGGGAACATATGTAAAACCCAATGTGAGTGGCTTTATTTATTATTGCGCCAAGTTTTTCTGAAAATTCTTGAAAGATTATGGAGTGATATATGATTTCTTGATGTTTTGTATCAACTAAATTGTAGATTACAGAGGTCATGATTTTCATTGAATACTTCCTGATTACACAGATACAAGTTGTGCACACACACACAAAACACGTCATTTTTTTTTTGGGGAATAATTGTCAAAAATAATTCGATGTTTGGGGCGTTTTCTACCATTAATCTCAAATTTTATTTTTTTCCAAAATAATCCGAAGAATATTTTTTTTCTCATATTGGTCCTTAACTATAAAAATTGAGGTCAAAATTGGTAGCCCCAACTTCGGCTTTGTTTTGACAATTTTTCCTTCTTTATTTTACAAAAAGGAAGGCTGGACATGGCACAGCTGAGCATGTTAAAATTAGTGATATTTTGGCTTGGACACGGAAGCACGCAAGCTTGAACTGTGCCTGGCAGAGTGGCAGCCCTTTAGAAAACAATCACAGCATGTACTTAGTGGTTTGGGTCAGTTGTGGTTATACCTAGCTAGCCCCAAAGCAAGTGGGCCCAACACGAGGAGGAACATCTAGGCATGGTCCATGGCCATCTTTAGCCCCAACCCACGAAGAGGGTGGCTAAAAAAATCCAAAAAATGAACATTAGCAGCTCCAAATTTCATTCAATTTGCTTGCCTGTTTTTGGATGAACTCCACATAATAGTACTACCGAAGCAAGGTTTTCTGTGCCAAATAGGTCCCACAAGAATGATCTAAGTTCTAAAGAGACCATGGTACGTTCAGTTGCACAGACTTGCACTCTATACTACTTAAACTCTCTCTATATACCTTGTCAGATCTGTGTCAATCACATAATCAACATCCTAAACAAATAAGGGTATGTGGATATAATTAATAATTCTTGTATACTATCCAACAATAGAAATGGCCATGGGAAAATAAATTCAACATAGTGGACTTTATAACAAACAAATTTAAAAGGTTTCAAGCTAAGAGCTGAAGACATTCGTAACACATATTGAGCAGATCAAGTTATCAACACTCATTATACTTTAACCAATGGAAGCTACAAAACTCTCTATACAACTAAAGATCAAGTTATCAACACTCATTATATTTTAACCAATGGATGCTACAGAACTCTCTTTACAACAAAAGGCTCAGTAACATGCACACAAAACCATAAATCACACTCATCAGTGCAGCCAAATTAAAAAAAAAAAAAAAAAACTTGCACTTCCAAGAAAATTTTAAAGGAATCTACTTTAGATTTAAGAAAACTATGATGCAAATTTCCAAGTCAAACAGTGAAATTTAAGGATGTTGGTGATACTTATTGACAGCTTCATAATCCAACAATTAACATCAAAAGCTACTTTTAAAGCAGACTACCAAAAATTCAACTAGCTGCTTGATTAAGCCAACTGCTTACAGGTTTTAAAACCAGCCTTTCCATTTGTGCGATGTCTAACAAGACAATAAGAGCCCATCAAGGTAAAAAATGAAAGGTATAGAGAACATATCCCTTCAAAACAAAAAGAAGATAAAAAAATAGATTTCTCATGTGCCCAAAGCCTTTGTTTAGTCTTGATCTTAACCAACCTGACCTTATCTAAAACTTATTTAGTTATTTGGCCTTATTTAAAGTCTATTCAAACCCTACTAGACCTTATTTTTGTTAATCTAAACTTAATGGAAATTTGAACTTATGCTATAAAAAAAAAGTGAAAAGAACAAACCCATAGTCATAAGCTAATTAACAACTGTAAACCACATTGAGGAACACATTACCAAGAAAATGTCTATTAGCCTACTTTCTTTTCTTTCCTTATTTCCTTGCCTTTTGTTTTGTATTATTTTGTTTTGTTTTGAATTGGGTCTAAGAGCCTAGTCAAAAATCAGAAGAAAAAAAATGACAATTCAAAACTATAAAGAGAAGTGAGAAATTTAGTGCAAAATCAAACCTCGTATGCAGCTGCTATTTCACGAAATTTATTCTCAGCTTCTTCTCTATTCTCAACATTCTTATCTGGGTGCCACTTCAAAGCAAGCTTCTTATAGGCACGCTTTATATCTGCAACAGATGCAGTTTTAGAGACACCGAGAATTTTGTACCAGTCTTTGCGTTTGCTCAATTTTAAGGCTTTCTCAGCTCTATGGAGTGCTTCTCTGATGTTATTATCCTGTACACGGGGCACAAGATAGTTAAGTATCTAAGCACATGAAAGTAATTAAGAAAGAAAAAAAGATCCAGGCAAGAAATCATAATTTCAAATGTCCAAATTCGCGGCTCAAGAAATTTATTTTATAATTTTTTTTAATATCATACAAACAATGCAATAATTCAAAGTTCAAACAGATTGTAGATGACAATGCAATAATTCAAACATGTAGCCGTCACTTCTCCCACCTCATCACCATAATATCAATCACAAGTCAGTCATATAACTTGTAAGGTTGTAACTGCAACTTACAAATCAATATCCAATCCTCGAACGTGAGGAGAGAGAAACCACTGGACAATGTACAGTATATGAAGAGGAGAGCAAAGTCAGTAAAATCAGAAAGATACTAAGAGCAACTTTATCAATAATCATGTTCAAGTGTTTAACCTTAAAAAAATACACTCCCTCAGTAACCTAAAAATTACAACAATTCCAAATTTATGGTTCCCAAGGAAAAACTTCATAATCCAAGTTTAAGCACTAATCAAGCCATAATCCCCTCCATCTAATCAGCAGGCACTTCACCCAAAACCACCACCACTAACCATCAACCATACCCTGACCCAGCTCACCACCACCGCTCGCTCCACCATCGATCCCTCGCTCCACCACCGACCACTCCACCACCACTCGGTTATTGGCAAGGGAAGCAGGGTTCGATTGGCGAGGGAAGCAGGGTTGGGTTGGTGGTCGACGGTGTTTTTCGTTGCTTTTGGTTGTTGGTAGTGATGAGTGGTGAGAAGTGATTCAGATTTTGATGGAGTTTAAAAAGCAATAAGTATAATGATTAAGTTTGAAGTAATTGCAAATAAATGAACTTTTTCTTGCCATAAATAGAAAGAAAAAAATCTTGAAAGTTTTGTGTTACACCCAAAATTAGAAAATGTTGAAATTTGTATGTTACCTGGTCTTGGTCTGGAACAGGTGGGTCCGAACACAGAACCGGTGTAACTGGGTCTGGTCCTGGGTCCAAAGAAGAGGACCCGGTTGAAGACGGTTCCGGATTTGGGTAGTAAAATTGGGGACCCAGTACCCAATGGGTACCCGGTGGAACCGGGTCCGATTTTGGGTATCCTGTTGGATCCGGGTCTCGCACTAGGTACCCATTGTGTAGGACCGTAATTTAACTTATTTTATTGTAATTCCTTAACCCATAAAAAGCTAAACTAATTATTCAAGTGAAATTGCATGTCGTAATTAGTAAAGTATACTACATTATTTTTTAAATTACACGAATCAGGTATCCGGTCCCAACCGCAATTAACAAAGTAGTGCTATATTATTTTACAAATTACACGAATTGGGTACCCAGTCCTGAACCCGGTCCCGCCAGTTCCAAGGCTGGGTCCCAAAATCTAGGAACCGGTTGAGTTGGGTCTGGGTCTGGTTCCAAATTCTAGGACCTGCTTGTAACTGGGTCCAAGTTCGGGTACCCCAAAATAGACCGGGTACCAGGTCCCGCTCACCCCTAGTTACGGATGGAGCATATATATATCCTGCCACTCTCCCTTCAACGTCAAATCCAACACATCACACCCTCTATCCTACTTTAGCAAAAACATCACATCCTCACTCCTGTTGTTACCAATACCCACCATAACCTCTCTCTCATAGTCTCATGAAATACGATTAACTTCAAAGTTCACAATTCATCATAATAATTGATTGTTACACAGATGCTTGGAGTTGAGAATTTTATAATGATAGAATTTCTATTACCCAAGGCACATATTGTTACCTATTAAAATAGGCAAGGAGGATTGAACTTGAAGAAAATAAATATTATCGGCAAGGGGATGGGGAAAAAAGAATTTAGAGAAGGAAGATAATTTGACAATGCTTATAATGTGTTTGGATAAAGAGATATGAAGGAAAAGAGACGTATACATTCCCACTTGTTTGGATGTGACATTGAAGGTGAAAAAGGTTAGGAAATTGAAAAGAATATTTTCCTTTTCCTCTTATTTCCTTTGTCTTAAACTTCGTGAAGAACACCATTCTATCTCTTCCTCGTTACAAACAAAAACGTAAAAATTGCAAGCTCACTCTTTCGGCTACTATTGACAAAAAAATAAAAATAATAAAGCTAAGAGATTTTGTTGCTCAATATGGGTGTCTGGTTATAGTCTTATAGAGCACAAGAAAAATAAATGCTACAATTTCTTTTTTCTTTTAACTTTGTAAAATAATAATTATAACTGTTACATAATATTATGATGCCTAAGATGACAAATTTGCCCCATCCAAATGTTTAATCAATTACAGTGGCAAGGGTAACAAATTGGGAAAAAAAATAATGCTTAATATATGGAAGAGAATACAATATTTCCTAGAAATTCAAAAAATGAAAACAAAGAAGAAAAGAAGCAAGGCAACCCAAACCCCCATATGATTTAGCTTGATATATATAAATATGTGTGTGTGTGTGTGTGAGAGTGTGAGACTGTGATTCCGGCGCTTGTTCCTAAACGTGTTGGGGTCTTGGGGATGGTGTCGAGTGGAGTCCTACAAGGTATTGAACTTTTATACAAATCATACCAAATCTACCAGCCTGAATGATGTATTTTTAGTTTCCATTTATTACTAACTTTCCATAATATTATAACAAGCAGGCAAGCAGCACAAAAGATGTAAAACAACATCTCACAGAAAAAAGAAAATGCCAAGCCCCAACTCCAAACCCACTGCAATGCACCAAAACTCAAAGAGCCGAGATAAAAGTAATAGTAAAAAAAAAAAAATTGAAAAGAAAACACTTGGACAAAAAGATTGGTAATAATAAATGACGATACAAAAAGATCCAGAAACTCTATTATCAAAATAATTTGCACAAAAGACATATAATAAAAGCTAATAAGGACACCAAAAACCTATCGAAATTATCCAAGGCAACCAACCTGAGGTGACTTTTGAGCTGCAGCTTTCAGATCTTCAACTGCCCCCTCCCAATCTTCTGTCAAAAGTTTTGCTTCACCCCTCTGTATAAGTGACATTATCATCAGAGAAATTAAGCATGATAATTTGCTGATCAGGCAATCTAAATCGATCATCTTGTAGCCACATCATCAGATAAATTTACAATCACAAGCAACAATCATATGGAAATTGCAAGTGAATACTAACCTGTACCAAAGCATCAATAAGCTCTTCATCCATGTTTAAAACTTCTGTGCAACTACTCAAAGCATCCTTCCCTCTACCTAGTTTCACCAAAACCTTACATAGACCAAGATGAAGATGCACATTATGTGCAACATGGGCAGGGTCAAGAGCAATAGCTGCTTTATAGTCCTCCACTGCAAGACGCAATTTACCTTTCTCTACATTATCTTCTGCCTGTGAGATCAATTGGTTAAAAAACAACCATAGCTAGCTGAGACTTGTCACATATCTTCCCAAACATTCTACTCCAATATATCAAACATAAAAAAAAATTGTTAAAACAATTTACACTTTTTGTCTTCTTCTGCAACTTTTTCAATCCGAAATATGCTTTCTTCAGTTCATTATGCTCTGGATCAAGGCGGAGTCCTTTCTGATAATGTCTGAATTAACAAAAAGAATGTCCTGTTATGATATTTAGATTCATTAACTAAAAACGTGTATGCAACTATAAGTTTCTGAACAAACCTCATGGCCACATCATGATCTGCCAAATAGTAATAGGCACGACCTCTAACCAGCAAAGCATCAAGATTATTTTCATCTTCTTTAAGAATATAACCAGTCTCAGCAATGGCACCTGAATAATCTTCGGATGCCAACAGCAATTTTACCTTCAGAAGTTTGCCCTGCCACATCATTTACACTTTTTTTTGTTTAATAGATTACCCAAGTATAGGAGTATCATAATATATTTAAAGGCTTGTTAGATCATAAGCGGAAAATAGATACCTTTGAGCAAGCTGGAGAAAAAACAAGCACAACTTTGTCAACATACTCCAATGCTTTTTTAAGATCTCCTGAATCATAGAGGCTTGATGCTGTTTCCAAAGCAATTTTAGCCTGATGCAACTGAGAAAGCTCCTTTTCAACAGCAGCATTCCCAGGCTTGAGTTCAATATACTTGTTATAACTGAGCTCTGATTCATCATACCTACATTGAAAATAAAAATAATAATTAGAAATAAAACACACACACAAATACTAAAAGCACAACTTTGGGGTTGGTGATCGAGTTCCCAAAAAAAAAAAAAAATGAAAATGACATGCTTAGAATGCGTCAAAAAGTTGCCAGGAAGTTCTTTATATTGCATATCACTCCTAAATCCTGATGCTGAAACTTAGAAACAGATTCTCCTTACACTTAAAGAGGTAAAGTGTCAAAGGTGTCATCAACTTCCCACAGCACTATTTAAAATAACCTGATTTGTGAAGGGATACAATAACCTGATTTAGTAGAAGGAAAAATGGAAATCCTCATTCATGGTGGTGAAAAATGTATAGATGATGCTGTGGCACTGCAGCAGGTAACCAAAATCAGCTGGCACAGCACATAGGAACATCTAGAAGACTTATACGCTGTAATTGAAAGCATTTTAAGGTTCCTGTACTCTAATTGTGCTAATTCATTTGCACCAGATGGATTAAGTTAAGAGTTAAGACAACACTAGGCTCTAGCTAGGTTGACCAGTGACTGCTTCACAATGCTAACAGCATTCAGGACTTAACAATGGTTCAAACTTCAACCACAATTTAATCAGCTTAGTTTGTATAGCTCTAGAAATGTTTAAGGGGAAAATTATTGTGCAATTTAGTTTATAGGGAGATCATAAAGCTAGAATTCATGTATTTTGGTTATAGAAATTATTGTCTTGCCTTATCCATACTTCCTCGGACACACAAGAGACGACACAGCACCTCAACTGAACCATACAAACCACAACAAAAGCAGTTCTTATTCCAACAGGGGGAAAAAAATTGAGGACAGAACTCAACAATAACAAACCTGCACAACTGACGAAGAATGTTTGCCCTGCGTGAATATGCCTCAGAGAGTGTTGGATCTGCTTCGATTGCAGCATTAAGATCCTCAAGTGCTTCACTATAGCGTTTAACTTTTATGCTTTGTTCAGCCTTTTCTAAATAATCATTTGCTTTTACAGGGTTTCCCTCTGCATAACAACAATGGTGAATCAGGTTATTAAATTTTTGTTTTTAAAAAAACATAGAGATCAAACAAGATAGATCTTTTACCAGCCACAAAAAGATTACAGCAAGAACTCCCAACAATCATTGTACAACAGCCACAGAAAAATGAAACTTTTCAATATGAATTATTCAACATAAGTTTAAAATATTATTACCTATTTACTTTAACATATTGAGGTATCTTTGTTCTTGTTCATCAATACATGAAGACACCTATGGAGAAAGGGAGAAGTATCTATTGTACACAGGTATGGTCAATGTGGCCTATACTCTGAAGCTTTTCTTGATGTGCATTAAATTGAAATTAGCTTAGCTGATAGAGATTAAGGAAGTCCACAAACTCAACTTGACCTTGTTCAATCCAAAACATAATAGGTCCTATTATGAGTATTTATGAGCTTCACTGACTCAGATAATAAGAAAAATCCTAATTGAAAATCAGGCACATGTTTCATGACTAATTTTAGACTCAGCTTTTTGTTAAGGAACAGCATAGATTCTATCAATAGTATAAAGCAACAACGTTGCTCCAATCCTAGGTATCTGCCAGAGAGTGGCTATGTAAAGAAAGAGGGTGAAAATCATGCTCCACAACCCAACTTTCCATGTAGTGGCTAGATGGTTTAGATGGAGTTGAACTTGGTATTGCAAATAATGCTAAGAACTTCTTGATAAGCTCAGCTTCTGGCACAAAATGATCAAGGTCTTTAAGCCTTCAAATATAAACCATTGTAGTTAACGAAAAGAGTTTGCATCCTGCTTTATTTTGGTAGCCATATGTTAAAACATAAAGGCTAAATTCGAATTCAATTGACTAGTAAGGCAAAGAAGTAATGGCAAAAAATAAAGATTGAAGTCTGGTGAACACAATAATATAAACGGGAAAAAAGGCAAGTTAGTCACAATTTTTTAGTACAATAAAAAAAGGCAAGTTAGTCACAATTTTTTTGTACAATAGTAAGTGTACAATTGTAAAGCCATATAAACAATACCAAGCAAAACATAAGTCTGTAACATTACTCTCATCCACTAAACAGATGTTGCAAACTAAAACTTCAACTAAGTCACCGCATGTTTACATTAATTGCCATCTAATTTCAAAAGCCACCCCAATAGCAATCAAAGTTTTCCTATGATATGGAAGGGAAAAAATTCACCTTTTTGTAACATATCATGTAATATGCAGTACAAAACACAGCTCAATTACAAACACATAATGTACCATATAATCACCTGAGTTCTTTTCAATTTCTAAAAAAATGACAGCAAGAGATCTAATACATGGCAATTCTTGCCATAGATAGAAACTATCAATCTATGATCCATAATCTAGGAAAAAATGAAAATCAGAGCAAAACATTCTCATTTAATTCCTAAAAAAAATATCATTAAAACTAAACCGCAATCGACAAATAAAATCAACACAATGCTGATTACACTTCCACTTATCAAGTCATTTTTTTTTTATTTTGTAATGGGAAATCACGCTTAAAGGCTAAAAATCAACATAACAGCGCCAATAAAAATCACTCAAAATGCAAAGACTATGAACCCTAGATAAATTAGTACCACTTAAACACTCAAATTTTACATAATTTAAATTAAAAAAAAAAAAAACAAAATTAAGGCAAAAAGTACCTGAAGCAGCGACGAGTGGTTGAAGAAGAAGAAGATGACAAGCGAGTACAAAATTTAGGATAAAAATGGTGAAAATAAAGCCTCTCCAAGCAACCATATCAATGGAAAAAGGGAAAACATGATGTAGATTTATCATTCCAAATATTTCAATTAATGAACACAATTACAAAAAAAATCCAGAGATTTTCAATGCTATTTAGAGAGAAATTACAGTGTTCGTGTTCAAAGCTTTGGATGTAAAATTAAAATAAAAAACATAAGATTTAGAATTGAGATTTCCTGGGAAAAATTGATTTTTGGAAATGGCAATCTACGTACTACTAACCTATAGAAGACTGCCAGGTGGAATTTTAGCACACTTTATTAGTGTAGTTGATGACATGGTGACGTTTCTATCCTCTAATATGTTGCCACATGGATATATGCATTGATCACAATTTACACACACTTTTTTAGTTTTTGTAATGAATCACTTTTTCTAAGAGTTTGTTGGTTTAGGTTTAGATTGATTGGAAATTTTAAATATAATTAAGGATGTGTTCTCTTAGAACTTATTTTAGCGGGTTCTACAACTTATCAGGTTTGAATTGGTCAGGTCCAATAAGTTATAATTAGGTCAGGTTAGGTCCAATAAGTTATAATCAGATTTATTAAGTTTCAATTCATCTAATAAAATAAGGACAAATAAGGTTAGGTCAGGTCATGTCCAATAAATTATAATCAGGTCAAGTCAGGTTAGGTTAAATAAGTTGAAGTGAACACACCCTAAACCTCATCTATACCTAGTCATTTAAAACCCACCCTAAATTACCTAAATGAAGCCCCCACATTGCTCCATGGAAGAACAACCCTAAGCTTAACACATGATCCTTCTAAATTGCATCATTATCCCTCCTACCTCTATAATTCATCCCTAATAACTTCAGAATTTATCATTCATAATTGCACAACTCCTCCCTACCTCATTATAATTGCTTCCTTTAAACTTCCCCTTTTCACCTTCAACATCAATCTCAATAATTGTTGCAATAAGTTGAAAAGATTTTCATTCATATAAAATGGCAAACCTTTCACTAATTTCTCATATAATTTGGTAAGCCTCTTCTCCTATTCCTTCTCTCTATTTTTGCCATCTATGATTTTCAATTTGGCTCATTTAGTATTTTTGCAATGGTATGTCTTCTTCTTTGTTTGATGTTAGTATTATTGAAATTGCAAGAAAGTATTGTTTAAATTATTGCAAGTGATTTTAGATTGTAACATCATTCTTTGTATTTGTTTGTAGATTCTCATAACTTTGATATTATATTTGAGTTGATATTAGGTGCCACAAGAATGTAAGTTTTCTTTCGATCAATGTATTTGGTATTGATGTGTTTCTTAGTCGTCATTCATCTCTTCCTTTTACTTACAATGCAATCAAGTGGAGCTTAGATTATCCAACTTTTCGGGTGGATAAGAGTTAGGTAATGCTTACCTCGCTCTATATTAATATTCAATATTGAGTCAATATTATTGACTAATTATGTTACTCATACTTTAAGCTTAAATTATGGGTTGTTGGCTTAACGACCTATCTTCACGTATCCTTAATGCTAGGGCGTGTACAACTTTTCTAATACTAATGACCCAAATGAATTTTGCATATATACCAATTAACCAATTGTGTACATAAATAAATGGCTTAATGGGATTATTAGTATTTGAACTTTTGTGCAACCAAATGAGTACATTATTATTATTATTATTATTATTATTATTCATGGGCATATGCAATGTGTTTCCAAATGTTGTTAGTGTGATTCTGTGAATACTCTTACATTTATGCATCTCATATATGTATATGTATTTATTTAAACCAACTTTTAGGACAAGAAGTGCATAACTGCATATTATGAAAGAATTGTGTCATTCTAAAGCTTTTAAAAATTACTATCTTATAGGAGGTTCCTCATCCAAGAAACCAAAGTATTTGAGAAGCAAGGACAAGAAACATGATCGAGATTCATATGAGCTAGATATTTTTGGAGGATTTTGTACATGGCCAAATGTGATCGAACTTGAGAATATGTTTTACACTTCTACATGACGATGTACCTAAAACAAGAGACTAGATGAGGACCTCACTTTTATGTGACTTAAGGGATAATTGTATATTTTATATTGTGGTTCTTTTTTTAGCTATCTTGATTTTTGACTGCTTTTTGTATATGCAATGTTTCAACCTATGTTAAAAATCTTATACACATACTATGTTATCTTGATTACCTATGTTATAATGTTAAATTCATCAACTATGTCAAATCATTTAATAATTAAGAAATATAGTTAGAGAAATGTTGAATCCAACTTTATCCTACCAGATAACACACACTTACAAACTTAACTAACTTTGATTGTTGTTTTATATATCCCTCTTTACTAAAACATATTGATTTATTGTTAAATCATCTTTTTCATTTATAATTCTTATTACACCTATTAAAAATTAAATATTAAATGTAATTTTTTTAATCTCATAGTCAAACTTAATTAAATCATTTTTTTAAAGTTGGGTCAATTACTGAAATTTACTTAAAAATACAACTCTTTTTTTTTAAACCAACTTACAATTTTTTTTTTAAAAAAAATTAAATTTCTTAATTAGTGTGTTAACTTTTAAAACTTTCTTCACAAATACTATTAGGATATTTCTGTATTGTTTTATGTTTCAAAACATGCATAACTATCTTTATAACCACGATTTCATTATATTGCTTTCTATAAATCACACACATGTATATATATAAAAACGATAGAATCCAACAGACATAATAGAACCGTATGGCCCGGGGCAACGCCCGGGCTACAATACTAGTCTGATAGGGAAAAAAAGTAGAACCTGCTCATTTGTTAAATTAACTTAAAAAATTCATTCCTTTTTTTACATATTATGATGACAGATTTGGAGTCCTGGAATAGATGATCAGGTTAGTCATCTGATTAATTTGTTGGGTTAGATGTCCTGACTCAATACTTAGATGTTTTTTCCTTGGATATTTTTACGTATTAAAACTTATTTATCAGCCTTCAATACTGAATTAAGATGGTATTAAAACGTGATTAAATCAGATTGTAAATAGCTTGCATTGTAAATGACATCTATACTTGATAATTGCACAATTCAAATAAATTCAGATTTTATTATGATTTTAATGGTGATTCTTGAATCATCTTTTCATAAATTCTCATTGGTTTATGGCTATAAATAGGCGCATGTAAGTTGGTATATGCCTATAAATAGGCGCACGTAAGTTCATTTGTTGAGATATAAGGAAAATTCTAAGCCGTTCTCATCTTTTGACAACTTGCTTGTACTTAGGCTCCGTTTGTTTTGAAGGAAAATGATTTTCATGGAAAATCATTTTATAAGGAAAACAATTTTCAATGGAAAACATAGTTGTAAACAAAGTTTTCCTTTGTTTGTTTCATTAGAGTAAAACTTGTGAAGGAAAGAAAAAATGAAATAGAAATGAAGCAAAGATGGGAAGAATGAATAAGGGAGAAGTAAGGAGTAGGAAGGAAAATGTGGCATTCCTTTTCCATAAAAGGAAAATGGGTTTTCCTTTTCCAAAGTAGCATTTTCCATCTCAAGGAAAATTGTTTTCCATCCCTTTCTAAAACAAATAAAGGAAAATGAAAAGAAGGAGGAAAATCATTTTACGGAAAAATGTTTTCCATCAAAACAAACGGAGCCTTAGAGTTTTCTAGCTAAATTATTCTAAGTGTTGTTTCTTTTTTTTTTTGGAGGGGATTCTAAGTGTGGTTACACACAAACTAAACACAAGTCTTTTAGGATACACTCTTAAGATCACATAGAGTAGTGTATAATTCTATATTGTATCACACTAATCATTTCGTGGTAACCCGGTGATCATATTAGACGCGAAATTAGATTAGAAGGAAAGTGTAGTTTCCACGACTTGGAGGTTATCAACCATATTTCCCTAAACACATTGATACAATAGTAGATACAAAAATACCCATATGAATAGGTTAGGTGAAATATATAGTGAGAAAGTGGTAACAAAGACATTGGTGGCAATAATATTAGGGTTCTAGTGATACTTTGAGAATGCTCTAAGCCTCGTGAAGAGCAATGCTACACAATCTCTTCTCCGAAAACATCGTTGTTGGGCTTTTCAAGTGCACAACAAAATTGACTTACCATTTTATTTTTTATATTTATTGGGAAGCCACGGGGTGCTCTATACAATTTATTGGAACATGGAATGTTTAAGACTTAAGAGTCAAAGCTTCAAGAAACTAAACTTTTAGGGTTTGTTCGCTAACAATGTAATTTTTATATGACATAGCTATATAATTAAATGATATTCAAATTTGTTAGAAATACATTGAAAATGAAAATTGATAACTAAAAAGTTAAAATTATTTTTCTAGTTTCCTATTTTATATTTTTTTAGTTAAAAAAAAAAAAACTGAAAACAGAAAATGATACCGAACAAGTCCTCGCCTTTTGAAGTTTTCACTTGCACACATACTTTTAAAAAAGGTTATGTCGGGTAATATTAGGTATTAGTATTAGACACTAATCACCTTACTGCAAATCACTTGACTCAATTTAGACAACACATATATATGAGAGGGTGTGGATTTACAAGAGATTGAAGCTTTCGATCGTAGGGGTAGATCAGAGGAGGAAAATCTGTGCGTACCCTCATTTACGAGAATAAACTTTTGATTGATTGATTGATTGATTTATATATGAGAGGGGGTAGAAAAATGTTTATGATTGATTGATTGATTTATATATGAGAGGGGGTCGAAAAATGTTTATGTAGTAAAGTTTGAATTCAAGATTTCATTCGGTGGGAAAGTTTAAGCCAGCAAGCTTGAATATCTTTCACGGATACATAAATGATCTTTAATTCTATAAAGTCTACGTCCTCAAATTGCACAAATATTAATTGTTGTTTATATTCTGCCCTATTGTATGTCTACTTGCATAATCCATTAAACAAGTTTAGTTCCTTTAATTTGAAGTCTTAATTGTTTTAGAGCATGCATAGAAATAAATCCTTTAGTTGATCTACTTATTTAAGTATGAAATTAAATATCTATTCGTCTATCAATCTATCATACACCTTACGTACCATCCTAAACTTATCATACCGCATAAATGATAGTTAAAAATATTTCCAATGTTAAAATTTCATCCTATTCATTTCTATTAAACATACAAATTATATTAAAAAATCATGATAAAGTTTAGTAAAAAGTTTAGTGTTATTCAAATACAATTATAAACCCACAATATCACAAGCATAAAATTTGGATGGAAAGCCCAGAATAACAACAATTATAGACAAAGTGTAATAAACAATTCTAACTTAATGACTGCAAGTTTGATAACACAAACTATATAACAGAAATGGATGATCCACAACCTAAACTAAATTGTAAGACTCGTGTAAACACAATGTTGGATATTTACAAAAATAAAATTTGTGTTATGTTCTGCTCCTAGTTGGTACGTACTTATATCGAGTGGCATAAAATTTAGGAAAAATTGTAAAAAATAAGTCAACCTTTAGCCGATCTTCTCAAATTATTAAGTCAGCCTTTTAATTAACTCAAAATAAGTCAACCTATTATACATGTCTTCTCAATTTAAGTTTTTTCAATAATTATTTGTTAATTAAATTAACATTTTTAATGAAAAACCATATAAACAACAACATGTTAATGCTGTTGGAAATAATCCTTCAAAGTTGAGTTAGTGGGTAATGGGTCAAGTTAGGACTTAGTATTTGTTAGTTAGTGGGTTATGTTCCCACCTTCTTTGTGTTAGTTGTGTGCTTGTATTGCTTATATAAAGGCTTCTTATTTATTGAAATAATGCAATTGAGTTAAATCATCTTTTTCCCTTAATAAAACTATCTACCGCTTTAATTTTGCATTGAAATTGTTAATTTTCTCCACCAGTAAATTAGTAAAAAAAACTTAATTTGAGCGGATATGCGTGATAAGTTGACTTATTTTGAGTTAATCTAAAGGTTGACTTAATTTGAGAAAATCGCATAAAGGTTAATTGACTTATTTTTTACAATTTTTCCTAAAATTTATTATTAGTATATAAATGTTGTTCTACCATTATTTTATTTTATTTTTTGAAAAAATAAAGGAATGAATGGGCTATTTCTTTATCACAACTAAGACACTTATTTACTCCCTACAAATTGTAAGAGTACAATTTTTTTCATATTTTGAATTCATCAAATCATCAAGTTGTACTAATTAAAAACTTAGAACACAATATAGATCAATAATTCACTATTAGTCATCGTATTTGTGATAGATGGAGTACAATATGATAATGGGAAAACCAAAAAAAAAATAAAATATATATATATATATATACTCCAAAAACTAAAAAACAAAAGGCTAAAGATACACGAAGATAACAACAATAATCGTAACGAAAAAACATGCATGCATGATCCCAACCCCACTTTCCTGGCCTTTTCTAACAACCAACATGGAGTAAGATCAGATGATCTGATGAAGTGTTGAATTCTCCAGCTAAATAAAATTTTAATACGTCCAACACCATTTTTAACCCTCGATCAACTTTTTAATTTACGGCATTGTAAGAAAGTTTGTGACCTTTTTTTTTTTTTGTTTATCTGCCCCACGTGATTAACTCGTACAAATTAAAGTACGTGAGTGCTTAAATAAGTTTGGTAACAAGCTAGCTATTTGTTACCAAAATGATGAAGTCCCATGGAAGAGGTCAAAGAAGCGAAATTGGCTAGCTCATGAGGCAAAAATGGGCGACCACTTCCATCCTCGGGTCCCATCCCAAGGAAATCTCTGGTTAGACCGTTTGAGACAGACATGAACTTCAACCGATTTGAGTTATTTTGGGACGTGTTTGCACCAGGTTGCATCATCAGCTGGCTAAGGTTGTTCATAGAAGTGGCATTAATGGGACTCACGTCATTATTTGAGCTCCCAACAATTCCAACAATACCACCACCACCACCACTAATGTTGCCGCCACTGCTAGTAATAGGTGCGGCCCCAGTATTATTATTGGATTTTGGGGCGCTTGATAGGTTTTCTTGGCTCATAGGATCGATAGAGGGGTGATTTTGAACTTGTTGTGACTCGTTACCTACGAAATTGTTGTTGGAAGGTGAGCTTGACATGACTCCTAGGGACGACGTCCCTAGAAAAGTAGGGTTACTCCTTGTCGAGCCCAATTGAGCTGCTTTTTGTAGGAGCGCGGTTGCTGACATTGGGGTTGAGGGATTCGATGATGAAGACGACGTGTTGTTGTTTTGATCATTTGAATATAGAGAGCCTAGGCTTTCAACCATGTTGTTGTTGTTGTTGTTGTTGTTGTTGTTGTTGTTGTTGTTGTTGTTGTTGTTGTTGTTGTTGTTGTTGTTGTTGTTGTTGTTGTTGTTCATGGTATTTCTTCTTTCACCCTTGAGTGCAAGTGGAAATGATGATGATAGTGAAAGACTAGCTGTGGTTGATGATGTTGGTGGTGTTTTAGTATTCATGTCTAATGATGTTGAGAATTGGTTGCAATTGTTGATCAAAAAATTTGGAATTGACGATGACGAGCCATATAGATTATTCGACGTCGCCATTTGCATCATCTCAGGCAAACCTACATTAATCAAATCATCCATTGTCATATAATAAACAGGCTAAGTGTCATTATTGCACTCAAATACTCCCTCTGTCCCAATTTACTTGCCCTAGTTTGACTTTGGGCATTGTTCATATGTGAACTTTGACTTTATTTAATTTAATATACATAAAGAAAAAACATAGTCATGATGGATCTAGTTTAATTTGTCTCAACATGTACTTTTCAAATATATAATTTTTTTATTATATATAGTTAAAGATATTTTTATTTAAAGTTGTGTCTCGGAGGATGTGAAAAAGAGAATGTAGCAAGTAAATTGGGACGGATGGAGTATGTTATTAAGATGTCTAGCTAGCTATCTAGTATCAATAATATAAAGATTATGATTATTATATTTCATGCATGAAACTATGGAAGGTGTCGACTGTTGTTATATACTTATATTAATGATACTTCACCTTTTAATTTGTTAACTTTTCTCAAATTTTATGCCCTAGCTGAAATAAATTTTATGACCTGATGTGTATCATTATATTATGATAACATTAATATACATTCATTCGTGGAGCCTCGATTTTATCAACATACGAAATTAAATTATTTTGTTGGTTAATATTCTTGGGGCTAAGCTAGCTTAGCATATAGAGCCAAACTATGTGCTTTTAAATAATTTACTGTAACAAGCAACAATAATCCATGGACATATAAGAGGTGGATTGTCTGGAATATTGTCAAACTATGCTAAGTTCCATTTATTTAGAATTTTCACACTATTTATAATTATAGAGAATTTATAATTAAGTTATAAGAAAGAAATTAAATAGTCATGCCTCATGCGCAATCTTGTTTTTTTCATCTCTATAAACGAGTACAATTACAACATTCAAAATTTTGTATTGAATTGGCATACTTGCATCGTCAAAATGCACGAGAGCAACATCAAAAGGGAGCGAATGGAGTAAGATCGATATACTTTACGACATACAAACTTAACTGCAATTTATTTGTCAAATAAAAAAAGCCCACATATATTATTTAAATTTATGTTGATTATCTAACTTATTAATTTGAACTTATTATCTTGATTTCTTTGACTAATAATTTAAGCTTATCGAGTGAGGAATTCTGAAAGTAACAAAAATTATTTTACCTAATTCTTTGAACTTATTAATAACAAAAACGGGATTTAATATAAGGTCGGATAAATTCAAATGTGTTTAGATAAATTTCAAATAAATAAATTTTAAAAAATAAGTTCAAACCAAGATACTACTTACCTAAATTTATCCAACATCCATTTTTTATAATTAAGGGGAAAAAAATAAAGTGAACATAATAAACGAACCCTTAGCTACGTAGTTCAAATTAAATATGTTCGTTTGAGCATGTAAATATGCAAATCTCAACATTATGTATGGGGTTAATTATTACCTGGACTGAGATTATTTGCGCCGGCCATGGAGTTAAAATCAGGCCGGAAAAACGGACTGAACGGCTGCGAAATTCCGGTGGCCTGGTCTTGGTGAAGCCCTTGACTAACAAAGCCAAGAGGTTGATGATTAAGTGGAGATTTGTTATTTGGATCACTACTCTTGAAACTTAAACTTGGAGGTGCACCAATTGATGAAGCAATCCTCACATTGTGATCTTCAGCCAAAGCATCACAGAATGCTCTATGTGTGATAAAACTATCTTTCCTACAATAATTACATTATATGACATCAATTATTACACACACATTTTGTCATTTATTGCACCTAATAATCAATAATATTACATCCCAAACACTCATATACCATGCACTAATATTTCATCCGCAACAAATTAATTGCAATAAATTATATTGCAGGGTGTAAAAATGAATAAATTAATCAAAATAATTCTAACACAAGTAAGAATGAGAATATACCGGGCCTTGTGCATATTAATAATATTACTGTACTTCATCCGTTTCAAAATAATAACTGCCCCATTTTGACCAAAAAGCTCTCACAATTTTGGTCAAAGTGGAGTGTTTTTTTTTTGGGACCGGGGAGTATTATTTTAATTTTGTTTACACTCTTAAATCCCTTATGATCTTAAATTTATGTGGAATTACTTGGTACAATTAATATTTTATATATGAAAGAAGTAATTAAGCCAAAGCCGATAAGCACCTCGTGGTGTTAGTTGTGAGTTGTGACCTTAATTAGTTCAGATAGCACACAATAGAATTATTGAATTAAATTAAACATTAATTACATTGATTGAAGTTGCAGCTTAATTTTATCATAACATATTGAAATTAATATCATCTTTAAAAACATATATACTACAGTACATCCTTTAATAATACTCCGAAGTGCCAATTAGCAAGATCCATCCAAATAATAATTAATGATCAGAGAGCGAGTATGAAAAAGAATAAAATAATACCTGGAAAAGAGTGTACCACAGTCACATTTGTACTCCCTAGTACCACAAGTCTTAGAATGAGCTTTCCAATCAGATTGAACAGCATATTTTTTAGAGCATTTGTCACATTTCCATTTCTTTTCACCATGTTTTCTGCTGAAATGTTTCTTAATCCCAGTGAGATCACCTAGAGCTCTTGAAGGGTCATGATGTACACATGTTGTTTCAGGGCATATATAAACCTTCTTTTTCACCACTTCTTTGTTTGTTCTTTGTCTTAATTTCCATGGTAAGTTATGACCTCTTCTATGGAGTTGTAGGTTTTGATCTCTTTGGAAACCTTTGTTGCATATTTCACATATGAATCTATTTGTTGCCATTAATGTCTTCGGCGATAGCGCGATCACTTCTGCATCTGGATCTATATTTCAATATATGTTCATCATCAACAAATCTAGATCATTATATATTTTACTACTCATCTTATACTTGTATGTAATAATAATAATAAAACATCTAATTAATAATCATCAATAATAATTGGTTTTGCACGTATTTTAAGGAAATAATTTAAGGGTGTAAATGAAGGAATTAGTTAAAATAGTTTTAATACAAACAAGAATGTGATTATGAGTTACTAATATTATAATTATTTTGACTAATTCTTTCGTTTATACCCTTAAACCACTTCTCAAAATACGTACAAAACTAATCGTTGCAAGTATTATGTTACGGAGGGAGTAATAATAATGATAATAATAGTCATGTATCTAGGGTTAATTTCTTGTACAAACATAAAATTAAAGCTACTACATATCATACTTTACTATATACATACACCTTATACATAACTTTTACAGGAGTTGTTCTAACTTAACTAAAAGTTTTGTCAGATCAGTATAGACTGACACAAATCCGTATTTAATTAGATTTAGACATCGGAAATTAAACCACATAATTTAATTATAATTAAAAGTGTGACTCGAGCTTAATTATAATTTTGATAAATTAAATTATTAAAGTTTAGCTAGCTAGCTTCAAATCTATGCTTGAATTGGCCTAGCTTAGCAACAACCAACTTAATTATTTTAGTAAAAAGCACATAAATAATAAAATAAATAAATATATATATATATATATATATAGAGAGAGAGAGAGAGAGAGAGAAATTAATAAAGTTAAATGAAGATAATGATAAAACTTGCCTGGAGTTCCTGGAAGATTTCTCTTCTTCTTGGAAGGAGGAGGATTACTATTACCATTACTGTTGTTGTTGCTGTTGTTGTTGTTGTTGTTGATGGAAGAAGGTTTAGGGTTGTTATTAGGGTTTTGTTGTTGTTGTTGTTGAAGAAGTTGTTGTTGTTGAAGAAGAAGATGATTTTGATGGGAGAAATCCCTAATTGATGAAGACAAAGAAAAGCCATCACCAATAGAAGCTTGAAAATTATTATTCATGCTATATTTCTTTGTTTTGGGAGTTTATATAGATCAACTCTTTTGAAGAAAAAAACAACTAACTTCCAAGAAAAAAAACACTAAATTTAAGAGGGTACCAATTACTAAACAAAGCAACAAGAGTAGTTTTCTTTCTTGAGAAACAAACAGAAACTAATGAGTATATGTTTTTAGGGTTGTTATTTAGAATGTTTTGACTCTTCTTTTTCTTTTCTTCCTTTGGATTATGCCAAAAGAACAAGAAACCCCCAAAAAAACAACTCAAACAACAACTACTACTAATACTACTACTAGTACGTACTATACTACCAGACACCGCTTAGGCGGCGTCTTTCAGTAATAATTCAAATAATTAAAACCCCAAAAATAATAATTAATAAGTGGAGTTATTTGTTTTGTTTTGATCTTAATAAATATTGAAAGAGAAAAACACCAAGAGAGAAAAAAAATTGTAATGAAGATCAGAAAGAAGATTAGATTAGATTAGAGAGAAAATATTTCAGGATGGATGTATTAAACTATCAATGTATAACTTAAGCTAGTCATAGTCATACAAGTATACAACCATGGATATAAAAAATTTGTGGGCCCTAATTTATGTCTGTTCCTTGTTATTTAATTTTTTTTTTTTAAAAAAAATTAAAGAAATAACCTAAGGGATTAGGTGAGAGAAAGAGGGTGTAGCTGCTTGTGAAGTGTTCCCAGCTGATGAGGTAGGATTATTGTAGAGTACTACAATACTACAGACTTCACACTGTGTGTTTTCTTCTTGTCTTCTAGCATCTGAACTCGCCCGGCCCGGCCCTTTGTTTTTGAATTTCAAATGATTATATGTATGTATACTGTATAGTATAGTATACTAGTATAGTATGGTACCACAGTAAGTATAATAGATAGAGGATGAAGTCATAGCCCTGTGATTAGGGCTTCAGAATTCCAGGCACGAGGTCCTGGGTTCGATTCTCACCGCACGCATTTGCTAGAATTTCTTATTGTATCCCCCTTACAGCTGCGTGTATTGGCTAAAATCAAGTTGGGTGACCTGTGGTAGGGCCCGGTTCCAAGGCCTAGTATCCCATGAGTCGTTCAGATATGATATATATGTGTCAGGTCAATTCGGATTATTAGGTCACATTAGAGTATAGGTGGGAAAAATTAACATGACCCGCTAATCCGGCACAAAATTGACGAGTTTGGATCAAGAGGTTTGACCCATTAAATAAACGGATTGACACGACCCGTTTAATAAACGGGGCGGTTTAGGGGTTAGGTGTTTCAACCCGTTTAAGTAAATAGGTTGGCACAACATGACACGATTACATAAAAAATGACAACTTAATATGCAAAAACACACATGACCCGCTAGTCCGACACAAAATTGACCCGTTATTAATGGGATTGGGTTGAAGGGTTTGACCCATTTAAATAGGTGGGTCAACCCGACATGACTCGTTTATGTAAACGGTTTAATAACGGGTTGGGTTAAAGTTAAACGGGTCAGGTTAGGATCAAACGATTCAACCAGTTTACACATTATATAAACGGGTTGACACGAACTCAACCGACTCAACCCAATTCTCACCTCTACATTAGAGTACAGACTCGTTCAAAGTTGAGTGAATCCGATTTTCGGATTGTGTTGTGTACGAGTCTTTGTCGTCAAAGAGATTTACAAGTTATAATAATTGATATTACACAAACTATATATTTCTTCCGTTTCAAAAAAAAATGCAACAGTCAACATTTTGCACTATTCACATTATATGCTTTGACCAAGTTTTGAGCTTTACACATAATAAAAAATATAGTCAAGTGAGGTCTTGTTAGATTCGTCTTGCAAAATACTATCTTAATATCAACTTTTTATAATTTTTAATTATTCATAATTATAGTTATTAAGGGTCAAAGTAATGTCTCGACATGCGTGAAATGTTGACTGTTGCGTTTTTTTCTAACGAAGGAAGTATTATCTATCATATATATGGTCAGCAATTCAGGTCAAAAATATCAAGTGAATTCAAATTTTGAATAGGATATTCATTCCAATAATCATTTTTTTTCTTTGTTGGCTTTGTGTATAGTATAGTGTGGTAGTAGTAGTAAGTAGATTAATTTTGAATAGAATGGAAAATCTTAACCCTGACTTTTGGAGCTTTTTATGCCTTTGATTAATTTTGATTATTCATGTTTTGATATTTGGATTTTGGGATCTTGGCAAAGGTATGTAAATGCAGAAAGGCAATGGATGGAATTACTTCACTTTTGTATACTACGTTTCATTCGAAGCTAGCTAACTAGCTTAGAAAGAAAAGTCTGTAACTTTTTTTTTTTTTTATAGTCTTTTCATCAATATATGATTAAGTCATAATTACAGTGGGACCCTATATTGTGTGACCAAAAAGTAAGCCTTGGATTGTCAACAGAATATAATACGGAGTAACATTAATATTTTATTTCATATTAATTAATCTTTTTAAAAAAAAATTGACAAATTGTCAAACAATGTAAAAATACAGAAAAGAAAAATTACAGTAACCCATGAAAAATAAAAATAGTTTATACATTACGATGTCGTCCGTGAAGCCTGTCTACAAGTTTTCTGACCTTGTAGACCAAAGTGGGACCCACAAGAAATATACAGGATTCTGGTTGCATGGAGAGGCACTTTCATCTATAAAATGGTTTATTTGGTGTGGTGAGATGAGAATTGAGATACATGATAACTATTGAGGGGTGCAATGCATGTGGAATGATGCTCTTTTCTATGTTCCTTATTGAGTTATAGTTGTTCCGACCCGCCACGGTGGCATGTCTAAAAATGACATAAACTTAAGCCTAAAAATATTACGTTATCTACTCAACCAATATACGTACGTACACAAATAAAAGGAAGACACGTGTTATGGGCCATGTCTGCTTGATAGCTGTTACCGACTCATCCTAATTAAATTCTAATCGGGTGACATAAGTCTATAAAAGGACTAATCAATTTATCCTACCAGGTATCTCATTCATATTCACCAACTCTATACTTCTGACTCTTTTTCATTCTTATATCTTACTTAAGCAGCGCATCGGAGGGGGCGTTCCCGAATCCACCCCGGTTAGTGACCCATCCTTGTGTTTACGGGCTTGGGTCCAAAGAGGAGCACCACAAACACATCAAACATACTCGATCATAGAGAGACGTTACAAAGCAGGAACAATAGTATATGGCTAATATGGGTGTCAATGTGTCAATTGGCAATGCTTCTCATTCATTATAATCATTTAAGCATGTGTTTTTTTCTACTAGTAGGTAAATAATTGGCCGGTATTATTGTACATTTGTACTCTTTTACTGATCTGTTTTTTTCAACATTTTTTTAATTTGAGTATTCGAATTTGTTGGAACCTATCTTTGCTAGTTTTTAAAATTAAAAAAAGTACTATACTTACGTTTAGTTGTCTCCATGTATGTGCACTCAAGATATAGGAAACTAGTCTTGCATGCACGCTTTGCGTGCCATGATTTTTAAATGTATCTATATGCTATATTTTAGTGGCTACAAATTTCTACAATAATCGAAATGTAAAATTTTATGTGACAAACTATATCAATATGGATATCAACTTATAGAGAATTCAAAAATATAAATTTAGGTATTTTTATTTTATTTTTACGAAATTTATGTTTTGTAATATTTTCATTTTAAATTTTTCAAAAATTGAAATAACTTTCCATAATAGTTAGGAGTAATGCTAATTGATTTTTCAGAAATTTTCCAGGGGTAATAAAGACTTTTCCAGGGGGGACACCATGGCTCCCCCCTTGGCTTATATAATAGAGATGAATAAAGTAGAGAATAGATTAGTATTTGAAATAATCTAATAAGTAAAACTATGTGGCGGCAATAATATATTAGCAAAATACAAATATGCATGGATGTATGAGCATACACCCGATCGAATCTAGGATATCAATTATATCTAAGCTTGGTTAATTATCATCATATTAAACCTTATTTTATGAGATTGTATCTTATTTTTTTCTCATTTAAATTACCTTGACTTATGCTCTTCTTGTCTAAGTGAAAATAAAGTGAAAGATCATTGACATATAGGTTTGATTGAAGCATGCCTTGTTTCACATGTTAGAAAAAGTAGCAGCCTCGTTTTGAAAGCAAAATGCTATCTACCCTGTCACATTAAAATAATTTTTTAAATCAAACTTAGGAAGAATATAAAATCATTTCATCTCTCATGATGAGGTTCGAACTTGGAAAATAATATGACTCCCATAGAGCATAGTCTTTACCACTAGGCCATGTTTCAATCCCATACTATATAATACCTACTCTTCCATATGTCTATCCATACTCCTCTAAGTTTATTAATTTAGGTTCAGGCAATAATTTATTTTGGCAAAAAATATTTTTTTTGGGAAATTTTACATAGTGCCCTTGTGTTTTGAACTTGTCTACGTGGTAATCAATTAATCATCTAATTTTTCAGTTTTACCATGTGACCCTATCCCTGCCCAATATTTTTTGTGTTTTTTTAGCTTGGCCTATCGGGCAATTATGCCAGAACCTCACTAGTTCAATTCTATATGTTTCGTCCTTGTTTAGCTTGGTCGAAGGAGAAACTTCCTTGAGGTGGTCCTCGTGGTGGTTCCTGCACACAAGGGACACGGTGAGCTAACCCCGGGGTTGTTTCCGAGGAAAGACCCTCCGATGCTTGAGTCAGCAAGGGGATTCGATCCAAAGAGAGAAGGAGAGAGAGAGAGAGTAGAAGAGTATATGAGAATTATAATGTATCTTCAATGAGGTGCATCCACCTCTATTTATAGAGGTGGGTTTTGGTAGGTGGTGGTACCCTGGATTACACGTGTCACCTTGTGGTTGGCTAATGCCAGCTTGAGAATCTTAGTTAGTTATAATGTTGAGTGGTGGCCTGGATGGCTGTCACGTGTACGTCTCTCCTTAAGTCAGTTAGTTAGTTTGTTATGATGTGGGCCCAAGTGCTCAAGTGATGCCTTGAGTGGCGCCACGTGGAAGTTGGGACCAGACCTCCGTCGTCTCTGGGTGAGTTGGGATTCTCCCTACTCCGGCGGAGGTTCTAAGTCCTCTTGGTCCTTGGATACCGTCTTGAGATATGACGACGTCTCACTACTCCGGCAGCTTAGGAGTGCTTCAATTCGAATGGGTGTGGTCATGCCGGTGTACCAATATGCCCCCATACACTATCCAAATTTACACCTCTGTAGGTCCCTTTCTAAGCCACTTGATCCATCACCATACCTCCATGCTTCCACAAATAGCCTATCTCTTATGGAGTATCTGGAAGTCTCGCTATGCACTAGTCTTCAATCATACTAGTTTCTACTCGATGGGTAGTTTTACTAGGTCGTCATTTATAGTTGCTTTTCAAGAATGGATTTCCCATACCTCTCTAGATAATCTTTCCTTTTCCTCTCCTTAATTTTCCCTTCCCCATTGAAACCCAATAAGGTTTCTTGGACGACAACCCTCCTCCTAGTACTCTTAAGCTTAATTTTGATAGTTCAACTAATTAATTAGGAGGGCATTACCACAACTATTGTTGTTCTCCTAGCCCATCAAGGGATCAGAGTTGCATTGCAATCAAAACATATATAGTTCTTTGGCAATACACTACCCCTTTAGTTGTTAGTTGAAGCTCTGGCTCTCCGTAATAGCATTCTTTTAGCACGTCAATTCCATTTTTCCTACATGCATTTTTATCAAAGGTGATAATCTTGCAGCTAAAGGGTACTTCATCTCCTAATAGATAGCGTTCACATCATTCTTCATGATTTCGCTCAGACCCAAATTACTGACATCTTCTTTGAAGCCAACCAGGTTGTCGACTATGTAGCTTCATTCGAGCACTAAGTCTAAACCATGAAGATATCCAACCCTTTTTGGATGCTAAATTTTATTATTTTCTTTCCTTATATAGTTTTTAAGGATACATTTTTGTGAGGAAACGGTCCTAATTCCTTGTATATATTACCTTAAAAAAACTGTTGGTGCACAAAGATAAATAACTTGGAAGTTCATACTTGAAACTTAAGTTTATACAACCTTTATAATAGGTTATTTGCAACATATACTAAAAGAGGATGAAAATCTTTCCTTGGCTAAGACCCGTACAAAGCAACACATTGGTTGTAATACGAATATTTTGTAACTGATTTATTTCTTTCTCTTCATCACATTTCTCCTTTTCTCTTTCTATTCATTTAACATACATAACCACATTTTCCTATGAGTCGGTGTTGAATAATTTTTTACAAATAACTTGTTACGGAGATAGTATTTATTAACGTTTTCTATTCATTACATAGTTACATTATACTCAACATATGAATTTTAATTTTTAGCATGAGTGTAAATTAAAATGACGTCATAAAAAATGTCAAGATAGAGCACATGAATAGACGGATGGGTAATATATATTAAGAAACTCAACAATTATCACATGAATAGTGTCAAGTCAACAGTCAAAATAGAGCACTTTAAAATAGACGAATGGAGTACGAAACATATATTTATTGATGTTAATGGATTTTTAGTAAATTTTGTGAATCTCAAGCACATGTCTCATGATGACATACTCCTAAATTATTAGAAGATCTACTACATTTATCACAAAACATAAATTATTCAACTCTTTTGGCTCCATGCATATGGACCCTTCTACCAAAACTACGATACTTCTAACTTCTCATACTATTTAAACTATATATGACTTAATTAATATATACTTAATTACATTATATAGTAATAATAATAATAATAATAATATTAGTTGATCAAGAACATGGAAATTCTCATGCACACGTATGGAGACGCACACTAGAACAAATCAAAACCCTAATTCCCGGGTATTATTTAATCTAATGCTCCCCGACCATATACGACATCCATAAGAAATAAATTGCGTTACTTTGTAATTTACTAAACTATATAATCCACGTTATCGGTCATGTCCCTTGGCCTTCTTTCCGGGGCTTCTACAACAGCCTCTCAAAAAATGACCGCAATACCATATTAAATTATGGCCCTCCAAATTATTTTATTTTACCTTTTTTTTAAAATCATTTTTTTAATTATTAGATTATCCAAAATTCCATAATTAATTTTAAAATTCATTTTATAATATTTTCCATTAATTAAATTTTTACAAAAATATTTAAAATTTTTATGATAAATTCCAAAATTAATTACTATTTTCTGGAAAATTAAAAATAAAGAATATTGATTCAGAATCAATTATGTTAAACATTTGCTAAATTCTGGAAAAGTAAAATCGATCTACATCCAAGAACAATTACTAAATTCTGGAAAAAAAAATCGATTTTGGATGAAGATTGATTTTTACTTTTCCAGAATTTAGCAAATATTTAACGTAATTGATTCTAGATCAATCTTCTTTATTTTAACTTTTCCAGAAATTAATAATTAAATTTGGAATCTATCTTAAAAAAATTATTTTTTTAATTTTAATTAATTGGAAAAAATAAAAAATTAATTTTTAAATGAACTATGGAATTTTGGAAAATCTAATAATTAGAAATATAGGTAAAAAAGAAAAGGTAAAATAAATGATTTTGGAGGGCTAGGATTTTTCCATAGTGGTGGTCGTTTTAAAGGATGACCGCTATAGAAAAATTGCTTCTTTCCTCTTACCTCTCCATAAAAAATAAAATAAAAAGTTACTTTACTTTTTTTTTTTTAATCCGGAGAGATAGATTAACTTTTCTCTATCAAAAAATAAAGTAGCCTAAAGCATCTTTTCTGGTAATGACGGAAAGAACAGTGTCAATAAAGTATTAAAATTTTATGAAAAGTTTTTGCTCTAGATATTAAGATTTTATCATCATGGTTTCTTTTCAACAATAATCATAAGGCCGTGAAAGAATTGAAGTATTATTGATTTTGGATTTGTATGTCTCGTTTAACATATAGCCTTCCAGATGAGGGGTTCAACAAAGATTTTGAATTTTATTTCTATTTGTATTTTTGGGTTCTAGGAGTCCTTTTTTTTTTTCCTGATTTTTGTTTCTTGATTAATAATTGGATCTGATGGCGAAGTCAACAGCGGCGTAGCCAAGGGGGGCTAGCGGGGGCCTCGGTCTCCCCCTTGACCCAAAATTGTTAATATATATATATATATATATACATTTTAAGCGAACCTAAACATTAAAAATATAGTAGTTCAATTGGTTTGATTGCTTGTTTATATACCCTTAGATTAAGGTTCAAGACTCACTAGTAACATTTTTTTGCTTTATATCATTCTATTACTTTGGTGTGATATTAATTTCGGTCCCGTAATAAAATAAAAAAAATTTAGCTCCGCCACTGGAAGTCAATACATTCGAGAGGAAAGGAAGGGCCAAAAGACTTTTTTATTTTTTTTCCAATTGTTGTTGAAATTCTCTATTATGTGAACGATTTTTTTTTTTTTACAAAGAAAATCATGTGAAAGATTTTAGTAGGAGTTTTTCCATTATTTTTTTTTTAATGCGGAGGCATTTATATTAAACTATATGCACCACCAAATTATATTCATTTTTTCGAATTAATTGAGATTGTTAATTTGATTTGTTGAATATTTTCAATGATAAAACTTTTCGTGTTTTGAAAGGATGGATCGGAACAACCCCACCTTTTTGCATTATCATTTTTTTTTTTTTTTTTTTTGTGGGAGCTAGTAAATATAATTATGAACAAGCAAGCTAAGATTATTCCATATAGTTATCCAAAAATTGCAATACGAAGGAACTAAAATGTTTTTTCTATTGAGTCTTTCTTTCTATACAAATTTTCAGTAGAAAGTGTTTAATTTTAAGAGGAATATATAATTCTCATATCCAGTTATATGGGACTTTGGAATATGAGTTATTGTGATGCTTATACCCTTAAATAAAATAATACAAGTAGCGAATTTGGTTAAAAAAATTTGGTTGTATTTATTTTTTAGAATTGCAGTTGTTAAAATTTTTCCTCCCCCAACCCCTTGATAGTTGCTATAATTTTGGTTGCTACTTCAATGGTTTGATACAGGAACCTGGCCCCATAGTTTATTAATTGTGTGGCCAGTCCCATGAAAAATCGTCTAATATAATAATAATTGATTGATTATTTTTAGTACTTCCTCGTTTTCGATTAGTTTCAACAAATGAATTTTAATTTTTATCTCTCACAAATATTTCCATTTGTTGCAATTATAGTCTATATTATATTCTTTAAAAAATCTTTATGAAAGTATTGATTTCCTAAGCAGAATAATCTTAATCATGCAAGACTTTATTTATATTTAAAAAACCTCTATAGCTGATTCATAACTTTATTATCTAAATAGGTTTTTGATATTTTAATTGATCTCAACATTACAGATAGATTTGAGAATATTTTTAATGTGATAATGAATTGAATAGGTTTAGGTGTCACTTTTTATTTTAATTTTTTTGTGCTACAAATAATGAAATATTTTAATCAACTAATATGATCTTTTAATTAAATTTTTTTTTTTTGTATTTAACTAATTATAAACAATAATTCTACTGTTAAAAAATTAAATAAATAAAACAAGCACCATTATCGGCTTATATAGTTATATCTTAAGCTTCTTATTAATAGAATATATACTGTTCCGAGCCCACCCAAGTGGTCAAACCCGTATTAGTGGGCCCAAAAACCTAGGCCCAATTCTGATAGGGCAAGGTCTACACCAGATACTCTACAACGAACCAGACAATGCCACGTGTCATCTGACTTGGTTAAACCTTGACCAGGTTATCACTGTGTGCCATGGGCCAGGCCCACACGCAAGCCCTGCTAGTTCAGTAAAACCCTAACTGGGGAACCTAATGCCTATATAAGGATCAGTCCAATCATTCCAAAGGTACGCAATTCATAGCTCACAAACTCACATCACACTGACTCCTTACTCCCGATATCTGACTTTTGCATCGGAGGGGCGTTCCCGGGTTCCACCCCCCGGGTTAGCAACCTTTGACTGTTTTGCAGGTCAAAACCCTAGCGAGAAGTGTACGGAGTCCGCATCAATCACACCAAAGATCGTTGACTATTCAAGAGAAGTTCCAGAACAAGAACAGATTGGCGCCGTCTGTGGGGATAGCAAACAAAAGACATGGCAAACACCAGGGCAAAGGTGACTCGATCCAATCAGCCAGATCGAGATGGCTCCGTACGAGGCCCTGTATGGCAGGAAATGTCGGAGTCCTATATGTTGGAATGATATTAGTGATTCTGTGGCTTTGGGACCTGAGATGGTACGCGATACTATCGAGAAGGTCCGAGTCATCCGGTCTAAGATTCAGGCCGCTCAGAGTCGTCAGAAATCCTACGCCGATAATCGACGTAGACCGCTGGCTTTCGAGGTAGGTGACAAAGTCTTGCTTAAGGTTTCACCATTCAAAGGAGTGGCACGCTTTGGTCAGAAGGGGAAACTCCGACCGAAGTATGTGGGACCTTACGAGATACTAGAACGAGTTGGGGAGGTGGCGTACCGATTGGCTTTACCACCTAGTTTATCTAGTGTGCATGACGTATTCTATGTTTCCCAGCTAAGGAAATATGTACATGATCCTACCCACATTATTCCAGTGGAGTCGGCCACGTTTGAGCCGAACCTGACTTTTGAGGAGCGACCCGTCCAGATCTTGGATCGGGAAGTGAGGACCCTTCGGCGTAAGCAAGTCCAGCTCGTCAAGGTGTTGTGGAGAAATCAACACCATGAGGAGGCGACTTGGGAGACAGAGGCGTCCATGAGGCAGAAGTACCCGGAGTTGTTTGAGGGTGAGCGATCTCCTTTGCCTTAAATTTCGGGACGAAATTTCTTTAAGGAGGGGAGGTTGTAACGACCCTGATTTTATGGTATTTCTGTCATATGTTTATGTGAATATATGTGTTGTTATGTATAGTTCAAATTTATTTTTGAACTATTTATTTTATTTTTATGAAATAATTTCGATTTAATTCGAATTATTTTATTTGCAGTTATTATTATTTATTTTAATTATTATTTAATTAATTAGAATTTTATTATTTAATTTTCTAATTAATTATTTAATATTTTGGGCTAAATCGATTTAAGCATGATTAGTCATGTATCTTTTGTAAATTAGCCCAATTGTTTACGAAAGCCCAATTAGGCCCATTTGTTCCCCTTTGGCCGGTTTCTTAAGGGTGATGGCAAGGATTTTCCACTTGCCTTGTGTTCACACCTTAACTAACCTCTATATATAGGAGGGTTAGTAAGGCTTTATGATCCATTTTGCCATCATTTGCTTTTGCCATCAAAAGATCAAACACAATTCTCTCCATTTAGCCTTATGCTTCACGCCATTTTTGGCTATAATCACCATCAATCTATTCATCCATCTTTCTAAACCCAAACTTAAAGATTCAACCTCTATTGATCTTTAAGTACCAAAACACAATCTTAAACCCAACAATTTCATTCAAGATCATTAGTTCGGGTTGGGTTTTGGGCTTGTTCGTGTAGCTTGTTCGTGTGGGTGTGAAGCCATGTGGTGGCTCGTGTGAGAGGCCGTGCTGCAGTGGTCGTGTACGCGTGGTGGTCGTGCTGTGGTGGTCGTGTTCGTGGTCATGTGGACAGCCGTGCGGCAGGGGTGGTGCACCCGTGTTGTGTGGTCGTGTGGCTCGACTTTCCGGGCAGCTTTTTGTGTTGTTTTTGTGTGTGTATCTTCAATAAGGTAACATACTTTCTCAACTTGATTGGCATACTATGTTTCATAGTATAGATTAAATGAATAGGATTGAGTTTAATGGAGTTTGATCATGTTTTTGGGTATGAATGTAAATCTGATTTTTGTGTTGTTTAAATGATGATTTGATGATTGAATATGATTATTTCATGATTGAATATGTTGGATTTAAGTGCATGATGATTATGTTAAAGTTTGACGAGTTTTGGATAATAGTAAATTGGTAATTCATGGGTGATGTTGATGATATGCGTGTGAATTGGATCCTTGGATGAGTTCTTGGTTGAAGTTCTTGAATCTTGATTGAGTTCTTGATTGAAGATCTTGAATCTTGAATGAGTTCTTGATGAGTTCTTTAAGTTCTTGATGAGTTCTTGATGAGTTCTTTAAGAGTCTTGATGAGTTCTTGATTAAGTCTTTTAAGTTAAAGATAATGTTAAAGAAAGTTAAAGAATGGATTAAGAAAGTGGTTAAGTGTTGGTTAGACTCAAGATTAAGGCGTAAAGGCAATTCTTGAGAATAACTTCGTGTTTTTAACTGATTATTTTCGAGAATCAAGGCGCAAAGGCAATTCTTGAAATAATTAAGTGATGATTAAAGATTTAAAGATTAATTAAAGATTTAGCTTGATTTCGAAGCTAGACGCCTAAAACTTAGAGTAAGATTCTATGTTTTTGGGTTAAGACGTTGCCCTTATTCCATCCGCGGTATTGGGATAGTTGGAGTCTTACTATGTTGTCTTCGGATGTGGATTTCCAGTAAGATTGGTTTCACGGGACTTGGGAGTAAGATTCTCATTTCCTAGCATAGTAGAAAGTTCGAATGCGTAAGATGCGTTCGTACGTGCGTAGTCCGGTCTAGTCTATGAATGATTGCGCCAAAGATAAGTTTGGATAAGATAATCGAGTCAAGTTTGTTGTTGGATGTTGTTCGCATATTTGGTTATTTGATTTATGCTATGTTCATGTGTATTCCCATTAGGGTGAGTCAATTATGTTACTCGCCACTGATAGTGGACTGTTTTTTGTTTTTCAGGTAATTCTGATGATGGGGTTCTTGCTTAGCTTTGGGTTGGGCGAGCGCCGATTTAATGGTTTTGTTGTATTTTTGTTGTTTATTGATTTTGGATAGTTTTGAACTATAGTATAGACTTGTATACGTTGGTTTTGGACTCTGACATGTGTTTGGAGTTTATCGTATATTAGACTTTGTAGTTTGACTTTTGGTTTAGTATTGTACAAACTTGTGGGTATTTGTACTTTTGGAATTATAATAATAATATTTGAGGTATTAGTTTTAATTCTTAAGTATTCGAGTTGTTAGTTATGACTATTCGACTCGTCAGTTTCTTCCGCGCCGATTTAAGCGAGTCGGGTCGTCACAATACCAACCCTCAAAACAACCCTTAAAATCACCACCCACCTCCCAAAACAACCACCAAACCTCCGAAACCACCCTTAAAACCATCAACCATCTCCCAAAACAACCCCAACCCCTCAAAACCAGCCTACAACTGCCACCCCACCCCTAAAAACACCTCCCAAAACTACCATTATACCCACAACCACACCCAAAATCACCAATTAAACCAAAAATTCCATTAAAAAAAGAGAGGTGTTGAGAGAAGTAGCAAGCGGCGGACAGCAGGCTATCGGCGAGCGGGGGAGGTGGTCGAGAATCGCCCAAGGTGGCAGGCTGTCGGCGGGCAGGGGAGGTTATTGGCGGTCAGGGTGGTGGGGTTAGAGATTAAGGTGAAAGTGAGAGAGAGAGATGAGAGTGGTGGTTGGTGGTGTGGAAGTTTAAGGGTTTTTTTTTAAAAATTTCTGATTGTTTTTTTTAAGATAATAATTTAAAAAGAAACCAATAACATATTGATAAGTGTCCTAGCAACCTGTTGTTATAGGTTTCAATAGGTTATGGTTCATTGAGTAAAATCTGGGTATAAAGCTTGGTTTATTATACGATAATCAAAATGTTGGTTTATTTTGAGTGAATCACTAAAAGGTTGTATTATTAAAATCAAATATTCCTATAGTTTTTTACAAATTCTTTGGTGAGACGGTCCTCTCAGCATAAGACTAAATTGCTTAATGACATAGACAAAATTCATGCCTTTATTATTTAAATGGAATTTCCTTATTTTAATTGATCTTAATGACATAGACAAAATTGAGAAAAATTCAGGGTGATAAATTAAAGAAGGGAATTGAATGTTTGGTGTATGCAATGTTATGAAAAATACTAAATTTAGTATGTTTTGAAAGAGAGCCGCATGGATATACAAATCCCGTTTTAAATATTTAGTATAGATAAATTCAATATGTCTTGAAAGACTGCCACGTGGATCAACAAATGTTGTTTTAAATATTTAATTAGTACGGATTAGTGTACTTAATTATTTTAAATCTATTGTAGTCCATATCTAATTAGAACGACTTTTCTGATATGATTTTTTTTAAACTAATATGATCTAATCTGAACTGTTCTAAAATAAGCATTAGAGTGATTAAATAAGTTAAATTATACGCACCAATGGTGTTCATTTTGTTATTTGAATATATTTGTTCCACCAATTCACCAAATACGTTATACATTAGGGAAATGATAAAGACACGCCTAAAATTGATATTGGCACAACTTTAATTTTGTGAAAATATTCTTTTTTTATGTCTATCTCTCAAAATAGTTTGTTAATATCAATATTGGTTGTGCAAATATCAATTCTCTGTACATTGGTATGTCAGATTTTCAAGTGCATTCTTTTTCGGTCACACTTGTTTATAATTTCCTATAATGGGAAAAATCATACTGGCACGCTTGGAAGTTTGTGCTTGTTTTGTAGCAACCGATTATTTGTTGATCGAGGACCCTTTTTTTTTATATTCTTTGTTATTTGCCCATAATTGACTTTTGTTGCTATTTATTTAATAATTTTGACTCTATATAATTTTATATATATAAGAAAAAAAATATAATTAAATAGGATCTCATTTGATTCAGCTTAATGTGTAGTTTTTAATATGTAATTTTTTAATTACACGTATCTAAATATATTTTCATTCAAAGATGTGTCTTGAGATATGTAGAAAAAGTAAATTAGGCAAACAAAAAGGAACATATGGAAAACTTAGATTAGTCTCATGTTATGCACAATTCTATCAAATAATTAAAGTCCATTGAAAATAAATATGGAGTTGGTTGTTGGTAGTATAACGTCATTACATCAATAAAAAGATTTTAGAATAAATTCTTAATGAATTGAAAATGACAAAAGAAATAAAATATTATGATATTAAAAATACATAATGTAACTATTGGTCATTAATTGCATTAGAAAAATGGAAGATTTATGTTAATGATATTTAGATTTTTTTGTATAATAAAAATTTAAGCAATCAACTAGCTAAATGTTACCAAAAATCTTTACACAATCATCGACTATTTAAATCATCCGTCAAATCCTCTGAACAAAAAGTAATCATCTAATCATAAACTCTAACATTTAATCACAAAGGGTATGTATTTATACACTCCTTTTTTTACGTAAAATAAACACTCCACTTTTGTTTTAGGAATGTTGAGAGAGGGAATGAGAAAGGTGGAGTGCTTTGAGTAAAAAAAAAGAAAGTGCTTAAATCCGTACTCAATTAGAAACTCTTAACTCTAACATATTTTATTTTAGATTTTTTTTATCAAGAAGTATTTTAAATAGACTTCACTTTGTAAAATATTGTTGAATCTTATTATTTACTACTTCCGTAACTAGTTAAGTGCAACAAATTAGGTTACACGAACTGAAAATTAGTTGTTTGTGTGTGTGTTAAATAAATAGAAAAAGACATGTGTTGAAGATAGAGAAATTATAGATGACTAGAATGACATCCAACCAAGTTAAGAAGCTAAGGTAAATATATATTTTTTCCACGTAATACATTTTATTATTTTTTAGTAAATGTTGCACATAATCCTATCTTTTACAGGGAAAGTATTTATTACAAAAAAGATATCATAATACATAAAGGTATCAAATTTTCATATTCAGGTAGAATTAACAATCAAAATTTAGGGATGAAAGTTTTGATTGTTCTACTGAAAAATACGTTTCATTAACTCGGTCACTATTCTTTTTCTGAGAACACTTGGTCACTTTCTTCCTTGAGCTGACTTTTTGCCAAAAAAAGGGAATTAATTTGATGCCCCCTATGGGCTATGGCTATATATTATTTAAATGTATTGTGGTTTTAAGCTTTAATTTGTAATAAAAAGAAATAAATAAGGTGTTATGTTGTAAAGTTTCCTATTTTGCAAGTGCTTTTTGACAAAATATTCTCTATTTAAATTTTTTATCATTAGTACACATATTTATTTTTCATCTTTTTATATTATGTTGAAAGAGTTTCATCTCTTAATTCAGCATTCATAAAATCTAGCATTCATAAAATTCTTATTAATATTTCGAAGTATTGAAAATTTCACAAAAAAAAAAAACTTATTTGATATATATTTTTAGCATATTTATCCTCTGTTTTTATATAATGTATCCCGTACATGTTTCATGCTCATTCTTGCATGTGTCCATACCTGTTCTCATACAACTATATAACCTAGTTTTGTTTTTTGTTTTGGAAAAATTGTAAAAAATAAGTCAACCTTTAGCCGGTCTTCTCAAATTAAGTCAACCTTTTGATTAACTCAAAATAAGTCAACCTATTACGCATATCCGCTCAAATTAAGTTTTTTCACTAATTTACTGATGGAGAAAGTTAATAATTTCAATGCAAAATTAAAGCGGTGCATTAACATGTTGTTGTTTATATGATATTTCATTGAAAATGTTAATTTAATCAACAAACAATTAGTGAAAAAACTTAATTTGAGAAGACATGTATATTAGGTTGACTTATTTTGAGTTAATCAAAAGGTTGACTTAATTTGAGAAGGTCGGCTAAAGGTTGACTTATTTTTTACAATTTTTCCTTTTGTTTTTCAAATTCAATCTACTAAGAAATTATTCCTTATCTCTAATTTAAAATTTTAATGCCTTAGGTGTTAGTGTAGGCAATTTGCAAAATTATGAATAGCTAGCCAAAGTAGAAGACTAGAAGTTACTCCCTCTGTCTCAAATTACTTGCTACATTCTCTTTTTCACATCTCCCAATACACAAATTTAAATTAAAATATCTTGAATTACACATAATAAAAAATTATAAAAATTATATGTTTGAAAAGTACATATTAAGACGAATCAAACTAGATCCATCATGACTATATTTTTCTGTATGTACATGAAACTATAAGTAGTCAAAGTTTACAAATGAATAATACAATTTTTCAGAATGTAGCAACTAAATTAGGACGGAGGGAGTATCAACGAGTCTTTGAAAGAAGAGCTTAGATGACTCTAATTGTCCAATCATGAACAATATTCTGCCAATTTGGAGGCAAGAATGAGGATTTAGTCAAGAACTCTATCCACTCGCATACGAAGGCCTCTACTTGGAACTTACAAATATTATCTAATTATGAGCCTACATAGATATTTAGGAACCTTAAAAAAACACATTAGATTAAACTAATTGAGTTTTATTAAATGCACACATAAATTCTAAGATTTAAATGGTATCTTTAAATTAAATCAAATTAATTCGTTTTTAAGGATTCCTAAACGTTGTCCATATTTTTCTTATTAGGCGTGAAGATGTGTAAAATAGAAGTGAGGAAAGCAATAAAACATGTGTACAAGACATGCAAAATCAAATAAAAACTACATCTTAAAGGTATAATAAGAGGTGAACTTTAATTTTTAAGATCTCAAGGAAAGCCTTACTCGTGTAGTATCAATTCATGCCCTGGACCTTTGATTCCCATTATACAGTTCCTAAAAACTTGTCGATCGAAATTAAATAGATTGAAATTTCTTTAACATGAAACTTGAAGTACCAAAATTAACAAAAAAAAAAAAAAAAACCAATGCAAATATAAGTGTTTAAATGCGCAAAAACCAATGCAATTAATGAAATACGGGGTACAATACATATTCAAGGCACAAACTAACAATTGTCATCTCTAACTATAATGATGTTGTTTTTGAACCCCCCAAAAAAAGATGTAGTAGATGCAAAGCTTTGTTGCTTGTGCTCGTTAATATACTAAACGGGCCTAGTGTGATGCAATGCAACGAGGACTACATAATACAAGGCTTTTGTGCACTATGGAGGCAAAGGCAATTACTTATCGAGTATTTCCTTCAGGATATTTTTCTAAGGGTTTTTAAAAAGTGTACTAGGAGAGATTCTTGGTAGGAGTTTAACACATTTATGAGTCTTAATCTAATGGTTAAGTCTTACGAACATCAAATTTGAAGTTTTAAGTTCGAACTTTGTCACACGCATCTGCAAGGATTATGTATCTTCCCTTTTCGGATGTAGGTGTTGGCCAAATTGGGCTGGTAACTTCCAAATTGCAGTAGGTTCTTATGCCTGGAGGCTTAGTATTATCCAAATTATCAAATTATTAAAAAAAAAAACTATATGCATAACTATACGAAGTAATTAAAGAACTTGCAAACTATAGTATAACTAGTATTTTGTGTTACAATACCTTAATAATTTAGTTTGCAAAAGAAACACCTTATAAAATTTAAACTAGTATTTTGGCCCGGGCAATGCCCCGGGTCGATTATTATTATATATTGTATTTCGTTATTTTTCATAAACTTCATAATTGATTTTGGTTTTTTTTTTTTTTTGTATAATGCGAATTGATATAGATGACAATGATGGTGTCATAAATAATAATAAATTTTAAAAACTATTAAAGATTTGGAATTAAAAGAGAATAACATTAAAAAAAATTGAGATAGGATGATATGTAACAATAGTAGCTATTAACTTAGTATATTTATTTGAAATGTGTTGTTTTTTAGTTACACTAATTTGCAATGTTTTATCATATTTTAACGTTAAATGTTAAACAAACAAATTAAAGTGGTTTGATGGTTGATAGCTTATATTTATCATATTTTAATGATAAATGTTAAACAAACAAATTAAAGTGGTTTGATGGTTAATAGGTTACATTTCATTATGAAAGTTATGGGTTCAATTCTTGACTAAAGCAAATTTTAATTGAGACCCAATAAATATGTTTTTTCCTAGGTGGCATAATATGGTGTAAAAAACATATGTGGACAATCTTTAATAGTGTTTTGGCCCGGGCGTTGCCCCGAGTCCAACATTTTTATTGATTTTATTCTACACATTTGCTGTCTGTTAAGCGATAAAGAAATAGAGACATTGAGAAGCCTAAAAGGTATAGTGCATTAATAATAAATGCGCTATAATCAATAGACCTTTGGCGTGGATGATAATCGTAGACTGTTGAAACACCAAGAACAATCGAAACAAACTCGAATCAGTACAATTACCCTCAATTTGCATCTCAAATCACATCAACTTGATGGGAAAACACCAACAACAAATCTAGGTATCATGATGAACAAAATAAATTGGAAATTATAAGTTGGATTGTAAATGAATTTTGTAGACGAATTGAAATTCAATTAGCAAAAAAACCATTGTATTGGAGCAAAGCATCGTGAGTTTTGCTACTATGAGCTATCACTTCATCGCCTTCTTCCGTTTTTATATAAATTTTTTCTCCCATTATTTTTCCTAAGTAATAAAACAATATGGATATAAAGAAGCATAATTAAATCAACAAATAAATGTAGTTGAGTTGGTTACTATCTACTACTTCCATATAAAAGATCTCAGGTTCGAATCTTATTACAATTGTTTGTCCATTTAGTAAGATGTAAAATATTTTTGATCATTTTCATCTGAAAACGTTTTACCTCCACCAAATCAACCCTAATTGCAGAACAAAATTCTTACCAAGAAAATGGATAGAGAAACTACTACTCAATAAGATAAATTACAGCTTGGTATTATTCAAACTTTATTGAGGAATCCCTTGTACTCTACTCTATTTTAAAATAATTTTCTTTTTTGACATTTTTTTACTATATTGTTACCTAATATTTTCATATGCTTTGAAAGACATTTACTATCTTATTGTAATAATTAAAATAAAATATTCAAAATTGTATTCAAAATTTAATAAAGATTTCTTAATTTTTTAAGTACTTAATATCTATTTATCGTACCCGTATTATACACTTTTCAAATTAACGTATGCAGTACCTATTTCATACCCGTCTATCTATGTTCCAATACCCGTATTCATGTAACTTAAATTAAAAGCATTTGGAAAGTCTCCAACAAGCTTTTCAAATTAACAGAGGTCATTGAAAACTGCAGCATACTCCTATAAGATTAAACAAAGTAAATATTTTTTTTGGTTTTCCATCATATTGAAATTAACAGATGATACTGTCAAGTTAAAAACCCTTCAACATGATACAGTAAGTTAATAATTGTAAACCAAGACAAAATCCTCACACAGTTCTCAAATTATTAGTTGAATCTCACATATAATTGCCCTTGTGTTGCATAAAATCCAAGAATCCCACATGACTGCTCTCGCATTAAAGTCAAACAGCTGAAGATAACAAGAACAGCAAAATTGGACCTGCAGCAAATTGGCAGATCACCAACTAGGCTAGTACTAGCTGTCAAGATTCCAGCAAGTCACTAGAAGTTGTTTGCCAACAGATTTGAATCCCCGTTCTTATAGACTTAATTTTTGAAACCTTAGTTCAGTTTAATTCTAACAAATACAGTTCAAATCCTGTTAAATCTAGGATGTGCATTCAGTTCAGTTCAGTTCAGTTCAAAAACGTCTTAGTAAAGGATTGCCGTTTCACAAAATTCACTTCTTAGGGCAATGAGTCGTCCATCTATTAGATGGTTTTGCAACAGAATTAGTCGCCTTATCATTACAGTAATCTATGCATCATGGTATCATTACAATAATATGAAACTTTAATACAACAAAGAAATCAGTATCATTAACAATGGTAATACAGTATACAAGGACAGATATACAAGAAATGCTGACATGCAAGACACATTAAATTTCCAAGCACAGGCAAAGCTACATATAAAGACATAGGGCAAAGCACACCAGTGACCCACACCCACACCAAAGAAGTCGAATGCAGTAAGCTCCTCTTATAATTTACTTCTTCAACACACTGCAAAACAATTGCCTTCAGTTAATGATACATTCACAAACAATATATAATAAGTAATTAGTTAAACCAGAACAGATAGTAATCATAGTATGCAACTATGCAATCAACTAAGTAAAGGAACAGCTAATCATAACCAAAAGATGCATGCGCAATCAATATGAAGAGAGGAATGGCACAAAATGCACCAGAACAATAGACAGCAGATGAAAGAGGTTAGGCATAACTATTTCCTATATCATTCACTGGCATCACTGCTGTTAACATATCATCATCAATTACGACAATTGTTCACGAATAACTCTTCTTTAGTAATGTGGGAATATACAATGGAAGAGAGCTCACAATTACACAAAAATTGTATAAATTCTTATATACATCAAGGTGATTTTGCTCATTTTATAGTTTTTGTGTTCATATTAATTTTGAAATGAGCAATAAAACACATTGTATGTACATATCTCTACGTAAATTCAGATGTATAGTAGACCCATTGCAAAAATAGGGGATGTAAGATGTACAATAACAATACTAAAGGTTTAACACTTTAACCTCAAAGGGATTTGTGGAACGCATGAAATCATGAATCAATAATTAATATCCTATGAGAGGAGAGCTTTTGGAAAGGAGGAAAATAAAAGAGGGGCTGGTGAGTGAGAATAAATTAGCCTTGGTAACTAGGAACAAATCCACTTAACAAGACAGAACCAATGTATTCAGTTAATTTATTATAACTTCCAATGCATGCATGCTAAATTAACAAAGATAGTATTATTACAAAGAAAGCAGGATTAGTGTAGAGTGTTTTATAATAACTTATAAAAGCATTGTCTGTTGCTTATTAACTGGTCCTGGTCCATACAGCCAATTCCATCCATTGGGAAATAACAATTTGATTGTTCTTATTGTTGCTGTATGGAGCATTGAATTCATTAGGGATGAATTTAGGCCAAACTTATCAAGATGTATCGGACATGAAAAACTTTGGATCGGGTTTAAAAAACTTTGGATCAGACTCGCGCTCAAATTTTTGGGTACTATATTACAATTACACACATGCTACATGTGTGTGTGACTTTCTAAAATTATACTTCTACTTTTTTTAAGGAATATAAATTGTTTATTAATTACGGAGTATTTCACTGTGCAAAGTCTTCAAAGTAATATTTCAATTTTTTTACAAAAGACAGACCAACTCAGACTTGTAAGTTTTGAGATAACCTATACGAAGTATAAGATATGAACAATATCATAAATAGATATAAGAAGATGATACACAAAACCCATTAAAAGTTAAATAGTTAAGAAAAAAATTGAAAGTAGCCAAAAAGCTGACTTAGTATATTACATTGGGTAAGACTCTCTAGTCTCTACATTACATATAGTCAAACTTTCTACGATAAAACAAGCTCTTTATATTTGTGGTACTTATTTGGATAATAAGCATTTAGATATTTTTCACATTTAGAAAAAGTTTTGTTTGGCAAAATAAAGGTAAAACAATTGTAAAATGACTTTTATAAATTTGAACCAAAATGCTGGATTGAGCTTGTGAAAAATTCTGGTCAGATTTTGACTCATATATTTAAGTCCAAAATATTTTTGATGATTAGGATTTAGCAAAGTCCAGTCTAATCCATCCAATTTAAACACCTACAAATCATTATATATTCCATCCTTTTATGTTCAAACATAACCAAAATTCACTAGTTCACTATAAAAGGAACAACAAATTAATTGTTCAAAAGGAAATATATAAGACAGACCCCTTGAAATAATGTTTGGGCACTATAGCTCCACACATGTTTGAATAAGTGACTGCCTTTAGTAACTTTGTAAGCGCTGAGCTTTGAGACAAAATGTGGTCCACTATTTTTAAATGAGATAGCATGGGGCAATAAAAGAATGTAAAGCACAATCCTTTACTAACTCATGTAATATGCATTCAAGTTTTGACATTAGCAAACAGCCAAACAGCAACTGATTCTCTTCATGCTACACTAAATTTAATTCATGATCCAAGAGTGATTCAAAAGATGGAGCAACCAAGCAAGAGTAATTGATGATCTTACTTGTACAAGTATGCAGCAATCCCAAGAATAATACACAAGAGAACGATATCAATGCAGAAGTTTCGACTAGACCTCAACTGGAAGCAAATAAAAAACACACATGTCAAGTTACTAACCGAAAAAAAAAACAAAAGCGGAATGGAAATATTACAAGTGACTCACACATTTACCTGTGTAACTGTGTCCTTGAGTCTGACATTGGTATTCTTAAGTTCAGAAGCCGCCTTGTCCACCTGAAATATCATAGAGTAAGGTCTACATCAGAAAAATCCATCAGCTGAAGTATTATCTTTGGCTTATGGGCTATGGCATTGAGCTTAAAAGGTTTCTCACCTTGGTATCAATTTCATCCATCAAGGGAACTTGCTTGTCCATTTCCTACAGTGGCATCAGCAGATGATAATTTCCAGTTAAGACTTGAATGCATGAACAAGAAAGAAGAGATATCTAAAGCCTAACAAAACAGAGGAGGAAAGAAGAAAAACCTCATTCATATCATGTGCCATGTTTTTCAAGGTGTCCAAACCATCTGAAATCATATCCAAACCTTGATCCTGCCAAAATAAGAAAATAACCATAAAGGAGGGTGTCAAAAAGCAACAAAAAACACAAATTTTAAGTGAAGGATAGAAAGAAAAGGGGCTCAACGAGTTACCTGCTTAACTTTTCTCATTTCATACTCCTGCTTAAATTGGCTTGACTGCTCAGTTTCTTGTAAATACTCATCATCAAATCTTCCCTCTAAAAATAACAGAGAAAAAAAACAATAAATGATACTATTCCCAAAACCAGTACCACGTGTAAACCTTAGCATTAAGGAAATTCTCAAAAATGTAGCTCAAACAAATTCGAACAAACACCTGAATCAAATCTTATCTCTTGGCGAGTAGTGGAAGAAGTAAACCCAGATGTCCACCCCCCATTCTTTTTAGCTGCAGGGGTTCCATCTGGAATGGATTGAATCCTATCAGGCAAAGCAAGAACCAAATCATTGCGAGCTGCAAGTTCGTCAATTGATAGCCCTTTCACCTGCAGTTGTTCAAAATAAATTCTCAAACCAAATGCTCCACCAAAGAACACTACTGCTTTGGCTTAGAGTTAATATACAATGGCTTTCACCATCCCACCTCAAATCGTTGAGCATCAGAAAATGAATCAAAAATCTTCCCCGCATTATTGACAAGGCCTAAAATTACTCCCCAGGTTTGAAAAATATATATATATATTTATAATTAGGGATCACATTTTATAAGAAGCAAGACTTATTCTACTTTACCAATTCAATGCATAAAAATTAAAAAAATAGAAATGCACGTATATTATTCCTTGTTCATGCAATCTTAAAAATTATGCTATTAGAATGCCAATAGCAATTACTGATGCTTCCAGAACTTCAAGCTAACGTCCAAGGGGGAAAAGGCACATTTCAACCAATAATGTGTGCAAAACTAAAATTCAGTAACATTGGAAAAAATATGTGTAAAGACAAACCCTTTTTTGAGCTAATCGTTGCAATTTAGGCAACTCTTCCAATAACCGCGCTTTGATGCGACGAATCTCAGCATTCAATGCCACAACAGATGCTCTATTCGACTCAGTTGCAGCACTTTCAGCTTTCTACACACACAATTAATCCAGAATTCAGCAACAATCCCTTCAAAATCAACTCAAATCAAGAAATGAAAAGGAAAAACAATAGACCTGAAGTGCAGAATTAATGTCGGATTCGAAAGAAGCGTAAAGACGAGCGAAGGCATCATCGCCAGTTACATTGGAGTCTCTTTGCTTATCGACATCGTATTTGTCGTATTTCTGGCAGATAGACTCGACTCTTGTGAGAATGTCGATCACACTCATGTTTGCTTTTTGTTAAAGGGAATAGAAATGAGGATGATGATAAGAAAATTAGGGTTGAGAAGAGAGATAGATTGAAGGTGGGAGAGTGTTAATGGTGGATCTTGAGTTTAGAGCACCGTCAGGCTTCCCTGAGCACGAAGAAGAGAGAGAGAGTGCCAGGAAGTCGGGCATAGAAACACAGGTCAGAGGTAGCGAAATTCAAAAATCAGTAATTGAAAAACAGCACATTGGCTGGTCAGATAGCATGATCCCATTGGTTAGCCAACTAAAGTTGAGTTATGAAATTGGATTGGATTGGATTGGATTAGATTGTGCGTCTGATCTGATAAAAAAAATATTTGAAAACCTTTATGTTTTCCGAGTATGTCCTCAAGCATTGATCGAAGAAATGGACATTCTTTTTGTAAGAGATTGGATTGGATTAGAATAAAGGGATGGAAATGGAATGGATTGGATTGGATCAAAACGGGTTGGATTGGATTGTGGCGAGTGCTCGGTCGAATTGATCGGACCGTGTAGGAACAAGCCGTAGAGCTGATCAAAAGTGGCGCGGGCCCGGCCCGCTTTTTGCGGGCTTTGGACATGAAAATTAGGCCCGAATTTGGGGTCGGCCTGATTTTTTTATTTTTTCGTGCGGGCCTTGGACATTTAAAATTAGAATTTTTGGTTACTTTTTTAAGCCCGGCCCAAAAAAGCCCGAAAAGCCCGCCAAACCCGCACTAAATTTTCGAGCTTTGGCTAAGAAATTTGGGCCCGAACTAAGCCCAGCTCGAACCCGTCCCGCTTTATGGGCTTGATTTTTATGCATCGGCCCGGCCCACGATCACCTTTAGAACAAGGTAAGTATATCTATTTGTTAGGATGCCTCAGCTGCATACATCACCGACTGCACTTCCACTTGACACCTATTGTAATGATAAATAGCTCGTCTCACCGTGATCTTCTCTTGAATTCTCAAAACTTTTCTCGCTCCATCCCCGCAGGGGCAGAGAACCCGTCACTGCCTTGGTTGTGCTATCGGCGGCTCCGGGGAAGTCGAAATAGGAGAGCACTCATCTTGGGGTGGGCTTACTACTTAGATGCTTTCAACAGTTATCTGCTTCGCACTTGGCTACCCAGCATTTACCGTGGGCACGATAACTGGTACACCAAAGATGTTTCCTTCCCGGTCCTCTAGTACTAGGGAAAGGTCCTCTCAATGCTCTAACGCCCACACCGAATAATTGTAATCCCGTAAAAAGTATACACCTTCATATCATACAATTTTATCAATGTCAAATGTTGCAAATAAATTGTTACAAAAATAGTACTTCGTATTAAAAAATAGATTTTAAGTTAAAATATCAGGATTATGTACCTTGCACGAGTATTCTTGCGATTCCCAAAGTCGGGATTTATGAATACACGAATAATGGTACTAGTTGTTTTAATTTTATTTAGATAAGATATGTTTCATTAAACTATACATTAGGGCCGGGGTGTTGAATTTTTGGTGTGATTAGATCTTATTTTTATATTTTTCTTGTGCTAGTAGGATTTGCTTAGGCATAGGTTGTCCGTTGTACTATATACAATCTTTATGGCCAAGAAGTTAAGAGTTGCATTGATTGTGTGTGGGATACTAGACCTTGGAATCGGGCCCTACTGCAGGTTATCCGGCCCAATTTTAGCCAACACACGCATCTGTAAGGTGGGATAATAAGGAATCCTCGCAAATGCGTGCGGTTAGAATCGAACCCAGGACCTCGTGCCTGGAATTCAAAAACCCTAACCACTGGGCTATGACCTCATCCACAAGGGTTGCATTGATTTACTTGGCTCGGTTGGAGCATTGTATGCGTACACTGTTATATATTGATTTGACCAAGTAACATATTCAAGCTAAGGATTTAAAATATATGTTTGATCAGAGTATTATTGGAAAAGCTAGTATAAGCTAATTGAGTTTTACGCTAGGTATTAAATATTTTGATAGGGATTTTGGTTTTCAAATATTTATTAACAATTTGAATATGATCATTTTTCCAATTCGATTATATTTTTTGACCATGAAGCAAGGATTTTTAAGAATTTTATGAAACTCTAAAATGTTTCTTATGAAGACGTGAAGATGGATTTTTCATGTTTTTACAAGCACTTAAAGTCCGATTTCTGTTTATGTATCTCGAAAAGTGAGAAAGAGATTTAAGAAAAGCTACCATTGACCAAAGTTCGATTAATTTTGGCTTGGGTTTGGTACTAGTGATGTCCAAGTTGTTCATCCATACAAAGTACTTTTGAGAAAGGATTAACCATATCGTTTGACGTATTAGATGGGAGTTTTGAGGAAATCAATATCTCTTATTTGAATATTAGAGCTAAATGAATGGAAGCTTAATTAGCTCATACAAGATTATAGATCACAAATTGTTATAACATGTAGCCAGTCATGGTAAGGGTCTGTATGGCTCACTCATGGAGTTATATGTGACTCACCATTAAGAGTCTATGTAACTTATCAATAGGAGTCTACGTGGCTCGTTGATTGGAGTTTGTAGTTTATCATTAAGATTCTATGTGGCTCACCAATAGATTCTATGTGGCACACCCATGGGGTCTCACTCCATGTAAACGCATTGATATATATCTGAGGTTTTTATTCCTGAGTTGTGTGGTTTGTGAATTACTAATGAAGCGCAGGTACTGTGTATTACAATGTTAAAAATGTTTTGAGCATGAATGATCCTTTAATGCTTTGAGTTTAGTTCATGTTAAGATGAAATCTAAGTTTTAAGTGTGCAAATACTTTGTACTTGAACTATAAATTATTTTTAAGAGTGTGGAATTTTCATTTGACTTATTAAATAAACAAATTTGAGTTTTGGAAATCAAAACCTAGTTCTAGCCATCAAATGTATTTTTTGTATTGAGTTGTGTACATTCACGTGTATTTGTCTTTAGATTTTTGATTGCAAGAATGAGATAAATAAGCTCGGAAAGATGGAGGTAGTAAGAGGTTTCTACGAGTCATGGGACGTAGCTTTATGTATTTAATTTATGGGAAATTCTCAGTTGTGACCATAAAAACTTTAAAATTATCAACTGTAACCATACTTTTTTTAAAATCTCAATTATAACCATACATAACTTTTAAAATCCCAAACATGACCAAACTAACCTAAAATACGTTGAATGGCCGTTAAGTTTAACCAATTATCCTCGATTTCCGTGCATCGATCTACGTGTAAAAAAATAGTCTGCTCACGGTTTTAGGGGTCATTTCAAACCTTAAGGGGTCCGATTTAAGGTCGGATTTTGCAAAAAATGAACCGATTGCCCACGATTTGCGCGCATTAATATAAGTGCAATAAAAAATAGTTTGCTAAAGGTTTTACGGGTCATTTCAACCCTTAAAGATCCGATTTGAGGCCAGAATTTGCAAAAAATGAACCGATTGCCCCTGATTTGCGTTCCAAAACCGCCTCGATTTGTGCACATTAATACAAGTGCAATAAAAAATATCTGCTCAAGTTTTTACGGGTCATTTTAATCCTTAAGGAGTCCGATTTGAGGTCAGAATTTGCAAAAAATGAACCAATTGCCCCCGATTTGCGTTCCAAATCTGCCCCAATTAGAATATTTGCGCAAATTGAGGCGAATTTAGAACGCAAATCGGGGGTAATCGGTTCATTTTTTGCAAATTCCGACCTCATATCGGACCCTTTAAGGGTTAAAATAACCCGTAAAACCTTGACCAAACTATTTTTTATTGCACTTTGTATCAATGCGTGCAAATCGAGGTGGATTTGGAACGCAAATTGGGGGCAATCGGTTCATTTTTTGCAAAATCCGACCTCAAATCGGATCCCTTAAGGTTTGAAATGACCCCTAAAACCATGAGCAGGCTATTTTTTTTACACGTAGATCGATGCACAGAAATCGAGGATAATTGGTTAAACTTAACGACCATTTAACGGATTTTGGGTTAGTTTGGTCATGTTTGGGATTTTAAAAATTATGTATGGTTATAATTGAGATTTTTAAAAAAATATGTTTACAGTTGAGAATTTTAAAGTTTTTATGGTCACAACTGAGAATTTCCCATAATTTATTTGGAATAAGACCTTTGATTGTTGTAATTAATTTGCACGACTATGAAAATGGTTGTAGATCTTGTAGTAAGTTAGCTATTATCGAGGCAAAACCTTCCTATATTATTTTATAACTAATAATTGAGACTATGTAAGATTTCATAAGCAAATGATGTAACATCTAGAATCTTGAGCATGGCTATGATTAAATGGTGTGTTTGATGTAGGATTATGTGATTTAACAATTATCCTAAGTTGGGGTTTTTACAAATTTTGATTGCGATCGAAAGAGCCATAATCTATCATTCTCCAATTAAAATCCAAAATTCTTCTAATAAAATCCTCAAAATTTGTGAGTTTAAATACAACAAATTGAACTCCTTTGACAGTTTGAACCCCTACAAACCATTTTCACATCAGTATACGACCTAGAGTTGACACATAAACATTAGTTTATTTTCTGAAATGATACAAAATTTAAAATACATGCCAAATTACACTTAGATCAGGGTACTTAATGTTCATTTTAATCTGATATTTTTACTTATCTATGGCCTCGTGAATGTATGTTGGTTTACTTTTACTAATAAGATGATATTCCATTTTTTTGGAAGGAAAGATACCCACACAAGGTTTTTTATCTCAAGAAATAACCTTGGCATGTAGGGCGAAGGGAATTGTATCGATGATGAGAATCAAATTTGGGTAATCATCACTGGAAAAGCATGCCTTAATCAATATGCTATGCTTCTATCATTACAAGATACTACTCTATATCTTGGGAACCCAACCCAACCCAACTCAACCCAACCCAACCCCAACATTAATGTGTGTAATCTTGATTATTATGACTATTAAATCTATTTAGCGAAAACACGAATCTGACCCAACTTGACAAAAAAGGCTCTTATACCCAAATCGATTTGACCTGACTTAACACGGCCCATACCCAACCCAAACAACCTGTTTACCACAGGTCCACACCTAGGTATTCCCAATGTTTACGTTTAACAACAAACAACAAAAAAAATAAAATAAAAAGAAGTATAAACAAAGGCACCGGCGTGAAGCATAATCTTTTTGCTTGTGGATCATGGCAACTAGATTTTTTTATACACATAAATATTCACAAGTGCTAAATCAAAAAAAAAAAAGTTTTTGTTTGATTGCATAATGCAACATAGAATTTACTACTTTAAAAGATAACTCAAAACAACAATTTGGCCCTTATTTCCTCCTCTCTTCGTCTATTCGTGTGAATCAACCAACCAACCAACCCCACAATGCAATTCAACACAGCACAGCAACATAACACTACACAATGACTCCATCTCCTTTATTTACATCGCCTCATTCTCTGAACCTTTACCATACATCATTACTTTGCCTAAACAAAACCCTTTTCTCTCTCTATATCTCTCTCTTCTTTCTCTCTCCTCTTTCTCAACCGCATGATAAATTGATAACCGTCTGATTGATCGGTGATTAAGAATCAATTCTTTCATCTTCTTCATCATCTGAGGTTTGATTCTTCAAAAGCATTTCTGATCATCGTTCAATTTTTGTTTTTGTTTTATTAATTTTGTTTCCGTGCTGATTTTTATCCGATCATCTTTTTTTTTTTTTAACAAGAAGGAATTATTGATCATGTGTTTGATGGTTAATATAGTATGGAAAAAGGTTTTTTTTTGTTGTTGTTGTTGTTGTTGTTGTGATCGTTTTTGATGATCGTTTTGAATTCGTATTCTTTGCCTAAGATTAGATACAATCAGAAATTCAGAATCTTCATTGATTTGACTGGACGTTCTTGTTAACCGACTAGGAAAATGGGGAATATTTAATAGGGTTCTTTGATGATTCTTTTTAATCTAAGACTAAGATATTTGACTAGTTTATGTACTGATTTATGATGGTTTATTATGTATCGAGTGTTATTATGGTTGTCAGACTAGATTTTGTATGTGTTGCTAGCTTCTAGCCATATAGATACTTTGTAGTTTGTACATGGTTATATGGTTCCAGAGCGTTCTGTCTTTTCGAAGTCAATGGAGTTGATGGCAGTCTTAATTTTGAAGGCCTAGTTTTGCTGTTTCATAGTTCTATTGTTGCGAAAGGTGCTGGCTTGTGAGTTTTTTTTTTTGTGTGGGCTATGCGGCCATACCCCTGCGTCTTAGACAATGAAAGAAAGTGAGGATGAGAGATAGGGAGTGGGTTTCTGGTGGGTGGGTGGGTGGGGAGTTGTAATACTCTCATTGTAATCTCTTTTTAATTGGTTTACTATGGGTTGTTTTCACTAGATATTTGATAAGTAGTAGGTTAATAGGTTTTAAAGTAGCCTCTATTTAAATGCGCTCCTTCTAGTCCAACCTTAGTTTTAAAATGTGCGCCTTGGGAGCGCCCAGGCTCGCCTCGCTACCAATCTCTGAGAAATGGGCTTTAGCCTTTAGCTATGTGAGGCTCAACCACCTACAAAAGGCATGCGACTTGTGCGCCTCAAAATATCTTTGTTAAGGCGCGCCTTAAGGAAAATAGCTTAGATTTAAGCTTAGTTTTGAAAAGCATGCCTCGGGCATGCCTCGCTCCCAGGTTAGAGAAATGGGCTTTATCTAGTGGAGGGTTAGCCACCTATGCAAGGTGCGCGCATCGTGCTCCTCAGAGCGCCTTTGTTAAGGACTTTGTTAAGGCGCGTCTTTGTGCCTTAAGGAAAATAACTTATATAAAATTATAAATTGAAGAATGATTGGAATTTATTGAATTTGAGATTTGAGACTACCTTAGCTTTACATATATCATTACTAATTAGGGATCATTCTAATTATTAATAAATCCAATCAAAGTAAAAAATTGAAATAAATAAATAAATACATGCGCCTCGCATACAAAAGGCGTGCTCCTTCGCCTTTTGCCCCACACCTAGGGTTTTGAGACCATTTATGCCTTGGTGCGCCTTGCGCCTTTTAAAACCAATGATTTAAGTTATAAATTGAAGAATGATTGAAAAATTTGCAAACTTGAAACTTACATTGGCTTTACACATACCAATTACCATTACTAAAATTTGGAATAAATAGATAAATAAATGTGCCTCCTTTACAAGAGGCACGCGCCTTCGCCTTGAGCCTAGGCTTCCGGGGCCATTTGGGCCTTGATGCACCTTGTGCCTTTTAGAAATAAGAGTCCACCATAGAGGCAGTGGGTAGAAATAAGAATCTTTATTTTTATTTTTTCAGCGTAGAGGATGGGTTAATTTGTTTAATTTTATTGTGATTACTTAATTTTTGGGGTTCAAGACTTAGTTACTGCGGTGCATTATACGGAGTATTATGTACACAATGTATTGCTGATGTGGTTTAGTAAATTGATCTAGAACCTAGCTGTCCTTGCCTTGTAAAGAAGCTTTTTTTTTCCCTAAATTTATTTATGTCAATGTCATACTAAGATAAATAGATATGATTTGTGGCTTTAAATTTCCTTTTGCGAGTAGATAGGGGAATAAGGTCTTTGTATAGAGGTCTTTGTTAATTTTCCTTAGTTTACAAGGATAAACCCTTTGTAGTTTTTTTTTAAGAGGAGAAGCTGGAATTTTGAGATTAGTTTGGATCGCAAAATGGTAAGTCTTGACTATTATATGCTAATCATCTATTATCTTATTGCAGAGAAGCTTTTCCAAATGGACCTTTTACCAATGTTTTAAACATTGGACCTTTACCCCCAATTCACATATGATACTCTGAACTCCTTTGACCCCTCCTTTCATTTGAGGGAGGGGAGTTTGTTCAAATTGAAGTTCACATTCTTAAAGTTGGGGGAAAGAGAGGGATTTTCCAAAGAATGGCCTCAGGTAGTTGACGACATCTATATTAGGTTTGTGGAGTTAAATCTTTCTTTGGTTTGAATCAGAGAGACTTCATTAGTTTGCTTCGGGAGGTATTTTTCTGACTGTAGCAATTTCGTTACTGCCAGGGTTTTATGTGCATTATGCAGATCCTATAGCAAACTTTTCCCACTTGTCCTTAGGTTATGGTGGTCTCTGACTCAGAAGAACCTACACTTGAGCCTTGAATTGGTGGTATTCTGAATGCAAATGCAAATGCCTGGGCACTTAGCACCTAAGATGAGCAATCCATCATTGTCCTGTGAGAAGGACATCCGACTTCCAGTGTGGAATAAGCAGGAAATATTTTTAGTTGTGGTGCTTTGTTGCCGTAATACTATTGTTCTCCGTTGAGTTTGTTTCTCCTATAGAATATAGGCACGACGTCTTTAAGCTGTATTACATAGATCCTCGTTTCAACGTCGAATTGATTGTTAAATATTGTGGAGTATTGTAATACTTTCAGAGATAAATACACACCTTATACATTATTTCATTTTGCATTTCCTTCTGAATCTATCCTTTAAGTAGTGCTGAGGATTAGTTATTGTTTTACATGTATTGGTTAAATCTCTTGTCCTGAAGAACAAAATGTTGAAATGAAAACAGTAAATAAAGTGGCAAAAAATCTGCAATGTTTTTTCTTAATTAAATTTATGGCACTTTTTAACTGAAAAAACGTTCTTCAAAGTTTCAAACTGGTTGGTGTTGGCTTCTGGAATTTTCCTGATTTTGTTTGATTGGCATTTAATAATCATTTTGTTACTGCAGTTTTTAATTCAGCTCTTGTAATTAAACTTTATATTGAAAGTGGGCTTCCTTTAGATTCTGGAAACACAGATGTTCTGTTTGCTCATATATCTACAAGCTTGAAAATGGGATTTTGAATGGATGTAATACTGTTTTGTTCAGAAAAGAGGAAACTGTTTAGAAGTTACATCATCATAATAACAAACAACATTTTTTTTTTGTGGGTGGGGGTGGGGTGAGGAAGTTTGGGTGCTGTGATGTTGTTCAGGGAAGCTACAAACAAGTAGTATTTTTAGATTATGGTTGTCAATGTAACTTAACTAATGCAAAATAATGATAATAATTGAATGCCATAGATATGTTCTGCAGCTAGTTTGGATTTGGAGAAGGTTGGCCTTTTCTTCACAGAAGGTGAGTTCTTTCTTCTTTCTCTTGTACACATCGATATTTGCAGTCAACAATCCATTGGGTTAAACTCACATTCTTTGGCTTAAATTTTATTTTCTCTAATTTTCCCCCCTTTTTTTAACATTGAAAATAAGAGTTTTTAATTAATCCAATTGAAAGCCCTCCACCTATATAAAATTAATAGCATCGGAAACATTAAGGGTATGTTCTATTCAACTTATTTGAACCTATTTGACTTTATTTGAAGTTGATTCCAACCTTATTACACTGTATTTTTGCTTATCTGCCTATTTAATCTTGTATAAGGAAAAATTAAGTAAATAGAACATATCTGTATCCTTTTCCATCTCTATCCATTCTCTTTCTTTTTCTTTCCCTCCTAACTTCAAATGTTCCTTTGTTTTTTTTTTTTTCCAAAAATAAAATTAGTTGACTTAATTTTTCTAGAGTATTCTTTAATCATCCCTTTTGTAACATAGTGTCATTATCATTGTTTTATGCCTTTTTTTCTTAGTTTATTTTTAATATTTTAAAATTATTTTTGTAACAATTATATGACTTTTACCCAAATTATTATTATTTTCTTCTGTTTTCTCTTTGTTAAATTTGATTTTCTTAAGAAAATGATTAAATAGAAATATTAAGCATTGATATTTGCTCTTTATCAAACATACTTAGTTAATCAATGTATTTATTTTTAGCATTTTAATATACATGAGTAATTAGTTGAGATTTTTCTTTCAATCTTGTCTTTTTCCCTTCCTAAAATTTTCTCCTAAACACATGAGTTCTTAGTAAAATGTTTGCATTGGAGATGTTTTTCCCCCCACCGATTGACATACTTAGTTATGGGAATAAGGCTTTGATTGATTGATTGATACATTAATCAGATGAATAACTGAGCATTTACTCAACCCAACCAAGTAATAATAGTCCTTATCTTAGGAGAGAGTTACTTACTAATCGCTACTTGTGGTACAACTTTTCTTTCCGCTTTGTGTACTCTATGTTTAGTATGATATTTTTCTTGTTAAGAAGAAACATCAGTTTTAGGTAGTTTATTATGTAGTTTTCTGGGTGCATATTAAGAAATTGTCTTAAACAGTGTTAATATTCCATTTATTATATCTTTTTGGTATTAAGAGAATTCTTTTTCTTTGGTTTTTGGGTTCTTTTTTTATTGTTATGTAAGATGCTCTCTTATATTATTTTGTGGAGTACTTTGTGTCTACTAGGGTGGTTCATAGTTGACTTGTCAAATTAAAGTATAAACTTAATTTGATTACCAAATATTTGCATATTTTTTAAATATTAAAATAGTAATTGATTAAGGAATATCGATCAAACTTTGATAGTTGGACCAGCTTTTGGTTTTCATTACTCGAAAAACTGGAAATCATATTCTAGACTATTTTTATTAGCACTATTCGTTTGCTAAATAATGATATTATGGGGGAGGAACAGTTTAAACAATGCATAATGTTATTAGAAATATGGAGAGCAAGGTAGTAACGAGGTATTTTCTATAAGAGAAAATTAGAAAGAGTGTCTGGAGTATTAATTGTAATTTGTAGGGAGGCTTTGGGAGTGTTCAAGCCACTAGAATGCTTGAAATTTATCTTTATTTTACTGAAATATCCACACTATCAATTAAAGTGCCGTATCTCTTTTTATTCATGACCTACACCCTGCAACCCCTAAAAACTTTATCCAAATTTTCTATCCATTCTTCTAGCCCACAACAACTTAATCACAACTCATTTTTTGCTAACTTAAGGAATCCTGAACTACAACTATGTTGATGGAGGGTGAACACCCAATCACCAAGGATGCATTGTATTAGTAATTAAAAACTATGTTCTAAAAGCGTGCCCAGGGCACGCCAAGGCGCAAGGCGAGCTCATAGGCGCAGGGAGAGCGCCTCCAAGCACCTAGGTGCAGTGCGCTCTAAAAGGCGCAGTTTTGCGCCTCTACCGCCTTTTGGTGTTTTCCTTGCGCCTCTTTCTTTTTTCTAACCTTTTCTTCTTGTCCCTGCACCTCTTCTACTCCACAACTTTCATAGTTGCTTTCTTGCTTTTTTTTTTTTCATATACCTTTTTTGAATATTTTTTTTGCCTTATCTGCTGTTAATTTCCAAAGTGCGTCTCATATCCAAAAGTGCGCCTTCGCCTTGCACCTAGGCTCTATCTAGGCTCCCTTTGCGCCTCAGTGCCCCTCGCGTTTTTTAAACTAAGGTTACAAAAAAGAATATGGCTTTGTGAACTATATATGGGACATTATAGATCTTTGTTAATGCCGGACGTCCAGGTGGCAATTACTATCCACCTTGAGGACAAGCTGGAAGTTTAGGGCGACAGTAATGTTATTAATTGGTGTTTAGAGGGGTATTTTACATATTGCTTAATGAGGCTGTTTTAGTAGCTCTGGGGGGCAGCTAGTAAGTTTGTTAGAGATAGAAATTATTAGACAGAGGGAAGTGAGGACCAAAATTAATTAGAGCTATTTTAGTTTTTTAAATTATACTGTATTTTGGAGAGGAAAAGCCTTTTGCAAGCTTATTTAGCTTTTAAATTTCTGCAATTTCAGTTTTTTTGCTGCTTAATTTCCAGTATTTCTCATATGTCAGTCCATTACATGAATTACTAAAGTTTCTCAATATTATACTTCCTCCGCTTCATAAAATTTGCAACGTTGTCAATTTGGGCACTATTCATAATAACTTTTATAATTCAATTTTGTGTTTTATACGTGTAAAAAAATATAGTCATGTGAGACCTCTTTTGAATCGTTACAATGTGTTCTTTATTGTGATCTAATTTTTATAATTTTTGGTAAAAAGGAATTAAAGATATTATGAATATAAATTATACATTGACAAACGTGACAAAGGAATGTTACAACTAATATGGAGCGGAGGAAGTAATTTTTATTGAACTGATTGAACTGCTGTTTATACAACATGGCACATGGCCGTTAAAGTTTTGCTTTTGTTCGAAATTCTTTTTCATGATATTTGTTATAAACTTTTTCATGATTTCAAATCAGGCTTTTGTGGTAACTTTTTTGGTCAACATCCTCTAAATTGTGAATTTTTGCTGAATTAATCTTTTTTGCAGTAAAATTTGTTTGTGGCTTGCTTAATTTATTTAGTTTAGCAATTATTACAATATTAGTTGACTTTTTTTTCCTGGTGTTCTGCTTGATTAGTTACTTTTTTTAGCACTTCTTTGTCTTATACTCATCATAATTTCTTTAGAACACCTTCACTCTGCCAATTATAGATTTTGTTAGGTCTGACCCAAAAAGGTAGTTCTCAGTAGGATTTGACCTTGTTGCCATGTGTAGTTCTGTATATTGGGGTATACAGCCTGTTTTAGTAAACAGATATTTGCAATTGTTTGTAGCATTAAATTTGTACAGGTGTAAACTCCTATAGGAACAAAGAAGATAATGAAGATTGAGAGGAATCGTAGAGGGAACTAAGGTTGGAGAGATTGAGGCAAAGGAGGGAGAGAATGAGTAATCCATGGGTGGAGAGGGTAAACTGGGTAGACTGTGGGAGTTTGCTTATGTATGGACTTTTACCCCTTAATTTAAATTTAATATAATTAAATCAAGCGGATCCAGCAATTTGTGCTTGGCATAATTTGCAGGAGAACTCATCTCAACTTGATAATTGCAGATTACATATCACTTATGTAGATATTTCTTAGGAAAACTATAATTAGGATTTGGGATAGTAAGATAATGCTAATGGTAGAGGTAAACGGTCAATGTGTAACCGTGTAGAGAAGCTTGGATGTATGCAGGCCATAAGGATAAGTGAAGAAGATGCGGAAGCGGTCAAGATCAACTAGAAAGTTACAAGACCTACTGAAGGGATGCCCTGGTATATGCTACAATAATCTAAGAGTTTTGACCCTTCAACGGGTCATGTTCTTGTCAAGGTCAAGATGAAGGCATCAAGCTGATATAGGGTGTATCTTATACTCTCAATTTTAATGGACAATCTAAGGTCATCAAGCTAATACAGTGTATATCCTATTAGGTTGCTCAATTATACTTTATTCTTCCTCTTCCTAGACTTACTCTCAATTTTGATTCTCCTTGTCAATGGACAATCTAGGGTGATGGCCTACTATATGCTACAATAATAATAGAGTTTAGACCCTTATCAATAGGCCATGTTCTTGGTAAGACTAAGATCAAGGCACCAAGCTGATATAAGGTATATCTTATCAGCTTGCTCAATCCTGCCAACATTTGGATCCTTGAGTAGCTAATGATCAGCACCACAAGTCACTTGATCATTGGGTGTACAGTGTACACATTGAAGAAAATCTGTATTCTTATAATTACTGAGCCTTCACTTCTATCTTTCTGTCTCTCAAATTTCCCACCCTCTTTCGCATGATGTGGGTGTAGCTATATCTCAAGTCTTATAAACAATTATCAATTTGCAATTACTATCAGTTCTTCGCTCCTCACTTTTTTCATATGTCTGAGCTCTTTGAATAACTTGCTACTTTCTGCCTTCTTATAATCATGACTACATATCCAGAGTAATAGTTGATATCATCGTTCTGTATTTTTAAAATTCTATATTTACACATATTACATCTCTGTTATAGTCTTCTGTGTTCTGACTATATTCCATTGATCCATTCTGTATACTGTGTTCAATTTGTTTACCCATTTGATAGTTGATATATCTTATCTATCGGTAGTCCACTTGATTTCCAGGTAACCGATCCTCCATATTCGTGATGAATAGATTGGCTATTGTAGCCCCTATTCATTTGGATGGAAGTAATCTGAAGTTCTGAACTGAATTAAACTAAATCCTAGACTCAACAGGAGCTGAATCTGAACTGAATTTAATTGAACTGTCATAAATTAAGTCCAAAAGAACAGGGCCTAAGTCTGGGCTTTAAGCAATATCGCAGGTGTTTGATCAACAACTGGTTTAACACAGTGGTAGATACCATGACCTCATTCTGCAACATCTTCAAGTATCGGTGCTTAATTTGTGGTGATGATAACCTTAGAAAGGATAATTCTTGCTGTAGATTATCCCTTTGTTGATATTCAGAAGAAGGTGGGACTGAGAGGTATCGAGGACAAGATAAGGACGAATTGACTACGTTGGTTTGTTCATGTGCGATGTCTCCCAGAAGATTCTGTGGACAGGAAGGTGGAAAGTTGTGATTGTAGAGATTCCAAAAGAGGCAAGGCAGATGTAAGATGACTTAAATGGATGGAGTTAAAAAGGATAAGGAGATTCTGAGTTTAGACAAACATTTATCTCTTGAGAGGGGTGTGGAGGGAGAGGATTTTGGGATGCACATGTTATATCCCATTTATTGTTTCATGTAGCCGATACTATCTTTGGGGTTAAGTTATTGATTGTTGCTTTTGTAGATGTATCCCTTTTTTCTAGATCCTTGAAAGTTTGTGTTTGGGATCTCCTTGTGACTGCAAGAATTACTTCCAGGATTCTGCATCTTTCCATCAATTTTAAAATAGGTTGAATGGTTTGGTACGATGTGTTGGTGCCTTGATTACTGTCTTGACAAAGGCTTCGCCATTTGGAGCATTATGTTTGTGGCTGAGTACGTGATTTGTCCTTGCTTTGAGGCTACGATGTTTATGTTTGGATTGTTTGTGTCAACTTCTGGTGAATGGGCATGGTGATCTTTTCCAAGGCAAGAAATTTCACTAAGCCATTAAGGGCTTTGTTTGATGTAGATTACAGGAAACTTATAAGCTTGCTGAAGTTTGATTTATAAGATCTCCAGATTTTGGAATTTGGTCTATGTGCAATTTATTCAGGATATTGGATGGAACTGTTGTCAGGCACATCTTTGGGACAAACAGATGGTGTTGACAGTCCAATCTGAAGTAATTGAAAATAATGTGACTGCAGCCAATAGAATTCTGAACAGCATCACTGCCTATCTCACATTTTTCTACAACTTATTACTAAAGATGAATCTATGACATAATTATTTGTTACAAGGTGGTTACCTTTATATGAATTGCATTATAAATGATAGCAGAGTGTTATGTAGCCTGAAGAATGTTGTAATTCTCTCTTCTTCTTTTTTATTTATTTTTAATTTCACAATAAATTCCCACACTGCAGAAGCCTCAAGGGCAGTTGTAAACTGTTTTGGTGGATTTCTGTAAGATTTAACATAAGAGTATTCCTGAAGAGAATTTGGACATCTTGTTGCTGTTTCTGTTTTAATGTTTTTGTTTAGCTTAGAGTGAATTGAAGATATGATGTTACTTAATTGTTAGATTTTTGTAGATGTACTATTATACATCTCCTGTTGTTGTTGGCTTAGTTGTTCTTAAGAATATTTTAATTTACCTTGACCTTGTAGGTTTCGCTGACAGCTTTTTATTATTGCTCTATTGGGCAGCCTGAGGCTCCTCTTCCTATTTTTTATTTTTGAGCAATTTTCTTAGTAAAAGGCACAACAATGTTAATAATTCTAATCTCTGTTCATGATGCTACTTCTACATTGTCTTTTCTTTGCTGACATAAAGAATAAATTTAAGCAAATTTCTCTTTGGACTGGTTTATGAGTGAACTTTGACTGAGTGCTCATATTCTCTTTTCATGAAAGGCCAGTTGAAGATGATGCCAATTTTCTGTAATCGTACTAAGGGTTTATGTGTCCCACCATTTATTTGATTGTAGGTCATTATTATAAACAAAAAATTGGTCTCCTTGTGCTTTTTCCCCTCTCCTTTTTGGATCTATGCGGCTTTTTATTTATTTAGGTGGGTTTCTTGAATGTGTTTCTCTATCTGTATGCAACTTGTCTCGTTGGAGCTTATAGTTTGGTTGAGTTTCTATAAAATATTGCAAGAACTTCTTTTGTTTGGAGTTTGAACACGAGATGCGATAATCTATGGATCTGTTCTTCTGGTTCACTTATATAATGCCTAATTTACTTTTGCAAACTTTATTATAATGGAAGGGTAAGATCTATTTTGCAAGGTAAAATTTGAGTGGAGAAAATTAGTAAATAAATGTTGCTGGGGTTACTTTCATCTTAATTATCAAAGTTGAAGTTGAAGTTGGTAACAATATTCCTATTTTTGTGCTTGGGAACACTTTTAGACCAATATGGGAAGAAACTATACTATCTTCGGATTATTTTAGAAAAAATAAAACTTGGGATTATTGGTGGAAGATGTCCCAAACTTTGGATTATTTTTGACAAAATTTCCTAGATCATATGCATAAATACTATTTAATTCTTCCTAATTGCAGTTACCTGATAAAAAATTGGATATTAGAGATATAAGAGATGAAGAAAGCAATTGAAGCAATTATTTTTTTGTTCAAAACCTTGCTGAGTTGCTGGAACTTTTTTGTTTGTTGAAGATGCACTTCTATTAGGCATCCTCTCTGTTTATTACTAACTCTGCTGTTTTTTTACCTTTGGAACAATTGCATTTTGGGTTTGAAATGTTTTTATTTTATATCTAATAACTGCTGCTGCATGCTTTCAATATAATAATTGATGCGTCCTTATATGTTACAAGAATTTGCTTGAGTTCCTTGCTAGATAGGATTTCTTCACGATTTACCTAATCTTCATTATTATTGTTGTTTAAATGCAGGCTCTGGTTTCCTGATTGGTTCTTTGGTTAAGTTAGTGCTGTACCGAATGTGATTATGGCACACAGGCACATATATAACACATCACAGATATTTGAGGCCGAACCTGATCAGCACTGGAATCTTATTCACCCTGAAGATCCATACCTCCACTTTGGTAATGAGATTTAATTTTTATTTCTACAAGCTCTATCAGATTTTTCTGTGTAATATGTATCCTCTAAGTGATGGGATATGGAATCGAGTGTCTCTTTTACATGTTATCTTAAGGTTGTTACTTGATATTTTAAAATGCTGCCATGTTATTGTTAGATCAAGAAGTTCATTTTAACCCTCGTATCTGGCTACTGGCTAGGATGGTTGTTCTTGTGTATTTTTTTTACATGTAAACAGATCAACTGTTGTTTGGACTGTAGTAGTGTAGATCTCTATCTAACAAGTAAGAATTGCATGGTTTGTGTTTGTATTTCTTTTTTACCTAATACCAAACACATTGAATTGCAGTGAGGTCTAGTTCGGCAGAAAATGGGCCTATCTTTCATCCTGTGGAAAGTGGACCAGTAGATCAGGTTCATTACGTTTCTCCATGGAATGCTGCTACAAGGTTAAATGGATACTCTTCGCCAAGTCCGATGGTCAATGCATCTCATTATCAACCTGATACTTCTGATCCTTCTCGTGATATTCTGCATCCATCTGCAGCGGGAAATGTTTTTATGGCTCCAGAAAATCATGTTCACCATGCATCGTCTTCAAATTATGGAGTTGAAAGCAACTTCTTTGATCTTTCAATGGGCAATGGAAGAGGTCCATATAAAAGGAAAAATCCTGGAATTCCTACTATAGCTGATAATAGGGGTAGCACAAGCAGATATCTTTGTCCCGGAAGTTCTTCTGATGTCTCGTCATCATCAGAATTGCGGCAGGAAAAACCATCTGTGGATGTTCAACATAGTCATTGGGAATCACTGCCAAATCCTCCTAGTTACAGAACCAATCAACTTTCAATTGGAGGCGAACCCCCTCTCAGGAATGTAAGAAGCCGATCCACAATAGACTTGGAGTCGGATGTGTTTAGGGCCCATCTCCCTACTAATTATCCTCACCATCCTAGTTCGAGTAGACATCCAATAGATCATCCTAGCACTGTCGATCCAATTCAGAACTCAAATATTCCTTTACCAGAATGGAATCCTATTCATGTGTCTGGTGCTCCTCATGGGAGGACCATAGTTCCGAGTAACTTGAGTCATGAGAGTAATCACTTCTTTGCCGGAAGTAGCATTGCAAATTCTTCTGGGGAAATGGCTGGGTATCATCATGAGCACATTGCCAGCAGAAATTCTCTTTCACAAAGTTTGCATCCCACTCCATCTCACACAAGAGGAGTTCGCAGTAGCTATTCTCACAGATCTACCCCTAATAACAGACCTTCAATGGGCAATTTGCGTATGAGCCATGTGGCTCCTCCTACTGATGAAAGTCTTCAGTTGCTAGGAGAGAATCATTCCACAAGACATCCAAGACCATTTGGTCCTGGAGGATGGCGCAATGGTGACAGGAGTGGTAGATCTAGGTTGTCTTCTGAGAGGTACCGTATAATTTCTGAGGATGCTGGCGTCCATGAACGATTAACGCCTGAGGTAAGTCTTGCTTCTTTTATTTATTTATTTATTATTTATTATATTTTTATTGAATTATTCACAAGACTGTCTCCACCTGGATTGTGGAATGTGGTTGGATATTTTGTGAGGAATCTGATATTGGTATTGTATTGATGTTTGAAGTTAAGTTTTAGACTTTTAGATGTTGCCCTTTAATGATAAAGAATAATAAATAATAAATGTCCTTTATTTTCTCAGGGGATTAGTTTGGAGCTGACCTTTTTCTCATCTGTACAATTCAGGCTAGTAATTAAATCACTGTAAATCTATGTTAAGGATTGAATGTTGCCTTCCCTGTAAAAGGGCTGAAGCTATGTTCTAGATTGAATATGTAGTCACTGGAATGCTGATCGATGGACAAAAACAAGTGACAGTATTTTAGCTTTCAGCCTTTTTTGTCCTTCTATAAGGTTTTCTGGCACTTTCTAGGGAATTACTTTGAGACATGACCTACTAAGCCCATACCTAAACTCCAATAGGCTGAAGTCCTCACACTGGATGACTGGATAGCCAGCCCTGTTGCAAGACCAAAGCTGTTATACATCCCTCCCTCACGTCTTGCGAGACCGGTTTGCTGGCTGCTAGGAATTGATCCTGAATCTCTTCTCTGAACATGCCCCTTAATGTCATTGGAGCACAAGCTGTCTGGCTATCTAGCTGTCAGTTGATTCATATATTTCATGATCATTATGAGGGGTAGCCACTTTTTGCTCTTCACTCTTAAATGTCATTTGGAAGTAATATCTGGTTGTCACTACTTTATGGTCCTTCAAGCTCTTTTTCTTGGCTGTTTTGTCATGTGTGTGTATCTGGGTGAAATTGGTGTGCACTCTTTTTAATTTTCTGTTCTGCTATAGAGCACATTTAGTTATTGAGACTTCACTGGATACTTGTTGACAATGGAAAGATCAGGTGCTTAAGAAATTCATAGTAGAGGAATCCTTTGTTTTGCTTCAGCTGCATTTGACTTGGTAATACTAACAGTTATGCTAGCAACAACAAAGCCCTAATTTTTTTTTTTTGAGGGGGTTAGCAAGACATGAATCAATACGAGGGATCACAAAAGTCTTCTGTGTATATTTTCTCCCTCCATTCTTTGCTATTTACTTATGCTACCTAGCCTACCTATGTCTCAAAATCCAAACAATTCATCTCACTCCGTACCAGTGAGAAAGGTAATTTATATTTGGTTACCTGGAATTAATAATTCTTCTTAAATAGTATAGCGTTGTGTGTACAGTCATTTGGTTATTATTACTAAGAGCTAGAAAACTAAAACATCACACCTGTTGATGAGTTGGCTGAATAATTATGACATAAAGCTAGCTGAATCACTATTGTAGGGAAAACACTTATTGTACCATGGTCTTGTGCTAGAGTGCTATGCTCAATTTCATGAGTGCATATATCCATGTGTTTGCATAAAGGACGTTGCATTTGGGTATGTTTGTATGGAAGAAAGTGTGGTGTAGGGCAGAGTAAAGGTCAAAGTTTTTTTTTTTTTTTGCTTTATATAATTATATTCTTTTGTCTACCAAGAAAATATTTTTTGTGTTCTGGTAGCATGTGTTTCTTGCATAGGAAAGGAGGGAAAGAGGGTGTTTGGGTTAAGACCTTTTTTCAATTTTTTTTTCAATGATACGATATCGTTTTTGATGTCTATCTTCTATAAATTTCAATTATTTACTTTCTCTGATCACACTTTGACCAAAATGCTTTCTACTTTTTGGTCCAAGTGTTTCCAATTATTTAGGATCGGATGAAGCATTTATTTGGTAAATATCTTGCGAAGAGAAGTTGGGAGTGAGGATGGAGAGGTTTGCGAAAGCTCTGCTTTTATCTTAATGATATAATGATTGTCATTGAAGTTAATCTTTTATGTATTTTTAATGCAAGAATCTGATAGAACTTTGCTGATTTGGATTTGATATGACTTGGCTCAGGGTTTAATGATTGTTGACCGTTCTTCCCTATATGGCTCAAGGAATTTTATGGATCAACATCGAGAAATGAGGCTAGACGTGGACAGTATGAGCTATGAGGTTTGCTTACTGGTTTGACATGTGTAAATCTTTGTGCTTCCATTTCAGATAATGTATTTCACTAACTTGCTGCAACGATCAGGAACTACTTGCTCTTGGTGAGAGGATTGGAAGTGTCAACACTGGGTTGCGTGATGATCAGTTGCCCAGGTGTCTGACGGAGACAGTGTACTGTTCATCGGATCAGGTGCAAGAAGAAGGAAGATGTGTAATATGCCTGGTATTGTTCTATTCCACAAACACTATGCTTCTTGTGGTACCTTGACGTCTTGGCCATCTAGTACTAAGTTATTGATAGCTAGATGAGTGAAAAATATGACCAGCTTCAGTCAAGCCAGCTTTTGATGGATGATAATTGACATATTCTTATAATCTAGTGTTGTTTTAGGTAAATCTTAAGGCAAATTTGATAAACCTAAGGCAAATCTAACGCTTTTCCTTCTCTATTGTTCCTGTTGCTAGTACCATGCACTTATGCAGTGACCATTGTCATTACCTAGGTGAGCAGATCAAATTACTGGGAAAAATTGCCACTTTACACCCCAAATAAATAGGCTATGTTGCAACTTACAACAACTTAAGTTTATTTTTGCAATTTATAGCCATTTAATTTGGGAATAAGGCTTTAATTGATTGATTGATTGATAGCGATTTAATTTCATTATGTAATTAACTTACAACCATTGTTATTAAAATCGTGATCCAATTCTTAGAATCATATGATCCTAATCGACCATAACGATTTGAATCATAGTCAAAATCATGTCCAAGTAGAATCTTTGGTAGGATCAATGTAATTGTAGGATCGGATTGATTTTAACAATAACAATCCTACAGCGATTGTAACAATCCTGCCATTTTAAAATGTTTCTGAAACTTTTGATTCTGAAGCCGGCATTAGGCTTATAATGTTGGAAAGCTAGTCTACCTTTTAACTGAATTAGTTTTGTACCCATATCATGTTTAAATCTTATGTTATCATGGTATGGTCTATATAACAAAAAGCTTCCATATTGAGTCTACTTTTTTTTTTGAAAGAATATGTGAGTATTTTTTTATTTTTTTTTGAAAGAATATTTGAGTCTACTTTTTGTTAGTTGTATTTTCTTCATTATATGACAATAGAAAGGTTTTTTTAAAGCACTATAAAATAGGTGTATGCGTCTTACAAGTCCAGCTTTGGGCTTTTCAAAACTCAAAATACTTTATGAAGGTTCCAATTGGGTTTGTTTAACACCAAGTATTCGCTTATCATTCATTTTTATATTGTTCATTCTTATATCAATTTTAATTTTATTTTTTTTGTAATTTTTTTTTTGGAAGTTTTTAGTATTGTTTGTGCTAATGAAGCAGCTAACCTGACATGGCATGGCATGACATGACAGGAGGAGTACAATCATATGGATGATGTTGGAACCTTGAAAGCTTGCGGCCATGATTATCATGTAAGTTGCATCAAGAAATGGTTATCGATGAAGAACGCATGTCCAATCTGCAAAGGCCCGGCTTTACCGGATAATTCAAAGGAGAAACAAGGTTAAGATGCATGGTTACTTTTATACCTATATTATTACTCCCCATTCTTTGTAAATATAAATATGCATTCATGTCATTTTCCTCAAATGATGGAATCTCATGTAGGACATACTATTAAGGTTATGCTTTAGTGGGTTGATCAAGAACAACAGCTAGTGGCCGTCTATTTAAGGGTTATTGTTCATGTCTTATTATGTCAGACCAAATTATTATATTAGCTATAATAATAATAATAATCATAGTAATTGTGTATTTTGCTTAAATCCATGTTTGGCTTTCTTTGGCTCTCTCTTTTCTATTCATAAAATTGCTTAGAATGTCATAAATTCAATTAGCCAATTGGATTGGATTGGATTGAATGGATTAGATTGGTTTGAAATGGATTGAATTAGAATGGATGAGATTATATTGAGATTATAAACCTGCTAAAAGGATTGAATTATCCAATGATATGAAATTTCATTCAATGCTGATACAAGATTTTCACTAAGGAATAGCCCACTGTACCTTGCAATGTAAAAGTAAAAATAATACGGCGTAATATATATACTCCCTCCGTAACGCTTTAATTTCTCCTTTCAGAAAAACACGGACTCCCATGCAAAAGTTTTTAGTGGTTTAATTGTGTTGTAATTGTGTATAAGTGATTTCTGGGTTTATGTTTGAAGAGGAGAGAGAGTGGGTTGGGTAGGGATGAACTAGGGTTTTAATTGGGTATGGGTATGGGTAGTTTAATTTAATTGGTTGTGGGTAGTTGAATGTGTGGGAAATTTAATGTTGATGTTTAAAAATTGGTGGGAATCATTAAAGTGGAGATTAAATTAGTGTGTTTATAATGAATTTTATTAAGTTGTAAAATTTGGTTATGATTTTAAATAATGACAAATTTGTAAATATATTGATATTTTATTTGCCTAATATGGAAATATTGTAAATAGTAGAAATTATTTTGTTACACCCAAATATAGAAAGTCTAGAAAATAAAACGTTACGGAGGGAGTACTACTTTTTTAGATACTAAAACTGCACTTTGATACAAATTCCAAGATACACTTGTGCGAACTCAAGCGATATACAATAATTCACCTCCAATGGATATTCGTCATTAACTTAATTAACATCTATTTATCGTAGGTTGCATTTTTGTGGAAAATACATTCCTCGGAGTGCTCACTAGCTAGTTAATGAAAATTCATTGGTGTAACATCTAGTAAGTCTCACAAACTCACAAAAGGAGTAATAGAAAATAGTGGAGTAGAATACAAGGAGTAATACAAGGGATGTTATACTAGGCATTGAAACCGGGCTCTATTGAAGGTCATCCGACCCAATTTTAGCCAACACACGCATCTGTAAGGGGGATAATAAGGAATCCTCAGAAATGCGTGCGGTGAGAATCCAACCCAGGACCTCTGCTTGAAATTCTGAAGCCCTAACCACTGGGCTATGACTTCATCTTCAAGTCGGTAAGTACATGGATGGAGTTATGAAGATGCTTGGAGATTTATGTAGAACTTTCTAGAGTTGATTAATGGTAATCAACTAATCATAATACCATCATTCTAGAATGATCATCCATGGTTGATTCTAGACTTTGCATAAAAATTGGGCCACAATCCTATTAATAAAGTTGAGTTGGGAGAGAAATTTGGGAGGAAAAATTTGGAAGGGTGGTTGTTGCTTTAGTAGTAGGGATAGATAGATTAGTTTTTCAAAAGATTGTTTTACAATTATTTAAGGTTTATGTATTTTGAATCGAAGGAAACAAAGTCTTTCTAAAATAAATTTGTGTTGCTTTAGGTATTAGGGACCGTAATTAGTTTGAAAATAAGAATTTTACCATTGTTTTGCAATGAAAATTTATTCTTAATACCACGTTCTTAACCATAGCCTTCAACATCACAAATTCTTTTGTAAGATGGTCCCACTGTAAGACTAATTTTCATTAGGAAAAAAAAACTTGCAAAAGTTACAGAAAATATATACATAGTTATATGTATTCAATAACTTTTACAGATTTTTTCATAATTTTTTGGCAAGACCTGGTCTCACCAAGATGAGACGGTCTCATCATAGACCTGGTACCTTAAACATGGACTACTATTAAGATTTGCAATTAAGAATTCATATCAATGAAGGAGCTCAAAAAGTTAAGGATGTCATTGAGAATTTCCCAAAAAATAATCATGATGAGCCTTATTAGGTATTTCCAATTGTATAATTTTTTTTATCTGGAATTTGTAATTTCTATAAATATAAGAATAAAGACTTGACAAGTGTGAAAAAAGTGAATGATATAACTAATGTACTCTCTCTTTTTTTTTTTGTCATTCCCAATTTATACCTCCAGTTCAAGTCATCAACAATCCAATAAAATTTAAAAAGTATCTTCACAACCTTACTATGGAGTATAAGAAAAAAAAAAAGTACACCACCTTAAATTTGACGCAAAAAACACATGGAACAAGGTCAACAAACACTTACTTTCGGACACAGGGATTACTGCATATTAAATACTACACCCATTTGATTATGGATCTACACACTTCATCTTTTTGCGTTTGTTGAGAAAAAATGTTGAATATTAATATCGCTAATTATGTATTTGTAAAGATTATAAAAATTAAATATTAAAAAACTACACGTTAAAACGAATCCAACGAGACGCCACTATATTATTATTTTTAGCAATAATAATAATAATAATAATAAAACAACAACAACAAAATAATAATAATAATTATTATTATTATTATTATGTATTACAAGTATTATTATTCTGCCGGACTCCTCAACCAACTTTTCGATCTTTCCGTCAACGGTTTTTCGGCCCGACTTTCCAATGAACTTTCCAACAACGATTTTCCAATGGGTCTATTATACATCCGGATATGCGTAGTGCTATATACATTCAAAGTGTTTTATTGCTCATTTTAAAATTTAAAATGAGCAAAAAAATTATAAAATGAGCAAACTTACCATTGGATTTACCATAAATCCGAATGTATATAAGAATTTTTAACAATTTTCGGGGCAACTTTATGACATTCTCAACAATGATTTTCCGGCCCAAATTTTTCCGGTAATGATTTCCTGGAACAATTTTTCCCACCTGACTTTTCTAGCAGATTTTTTTTTTCTCGACCGGTTTTTTTCCGGTAAACTTTTCCGTCCGACTATTTTTTCCAAACTTTTTCTAACCGAATTTTTCGATAAACTTTTTTTCCTATTGACACATAATAATAAAATAAAAAATATAAATAAAAATATTAAATAAAGAAATAAAATATATGATAATAATTAAACATAAAAAAGTTCAGTTCAATCCTTGTTCTTATGGATTTATTTGTTAAATATTGTAAGGGTTAACACAAGAATGTAAATGACAAAAAAAACCTCCAAGGCACAAAGATGTTTTCCTAAAGACAATTTTCGACCTTTATCGATGGAGCAAGGGATCCTCAGATCTGTCTTTAAGATACAATGGATAAATTAATCACAACAATGTTCTTGCTCAGAGAATCAATGTCAAAATGTGTGTTGAGTGTAGAGAGAAAGTTGTAGATGATTGTAAATTGCTTAAGGTTATGAGAAGTTTTTTTAGTTATTCTCATATAATACCTTCTAATATCACAGAAGTGACATATCCCTACAGGCATAACCGTCGAAGTTACACAAACACACCGTTTGGAAACAACACGCAGAAACCAACTGCACGAGACAGAAGCATCTCGCGAGTCGCGAGCCCCTGTTCGTGAGTCGCGAGCCTTCCTCGCGGGTCGCGACTTGCTTTTGTCTCGTTTTCCACTTTTGTCACTTTTCGCGAGCAGTACCCAATAGTCACGAGTCGCGATTCCCTATTGTGTTATGCCTTATATGGGAACATCATACGTAAGTTTATTTCACCATTCCCTAACAAACATAACGTATAATTCTCATGCTCTAAATTAATTTCCAACATTATTTTCAGTTGTTAGTAGCTCAAAATAATAGGGTCTTATGAGGAATTGATCAGCTAATATTAGAAACTAGAGCTTATTAATTTCTTACGCATTTTTTGGGTCTAGGCTAAATGGCTAATAGTTAAAAAGCCAAAATTCGCTCAAGGATTAACTATTATACAGTATACTATTCTATCCTTTTTGAATGATTATTACGTTGTAAATTTTAGATACAATGAAAAAAGAAATTTTAATATATGTAAGGAAAAACATATTCACACGAAATGTTGTTATATTTGTCAAAAAAATTTATAAGACATTACTGAATATATAAATATTTTAAGGACTTTTGTCCAAAACTACCTTAGTTACACCACATTTTGCGAGAAACTAATTTATTTACGAAATTTTGTGAATAACTAATTTTTTATCCATTTCGTTGTTGACCACCACCACCCATCACTTTCAAGAGTTACTTCAATTTTTTAGACAATAAAATGTCATGTGTAAAGCATATGTTTAGTTCTTTTTTCCCTAAATGACACCTATTCTTTTGCCTATCACTATTTTTTGTGTGCCTATTTTGGCATATTTTACTAGATCAGACAAAAAAATTTGGTAAAAAGTAAAAATAAGAAATAAGTAAAAATAGATGTGATTTAGTTAAAAAAAAATAAGCATCTGTACTGTGTAGGGCATATGACATTTCATTATTGATTGAAAAGTTGAAGTTAACGTCTGAAAGTGATGAGTGATACTCAAGGCTGCATGGACAAACCTCCAACCTGCCCTACCCCGTGTTCGACACTGACACCCGTTGGACACACATACCCACATTGAACTAATTAATTAAGCTTACTTAACTATCCCATAACTTTTGAGCTATTTTTCTCGCTTTAATTATTCATGTCTTATATATTTTGAATAGTTTATATAGTGAATAACCATATTATCATGTTAAATTTGACGAAGGCGTCTCTTTTGCAACATTTATATAGTAAAATGTGTTGTCATACAGAATATATGATGACGGCGTCTTTTAGTCGTCCAACTTTCAACTCATTACCAAAAACAGAGTACTTCTAAAAACAGAGTACCATTACACTCAACCATTATTACCCTCCATTCACAGAAAACTCCTTCGTCTTCTTCCGATTTCACCATTTTTCTTTGAGCAACCATCCACAGTCAGACCCAAAGAAGAAGAAGAAGAAGGAAAAAAAAAGAAGCGCTACAGGAGAGAAAGAAAGAGAAAGAAAGGGGAAAAAAAGGGGAACGGAAACTCGCCTGCAGACCACGAGGGTCTCCGTCGCCTCTCGCCGTCGGCGTAGCCAGTCTGTGAGTCGGCACTGAGCATTCTCCGTCGCTACTTCCCAGGTATTCCTAAAAAACTCAAACACTAAATCCCTAATTTATTTGTATACAGATATGAGATTTACTCCCACATTATGCAAAGTTGATTTGTTTATAGCTGATGGTGGCATTGTTCAAACTGAAGCTATTCACATGAACTTTAATGGGCCAATGGCGGTTTGTTTTTTGTTTTTTTAAATTTTATTATTGATAATCTGATTTTCTATAGGCTTTACACTGTATAATTCTGCGTTTACTGCGTCTAGAATTATTGAACCCCGTCCTGTGTTTTCTGGGTTGTTTGTTGTTGAAACTGATTGATTATAAGCTCGCTTTATCAGTTGATTTCATCTATCAAGGTTTGAATACACTACATACATTGCTTATTAAAACTAAATTTTTTAGTATTGCATATATATACTATCATAAATATAAAGTAATTTTAATACATTTAGTATTTGGTCTTTTGCACTTGTAGAGAACTAGAGACACTGTTTAGAAAATAATGCATCATATCCAAATTGAGATGAAGCAAATAAAGCATTAGAATATAAATAATTTTTATATATTCAAGCCTTCTGGTTACACTAGTAAGCAAGCTGGGGTCTTGGGATGAATCACCCTTATTTAGAAATTGGGGGGATTTTAAGTTCTAAGCTAGATATCATTGAATGCTTCCAAAACACGAGGACACGAAAAATCGATGGTATCCGAATTATTTTAGTCGAATTATCGAATTCCCCCCCCCCCCCCCCCCAAAAAAAAAAAAAAATATATATATATATATATAACCCGAATTATATATTGATTATGTCATTCATGCCTTTTTACACTCTTTATTAGTCTTTATAGTAATCTACTAATCTAAGCTTTGTTAGAAACTTATTTTTCATTATGTAGTTCTTTTTGCATTATTTAATTCTAATTCTTTATAGGATTTTTATTTGTATTAACTTTAATGTAGGTTGATTTACAACTTTTGATTGTTGAACCAAATCGACTCCAAACTTTGATTAATGTTTTTTTATGTTAGTTTTCAGGTTGCTACATTCAGTTCAAATTCTTGGATCCGCCCCTTGGCAACCATGCCTCCAAGGCGACGCAGGGTATTTTTTGCTCACATTCCTTTCATCACCCCTTATATCTCTAGTTTTGTTGCTTGTGTAACATAAATCCAATTAATTTTTCAAATTTTCAGAAGTTTTTACATGGTTTTTTTTTTTTGCAAATTTGCAGGTGGGTCTCAAGCGTATGGACGCTGCCATTGACGCTCTAACTCCTATGGGTTTCCCCCGTGACTTAATTCGTAGGAAAGTCAAGGCATTGCTCAATGTAGGTTCCTTTTCTTTCATTCTTTAAATAATATAAAAATGTATGTTGTTATGTAAGTTTTTTTTTTGTGTGTGTGATTATAGGAATACGGTGATGAAGGATGGGTTTTCATTGAAGAAGCTTCTTACAAGCTACTGATTGAGTGCATACTGGAAGATCAGGAGCAATGTGAACAAGGGGAGTCTTCTTGCAATGTATGATTTCATTCATTCGTTTAGAAAATTTACAGTTTGTTGTTGTAGTAATGATGACCATATTTCTGGTTTGTACCATATTGTTGTTCCAATGAAGATTATTTTGGTTTCTAAAATGGTGATGCTGAAATGGATTAATGGTATTGAAGTGGGTTGAGTTTGTAATTTTTTTTTGGCCTTAGTTTGTTTGTTTGGGTGTAGAACATTTTTAATGAAAAAATGATTTTCGTGGAACTCAATTTACAATGGAAACATAATTGCAAAACAAGTTTTCATATTTTAGTACCATGTAAAAAACAATGGAAAATAACAATACTGAAAGGGAAAAGTAAGGAGTGTACATGGTATTTAAGGAAAAGGATGGAAAATACTTTTCCTTCCATTTTGAAAGGAATATGGTTATCTATCATGATATTTTTTACTCCTAGGGAAAATGGTTTTACACTTCTTTAGAAACCAAACAACTTAAAATTAAAAATAGAAGAGAATATTTTTCCAGGAAAATGTTTTATATCCAGGTCTAGATATTAGAATATTGTTCCTTGTATTTTCTTGTTGGAAGTTGATGTTGTTCAATTTAAGGATGGGGGATGTTTGCTTGCCTTGTAGGATTCACAAAATGAAATTAGGGATCAAGGTGGTGAGGAGGCAGGACCATCAGAGGATGTGCCATTACTCGAAGCCAGTGAGCCTGTGTGCTCAAACCTTGATACTGCCTTGACAACTCTTACAACAGATGCTTCTTTGGAAAATCCTCAAGCAGGTGAGAAGAACTCTTTGATTATATAATATGACATAGGCTATATTTGGTTCAACAGATTATTGCTAATCTGATGAACTTATTACTTGATTTGACCAAATTTTAACATTCTATATTCACTAATCCATAAAGAAACAACATTTCAATTGGGATCTCATCATATTTCTATTATTGTATTATGTCCTGTTTTTTTGGAACTAAATTAAACCATATTTCAAATCAGCAGGACCTGAACTGAACTAAACCGAAGTGAATTTTTCTGAAATGATATTTCAGAAATAAGTCCAAAAGAGCCTAGTCTAGCATTGATAATATATTATGATAACCACCAAAATCAAGCATAAGATGGATGATAAGTTTGATCAAGTGTTTCAGTAAAATTCTTCCAAGTTGAGGTTTGTTTATTTATTCTATGCTATGGAGTAAGCATCCAGGCTTGTCCCATAGAGTAAGATTTGGAGCTATATGTATGTCTTATGACTCTTCATCCTTTTATTCTAGGATAGATTTCCATATATTGTTTTGCTCTTTTTATGCTGTGTTCTAGTTGTAAATGTAGCTTGTTGCTCTGTTTGTTCCAATATCTCTTGTCACTAGTTTACATGTTCTGATCTGAAGGAATTTATACTCTACTATTCTTTCTTGTAATTTGCTCCTTGTATCTTTAAACCCAAGGCAATGACAGCATTTGCGCTGGAGCTCAGCTTCCAAGGCATAGGGTAAAAAATTAGACATTTCTATTTTAGTTTTCGTAATGTGGCTGAAATGTATCCTCTTCATATAATAATACCAATATATGTTGAGCTGGTTGTATTATTCATTTGGAAGGTAAAGTGATACAGTGAATTTAATTTATGATCCATTTAGTAGGGTGTAAAACATAACTCTGAATTAAATATTTTTGTTTATTTTTAATTTTACATTTTTTTAGTTTGCAAAGTAGTATAAAATCATTTTCTTTCGGAGTAAAAAGTGTTTTACAATGATATAAAACCATTTTCCCTTCAAATGAAGCGAAAACTAATTTTCTTCCTTTTCCTTACCTTACGTCCTTACTTTCCCTTTTTATAGTCTTTGACTTTTATTACATGATACTAAACAATGGGAAACTTTTTTTTTTTTTTTTTGCAATTTATTTTCCATTGTAAATTATTGTCATGTCAATTTTTTTACATTGGAAATGTTTTACACCTAACCAGACGGAACGTTAATGTGAATATACGAAGTTTGTGATCATAGTTGATTCAGACCTTGTTCTTTTGGACTGAATTAATTTGAGCTAAATTGAACTGAATTAAACTCAATCTTAGACTTAACAGGAGTTGAACTTAACTGAATTTGTGTGAATTTAATTTAATTTGTTTAAATTAAACTGAACTGAATTCGAAGGTTTGATTATTTCGATGGTTTGATTATTAATTTTCCAATTATGGATTGGTTTGACAAGTTAATGTTTAGAATTAATAGTGTTACCTATATGACTTGTGGGGAGTCCTTTTTTTATAAAAGGCTAGATGGTGGGAATTAGAATATATAGCTGTCCACCTTACTTCTACACCTTTTTTTAACCCAAATGGCATCTTAGCTGCCTTCATGCATTTGTTAAGCTCGCTCTTAACCCTGATTTCTCAATCAAAAAGTTTAAAAGAAAACATAAATTTCAGGTCTTATTTTGTATAATTTTTTGAATTTGGTTCAATAATAATAATAATGAAAACAAATGGTATATTCTCTGCATTCGTGCACAGTACTCGTTGCTGAACTTGTTTGGTCATACTCATACCATATGTTTAGTGAAATATCTCTTTAACATTGATTCTGGTGATTAAGGACTCAATAAGATTAAAAATAATGACTTTCCAATTTGGAACAAACATTAATGCATTGAAGTACAACTTCATCTATTTCTTTAAAGACTTGTTGATTTTCCCCACAGATTTCTTGAGTCTGACAGCCTGCATTTCACATCTTTTTGCTTACTTGTCTGCACCTGTTTCATTGCTCAAATGCTCAATTCTATGCCCATGCTACCCACTCAATGTGTGCTTCTAGTTTATATACTTTAGCATCCATGATCATCTCTCATATACACTAATAACTGCTTTTATGGCTTTTTTAGATTAATGTTTACCGTTAAAATAATACTTCCCATGTTTTTTTAACTGAAACATACACACATTTCTAGGAGAGAAGAGATATAGAGAAAGAAAGAGTGGACCCTGTGATAAGGAGAGAGAGAGGGAAAGGGAAAAAATAGCCAAATTTAGTAATGTTGCAATTAATATGAAACTTCCAGTTAAAGGAAATGTTGCAATAATAAAAGAACGAAGGAAGTACTTTGTAATTCATGTGTGCTCCAATCTATGTTACTCGGACTTAGAAACTCATTAACATGTACCCTTCAAGTGGATACTCACCTAATAGATGATAATGTTCCCTTTTTTCCCCTTATAAGGTTAGTAAACCACCACCTTAATATGAGGATTCGAACCTCAAACCTCAAGGATCTAAAGTAAGCTTGGAGCCACTGATCCATACTTCTTGCCTCAAATGATGAGTTTCCATAGTAAACTTTACATTGTTTGGTTTGCGAAGTAGTGTACAGTCACTTTACGTAGGTGTAAAATATCTCTTACAATGATGGAAAATTATTTTCCAACTATTTTGCTTTCCTTTTACTTACCTACCTTATACAATAATCCTCCTACCACCTCCTTACTTTCCCTTTAATTTTTCTTATTTCTGTCATTTTTCTTACTTTATCTATTTATGTTTGCAACCTAAGAGATTTTTCACTTTTTTAAGTGTTATATTAGATCTGCAAGTACAGGTAGTATGAGGGGTATGAAGAAAAAGTAGAATGTGTAGGACCGTATGACTTTTAAAGGAAATGTAACAATCTTTTAGAGACAACCAAAAAGTGAATACATAGCAATCTTTAAGGGACGGAGAAAGCACATGGTACTAAACAATGCAAAACTTATTTTAGAATTGTATTTTCATTGTAAATCGTTTATCATGAAAATTATTTTACATTGAAAGCGTTTTAACCCAACCGAACGGAAGCTAACTCCAAAATGAAGTGTCAAAATGTCAAGAATTTGACAAAGTTCTATACTATGTGTATATATATATATATATATATATATATATATACTTACCTAAAAGCCTAAACTAAGCTACTTGGTTTTGGACAGAGCTTAACCCTACATTTTCTCCTGCTGAGAATGTACCTAGCCCAAATAAGACCCCAACATCCAATGAAGTAAGCAGAACAAATGGGATGCTGATAAATCAAGAACAGGTTGCATCAATGAATGATGCTCTTACATTTTATGGTCCACCAGGGTTTGAGGATTCATCTAGCTCGGATCGGGGTTATGTTTATGCATCATCAAACAAGCACAAACCTTGTTTTGGGTGGTTGGATTGGGCATCTCAGGATGACCAAAGCTTTGTTCTGTTGGAGCCTGCACCTGTTCTGGGCTGGAAAACTAGACAGAGGCAGGGGAAGCGTAAGTCTAGGTGGGATGTTGGGCCATAATTTTTATCATTCTTCTTCTGTTTAAAAAACTTGTTGCATTGGAATTTTCAGGTTTGTTACGTGCTAATGAATGTATGGTGTTGTACCGGCCTTTTTTTGCCCCTAATATGATGAATTGCTCCGTCGGTTCAAAATATTTGTTTTTTTTTTTTGCACAGTTTTTAATGCATTTGTTTAAATATATATTTAATTTCTTATACTGCATAAAACAAATTGTGAAAGTTGATATTTAAATTACTATGCATATAAACGAATATAATAAGATCTTATATAAATATGTTTTTTCGTACATATAATAAAGATTTTTTATTGTTAAAGTTTCTCTCTCATTGTATTAAAAATTATAAATGTAACGAATATTCTGTAACGAATGGAGTGTTATAAGCTTTGTAACGAATGGAATATTTTCTTGGGTTCGCTTTTTGAGAATTTTTAGTGAGGTTTTGTTTTTTTAACCCAAAACAAATGGTTTTTTGCTTGTAAAAATCCTATGTTGCAAGGAAATAATGGAAGTAACACAAAGCGCAAAGCAAAATCCTCAAGTCTAAGCTGATGTGAGCTGGGGCTTTGGAGTATTACAAGCTTTGTGTTACTACTCAGCAGCCATTCCTAGAAAGATTGAACACCGTTTCTTTGACCATAGATGTAATACGTTTGGAATTAAGTATCAGAACATATATATAATATATTCATATGAGATGTCAGATTCGTCTAGATGTATAACTTTTTAAGTATCAAATTGATCAAATGTCCATATTTTATAGAATATACTACCTCTGTCCCTTAATATTTGTTATATTTTATATATTCTACTTTGGGATGCCTCCAAAAGTTCAGTACATTTCCTTTTAAAGTAGATTGTCTCACACACACTATCTATCTATACTTTGTACTCATATCTCACATATTACCTACATACCCATCTAATGTAACTCTTAAAAAAGTAAAAATACTCAAATGTACCAGACATTAACAGTCAATTTGGTTGTTGGTAATAGATTGTGGTAATGGTAATGAATTTATAGTGTAATATTGGTAAGGAAGAACCTCATAATCCCCGTGGAAAGCAAATTATCATTGTAATACCCCACATTTTTCACTTCTTTTAAAAAGTAATGATTTTTGTGATTTAAATAATAAAAACATTATTTATTCATTTTCGATAACTAAATTTTGAAATAAAATATTTGAAATGAATGTTGGATGCCACGTTATTTTTAGAGAAAGGACTCTACTTTATATTATTTATCTATTTTCGTTTTCAATAATAAATTTACCTATTTTTGAAATATGTTAATTGTTTGATAAATTTCTGTTAGTGATTTATTTTCACTAATTGGTTTCCAAATATATATGACTATTTAGTTTGAAAGTCTTTGGGATATAATACCCTTAAATTTACGTGCTTTATTTACGTGAATATATTCTTGTGTATTTTAATTATTTAATTTATTGTTTAACTTGTGATGAAATTGTATAAAATATTTATCTATTTATTTATTTATCTATTTTCTGGGAATATGTTGCTAAAAACAATTTTTATGTGGTTAACAATATTTGGTTGTTAATATAATATATATATATATATATATATATATATATATATACATTTGGTACGAAAGTTTTACTCTTTATTTCATACATATTTCGTCTGCATGATTAAAATATATATATTATGTAGTTAGTTAAATTAGTCTTTATTGTTTGGTATTAATGAGTCAAGTATTCGGAAACTTCTAGAAGGTTCTAGAAGGTTCAAGAATAATATGGATGGTGGTAGAATATAATCTAAAGAGGGTGACTCTAGAATGTTCAAGAGTATTCTTATAGGAGTATTCTAGAATGGATGCATCTAGGATCTTCCAAAGGGTTCTTGTATGTCGTACTTGAATTAGAATGATTCTAGGTTGTTCTATGATGTACATGCAAATTCTAGAACCCTCCATTTGAGGAGGTTAGAATATTCTAAAATTAGGAATATAAATACTCCATTAATTTATCTCACCTTTCCCCTCCCCTTTGGCCAGCTATATAAACAGCCTTTAGGCTGATTTGTTTAAAAAAATTTCATCTCTCACAACCTCACAAAATATACTCAAAGTTCTAGTAGAGTTTTGGGAGTTTTTCCTTGGTGATCTTTGAAGCAATTTCGGTGAAATCTAGTACATATACCTCATCCTTTTTCAAGGTAACTAACGTTGTTTCCAATCTAGAAATCATATAGTTTAGGATTATATTTTAGGGTTAAAATCATGTTTAAATGGATTAAAATAAACTAGACTATTTTGTGTTGATTTTAGCCTTAAAATTTGGATTTAACATGGAATTATGTAATTATTTTTATTCTGAATTTTTGTATGTTTAGGGTATTTTCAGAAGTTATTTTTGGATTATATTGGTGTGAAATTTTCATGAATAAATTATTTTGGAATATTATGCACAATTTATTAATTATGATAATTGTTGTGATGAATTTTGTACAACATATTTCATAAAATTTTTGTGTGATATGTGTGATTGTATAACCTAAAATTTTATATGTTTTAAGGATAAAATAATGGTTTATTATTTATGTTGGTAATTTATTCAATGATTTGTTGTAAAATTGTTTCTATGAATTGTTGGCGAATTTCGCTTTAGTCCAATTTCTAGGCGAAATGCTGCCCAAATTTTTAGTGATATCATATTATAATTTGGCCTTGATATATTATGGTTTTGGGAGTATTTTTCGTGGTTTATGGGTTTAATCATGCTTAATTGTTGAATTGTTAAAATTAGGATTTATTTAATTTACTATGTAACTTGTGATGGAATTGTGTAAATAAAATCTGGAAATTAACCTGCTGGCCGTGTGGTATGTAAAGGTGTTTATCATGCTTTTAATTTTACTTTGGGCTTAAACTATGCTTGGTTATGTCCTTGATGAATTATAGAATTATTTGTGCAAGTTTGATTAATTTTGAATAAGTGTTGATGATGATTTGGTGATGTCAAATTCTGGACAGCAGTTTTGTATGGTCTAAAATGATGTTTTATTGATGTATTTTGACCCTTAATCATGTTTTAAATGGTTACTAATTAATAGGAATTGTTTGAGTACAAGTTTGGCTGGAATCGATATTTTTGCGATGAGCTTGTCTATGTTACTTGTTGCTTATTTTGAGTGTGTAAATGATTAATATTTTATTTTGAAATTTAAATTTGATTAGGTATTGGGCACATGTTATTAGTTGTGGGTGGATAATGGAAGTTGTAATTTTGAGCTTTATTAGTAAATAAAGTGTGGGATTTGGAATGAGTAAATAAGAACGATGTATTTTATCATACATGTGTCTAGGAGGTTATTTATAATTGTTAGTTGCAGCCATTGGACTGCCGGATTCAATGGTTAGATCAGTTATTTTCTTGGACTGCGGGATCCGAGACATTTATTTTATTTTACCTGGGTTAATTGTTGTCGTCCGGGAGGTCCGGAGGTGTAAGTCCATATTTTGGGCGTCCATCCGGCACCGGGAGACCTGGCCAATCTTAGACACAATCGACTTTGTGTTGATTGTTGGTAGTGTAAGTCCATATTTCGGGCATCTACCTGACAAACCTTGGGAAGTGGTACTGCGGGATACCACCAGCGATCGTTCCATCTACAATTACAAATGCCTGTGTTTATCGTTGGTAGTGTAAGTCCATATTTTAGGTGTCTACCTAACGTACTTTAGGAGTGGTACTGCGGGATACCACTAGTGGTCATTCTGTCTTCAGTATGTGTATTGATTTGGGAAGTTGGGAATAGTTGTGACCATAACACTCATCTGGGAATTTGGATTCAATTGTGGTATAATGGTTTTATTTGGGATGTTATTGGATTTCCTATCTTTTGGATGAAGTATGTGATTGTTGTGATGTACTGTGCTAACTGGTTCTGCAGGTGGGTTATGGTCAAGGTTATGGTAAGTGATGGTTGTTTGTATTGAATGACATGAATGCTTCTTGTTATTTATGGATATTGATTTGACTCCCTGATCTATGATTCTGAACTTGTGTTTTCTATGTTGGGGAGAACTGTTAGTTACTCGCCACTGACAGTGGAGTTGTATTCATTTTTCAGATGCTGATTGACCGCAGGATTGTAAAGGGTTGGACGGTGTGTGTGTGAGGATTGGTATTAGGGATCCTTTCCATTAGCTTAGACATCATAGTCTGTATGGCATGGCCAAAATTCCCTATTTTATGATTTCTGTTTAAGTAGTTTTGATTTCTAGACTTATGTATAGGTGTTTATACCTCGTACTTTGGACTTGTAATGGTATTGGAATTTCTTTAATCGGACTTATTTATCTTATTTTGGGTTATGTTTCTTAGAACTTAAGTGGCATTCCCGTCCGGTGCCCTATCTTCCGCTTGTATCCTCTGTTTTTAAGGATGGGGTGTTACAATCATTCCCAACTTCAATTTTCTTCACAATTTTTATTCCCATCCATTACCATTGGAGAGAGTGGTATTTGATAGGAATGGATATTTGTGAAAAAAATTAGATAAATTGGAGCTAAGGTAGCACCAACATGGGAATGGATTTTGATTTCCCTTCGAAATTTAGTTATAAATTCATTTTCATTACCATCAGTTATAACCGGCTACCAAACGGGCCCGTTTGGTTGTTGGTAATTAATTGGTGTAATGGTAATGGATTTAAATTGTAATTTGTTAAGTAAAAACTTTAAAATTCAGGTGGTAAACATATTTTTCATTCCCAAACTTGAAATTTGTTCCTATTTTCCATTACGATCCATTACCATGTGAAAGGGTGGTATTAGATGGGAATGAATATTTGTGAAGAAAATTAGATAAATTGGAGTTAAGCTAGAACCACCATGGGAATGAATTTTGATTTTCCTTCCAAGTTTAGTTATAAATTCATTCTCATTACCTCTATTTATAACTGGCTACCAAACGGACCATTAGGGACATAATGTTATAAGATATATTTCATAGTGTTAATCAAAATGCATCATGTATTAGTGGTGGCCACTGGGCCGGGTTGGCCCGGCCCGGCCCGGACCCGGCCCGGGTTTTGGCCCTGATGGGTCAAGCCCGGTTAGCCCGGACCCGGCCCGTGACCCAGCCCGGTGCTAACCGGGTGGGTCATGGGTCGGAGGGTTATAACCCGTAACCCGGTCCAACCCGGTCAAACCCGGTCCAACCCGGTCAACCCGGTCCACCAACCCGGTTAACCCGGTCCCCGACCCGGCCCACCAACCCTGTCCAACCCGGGCGGGCCAGTTCATGGGTCGCCTTCCCACGAACCCGGCCCGGTACCCCACCGGGCCGGTTCATGGGTCGGAAGTCTTCGACCCGGCCCGGTCTCTGGCCCGGCCCGGCCCGTTCGGTGGCCACCACTATCATGTATTATATATAAAAATTCAGGTTATAATTTCCTTTGTCATTCATCCCAAAATTTGCGGTTTGATGCGATTTGATGTGACCAAACCGCACCGCGCTCAGCTATATATATATTCAATTAATACACACTTATGCTTAAAACATATATGGTTCAATGGCTAAGTTAAGAGGCCACTATTCCTCTAGTCAGAGGTTCAATTAACCATGACTACTAATTTTTTTAGAAGGTATTGTGTCAGACCAGTCCACTGGACATGGACACATATTGTTGAATCTGAACACATATGTGTTTGATCTGGACACATGTTGTTAAACTTGGACATGTATTGGTGTAGACCTGGACACAAATTTGTAACTCTGAAAACATATTTGTAAACCTTGACACATATTTGTAAACCTGGTTAAACCTGGACACTATTTGTTGAAAATGGACCACTATTTGTTGAACCTGGACACTAGTTGGACCTGTACAGTTGAACCTGGACCTGGACATGTTGAACCTAGAAAAAAAAAAAAAACCTAGACCTGGACAGTGAACTTGGACCTGGACAGTTGAACCTGGACCAGGACAGTTGAACCTGTACATGGACAGTTGAACCTAGACAAAAAAACCACCATTAATTGCAGCTTTGCAAGTCTTTTTCTGCGCCACTTTTCATCTTCTGTAAACCTTTCATCTTCATCTTTGGGGTCTTTTTCTTTATTCAATTTTTTTGTAACAAGAGCTTCAACTATCAATTCCATCTTCATCTTCTGTAATATGGATCTCTTTCTACGCCACCATAAACTTCCATAAGATCGATCACCACAACAACAACCTTTAACACCACCACAACCGCAACCTTCAACACCACCACAACCCTCAATAATGGAGTTTTGGGAAGAAAATTGAAATGGTTTTAATGGTGTTGTAGAAATGTATATGTGTGTATAATTGACTAAAGTCGAATTGGGTCTTGGAAAACATTTTGTTGTTGTAGTAGAAAATTTTATAATCCAAAATTGGGGGAGGGTGATTGTGGGAGTTGGATTTTACACATTAGTGCTGCTAACATGCTCACATATGTAGAAGTGAGAGGAGTTTGAGAGGCCGTCTGACCCAATGCTTTCACAATTTTTTTTAATATAATGCAGATCTATTTTCGAAAAATCATTGTTAGTAAGTTGGAAAATAGTTGGCACCAACTTTTCTCCATTGAACTAATTGTTTCATAGCTTTTCATATAAGGAGATTCTTCAATTCCTATAGGCCACAAGCCCACAACTACCAATGCTTCTACTTTCTCCTCTAAAATTCTATCATTATTGCAATAAATTTTCTTTGTTGAATTGTGATTTTATTAGATTTTTTAAAAAATTTCAAATATATATTTTCTATAAGATAGCTATATTTTACTCCCTTCATATTCTAAAATCTGCAACAAATGCTTTAAGACACTTTGTAAGACACTTTTTGTTAGGGTAAAATGATAATAAGAATATTATAGGGTAAAGTAAGAGAGAGGAAAAAATGAAGTGTGAAGTAATTTTAGGATAAAGTAAGAAAGAGAAAGAATGATAAGAATATTAGAGGGGTAAAGTAATATAAGAGAGAGAAAAAATGTGGTGTAAAGTAATTTACCAAATTTAAAAATATATAAATTGTTGCAGTTATTAGTTTACAGCTTTATTTGAAAATGTTGCAGATATTAGAATATAGAGGGAGTATTTGATAATGAAATGTGTATTTTGGTAAAAAAATATTTAATTTATCTTGTTAATAAAAATAATTTTTACTCACAAATTAATTTAAGGGGCCTATTTTTTGACCTTAGCACAATGCCTTGTAAATTATAGCTCCGCCTGTGTTTCTTGCTATTCGTGACGCGAAACAAAATTAAAGGTACTCATGAAAATACCAACAGAATAGTACTTACACTAAAAGATGTGGATGTGAACCGATTCAAGGGTTCAACCCAACGAACATTAACTCTATTCAAATGGTAAAACTAAGCTTGATTTTTTTTCGAAATTTTAAAATTAAAAATAATGAGAAATTTGTGACTTTTTTTCATATGAAATATCCAGGCAAATATATTTGTTATACGAATTTCTCATGTGAAAAGGAATAACATTGAACATCAGTCATTATTCAAGATGAACATGAGTCCATATCTAAATGAACATCACAAAAAAATGGACACTGAGCCAATAACATTACTGCTCGAATTTGGCTCTGATCTCCAAATAAAATTAATAATACTTGGCTGTGAACATTAGTTATTATAGTCCAAATACAAATCAAGTTAAGATTAATTTATACCAATAATGAACATTTTTATATCAATAACTGAATATTATATATCATACCAAAAGAATATTAAATCTGATTAAATTAAAATCAAATTAAAAATACAATAATGAACTTTGTCAAAAAAAAAAATTAAAAAAAAATACAATAATGAACAATAACAAATGACAAAATGAACATTACTTAGTTATTATGTAAATGAACCGCAATTCATTGTAAGATGCATTTGTTTTTTAATCAAGAGTGTCTTCATCTAGGTGCTCGAGAGTAGCTTCTATGAATTGGCGACATGATTTATTCAAATTAGATCATTTTTGAAGCAATGTAAGAGTTTGACAATTCAGAATTTAATGAATGAATTAATCTTGATATATATATATATATATATATATATATATATATATATATATATATATATATATATATATATATAAATTTTAGAATTTGAATTATTCACTGCATGTACCTCTCACAATAAATGTATAGTGTCTTTGAAACAATTTTGAAATTCTTCACTTCATGATCAAAAGGGATTGACATAGATGACATTATATATCAAATAATAATAATAAACACTATTTTTGTTTTTAGTTTATTGGGAATCCAATAGTGTCAAATTATAACACACTACTTTTTTGTCTGACATTTTATATTCAGTTAGAAGATTGCCATTGTAACTTGTAAATAGTATATATAGAATTTAGCTAGATAAAACTAGTAAATAGATAGTGTTTTTCCTTTGTTTTTTTTTTTTTTTATTTTTTAAATGATAATTTATACATGTGATATTAGGTTCAAGCCGGACCATAATACTAATTATCCAATTAAATTTAGCGAACAGATAGCATCCAAAATTAATATTTCATGCAATATGCGCAAACAATAATTATTGCAAATTAAAGTTGCAAGTAGTATCTCCATAGTCGATGTTATATGGCGGCTATTAGACTATAGTCAATCAATTTATTCCTCGTTAATTAGAGGTTAATTAATCATTGACCGTTAATAACAATATACAGTATAAATACAACTTCAAATTATCCAAGTCTACTTACATAGACATCCAATGTGATTGAACTGATTTATTATGTTACCTCGGAAATGAAAATTATGTTTTTTATATTAGAAATAATGGAATCTAATAATCCTACCTTTAATCAGCCTGAAAGTAACAAACCTACTTTTTGATTAAAAAATAACAAACCCACCTTTAAGGTTTATTTGTTTTTGGTGAACCCCATTGTTTTGTGACTTATTGTAAAAAGTTGAATTGCAACGTGACAATCCCTCATCGGTTTTAAAAAATTAATAGGTTAATTAAACTAAAAAAAATCAACCAATGAGGGATTGTCACGTCGCAATTCAACCTCTTAAATCAAGTCACAAACCGGTAGGGTGCACCGAAAATAAATAAATCTTAAAGGTGGATTTGTTATTTTTTAATCAAAAAATAGGTTTGTTACTTTCAGGCCGACTAAAGGTAGGATTATTAGATTTCATTATTCCTTTATATTATTGCTCAACTTGATTGGTATAGATTAAAATTATTAGGAACATTGTAGCTCGCAAGACAATTGTGTAAGCAATCTTACATAGAGATGGAAATCCTTGACGTGACATGGAATTACTAAGAAAAAAAAAATCCAAACTTGATCCGAATAAGTATAAAAAGAGCCTACTAAATACTAATTAACCCTTTGATAAGATCCATTTGTTATGGTATACAACAATTTCATTTTCCATACAATTTTTTCATATATGCCTACGGTCGACTGATGGGCCGTAAATTGAACATGAAACCAAACACAAGCATGACCAATTGACATGAATTGTCAGGCTCAATCTTTTATATATATAGATAAGGTTAATTGGATCCCAACTTGAGGATCTCATCGCATATATAGCTGACAATCTGGCATTGTTTGGGGATTAAGGGGAAGATATTTATTGTTTATGAGAATCAAACCTCACACCTTGAGGATGTGCGGCGCACTTATGTGTCATTGCACTAGCAGTTAATCTGCTAAAAGCTTTAATTTCTTTTCTTCATACATTGGACCCTAGTTTATCACTATTCTCACAAGAACACCAAGCTGGCATTGTCTCATACTTTGAAAAAAATTCATCGTTAATCAACATCAAGAATACCATACTGACATTACTCCTACCTCAGACTTAAGAATGTGAGGATAACTTCAATATCACTTTGCTCCATACTCTTGACAGCCTCAATCTTGCCACCCTAATACAAGTAATTTTTGAGGGGTCCATACATGAGCCGTGATCATATTTTCCACTTTCCGATTTGGCATTTTGCCATAAATAATAGGTGGAGTTTCATTTTGTAGGGTCACATTTGTCATTTTTTGTCTCCTTGTTATAGAATATATGGCCCTCACATTTGCTTTGTTTTTTTTTACAACTTTACTCCAAGATGACTACTCCCTCGGTGACATATTAATGGCGACAAGTCATTTTGCACGTAATTGAGATTATAAGTTACTAATCTTAAAGTTATTTTTTGATCAATTTGTTCGTTTGCACCCCTAAATCGTTTTCTTAAGATGCATGCAAAATGACTTGTTGTCATTAATATGTTACAGAATGAGTACTAATTTGTGACGACAAAAACACATCATATGCTAAAAATATAATATGCTCATTTCATCTTCATAATAAAGTTCCCACATATATACATACATTTTTATTATTATCACATTACATATTAAGCTAGTTATATATATATATATATATATATATCCATGGAAGAAAGCCACTCTTCACAACTTGTCGCCGCCATGGACCGCCTTTGGTACCACCAAGTAATATTGTCATCCGATCCAACTTCAGTGCTTTGCTCTAAGGCTGCCTTTCAATCCTCTAGTTGTTCATCGTCTGATTCTTTTCTTTTGGAAGGAGATAATAACAATAATGCCTCATCAATTGCATCTACTTGCTCAATTTCTTTGGTATTTATCATTACCCTTCTATTTATATTATTACATATAGTATATTCTTTGTCTCGAATTATTTTGATTAATTTGCGCTGCTCATTTATGCTTTGTTGCATTTAATTTGGAACAAATCGATGAAGTATATTTTATATATACTAGATGTTTTAGTGTTTATTTTTTCATGTTTCATTTGATATCAATTAATGATTTCTCAATTTTTAAAGTTTAATGATATGCTTATTGCTTAAAAAAGTGATAGATTGTAACTACATACATAACACAACTAAATTAAAGAATTTTGTAAGATTGTAAGGCAATTCATTTGGTAAGGCCAGACAGTCATAAATGATAGGAAGGAGAATGAACTTGTATGTAAATTTGTGAATATAAAACTAAATTGTCTGTTTTTCTTCTTAAATTTTTTCATCACTATTCAATACTACTCCCTTAGTGAAAGTAACGAGTATTAATTAATGAAAAATATGAAGAAAACACAAATTAATAAACGGGTTTTGTAAAAAAAAAGTAGAAATTATGTTGATTTCAGAGTTATTATCTTATACTAATTGAATTACACATGCTATACATTGGTCATTATCAATATTTTATGGGCTAGCTATCAAATGGACCACTAGGATACTTAGTTTGCTTTATTTTTTCAGTACACCATGTTCCTCTTATCCCATTTAGTGTACATTTCTGAATACAATTAAGAGAATGTACTGTTAAATGAATTATTATGATTGTGACTTGGCACATGTATGAACTAATAGCTACAACTAACTTATAATTAATTATATTAGTTTGTTTGATAATTAGCTAATTCAATGTCTTTTGATTTTTTAAATGTTAAATAGCTAGATATATTCATTGTTTGAGCTAGTTGTTGAAGTCTACAATTCATAAAAAGTGTTTGGCAATTGATTGCTGGTTGTTTATTATTAGAAAATAATTTATAAGCTATGACAGATTAATAAAATAAAGGAAAATTTGTTAGAAACCACCTTATAAAATATATTTTTTTTGTCAAAAATCACCTTAATTTTTTTTTTAAGAAGCCACCTTTTTTGGAATTTTTTTTGCGAGGAACTACTTTTGGTTGAATTTCGGGTTTCGATTTTGGGTTATTTTTGGCGTAGGGGAGGAAAAGGGACGGAGATTGTTTGGGGAGGTATGAAGGGGGTTAGCCGAAATGGCGGATGGAGGTTCGATTTAAACACCGAAATTAGGGTAAAGGTGGTTCTTTACAAAAAAAAAAAAAAATTAAATAAGGTGGCTTCTTACAAAAAAAAATAAAAAATAAAAAAATTAAGGTGGTTTTTGACAAAAAAAAAAAAAAAAATTATAAGTTAATTTTTAACAAATTTTCCTAAAATAAATGCTTGTAATAACTTTTATTTTAACTTGAAAAATTACTTGTCTATAGGCATAGAGTATTCCGGCTAATTATGATTCGAGCCATCGAGCCTATCTTGCATTTTCTTTTCTCTATGGTGACCATATGCAAGAAAATATTATAAAATAGTTAGAAATGATATATATATAGGGAACACTCTTAACTATTCTCAAGAGAAACACAATCATGATTCATATTTGATACTTCTTAATAATGATGGATAATTTAACAATATTAATTTTGTTTATAATACAAAATCGAAGATAATAATTAATGATATATGATGCTGATCATACATTAAAAAATGTGTGCAGTCAAAACAGGAACAACAAAAAGAAACAGAAGGAAGACTGATTGACAAGAATGATACCAACAAGAAAGATGAAGAAATGAAGGGACAAAAAGATGGAATGGGAAGGAAAAGACCATCAAGGTTAGATCTAATTGGCAACAAATTTAGATCAAAATCATCATCTCCATCAATTTATCATTATTCAAACAACAACAACAACAACAACAAAGAAGAAGGCCAAAAATTACAAAGATTTCTAAGTTGTAGCAAATTACATGATCTTGAGCTAGAAGAGCTTCAAGGGTTTATGGATTTAGGATTCAAATTTGAAAAAGACCATCTTAGCCCTCAAACTATGCGTGTACTTCCTGGGTTACAAAGATTAGAAGGCCAAAATGAAGATATTGTTATTTCTTCATCAAATTATGGATTAAATAGTACCACATTTGATGATGATGATAAAATACATGAGGGCAAAAATAATAGTGAAAAAAATACTACTACTAGTACTAGTGAAGTTGGAAAGCCATATTTATCTGAATCATGGTTAGTAAAAAGACCAGATTCACCCTTGCTTAGACTCAAAATGGCTAGGGTTTCAAGAGCTGAAGATATGAAGAAATGTCTTAAGCTTTGGGCTAGAACTGTTGCTTCTTCTGTGCAACCTGATGAATGAGCCTAGCTTTTTCCCCAATTTTCATCATTTTTTTTGGACAATAATAAATGGGTATCTTTTTATTTAAAGATATGATGAAATAAGAATTTTTTCGTTTCAAACGTTTTTAATACCTTCTTTGTTTCTTTTTAATGTGCGCAACAAAGTTGCATACACGTACTATTAGACAAAGTTGTAAGTATTATCTTTATTTGAATATCGTGAAACATTGTCAGTTTTTTTGGGGTCATCTACAAATAACTCGTTACATTTTTTTTCATGTGTACTGCTAATAAAGAAGTGATGAAATAATACCTCGATTACTAATAAACGATATTTTGAAGATGCATGGTTGAAATTATTTATATTCCATTATGATTGTAATGGAGATACAATTTGTTCAAGAATGTAATGGAAGCAATAATTTGAGTAAATTTTTCCAAGAGATTTTGATGATGTTGGTCCCCCAAGATAATTGTTAATTTGTGAGTTTGATTAGGTACTAATGTTAATTTGTGAGGCAAAAGTGAAGTAGATTAATTGAACATGCTGCTTTTGTTAATATGTAGTAAATGATTTCATTTTGTTGTACAATTCAACTTTTATTTGTTTGTATAAATTAAATTCATTTTGAAATATCTATTTATCATAATTGTATTCTCAACTTCTGATGTTATTTACTTTGGCTAAACTCCTAACATCACCAATATATCATAATTCATAATCCTCTTTCTTGAATTTGGGGTGCGTTTGATTCATCTTAAATAAGTAATTTTGTGCTTATTTTCAGAAAATTCAGATCAAATCACAAAAAATCAGATCAGTTCAAAAAAAATTCAGAGAACAGAAAAATTATAACAATAACTACAATCCGAAAAATTCAGATCAGATCAGAAAATTTTAGACGAATCAAATGCAACCTTGGTCAAATACTTATTTATTCGAAAATGAAATCTGACGACAAGATTTGCCCTAAAAATAAAAGTCAAAACCCATTACTAGTCACCACTTGTAATACAATAATCCTGTCATTAGCATTTTTCTGATACAAATCATGCAAATGTAGAAAAATATGAACAAATGGAGGAGATAGACATCTTAATTGTGTCCCTATAAGAATCTAAAAATCCATGAAATTAGTATATGGTTGCATCATTCCTATGTCCTAAGCAAATCGCTATTCACTTCTTTCCAATTTACTTTCTATATTAAACAGTGGCGAATTCAGAATTTGTATTAAGGGTTCAAACTTAATCAAAAACCGAACATTTGGATGCTCGGATAATTGGGTATAAATCGATTGTTCAAATTTATACCAATATACAAGTACACAACTATACAAGTCTAAATTGCAATAAAAACACAAAATAAAATGATACAATACAACAATAATTTTAATTAAATATTTCAATTTCAAAATACAATATTTAATTAAAGTTATTGCTAACAAAACATTAAGCAAATAGAAAAATTAACAAAAACATTAAAATAAAATAAACAAAATTACAAACGCAAACATTAAACAATAGAAATAAAAAAACTAAGACGAAAAAAACAAAAATATCAAACAAATAAACAAAAATATCAAATAAATAAATCAAAATTAACAAAAACATTAAACAAATAAAAAATTTACAAACACATTAAACAATAAAAATAAAAAGGGAAATTTCATATGGTGCCATTGTACTTTTGGTTTTTCCATGAGATACCACTATTTTTTGAAAATTCTACACTGTACCACTATACTTTAGTCTTATTCTTTGTCATAACATTCCATTAATTAAAATATTAATTAGGGATTAAGTAGGGTTAGGATGTTGTTTCGCTTTGTATGTTTTGATTTGATATGTGTTTGGGAAAATCAACTGGATTAAAGTTATTAAGGTTCATTTTGTTCTAATTTGATGTCAAAATTAACTAACATCAACATCGTCAATTTTGACCATAAAATGGACCCTTAAGATGCCAAGTATTTATATTCCATTATGACCTATAAAGTTGCAACGATATTTAGGTTATATATCTATCCTTGAAACTTTATGTAATAGTTCGTGCTGCTGATGAATATTCAAAAGTTGGTACCTGTAAAATAAAAAGTGCAATAGTTGGTACTTATTATTGTAATTATTATATTCCTTCTTTTTACTGGCTTTACATTGTTTAGCGTTTTTATTTTTGGTATTTTGTATTGGATTGAATTTAGCTTTAATATTTGTTTGAAAATTACTTAGGGCCAAATAAGCAGATGATTTTGTGACTTATGACCATTTGAGTTTATTTTTGCAATTTACAACCTTTTAATTTTATTATGTAATCAAATTATAACAAAAGTCACTTTTTTGACCTATTAAAATAAACTCTAACAAAGTGTGATATTATTAATTTTTTTATAGCATTCACATATGATTGTTTAAATTGATCAGAAAATGAGATTTATTTGCAATTTAATTACATGAAATAATTAAGTGGTTGTAAATTGCAAAAATATAATTAAGTTGTTGTAATTCACAAAATAACATACTTTGTATATTTATTTATTTATTTGACGATAAGTGACAAATTTTCCTTTACTAGTTGTGATTTATTGGGTTCGATAACAAATTTTTCGGATTGTAGTTATTCTTTATTTTCCTTCGTATATTTTCCTTTACAAATTTTCCTTGTAATAGTTATGTTACATGTACAAGGCAAGTGGTTGCACCTTGCACAAGGCCCATGAAAAATAAAGGGCTTCAAACTAAAAAATTGATTCGAATGGCTCGCTTAATTGTATTGGGCAAAAGTTATTCGATTAAATAAAATTTAAAAAATACTACACCTATATTACTCCCTCTTCTTTTTTAATTATTACAATTTACAGTTTGACTTTTGACACTATTTATACATTGCACTTTTACCATCATTTGTAATTTATATGTAAGGAAAAACTATATCCAGGTAGGAATGAAGAATATCGTTAGATACATCTCAATGTATAGTTTTTTAATATATTGTTTTTATAATTTTTGCAAATAAATAATAAGAGATATAAATCTTTAAACTTTTATCTTGGCAATTATGAAAAGTAGAAGGGTAACAATTAAAGAAAACGGAAGGAGTACTCTATACTACATATATATATATATATATATATTTATTGCTTGTATCTCTTTTAAATCAAAGGGGAAAGTCTCAACCTTGTTGGTTATTATGGAAAATTTGTCATTTAAAGAAAAAAAAAATGTGATTTTACGATTTACAAGCATTTGGGTTCATTATGTAATCAAATTTAAACAATCTCGGGTGAAGTATCTTATCTTGGGATAAAAAAAAATCATTTAAAAACAATCTCGGATGAAGTACCTTATTTTAATTTCATTATGTTATAGTCATTTTTCCGGGTATTATAGATGGAGTAAAAATTATTTTATTTTAATTTATTTTACATACATTTTTCACAAATCACAACTACACTTGGTAATTGGTAGTATGCCAAGTGATAGAGTATATAATATATTCTTGGATCTTAACCATTAGCTTAAGCTTTTGGTTGAGATGGTCCTCTAATATAGTATCATTGCCAACGTGACACAAAGGTCACGGGTTCGAATCTCTCCTCCCTCTCTTTTCTAACTCAAAGGGGGGAGAGAGAAAAATTATGTAATTTGTAATTAAAATAACTCAAAATGGTTAATTTTAAAAAAATAAATAAATGCACCAAAATTCATATTTTTAAATTCTCTACAAGTAGATACCCATATTGATATAGTTTTCTCATATAAATTTTATAATTTGTTGTTAGGGCATTGTTAACAATGAACCCAAAAAAGGTTTGCTCATGGACAAACCTTTTTTTTTGGCTCTTATCAACAGACACTAAATGGTTTGTTTGCAAACCATTTTCCAAAAGTTTGGAAAACCAAACTGGTTTGCAAATTTGATAACCAAAAAAATAAAATAATAATAATAAGGATTATTTGCCATTAAAAAGCCAACCTTTCACCCGTTAGCCAATAATAAGTCAAGCTATTGATAAACCAGAGATAAGTCAACCTTTTCAAGATCAAAACCAGAAACAAGTGAAATGACTTATGACATGAAGAATAGGTTAAGATTTTTTTTTCTTTTTTCCTTGTTTTAAAAGGAAAATTCTGATTTAAAAAAAAAAATTAAAAACAAAATGAAAAAATCAGAAAAGCACCTCCTCTTCCTGCCGCCGTCGAGCTTCCCTCATTAACCACGAATCAAAGCTGGGGTCTGAATAGCGGGTATGGTTGTTTTTTGGGTTGGGGTTTGTGGTTTGGGAGGGGATTGTGGTGGTCGGGTTTTGGTTTGGGAGGAGGTTATGGTGGGGTTGTGGTTTGAAAGGGTGTTGTGGCAGGGTTGTGGACGGTGGTGGTTGGGTTTTGGTGGTGGTGGTGGGTGGGTTGTAATTAATGTTGATTAAAAAAATATTGTTAATAATGATACTAATAATCATAATTATAATCCTAATCTTAAGCTTAATCATAATTAAAACAAATTTACCTGCTACAACAAGTAAGCAACAGGTTAATAAGTCATTTCACTTATTTTTGTTTTTGACCTTGAAAAGGTTGACTTATCCCTGGATTATCAAAAGCTTGACTTATTATTGGCTAACGGGCGAAAAGTTGGCTTTTTAATGGCAAATAATCCTAATAATAATAATAATGCATGTTGCAATCACCAGCTGACACGCAGAGGAGAGAGTGAAATTGTTCACAGAGTGCGCAGGAGAGAGGGGAGGAGAGAGGAAAGGAAGAGAGAGGTAATTTCAACTAATTACCCCTTTCTAATGAAAATAACTTATTATGTATATTTAAAAAAAATAATTACACCAAAATTCATATCTTTAAATTATCTACAATTTGACACCCATATTGATATAATTTTAAAATATATTAATGTGTAGTTTGGTTTGTTTAATTAGTGTGTGTTTGGAAATTGCAATTGTTAATCTGTATTTGTATTTTAAATCGTTAATTTGTATTTGTATTTTAAATTGTTAATTTGTATTTTAAATAATTAGCAAATTTGTATTTTAACTTGTTAATTAAAGTTAAATAAATTAAATGCACATAAACATGTCAATTAAAAATATGTGGTGGGAGAAAGTAGGAGAGAGAAAATATAAGAGAGAGAAAATATGATGAGGTGGGAAAAAATAGGAGAGAGAAAATGATGAACTTTTTTTGTGTGGTTTGTTGTTAAGACCATTCTTGTCAATGAACACAAAAAAAAAATTCATCCATTTCTCACTCCTCCAACTCATCTTTACAAACAATTTTCATTCTCACTTCTTAACAACAAACCAAAAAAAAGATTCATCCCATTATCTCTCCTACTTTTTCATACCCCACCCCTTCCTTTTTACTCTCCTACCTACTTTTTTATACATTTACCCATCATTTCTACTCTCCCACCAACTTCATTTTATAAATTTAATTTTTTCATTAAGAAAAATTATGATGTTAATTAAAATTTTATTATCGTGATAAATATAATTAATTAAGAATAATTAAAAATTAACCATGCTTAATAAAATTAATATAGATTAATTACTAACACATGGGGAATACTTGTATTACACAATACATGTCATGAAACTCGAAAAGAAAAATGTGAAAACGGAATTTAAAACATGGTACTAAAGTAAATAACACATGTTTTACAACTAAAACAAAATTAAAACGGAATTTAAAACAAGGTTGAAGCGATTTAATTCCTGTTTGGTCCGAATTTTGCCCAAATATGTTCGATCAAGTCATATTTTAAAGCCATGTGAGTCTGTTGATGCTCAATACTTGCTCTGTTTTCCAAATACTGAAAGATATCAACAACTCGATCTCTGTGATATTGAAAGGGCTCATTTTCTTGACTTCCTCCTGCATCCGAACGAGCTCGTGAAGGACCGTCAAAGTCACTGACATCGGTGTAGTTATGATACGTATGCCGCTCATCCTCCACTATCATGTTATGCATTATGATGCATGCAGTCATAATATTGTGGGTGTCATTTTGGTCCCATGAAAGCATCGGCCTCCGAACCATGGCAAAACGAGCTTGAAGCACACCGAAAGCTCGTTCCACATCTTTTCGAGCTGCCTCTTGGGTCTTCGCAAACAGGCTCTCTTTAGGTGTTTGTGGACTCGTTATGGACTTGACAAAAGTAGACCATCTAGGATAAATCCCATCAGTGAGGTAATAAGCCTTATTATATTGTTGGCCGTTTACCTCAAAATTAACATCAGCACTCCGACCCTCAAGAACTTCATCAAACACATGAGATCGATGAAGCACATTGATATTGTTGCAACTCCCTGACATTCCGAAGAATGAATGCCAGATCCACAAGTCCCGATCGGCCACGGCTTCTAGCACAACTGTGGCTACCCCTTCTCTTCCTTGGTATTGCCCTCTCCATGCTACAGGACAGTTCTTCCACTCCCAGTGCATACAGTCAATGCTACCGATCATGCCAGGGAATCCACGTTCTTCCCCAACTCGTAGTAGCCTATCTAGATCATCTTGGTTAGGCTTTCGTAGGTACTCGTCCCCGAATTTGGCCACAACGGCTTCGACGAAGCGATAAAGTGCTTCTTTTGCCGTTGTGTCCGAAATACGTAAATACTCATCCATTGCATCAGAAGCACACCCGTAAGCTAACTGCCTGAGAGCGGCTGTGCACTTTTGGAGAGGTGATATGCCTAATATTCTCGCTGCATTTTGCTTCTGTTGGAACCACGGGTCATATTCCACCACACCATTCATAATACGCAAGAAAACATGTTTTTGCATTCGAAACCTCCTTCGAAACTGTCGGCTGTTGTACACTGCATTTTCAGAGAAGTAGTCGTTGTATAATTGGTTGTAACCTTTTTCAGTGTCTCTCTTAGCACGAGGAACACTTTTCCTTTTTTTTTTGCATCGCCTTTTTCATTATCGGTACAAATTTGTTGGCAACTTTGTTTACCATTGCACCGATTTTTTTAAGCTGATCTTCGAGCATTTCCTCATCTGAATCAGAGCTAGATTCAGTGGAACTAGGTTCATTACAGTCTGAGGAGCTCATCGTTAGGAATTTTGTGGATATTTTTTTGGGTATTATTGGGGTGTTTTTGGGATGTTATTTTTAGAGGGTTCGGTATGAGCATTATTTATAGACTACAACTCATTAATGAACACCTAAGGATGAAAATATCTGTAAAGTCATAATGAAAACGGATGGATGAAAACAAGCAGTGTGTTGTCACTTCAACTCAGAAATGAGTGATAGGGCATGCATGACAAGTAAAAGAAATATATATATCACATGGCAAAATCAGTAAAAAGCTTAATGATTTTGTACTAAATGGTAAGGAATGGCTGAAAATGACCATGATGTTGTCACTTCAACTCATAAATGAATGATAGGGCATGTATGAGAAGTTAAAGAAATATTTGTTTCACATGGCAGAATCAGTAAAATTCATGAGGATGATGTTGTCAATTCGAGTCAGAAAGCACTTTATTGACAAATTAAAAATTACAATACAACAACTTGATTGAAACAAAAAATAACAACATAATCTAAATAAAAACTTGATTTAAAAACAAATAACATCCGAATGTTCTTCATTTAACAAGAACTATATCTTGTTGTTCGTAATATATTCAACGCCTTCTGCCAACAATTGCTCTTCCCATTCTGTTCGTGATGCTTTTGCGAGTAGCCCTTGAACCATGTCGTACTTCTTCCAATACGTGTTCACCTCCATCTGTCTTTTCTTCCTCTCTTCTTTCTCCTTCGCTAACCGGATTTTTTCCTCGTTGTTTGCTTGTGCCTTCGACCAAGTATCATTGAAGAGGTTGATGGACTCATTAAAATTACTGAGTTCATCAGTAGCCTCTTTAATTCCCAACTTCCCCTTACCCTTGCCCTTCAACCTTGACTTAGCCTTCTTCACACCTTCTGGACGCTGCAAAGGCTCATCCCCAACAAACTCGCTGGTTGGGGTATTTGGCGTTGAGCCTCCGTCCTCGTCCCTTGTTCTCTTGCCGCTACTCCCTGTGGAATCTCCCATCGTTTGTGTGCTCCGTGGACGGCCCCTTTGGACTTTAACAGACCCAGTAGTTAGACATGTTTCATATTTGGGCCATTTTCTCATCAACAACCATTCTTCATAAAACCCGAAATTGGCACCGTTATAAGAACCCTCATAAATAAGATATGCTTCTCTTACAACATCTTCCTCACTTTGACCGCTTCTCCTCCTTGCCTTGGCATAACACGCATTCCACTTGCTGACATGATCCGACATTCGACCCCAAAGCCCTCTCAAAGCACTTACACTTCGGCTTGAAATTTGTACGGGGTTTGCCAATTGTGCTTCATCGTAGCGATTTTTAACCTTCTGCCAAAATGAACCCCCCTTTTGACCCGTTCCAAGAATGGGGTCAAAGCTCGTGTTCATGTATGCTGAGATAATAGCCTCCTTCTCAGCCTTTGTCCACTTCGTACTGATGATCGGCCTCGAACTTGTGTCTTCAGTTGGTTCGAAGATAACATTATCTTCTGACAATACCTGACTACGGTATTGTTGAGTACAGAGAACCTCGACTTCTTGCTCCTTACCACCATCTGTGTTGTTGCCGGCCTCAACAGCTTCACCTACATTTGTATCGACAACGACGGGAGAGCTCTGAACGCCACTCCCATAAAATGGAGGTGGGAATCCTATGTTTTGAGGATTTTGGCTCAAATTTGGTGGAAATAAATTTGGATTTGGGTAAAAATAACCTTGATTATTTACCAAATATGGTGGAAATTGTTGTTGCATATTTTGTGGTGGAAAATTTGGATGAATTGGGAAATTATGAAAATTTCCCATATTGGGTGGAAAATTCCCTTGATTATTACCATATTGATTATTAGAGAAATTTGGATTTCTTTGATCCATAATTTTCGAATTTTTTTCCTGAAAAAATAGAGAATTTAAGCTAGAAATGGGAGAATTAGAGAAACTTTATGAGAGAAATATAGAATAAAAGGTTGATTTTTTTTTTTGATGAAAATATAGCAAAATTAGTGTCTATTTATAGAGAATGAAAAATTATGAATTTTGGTATTTTTTTTTTTAAATTTATATATTTCGAAATATATCCGTTGCAAAAATTGCAACGGATAAAAATAATCAACGTACCTGATGTAGCCACGCGTCGCACATCACATGCATCTGACGCGCGTCAGCTTGCAGTCAGACGACTGACGCGTGCCAGTGTGCTACTGCTGCATGTTTCAGCTTTTTTTTTTTTTGATTTTTTTTTACTTTTCTCCCCCTTCACATGCCACGGGTACCATTTTCATTGGATTTCAGCTTTTTTTTTTTACTTTTCTCCCCCTTCACATTTGTTCATGAATTCTTGGATTTGGTTTGACAGACCAAACTTGTTCATGAATTACTCATGAATGAACAATCCACAAACATTGATAAGAGCATCTAAAAAAGATTCAATGTTTGTGAATCATTTTATTTTACATTGTTAAGAATGCTCTAAGAGGTGAATTGTAAATAATTTGGTTTAGGTGATGTGGATGGAGAGAAATATGTGAACCCCTTTTTGTTAGTTTGCTTATTTCCAAACACACACACTAATTAAACAAACCAAACTACACATTAATATATTTTAAAATTATATCAATATGGGTGTCAAATTGTAGAGAATTTAAAAATATGAATTTTGGTGTAATTATTTTTTTAATTTAAAAAATACATAATAAGTTATTTTAATTACAAATGGGTAAATAAATTAAATTTTCTCTCTCTTCCTTTCCTCTCTCCTCTGCTTCTTATTTTTTTTTTTGCTCTCTCAAACACATGTTGTATGTTGATTGCTGCTGAATTTGTTTTTTTTGTTCAATTGGTTTGCAAACCAGTTTGGAAAACCAAACTTTTGGAGGATGGTTTGCAAACAAATCATAGTAGGAGAGAAAAAATGGTGAACTTTTTTTGTATTTTGTTGTTAAGAGGTAAATTGTAAATGGTTTGATTTGGTGATGTGGATGAAAGAAAAATATGTGAACCTTTTATTTGGGTTTGCTGTTGTGGATGGCCAAAACCTTTATTTGAGTTTTTTTTTAAAAAAGAGCATTTTGATTTTTGAGACCGACAAAATAGATAAAAAGGCCAAAAAGTTGAAGAATCAAAGCTCAGGTAGGCACGTATTCATCTTGGAGATCAGATGTTGGTGGCAGACCCATCTGACACACGTTGAGCAACATCATCATAGCTATGATAATTCAATTGTGCACCAGCCGGGAATCGAACCCGGGTCTGTACCGTGGCAGGGTACTATTCTACCACTAGACCACTGGTGCTTATTGATATATTCTAGCAGATTATTAATATTTAAACTGTAAGTGCTCGGTTAATATCCGTCATTCCGTCTATTTCATATTTCTTTACAATAAGTAAATGAGTTTAGTTTAAATAATTTTCAATTCATTTATATTTCCATTTAAGTTTAGTTTAGTTGTTATATATTTCGGATTATATGCTAAAAGCTAAACGGATCATCACTTGAAAGCAACATAATACTATATTGTGTTTCTCAACTGTTATTACCAATTTCACTTCAATTACTTTCAAATATGAGAAAAATATTCCTGTTATGATCATACAAAAATAAATGTCCATGCAGAAATATGTGAATATTAATTTATTAATTTTATATAATCTTTGTATATTTTTTTTGGACAATGAGACAAAACTTGAGGGAGTCGGACAACTGTATCGAAGATAATCACTACGTGTTTACATGCATGGGAATACATAAAATTTTGGTATAAATAAAAATAGACACACTTTGTCTACTGATTAGTGTGTAATGATTAAAGTTTTAGACAAATTGCATATTTTTTTATTTATATCGAAAATTTATGTATTTTCATAGGTGAACTTGCTTCCATTTTAAACCTGCATTGCTGCACTGAATTTTTGTATCGTCAATAAACAAAATATTATAGTTATGGGATTTATTGAATGCTACGATGGTTCATGGTTGTTCTATATAGGGTTATCCTCGCAACCCATTCTACATACAATGCTACGATGGTTCATGGTTGTTCTATATAGAGTTATCCTGTGTCTATGGTCTAATATATATATCTTAGGGGTGTGTTATCTTATCACCAGGAGCTCATTCAGAAGGAATGGAAGAGTTCATTGCATAAACATGGTACATCGATTATATCCAACAATTGATCCGACTCTAGATTCCAATTATGCGGAGTATTTGAAAAGAAGATGTCCAACACCATATCCAGATCCAAAAGCTGTGGAATATTTAAGAAACGATCTCGAAAGACCAACGGTTCTTGATAACATGTATAATGTATTACAAGAACCTATTGAACCATAAGGGAATACTATTAGTTGATCAACAACTTGTCTCAGATTCCTCCACTGCCATACGTCCAAAAAATGGCAGATGATAATGCTTATAATGTCCCAAAATAATCCTCTTATGGGTGATCAAGGTGAAATTCGAATGCATTGCAGTCATTTGAATGCTAGCTAGCTAGTCAACGGTCTAGTCAACATTCGGTGACTAGTTAGCTGTTGACTATAGCTAGCCAGCACTAAGTCGGGATTTAATTAAAGAAAAAAAATCTGGGTACGGCCAATCGAATATGAAAATATAATGCTAAGTTGAAAATATGCAATTGTCTAATTTAGTTTGTTGCATAAGTCATGGTCTTATATATAGATAGACGTGTGCAATGCACATATATATTTATACTTTGTTTCTTTTTATTTGCAATAAAGATGTATTATTTGTGAGCCATATTTATTGCGAAAAAATATACTTTTTTTTGTAATAGTGTAGGAAAATGATTGAGCAACCCTCAAGGTTGTCAACCCTCTTAGGAACATTACAATAAAATAATAATATATATGTAATAAGTTAGAAAGAGAAGTTGTTAAAAATTAATGCTTCAATATATTTTTAACCAATGAAAAATCATAATTCGGAGTGTTGGCAACCCTTAGGGTTAGCCAATCACTCCCCGATAGTGTATTTATTTACAATAAAGATGCACTCCGTATTTTATAGGTACCTGTAATGTAATGCTTTGAACCTTGAGAAAGGGGGAGAACATAATTTTATCTTCTTTGAATGAGCATGAATAAATTAAGAAGCAAAATACTCATAAGTTTAATTTGATAGTTTTTGAATTGTTTCAATACACGGCATGCAGGGAAATTAAAGTGTCACGCCTTCCTATATGAATATGAGTCAAAATAATTTCTTTACTCTACTGAGTTTTACCAACGTTGTTTTGGTTTAGTGGTGTTAGGGGCTAGACTTGGTAGGGAGAACCACGGTTCGATTAATCATGATAAAAACTTATTGAACTTATTAGATTAATCATGATTATAGAAAAAATCTAACCGTATCACACTTTATCGGTACCAGATCAAACTTTATTGAGTTTATTACATCTGATTAGAACTTGCCTAAACTTATTAAAACTTTAAGGTGAAGAGAACACGCGCCGTTATTCATTTTTTCATTTTTTTTTTTTGTTCTTTTTTTGGCAGCAATGGAGAGAATTAGTTTGCAATTCAATTAGAAATAATGATACAGAGTAATTGATAAACCACTAGATGTGTATTAGTGTTAAGCCAAAAGTTAGTTTTGTTCTCTTATTAGTTAGTTAGTGTTTAGTCTCTTTAGTATATATATATGTAGTCTTTTGTACTCTTTCTAATTCATTCATTCCATCAATAATATTCATTCTATTCATCTCTCTTCTACTGCTTATAATGTGCGTTCTCTTCACTTTAAAAAAAGTTTCAGTTCTAATTAGTTCAAATAAACTTTTCAAAAAACAAGTTCAAATGATAAGTCTAGATAAGGTCTAATCAGGTGTAATAAGTTTATTTAGATCATATCCAATCAGATGTGATAATAAAGTCCAATTATTTATATAATCAGGGCAAATAATTAAGATCTAATTAATAAGTTCAATAAGTTTCAATCAAGTTTAATAAGTTCACATAAGTTCATATCAAATGATTTGAAGATAACGCACCATAAAGCCATGTTCTTTTGAATTGAATTAAAGTGAACTGAATTGAATTTTTCTAAACTGAACAGAACAAAATTAAATTAAATCATAAACCTAGCAAAAGATGAATTAAACTAAAATGAACCGAATTTGTATCAACTGAACTAAAATTTTAAAAATTAAGTCCAAAACAACAGGGCCTAATTCCGTGTGGTTGTAGTTATTGTATGTAAGTTGGGTATTTCACTATTTTGCCCAGTATTTGTCTATTTGACTTTTTTCCTGTTATAGGAGACTAGGAGTGGTGGAATACGAAAGTTAAGTAGTCTTTTTATAAATCTGACACCTAACCTATTCTCTTAAGTATAATAAACAACTTACACCGAAAACATAAAATCGTGGAGACAAGTGACCAATATTTGTGAACCAAACTGCCGTACGATTGCTTTCACAGTGGATACAACGAACGACAAGAGTGGGTGTAAGTAATGCATCTATGTGACAAAATTGACAAGCTTTTATTATTGATAGCATTAATGGACCGAAGGTTATTTCCTTCTATCTCTATTTGTGTTTAATTTTTGGTAAAGGACTATCTTTCTATTAGAATTTCTAAAATGTATTGGTCCAACCAAATTTATGATTATCTAGGGCTTATTAATTTAATTTTTTTTAAAAAAAATTAATAAAAACCCTACTCGTAAGACACAAAGTCTTACACATCATTATCAAATATGAGATGACACCAAGGTTTTGTAAATATCAAATTATTCTCTATAAATAATCCATGTTTGTCTTTCTCTAAATTAAGTTTATCTCTTAGCTACACTACAAAACCGCAAGCATCTTTCAACTAATTACCAGTAAAGAGTACTAATTACCCAATTGTTTATCGCACTTCTCAAAAAAGGACATCACTCCTAAAAAAACAACACATACTACTACAAAATTTGATTGGGAAAAAAATATTAATCAAATTCCCGTGGTCGTGGACGGTGGATTTATGATGTCTTACCAAGATATTTTAAGGTTGTTTTAGCAAACAATTTTTGATTTGAATATTTTCAAAAATAAACAAAAATAGATGGGAGGGAGAAAACCTTTAAGTATTCGTTTGGGAGAAGTTTTTTTTTTTAGGATAATGTGTGGGATACTAGGCCTTGGAATCGGGCTATACTACAGGTCACCCAACCTCGTGCCTGGAATTCTGAAGCCTTAGTCACTGGGCTATGACTTCATCATGTATTATTTAAATAGTAGAATAATATATATATTGTATTTTAGTGTGATCAAAATAAATTGGATTATTCCCATTGGTATACCTGAGAATTTGCGTATTCCCACTAGTATACCTAAGTTTTAAAAAATCCCAGTGGTATACCTTAATAAATAATGAAATTCAATAACCACTTTTAAAGGCTGTTTCAGGCCATTAAATACCACTAATTCGACCATAAACATACTTAGGTTAACTATAGTTAGTTTTTTCGGGTAACCACCGTTGACTAAATAAAAAGAAAAAACCGAATTTATGGTTGTTAATGTATTAAAACAACCTTTAAAAGTAGTTATTGAATTCCATTAAAAATGTAGGTATACCACTGGGATTTTTTAAAACTCAAGTATACCACTGGGAATACGCAAATTCTCAGGTATACCAATGGGAATAATCCAAATAAATTTGTACAATATACATTGTCATTTTTACGCTTTTTAAAGCATTATTTATATTCGAAATATTTCCAGGTATATTCTACCCAATAGGTAATAGATGGATCCGGACCAGCCAATTGTATGTGGTCTCGCGCGTCCCAACTGCTGAACTAAAAAAACTCACGCGCTTCCTCTCACCACACACTCTACAAATGTTCACATACTAAAAGGGCAATGTTCACACATGAAAAGAGTAATGTTCACAAGACAATGCAAAAAAAATTCATCACATTTTGTTAGATTGTCACCTGTAAACTTATGATTTACAATGTTCATTAGCTTATCCAAATGTTCACGACTAATACCCAATATATATTGGATTATTATTTGCTAGAATGCACAATATATGCTTATTGTATAAATCATAGTCTTGTTCATCACCAATTTAAATAATAATGTTCACCACTTAAAGAATAAATATTCACAACACTTACATATCACCAATTAAATATAAATATTCATCATATAAAACACAAATGTTCACCAAAACTGCAATGTTCACCAATAACAATGTTAACCAATTTAAATAGCAATGTTCACCACTTAAAGAATAAATATTCACAACACTTACATACCACCAATTAAATATAAATATTCACCATATAAAACACAAAATGTTCACCAAAACTGCAATGTTCACCAATAACAATGTTAACCAATTTAAATAGCAATGTTCACCAATAAAAGAATAAATGTTCACAACACTTACAAAGCATGAAGTTATTATAAATATTCACCACATATAACACAAAATTAAGTTTACTAAAAGTGCAATGTTCACCAGATAAACAATAAATGTTCATAACACTTACATATCATCACATAAATATAAATATTCACCACATAAATCACAAATATTGACTAAAATTGCAATGTCCACCAAATAATGTTTACCAATTTAAATGCCAATGTTCACCAATTAAACAATAAAGGTTCACAACACTTAAAAATCACCAAGTAAATATAAATATTCACCACATATTGCACAAATGTACACTAAAAGTCTAAAACTGCAATGTTCATCAATTAAACAATAATAAGTGTTCATATTACTTACATATCAATATAAATATTCACCAAATACAACACAAATGTTCACCAAAAAAAATAATTGTTAATATTTGGTGAATATTGCAGCAGAAAAGAAAGAAAATAATAGAAAATTACAAAAAATTGAATTCAAAAAAACAAAATGATCAAGATTTGATGAATTGGAACCAAAAAAAGAAAGGTGCAAAATGGTGTGAAGGTGCAAAAACGAAGCAGCAGGCAGAAGAAAGAATACTGACTCGTTAAAATTCTAAAACGAAAGAGCAAAACTACGTCGTAATGGGCCCGGACCAACCAGTTGACAGGTCCCGGGTCCAACCAATAATTTGCGCGTTTTACCAAAAAAAATATAAATTAGATTATAATAACGTATGCATTGAGACAATTTCGAAGAGAGCCCACATGACTCTATGTTTGACTCTATGTTTTTATAAAGTATATAAAGCACAAAAACTAATTATATAAGTGCTTGTGAATAATGCTAGATTTCTAATGTTGCAATTATATAGGAACGGATCAGTATAAGCTAATTATATAGTCCACTTATTTCACATAATTTGTTACATTTTGAACGTTTTCGTACAAGAAAAATAGTTGAAACTTAATATATAAAGTGAGACAGGGAGAATATACATAACTCATTTCTAAGCCTCTGAGGGCTCGTACTTTTTTTTTTTCCCTTGAGAATGTTAATGGATCTTGATGTAAATGTTAGGTTAATCTCCCAGACTCCCAAAATGATCTAAATTTTATCATAATTCCATTGCTCTACACTACAAGGATGCAAACTACAAAACCCACATGACTACATGAGCACGATTGCACGAACTGCTCCCTGTACGGTATATATACCGGTATATTACCTATCTATGAAGTACACACATACCTTTAACTTACCGTAATCCGTGTCCGACACCGATACGATACTGTGACACGTTGGACACACGTACTCAGATTAAACTAAGGGCTTGTTTACTTCAGATTATATTCAGTTTAGTTCAGTACTTCATTTTAGTTCATCTCTATTCAGTTCAGTTCAGTTCATCTCTATTAAGTTGAATTAATACACTTCTATTCAGTTCAGTTCAGTTCATCTCTATTCAGCTAATGTAAACGAGCCCTAATTGATTAAGCTTACTTAAGTACCCCGAGTTAATTTTTCTCACTTTAATTATTTACGTCTTTTAGGCTTTGAATAATTTATATAGTTATTAACTATATTATCATCGATCACCAAATATAATATTTACCTTAACGTGTGAAAACATGTTGAAATTTATAGATTCTCTTATTGTTGTTTTTTCACGTACCCATATCCTCATCTTTTTCAATGACAATTTCACGTACCTATTTTGTGCACGTACACGTACCAATATTCGTTTTAGGATATAACAGTACTCCATTGAGGGATGGCCAGTAAATCAAATTGAGATACAAAGTTTGTATCTCAAATGACATTTTAAGGTAATTTTGAAAAACTTTAGGGACAGGGATCCGAACACCAACTCTATAGGGGTGTTTTGTTAATTTATTTTCAACAAAATTACAAAAATATCATTTGATATATTTGCTAAAAAAATCAATTTAATTTAGTAGTAATTTCCCATATACTCCATTAAAAACCCAAAAATCCATTAAAAAAAGAAACCCCAGAAAATTTAGTACTCCCTCCACTAAAAAAATAACCGTTGCAATTGTAAACGTGTCAGCCCTGTGTTCCACCTGTCCTCTTCCATACCCCCCTCTTCTTTGGATTCTTTTCCTTTCCCCTTTTTCCTGATTTCCCTTTCCACTCTCTTCTCCTCCATTTTCCTTTCTCACATTCCCTTCTTCAACCACACCTTCACTCTCTCTCTCTCTCTAATTACATCATCATCTTCCTCAAATTTACCAAATTGAAAAAATAAAAAAAAATCTGTAATCTATAATGGTTTCTTCATACTAGCAACAATGTTGTTTTCCATTATTTCTTTGCTCTGTATTTTCCCCACCGCATTCGGCGACGAAACGACCTCGTTTGACTTCGGTACCCTCACTCTAACAAGCCTTAAGCTCGTCGGCGACGCTCATTTGAACAACGGAAGTGTCCGCCTCACTCGCGACCTCCCCGTGCCTAACTCCGGCTCAGGCAGAGTGTTTTACCATTTCCCCGTGAAGTTACGCCGCCGTGGCACGGGGTTTCCCGCGAGCTTCTCCACTTTCTTCTCCTTCACCATCTCCAATCTCAACCCTTCCTCCATTGGAGGCGGGCTTGCTTTTGTCATCTCCCCAGATGACGCCTCCACCGGATCCTCCGGCGGGTTTCTGGGCCTCACCCAAGGCCCGAGCCCTGGGTTTGTCGCGGTTGAGTACGACACTCTCATGGATGTTGAGTTCAATGACATTAATGGGAATCATGTGGGTTTGGATCTCGGATCAATGGTATCAACCCATGTTGCTGATTTAGACGCCATTGATGTTGATTTAAAGAGTGGTAACCTAATCAACAGCTGGATCGAGTACTCCGGGTTGAACCGGGTGTTCGCCGTTTCGGTTTCGTACTCCAATGTGAAACCCAAACAACCCCTTCTTTCGTTTACCTTGGATTTGGACGAGTTGTTAGTGAGTGACGAAATGTATGTCGGGTTTTCCGGGTCAACTCAGGGTAGTACTGAAACACACAGTATTGAATGGTGGAGCTTCACCTCTTCTTTCGAATCAACCCCTTCACCTCACAGCGCCGCCAAACTCCCGCCGCCGCCTTCGATATCGCCTTCAGGGTCGAAGTCAACGGTTTCGTCACCTCCGAAGTCAAGCTCATGCGAGAACGAGCTCTGTAAGCACAACCCGGTTGCGGTGGCTGGGGTTGTGACAGCAAGTGCTTTCTTCTTAGCCATTTTTGGTGGGGTTTTATTCTGGGTATTCTCAAAGAAATCAAAGTTCAAATTCCCAGGAAGTTCAGCCTCTTGTTCACTAGCAACTGACATCATCAAAACACCGAAGGAATTCAGCTACAAGGAGCTCCGAATCGCCACAAAAGGGTTTGATTTGGGCCGGGTAATCGGGCACGGAGCGTTCGGGACGGTTTACAGGGGAATACTGCCAGAAACAGGGCATGTGGTTGCAGTAAAAAGGTGTAGTCATAAAGATGGAGGGCAAGGGAAGAATGAGTTCTTATCAGAATTGTCAATAATTGGAACACTTAGGCATAGGAATTTGGTTAGGCTTCAAGGTTGGTGTCATGAAAAAGGAGAAATATTATTGGTATATGATTTGATGCCAAATGGGAGTTTAGATAAGGCATTGTATGAGTCAAAAATGGTGTTGAATTGGCAACATAGAAGGAAAATCCTTCATGGGGTTGCCTCAGCATTAGCTTATTTACATCAAGAATGTGAGAATTTGGTAGTACATAGGGATGTTAAAACAAGTAATATAATGTTGGATGAAGCATTCAATGCTAGGTTAGGTGATTTTGGGTTAGCTAGACAAATTGAGCATGATAAGTCCCCGGACGCCACCGTGGCGGCCGGGACGATGGGGTATCTGGCCCCTGAGTACCTACTCACGGGCCGGGCCACGGAAAAAACCGACGTTTTTAGCTTCGGGGCGGTGGTGCTCGAGGTGGCCACCGGCCGGAGGCCCATAGAGAGGGATAGTAGGAGTGTGGGGAATGGGAATGGGAATGGGAAAGGGAAAGGGAAAGGGAATTTGGTGGAATGGGTGTGGGGGTTACATAGTGAAGAAAAATTATTAGAGGCAGCAGATGAAAAAATGAACGGGGAGTATGATGAGGTGGAAATGAGGAGAGTGTTGCTTGTTGGATTAGCATGTTCTAATTCAGATCCAATGGTTAGGCCAACCATGAGAAGTGTGGTTCAAATGTTAGTGGGTGAGACTGAGGTTCCTATTGTCCCAAGAACTAAACCTTCTTCCATGAGTTTTACTACCTCTCAACTTATTATGACTTTGCAAGATAGTGTTTCTGATTGCAATGCTATGCTTACTATCTCCACCTCATCCTCGTCTTCGTCGGAGCGCAACTTGTTCCTACCGGGTGGTGCATCCGCCGAAGGTGGTGGCGACGAGTTAGTATGATTCAATTGATCCTCAACTTGTGTATGGATGTATGATAAATTTTGCAAACTGTTACATCCATATGGATTATCATACATCGGATAGGTCCGTCCCGTCCGTATCTGATACATGTGTATGATACTGTTACATCCCTATGTGTGGGAATTTTGTCAAATCTTATATAAAGTATATAGTTTTTTTTTACCTTTTTTAATTTTACATTGTTTAATTTGATTACTATTGTATGTATACACAATTAATCTAAGTCTCCATGGTCATTATTAAGTATTAACGTTTCCCCCCTATACTCAAAATTCACCGTAATTGGTCCTCAAAGTCCGTATAGATGTATGATTAAATGTGCATAGTGTTACATCCATACGGATTTATCATATATCTGATTGTTTCGTATCTGATACACTTGGGTGTATGATAAAATTTGCATATATTTTTTTGTCAAATCCTATGTATAAACTATAGTTTTTTTTTTTTTTTATTTTTATTTTAATATTGTTTCATTTGATTACTATGTATGTCAGTCAATCAATCAATCAAAGTCTTGTTTTCATAAGTGGGGTCGACTACATGAACTAAAGTGATATTTCGAGATGTTGTCCGCATAGAATCAAAGTGATTACTATGTATGTATACACAAATAATCATAAGTCTCCAAGTTCATAATTAAAATGTTGTAAAACGCACAAAATGAGGGGGTTTTGAGAATGTGAGGGCCCTAAAGTTTGTGCAATAATATGACATTGTTGTATCCATTACAAAATGTGTCAATATGATTATTGGCAATAGCTAACAAAATGAGCAAAGTGATAATAATGATTATGAGTCGTCAATTTTCCGGTTAGTAATTGGACAAAATAAAAATTGCATTGGGAGGAAAAGTGGGTCCATAAATTGTTGGATCTTTCAAGTTGGTTTTTATTGACAAAAAGGCACATATTTATATATAGTGGGGGGTACTCTAGAAGTTGAGTAGAGGTTTAGCAAAGTGTAGTGCCAAAAAGAAGAAAGAAGAAAAAGTAGGGCATATTTATATTGGCTTTCCTTCAAAAGGAGCTTTCTTTGGTGACTTTGGTGTGGATAATGAGAAAAATATATCCATGGTTTTTCCTCTTTTCACGGGCCTTTCATGAGGTCTAATTAACGGCTACATTAAGTTTTAATTTTTGAGATATTTGGAATTAAGTATACAAAAACAACAAAAATTATTGTTGGTGTTTAATTGTTTATCTATCACTAATACCTCATGAGTTTGAGATTTGAGTCGCACTGTCATAAGTGTTTTAAACAATAATAGCGGAATTTTGTGTACGAATATTATCGTGTGTGTTTCAAAATAATTGTGTCTCACTTAATTTATGTGTGTCGTATAAATTGAGTTGAGTAATTTAAATTGAGTGGGAAAATTAAGCATTATCAACCCTCTCGAGGAAAGATGGGCCTATAGAGAGACCCCATAAGACAATCAAACAACTCGTTTATCCATAAGTTCGATCTTCTCCATTCATTAAGCTAATATATATAGCTAAAAAAGACCAAGGCTAGAGCTTATTGTTTGCTTTCCACTTTGCCAATATATACATATATTATATTATATATATATATATATATATATATATATACACATATCAACTAAGTTTGTAAATTTTTAGAGACAAAAATGAAAATGTGGCACACATTAGAGAAGGTAAAGAGTAAAAAATTAATGTCTCAAACTTTAGGTAGCATGATTTCCCCTCACGCCATTCTTTTCCTCATAATGAAGTTAGAAAGTGACTAGTATCGATTCTGCCGTTATATAGAATATTTTTTTGAAAAATAAAATTAAAGGTGATGTCCCTCTTGCTTTCATTGAACAATATAATAATGGATATGATTCTGCATTTTAATTTCATGTCACATGCATGCTACTATCCCTCATTATTTTATCAACAACGTAACCTACTTGATACTCGTATATACTATCATTTGTGAATTTTTTTTTTTTTTTATTAGGTGATAATTGATAAAGATGTTTTATTGTAATTGTGTCATATTTTTTTTAATACTAATACAAGATAACGTATTGTATTTTTTAAAGGTAATCGTTGTGTTATGACACCATAATGTTCCCTTGATTTTAGCCTAACCATTTTAAATTTGGAGAATATGATAATATGTTTCCTTGATTTTCAAGTTCTTACAAGAGTTACAACCTATTATGATAATATGTTCCCTTGATTTTGAAGCTCTTAAAACTGATGAGAGTCAACTACATCAACTCAATATTAATCCATACAAGATAAGTATAGATCAAAGAGCGGTTGAGCACTTGAACTTAATGATATAAAAAATGCTAATTTTACTCTCAACTTCACTCTCATTTGTCAATCACTTGGGTCTCTGAGGAGACCAAGGAAGTGGGATGCTATCTCCCAAGCAATGTGCTCGGTAAAAAATTAGAGTATTTAATAATTTGTTTCCAATACTTTCCGTTAGTAGACTCTAACCCTTTATATGCCAACTTGATGTCATTTTTAGAAATGTTCCAACTTGTTGACAATAACTACAAATTAAAACTCCAAAAAACTACAGTTACAAAATGTTATTTCTCGATAGTACTATGTACTTTTTTTAATATGATAATGTGGGTGATACTAGGATTTGATCTGGATCTTACTGCAGGTCATCCATTCTAATTTGACTACCATACGCATCTGCAAAGGGTAAGATAAGAAATTTTGACACATGCATGCTTGCATGCACTGAATTTTGAAACGTGATGGATGGTATGGAGGGCCAAAGGCCCAAAGCCTCCACCACCAAATGGTGTTGTACTACTCAATCCATACTATGCAGTACGTGAGAATAAAATTCGATCCACATGGGAAGTCATTTCTCATGATAATTCACATTTTATGAGAAATTATTTCCTTTCTCAATTTTCTAAGACTTAGGCTAAATTCTCTGGTTGATACCATGTAAAGTTACATTTCCTAAGAAACTCAAATCACCAAGGGGGGCTTGATAAATTATTTTCCATTTCTTATGGGAATTTCTATTTCCTTTTCTTATGAAATTATATATGTTCTTCTTAATTTTCTCCAACCAAACACAATCTTATTTTATCATTTCAAAGGAATTAGTATTTTTAGTAGAAATACATTTCAACCAAACAACACCTGAGTACTTCATCTCCGCTTGTTTCCTTTTTTTATTTAGTCAATTCATTGCATCTTTACAAAAATTACAACTCACAAGTCACAAGTTGTCCGTATAACTTAGAGTAACGTCTAAGGTGAACCCATTGATTGCCCAAAATATTTTAGTCCTACCCATTGATTGCACAAAATTACAATATTTTTGCATTGATTGCAAATTGCAATGACATTTTTGTTCCCTCATTGATTGCCCAAAATATTTTAGTCTTACCCAATTTTCTCCCTCCATTGATCTATGGTATTGTTTTTGCTTTTGCAAAAAACGATAAATTGAAAAGTAAGAAAAAAGAAAAGAAAAGAAAAGACACAGAGCCAAATCTTATTACCCATGAAATGTTATTGGACGAACGAAAGGGCTCTACATCTTATCTCTCCTAAGTCCTAATGTCCACTTTATATTTTGATTATTTTTCCTTCTCTTCAAGAACAAAAACAAAATTCTTCTAAAGAAAAATAAAAATTATAAAATTCATATGATAAGTAATTAAAGAAATTATCAGGCCGTCTCAAAAATTTTGGACCTCTGTGATAATTATAAGATTGGGACTTCAAAAATAAGAAAATAACATAATTGTTTTATCAAGTATTTTATAATATAATTAATATGAATTGTAAATTAAAAAGTTAATAAGCATTAGTACTCGTAAAAAAAGAAATCATTAATAAATCATGGGTAAAAAAGAAAAAATAATCACGAATCAAAGAAACAAGAAGAAAATTAGTAACACAATCAAATCCAAACAAACTTTCTTTGTTATATTCCATTCATCAGTACAATCCCCCCCAAAAAAAAAAAAAAAAAACCAACAACACATTCAGTAATAGCTCAAATTAGTGAAATTACCCAATGTACACCTTCTAAGTTTTCTAACCGTGGTTAGAGCTATCAAACCTTTTTTTTTTATCAAAGAGCTATTAAACTGACCTGAACTACACCAATGGATATTTTGAAAGTAAAATAGCATCATTAAGTAAATAGTTATTTGATTTTTATTCTAAATTTAGCGATAAATTCGTTTCTATTATTTTCATTTATGCATTGAAAATACATAGTGTGATTTTTATAACAAAGAAATAATTAGACAAACTTCCATAAAGTAAAGGCAATGATTTTTGTTGATATTGTCTATATCATACTTCGTATAGTGCACTACACTTCCTCCTATTTTAACTACAACGTTCCAACACAAACGTCAATCGGCTCAATCCTAATCAAAGATTAGGACAAGCATATGTTGCCATCATGATCATAAACCACTTGAATAACTCCTCTACAAACTTTTCTCCAATCCAATGCAATTAAAGTCTCATGGCAGATCGTCTGAAGGGATAATTTTACAGCATATAAAACCAAAACTTTTTATATAAAATCTTACTAGATATGTAATAAATTATAGGCGTGGAAAAAAATTACAATTTTTAAATTAAAAGTTCTGTCAAACCATCAAACCATTTGACAAATAGTTGATACAATATTATTCCTCTAAAGCACGCAAGAAACAAAAAATAAACAAGATTACAAAGCTACATCATCGAAAAGAGTAGGGAATTATACTCTGTAGTCTGTTGTAGTCCACAAAACTACAAGAAATCATTTTCCGAAGCTGGTAAGAAGTAAAACAAGTCAATATCAAAGTGTCACATTACAGTGTTTCATCTCAAATGTCTTTAACATCATTACACAAAATATTTTACTGCACAGCTGCTTAAAGACCACAATTTTATCAAATATTCATTGATCATTTATAGACAAAGCAATACTTCCACATAAGTACACATACTACACAACACAAATATCAAGTAGTATAGACAGGCCAATGAAGATGCTCGGCACACCACAATAGGAAGATTTCATGGGTGATCACGACCCATGGTCTGTCCCCCGGGAGGAATCATAACCAGGACGGGTTGAGCATTAAAAGCCGGGTGTGGAAGCCTACGGCGAATTTCCCGTCCTTCCTGGCACAGAGAGCATGGATGACACAAGATATGAGTGGCGAAATCACAAGCTGTCTCGCACTGCTCCCGCTGCATATCGTCCTCCACAAAGCTTCCACAACATCCACATTGTCGTGTTAAAGCCTCGCAAGTTCCCTGTTGAAATTACAAAACAATTCTCTTAGAAGTTATCTAAATGAATAAAAATAAAGGGGAGAACATCTGCTGCTAACTCATACTCCTAGAGTAGGAAAAATATTGCAGTTGTGGACTTGTGTTTGTGATCAAGTTAATGTTCACATTGCTTTGGACGCATCTTTGTGATTGATGAATGGAACGGATCAAGGTGCGAAATTTTACAGATAATTCATGTTAATGCGTTTGATCATTATTTACATTGTTTTAGATTTTTAGGCCTTGTTCTTTTGGACTGAATGATCTAAACTGAATTGAACTAAATCATAGACTCGGCTAAGGTAAACTGAATTCAATTTGTCAAAAATTAAGCCAAAAGAATAGGGCCCAAGTATTGTTCAAACATAACCAAATCGAAAAATCTATTACAGAAGAGCCGTTCTATAACAGAGTGGACAAGATTTACTTGTATGCTCCTAGAACTACTATAAGATGCATATAACAGAATCATAGAAAGATTGTCAAGGTCCTCAAGTGGAGATTGACGTGATGTAGAAGAGTCTAACAAACATAAAGTGATGATTCCACTGGCTTCAATTTTTTCTTCTACCCAAGAAGGTTCTAAGGGGGTTCAATCATTGTGTAGGAAATTCTTGTGGACAGGTGGTCTTGAAGGCCCCTGTGAGTTGTGCAATGCTACAGCAATTGTCAAATTCTTTTGGGCTATTGCCCTTAAGAAGGTTAAGCTTTGGGTCAGTTGGCTTCATGATTATTACATCAAGGGGAAAAATGTATGGCCAATGGACATACCTAGTGCACTGTCCGGGAATTTCAGGAAAGTTATAGAAAGCAGAATCTTGTTTATCAATACTCAGCTTGATCAAGTGATGGGTAAGCTGGGTAAAGTTCTAAATCTCCAAGATGTATGGGCTTATGAAAGGCCATCCTCCAAAACTGAGATGGAGGAGAATTTTATGTAATAATCAGTCTCATCCACATAGTACCTTTATTCTGTGGATGCTGAGAAATTATTGATGCATAGTTGTTATGCATGTATAACAACTATAGGACAAAGACTTTTTTGTCTTTTTCCAATGAAAAATGATAAAATGTGTTTGTCTTTTAGTTGTTATACCTACGTACCTATAACAAAATGAGAAGGCTCCCTACACTCCTCCAGGGGACATATTGGGGCTAGGAACAGTTTGATGATGGTCAGCACTTTGATGATAGAGTTATTATTAGGAAAATAGCTTTTCATGGGGAATTGATATTGACACAACTAAAATTGATATATACACAACTTTTATGAGAGGAGCATAGAATGATGTTCTCTCACAATGGGTTGTGCCCATATCAATTTAGTTATGCCTTTATCATTTCCCCTTTTCATGCGTCTGTAAGATGTAACAAATCTTTTAGATCATATTTTGTTAGTTGACTGGATTGTTTGCTCCCTTGACTCCAACCCTTCCAAGAAGGTGGACCGGTGGTGTGTCTTGGTAGTTGGTAGCAATGTGTATCTGTCTGCAGTCCTTGCTTTTAGTAATGAATTTACTATTTGTTGCCAAAAACAAAACAAAAAAGCCAAAGAATAAATGCAAAAAAAATTCAGGTGCCAGTGTTTAAGAAGTATGATCGTCCACAAAAGATGATGTGAAAGTCAGAATTAACAACATCATGCTAGAGAACAAGAACTTGCCTCAAGGTTGAACATACGGCGGACAGCAGTACGACTTGAATATGAGAAACAAGGAGCCAAAGAGTTCCACCCAAAGAAAGAATTTCCAATAAGGTAGAGAGCAGCATAAGACAAACAGTGATGAGAAAAACTTCCAGTCGCAGACCCAAGTCTTTCAACATTGCTTCCATAGAGAACACATGGAGCCACACTTCCAAGAAGACCTGACAAACAGAATTACAATAGGCAAAGATAAGACTTATCAATCATTGATGAATGCCTTTGTACAAGTCAACAAAAGCCAGGATTATAGCTCAAGACTAGCTAAATGAAAAAAAGTGACTCTCCCTGTAACATAAAAATTTCTAACAATTGTTTAATCACTCATTTAAAGGACGCGATTTAAGGGTATAAACAAAGAAATTAATCAAAATGGTTTTAATAAAAGCAAGAATGTGATAATAAGTTACTAATATTAAAATTATTCTGATTAATTTGGATGTTAACACCCTCAAATCATCTCTTTAAAATGCGTGCAAAAATAATTGTTGAAATTTTTGTGTTATGGAGGGAGTATAAAAACTCAATGGAGATAATTGAATATTGAGTACCAAAATCTACATTTTAGTGATTTTGGAGTCCTAGCAATGTTAAAGCCATTGTCCTTAAAAGCAAACGGCCATCAGTTTGTAAAGGGTTTCTTTTTTTCTATAGGAACTGTCATCAAGCTCTCTTTATGGGTCGAATATATGTAAGTTGTTCAAAACTGTTGACCTGATGACCATTGACCGTCAAACTTCCCCGTGAAAGCACAGAGAATTTCTCCATACAAGATTGCAAGCCCAACTACGTAGTATCTAATTAATCCCTATTATACTTCCAAAACATTACAAGTGTTAGCGGTGCAAAAAAAATTTGTCAATACATCCAAACTACTCAAATGTTCAACAAAATCACAATAATTTGAACATTTCCTTCTTCATTCATGAGAAATTCAAATTGACAAGATTGAAAACTGATATTCTTATGCCCCTTGTAGATTATACACAGATAGCAACTGGGTGACAAAACTGAACCAATTAAACTCACTATCTTGTACCATTTCAAAAAGTATCAGGTAGCTACTCCAGTTATCCTTATGAGTGTTATGAGTTCTTATGACATTTTTCTTGTCAAATCTGCAGATAAGTCCAGTGTTCAAATGTCCATTCCTTGCACAACTAGGCTGTTCAAGATCCCTTTTTTATTTTGAGATTTAACCATAAAGTTCTCTAGAGGCTTTCAATCATCTTTCTTAGCAAGCATATCAATCCTTTTCAAGTATTAACGAACCAAGTCAAACAAAAATCAGCACGCGAAATTCACCGTGGACCTCATGGCAAGGGTACTTTGGGATTAACAAGAGATCAGCACCTCCTTCTATCGAAGTCCAGCAGAATTGTTTCCTAATAGAGAATTTCCATATTTTCAAAGTAAAAGGCTTCCAAAACTCAAATCAAAGTCTAGATTATAAAATAAAATTAAAAAATTCCCTTAAGGTCATGCTCCGAATGAGGAAAATCACTCAAGAAGTGATAAGGTCCAAAACAAGGATGTCAATGTACTCGTAGATATCAAGACACATCCACCTCTCTTCCACCATATAATAACAAGTAACAACCTTAGTTTTAAAAGACGCTAAGCAAATGGTCACTGGATCCTAGGCGCAAGGCGAAGGTGTATGCCTTTTGTATGTGGCGCGCGCTGTTTTAACTAAGGTAACAATAACATCATCCCCACCAATTCTTTAAAGAACTCCTAATAGACTAAAACTCTAACATAGCCCCAAGTCCAGCCCTCTTGCTATTTACACAGTTAAACCCATTCCAAATCTACATAAGAAAGCAGGATGACCCTCCTCCTGCTCATTCAAGTGAGGTGTCAAACCCAATAGATCGACAAACGGCCGATTTTCCTTCCTCAACAATGGATCTAGACAAAGAGGTTATTCAAGCAGTTAGCTAGCATAATGCAGAACCTTATTAATGTGATGAATTAGATTATTTCCTCAAGCATGGCTACGACTAAGAGAAGCAAGTAATAATGTCAGCTAATAGCTGATGAGTTCTCAAGCTTACAAATTTAATTTTAAAAAAAAAAAAAATCAATAAAGCAGCAATTTGATAAGTTAGGGGGATAAACTAAGGCTGTGAAAATGTTGTGAATGCATCTTAACAATTCATTCCACAACCATAGAATTCATCTTCTCTATCAAATTCTAATCTTATAAACATAAACATTCAGAAATAACAGCCCCAAATTCAAAACGATCATTGATCATATACTCGATAACCCTAAAATCCCCAAAAATGCAAAATCACATGTAAGCTAAAAAAAACAACAAATAAAGGCAGAAAGGTAGTAGAATGAGATTATGAGAAGAAGACTCACAAACTTCAAGATCGCTGCTACAGAAATCATCATTGCGACCAAGACAGGAACAAAGATCAGAGCTCCATTGCTGACGACCCATCATAGGTTGGCCCATCATAGGGTAGCCGTCGGCAGCCCAACCATAAGTCTCCGCAACCTGAGGCTGAGCAACAGTGGGAACAGGTGGTTGTTTGGGAGGCAACGATGGTGGTTGAGAGAGAGAATCATCATTCTTTGTATTCATTGACTTTGATTCTTTCTCATTTGATTGTTTCTCATTTGAAATTTTCTCATTGTTTTCATTGATGCCTAACAGAGGGCTTGATTCTTCTGGGTTTTCCGCCATTTTTGAAATAAGAGAGGAAAAGTGAAATCGAAAATGGTGATGTTTGATTGATGAGAGAGAGAGAGATAGAAGGGGAACAATGGAGAATCAAGGTATCAGCGAGATTTACGCCGACAGGAACAGGAAGATGAAGATGAAATGAGGGACAGTTAAATTTCGTGTAGGCAAATCACATACACGTAGAATTTATATTTATTTATCCTATACACGCGTATATACGAAGTATTTTTTATTCATTTGATATTTATTTGCCCCAACAATCTTCGGTTCACATAAAAAAAATTAAAAAATGTTACTTAAGGGCCTGTTTGGTAGCCAGTTATAAATGATGGTAATAGGAATAAATTTATAATTAAATTTGGAAAGAAATCAAAATCTATTCCCACGGTGGTGCTAACTTAGCTCCAATTTATCTAATTTCGTTCATAAATATGCATTCCCATCAAATACCACTCTCCCCAATGGTAATGGATGAGAATAAAAAATAAGAAGAAAATTGAAGTTTGGGAATGAAAATTTATTTTCCATGGGATAATAAGTATCCTTCTTGAGAAAATTACACTATAAATTCATTATCATTACCACAATTTATTACCGAGAACCAAACGGGTCGTTAATATTTTACCTCATCCATTCCATATTGATAGCAACGTTTCCCATTTTATGCTTACTAATGTATAATTGAAATCGTAATATCTTTAATTCTATTATACAAAAAATTATATAATAAAAAAAAAAGATCATGATAAATTACACTTTTGAACGATTCAAAAGAGATCACATGACTATATTTATTTACATGTATAAAGCACACAAAAACAAATTATATAACAAAAATGTATCAATATAACAAATTTATTCCCTCTGTCCAATAATAATTACTCAATTTACTTTTTTACATCTCACGAGACATAACTTTAAATATTAATTTCTCGAATTATATATTAAAAAAATTTATAAAAACTATATTTTTGGAAAGTAAGCTCCGGGACGAATCAAACGCAATCCCACATGACTATATTTTTCATTACCTATATCAAATTAAACAAGGTCAAAGTAATTAACAATATAAATAGTGTCAAAATCAATAAATTGGAGCATTTATTTGTGGATGGAGGAAGTACTTAATAATTAAAAAATACAAACCACAGAATTTATTTTAAACCGGTTATTACTTTAGTTGTATACTAGATAATACCCAAGCAAATGCTCGGTTTATTTAACTGAAATAAGTATTTTGATCTAAATTAATTTTTTCTATTCGAAAATTATTGGTAAAACATTATTGCAAATGGAATATTTATCTAAATACTTTATATTTAGTTATATTAGAAAATAGAGAATATGTAATACCCGAAATGTATATAATTTTTTCTATAGTCATTTCGAATTTAGATAGATATCAATCTCATTAATTTATCTTCATAAATATTTATGTCTTCTAACGTTGACAATACAATATTGTAAATTTCTTTCATCAAGTTATGTAGTTATTTCTTCTATATAAAATCGTACTATTGTAGAAAAAAAACTAAAATTACCGACAATCAAAACACTTATTTGAAACTTATATACAAAAATATAAACATATTTAACATAGTGGCTCTTTTTTTTAGAAGATTTTTAAAAAATTGAAAAAAGGGCAAAAACCAAGTTGGAAAAAATCGAGTTTAGGCAAAGAATATCAAATCGTTAACGAATTAAGGCTAACAAAAAATACTTTAAAAATTTAAAAATGAACGCTAATAAGATTTTTTATGAAGGTGGATTGGTAGTATAGTTTTTATTGTAAAGTAAGTACAAATAATTATAATAATTGTATTAGGAAAAAAAAATAAAACACATACATCTTTGGAAAATGTGAAACATTTAATATCATGGTAATGGGAGGGAAAAATAAAAGTTTAGGAGGGAATTTGTTTTTTAGTGGCATGTCTTTTAGTATATAGTATAGAATAGAATAGAAGATAGATAGATAGATAGATAGATAAGGCCCTGTTCTTTTGGACTTAAAAACTACAGTAATCAGATCAGATCAGATCAGTTCAGCCTTGTTTTAATTTTATACTCTCACAAAATAATACCCCACCTAATCAGTTCAGATCAGATCAGTCCAGTCCTAAAGAACAGAGCCTAAATATAGATATAGATGATATATTCCCTCAAAAAATAAAAAGATATAGATGTATACGCACACAAGGAGAAAAAAAGGGTTAAGATCATCATAATTTTAAAAACTGAAAGTATAAAGAAGTACAAACCACTTTCCCTTAAAAAAAAAACTAAAACAAAAAATATATAGTGTGGAACTAGGCTAAATGAGCCATTCAAAATAATTGAGGGTGAGATATAATTTAGTGGAGCTTGCACTCGTCTCCCAATCTTTAGGAGGGAGTTCGATCCTCACTCCAAACATTAAGATGGAGCATTTTCACCCCTTCTCTTTGGGTTAGTAGGTCATTTACTAGTCAATAAAATGGTAGAATCCTTACCCAATAAAAAAAGTCAAAATTAATATTAAACGAGTGACACAACAGCTGTACCCATAAAAAAGATTATTACATATCTATCCAACTAAAAAGTCATGATAGAATCCACATGGCATGCTACTGCTTCTCTGGAATCATAGACTTACTCATAACTTATATACTTTAACAAGCTCTTACAATTATTAAATTCGTTACCCCTAATACGTTAAGTCTGATATGAAGTTTTTACCTCTCGACGCAGCTCGATATTATTCATATTTTTCAATTTTTTCAGGTTTTAGGAATTGAATCGTGGCATGAATCAAAAGAATAAAGAAATTAATTAAACATAGAATTAATCACAAATTCCCCAAAACCTAGAATGGGAAAACCACTCCTACGTTGAATTAAAGATGAAAGCAATAAACATGATGAACATTGAACGATTGAACGCATTACAAAAAAGAGAGAAAAGTAAAATTGCCAGTAGAAGATTGAATAAATTGCAGATTGAATTGATGAATTGAAAGTGTACAAAGAACCAAAAGTCTAAAATTCTCTCTAAAAGTACTGAAAAGAAAGGCAGAGATAAGGATATATCACAATGAGATTTTTTAAAAACTAAAAAGGACGAATTTTGGGAAGAGTGACTTGACCCTAGTGGATCTGGGTATGGTCTGATGGTGGAATTGATATTGACACAACTAAATTTGATAAAGGCACAACTTTTGTGAGAGAAACATAAGAAGAGTACTCTCACAATAGGTTGTGCCTATATCAATTTAGTTGTGCCTTTATCATTTTCCGATCTGATGGCTCTTGCTTTGCTTGCTAACTTCCAATAATGAATTTCCATGTCCCAAACCGAAACCTCAATGAAAATAAACTTAATGAACATTGAATGCATTAAGTAAAAGAGAAAAGTATATAACCAATTGCAGATTAAATTGAAAGTGTTTACAAAGAAAGAAAACCCTAAAATTCTCTCAGGTACCGGGGCACAGACCCATCTCGGTGGATCAGGGTAGGGACTGATGACTCTTTTGCATCCTAACTTCCAACAATGAATTTCCACATTCTAACAATGCATTCCCGTAACTCAATATACTCTCATTTTTTATTTTTCATAACAATGACTCTTCGGTGTTGTTTGGTTGTCTTTAAAAAATGGAGTAAATTACAATTCTTAGGAATTGTAATTGATGGGGAAAAATACACCCACTACTATTGGGCCAGCCCACGATTATTTAAGCCCAACTAAGTCCTAAATCCATCAAGAGGACAACAACCATAGGAAGGCCCACTCCAGGACCAAGCCCACATGTGAGATAAGCCCAGTACATATAACCTGCCCCCACAGGGTCCATGCTCCATTATAAACCCGGTCCAACCCAGCTGACCAGGACCAGCCCAGTTGACCAGGTCCAGCCCAGTGGACCAGGTCCAACCCAACCAACCAGGGGTACCAAGTCAGTCTAAAGGTATTATAAATACCCATCTCTATGCAACAAGAAAAAGATTCAAATCCAATCACAAAAAGAGTAAAGTAAACACTACAAAGCACTTTCTCTCTCTTTATTTCTCTCTCAAATTACTTCTCCTACACTATACTGACTTGAGCGTCGGAGTGGCCTTCCCCGGAACACCTCCGGGGTAGCTCACACGTGTTCTTTGTGCAGGAACGGTGCTTGATCGTGTGGAAGCGGAACTTGCTCTCGGCCTATTGTTAGGTGTACCAAAAATCACCTCAACAATTTGGCGCTAGAAGGAGGGTCGAGGCGCCACTACGATTTTTCTTCCACCTCAAGTACCGTCGATCATGTCACCTTGTAACAACTCCGGCCACCGTCACCGGTCACTTGGTATTTCTCAGATCAAAGCGTAAAGATGAGAAATACAACTCGCCAGTCACTGTCCGTGACAACTGTCCGATTTTGACAAAATACAACTCGCCAGTCACTGTCCGTGGAAACTGTCCGATTTTGACAAAATACAACTCGCCAGTCACTTGGTATTTGTCCATTTTTACCAGCGTAAAGATTACCTTTTTCCAGCCACTCATTTGCTTGGCCCATGTGAAGTTATCAAAGGTCATTCGTTGTAGTTAAAAAAAAAGAAAAGAAAAAAGAAAAAGGGGGGTTAATAGCAGCAAAGGTGGAGGAAGATGAAGAAATATGGTGAAGTGTGAGTGATATTCTTAGCCACTAGCTGCAGTGATGGAATCTGGAAAAGATAAACTAATATATGAGACAAAAAGTCAAAATGGATTGCTATGTGAGCTTCCTTGGGAGGTGGATATAATAGTTATTCCAATCTTGATAGCAACCCATCCTCAAGTTGCTACTTCTTCATCCTCAAAAGAGAAGACATAGAGGACATACTCCAAATCAAAAACATAAGTTCTTTTACTACCTCTTAATTATTTGTACAAGTCCATAATTTCTCTTAATTAGTTGAGTATAAAATGTTTTATTTGGGGAATATTATTATTGATTTACCATTAATTTATACCTCTCATATACAAAAAGCTAGATCTAAAGTATAATGGTCATATGATAGTTAAGTGTAATGGTAGCACACTAAGTGTTTGATAAAATGCTCAGGTGAATGTGACTTACTCCCATGGCATAAAAAAGACCTGCCCAGCTGATCAAGTCAATCCTTGTCGGCCTGCAGCACCCTGGTCGGACAACACCACCTTGGTCGCTAAGCACCAACCTGGTAGGTCAATAACACCCTGGTCGGTCAAAACCACCCTGATCGTGCAGTACCACCTTGGTCGGTCAATAGCACCCCGGTCGGTCAAAACCACCATGGTCATGCAGTACTACCCTGGTCGGTCAAAACCACCTTGATCGTGCAGTACCACCCTGGTTGGTCAATAGCATCCTGGTCGGTCAAAACCACCCTGGTCGGTCAAAACCACCTGGTCGTTCAGCACCACTCCTGGTTGGTCAATAGCACCCTGGTCGGTCAACGCCACCCTGGTCATTCGGCACCGCCCTGGTCGGTCAGTATCAATCCTGGTCCGTTGGCAACATCCTGGTTAGTCTGCAACACCCTGGTCAGTCCACAGAACATTGGTCGACGAGCACCACCGTTATCAGTCAAGACAACCCTGTCGAAGATCAGAAATCTCATCAAATAAAGTTTGTTACTAAAGCACAACGATCATTGCCACATGTTGATGGTGGTGGGATACACGCGCAAATGAAGAGTCAACTAGGCAACCCTTCCTAGAAGGTGGGTCTAGCTTGATACTAATGCGAATTCCTAGAATCATATGGATGCCATCAAGCACCTAGTCTACTTCATAAGCGCATCATCCCAAGCAGTGCACGCCTGGTCATAAGAGACAATTACGACTACATGGCTTGTCATGTCAACCACACCACTACGTCCTCATCATACTCCATCTTACTCACGTGTCAGGGGGGAAGCTGAAGAGAACAGGCCTGGTCAGGTACCTCTCCTACCCAGGGTAGCTGGTCCTTCCCCAAGCCACAGGGCAGGAAGACCACCCAGACCAGGGGTCAAGATGCCTACCAGGTCGCCTTTCCATTCTTCCATCCTCACTAAAGCTTCTCAAAAGGTGAAGATACCAGGTCACATCAATTACGATAATATTGTGGCCCTAAATGATCACATACAACTTTACGAAGGACCACCTCACAACCATTTCCACACTGGCCAGACCTGTACCAATAGGATTCTAGGGCAGGCGTGGTCTTGATTTCTCCAGAGGGGCATCTAAAAGAATATGCCCTCAAATTAAAAAGTCCTGGTCTGGTGGGGGCAGGTGAAAAAGGTTGGTTTAGCAAGCACACCTGGCCTCATTCCTAGCCCAGTCCATGCACTTATTTGGCCTAAGGTCATACACAGGTGCATGCATAAAAAAGTCCTGGTCTGGTGGGGGCAGGTGAAAAAGGTTTGCTTATCAAACACACCTGGCCTCATTCCTAGCCCAGTCCATGCACTTATTTGGCCTAAGGTCATACAAAAGTGCATGCATCAAACGATCTGGTTTTGGGTGGACAGGTGCGAAAGGCCAAAGGCACACTTGCCCATATACCCTGGCCAGTCCATGCACTTATTTGGCCTAAGGTCATACAAAAGTGCATGCATCAAACGATTTGGTTTTGGGTGGACAGGTGCGAAAGGCCAAAGGCACACCTGTCCATATACCCTGGCCAGTCCATGCACTTATTTGGCCTATGGTCATACAAAAGTGCATGCATCAAACAATCTGATTTTGGGTGGACAGGTGCGAAAGGCCAAAGGCACACCTACCCATATACCATGGCCAGTCCATGCACTTATTTGGCCTAAGGTCATACAAAAGTGCATGTAACAAACGATCTGGTTTTGGGTGGACATGTGCGAAAGGCCAAAGGCACACCTGCCCATATACCCTGGCCAGTCCATGTGTTTATTTGACCCCTGGTCATACAAAAAAGCATGCCTTAAAAAGAAGAAAAATGCCCTGGTCCTAGGCAGGCAAGTGCAAAGAGCTTGCAAAGCAATCACACTTGCAAAGTAAGTAAAAAGAATTTGCAAAGCAAATCAACTTACTCAGCCACCTGTTAAAAAGTCCTGTGACCCATATCTGGTCAGAAGGTCACTTTGTCACCTTCCAACCAGGGAGGCAGAGAGTATACACAACATATATATAACACATATAAATATTTGCAGAGACAAAAATTCATGCAAAACCACACATTCATAAAAATTAAGCGTTAGCCAAATATTCAAAAGCAGGATAAAACACATCCACCCCCTGGTGGATGGTAATAATGAGTGTTAGAGGAATTACAAAGTCAAATATTTGTCAAGGGTCAACGACCACCTGGCTCAGAAATGCCCAAGCAGAGGCCAAAAAATTAATTGTTCTTACAAGTGTTCAAGACAATTTAAAGAAAAGCAAAAATGAGCTGAAAAGGCACAAGAGGACACCACCACCACGCTCCAGAATAGGTCAACCAAAAGCATGACCAAATGTGCTAGAACAGGAAGAGGCACTCCCCAGGTTACCAGGTGATCACCAAACTTCCTAGGCAGGGGTGGACCCCTGCTATCCTAGTTCTCAGGAGCACTCTGATCATCCTCCATGGCTGGCCTGGCCTGGTCATTTGCTCCATGGCAGTCCCTATGCTTCTTTGAACCCTAGTCATACACAAGCATATTTACATCATCAAAGAGGAAGTAAGTATTACACTTCTATAAAAATCCTCGTTATAGGCAGGACGAAGTATCACACTTCTATAAAACTCCTTGTCATACTTCTCTGGAGACAAACCAGCACTCCTCCTGCTCGATCTCCGACCAAACCCTGGTAGTAATCTAGCAGCAATAGAAGAGGACCCTACAATGTCAGCCCTGGGCCTGGGGGCAGCCCCCTGCTTGTGCTAGCCCTAGCATCTCCACCAGAAACCGTGGGCAGGTCAGATGCATCCTTAAGAAGCAACACCCCAGTGTTAGAGGTAATGTGGCAATGAATGGAACTTCGGTCATTCTCCAGAGTAGTATACTTCAGCCCTGCTAAAGGTTCAAGGGGTACACTTCGAAGGGGCTCACTTATTAACCCCAGCTTGTCAAAGCCCATCGCCTCTACATCTTCAGCTGTCGAAACAGGCATAAGAAAAAGATAAAGACGTGGTCCTAATCAGACTACCTCTGGTCAAAACTTACCATGGCAGGCCTGGTCTGATCATGGCTATATACTCAACCAATATGGAAAAGCTAAAAGTCACAAAAGAAAAATACCTCTTCTGCTCAAATGATAAGCGCCAGGAGCCAAAATCAAAATCACAAGTCAATTGGTTAGATGTGGCCCGGAGACGCTTCATACGTGGCTAGCCCATCACATAAATCCATAAAGATTCCTTCATAATTTTTATGGACTAGGGGGGCAAATTGATGGGGAAAAATACACCCACTACTATTGGGCCAGCCCACGATTATTTAAGCCCAACTAAGTCCTAAATCCATCAAGAGGACAACAACCATAGGAAGGCCCACTCCAGGACCAGGCCCACATGTGAGATAAGCCCAGTACATATAACCTGCCCCCACAGGGTCCATGCTCCATTATAAACCCGGTCCAACCCAGCTGACCAGGACCAGCCCAGTTGACCAGGTCCAGCCCAGCGGACCAGGTCTAACCCAACCAACCAGGGGTACCAAGTCAGTCCAAAGGTATTATAAATACCCATCTCTATGCAACAAGAAAAAGATTCAATATCCAATCACAAAAAGAGTAAAGTAAACACTACAAAGCACTTTCTCTCTCTTTATTTCTCTCTCAAATTACTTCTCCTACACTATACTGATACTTGAGCGTCGGAGTGGCCTTCCTCGGAACACCTCCGGGGGTAGCTCACACGTGTTCTTTGTACAGGAACGGTGCTTGATCGTGTGGAAGCGGAACTTGCTCTCGGCCTATTGTTAGGTGTACCAAAAATCGCCTCGACAGTAATGTTGGGGTATTGTTTGGTTAGTCAAAAAAATTAAAAATGGGGGAAGTCACACTTCCATGAGAAGTTGTGTAACGACCCGACTCGCTTAAATCGGCGCGGAAGAAACCGACGAGTCGGATAGTTAAAAACTACAACTCAAAACTTAAGAAATTAAACTAATTCCTCGAAAATATTATTAATCAACCAAAAATGTACAAATACCCACAAGTTTGTACATAACTAGTCCCAAAGGTCAAACTAAAAATACTAAACATACGAGTAAACTCCAACTACATGTCAGAGTTATAAACAACGTAAAAGAGTCCATACAATACTCCAACCCTATCTACAAACAACAGTAAACAGTAAATACAACAGATAACAGTAATAACAACGTCGCTCGCCCAACCCAAAGCTAAGCAAGAGTATCATCATCAGAAATACCTGAAAAATATACAACAGTCCACCATCAGTGGCGAGTAACATAACTGACTCACCCTAATGGGAATACACATGTACATAGCACAAATCAAATAAACAATATCGAATCAATCAAAGTACGAGAACAACCCAAAACGTGAACTCGACTCAAACCAACCTAATCAACTATCTTTGGCGCAATCAATCATATTCTAGACCGGACTGTGCTCGTACGGACGCATCTTACGCATCCGAACTTTCTACTATGCTCGGATTTGAGAATCTTACTCCCAAACCCCATGAAACCAATCTTACTGGAAATCCATGTCTCGTGAAACCAATCTTACTGGAAATTCACAAAGATCACATAGTATGACTCCAACTATCCCAATACCGCGGATGGAATAGGGGCAACGTCTTAACCCAAATACAATGAATCTTACTCAAAGTATCAGGCGTCTAAAAATGAAATCAAGCTAATCTTAATTAATCAATTATTTAATCATCTTAATCAATTTATCATCATTATTATCCAACATAACTAAATTAAGTTCAAGAATTGCCTCTAGCCTTGATTCTCGAAATTAACTAGTTAAAATACCGAAGTTATTCTCAAGAACTGCCTCTAGCCTTAATCTTGAGTCTAACCAATCATAATTCATCATTCTATAATCATTCTTTAATCGAATTAAACATATTCTTTAACTTTCTTTAACCTTTAAACCATTTTCTTTAACTTTCAAGATTCAATCAAGAACTCATAAAGACTCATCAAGAACTCATAAAGAACTCAAAGAACTCATAAAGAACTCATTCAAGATTCAAGATCTTCAATCAAGAACTCAATCAAGATTCAAGAACTTCAACCAAGAACTCATTCAACATGTTCATACCACACGCATATCATCATCATAATTCAATCGAAAATCCAACTTTTACTCATCCAAAATTCATCAAACTTTAACATAATGTTCATGATCATAAAACAACATATAATCAATCATAATATCATGAAAAATCATCATCAAAACACCATACAAACACATAAAAATCAGATTTAGAAATTATACATGAAATCATGGACATTCATCAACAATCAACCCAAACATGCATTTAATTCATACTATAAACATAGTATGCCAAAAAGGTTGAGAAAGTATGTTACCTTAATCACGATTAACCCCAAAAACGTACCAAGAACATGCTGCCCGAAACGAGTCACATACGAACCACAAGCATGACAAGGCTTGTACCACACGGCCATGCTTGCACCCTTGCCCAATCAGCACGGCTGCTGCCCAGCAACCACAAGCACCACTCGCCACTGCCCTACTGCACCACGTCCACCACTGCCCAATCAGTACCACGTCCAGCACTGCCCAGTCAGCAACACGTCCAGCACTGCCCAGTCAGCAACACGTCACCAACACTACGCAAAAGCACCGCCACTTGAAGCACAAACACGAACCCAAAACCACCCCGAACTAGTGATCTTGAATGAAATTGTTGGGGTTTAAATTATGTTTTAATACTTAAAGATTAATGGATGAAGGATCTTTAAGTATGGGTTTAGAAAAAGTGATGAACAATTGATGGGTTTGGAGCACCAAATGGCGTGGGAAAAATAAGGCAATGGAGAGAGTGTTTGCCTTTAAAAGGAGATGGCAAAAGATGATCAAATGGCAAAAATGGTCTTAAGGCCTTACTAACTCCTCTATTTATAGAGGTTAGTCAAGGTGTGAACATGAAGCAAGTGGCAAAACTTGCCATCAATACTAAGAGGGCCGGTTATAGGCTTACTAAAATGGGCTCAATGTTCACTTGGGCCATTTGCACTAATTCATGACTAATCATGATTATTTTACACTTGGCCCAAAACTAATTAATTAATTAGAAAATTAAATAATAAAATTCTAATTAATTAAAATAAAATAAAATAAAGAAATATTAAACCATTAAATAAAATGGTTACACAATAGCAATTAAAATAGTCTAAATAAATTTTAGACCATGCACCGGAACAAACTAAATACAAGAAAATAAACATGAAACTAGCCCAAAATCTGGGGCGTTACAAGTTGAAATTCCTATAAGATATGAGAAGTTTACTTACCACAATCTACCTAGGTAAATTTCACTTCCCATGTTTATTGTCATCAACATTGATCTAATTATTTTCAATAAGTCTCATTTCCCAAAGATTAATTAAGTTAAGCAAATAATTAATACATAAGAATTGCAGATACCTCAATGTCAACCAAACAAACAAGGTGTATTTCCTAGGAAGTTGATTGAGGAAATAATTTCTCATGAAATAAAACTTCCCATAAAATTTACTTCCTACATGAACCAAACAAGGCCTTGGAGTTGTAAAAATATCCTTCATATTAGGTCACTTTTCCTTAAAGCCAAAGGAATCCTCTGAAAAGTAGGAGATGGATCCAATATTTTATTAGGAATTTTTTTAATGGCAACCTTATAATTTTTAAGTTTTTCATTGGTAACCTGATTTTTTTTTTTTAGAAAAATTCTTATTGGTAACCAACTGTTGTTGTCTCATTGTTAAAATAAATGTTTCACTTTGTGTGCCCAAAAAATAACTAGGTTTGCTCGTCAAGATAAATTACTAGGCTAAAGTTTTGGGGTTTTATTTTGGTTTTTAAGGGTCAAATTTATGGTAAAAATCTGCAAAAAAAAAGGACAAAAATCACATATATAATTTTAAACACCTTGATTTAAGTGTCTCAGTTTTTTAACGAGAAAATTACCCAATAAAGATTTGGGTATTTAGCTTTGTCCTTAAGAGTCAAAATAACCCTTAGTTATAATGAAATTAACAGTTTTTTCCGTTATAAGGTCACTTTAAAAGTATGATAATAATTGAGGTTGACCAATCATAATATAAACAATTTAGGATTACCATTGCAAATTTTCTTAGTTTATTTTAGTTTAACAATTGGGGTTTCAAGATAAGCTTAATGCGCTTTACCTCCAACACACAAATGTCTTTAACCAACATGGTTTCAATATGCATACAATGATACAATCATGGGTATCCCTTTCCGTGGCAACATTACAATGGATAAGGCATGTTGGGGTTTCAGTAAATTTTTCATTAAAACAAAAACTTGGCTTACTTGGGGCTTGTTTACTTCAAATTATATTCAGTTCGTTCAGCTCTATTAAGTTGGCTTACTTAGGCCTCGTTTACTTTTTAGCTGAATATAGTTGAACTGAAATAAAATGAACTTAACTTAACTGAACTGAATACAACTGAAAATAATATTTTATAAGTGAAGGAAATTGAGAGCTGAACTGAACTAAACTGAATTTAAGCCGAAGTAAACCAGCCCTTACGGTCTTCCTCTTGACCTCCCTAAATGGGATTTTCACTAGACTTGAAATCTTTGTTTGACTTAACTGAACTGAATACAACTGAAAATAATATTTTATAAGTGAAGGAAATTGAGAGCTGAACTGAACTAAACTGAATTTAAGCCGAAGTAAACCAGCCCTTACGGTCTTCCTCTTGACCTCCCTAAATGGGATTTTCACTAGAATTGAAATCTTTGTTTGACTTCCTACACAATAGGTGTTAGGATCCTCTCCATTTCTTTGTCTCCATTTCCTATTCTAAGATCATGACACCTCATTTATGATTAAAATAAAAATCTAAAAAACTCACCTATTTACCCTCTTGGTACATCCTCAACCATTGATTGAGGAAATTAAATGGACTCTCTATTTCTTACCAGAAATGAAGAGGATCTTGACCCCAAGATATCTCAAGGTGTCCCCTATATATTCTGGAACTTTCGCCCCTATAAAATTCAAGATAATCTTTTCCTCTGCTATATCATTATTACCCCAGTTTGGGCCATCACTCAAGCCATTTGATGGATCGCCCCTTTACCCTTACACCTAAGGGTCTGCATAAATAGTTAATCGATCCATTTAACGGTTATTAGATTTTTATAATTGTAACGGACCGTTAATAAACGATTAACTGTGAAATCGTCAAGAATTATAGAAGATAAATCAAATGATGGAAGATGAAAATATGAAATGATGAATGAATCATACTTACGCATATGGGGGCAATAGGGCTAGTAAGATATGTGGGTTTGTTAAAAAATACTACATAATGGATGCATTTAAGCCATTTAGTAATTGAGCTTGGCATAGCTAATGTCTTTAAAAAAAATTAACGGTTAACCGTTTATAAAAACCGTAACCGTTAAATATTAACGGTTCGTTAACTGTAAACGTTCAAATTTAACGATTCGATAAATTAACTGTTAAAATGCACCGATTACACGGTTAATGGTTACCAATTACGGTTTTTTTTACACACCCATAATTACACCCCACGATTATATATTTGCTATTTTTTTTTCTAATATTCATAACCATAGTTTCAGACCTAATCTAGCACGAAACTTGGAAAGCCCCTTTGATATAGGAGCTTTTCGGGAAAGATTTTGCAGCTTATGTTCTCTCCATTCATATCCACGTCAAGCAAATGCAAGCATGTCACTTTCTCTTCCTAAGCCCGGAGATCATTCGTGTTTACAATGTGATATATCCGTCTAGTATTCTTCGGGGTTCTTATGATGAGTACACACATATGGGATTTGTGCCAATGTAGAAAATGTTAGGTAAATGTCACAAATTAAATTACTACAAATTAACTCTTGAAATTCAAGACCCTTAACATTTTTACTTGATCCTCAATGCCTTATGATGTCATCATATCTTATCTTTTTTACTTGGTTCTCAATGTCTTATCTACCTTTTGTAGTACTCCGTATTATAAATATCCTTCATACTCACTTGTTTGTAATACACAACAAACACACGTAATACTACTAAGGCCATGTTCTTTAGGACTGATCTAATCTGATTTGATCTGGTCTGATCTGATTAGGTGGGGTATTATTTTGTGAGAGTATAATATTAAAACAAAGCTGAACTGATCTGATCTGATTACTGTAGTTTTTAAGTCCAAAAGAACAGGGCCTAACTCATAGAGAGTATAATTTCTAGCTCATTAGTTAGTTCACCGACCCTCTTTGAGAATCTGATCCAATATTATTTGGAGAGTTATACCATTTTATTTTACCCCTTCGAGGTTGTACTCTCATACCTATTTTCATATATTGGATAATTAGTGCTCGTCGTTTGTGAGTTTTTTTTTACCTCTTTTGAGGTTTTTCCCACCTTTAAATTGTGTGTTCTTTATTTCTTATCTTGTTCATCCTTTATCCATTTTCTCAATTTATTTATTTTGTTTCCGCTTGCATTCTAATTTTCCCAATACATATAACTTAGTTGAAACTACATCTCTTCGGGAGATTAAATAGTTCGAATTAAGTGGGTAGAGGCTTCTTAACACACGTAGGGGCGAATTCAGAAATTTAAATTAGGGGTAACAATATTGTCCAAGGACTCTCAGCTTAACGCTTAAACTAATAGTTCAATCCCAGTAATATGCTAGTTTACGAAGTATAATAAATGCGCTATATACTTTATTAACTATATTAACGTAATTAAATATTAAATACACCAAACTACACGTGATTCTGTCATTTATTCCTGAATTATTGTTAGTTTACGAAGTATAATAAATGCTTACAGAAAACCCTAAGGAAAGTACCTATCATTGAAAAATGTTAATAATGTGCGTGTGCCATTTCTTCAACCACCACGAGGAACCTATAAATCATCTCTTCAGGGATTTCTTCAACCACCACGAAAATGTTAATAATATAGTAATGTATTTTAGTAATAATTTTTACTAATACATAATTAATACTGTCAGTGAATAAAATTGGGTTTTTCTACATATTGGTCGTGTTTGGCAAATAAAGTCTAGAGTTACATATAATTAATATTGTTAGTGAATAAAATTGGGTTTTTCTACATGTTGGTCGTGTTTGGCAAATAAAGTCTAGAGTTTAGCTGTTAGAGTTTAAAATTTTAACTTTTTTGACTAGGGGTTTTAAGGACTGATTTGAGTGCTATTTATGTATATTTGTTTGGTAGCACTTAAATATTTGACAACAAATTATTTGAGAAATTACAAAACTCTTAGCAAAAAGCTGCTCTTGAGAATTAGAGTTTTGGTCCAAATATATTTTGGAAAGCGATGGAAAAGGAATTCGGACCTACCAAATTGGCAAAGTGGTATCACTAACTTACCTACCAAACGGTTGTTGGTAAACATGAGGAGGAGGCTAATTCGTACAAAAGCTCGGAGTTAGGTGGAGTCGAGACAAATTCGTGTCAATTTATTTATATAAATGAGTTGAATTTATCAACTCTAACCTGACTCGTTTTTTAAATAGGTCGTATTATTGTATCAACCTGCTTATTTAAGAGGTCATTTGATAGTGTGTAAGATGTTTTCAAATGAAAATAGTTTTCCTTGGAAAACCGTTTACATTAGAAAATTCATTTTCACAAAGGTTTTTCGTTGTTTGTTTGAATGTAAAACGATTTTCCATTTTAAGCATTTTTCATTGTTTGATTGAACTGGAAATCAATTACTTCAATTGTGACGAAACATATTTTCTTTACAACTATGATGTAAAATATTTTCCTTCGAATTTGGGGGAAAAATGTTTTCAATAAGATGAAAAAATGGTTTTCCACCCAAACTTTTAAATTTTTATATTTTAAACCAAGCCAAACAAAACAATGTAAAAATAAGAAAACAACTTTCAAGAAAAATGTTTTACATCCTACCAAACGGATCCTAAATAGTTTAAATTTTTTATTTTTTTTTTATAAATATATTTGGGGTCATTGAATTAGTCTACACCTCAACATGTAAGAAAGAATTTGTGATTGTATCACGTTCAACTGCTATCTTTGTTTACTTCATTTCTCAAATCTCAACCCCTTACTTAATTTCTATCATATCATATTCAAAATGACTGAAGAAGGTAGCAAGAAGATATCTACCCAAAATTCTTCAGGTAAACTACTCTCTCTGGGTTTAATTTTTTTCAATTTTATTAATACATTTTCATTATATATTATTAAAGCTTTTTTTTTTTTTGAAGGAACAATTAATTAAAGCTTCTAGATTATGGATCATATGTATATTCCTAATTGCTAAAGTTTTTTTAATATGAATTGCATGAAATAATCTGTCTTTATTTAACTCTTGTGCCTTTTACAAATAAGGCTATATGTTTGGCAATATTAGATGAAATCAACTTGAAATAGATAAAGACATACGCATATTCTTGAGATAATATATTTAATAGCAACTTGATTTCATTTATTATTTGGGCTAAATTAAAATTTCATTTAAATTCCTACTCCGAACGATATTAATTACTTTTTATATGACTTAAGATTTTAGTAAATGAAATCTGTTCCCAAACAAAGCCTAATTATGCCACTGGGATAGCTCGGGCCAAACTAGTGTGGCTGTTATAGGACCATCTTAACCAAAGGCTTAAGCTGATATCACTCCTCTCACATAAAAGGTCCTTTGAGCTTGAAATATGGACGCAGGTCAGGGCTCTTGATACCATGATGGTTGGGGCCCAGAAACGAATATGTTATATACTTTATTAGTGGGATGATCCAACATTAGTTTGGCCAAATATTTTGGTTAGAATGTTACATAGTACTTCGTATTATAGAAGATTGAGGAATCTTCAAAGCATAAATGTTGGGAGTAAATTTGTCTCAAATTGAATAAAGTGCTATATATGTTATTGTTTAGATTAATAGAGGAGAAAGAATATATGCGTTTTTTAATGTGTATGAAGTATGAAATAAGGGTGTGTTTGATTGATCTGAAATTTTCTGATCTGATCTGGTTTGATCTGATATGAATTTTTTTGATCTGATCTGAATTTCTATTATTGTAGTTATTATTATAGTTATAAATTTTCTGATTTGATCTGATTTTTTTTTTTTGATTTGATCAGAATTTTTCTGATTTGATATATGATCTGGCCTGATCTGATTTGATCTGAATTTTCTGAAAAAGCTGATTTAAGTTGAATCAAACGCACCCTAAGTGGATCTAACGAAAATAGCAGGGTAGGTAGAAAGAGAAATAATTATATTAACAAAGTAGGAAATAGCTTAAAAGTATGAAAACATAATGTAGGAACTCACTTTTTCTTATATTACAGTTAATCTAATTACACAAATGAAAGGGAAATGATAAAGGCATATCCAAAATTGACATGGGCACACTACCTTATTGTGAGAGTACATCTTCATGTGTTCCTCTCACAAAGGGCAATGTGATTGTGCCCATATCGATTTTTAGTGTGCCAATATTAATCCCTAAAATCTCATCACATTGGATTAGCAAGTCTGTCTCAAATTTGCGGACTTTGGGCATAGTTTTCTTAGCAAGATTCGACCCCCGAAAATTAATCACTAGCACAAATATTATGTAATCGAATATCAAAGTCAAGGTTTAGAAGGCTTGCAAGTTGCAAGTAATATGAATTAAGGGAAGAAAAATATTACTCAATGCACTGTAAAAATAACTTAATTATTTCTTTGGATTATCAATGGCAAAATTTTGTTGTGAGTATTAAATGGATAAAGATAGAATATGAGACATGTGATACAGAGTGAGAAATGGAATTCGAAAAGAATAAATTAATAATAAAATAAAGAAACATTTGTCGCATCTCATTTTTGCAAATGAAACATCTAATGTGTTACGGACTTGCAGAGGTAATAAGTAAATCATAAAAAATTTCAGGTGTGTCTAAGAGAAGTATTGTGGCAGTTGTACTTTTGGCTTGTTTGGTGGCTTGGGCGGTTCAAGCTCTCCGGCCGCCACCACCAAAGCTATGTGGTTCGGTTAATGGCCCTCCGATAACGGCTCCTAGAATAGAGCTAAGAGATGGAAGAAATTTAGCCTATCATGAGTTTGGTGTCCCAAGACATAAAGCCAATTACAAATTCATATTTTTGCATGGATTTGACTCCTACAGACTTAATGCTTTCACTACTACTGAAGTTTCAAAGGTATGTCATTAATACTAAATAAGTTTTGTTTTTTTGGTAGTTGAATTGAATTGAAGTTGTTCGTACATATGTCATCATTAACTAATAATGGGAAGAATATTTGGTAATAAGGATACCATTGAAAGCTTAGGGTTATATTTTGTGGCATTTGATCGACCTGGGTACGGAGAAAGTGACCCAGACCCAAACCGAACACCAAGAAGTCTAGCACTCGATGTCGAAGAACTAGCTGATCAACTTGGTTTAGGCCTTAAGTTCTATGTTATTGGCTATTCCATGGGTGGAGAAGCAGTTTGGGGTTTGCTCAAGTACATTCCACATAGGTACAATTCTTCATAAGTTATCCTTATTTGTATGTGGAAAATTTATTGGTTTTTTGATCAGTTTGTTAGTGTTTGTTTGGTAACGATGTAGTTTTTTTTTTGTTTTTTTTTGTTTTTGAAAGTCAAATAATATACGTAATAATACCTTCATTTTTTTTAATGCAACGATTTGACATAAAACAAAGAGGAAAAATGTATTATTTGACATATAAATAGTATGTATACAAGTTTTATGAATTTAAGTAGTAACTCTATTTTCTTTATTATGATGCAAAATAATAGGTTGGCAGGAGCATCACTAGTAACACCAGTGATAAACTATTGGTGGTCAAGTCTACCACAAAATTTGACAAAAGAAGCCTATTACATGCAACCTCCACAAGATCAATGGTCACTTCGAGTTGCACATTATGCACCATGGCTAATTTATTGGTGGCAAACTCAAAAGTTGTTTCCTCCTTCAAGTGTTATCGATCGTAATCCCAAGATTTTGTCGCCCCAAGATAGAGAAGTTATGGCCGCCCGAAAGAACCCTAGAGATAGAGTAAGTAACTACTTATTTGTTTGATCTTCTGTAATCAGGAGAGAAACTCTTATCACCTTAGCTATCCTTCACGCTAACATAATTCCTTTAATGAAAGGGAAATTAAGTACGGATGTGGGATGGTAGTGTATATGCCGGAGATGTTAGGAAAAGAAAGGAAAATAATTTTTACTTTATTTTGAAGGAAAAATGATTTTTCATTATTGCAATAGCCATTTTACCCCTAGAAAATATGCTTTTACGCGAATTTGCAAACTAAACAATGTAAAATTAAAAATAGCGGAAAATAGTTTTCTACAAAAACATTTTACGCCGAACTATAAAATAGCGCTCATTTTCTCTTTGAAATGTAGGGAAAACTATTTTCCTTACCTTACTACCCCTTCCAATTTTTTATTCTCCATCATTTTTCTCATATGGTACTGGACGACAATGGAAAACTAATTTTACAATTGTGTCTTCAATTCCATTGTAAATCATTTTACATTGATAATGTTTTACGCTCAACTAAACAACCCTGGTGGCAAACACACCAGAATTGACCGTTGATCATCTTATGTGGTGTTAATTAGGCTCCGGCGAGACAACAAGGAGTACATGAAAGCATTCTTCGAGATATGATGATTGGATTTGGAAGATGGGAATTTTGTCCAACAGAGTTGAGAAATCCATTTGAAAACAATGAAGGAAGTGTTCATCTATGGCAAGGAGATGAAGATATGCTTGTACCAGTGAATTTGCAAAGGCACATTGCTCACAAATTGCCTTGGATTAAGTACCATGAACTCCCAGGTGCAGGGCATTTGTTCCCTTATGTTAAGGGAGTGAGTGATGCCATTGTTAAAGCACAATTATCTAGTGATATATAGTTAATTTGTACTACCAATCATACTTTTTTTTTCCTTTGTTATATATATAGCTATTTATTATTTGTTTGATTGTTGAGATGACTTGTATTTTTATAACTCAATTGTGAAATTGAAGGTTGGATGAGATTTGATTTCTTATGTTAGAATAGGGGTGCGTCTGTCCGTTTAAATGTTTAATAAGATGTAAAACGTTTTCCTGAAAACTGATTTTCCATTTTACATTACTTGATTTGGAGTAAAATATTATAATGTAAAACTTGTGGTGGAAAATTATTTTTCATCCTATCGAAAACATATTTCCCCAAATTGGAAGGAAAACAATTTACATCATAAATGGAAGGAAAATATTTTCCGTCACAGTTGAAGTAATTGATTTTTAGTTCAACAAAACAATAAAAAAATGCTTAAAATGGAAACTCATTTTACATTCAACCAAACAACGGAGAACCTTTGTGAAAATGGAAGGAAACCTTTGATTACGTAAGCTTTCTTTCTTGTGTTTGATTAGGAATCTGAATACATGTTTAAAAAAACTACCTCAACCAAAAGGAATGCTAGAAATGGAGGAAATTTAGAGTTTGGCTAGTTTTAAAATTTAAGATTGGAATTGATCAAATTCAAAACATTCTAAATTAGCAAACTGAGCCCCTTTAAAAAGTTCATTTAGAGAAGAATAAAATATATAAGATCATGCATGACTATTTTTTTTTTCTTATATATTAGATTGAATTCGGATTGAAAGATTCACGCACTACTCTTATATGAATAGTTAAAATTCCAAATGGAAAGAACAAAAATATAGATGGGATATTTTTGACATGGAAGATGAAATTCGATCACTCAAAGTAACCATACGACATCTACATCTAATATGAGCACATAAATCAAGCAGATCTAAAATAAAAACAAGTTTCACATCCAAAACAAATAAATAAAAGCATACTCAAGGGCAACTCTTGGAGGATGGATTCAATGATGAAACTCGTTAACTTCGTACATCTTTATGGGCAGAGATCTTCATAACATGTGCCATAGTTGTCTTAAACGGAGAAATTGTACCATATATTATACCTTCTTGGACCATTATCATTTTTCTCACTGCTTCAAACCTGTAAAAGAAAACAATATCACAAAACTGCCATAAAGGCAGAACAAAAAAAAAAACCCCCAAAAAGTGGACAAATGACCCCAAAAAGAGGATTGATAAATCTCATAACAAGAAACGCACTTATTGACCAAAAAACTACTAAAAAAACTACATAAACAATAGACTAATATGAAGATTTAAGGCTTATCATTGAATTTTTGATCCATGTCAATCCCTAAAATATTCAGGTTATTATTTTTTTAGGGGGAGGGGTTAGTATTTTGGAGAGACGACTAGATTTTTCTATATACTGAGGAGATAATATAATGGCATTAATGAAAGTGATTTTTATCCTTTACTTTTTTTAAGAAACAAATGATGATCATGATCAAATGGTTCTTATTAAAATGATTAATGTCACATCTATTCATAGGGTAATTAACCCATTAGGAATAAACACAATAGAGATTCCAATTGGTTAGGTAGTTTGGGTAGACTATAGGGGTGGAAGAATCCGGATCACCATATTTTTTATCTGGATATCTGAAAATTCGGATTCAAAAATCTAGATCAACATAATGACCCAGAGTCCCAAACCTTTTCGATTAAGGTTTCGTTTACTACTTAAACCCGACACATACCCATTGAGACCCAGACTCTACCTAGGTTCATTGGGTCTAAAAACCTCAATTTATAACCGGGTCGGGTCCAAGTGTGTCTGTACCGGGTCCATTGCAATCCCTAGACACATATATCAAATGCTATATCTTGGTGAGCTCAATATGATAATGTACTAATGTCTCCATTGTTAGTCGTCATCTACCTACTTAAGAGAATACAAGTTTTCCTCACAACTGCTCACCCTATATAAACTTTGTAAAATTCTGTCTCTTTTTCTTTGGTGCCTTTAATAAAAAGTAAGATTTTGGTGTGGACTGTGGAGGAAGTAAGATGTTGTAATTGGATCATAAACAATGCATGATTTGATAACATGTTTGACAAACCAATTGTCAAGGTAGAAAACTAGAGGTTGCTAACACATTACCACAAGAAATGATTAACACTAATTTAATTTACTAGAAATGACTTAAATATGAAAATATATCTTTTACCTGAAGACGGTAAAAATGACTCATAACTGATTATCCGACCTGAAATATACCCAAATTCACTTGATATTTTGACCTGAATTTGTCCCGACCCTGACCTAACCCGAATTACCCAACATTTAATATAATGCTTATAATATTAATAGATTATTATGCATTGTAAATCTATTTGACAAAAACTCAAATTCAACCCGACTCTACATCGAAAGGTCTTTACCCGAAAATAACTTAGCCTGTGCCGACCAGAACGACCCACTTTCCACCTCCATAGTCCTGCCCAATATTTAAATGAAAATAATAACAATTGAAAAAAAAAACACTTTTAGAACAGACAAAAACAAAAAGGCATTTATTATTTCGGAGACATTGCATGCGATTATGCGAGCTAAACTACGGAGTACATAAAGTCTTAAATCCAAAACGATTTGGACCGCTACTTACAGAACGTTCTCATTTGAATGTGAAACAAGAAAACTACAATGATAAACAAAGAAAACACAAGGATGTAATAAACAAAGAAAACTCAGAAAATGACCCAATGAAATTGATACATAACCAATGGCGGATGTATGTGTGCCTCAGTGGTCCTGATGGGTCCAGTCACTCACTAGAACCATTGAATTTCTGGAATTTTTTTTAAAATTTTGATTTAGATAAATAATAATAGATATCAAAACGTAACATGGAGGCAGAGGTCGTGGCTCAGTGGGAGCCGCGCCTCCGTTCCTGGGCCGTGTCCCGGGTTCGAGTCCTCATCCTAGCAATTGCTGGGATTTTCCCTCCCCCTTGTACTGGCATCCTGAGATAGGACCAGTATAAGAGCCCACTTGTACACCTTACCGTCTAAACAACAATAAAATGTATCATGAACAATTGTATTTTTTTTTGTTTCAAAAAAACTACTTCATTTTGATTATAAGTACTACTCATATATAATAACTTTGACACTCTTTAGTTTTATATGGACAATAAAAATAAAGTCATGTTGGATTTCGTTTGATTCGTCTCAAAAAAAAATTTGAATATATAATTATATATTTTTTTATTATATATAATTAGATATATTAATTTTTTAAATTATATCCTAGGAGATGTGAAGAAAAAAAGGAGAAGTTATTTTTGGGACAGGGGGAGTAGAGTTTATAGTACTACTCCCTCAGCTCTACTTTATTCTTTACGTTTCTATTTTTAGTGTTTGCTTTTAATCTTTACATTTGCTTTATGTTTCTCTTTTTGTAATTTATTCTCAGCTACTCATTATTTTACCACTTGTCAGCCTTATCTATTTATTCAATTCCATTAAAGTTGGTATTAAATCTAATAAGTAACTTAAAAGAGTAAATATGGATTATAAAATATATGGTTAAGTAATATCTTTTTATATTTATTTAAATGTGTATTTTATTTCAAAAATATTTTAAATTTTTACAGATGTGTAAATATTGAACTTAATAGTTTAAGCTTTATAGCGATAAGGGTGCCTATGAATTGAAAAAAGGTGCTTATAGGAGGAGACAACTCGCAAGTTTTTCGAGCTCAACTCGAGCATATCAATATTTGGAAAAAACTCGACTTGATTAAACTCGTCCCAAGTTTGAGCTCAACTTGAAAGGAATACCCGACTCGAAGACTCAATAAAAGCTTGATCAAAACTCGGCTTGTTTGAGCTCAATTCAACTCAAACTTGACTTAAGACGTAAGCAAGCCAAATCAAACTGTACTACTCGATTCGCATTATAAATTTATAACTGCCCTCAGCAATGAAGGTAAAACTCCAAAATTTGTAATCAATGAAAGTGATGAACATGAATAAGAGATAAAGAATTGAAATACAAGAGGATAACTATTTTGGCACTCCCAAATTCTTTCTGCACTCTACGTTTGTTCAATATTTATGTTGATAACATGTTCATAAAATGAAGTGCGAAAATAAATTTGAAAATGTCAAAATCATTACTCGAAATACAACTACACAAGTATCTATTTTCAAAAGCGATTGAAAAGATATATGTACCTACCAATTCAAAGTGTCAATGACTAACCTTACTCACCAATAAGTAGTTGGTAAACTTTGAGGAAATGATAATAATCTCTTATCAAGTAATGTCCATTACCGATAAAAATATTTGCATATTAGTTTCTAATATTTTTTTTATTTGCATATTGCTCCGATAATAATCTCTTACCAGTTAATTAACATGGACAAGATAATATATTGGTATAGATTCAATTTTAGATGATAATGACACCATATGTTATACCTTTTTATAATTTTGCAAACTGGTCCTATAACTTTTAATAAATTATAAATAAATACTTATATAAAAGACCAATATACAAATATTTTAGTATAAATAGGTTATCAATTATCATTCCCCATAAACTTGGTGACAACGGACAAGACTAATTTGTGTAATTGTGTTATGGAAATTACAGGTTCAATTCTTAATTACTAAAATGGACTTTCAAGATTTTGAGGTTGGAAATTCTTTTATCATACCATTGTATTTCTCAATCGCTGCTTGCATGCTTGGTGTCTTGTACAGTTGTACTCTGTCTGATCCAAAAGATACCGACATACCGTGAATAATTATAATGCCCCATGCTTATTTAAAAATAAAAATAATAAAAGGCGTGAGTCTTAGCTTAGTTGTTAAATCTTGCAAATGTTAAGCCTAAAGTCTCGAGTTCGAATCTTACCGCACACATTTGCGAGGATTTCTCATCTTCCACCGTGAGAATGCGTATGTTGGTCAAATTGGGTCCGTAAGTGGAACTTCACGGGAGCTAGTGGGGGCAACACGGCCCCCGCCAATTTTGATTTTTTTAAAAAATTAAGTTGAAAATTTGCTAATTTTTGTTATAAAAATAGATTAATTTATGTATTTGGCCTCCTTTGAAAATAGAATTTTTTTATTATGGCCCCATTTAACATATATTTCTGGTTCCGCCCCTGATTGGGTCAGATGACCTACAATAAAACCCTGTGCAAGGACTAATGACTTCCATATTATCTAAAAAAATAAAAAACAATGATAATAATAACTTTCCCAATATGGTCCACAAAAAAAGGAGGAAAAAAAATATCTCCACCACTATAAATATTGAGTAGTCCCGTAATCTCTGAATTAGAATGCATGTTCACTTTAAGCTTGCTAGTTTTGCTTTGCTTGCTTCATTTTTCAACTCCTCTTTCTCTTTTCTCTATAAACTTGCTCATTCAAAATGACCCAAGAAGTTAGCAGGAACATATCTGACCGAAATTCTTCTGGTAAATTCTTATCTCTTTGTTGCTTTTTTTTTTTTATTAATGGGATAAAAAATTTCTCTTTAAATTATTGCAAAGTCTTAATTAAAGAGCCGATTATATGTAAATTACTTTAAGAAGGGTAATGCTATATACAAGCAAAAAAAAAAAAAAAAAATCACGACACACAGTAGAAGTGCAAAACGGGTACAAAAAAACTTCACGTTGTTCATTTGTTATGAGTGGTACTTAGGCATGACATGACAAAATTCGGTGAAGTTATATCAAGATTTAGCCTAGGCACACAATGCAAGCACACTATGATCTGACACAAAAATATACATGTAGGCGAGTAGGTCAAATTTTGATGAGGAACAGGCGCAATAGAGTTAGAGTAAACTCGATCATTATATTGGATGATCAAAACATAGGTTAATTATAAAGAGAGAATGAAAAAAAAAATGTTATAATAAATGATCCATTTACTTTTTTTCACTTCACACAAGACACATCTTTAAATATATATATATATATATCTATATCTTTAGTTGTATACGATAAAAAACTATAAAATATTATATATTTAGAAAGTAAGTATCGAGACGAATCCAACGAGATCCCACTTGACTATGTTTTTCTTATATATATAAAATTAAAGGAAGTCAAAGTTATAAAGTGAACAGTGCCAAAAATTAAAATGTATCGTTTAATTTGTGACAGAGGGAGTAAAAAAAAAAAAGGGAGAGAGCAAATAAAATGAGGAGGAGATGCCATGATCGGATAAAATCAAATATGATTTGGTCGTTCGGAAGGGATTATCTGAAAGCGTCCTTACTTCTCAATGTCTGGACATCGGGGCACTAGGCAAGAGCCGAGAGAAATAGAAGGAAGAGGTGGAACCCACTTAATTGAAAGTTTCAACAAAGCCGGTGAAGGAAAACATATATAGGAAAGTGTTCTATTTTATGTAAGTAGTAGGATACGCTAAAAAAAATAGGAAAGAGAATGTGAAAAAGTTATGAAATATTATAACGTGATTATTTTAATAATAACCCCACTAATAATGATTTTTTTTTTTTTTAAAAAAAACATAAAAACTTATTGATTGATTTATTTATTTAACCACCTAATACCTATGCTTTTGTTAAATAAGCACCTTGTAACAAAATTAGTCAAAAATTCGGTTTGTGTGACACACTCTTAAGTCTTAATGGTGATAAAACACTTCCCTCCTCATGTTTCACAAACTTGACTCTTTTTTTTTTTTTTTTTTTTTTCTTTGTGTATGTTAAATTCGTGTGACAAGCTAAGGTGGCCATATTAAAAAAAAGGTAAGTATTAAGTGGTTAAATAGAGAAAAAAAATTCAATACTCCGTTTTTAGTGATTATGTCAAAATAATTTTTATGAAAACATTAGGCGTTAGTATAAAAAAAAATAAAAAAATCCATTAAAATAATTGATTATCCAAAAATTTGAATCAGCAGCCATTGGCTATGCTCTTGGGGCATTTATCTCTTAGGATCCATAATAATTGCTTTATTTAGACCTAATTAATGGGAGAATGAATTAATTCCTCTGTTTTGAAAAAAAAAAAACGCAACAAATTGGATGACACGGACTCCTAGTTTTTTTTTGTTGTAAGAATAAAAAAGATAGAGAGAGAAACAAAAAACTCACACAACGAGGGCAACTTATTATGATTGAAGAGGACAATATGAGTATTGTTTTACTTAATGATGCCTACAAGGACAATTATTTTTGCACTCATTGATATTAACAATGAAGACAATATGATTATTTTGTCCTCTTAGGGCTTGTTTACTTCAGATTATATTCAGTTCAGTTCAGTTCAGTTAATCTCTATTCAGTTCAGTTCATTTCTATTTAGTTCAATTAATACACTTCAGTTCAGTTCAGTTCAGCTCTATTCAGCTAATGTAAACGAGCCCTTAGACCTTTGAAACTTGGCCCTATTTGACAATAAATAAAGTGTCGTTTAAATCAAGGAAAGCAAAATTTATTGCTTTTGTTGATGATCAATGAAGACAATTTTATTTGCCCTTTTTGAATTGAATCAAAGAGGACAAAACATCTAAAATTGGCTTTGAAACATAATACAACGGGGTTACAAGGGCAACATGAGAGCAATACTAAAATTGTCAGTATAACTTAAGAAGACAAATTTTGTATCAAATAGGGCAATTTTAATTGTCCTTCTTGAACACATTTTTTTATAGTAAATTGGGGTATGTGATGATGTAAGAGATAAGAAGAAAAAACTTACAAAAATGAAAAGATTAAAATTGTTGCATTTATTTTGAAACTTTCTAAAATAAAATTGTTGCATTTATTTCGAAACGGATGAAGTAATTCTTTTGTAACTAAAGTTGCTTTCACGGTAAAATAATGACCCAGTGAACGGATTTGAGTTTAGAGTTTGATTACGTAACATCATCAACATATAAAAGTATATAAAAGTGTTCTAAAATTATTCCTCTCATTACTAATTAGTTTTGAAATGAAACCTAGTTTGTAAGTTGATACTCTCCTCCCATGTATTGGGTTGTCCATACTCCATACCCGTTTCCCATTTGCCATATTCTATTAAATTTAACAAAAAGTTAATAAGAAAATACTAAAAGTAAATATAGAATAATTTTTATTGAAGATAAGGTACATAGTACCCGCCCGCACAAGACTCTTATATATCTCATAAAATTACCTTGGTAGGCGGAAAAGGGGTGTCAAATCCTTGACCTCAAGGATCACGAAGAACACTTGGACCAAATGATCCAAGATCCTTTGACAAAAGAAAATATGGAATATATGAAAAGGCAGTTGATATATTATGAATATAAGAAATAAAATAGGTCAAAAACTCAAAATAATAATTAGTTTGACCAATATTATGAGTTCTCTATCATGGTCTAAACTAGGGGTGGCCAGAAAATTCCAAATCCGAATTTCGATCCGGAAAATTTAATTTTTAAAATCTCATACCAATCGGGCTTTACAAAATCCAAATTATCCGGATGTGCTGCCCTTTTTTTTAATAATAATAATAAAAAAAGATGTCGTATCTATAAACTTGCTGAAAGAGTCTTGCTGAAGGAAATGCTGTAACTATATATACTCCCTCCATAACATATAAATGACAACGATTTGACATAAAGTAGAGAGGAAAAATATCCAATCGTTGCCATTAATATGTTAGCGAGGGAGGACTATAAGTCTAACTATATATATCAGAAAATTTAGGTGCTTAAAATTGTTGGTAATAAATTGTAGTAATGAACTAATGATAATGAATTTTAAGTGTAATTTGTTAAGGAAAAACTTCATAATCCCCATGGAATACATATTTTTCATTCCCAAGCTTGAAATTTCTTCTTATTTTCCATTACCATAGGGGAGGATGATATTAGATGAGAATGAATATTTGTGAAGAAAACTAGATAAATTGGAGTTAAAGTCGCACCATCATGGGAATGAATTTTGATTTTACTTTCAAATTTAGTTCTAAATTCATTCCAATTACCACCATGTATAACCGGCTACCAAACGGGCAGTTAGTTTTTAGTTGTAATAAATACTACTCGTATGTTGTTGAGGCCACAACATTATTCAAGGCCAGCTCGTTTCTTTTGTTTTGTAGGAAGGCCAGCTTGAAATTGAATCTCCTTTGTCTTTTTAGAGAATAGGATTGTATGGCCCGATTTTGAAGTGAATAATTCTATGATTATGCAGTTGGCACCTTATCTTACTACATTGGTCACTATTAAGGCTTCTCTCCTGTTGACTTAAAGTTTGAAACTATATTCAGATTCGGATATTCGATTTTTCAATTCTGGATTTTCGCATATCTGCAAATTCATATATATATCCAGATTTTTCAGATCGGATCTGAATAAATAATTAAGATTTGAAAATTTAGATATGATCCGGTATCCGAAAATGTCCACCTCTACTATGAATTGAGAGCAAAATTATTAGTTTGCTCTTTTTAGGTTAAAGACCCTTTTGGCCTAATCCGAAAATGTCCAAAACCGCACTACAAAAAATGTGTTCAAGAAGTACAATTAAAATTGCCCTATTTGATACAAAATTTGTCTTCTTAGGTTATAATGACAATTTTAGCATTGTCCTTATGTTGCCCTTGTAACCCCGTTGTATTAGGTTTCAAAGGCAATTTTAGATGGTTTGCCCTCTTTGATTCAATTCAAAAAGGGCAAATAAAATTGCCTTCATTGATTATTAACAAAGGCAATACATTTTGCTTTCCTTGATTTAAACACTTTATTTATTGCCAAATACGGCAAAGTTTCAAAAGTCTAAGGGGCCAAAATAATCATATTGTCTTCATTGTTAATATCAATGAGTGCAAAAATAATTGCCCTTGTAGGCATCATTAAGTAAAACAATACTCAATTGCCCTCTTTAATCATGATAAGTTGCCCTCGTTGTGTGAGTTTTTTGTAGTGCCGGACTGGTTGATTCAAGTCCGGTCTCTGATCCACAAAAATCCGCCATTAGTGGGTAAAATATGGTGGATTATGCACCTTAGATCATCTGCGTCAGCTTATGCAAGTATGAAGTATGAGTATGACTTTGATGGGTGGTGACGTTAGGGTGGTGCACTGGTCCAAAATTGGACTGGTTGATTCAAGTCCGGTCTCCGGTCCACAAAAAATCCGCCATAGGTAATGAATAAGCGCTTGATTTTGAGACATACTTACCTCATAGGCTCATAGCTACCCATCCCACATATGCTCTAATAATTGTACTTCATACTTTCTACTTTCTAGGTTTTCCCTTTTTTTAGGTGATTTTTTTATAAAAAAAATTGCATCAAAGTTTTAAATTTTACATATGAGTGAACAATCAGGGCCCAAGCCAACAAGCCCACTATTAATTACTAAGCTGATTGTTTTTCTGTTAATATTTTAGATATGAAATAAAAAGTGGATATCTACTTTGATATATAGTTGGTGTATATCCATTTGGATAATGGCGCAAGGGTGGATTTAGGCTTGTATCTTTGTTTGTGGAAATGAATTTATATTTATATTGCCATATATGGATGATGCATATAAAAATTTTAGGTGCAGGTGGTGGGTATAAGGGAGTAGATATTCACATCTGCCCGCCCTATTTGTCATCCCTAAAGTAGGGAATAAAGTAAAAGTCGAATACATTTCATATTGAATGAGATGAAAACATAATGCATCAACAATTTTCAAAATTAAATCTTCCATTTGATTAATTGTCTTATAATTAATGTAATTAAACAAATGCTATGTGGGCTTAATTTAAAGTTAAAGTGTTGCAAAACTTGCAAATAATATGAAATGAAAGAAAATATTACTTGATGCATTGTAAATAATGATTATTAGTTTCTTTCATTTTTTTTGGTCAAAAGTAGTTATATATAATCGCCAAAATTTCAGGTGTGACTAAGCGAAGTTTTATATTATTTGTGGCTTTGGCATGCTTGGTGGCATGGGCTGATAAGGCTCTCCGGCCGCCACCACCAAACCTATGTGGTTCGGCTAACGGTCCTCCGATAACAGCTCCTAGAATAAAGCTAAGAGATGGAAGAAATTTGGCTTACCAAGAGTTTGGTATGCCTAAACATAAAGCCAATCACAAATTTATCTTTTTGCATGGATTTGACTCCTTCAGGCTTCATGCTTTCATTGCCACTGAAGTTTCAACGGTATGGCATGAATATTAAACATAGGTTTTTGTATTTTTTTGGTTAAATTGAATTGAAGTTCCTAGATAGATATATTATTCTCATTAACTCATAATGCATGTGATGGATATTTGGTAACTAGGAAACAATTGAAAGCTTGGGGTTATATGTTGTGGCATTTGATCGACCCGGGTATGGAGAAAGTGATCCGGACCCAAAACGAACACCAAGAAGTCTATCTCTTGATGTCGAAGAACTAGCCGATCAACTTGATTTAGGCCCTAAGTTCTATGTTGTTGGCTATTCCATGGGTGGAGAAGCAGTTTGGGGTTTGCTCAAGTACATTCCACATAGGTAAAAAATTTCATCTAGCACATCTCCCGTTAAAACATTAAAGTCAAAAGATTAGGAGTTACAAGAGATAAAAAAAATTACTTTTGATTGATGAAAGCAGAATGATCGCATATACTCGGTTGTGTGTTTATCATACTTGCCTGAATATCTTACAAGGTATAAAAAGTTAGCTCACTGTCTCTCATACTCAATTGAGTAAAAACATAGATGAATTTCTACAAACTTGGTTGAGTATTCAAGGAGATCGATTGAATTTCTACTTGTCTGTCCGCGGATCAAGATAAACCAACATAAATTTAATTTCTGACACAATTGAAATCACATTCATCCGGCTTGTACATCAAAACTTATGAATAAAATAGTGAACGAGGATTTAATTTGTTTAATTTAATTTCCACTCTTGCTCTCTTTTACTAGAGTTTACTAATTGATGTCCTCCATGGTCCTCAACCCCCACTATGAGTTATGGCTCATGGATATTTTACTTTTTTTATCCCAATAAACATGACATCAATATTATTATGATTTTTTTTTTTTTGGAATGATAAAAGTGACAACATTTTTGTTTTTGTTTTGCACTATAAAATAATAGGTTAGCAGGAGCATCACTAGTAACACCAGTGGTGAACTATTGGTGGTCAAGTCTACCAGCAAACTTGACAAAAGAAGCCTATTACATGCAACTTCCACAAGATCAATGGTCACTCCGAGTGGCACATTACGCACCATGGCTAAATTATTGGTGGCAAACTCAAAAATTGTTCCGTCCTTCAAGTGTTATTGATCATAGTCTCCAGATTTTGTCACCACAAGATGAAGAACTAAAGGCCACTTGGAACAAACATGAAAATATTGTAAGTATATCTAGGTTAATTACCATTAATAATTTCTCACTTTTAATATACCTTTGTTGTGTTTTAATATGATAGTTGCTAGATATGGTAATTACTGATAGAGTATATAACATATTCCTGGGCGGCTGGGCCTCGACCACTAGCTTAAGTTTTTGGTTAAGATGGTCTTCTAACATGGTATCAGAGCTGATGGTTAAGCTTTTGTTTAAGCTGATGGTTGAGGCCCATGAATATGTTATATACTCTATCAATTACTACTAGCTAGTAGTAACGTTTTACAACGGATCTTCTACTCCCTTCGTAACATATTAATTGCAACGATTTGACATTTTTTTCTTTACTTTATGTCAAATCGTCGCAGTAATTTTGTTACATAAGGAGTACCATTTAGCTATCTACTAGTAGCTATAAACAAAGTAGTAATGCAATATAGGTATTTGACACAAAAATAGCGTTTGTAAGTAATAGTAATAGTGTAATACTACATCATAAAAATGGTGTTACAAAGGCAAATCTTATTACCTATTCTAAAACAATGTTCCTAAAGGATAAATATTGTGGCTCAATCAACCTAGGGTTTGTTATCGCCACCTTAATAAAATAAGTTTTAATAGCGCTTAGTTCAAATCAATTCTTAGAAGTTTGCTAGATCTTAATATAATTAATCTTGTCTAATAAATCCCGATTGTTTCATAGAATCAAGTATGACCTACCAAATTCAATCGATCAGGTCAAATAATTTTAGAAAATTTACGACTAATCTGAAGTTTAGATATATTAAAATAAGGTGGAAAGAACGCAACCTAAAAGCTAGCAACAAATTAAACAACACCCAATTAAATTGACTGTCAATTCATGTTTGTGGTGTTAGGTTCCGGTGAGACAACAAGGAGTATACGAAAGCATTCACAGAGACATGAAGATTGCATTTGGGAGATGGGAATTTGATCCAACAGAGTTGAGAAATCCATTTGAAAACAATGAAGGAAGTGTTCATCTATGGCAAGGAGATGAAGATATGCTTGTGCCAGTGACTTTGCAAAGGTACATTGCCCAACAATTGCCTTGGATTAAGTACCATGAACTCCCAGGTGCAGGGCATTTGTTCCCTTATGCTAAAGGAATGAGTGATGATATTATTAAAGCACAATTATCTTCTCATAATAACTAAGTTGTACTAATTAACAAGTAGCAACTTTTTTTTTCTTGGTTAGATTGCTATGTATCATTTGTATGGTTTTTGAGATGATTTATGTTTTTAGCACCCCCTCCTCCCCCCTCCCTTTAGAATATTATGAGTTTGATTATTGTAGTTTTTGGAACAATTTTCTTAAATTATATGTACTTTATTGATAAAAGTACTGGCTTATATGATGTAGACGAATGCGTGCTAGTTCCATAATGGGTTATAACCTCAACCGATACGAAAAACACACACACACAACTGTTTTTATTTAAAATTACAAAATCTTTTTTTTATTTAAAATAATAAATTAAAAAGACCGTCTGCTCTTATATTTCTCGTTTTGTGAGAAAGTTGTATTATTGCCACATAATACAATCCTTGCACCAAAAATCGCTGATATGATGTAGATAAATGCGGTCTAGTAAACTAATTGGTTATAACCTCAGTCGATATGTAACGACCCGGAATTTTGGGCCAGAAAATTTCGCGGTTATTAATGTGATTTCCCTAGAATATTGTCTCATAACCGGCAGCTTGTGAAGTTCAAGACCGGCGGTATGGAACCGGCAGCTTGTGAAGTCCAAGACCGGCGGTATAGAACTGGCAGCTTGCAAGGTCCAAGACCGGCGGTTTATGAAGACCAAACCGGCAGCTTTGAAGCCTCATCTTTTAAACTGGCAGCTTCATCTTGAATTCTCAATTGGGCCAAAGACCCAATTTATTTCTTTATTTTTAGTGGTGGCCGGTTTTTCTTAGGTACTTGGGCCAATTTTTGGGTTGGTTTATTTAATTGATTATTAGATAATATTTGAATTAATTAATTTAATTAATTTGAATTAATTAATTTAATTAATTTGAATTATTACTAATTACTTTGTCAAATGTTTGTTGTTGACCAACAAACTTCTTCCCCCTCTTTCTCTATGTACACGGCAGCCCTAGGGCTTCACTTGGGGCTTGCTTGTTTTTATTTTCTTTATATAGGACCCCTTGTATTATTTTGGGTCCTATTGTTAATTGCTCCATAAACCCTAAAGTTTTCTCCATCTTGCTCCCCTCTCATATAGCCGTGAACCTCCATTGTTACCTTGGAATTTTTGCGATTTAAGGTAACTTCGCTTTTCCATTTAATTTAAGGGTAGCAAATCACATAGTAAAATAGGAATTATATCATGAAAATTGTAGGAATTATGTTATGTATTGCCTTGAAAATGTCGAACAACATGATGAAATTATCTATGTATTATTTTCTTGATTTGTTTGATGTATTTCTTAATTTTTGTAACTAGCTGTTCTACTTAGATATAGGACTGGATTGCATAGGATAATAGGATTAGGAAATTGTTGTTTGTTGTTGTGCCATGCGTGAAACCGTGTAGCACTAGGTGATTATTTTCAATTCTTGCTTGAGTTTATGCGTGTGATCTTGGGTGCAAGGTATGGGATTTTTATCTTGTTTTAAGCTTGCTTTCTTGAAACTTTTCTAATTAATTAATTGATTGATGAATCCTGTTGAAGGTAAATACCGTGAATCTTGGTGTTGAGGTGGAATTCTTGAATTGCTTAATCATCTTGCTTTGTGCGTGTAATCATGATGATCAAGGCTTGTTTCCTTTTGTTTTAGTCATACGTGGGCTATGTGGTTGAAAGCTTCAGTTTTTAATTTGTTTTTTTTTTTGATTGATTTGATAACTAAATGTCCATGAAGAATTATTAATCTTAAATTTTCCCAATGTGTCGAGTGATATGTTGTTTTGTTATGAATTCTGTTTGCAATATTTCTTGAGTATTTAAGCATGATTATGATGGAATTGATTAAATTAAATTTATATCAAGTATGTGTAAATCTACTTACTCTCGGGATTTTCCCGAGTGAGCTAAAGATTAAAAGATTAGAAGTATTATTTTTGTCTCTCTCGATTTATTATGAGCCGTGTGATGAAGGGTCGAAGTATGTTAATTTAAATCTTGATTCTTGATTTTTATCTTGTTATTTGATGTAAAGTATGATTTTAGTAACTATTGTTTATTTAATTTAATTATTTGTTGTAGATTGAAAGTATATTAATTAATTGATGAATTGGTAAAATTTGTTATGTTTTGGAGCAAATTTGTCGAGTGAAAGCAAATAGGGAAGGTAGAACTTTTATTCTTATTTTTGCTAATCTTTAGTAATTAGTTGTTTAATTAAATTAAATCCAGAAAATAACTAATTATTGTTATAATGCCGTGTAGAATTAGTTGATTTAGTCAACTTTTGATTAAATTGAATTATCATTATTTTAGGGAATAATTAATAATAAAAGTTACGGACAAGATAATTATTAGGGATAAGTTGTAAAGTGAAAGGATAAAAAGATATTATTAGTATTATTATTTTAGGAGAACCGAATAATGTTAGCAATAATAAAATTAAGTTTCGGACCTTATCTATATATATATATATTATGAATTAATTAGATTATGATATAACATTAAGGTTAGGATCCGAAAGGATAGGTTATAAGTATAATATATATATACCTTAAGAATAGTATAGGTTATAAGAAATGAAGGAACATAAGATATTATTAGGGCTAAGAAAGGAAACAGAGTAATAGCTATACATGTTATGTCTCGGTCTCTGGCTAGGAAAGACTTGGTATTTAAGGTGGCCAATACACGTGCCGCACCTCTCTTTCCTGGGACTCCGAACATTTCATTTCCTATTACGGTCACCTAGTATTATCCTAATATATGATATGATTAAATTAAATGAAGATATAAGATACAATATGGACACCCACCTGTATGATACACGAGTCATTAGTGGGTTAAGTCAGAACCACTGCTCAATGGGACGGACACATGAGTTCCCCCGAGTAGTTTTGAATCTTAGAACATGTAGTCGTCTGGTAACCGTACAGCGAGTCGCTACCAGGAGTTATGGCCATAGCTTAGGCTTAGCGGTGAAACACGGGATCCGCTATGGGTTGAGTACACGAGCTCCTCCCGGCATGTTCTAGGAAGTTATGGTGAAACACGAGATCCATAACGAGTTACAGGTGACCGGTCCAACAAAGATATTATATTAGGATCATACGATTTGATAAGATGAAATCATAAGATGAAGTTAAGATGATTTCTAAGAGATGATGAAAAGATAGGTTATGATCTAATATAATAAGAAAGACATGAGAAGATTAAGATAAGATTTTGATATGATATGTTAAGAGCATGATAAGATATGATTACGACAAGAAATGAATGATGATATGATAAGATATGAATTATGATATGATAAGATTAAGATATTGTAATGATGATGATAAATTAATGATATAAATTAAGGAGGGATAAGTATAGGTTAAAGATTGGGATAATTCAAGATGTATAGTATAAAGTATAAGTTTAGCATAATGTAAGTCTTCCGCTGTGTATTTCTGTATTTATGAGTATGCACGTGTATGTATAACTATACGGATGTTGTATGTATTTGGTATGTTTCTAACCGTACTTGCAGGGTTGGTTATACGTATTTTATACGTAGTTATACGTACTCTAACCGTATTTCTGCAGGGGTATTTATACGTATTTTTAAACGTATCTTTATACGTATTTTTATACGTATTTGTATACGTATTTTATACGTACCTTTATACGTAATACTATACGTACGTTTTTATGGAATTTGTGTATCTTGTGTAAAGCATGTATTAATTCTTTTACAGTTTTTATGATATTTTCTATGATATTATGTGTTTGGTGGTCCCTCGATTAAATGGGACAGCCTAGTTACTCGCCACTGACGGTGGACCCCCCCCCTCAGTTTCAGGTGATGTTGCAGCAGATTAGAGCGGGCTTCGCCGGATGGGCTTGAGTGTTTAGGCCTTTATTCTTAAGTTTCTAGTATTTTCCAGAACAATTTAGCATTTATTAGTTTATTATATGATCCCAGCATGTTGGGACAATATTTCCAGACATTTGATGTAATAACAATTAGTGGTTTACTATGGATTCTAGCAGCTATAATTAATAAAAGTTAATTCTTTCATTTATAATGTTGATTTATTGTTTAATTAGATTAAGTAGTGATCCGAATGTCGATTTTCCTTCGTAAATCGACAAGCTTAGAAGTCGGGTCGTTACACGATACGTAATGAAAACGCACGCAACTGTTTTTATTTAAAATTATAAAATCTTTTTTTTTAATTTAAAATAATAAATTCAAAAGATCCCTCTTATATTTCGTGTTTTGTGAGAAAGTTATATTGCCACGTAATATAACGACTGCGCCAAAAACTGCTAGGGAGGTTACAAACATGAATGTACATTTTTTTTGGCCATGCATTAGGCATCAAAATCAAAAATATAGTGGGCTTATGTATGAACGAATGGGCGTCAGAAAAATTATTTTTCTTGCCCAAGTAATAAGTCCCATAGTTTACTTCAGATTATATTCAGTTCAGTTCAGTTCATCTCTATTTAGTTCAATTAATACACTTCTATTCAGTTCAGTTCAGTTTAGTTCATCTCTATTCAGTTCAGTTCATCTCTATTCAGCTAATGTAAACGAGCCATTTGTTGTATGAACAACACTTTGCTTGGTTTCCAATGCTTTGGGCGTCATTTCTTTTTCTTTTTGTCCATTCATGTATGTAATATTCTATGAGGCATTATATTTTGTATTTTCATGGTCTGTAAATCCTGTATCACAAATTTTTTATTGCATATATTTTTAATTATATTTCCAAAGATGATCCTTTTGAACAATATTAAGACATCCAAAAAGTTACATTCAATCCAATTGAACATGTACTAAGACATAGCTAACATTGATCATATTTACTTGACTATCCTATAGAAAAAAGTGGCAATCGTAAAAAGAGGCTATATAAGAGAGAATTTTCTAAATTAAATTAATTCTAAAATATAAGAATTATAATAGTTTTTTTTTTTTGGGCAAGATAAATATTATAGTTATGTGTGATGTCTTTGAGTTCGTATCGACAAGCACTACAACAATATTACAGTATTACTCCGTATCACTAACGAAATTGAACTCAAACTAACAAAAAATGAAAAAAAAAACCTTTCTACATACTTGACAATTAAAATTAGTTATTTTATCATTAAAAATCACTTTATGTAAGTAATTACATTCCAAAGTTATTATTATTGATCCATGCATGAAATTTGCACTTGAAAAATTAATGAGATTGATTTTCGTTTCAAACTTGACATACTAAACATGTTATTAATGAAACTCTAATTGAAAAAATTAATATCGTAGAGATAACTTCAATTTCAAATTAATATTAACACTAATTATATTTTTAAAACTTAAATGTTGATAATTATTCAATTATCTCCGTTATAAAAGTCAAATTCTTTCAATTCCCTTCTTATACTACAACCGAAACTATTACACAAATCTTTTCACTTTTTTTAAAACACGTACTTTATGATACTTTAAAGAAATGAAAAAAAGCAAAAAAAAGATGTATGTTCAAACCGAATTTTATGACACGTGTATGCATCACGTGCAAAAATAGCTAGTCGGCATTTAAACATACAAACCCTAGTTTCCTGATATTTGGAAGTAAAGTGATTTGTGAATGATTGATTGGAGAAATAATAATAATAATAATAATAATAATAATAATAATAATAATAAAATAAAGAAGAATTGAATTAGAGTGGGAAGACAAAGAAATAGAGACCGAACAAGTGTAGAGTGATGATGAGGCATTTGTATCTACCCAGGCCATATTATATATATATTTATATTCTTACCAAATTCATAGAAAATTGTATAAATAAAGCATGTATATATATACATACTTTTAGGCTGTCAACTTTGATTACAGAGTAGTATTTCTCTAGTGATTTGTTTTGTGGCAACCACCCCTCCTTTTCTTTCTTTCCAAATGGTTCAAGGAACTCATCAACAATCTTTCCGAAGTTCTGGTATTTTTCCTTTCCTTTCATTTTTTAAGACTCCAATATTGTGCACACTTCTTAATTTAATTAATTATCCATTTAAGTGTAGGGGCGAGGGTGAGAAATTGACACTCTGGCCCCTACACTTCATGTGTAAGAGGTGATTGAGAAGCCCTATCACTGAGCTCCTATATATTTTTTTTAAATATGATAATTTAGATATGTGGTATAAATTAAATTAGGCCTTGAATCGGATCTTATTGTAAGTTTTCTGATCCAATTTAGTCAATACACGCATCTGTAACGAAAAAAATATTCAGAATCCTCACAGCGCTGGTGCATTTATATGTTTTATGTTTGTGTGTATTTTTTTAAAATTTTATTTTTAGATCAATACTCCATTATTGTCTTTTTTCGAGTACCTCCTTCAATTCACACTAGGATACATATTTCCTTTTACTGACTTTACTAGATCCTTACTATCTTGCTTAATTAGAAGTTCTTTACTCCCTCCTCCTTCAGATATTACTAGCTAACAACAATTGAATATTTTAACTCTCAAAAATAATATCAAATGTTGCTAGTAATATGATTTAGAAGGAGTAGAGCTTACCAACCCTTATGATAAAAATTTTACAGTTGATCTGATGATGTTTTATCTTGTTATACCGTTAAAAAATGGTCAAATCTAGAGACGATCACCTACCTTGAATGTTAGGTAGGACATAAACTTGTTATATTTTAATTTGTTTGAAAACTTTAAAAAGTGTTACACTTTGTAATTATCATGGTTTATGTCCTACCTTTGGCACGATCCTTTGGCATGATTAAAAAATGGTCAAATCTTCACTAACTTTAAAAAAAAAACTTTAACTTGTTATACCTTGAATGTTAGAAGGAGTATATATTTTTGAATTTGGCATGATTAGAAATCCTAGCCCTTTCACAGCGGTTTTATATAAATGTAGCTAAATATCTTACTAAAACTGCTAATCTGAATAGTGGTTTTGGGGAAAAAAAACATTAAACTTACGTAGACGGCATTTTGAAAAAGCAAAAAAGGTGTGGCTATATTTTGGGAATTGCTTTTCTTCCCATAATATAATTATTGTGATAGAGACACCAATACTAGCTAACAAGAGAAATCACAAGGATATGCATAATAAAATTCATTTGAAAGTGATATTATAGTTCGGAAACCTTAATCAGGTGCAACTGGTGTACAATAAGCAATAATCTTATTGTACACCAAGTATATATTGACATTTCATATCAACATATGGTGACTTTTTTTTTTTTTTAATCTTTTATAATCACATAGCCATGAACTTTTTATCTTTATAATTATATAGCCACCATTATAGTGTATATACAATAACACCTATGATTGAAATTGATGTTTAGTGTACATAAACTTTCCCCAAACACTTTATAATTATCATTTGTGATAATCTAGAATTTATATCTTACACTTGTGTGTATGTACAATTATCTGTATATTTTAATTTGTTTATTTAATATGCAGTTTTAGAAAATGAGCAGTATAAGAAAATCATAAATGAGCCATCTGAAATAATTTCATAAGCAAAACTATGTACATATCAAATGAGCAAAATATAAATTTGAGTGCACGTAGCTTTACGTGCATCTAGGTGCGTAATATAAGAGCTCGTGATAATCACATTAGAAATGTATGTGACCTATATATTTTGTAACAATTTCAGGGTTGATTGTTGTGGTATTAGTGGTGGGTTGCTTTGCATGGGCTTATCAGGCCATTCAGCCACCACCACCGAAAATCTGTGGTTCTCCGGGAGGCCCTCCGGTAACGGCTCCGAGAATCAAGCTAAGGGATGGAAGGTATTTGGCCTACAAAGAACATGGTATCCCTAAAGAAGAAGCAAAGCACAAGTTCATTTTTGTACATGGCTTTGATTCTTGCAGACTTCATGCTGCTGTTGCCACAGAGCTCTCTCCTGTATAACACTCCTTCCTTAACTCTATATCTTATACTCCATCTGTAACATATTAACTGCAACAATTTGACATTTTTTTAAAATGTTGAATCGTTGCAGTTAATATGTTATGGAAGGAGTAATTTGTTTACCTTAGCTCCTTCTTTGGATAACTTTTCGCTAAAAAACCATAACTACTCCATCCGTAACATATTAATTGTAACGATTTGACATTTTTCTTCTCTACTTTATGTCAAATCGTTGCAGTTAATATGTTACGGAGTGACTCTAGGAATAGTCCCAAAAAAAAGTTATGTATATTTACGGTTAAAAGTTACAAATTTTTAGTTAAAAGTTATATCAGACCATCACATAATCTGACATGAGATTAATTTTGTATTTTTTTCCCATAGGAATGTTAGTTGTTTGAGATTTTGTGTTGATGCTTATTTTTCAGGATTTATATGAGAAGTTAGGAATATACATAGTATCATTTGACAGACCAGGGTACGGAGAAAGTGACCCACATCCAGAAAAAACACCCAAAACCACTGCCTTGGATATTGAAGAGCTTGCTGATCAACTAAACCTTGGCCAAAAGTTTTATGTCATTGGCTTCTCCATGGGTGGACAACTCACTTGGGCTTGCCTAAAATATATTCCACACAGGTATATTTTTTACTATAATGAATTTGTTTTTTTGTGATTTAAGTGCTATTTTCTTTAGAAATTGATGAATATTGATAAATCATAGTTTACAAAATTTCTTGTCGGAATATCCGATAGAACTTTTAACTAAAAACAATAACGTACTTTTTACTATAAATCTGTAATTTTTTAGTAGAAAAAATCTCTTCAAACCAACCATTTCTCATCAATTCTCTTGCTTCTCATTCTTTTGCAATGTGTTTTTCATCTTTGATTTTCCGGAGAAAAAATTAATTATTTGGAATGACCTAAACTATTGTACGGAGTACATAAAATAACATAGCATGATACACCGATGAAATTAACGCTATTTGACAATAGCATGACACACTGATGAAATTCATAAAATTATATATTTAGAAAGTATATGCCCAGACAAATCAATCGAGATCTTACATGACTATGTTTTTTTTTACATGTACATAATTAATTGCAATGTGATGAATAGTGTCATCAGTCAAAGTGGAGCACTTAATTAAATTGGGACAGATAGAGTACTTTAATACAAATAGTCTGATTTCAATTCATTTTATGTTACTTTGGCAAAGTTTATTTCATTTTGGTTTTTAATATGCATATATTTCATGTCAAATTTCTTAATGTGCCAAAATTGTGTCATGTTCTAAGAAATTAAACCATATAAATATATACCAAAGTTTGAGTAATTGCAAGTAATTAAATTTGTGTTTTGATAATGATAGGCTAGCTGGAGCAACATTGTTGTCACCTGCTTTCAACTTTTGGTGGACTAGCTTGCCTCCTAACATCTCAAAAGCAATGTCGGGCAGAGCAAGTATATGGGATGTGATGTCTGGAAGTGTGTCATATTATGCACCATGGCTAACTTATTGGTGGCAAACTCAAAAGATTTTCCCAATTTCAAGTGTCATTGCTCATAGTGATCATCTCTTTTCTTCCCAAGACAAACAACTTGCTCATAAATTTGAGAGGGACGACTACACGGTATTTATATATAATTCTTTCACTCTTGTGCTATGTTCTTTATTTTGGACTGAATTTATCTGAACTGAACCAAATTGAATTAAACTAACAGCCCATTTGGTTGTTGCTAATGAATTGTGATAATGGTAATGGATTTAAAGTGTAATTTGTTAAGAAAAAACTTCACAATCCAGGGAAAACATATTTTTCATTTCCAAAATTCAAATTTCTTCTTATTTTTCATCACTATCCATTATCATGTGGAAGGGTGGTATTACGCGGGAATGAATATTTGTGAAGAAAATTAGATAAATTAAAGTTAAGGTAGCATCCACCATGGGAATGAATTTTGATTTTCCTTCCAAATCTAGTTATAAATTCATTCCCAATACATCCATTTATAACCGGCTACCAAACGGGTCGTTAATCCTAAACTCATCAGGAGTTGAATTAGATCTGACTGAATTTGTTTAAACTGATTTGAAATTTCGAAAATTAAGTCCTAATTAAAGAATATGGCCTTAGTCATTAAGGTTCCTTAAGAGTGGCTATATCAACGGTACTTACAAATTAGAGTATGTGGAATACTGCAACATCAATAATATTTGTAGGTTTTAGGAATGATATATACATGTATATATGTGGTTATAGAGTTGGTGAAAGTATAAAATTTTGCTTAGGAAAAATGGGTTGTTTGGACAAGCATCAACTATTAGTTGGGTGTAAAAAACAACACCACTTTAATCGGGCGTATAGATCGAGTAGCATAAACTATTGAATTGGGTGCAGATGGCAACATGAACTGTTGGTTTGAGCTTGAGGTTCACCAAATTCAAGATACCTTATGCACCCAAATCAATAGTTCATGTTGCTCTGTGCACCCAAGTCAATAGTCCGTGTTGCTTTCTGCATTTAAATAAGGTGATACTATTTGTGCACCCAACTCATAGTTGTTGCGGTTGCGGCCAATTTTTCCTTTTGATCATTATAGCTTATTTTCATAATCAAATGTGACATCAAGCTATGCATGGCAAATCTTTTTTTTTTTTTTTTTTTTTGTTATCCTTTCACTAGCTGTTGATTTGGATAATCTTTGTGTGCAAATCAAAAAAAATCTTGTTTCATCAATTACATTCAAGTATACTACTTCAGTGCTACTATTACTCAAACAGACATATAACAACTATCAATCAAATTTTGAGTTACACACTTATTTTTGTTCTTTTAAAAAGAACTCATTGCATACACTATGTCAATTACTCTGTATTGGGATATAATCTGTTCTGTATTATTGGGAACTATGCTAAATGTAGGTCAAGCCATTCTCAAACATTAAATACAAAATCTTCTCTTAGATTGACACAACTTTTAGATCAAAATTGCAACTTTTTACAATATATCTTTAACTTTTTGCATAAAACTAGCTAGTTGTGGTTTTATATGTGTCAAAAGACGGCCTGACAGGAGATTTGCTGGAGATTATATCATAACAAATTTGCTATCCCATGTTGCGCAGGCACCAGTAAGACAACAAGGGGAGTTTGAATCGATCCACCGAGATATGATAGTAGGATTCGGAAAATGGGAATTTGATCCAATGGAACTTCCAAATCCATTTCCAAACAATGAGGGTGGTGTTCATCTATGGCAAGGGGACGATGACAAATTAGTGCCTGTCGAGCTACAACGTTACACAATTGAAAGACTTCCTTGGATTCATTATCATGAAATTTCGGGTGCTGGACATTTGTTTCCCTTTGCTCCTGGTATCAGTGATGCTATTATTAAAGCTCAGTTATCATCTGTTGAAAACTAGCTGCATTCTTCTATAGTATGATTTGATTACCATCTTTGCAAGTTTATTGTGATATACTGCTCTAACTTAGTTGGAGTAATTTTAGGAATGTTAGCTTTTGGTTCTTATTTTGTTTTGCTGTATATTGGTTTGTATTTGCTTGAATCAGAGTGGGGGAAATGAATCAATAATTTGTTTACTTTTCAGTATAGATTTAATCTTGTGAACCATTCTTACATAATATTAGCTCTAAGGGCGTCAAAAGCTGACACGACCTGCTAATACGACCTGAACCTCACCCGAAATTAGCAGGTTTGGGTTTAGATTTTCAACTCGAAAAATTAATTGGGTTGACATGAACATGATATGAAATTAAATGGTTAGGTTCGGGTTGACATTTTCAACCTAAAGACAACCTGAAATGACATGCTTTTTTAAGTTTCTAATTTGATTTCGTAGTTTTAGCTTTCAAGGTTGCTTAATTAGGGACCTTGAAAACTAACACGACCTGCTAATACAACCTGAACTACCTTAAACGAAATTAGCGGGTTAGAGTTGAGATTTTCAACCCGAAAAATTAAATGAGTCGACACGAACATGACCTAAAATCAAAACGGGTTAGGTTTGGATTGGGGTTAGCTGACCTGAATCTAAAACTGACCCAATTTGATCTGTTTGCGGCCCCTAATTTAGCTCCTATCATATATATGATATCCAATTAATAAATTTGTAGTAAGTTTGTATAAGCTGACTAACTAATTAGCTTGCAAATGATTGTGTCAAATCATTAGAAAGGTAAGGAAAAATTAGCAAAAGTTACACAAAAAATTTATGTTAGTGTTCCACGATGAAAATTGAGTTGTAGAGTTTAATATACCAAAGTCCTTTAATAATTTAAGTTCTAGTACTCACTTATTATGGTTAAGAAAGATATGCCATAGTGGCAGTATATATTTTGTTAACACACTAGTGTGTTGGGCTCGAGTTTGATTGGAATTTGTTGCACATGCTCGAAGGCATATGAAACATGAGTGCGAGTTCATATCATAAATTCATAACATACATATATGCATAAAAGATCCTATTTTAGATGTATATGAGATTGTACTCATTTGCATCAGCTCATCTATACTAGATGCATACTAAGGCCCTTATTTTTTAGCACTGATCTGATCTGATCTGAACTGATCTGATTAGGTGGGGTATTATTTTGTGAGAGTATATAATTAAAACAAAGCTGATCTGATTATTGTAGCGTTTAAGTCCAAAAGAACAGGCCTAAGTTTTGTTGAGACTTATGCCATGTTGCACATGCAATGCTCCTATATATAAAGTTTTCTAAACTAAACATATTAATAAGTACCTTATCAAGTTTAGGTCCTTGGCTTAATCCTATCATTCTTTTGGATATATCCCTTCAAATTTATATGTAATTGCATACAATCAGTGTTTTTTGGATCTTTTAGTACATAAATGACTTATAGTACTTATAAATTAATTTTAGTTTATAGTTGATGTATTGTGGACTAGTGGACTACCACTCAAAATAATTACTTTAGTTCATATATTCGACTCCACTTATAGGGTTAAAACTTTGATTGAGCTATGTATTAAAAAAATTGTCAAAATTGTCAATTGTCACCCCAAACAATTTGCATTGTTTACCAAAGTAATGATAAATACTTAGCTGTTATATACATTTAGCGATTTTTTGAATGAATGTCTTAATTATTGTCCCATGAAACGTAATTATCGTCATGTGCAACACAATTATTGTCCCAAGGGTGTCGTTTATTGTCCACTTACTATTTTGACTTCACTTGTACGCGAGACCACTTCCATTTGTTTCTGACACAAATGGAGCAATATGATTGGTCTCAAAACTACTATTTTTTGCATTTAGCGGCTATGAACAAATAATTAGTCTTGTTTACCAAAGGTGTTCATGGATAGTTTATTTTGAACTATTTCCCTAAATAATGTTAGCAATAATCTTAATTTCCAAAATGTTGTTACTTTTTCTTCAATTCCCAAATTACCGTCCACGTAGGCAGTTGTTACTTTTTCTTCAATTCCCAAATTACCGTCCACGTAGACAATTGAATAATTTTACTTTTTCTTCAATAATCTTAATTTCGTGACAGTTGAAGAAAACCACTACTCCCAGTAACGGTTTGTCCTAGTTAAAAAAAAAATACCAATTTCCTAAGTAACCTATTGGCTTTTAACTTTTATAAAAAAAAAAATACTGCACATGAACCGCTACTGCCAGTGATAAAGAAACCGCTACTGGTAGTAGAGGTTTTTAGACAAACCGCTACTGCCAGTAACGGTTTCTCATTAAAAAAAAAACGATTTTTTTTCCTATGCTGACGTGAACGGTAATTTGAGAATTGATATAAAAGTGAATGCATTTTGGAAATTAGGAAACTTCAATGCATTATTCATGGAAAGAGTTCGTTTATTTTTCATACAAACACGCTGAATTTCACGAAAATTATGGAGAAAATAATGCTAGGCAGCCTAGGCTGAAGAGAAACCAAACTTGACTTACAACCACATTCTAATATTCTATGGGGACTTGTCATTTTGAGGGAAAAGGGAAGCATTCAAATCCACCACATTCATAAAAAATGGACGGCAAACATTGTTTCCTTCTCAAACAGTCAAACCCACCACATTCCACAGTCTACACCAAGATAAGTATTCCTCTGTTTAATATTAGTTGCTCCATTTGATCAAAAAAGCTCTCACATTTTAGTGAAATGGAGTAATTAATATTGAACAGAGGGAGTAGATAACAAGATTTTCAACTTTCCCTTTGCCAAAAAAAAAAAATTGTCAACTTTGAAGGTTGTATGCTCGGGCCCTTACTTAGGTGCATTCTGTTAGATATTAGTGCATGATCGAGCAAGAGGTTTGTTGAGAGGTTTGAGTTTACTTTTTAAGGTTTATGAACAAACATTTTTATTGCTACCAAAAGTTACTATAGTAATGGTTACTAAATAGTAATCTAGATGTATATGTTATATATTTGTTCTAGTGGGTCCCAAATATAAATACTTGAATAGGTTTGTCTATTGTTGTTGAGAGATTTATCGTAAGAGATGTTTGTAAATTGATGATGTGTCATATTTACAAACCTTCAATGGGTTTGTCTATTGCTAGTGCCCTTAGGTGTCTTTTCTTCAACTTATTAAATATAATAATTTAAAGGAAAAATTGCCAAAAATCTTTTGCTTGATATTTCACAATTAAGCCAAATTTTTTAAAATTCAAAATTAAGCTAACCTTGTTATCATTGAAAACAAAAACAGTTTCTTTTGTTTAGATCACTATTTTACAATCATTCAACCTAATTTTGTTTTAAATGATAACACTAGCCTGAAATATGCAACATGTAACTAATATATTAAATAAACAGTTAACCTATTTGTCTTAAATGATAACAAGGTTAGCTTAATTCTGGATTTTTAAAATATTGGCTTAATTGTGGAAGATCGGCCAAAAGTTGGCTTATTTTGGATAACTTTTCCTAATTAAACATGACTAAATTTATTAGAACATAACTTATTAAACCTATTGACCTAATTAGACCTAATTATCCATTTGCTTCTTTACCATTTGCTTATTCTTGTAATTAAGAGAAACGTTTTGTTCATTAACTCTCTTTAATTTAAAGACATAATATAAGCACATGTGATATTATTTGATAGATTTACCATAACACATATATAAATATGTACTCCCTCTGGTCCTATTTAATTACGACATTTTTAGTTTTGACACTATTCACACTCACTCTTATTCTCACTTACCTCAAACCCTCACGAGAAGTAAATTAGTTTAATATCAATGAACAATAATATAAATATTAATGAACAGTATTCAAATTGTAAAATTAGGTCAAACGAACATTTGTCACCAACTTAATGAATATTTCTGTAATACCCCGAAATTTCGGGATATTTTAAATTTTTCATAATTAATTAAATATATAATTAATTGACTATTTAATTGATTATTATTTAATTAATTATTAACTTTATTTGTAGCAGTCCAGTTATTTTTAATCCTGGCCCGAACTTTTTTTATTTTATCTTGCCAAAACCTGAGCCCAATTATTCCCTTTGATTTATGTGTTACACAGTTTCCCCTTTCATTCTTTTCTTGTTTGTTTAATTTCTTTTATTCAATATTATTATTAAACCTTTATCTATTTTGACCTTTCCAAAAATCCTATTTTTATTCTTGCTCTCATACTTTTTTTTCTACTAAATTTTAGGAACTCTTAACCCTTTTTCCCTTCAATATTTTCGGTCACCCCATCTTTTCTTGTTGATTAATTTCTTTAATTTGTTCTACCCTATATATTAAATGTTACATCTATTTTGATCCATTCTAGAAAAACCCTATTTTTATTACTCTTTCTACTTTGCTTACTAAATTATAGTAAACCTAGACCCTTATTTTCTTTTCATTTTACACAGCCAATAGGAAGAACTACAACAACCAATTTCTTTATTTATCATCCTTCAAAGATCAATCATTAAAACTATTCCTAACCCTTTTCTATTGCTTCAAGCCTTAAAGATTGATCAAGAACCTTAAAGAAACCTTAAAGAACACAAGGAAATCGTTAACCTTGGTGATTATTCGAACCATATCATTCCTTCAAAGGTAATTGGATTGTTTTTACTTAATCTTTAGGATAGATTAGTTTCATAGTTTTTAGAATATGGTTTGGAATTGTTTAGAACAATGTAGGATTGCTTAGAATTAGTATCATGTTTAGGATTGAAATTTTTCGAATGATATGATGAATATTATGATGTTATTTTCTTGATTTCTTTATGTAAATTTGATGAATCTTGATTATTTAAATTATTAATTAAAGTCTTAAATTAAAAAGAATATTTGTGTTCTTGTTGTTCTAAATTGTCGAGTCACTTAGAATAATTTTAGGGAGTTTCTTTACTGTTTCATTATGAATCATGATTTATTTTTCGTGGCAAAATTCGTCCTTTTATTGCTTATAATAATTTAATCTTTCAAACCGGTAAAACTGTCCAGATTTGGTTTACGAATTTATTAAGATACTTAATCAATTTGGATGGCTATGAAATTTTAGGTAGAAGTCAGTAATAGTGTTTTACAGCTTTTGTTAAATTTTGGTAATTTTTAGAGTTCGTTTTCTATGGAAGAAAAATCGGAAACTGATTACAGCCTAATCTGATTTGTTAGTTATAAAAATCCTTAAAAATAGTAAATGACGTTATTTTTGGATTAAATTTATGCACGTTAAACCTTGAACCCATTTTTAACTCCCATCAAAATTTCCAGATTATTTGATACCTTTAGACGGTCGATCTTAATTTAATTCTTTAAATCAGATTGGGTAAAATAGTGTGATTGAATTATTAAAACATGTTATTATTAATTCTTGAAATTTTCTTGATATATCTTGGCCCTATAATTTCCGTGTGATGTTATACAGTTACAGGATTAACTTTTGATCTTGTTCTTGATTAATCTTGATGTCTTGATGTTGTTGCATAATTTATTTATTTATTAGGTTAATTTATTTAATTATTGATAAAGGTATTTAATTAATTTAAAGTGTTAATTTTGGTATTATTTCTCCAAAATGTCGAGTGATGTGAAATATGAAAAATAGGATTTTTATCATGTTTTAGGTAACTTTTGTAGCTAATTGTCATTTTATATGATTTATTGAAATGTTTATATGATGATATGATGAATTTATTTAATTATCATTTTTTTTAGATTAAAATGTTGTGTGGTCTCATATTTTATTTGATCCATTTTAGTTTAACTTTTGACTTACAATATTATTAAAAGGTAATTTTAGGAAGCATTATAATTATTATAATTAAAGGAATTAATAGGGATAAGTTGCAATACGAAGGAAAGTAACAACATAATTATTATAATTAAAGGAATTAATAGGGATAAGTCGCAATATGAAGGAAAGTAATAATATGAATAAAGGAAGGGTTATGGGTAAAATATGACAAGATAAGTATTTCAGGGGAAGGTTTCCTTTGTATATGTGTATAGTATGAATTTCGTGTATTTGTGACTGTTTGGTATACGTATATTGTATGTATTTCTAACCGTATTATGCAGGTATTTTGTACGTATTCCGTATGTATTTTTGTATGTATTTTTGTACGTATTCCGTATGTATTTTTTTACGTATTCCGTATGTATTTTTATACGTATTTTTTTACGTATTCCGTATGTATTTTTGTACGTATTTTTGTATGTATTCCGTATGTATTTTGTATGTATTTTCGTACGCATTCCTTATGTATTTTTGTACGTATTTCCAAGTATTTCTGCATTATTTTTCCGCATGATGTTGGTCATTTTCGAGTGGTATAAGTTTAGTTTGGAGTTTGAGTCAAGTTAAGATAAACAAGATTGGATTAGAAGTTAAGCTATGACAATAAGGAATTGAATTGAGGATTGGAATAGAACAGAACATAATTGAATTGAATTGAAAAGATGATTAACTATGAAGTGACCACCTATCTAGTGGCTCATGTGCCATGAACATAGGTATAGTCGAAGCCACTGTCTTATCTTCGGATTGGGGACAGTTCTTGATCCCAGTGCTTGGGGAGTAGATCCTTGTGGTTGACCCGGCATGAGCAAGGAAAGTTGGGGGGAGTAGATCTTCGTGGTTGACCTCTTACGAGCATATGACTGGTCACGGATTAGCACCTGATTGGGAAAGAACAGAAAAGAAGAGTCGTTGATGAGGATTAGGAGTCTAGAATTGGTTGAGCTGAGCTGAAGGTCTTGTTAAGGATGACTTGTATGATTGTTTTCCGCTGCGTACTTGATGTGATTGCTTGTTGACTTCTTTGCATGATGACTTGTTCGACAGTTCAGATGATCTGTTCTGATTATTATGTTTCTAATTGTGTTCTACTGATTAAGTAGAACAATCTAATTACTCACCACTGACTGTGGACCCCCCATTCTATTTCAGGTACAGGTGGTGCTTGAGTTTAGGCTACGTATGGGCTGGGATTGTGAGCTAGCCAGCTTAGAAGTGACCCGATGACTAGTTTAGATTATGTTTATTTGATTTAGTAGTTTATTCTTTATTTTGTAATAGTAAAGGATATTGGTTTGATATTTATTTTGGAATTATCTACCAGTTTTTAATGAATAATATGATTAAGTTTTAGAGCTTCCGCTGTAGTTTATGAACCTAACTTTGAAGTTTTAGAAGTTAATGATCTGTGATTGTTGTTTTCTCCGAAAACAACGCTGCTAAATTACGGGTCGTTACAATTTCTCATTGTGGGTGGGTTGCATTTTTATGAGAAACACTTTCTTCTAGGTGTTCACTAGTGTACTTTCTGAAAAATACTCCCTCTGTAACAAAATTACTCTACTGCAATGTTTTAACATAATAAAATAGAGAGAAAATGTCAAATCTTTGCCGTTAATATGTTATGGAGGGAATTTGTTTGATTAGATTTGTGATTTTGGGAAATTAATAGTCAAAGTCAAACCTAATTAAAGAACACCAAGTAGAAAAATAAAAAAAGCAAGATCAAAGATATGAAATTAGTAAGTAGTGGAGGCGCAAAATTTTCAAAAACCAACTGCTACGCCAACTACAGTACTACACTACGTAACAAAAATAGATATATATAGAGAGTAATAAATTAGTAAGTAGTTGGGTTGGGTCTCCTTTATGAATAGTACAAGTACTCATCATAAAAAGTTTAAATTGCATCATCCAATCCTCTGCAAGTGCAATAATATATTTTTCTCTGTAAAATATAGAGTGCTTAATTAAGGTGGTGGTCGACAATAATGGCTGCTGGAGTTGCAACCAAGAGAGTTTCTGCTGCTTCTGCCAGATCCCACACTCGCATCACCAATTCTAACTCCTCTTCTTCTGGTTTGTTAAATTTCCTCTTTTTTTTTTTTTTTTTTTTCTTTTGGGATTTCATTATCATATGTATATACTGCCTCCGTAGCATACACAACGATTTGATGTACAGTAAAGGAAAAAAAAAATGTTCAGCTCTCAATTTTCTTCTCTTATAAAATATTGCTTTTAACTGTATTCAGTTCAGTTCAATTCAGGATAATTCAGTTCAATTGAATTCAGGATAATTCAGTTCAGTTCAGCTGTATTCAGTAAATGTAAACAGACCTTAAGTAAAATTAAATATAGTTTTTTGTTTTTTTTTTAAATGAACAAAATCCATAGGGGGTAATTACAATCTAAACAGAACAAACCAACAAAACAAAGATGCAATTTTTCTGAACTAGTGTGGCTTTAATGCCAACTACACCTATAGAAGCACAAAATTATGGAGTATTAACATAGATATGACTGTTCTCAAACTATTAGACTCATTTACTTCAATAAATATCTACTTATTCCACAACATGACCAAAGTCAATTCTACATCAGATTTTATGTTGATATGGTATCACAACTTCCATATATGATTCTTTACTTTAAATTATACTCTCTTGTTAACAAAATAACTGCAACAAGTGGCATAAAATTCAGAGAAAAAATGTCAAATTGTTGCAGTTAATATGTTACGGATGGAGTATAATTAACTTGACAAGGTATATATAAAACTTTTCAGGTTTGCTCAAGAAACTTCTCCTAGTGAGCCTTGTTGGTCTATTGGCATGGGCATATCAAGCTACTCGCGCACCTCCTCCCAAAATTTGTGGAACCCCAAATGGCCCGCCTATTACAGCACCAAGAATTAAGCTAAGTGATGGAAGACATTTGGCCTACAAAGAACATGGTGTACCAAAAGATAAAGCCCGTTACAAATTCGTTTATATCCATGGTTTTGACTCTTGTCGAAATCATGCTGTAGTTGCCAACTTCCTTTCTCCGGTACAATTTGGCCTTTATGTTGTTGGCCATTTTTTTTCCTCTTAGAAAGATAGTTTTTCAGTGATTTTTGGTAAGATCTAACGTGTTTATTTTTGATTTCCTACATTTTTAGGAGATAATCGGAGGTTTAGGAATATATATTGTAGCAATAGACCGACCTGGATATGGAGAAAGTGATCCAAATCCCAATTGGACAGTAAAAAGCATTGCATTTGATATAGAAGAGCTTGCTGATAAGTTAGAACTCGGAGAAAAGTTTTATGTGACTGGCTTTTCCATGGGCGGGCAAGTCATATGGAGCTGCCTCAAGTACATTCCTCATAGGTACTTTTATTAGTATGTTCATGTAGGATATAGTTAGACTCGTTTTATATAGACATTTAAAACAAATCTTGTTCTTTTCGACATAATTTCAGTTCAACTCAGCTTAGCTGAATTTCTGCTGAATCTACAATCCACTTTAATTTAATTCAATTCATTTCAGTCCAGTTCAGATTCATTCAGTGCAAAACAACAGAGCCTAATAACTTTATGAACCTCGTATCGTTTGATGAATTAATTTCAATGAGGAATTTTTATTTCGTTATAGGCTAGCGGGAGCAACCCTATTAGCTCCGGTCGTCAACTATTGGTGGTCTAGTTTGCCTTCAAACCTTTCTTCCGAAGCCTACGCCAAACAAACTCAACGCGATATGTGGGCGTTGCGCGTTGTGCACCATGCGCCATGGTTAACTTATTGGTGGAACACACAAAAAATGTTCCCATTGGCACATAGTGCAATCCTTCACCTTCCTGAAGTCTTCTCCCGTCAAGACAAAGAACTTGTTATGCACAATGCAGGATTGGAAGATTCGGTATGCCTCTATATCATTCTAGTTTTTAAATGTCTGCTTAAAATTACATACATTATTATAAATTACAAGCTCTATATATATATAGTTCTTCACTATAATGATGTTAGCTTGTATGTGTTAGTGTATGTGCATATGATTGCTTTACTTGACAATTGAATCTTGTTCTTCTTCCATAAGTTTTTATTGTAATTTGTAATCCATTTTTGCTATGAGTAAATATCGCTTACAATGGTGGAAAACCAATTTCCCTTCAAAATGATGGAAAAACTACGTACTTTCCTTCATTTTCCTCCCCTTACTATCCCTTTCATTTTAAAAAAAAAAAAACATCATTTTTTTAACGTGGTTATAAACAATGGAAAACTTAATTTGCAATTGTGCTTTCCATTGTAAATTGTTTTCGATGAAAAACATTTTATATTGAAAATATTTACACCCAAGCAGCCTAAAGAAAAAGTTTGGATCTGCTTTTTTTAAAAAAAAATATTAAGGTAAGGAAACCATCGCATCATTGGGTAGTATGAGGATTTGAATCTCATAATACCTCAAATATATAAGTTTTTTTAAAAGTTGGCTTTTTTTAAAAGAATGTACAATGTGTTCTTGATATTTTGTGGAGGATATGTTCTTGCAATGAAATTCTGCTTTACCGCAGTCGCGTCTCATGCCATGTTTTTTTCTACTTAATCTCAAACAAATTTAATTCAACTCATCAACTTAGCTTCATAATCAATGATTCAGTTTAATTCATTTCAGTTCAGTTCAAGTCGATCAAATTCATATGATCGAGCCCCCTAATACCAACTCTAGTAATATGCATGTTAATTAACATTTTGTTTAGAATGTTGAATAGTTTGCCATCTCTATGATCCTCACTCTCATTGCTAATGGTGTTACGGTTGATTAATTCATGTCACCAGACTCCAGTGAGACAACAAGGAGAACACGAATCCCTACACCGAGACTTGGTTGTAGGGTTCGGAAAATGGGAATTCGATCCAACCGAGCTCAAGAATCCATTCCCAAACGACGAGGAGGTGAGGGTTCACCTATGGCAAGGCGATGAAGATGTACTCGTCCCTGTTTCATTGCAGCGTTACATAGCTGATAAGCTTCCATGGATTCACTACCATGAATTGCAAGGTGCAGGACATATGTTCCCTTATGCCAAGGGCATGAGTGATACCATTATTAAGACTCAATTGTCTGTCACTTGAAAACTAGCTAGCTAAGCTAACACATTCATTCCACTAGCTCATAATTTTAAACTTCTGTTCATGCATGTATGAGACTAGTGTTACCTAGTTTGGTTTAATTTTATTTCATTTCTATAATTCGTGTTTCGCTCAAAATTGGCCAAAAGTAGCCCAAAATTGACAATAATTCGCTTTTTTCAGTTCGCAATTTGCACGGAATTTAGGAAACTATGTAACATTGTATTAGACACCTACCTAGTTTTTTATAATTTATAATGTTCTAATACTTTCTACCAGGAAGTCGTGAATTGGTGTAATTTTAACCTTTTTTTTCCCTCTATCATCATTGAACATTGCTTCTACATCATACCAAGATAAGCCTTTTGTTTTGGTATAGCAAATTAGCAAGATTCATTGCTAGCACTGTATAAGATTACATTAGCTTTTGCAGTTTTGCAAGTTAAAATTTAGAGAGGTGATAGGATCGGTGTGTATTCTTTGCGGGATTAAAATGGAGAGGATTTGATCCATTGAGGCCCTTTCTTTTGGATTTAAAAGCTACAATAATCAGATCAGATCAGTTCAACTTTGTTTTAATATTATACTCTCACAAAATAATACCACCACCTAATCAGATCAGTTCAGATCAGATCAGATCAGATTAGTCCTAAAGAACAGAGCCTGAGTTGGATTGGTTTAGAACGAATGGACTAAAATGGATAAATGAGATTAGAATGGAATGGGATAGAATAGATCTAACGGCCCATTTGGTTGTTGGTAATGAATTGTGGTAATGGTAATAGATTTAAAGTATAATTTGTCAAGGAAAAATTTCAAAATCCCCATGGAAAACATATTTGTCATTCCAAAATTTGAAATTTGTCCTTATTTTCCATTATCATCCATTATCATGTGAAAGGGTGATAATAGATGGGAATGAATATTTGTGAAGAAAATTAGATAAATTGGAGTAAAGTTAGCACCATCGACCATTGGAATAGATTTTGATTTTCTTTCCAAATTTAGTTATAAATTCATTCTCATTACCCCCATTTATAACCGGCTACCAAACGGACCTTAATTGTATTGGATTGAAGGAGTGAGATTGGATTGGAATGAATTAAAATGGATCAAAAGGATGTGCTTGGAATAAAATGCATTAGAACGGATTGGAGGGATTAGATTGGATTGAATTGGGTTGGATTAAAATGGATTGAATCGAGATTGTAATCCGGCGATGAGAACACATCCATAGTTAAAACAAAAACATTTGATATCATCATTTGACATATATTGGTTTCTCCTTAAGTCTTTTATGTTTTTAAGAGATAGGATCTTCTCCATTAATTCTCCTCCTCCATTTCCTATCTTGAGAATTTATTTTTTTTGACTTGGTATCTTGAGATTTTAACAATTAATTTAATTTAAATATGAAAAATTGAAAATTCCCTCTATTTTATCCCTTCATGCATCCCCAACTGTTAGATTAGGAAATGTATTCTTCATTTCCCCTAATAAATGAAGAGGATCTCGACTATGTTTTTTTAAGCTTTGTAAAAGCTTTATTTATTTTAATTTGTTAGTTTCTTTTACAACATTTCCATTTCCAAAGTCCATATATTAATGAAATTTGATACTTATTTTGTTTCGATATTAATATTTTTGAACTTAATTAAAGTTCAACTATCAATATATTCAATCTTTATTAAAATTTTCATAGTTAAATTTCGTTACACTAGCAATAATTAAATACTCTAATTACATCATATTTAAAATAAAATATATACGATTAATATACAAACTTAATTTTTTTCACCAAAATTGTGTATTTCCGCCCATATAATAATGTTAAGAGAAAGAAAGTTCATAATGTTTCTACAAATTGAGTTCGGCAGTAAAAAAACGTCTAAAAATACTTTTTTTTTTACACTAGTAAAAATACTGTATTTGAGAATGAGGGGTAGCTTTGAACCTCAGGTGGTAAGAACTTTTCTCCCAGTTTTAGAAAATCTTGGTCCATTTTCATCATCACCAAAAATAATTAGTTCCTTGTTAACGTGGGGCCAATGGTAGCGCCATAAAACTTCTACTCCCTCCGTAACGCAATAATTTCACCTTTTGCCAAAAATGGGTGTAACAAAAAAATTTCACCATTTCACAAACTTTCCATTTTTGGCATAAAAAAGTTATCTAAATTTACAAAAATGCCATTACTTAATAACATTAAACAACTCATTAAAATTTAAACATCTAACCAAATTTATTACCAACTTAATTACTCCAACCAAATTTACAACTACTCATTAAATTTACCAACTACCCACCCAATTTATTCATCTACCCAACAGATTTATCATAAACCTAACAAATCTAATCCACTCATCTCACTTCCCAACCCACCCATTCACCTACCCCTCTATCTTCTCTCTTCTACCCATCTTCATACAAAGAACCCTAGTTCTTCATCCCAGATCTACCCGCCGTTTCTCTCTCCTCACTCACTCATCTTTCACTTTTCTTACTTTCTCTCTCTCTCCGTTCCCTTCAAATCGCCATTCTCAACTCTCTCTTTGCTGCTTCTTCTTTATCTCTGAGTTCCCCCTTTTTTTACCTGACAAAACCCTGACTTGTTTGAGTACGAAAATTGAGTCCCTTAATCATGGTTGATTTTACCGTACTTGAACAAGCTCATGAGAACGACAACGATGTCCATTTTAAAGTTGTTATTAAGCTTGCTTTGGATATTCTGGGTGTTGGCTACTGCAAGCATTTCATGAACGTGTTTCTCAGAGGAGAACACCATGAGCTGATGGGTCCTGTTGGTGCACCTGCTTTCGAAAATATCATGAAGCAGTTCATAAAAGAAGAAGAGGAGAAAAAAAAGGCTACATTTGAAGGGGAAATAAGGGAACGGATTCTGGTTTGCGCCCTACCAGCCGTGGAGAATGAGGAACTAAAATCAAGGGTGGAGAAAAGAAAAGGGAAGGAAAAGGTGAGTGAAGGTATAGGGAAACATCGAGTCCCTCATACAAGGAGTAGATCTAAAGTTGATGCTATGAGAAGATTGAGAGGTAAAGGTGTGAAGATTTATGACTCTGATGATGAAAAAGAGGTTGTGCCTCTGCATAAGGAGGTGAAGGATAAGGGTAAGGGGGTGAAGGAGCATGTGCCTCTATAATACTCCGAAATTTCGGGATATTTTAAATTTTTCATAAATAATTAAATGTATAATTAATTAATTATTTAATTGATTATTATTTAATTAATTATTAATTTTATTTGTAGCAGTATAATGATTTTGATCATGGTCCGAACCTTTTATCCTATCTTGCCAAAACCCGAGCCCGATTATTTCTCTTCCTTACTTCTATCTCATGGCCCCTTTTATATTTTTTCTTTAAATTAATTTCTTTTGTTTTGATCAATATTATTAAAAAGCCTCTATCTATTTTAGACTAAACCTAAAAACCCTATCTTTGTTCCCTATTTTTGCTACTAGATTTTAGGAGGTCAAAATCCCCTATTGTTTCCCCTCATACACGGCCTCCCCTTTGTTCATTCCTTTAAATTAATTTATTTATTTGGTTTAACCAATTTTATTAATTGATATACTTGTTTGACCTTTTTCCTAAAAACCCTATTTTTTTCTCCTAACCTCACCTATCCTTCCTACTAAATTATAGGATACCCAAAACTCCCTAATATAACTCAAAATACACGGCTAAACCCAAGAAACAACAACCAAGAATTCTTTTAATTATTTCCCTTCCAAGATCAAATCATAAATTGTTCCTAAACCTTTCATATTGTTCCAACCCTTAAAGATTGATCAAGAACCTTAAAGAAACCCAAAGAAACCGTGAACCTTTGTGTAGTTCGAACCCCATCCAAAAATCAAAGGTAATTAGATTTGCTTTACTTATTCAATAGGATAGGTTAGCAATATAATTGTTAGAATATGTTTAATCATGTTTAGAATAGGCTTAGAATTGTTTAGAATTGTGTAGAATAAGTTTTGAATTAATTGTTGGCCTAGCATAGGGTATGATGTGTGATGTATATAGGTTCCCATGTTGTTTAATTGAATTATTTACTTGTTTTAATATAATTACATGCTTGTTTATGATTCATGTTAATATTAGAATGGATGAATTTAATATTGAATATTTATATGTAGAGTGCCGAGTGGTTCATGATGCAATTCGAATGCTTTCTTGATGGAAAAATATGATTTTTATGCTATATTCTTGATCTTTAATTAATCTTTTATGATGATCTTGAATTGAATCCTTGATTTAAGTGTATTATGATGGTTTCTTGAAATTATTCTTGAATTTGTTTTGTAACCAAGTTGTCGTGTAGTTTATGTTCAAGAAAGGTTTGATTTTGTTCTTGATTTGGTTCTAAATTGATAATTTAATGTTCTAAGCATGATTTTATGATTTAATATTAAGTTATATGAATGATTGTTGATAATTGTATTGATTAAATTAAAGTGTCAATTTTGGTAATTATGTATATGAATGTCGAATGGTGATGTTTGATAAAAATAGGATTTTTATTTTGTTTTAAGCAATATCTGTTGATGATTGTTGGTTTATACGATTATGGGTTTATTCTATTAATTTATTAAATGGTTTATGAGTTTATTTAAGGTTATGATTTGATTATTGTTGTTAAGAGGGAATGTCGTGTTGTACTAATTTGGGTTTAGAGTTTTGGGTTAAGTTAAGACGAGTTAGAATTGAATCGAGGATAAGTTGTGTTGATAAGGAATTGAATTGTGAAAAGGAATCAAGAACATAACAAAATTGAATTGGAAAGATGATTAACTATGAAGTGACCGCCTATCTAGTGGCACAAGTGCCATGAACATAGGTGTTGAGGTGATTTTGTGGTCACAACAATGTAATTTATATTGGTGGGCTTGAGAGCTAGTCCAAATTCCACGAGATGGGCTTATGAATTTGCACAATGAACAAAAGTGAGCTACCCCCGGTGGTGTTACCGGGGAACGGCCCTCCGACGCTCAAGTCAGTGAGTGTGATAAGTATGAGAATATAGAGAGAGAAAGTCAGGGAGAAGTTTTGGAAGTGTTTTCTTTTTTGGATACCCTGGCATGTGTCTGGGGAGGGACTATTTATAGTACCCTGAGACTGTGTTGGAGAACTGCCCCTGGTAGGTTGAACTGTGCTAGGCAGGCTGGGCTGGACCTGGTCAGTAACCCTGTTCCTGGTGGACGTTCTCTTGACCTGGTAGGCTGGACCTGGACCAGGTTGCTGTCGTCAGGGCCTGGTAGATATGATCTGGACCAGGCAGGTGCTTGAGCGTGGATTTTAGGTGATCAGGGGCCCTTGTATGGACTTTGTCCTATACCAGGACCTGATCCTTTGTGGGCCTTCATTATGAGGGAACTTCGTGGTTTGTTGAGTGTTGGACTGGGCCTTAGCTTTGCATGTGGCTGGCCCAATAATTAATGGGGTGCATTGTGCCCCATCAATTTGCCCCCCAAGTCCATAAAAATTGAGTAATAATTTTTGTGGATTGTGTCGAGTGGGCCCTAGTCCTGGTAGCAGGACGTCGTGGACAGCCCTCTTCTTCTTTTGAATTTGAAGATTTTTTTTTATTTTTTTTTTTTTGACGTGGGGCAGTAATTATAGCTGCCTTAATTGCTCCACTAACCGTCGTGCCTAGTGGGCTGCCAGAGAGTGGGAGATGTATTTATAGGGGGAGATGAGGAGTTTTTCGAACCTTTATTCAAAAATTTTCTTTCTCTCACCCCCAAACTCTCTCTCTCTTTCACCCTTCAGTTCTTTGTCCCGGTTTCCTCTTTTCCTCAAAGCATTTTTAGTTCACCTCTTTAACAATGGCGGATCAAGCGAGCAACTCAGATTTTTCTTTAACCTTGAACGAACCTGGGGATGAAATCTTTCAAGAGGACCCAGATGTCAGTAGTGATGCCATTATTGCGGCTCAGCTCCAGGAGGCGGAGAGGGAGTTACCAGAAGAGGAGGAGCCTGACCAGAGCAGGGCTCTGGTAGTTCGGAATGAGGACCTGAGGGTCCGGACCTGGGTAGGTGGTCCCGCTGGTGGTGACCACTACCTGGACAGTGAAGGACGGTGGGTCTCCATAAGGTGGGAGGACTCCGAGGCCCTTCAGGGGGTCATGCAGATTAGACCGTCCACTGCGTTTCTGGGGAAGATTCACCAGTTGAGTCTGGTGTCCAGGGCCAACATTCTTGCCCTGGCACCTGGCCTGGATGGGTACCAGTTTTTTCAGCCTTCTGCAAATTCTTGTGCCTGGGATTCTGAACCAGGGCACATCCCCGTCTTCCTTGCCCACTTGAATTCTGGGGTGAGGTTCCCCTTGCACCCCTTCATCGTGGAAATGCTGGATGAGTGGAACGTCTGCCTGTCCCAGTTAGTGCCCAATGCCATCCAGAGGCTGATCGGGTTTATCTGGGTTTGTGAGTTCAGGGGTCTTCCTATGAGCTCCAGGGTCTTCCGGACGATGTACAGGTTGAAGCCGTACAGGGGGTCCAATGTGCCCAAGGGTTGGTGGACCGTGGAGGTCCTGAGGCGTGACAATGAGACCTATGCTACCACCTACCCCAAGCCTAGGGAGATGGGGCACTGGTATTATGAGTTCTTGTGGCTGACGGTCCCCTTGAGAAGCAGCGAACCCAACGTGTACCTGCCCAGGACGGAGTGGGCCAGGCCTAGGAACACGGAGTGGGTAGGGTTTGAGACGCTGTCTACTGCTGACCAGGCAGTGGTCAGAGAGTTTGCTGCTCATCCCCCTACCAGCAGCATTGGGAGTGCTACTGTAACGACCCGACTCGCTTAAATCGGCGCGGAAGAAACCGACAAGTCAAGTAGTTATAAAACTAAAACTCAACACTTAGAAAATAAACTAATACCTCAAAATATTAGTATTAAACCAAAGATGTACAATAACCCACAATTTTGTACAAAAACTAAATCCAAAAGTCAAATGTACTAAAACAAAAGTAAGGTGCAACTCTAACCACATGCTAGAGTCTTATACAACAAATGTAATATCAAAAATCTGAAACAATGTCTATAGAATCTAATACTATGAAACAACTGTAATAAACAACAACAAAGCACACAAAACGCCGCTCGCCCAACCCCAAAGCTAAGCAAGAGCATCATCGTCAGATGTACCTGAAAAACACAACATAATCCACCATCAGTGGCGAGTAACATAACTGACTCACCCTAACGGGAATACACAAGCACATAGCAATAATCAAATAACATCACACGTAAAATCCTCGAAGACACGAGACAACCTCAAGCTCGTAATCCAAACTCGACTAAACACTCTACATCATCATACTACATCACCATACGACATCACTATACCAATTCTAACTCAGGTGCAATCATTCTAGTTCTAGACCGGACTAGGCTCGTACGGAAGCATCTTACGCAACCGAACTTCTACTATGTCAGGACCGGGCATAAGCCATACACCCAAATCCCACGAACCCATTTCATACTTGGAAATTCGTGTCCCTAATCCCCAAATAAATCTGAGCGTACTAGGAATAACATAGTGAGACTCCAAAACTATTCCAATACCGCGGATGGAATAGGGGCAACGTCTTAACCCAAAAACTATGCATAAGCCATACACAAAGTCAAGGGCGTCTAGAAAAGAAATCAAGCTAATCATCCCATCATATCATCATCATATCGTCATAGTTAATTAAAGACAAGAATAAGCCATACTCTTGAAATTAATAACTAAATTATCGAAGTTAACTCAAGAATTGCCTATAGCCATACTCTTGAGACTAACCAAACATCATATCATCATTCTCAAATCAATCTTTAATCAACTCATCCCAAATCTTTAACTTTCATGACTCTTTCTATCACTTTCTTTAACTTTCAAGAACTCTAAAGAACTCGTTCAAACCTCATCAAGAACCTTAAAGAACTCATCTATTACTCAAAGAACTCATAAAGAAACTATTCAAGATTCAAGAACTTCAATCAAGAACTTAATCAAGATTCAAGAACTTCAATCAAGAATTCACACAAACTCAATATCACACGCATATTCATCATCACAGCCACACGGCATTCTTCAACATTTGTTAATTAAAATTCAACAAATTCAAACCCAATCACCTTGATTTCCAAAATATCATAAATCAATCTCAAAGTACGAAAAACCACCATTAAAACATCATTAAAATACTTAAAAATCAGATTTAAAGAATAACTTCAAAATCATGAACAATCATCATCAATTCAACCAAACATACATTTAATCAAAGCTATAAACATAGTATTACCAATTAAGTTGAGTTAGTATGTTACCTTATTGAAGATCAACACACAAATCAACACACAAATGCAATCCACGAACACAACCCACACGAACACACGGCTGCTGCACACACGGCCTCACTCGACCACGAACCACCACGAACCACGGCTTCACACACGGTTTCACACGAGCACTCAGCACGAACACCTCACTTGCACGGCCTCAACCAAGGCACACACGGTCACCACCACGAACACCCACACGAGCAAGGACAATCCGGAAAACAACTCAACCAAAAGATCTTGAAAGAAATTGTTGAAGTCTAGATTGTGTTTTAAGGCTTAAAGATCAATAGAGTTTGAATCTTTAAGTTTGGAGTTCGAAAGATGGATGAACAAAGTGTTGATGATCAATGCCAAAAATGGCGTGTGGAAGAGAGTATGAGAGGATTTTGTGTTTGATTTGGATGGCAAGAGTTTATGATGGCAAAAATGAGCTTAAGCCTTACTAACTCCCCTATAAATAGAGTTAGTTATGGTGTGAACACAAGGCAAGTGGCAAGCCTTGCCATGCCTTTGTAGAACCGGCCAAGAGAAGCAAAATGGGCCTTGTGATCCATTGGGCTAAATTACTAAATTTACATGACTAATCATGCAAAAACCGGCAGCTTGTGAAGTTCAAGACCGGCGGTATGGAACTGGCAGCATGCAAGGTCCAAGACCGGCAGTATAGAACTGCCAGCTTGCAAGCTCCAAGACCGGCAGTATAGAACTGCCAGCTTGCAAGCTCCAAGACCGGCAGTATAGAACTGCCAGCTTGCAAGGTTCAAGACCGGCAGTTTATGAAGACCAAACCGGCAGCTTGAAGCCTCGTCTTTAAAACTGGCAGCTTCATCTTGAAGTCTCAATTGGGCCAATTAATAAAATAATAACTAAAATAAATAATAAAAAAAACTAAGAAATAAAACATTTCGATTAAATCGAAATTATTCACATAAAATTAAAATAAATAGTTCAAAATAAATTTTGAACTAGCAAATAAACACATAAATACACACATAAACACCGGCAAAAATACCGATAAAATCTGGGTCATTACAACCTCCCCTCCTTAAAGAAATTTCGTCCCGAAATTTCAAGGTGCAGGAGATCGCTCCCCATCGAAAAGCTCAGGGTACTTCTGCCGCATAGACGCTTCCGTCTCCCAAGTCGCTTCTTCATGGTGTTGATTTCTCCACAACACCTTGACAAGCGGTACCTGCTTACGCCGCAGGGTCCTCTCCTCCCGATCCAAGATCTGGACGGGTCGCTCCTCATAAGTCAGATTCGGCTCGATTACGACCGGATCCACTGAGATTATATGAGTAGGATCATGTACATATTTCCTTAGCTGGGAAACATGAAATACGTCATGAACATTAGCCAGACTAGGTGGTAATGCCAATCGATAAGCCACCTCCCCAACTCGTTCTAGTATCTCGTAAGGTCCCACATATTTCGGTCGAAGTTTACCCTTTTGACCAAAGCGTACAACTCCTTTGAAAGGTGAAACCTTAAGCAAGACTTTGTCACCTACTTCAAAAGCCAGTGGTCTACGTCGATTATCGGCGTAAGATTTCTGACGACTCTGAGCGGCCTGCATCTTAGACCGAATGACTCGAACCTTCTCGATAGTATCGCGTACCATCTCAGGTCCTAAAGCCACAGTATCACTGATATCATTCCAGCAAATCGGACTCCGACATTTCCTGCCATACAGGGCCTCGTACGGAGCCATCTCAATGCTAGAGTGATAGCTGTTATTATAGGAGAACTCTACCAAGCAAAGCATACGCACCCAAGACTGATGATACTCCAGAGTGCATGCTCGAAGCATATCCTCCAAAGTCTGGATGGTCCTCTCAGTCTGACCATCAGTCGCCGCATGAAAAGCGGTGCTCAACTTCAATTTCGTCCCAAAGGCTTCCTGAACTGATTTCCAGAAACGAGATAGAAACCTCGGATCTCGATCAGAAACAATCTCCCTCGGAACTCCGTGAAGTCGGATTATGTCCTGAGTATATGCCTCAGCTAGACGCTCCATCGACCAGGTCATTTTCATCGGAATGAATCTAGCGACCTTAGTCAACCTATCCACAATGACCCAAATAGCATTCAAGCCATTGCAAGTGGGTAAGCTCACTACAAAGTCCATAGAAACAGACTCAAACTTCCAGGTCGGAATAGGTAGTGGCTGTAATAGACCTCCTGGTCTCTGATGCTCAATCTTGACCTTCTGACAGGTCAAGCACCGAGCGACAAACTCTGCCACATCCCTTTTCATCTTAGGCCACCAGAACTGGCCTTTAAGATCCTGGTAAAGCTTATTACCACCGGGATGAACAGAATAAGGCGAGTTATGTGCCTCGGACATGATCCTGTTCCTAAGATCAGAACAGTCCGGTACACACCATCTCCCTCGAAAGTGCATACTACCATCAGAAGAAATCGTGAAACCAACGGCTTTACCTTGCCGTATAGCCTCTCGAATCCTAGTAAGCTGTGGGTCGTTCTGTTGACCCTCACGCATTTCCCGAATCAGATCAGGTTCGGCACTCATCGGTGTCAGACGAAGTCTGACGGAGCCACGGCTTCTACTGAAGCTCAAGCGATGTTTGCGGCTTAGCGCATCTGCAACCAAATTCGCCTTGCCCTCGCAATAGTTGAGCGTCAGGTCGTAGTCCTTAATCAACTCAAGCCACCGCCTCTGCCTCATATTGAGGTCTTTCTGAGTGAAGATGTACTTGAGACTCTTATGATCCGTGAATACTCTACACGAACCACCATAGAGATAGTGCCTCCATATTTTCAACGCGAACACTACAGCAGCTAACTCCAAGTCATGCGTAGGATAGTTACGCTCGTGCACCTTCAGCTGTCTCGATGCGTAAGCGATGACCTTCCCACCCTGCATGAGCACACAACCTAAGCCACTCTTCGAAGCATCACTATAGACTTCGAAGCCCTCTTCATCGTTTGGAAGAGTAAGAATCGGAGCAGAGACTAATCTCTGTTTCAACTCCTGAAATGCTTGCTCGCAAGCTTCTGTCCAAACGAATCGAACCTCCTTTTGCAGGAGACTAGACATCGGTCTAGCTATTTTGGAGAAGTCCTGGACGAATCGTCGATAGTATCCAGCCAAACCCAGAAAACTACGAACCTCCGCCACATTTGTCGGGCTACTCCAATCTACCACAGCCTTAATCTTAGCTGGGTCTACTTTAATGCCTTCTTTGCTAATCACATGACCTAGGAAGGCTACTTCGCGAAGCCAGAACTCACACTTGGAGAGTTTCGCGAACCACTTATGACTCCTCAATATCTCGAGTACCATCCGGAGATGTTCCGTATGCTCGGACTCATCTCTAGAATAGATCAAGATATCATCTATAAATACTACGACGCACTTGTCGAGTAAGTGGTGAAACGTCCGGTTCATCTGGTCCATGAACACGGCTGGCGCATTAGTGAGGCCAAAGGGCATCACCTCGAACTCGTAATGGCCGTATCTAGTACGAAAAGCAGTTTTCGGGATGTCTTCCTTCTTAACCGGGATCTGATGATACCCAGATCGAAGATCTATCTTCGAAAACACTCCTGCTCCTCGCAGCTGATCGAACAGGTCCTCAATCCTAGGCAATGGGTACTTATTCTTGATAGTTACCCGATTCAACTCTCGGTAGTCTATGCACAGGCGCATACTACCATCTTTCTTCTTCACGAAGAGCACAGGTGCTCCCCACAGAGAAACACTAGGCCTGATGAAGCCTTTATCGATCAAATCCTGGAGTTGCGTCTTTAACTCCAATAACTCAGATGGTGCCATCCGGTACGGTGCCTTAGAGATTGGCGCTGTGCCGGGCACTAAGTCGATATGAAACTCGACGTCGCGCTCAGGTGGAACGCCTGGTAGCTCATCAGGAAATACGTCTCTGAAATCCCTCGCTACGGGTATATCGTCCAACAGAGACTCTTTAGTCAAGTCTCGTACCTGACATAAATACACCATATCGCCCTTCTGGTGATGCTTCCTCATTTTCAAGGCAGAGATTACCTTTACTCCTTTCTTAAGGACGAACCCAGAGTAGGTAACTCGGTTGCCCTGAGATCCTCGGAATGTCACTGACTGATCTCGGCAACGAATGATTGCTCGATACCTTGATAGCCAGTCCATACCAAGTATAATGTCGAACTCCATCAGCGGGAACTCTTTCAGATCGGCCGTCGCTTGCTCCCCTGCTATCACGATAGGAACTCCTCGGAATTCACGCTGACAAACAAAATCCTCTTCGGAAGGGAGAGTAATAATTGAACTAACAGGAAGGCTGCCTCGAAGATTAGACCTCGAGACGAAACTACTAGCCACAAAAGAAATAGTAGCACCAGAATCAAATAAGACTAATGCTAACACACCAGAGACAAGAAATCTACCTGATACAACATCGGGCTGAACTTCGGCCTCCGCCTCGGTCATACAGTAGACTCGGTTCTTCACCGGAGTCTTTGTCGGTGCTGGAAGCTGCTTAACCTCTGAATCTGGCCTCTTCTCGGGACAAACTGTCGACTTGTGGCCTACCTTACCACAAGTGAAGCAAGTGATCGGAGAACCGTCGCACTTCTTCCCTGGATGGAAGTCTCTGCCACAGCCTCGACAACTCGAACCACCATTACCCTTATGCGAACTCGTGGTCGGAGGGGTACTGCTAGGTGCGCTGAAACGGGGCTTCTTAAACGAAGCTGTAGTCGTCGGAACCGGAGCTCTCTTCTTGCTCGAATCTTCCTCAGAAATCGATGACTGTATCTCGAGTGCTACCTCGTAAGCCTGCTGGAACGTAGCCGCTCCACTGCTGATCACGTGAACTCGGATCCTCGGATCTAGCTTTTTGATGTAGCGCTTGACCCGATCCTTCTCTGACGGAATCACAGACGTAGCGAACCTCGACAGCTCGGTAAATCGATCTGTGTACGCCTGGACAGACATCTTACCCTGTGAGAGAGTAAGGAACTCCTCCTGTTTCTGCCACCGTAACTCGTCGGGGTAGAAACGCTCTTGGACCTTATCGATAAAATCGGTCCAAGACATCGCATGCAACGGCTGGTACGCGTCCTTCGCTAACGTCCACCAGTTATCAGCCTCCCCACGTAAATAATATGCGGCGATCAGCACCCTCTCGTGATCGGGGCAAAACGTCGCGTCGAAGAGCTTCCCCATCTCGCGGATCCAGCTCTCCAAAGTAGTGGGGTCGGCAACCCCGTCGTAAGTCGGAGGTCGATGACGTGCGATACGATCGAACGTCGACTGCATATTCGGCGGTTGACGACTATGGTGCGCCAAAGTAAGGATCGCCTCCTCGAGTGCCCGCAACCTCTGTCGTCCAGTACTCGACCGGCGAGGTGTAGACATGCTGAAACGCATCACAACAACAAACATAACAGAGATAGAAGTCAGTAAAATACCCCACCAAGTACATACTAAATAATGAGAAGAAAAGGAAAAAAAAATAGAAAGAATCCTATCCCGGTCTTTCTACCCAACTCTTCTCCCTTCACATAGCCTAGAAATGGTTTAATCACTCGGGAAAAATAAAGCTCTCATCTCCCGGGTTTAACTCAAATTCCTAGAAACTTCACTTAAACCTATTCGGCTCTGATACCAACTGTAACGACCCGACTCGCTTAAATCGGCGCGGAAGAAACCGACGAGTCAAGTAGTTATAAAACTAAAACTCAACACTTAGAAAATAAACTAATACCTCAAAATATTAGTATTAAACCAAAGATGTACAATAACCCACAATTTTGTACAAAAACTAAATCCAAAAGTCAAATGTACTAAAACAAAAGTAAGGTGCAACTCTAACCACATGCTAGAGTCTTATACAACAAATGTAATATCAAAAATCTGAAACAATGTCTATAGAATCTAATACTATGAAACAACTGTAATAAACAACAACAAAGCACACAAAACGCCGCTCGCCCAACCCCAAAGCTAAGCAAGAGCATCATCGTCAGATGTACCTGAAAAACACAACATAATCCACCATCAGTGGCGAGTAACATAACTGACTCACCCTAACGGGAATACACAAGCACATAGCAATAATCAAATAACATCACACGTAAAATCCTCGAAGACACGAGACAACCTCAAGCTCGTAATCCAAACTCGACTAAACACTCTACATCATCATACTACATCACCATACGACATCACTATACCAATTCTAACTCAGGTGCAATCATTCTAGTTCTAGACCGGACTAGGCTCGTACGGAAGCATCTTACGCAACCGAACTTCTACTATGTCAGGACCGGGCATAAGCCATACACCCAAATCCCACGAACCCATTTCATACTTGGAAATTCGTGTCCCTAATCCCCAAATAAATCTGAGCGTACTAGGAATAACATAGTGAGACTCCAAAACTATTCCAATACCGCGGATGGAATAGGGGCAACGTCTTAACCCAAAAACTATGCATAAGCCATACACAAAGTCAAGGGCGTCTAGAAAAGAAATCAAGCTAATCATCCCATCATATCATCATCATATCGTCATAGTTAATTAAAGACAAGAATAAGCCATACTCTTGAAATTAATAACTAAATTATCGAAGTTAACTCAAGAATTGCCTATAGCCATACTCTTGAGACTAACCAAACATCATATCATCATTCTCAAATCAATCTTTAATCAACTCATCCCAAATCTTTAACTTTCATGACTCTTTCTATCACTTTCTTTAACTTTCAAGAACTCTAAAGAACTCGTTCAAACCTCATCAAGAACCTTAAAGAACTCATCTATTACTCAAAGAACTCATAAAGAAACTATTCAAGATTCAAGAACTTCAATCAAGAACTTAATCAAGATTCAAGAACTTCAATCAAGAATTCACACAAACTCAATATCACACGCATATTCATCATCACAGCCACACGGCATTCTTCAACATTTGTTAATTAAAATTCAACAAATTCAAACCCAATCACCTTGATTTCCAAAATATCATAAATCAATCTCAAAGTACGAAAAACCACCATTAAAACATCATTAAAATACTTAAAAATCAGATTTAAAGAATAACTTCAAAATCATGAACAATCATCATCAATTCAACCAAACATACATTTAATCAAAGCTATAAACATAGTATTACCAATTAAGTTGAGTTAGTATGTTACCTTATTGAAGATCAACACACAAATCAACACACAAATGCAATCCACGAACACAACCCACACGAACACACGGCTGCTGCACACACGGCCTCACTCGACCACGAACCACCACGAACCACGGCTTCACACACGGTTTCACACGAGCACTCAGCACGAACACCTCACTTGCACGGCCTCAACCAAGGCACACACGGTCACCACCACGAACACCCACACGAGCAAGGACAATCCGGAAAACAACTCAACCAAAAGATCTTGAAAGAAATTGTTGAAGTCTAGATTGTGTTTTAAGGCTTAAAGATCAATAGAGTTTGAATCTTTAAGTTTGGAGTTCGAAAGATGGATGAACAAAGTGTTGATGATCAATGCCAAAAATGGCGTGTGGAAGAGAGTATGAGAGGATTTTGTGTTTGATTTGGATGGCAAGAGTTTATGATGGCAAAAATGAGCTTAAGCCTTACTAACTCCCCTATAAATAGAGTTAGTTATGGTGTGAACACAAGGCAAGTGGCAAGCCTTGCCATGCCTTTGTAGAACCGGCCAAGAGAAGCAAAATGGGCCTTGTGATCCATTGGGCTAAATTACTAAATTTACATGACTAATCATGCAAAAACCGGCAGCTTGTGAAGTTCAAGACCGGCGGTATGGAACTGGCAGCATGCAAGGTCCAAGACCGGCAGTATAGAACTGCCAGCTTGCAAGCTCCAAGACCGGCAGTATAGAACTGCCAGCTTGCAAGCTCCAAGACCGGCAGTATAGAACTGCCAGCTTGCAAGGTTCAAGACCGGCAGTTTATGAAGACCAAACCGGCAGCTTGAAGCCTCGTCTTTAAAACTGGCAGCTTCATCTTGAAGTCTCAATTGGGCCAATTAATAAAATAATAACTAAAATAAATAATAAAAAAAACTAAGAAATAAAACATTTCGATTAAATCGAAATTATTCACATAAAATTAAAATAAATAGTTCAAAATAAATTTTGAACTAGCAAATAAACACATAAATACACACATAAACACCGGCAAAAATACCGATAAAATCTGGGTCATTACAGCTACCCCTGTGGTGTGGCTCCCACACCTGGACCTGATTAGGAATGAGGCCTATCTGGCTCTGTCTAATCTCAGCTGCAAGATGACTAGAGGTATTTTCTCTTTTATTTGTTTTGTTTTTTTTTTTTACCTTGATCGTCTTGAATAGCAGTTTGGTCTCACCCTTTTGGACCTGTTTTTTGGCAGCTGAGGCCCAGGTGAGGGTGGACTGGGATAAACTGGGAGTAGATGATCAGAGGAGGCCTTCCAGGGCCATCCCCCTGGAGCCTCCAACCAGGATGAAGTTCATCCTGTTGGAGAATGATAAGAGTCTCCCTCTGAGGCCTGCTCCTAGATTCGTTCCTTTCAACCCTGATGCTGTCAGGAGTAACCAGGGCAGGCTGCCCCCCAGACCGAGAACAGATGTAGAGGCTCCTTCTTCCATCGCCTCGAGGATAGCAACTGGGCCAGTTAGGAGGTCCAGGAGGAGTGCAGGGCTGACCCCTCCTGTGGTCGGAAGCGCCAGGGTTGCAATGACTAGGCACCAGGGGTCTTCCCTGGTTATCACTGAAGGTGGGAAGAGGCCTAGGTCTTCAGACCTTGGGGAGGCCACCTTGAAGGGCAAGGAGGTGGTCACCTTTGACGATGATGATGATGAGGATGATGATGATGATGAGGAGCCTCTAAGGCTCAAGAGGAGGAGGAGGGTCCAGGAGCAGGCTGGATTTCAGGCTGCCATGGCCATCCATGAGGATGACCTGGCCCAGGCTGGCTTGGACTCTTCTGTGGGGGGGGGATGAATTCCTTCTGGGGAGTCATCCCTCTGACAGGGCTGGCTTTTCTGGCATGCCTTCTTACTCCCAGCTTTCTAACTGGAGTGGGAGGTCTGCGGAGATGGCAGGGCCTGTCAGCTCAGTTTCTGAAGTGCCTGGTTCTTCCTTCTTGGGGGGCCAGGCAGCTACAGCAGCAACAAAATCAACAACAACAACAACTACAGCAGCACTACCAACAACAACAACGACAGTAACAACAACAACAACAACAGTAGCAACAGCAACAACAACAACAACAAAACCAGCAACAGCACCAACAACAACAACAAAAACAAAAACACCAGCAACAGCACCAACAGCAGCAGCAACACCAACAGCAGCAGCAGCAGAAGCACAGAATTTATTGCCCTCCTATAATCTTCCCCCTGAGTTGGCAGCCTTGTTCAACTCTGAGTTCCCTACGCCTGAGGAGGGAAGTTTTGATGCTGCCCCAGGTGTGGCCTCTGATAGATATATCAGGGGGATGCTGCACAGCGTCTTGCGTCCTCAGGACAGGCCATCCAGTTCAGTGGCCGACCCTGGGATTACCTTGAGATGGGTGATCGGACTGGTATGAATTCTTTACTTTCTTCTGCTTTTGCTACCTTGCTGTGCTTTCAACTGAGATTTGTAATTTGTTTTCCTTTTGCAGGTGGTGAAGTATGGGGTGCTGGCCAGCGAGTTCCTGACCTTTGGCTTGCCCTACCTGACTCACGCTGAGGAAAGAATCAACAACCTTCAAGAAGAGGTGGTCTCCGTGAAGCAGAAGTACCTGGCAGTCCTTGTAGAGCAGACTCAGGCTTTCGAGGCTTTCCATGAGAGGATAGCAGCTGCTGAGGAGGCCAGGGATGAGGCCCTGGAAAAGCTGAAGGAAGTCCAGGAGGAGCTTGTGGAGACCAGGGGACAGGTCAAGCAGTCTGAGGCTAGGGCTGCTGAGGAGAGGACCAGGGCTGACCAGGTCAGGGAGGACCTCCAATCCAGGGTTGAGGACCTGGAGGAGGTTGGAAAGAGCAGGGGGGAGAAGATAGCTGAGCTTGAAGAGAGGAACCACACCCAGGCTGGGGAGCTCGAGGCCCTTAGGGGCAGTGCTGAGAACATGAGGACTAAACTGGTGGAGCTTGAGGATGAACTGGAGTCTAGGGCTCACCTCACCAGGACGGACCAGGACTTCAATGATTATTTCTTTGATGTCTGGCTGTCTGCCTTCAGGTGTGTGAAGCACGCTTATCCTGACGTGGACTGGGAGGTGGTAGAGGAAGGTTACAGAGCTGGTCAGGGTTCAATGCCCCTGGTTGGTGAAGTTCTTCCTTCCTCTATTCAGGAGTACTTGCATCCCTTGACTCCTGAAACACCTGCTACTCCAATGCCTGAGGATGCTCCTGTTCCTTCTCCTGCTCAGCCTGTTGTTGCTGAGGAGCTTGCTCAGCCTGGGACTTCTACTGTTGATCCTGCTTCCCTTCAACCTGCACAGGGAGGTACCCTCCACAGTGCTGCTCATAGTTCAAACATCCATCCTGTTGAGGTGGAAGTGAGTGGCGGGGCAGTTGACCAGGACAGGGTTGTTTCAGAGGATGACCGGGGTGCTCCTGTTGTGCAGGATGACAGGGGGTCCCCCCCTGCCTAGGAAGTTTGGCGATCACCTGGTCATCAGGAGGATGCCTCTTCCTGCTCTAGCACCTCTGGTCATGCCTTTGGTTGACCTGTTCTGGAGCATGCTGGTGGTACCCTCTTGTGCCCTCGAAGCTCTCTCTTTTTGCTTTTAAATTGTCTTTCTGTTACTTTAAGAACAATTTCTTTTGGCCTCTGCTTGGGCATTTTAGAGCCAGGTGGTCGTCGACCCTGCTTTTGTAAAATTTATGTAATCCCTTAACATTTTTACCATCCACCATGGGGTGGATGTGCCTCGTGCTGCTTTTTGAATGTTCAGTTGACACTTTGTTTGTATGAGTGTGATTTTTGCTTGGACATTGAATTTTTGTCTCTGCAAATATTTATATTTATATGTGCCATGTATTGTGTATGCTCTCTGCCCCCCCGGTTGGAAGGTGACAGAATGACCTTCTGACCAGATACAGGTTGCAGTGGTTCCAACAGGTGGTTGAGCTGCCTGTGTTTGATTTGTAGATCTTTGTATTTTACATGTGTTTTTGTATTACCAGGTGCAGGTGAACACATGGACTGGCCAGGGTGTTTGGGGTGGATGAGTTTGCTATGTGAACTTTTTACACCTCTCTACCCAGGGCCAGGACTTTTGAGAAACATTCCTTTGTATGGCTTCAGGCCAAGCAGGTATGTGAATTGGCCAGGATGTTTGGGTGAGTGTGTTTGCTGGGCAGACTCTTTGCACCACCCTTCCTAGGACCAAAATTTATGGGGCACACCCCCTTGTACGACCTGAGGTCAGATGGGAATGTGGACTGGACAGGGCATTTGGATAAGTGTGTTTGCTCGGCAAACTCTTTGCACCACCCTACCCAGGGCCAGATCGTTTAAGGCATGGACTTGTGTATGACTTTGCGTCAAAGAAATCCATGGACTGGGCTAGGAATGGTACCAGGTGTGCCTGCTAAGCAAGCCTTTTTCACCTGGCCCACCAGACCAGATCGTTTAAGGCATGGACTTGTGTATGACTTTGCGTCAAAGAAATCCATGGACTGGGCTAGGAATGGTACCAGGTGTGCCTGCTAGGCAAGCCTTTTTCACCTGGCCCACCAGACCAGATCGTTTGGAGCATGCACCCTTGTGTGACCTTGGGTCGAAGAAATGCACGGACTGGGCTAGGAATGAGACCAGGTGTGCTTGCTAGGCAAGCCTTTTTCACCTGGTTCCACCAGACCAGAACTTTTGATATTTCCAGTACAAAGACTTGTAGGAGCAAACTTGAATTCTCATATTTATACTACGAATTTTGTTTTTACATCACTGGCTTACAGCAATTGAAATAGAAAGTCTAAGCATAGTACTTTTTGAGCTGGTCAGCGTTCCATATGTTGGGTAGTTGACTTCCTTCCAGGTCCATGAGGCGAAATGTCGATGTAGACAGCTCTTCGTAGACTTGGTAAGGACCTTCCCAGGTTGCTGATAACTTGCCATGAATTTTGTCTTTTTGCACAGCTGCAGCTTTCCTTAAGACCAGGTCGCCTGCTTTGATGGGCCTGTTCTTAACTTTTCTGTTGTAGTACCTGCTTATCCTGTTTTGATAAGCAGCTAGCCTGATTGCAGCTTCTTCTCTGATCTCGTCGAGCAGGTCCAGGCTCTCAGAGAGAACCTGGTCATTAGCTTTTTCTTCATAGAGGTGAACCCTTAGAGAACTGCTTCCAACCTCTACGGGGAGCAGGGATTCAGTACCAAAGACAAGATTGAATGGCGTCCTGCCAGTGGATTCTTTGGAAGTGGTCCTCAGTGACCACAACGTGCTGGGAAGTTCTGTTAACCACCTTCCTTTTCTATCATCCAGCCTCTTTTTTAATGCGTTCAAAATTTGCTTGTTGGCTGCCTCAGCTTGACCGTTGGACTGGGGATGACACACTGCGGAATAGGCGAACTTGATGTGGAAACGGGTGAGGTAGTCTCTGAGAGGTTCGTTGTCGAACTGCTTCCCATGATCAAAGACCATGCACCTGGGCACCCCATACCTGGTTATGATGCTTTTCCAGATAAATTTCCTGACGTTGCCTTATGTGATTGTGACCAATCCCTCTGCCTCTATCCACTTGCTGAAGTAGTCAATGCTCACTATCAGCCACCTCTTCCCCCCCTGGGCAGTGGGGAAAGGACCTAGCAGGTCAGTGCCCCACTGAGCAAACGGAATAGGGTTGAGGATGGGACAGAGGTCGCTTGCTGGTTGAGATATGGTTGGTGAGAACTTCTGGCATTTTGAACATTTTTTGACCAGGGCCCTCGAGTCTGCCATCATGGTTGGCCAGTAGTATCCGGCTCTGAGGGTTTTGTGGGCCAGGGTTCTTCCTCCCACGTGGTGACCACAAATACCCTCATGAACCTCTCTCAGGATGTGGTTTCCCTCATCAGTGTCAACACATTTTAGCAGGGGCTGGTCTGTGAATGACTTCCTGTATAATTCTCCGTCGACCAGGGTGTACCTGGTAGCCTTTCTTCTTATTTTCCTAGCCTGATCTCTCTCAGCTGGGAGCTGGCCTGTGGTTTTGAAGAGGGTGATCCCACTCATCCAGTTTAATGGCGAGTTCACCTGGAAGGTGTGCTCTTTTGTCTGCTCTATAGATTTCGCGGGCAGGATTTCCACAAAAACCTTCCTGGTCAGCTCTTGAAGAGTTGAGCTGGCCAGTTTTGCCAACGCATCGGCTTGTGTGTTTTCCTCCCTGGGATCAATTGTACCACAAATTCCTCTAACCTGGAAGATCGGTCCTTCATCACCTTCAAATACTCAAACAGGGCTGGTTCCCTTGCCTCATATAACCCGTTGAATTGATTTGCGACCAGCTGTGAGTCTGTAAACAAGTGGACCTTGGTGGCTTTCATAGTCGAGCAGAGTTGAAGGCCTGCTAGGGCTGCTTCATACTCTGCCTCGTTGTTCGTTGCGCTGAATTGAAATCTGAGAGCATATTCGATCACGTCCCCTTCAGGTGAGATCATGACCACCCCTGCCCCTGAACCTTGTTGCTGGGAAGAGCCATCCGAGTAAACGATCCATGGACCTGGGATCTCCATGTTTTCCTCGTGGTAAGAGCATTCAGCGAGAAAGTCAGCCAGGGCTTGTGCTTTGATGGCGTGGCGTGGCTGGAACTTGATGCCAAAAGCAGTCAGCTCCAGTGCCCATTTAGATATTCGGCCTGACCTGTCCAGCTTTTCTAGTGATTTTTCCAGGGGCATGTCTGAGAGGACCACTACTTCATGAGCATCAAAGTAGGGTCTGAGCTTCCTGGTTGCCAGGACCACTGCATAGGCTGCTTTCTCTATCATGGGGTACCTAGTCTCGGCTGAAACCAGGGCATGACTTACAAAATAGATTGGTTGCTGGATTTTTCCTTCCTCTCGAAGGAGCACTGCACTGACAGCTGCCTGGCATATGGCTATGTACAGGTATAGGACTTCACCTGGAACAGGCCTGGCCAGGGTGGGAAGCTTTGTGAGGTGGTTCTTCAGTTGTTTGAAGGCTTCTTGTTGCTCTTCACCCCAGGCAAATTGTTTGTTGCCTTTGAGGACCTTGAAGAAGGGCTGTGTTTTTTCCGAGGATTTGGCGATGAACCTGGACAGGGCTGCCATGCGCCCAGTCAGCCTTTGAATGTCCTTGACTGACTTAGGCTCTGGCAGGTCCAGGGCTGCTTTGACTTTATCAGGGTTCGCGTCAATTCCCCGTTGACTAACTAGGAAACCCAGGAACTTGCCTGATCTGACCCCGAATACACATTTTTTGGGGTTCAGCTTCACATTGTGCTTCCTCAAGTTGTCGAAGGTCTCCTGGAGGTCCTTGACATGATCTGCTACATGTACGCTTTTGACTATGGAGTCATCCACGTATACCTCAAGGTTCCTGCCTCTCTGGTCTCTGAAGACCCTGTCTACCATTCTTTGATATGTGGCCCCTGCATTCTTCAGGCCAAAGGGCATCATGACATAGTTGAACACTCCGCAGCTGGTGATGAAGGTCGTTTTGTGTTTGTCTGCAGGGTGCATGAATATTTGGTGGTATCCAGAGTAAGCATCCATGAAGCTCAGCATAGCATGCCCGCTGGTTGAGTCTACCAGCTGGTCTATCCTTGGCAGGGGATAGAAGTCTTTAGGGCAGGCCCTGTTCAGGTCTGTGAAGTCCACGCACATTCTCCATGTTCCGTTGGACTTCTTGACCATAACCACATTGGCCAACCATTCTGGGTAATCGCAGGGCTCGATGAAACCTGCCTTGATCAATTTGTTGACCTCTGACTCAACAGCTTTATTTTTTTCGGCGGAGAAGTTCCTTCTTTTCTGTTTGATGGGTTTTGTTCCTGGGAGCACACTTAGGTGATGGGAGATGAGGCCAGGGTCTATCCCAGGCATATCACTTGCCTCATAAGCGAAGATATCATGATTCGTTCTGAGCAGGGTGATCAGGTTGCACCTCTCCTCTCTGTTCATCTCCGTGCCTATAATGACAGTCTTGCCTGCCCCTTCTTCCAACTGAATTTCTTCTGTAGTCTGGCCAGGTTGGATAGCCTGGTCCCTGCTTTGTTCCTCAGTTGGTCTGGCTTCTGGATCCAGGTACTGGTCTGTTCCCAACGATGTGCTGAGGGTATCGTGACTGGTGGTGAGGATTTTGTTTGGTTGGGGCTGCTCATCCCCTGTCAGGTGAACCTTGTTGGGGTTGTTCTTAGCTAGCTCAGACAGCCCTTGAGTCAACCTCCTGGCCCTGGCCACTTCCTCAGGTCTGGATTGCCTGATTTGGGTCAGGTTACAGCTTTTGGCAGCCTCTTGAGATCCACTCAGGGTGGCTACCCCCCCAATGCCAGTCACGTACTTGAAGCACAGGTGGAAAGTGGATGCTACACCTTCGAACTGGTCCATGAATGTTCTACCCAGGATGGCGTTGTATGGTGATGGTGCATCTATCACGTGGAACCTCACCATGCAAATTCTTTCGGAATTTTCCTGTCCCAGCTTGACAGGAAGGTTGATTTCTCCCCTGGGCACTATTGATTCGCCCATGAAGCCTGATATCGGTCCAGGGGAAGGGACCAACATGTTGTCTTTCAGGCCCATCTTGTGGAAGCACTCCGCATATAGGATGTTGATGGAGCTACCTCCGTTGATCAGGGCTCTTCTTACCAGGCTGTGGGATATCTGAACAGAGCAGATTAGGGGGTCATTGTGAGGGTACGATACTCCCTCGCAGTCCCCCGGTCCAAATGAGATGGTGGGTAGAACTGAGGGCCTGGTATTTGGCAGGTTTCTAGCAGAGTATGACCTGCCCGATCCTAAGGCCCGCAGTTCTGCCCTCAAAGAGCTGCTGGAAGGTTGGTCCCCAAAGATGACTGCTATGATGTTGTAGGGTGGTTCTGGGGCCTTTTTCTTTGGCGACTCCTTGTCACGTTTTTTCTCGTGAGCGAGGTCACTCTTTTCTCGTGCTGCCTTCCAGTCTTTGTATTGTTTGAAGTACCCTCTGTTAATTAGGTCTTCGATGTTGTCGCGTAGGGATCTGCACTTCTCTGTCGCGTGACCAGGGCAGTCATGGAAGTCACAGTACAGGTCCCTCTCCCGACCTGCAGTTTTCATGGGGGGTGGCTTTTGCCACTTGTCTTCATTTTTGTGGGTGGCATAGATTTCTGCCACCGACACGGTCAGGGGGGTGTAGGAATCGAAGGTTGGAAAATCATGTTTCCTTGAGTCCCTTCGTCCCCTTTTCCCTTTGTCTCCCTTCTTCTCTGGCTGTCCTCCTTTTTCACCTGGGGGAGCTCTTAGTGCTTTATTGAACTCCTCTGTCCTGATGAACTTGTCTGACTCCTGCATGGCCTCTGTGAGAGTGGAGACATTTTCCCTGACCAGGTGGTCCCTGTAGGACCCTGGTTGTAAACCATGTTTCAGGGCCATCATCACTATGTCTGGTTTGAGGGGGGACACAGCAATGGCTTCCCTGCTAAACCTCGCCAAGTATTCGCGCAGGCTTTCCTCCCTGCTCTGCTTGACGCTCATGAGCTCCATAGAGCTCTTCTCTCTTCTTCGTCCACTGATAAAATGACCAGTGAACTGCTCGGTGAGTTGATTAAAGTCGTAAATGGTACCTGGTGGCAGGCTCTGGAACCATGACTGAGCCAGACCTGTGAGAGTGGTGGGGAAGTATTTGCACCAGGTGGCGTCTGTGTAGGGGCCCAGATACATGTGACCTTCGTAGAGCTGGATGTGGTCATTGGGGTCCCCTGTTCCGTCATATTTGATATGACCAGGTAGTTTCACCCTCTGAGAGGGCTCGAATATCACTGAGGCATGGAATGGTGACTTCGTGGGTGTTCTCACTTCTGGCCTCGGTGTTCGTCCTGCTCGGAGGCTCGCAGATGGTCCTGGGGTCTCGTGTTGGGTCGACTCCTGACCTGTTCTGGCTGCTGGGGATGGTCCTAACCTATCCCTGACAGTTATGGGTCCCCCTAATCTGTCATGGACAGTTGGAGGTGGCCCCAGCCTCTGGTGCACAGGCCTTCTCTCACTCAGCCTATCATACACTGTGGTCCGGTGGGAAGGCCCCGTGTTAGCTTCCCCCTGGACAGTGGCATGAGGCGATGGAGATCGCCTGCGGTGTCGTTTCGCCTCCTTGCGAGTTGTTTGGACAGTGTTGTCCACTACTTTTGTTTTGCCCGAGGTTGAGAACCAACTTGGGTGGTTTCTCACTTCCCTCGTAGTGTCCCACTCACTCTCCCCCCACTTCCTTGGAAGAGATCTAGGAGGAGCGGTACGGGGTTGGTTGGTTGAGACCCTTTGACTGCCTGACCCCTGCGCGTAACTGAGTTTTCTTCGCACACGGGGTGGCTGTTTGCCCTTTGTTGGAGCTTTCGAGGCAGATGGCCTCTTCGTGCCGACAGAGGAGGACGGTCGTGGTGAGGATGTTGCGTAGTCCTCATCCGACGACTCACCCTCATCCCCTGGTCGTTCACTTGTCTCAGGCTCACTCTCCCCCGATTCCTTGTTCAGCAAGGAAGCTGCTCGCAGGACCCGAAGTGCTTCCTTGACCTGAGATTTGGTAGGTGCGTTTGCACTTCGATCGCTCCGAGATGCCCTAGGAACTTGGGCACTCGCGCTCTTCTCTTGGTTTGAGCGTTGTGGTTGTTTGCTGGGGTGGTTACCGGAGTTACCTTGTTGAGACATTGTCAAGGTATTTCGGAGGTGGAATATGAACTGAATATGGCACTCGATGACCCTCCTTCTAGCGCCAAATTGTTGAGGTGATTTTGTGGTCACAACAATGTAATTTATATTGGTGGGCTTGAGAGCTAGTTCAAATTCCACGAGATGGGCTTATGAATCTGCACAATGAACAAAAGTGAGCTACCCCCGGTGGTGTTACCGGGGAACGGCCCTCCGACGCTCAAGTCAGTGAGTGTGATAAGTATGAGAATATAGAGAGAGAAAGTCAGGGAGAAGTTTTGGAAGTGTTTTCTTTTTTGGATACCCTGGCATGTGTCTGGGGAGGGACTATTTATAGTACCCTGAGACTGTGTTGGAGAACTGCCCCTGGTAGGTTGAACTGTGCTAGGCAGGCTGGGCTGGACCTGGTCAGTAACCCTGTTCCTGGTGGACGTTCTCTTGACCTGGTAGGCTGGACCTGGACCAGGTTGCTGTCGTCAGGGCCTGGTAGATATGATCTGGACCAGGCAGGTGCTTGAGCGTGGATTTTAGGTGATCAGGGGCCCTTGTATGGACTTTGTCCTATACCAGGACCTGATCCTTTGTGGGCCTTCATTATGAGGGAACTTCGTGGTTTGTTGAGTGTTGGACTGGGCCTTAGCTTTGCATGTGGCTGGCCCAATAATTAATGGGGTGCATTGTGCCCCATCAATAGGTATAGTCGAAGCCACTGTCCTATCTTTGGATTCGTGACAATTCTTGATCCCAGTGCTTGGGGAGTAGATCTTCATGGTTGACCCAGCATGAGCAAGGAAAGTTGGGGGGAGTAGATCTTCGTGGTTGACCCCTTACGAGCATATGACTGGTCATGGATTAGCACCTGAACGGAATAGAATAGAAGAGTCAATAGCGATGTCAAGAAGTCTAGAACTGAATAAGTTAGTGTAGAAGGATTGGGGTATTATGTTGTTATGATTATTTTCCGCTGCGTACTTGAAAGATGGTTTATGTACGATTTTCTGATGATTGGTTTGTCTGTTTGATTGACTTATTCTAATGATTATGTTTCTAATTGTGTTCTACTAATTAAGTAGAACAATCTAATTACTCACCACTGACTGTGGACCCCCAACATCCTTTTTCAGGTACAGGTGGTGACTGATTTGGGTTACGCAAGGGCTGGGATTGTGTGCGAGCTATTTTAGTAGTTTATTTATGTTGTTGATCATTTCTAGCCTTTGTATCTCTATTAGTGGACTTTCCTTTACTTTTTAGTATTGTTGAACTTTAGAAACTTATTTATCTTGAATTATTTAATGGATTAAATGAATAATATGAATTAAGTTTAGAGCTTCCACTGTAATTAATGAATCTGATAATAAAGGTTTATAGATGTTAATGATCTGTATTGTTGTTTTCTCCGAAAACAACGCTGCTAAAATACGGGTCGTTACAGCCTCTGCATGCAGAGGTTAAGGTGAAAGAAGAAACTGTTGAGATTGTGAAGGAAGACTTAATGTCAGATGATGAAGTGCAAGAGATTGATGAAAAGATGTTCGAGTACCTTGTCATGCTTGCAGAGGAACTAAAGGAAGACGAGGAGTTTAAAAAAAAATTGGGTTTGATTCATTTTTTTAAAATTTTTGTTGTGATTTTTGGTGCAGTGATTATTAATTTTTTAGGTGTGATAATTGTTTGTGATTTGTGGTTTTGTGAATTTTTTTGTTGTGATTGTTGGTTTTTTGATTTCTGGTTCTGTGAATTTTTAGGTTGTGATTATTGGTTTTTTTATTTCTGGTTCTGTGATTTATAATTGATTGTTTTAATTATTTCTGTGATTTATGGTTCTATGATTTAGAATTTTATTATGTTTATTTTGTTTATGTAAATTGTGTGTTGTGAATTATCATTTTTAGAATAATGTTCTCTGAATTTATTATGTTTTGTTTTGGATTTTGGAATTGGATGTATGATTTGTTCTGTGAATTTATTATGTTTAAATATGTTTAGAATAATGTTATGTGAGTTGGTTATTTTTATTTTGTTCTGTGAATAATGTTCTCTAAATTTATTATGTTCTGTGATTTTTTTGAATAATATTCTGTTTTGGATCTTGGAATTGGATGTATGGATTTGTTTTGGGTTTTTGAATTGGAGTTGTTTTTATCATTTTGTTAATTTATGAGTGGTTCTGTTTTGTGATTTGGCAGTGGCTTTGGAATGAGTCCCTTTGTGTACATACTCCCTTTGTGGATTGAGTCCCTTTGTGTACAAATTCCATTTGTACAATGAGTCCATGTGTGTGCATAGTACCTTTGTGTGTGTGTGTGTGTGTAAGGGGGGAAAAGCTGATATTGATGAATGATGATTATGTAATTTCAAAATAACTTCTTTGTAATCCCAATGACATGTTGGAGGGATATAGAGCATATATTTTTGTGTTTTTGTGAAATTGTGTGTGTGTTTATTGAGTCCCTATTGTATGCCCTGCAAACCAAATGATGAAGGGACTCAACACAACTGAATAACATAACTGTTATATGTTGCTCTAGTTGTAATAACTATTGAGAAGCTATACAGTTATTGTTACGTGTGTGATGCAGTTACCTGATGGTGTTTGCAGTGTTGAAATGTTTACTTAGAGCATGTAAATAAAACCAATGCATTTCATTCAATTCCATTCCATTAAGCAATATAAACATAATAAAATAAACCATTACAAGACTGCCCTATAGGTTACCAAAAAAAAAAAACCTACATGATCAAGTAACCAACATTTAACATATGAACTCAATTATGGTTACTTGAGGCAGTCTGTCAAAATGATCAAAGGTTCATGAAGGAGTATATTTACATGATGCACTCCCAAAAATTGTTGCATTCAATTCATGTCCCAAAAAGTTGTGTATTCTTAATATTTACCTAACTGGTGTTCCCAAAAAGTTGTTCCATACACCATTCATACTTTACTCAATCATTTCTTCATCTGATTCTTCATTGTCACTATGTTGGTCCTGGAGTCCATCAAGATATGCACTCCACTGCTCTTCTTGTTCAATGTATGCATTTATGAACTCTGGAGTGTATCCATTGTTGTCATCTTCATTCTCTATGTTTGTTTCTTCCCCTTGTGCACCACAAACCTCATTCAAATAGGCCACTGAATCATCTATGAGCTGCTGCTCAACTTCAATCACAACTAGCAATTGTCCAAGTCTTTCTAGCCTTTTCTTTCCAATGTGTGGAACCTTATAATTGTTTCCCCCTTTCACCTTCAATGCTTCCACCATGACTAGTTGTAGGCTAATAAATGCATGCCTTATTAATGTTGGTTGAAAGTCTTCATATGCCTCATGCACCTTCTGAATTAGGTCATCCACATCTTTGGGAAATGACTGATATTGTAAACCTGTAGTGCTCTGAATAATCCAAAATCCAGGACATTGAAATCAGGTGACTGTGCTGGTTGATTTATGATATGCATATCAAACCCATCTGATGATGCAGCTGCCCTAAATGCAGGGTCTGTATCTGCCAAGTGTGGCCTTGCATTATCCTGTTGAATCAGTATTTGTTTGGGCATGCATGCTGGCCATTTTTGTTTAATTGCTGGTATGACTTGGTTGATCATCATGTCTCTTGTAACTTGTTGATTGACCTTAGTGACTGCTTTGGTTTCCATTGTCCCAGCTGGTCTGTTTTTACTCTTTTTCTTAGCCCTTTCCTTTGAAATAAATGGAAAAATCCCAAATTTTCCATCAAGTAATAATTCTCCATCTTCACTGTATATAGGCCTAGATGTCACCCCCATGAACATAACTTTGATGCTGTAGTACTTTGACTTAGAGGTTCTGTAGGGATCTATTTCTTTGGGCAACAAATAAAATCTTCTTGTGGTTGGGTTAAGATAAAACCACTTTTCATCAATGTGAATTGTGTTGTTCATGTCTATAAATCTGGCCCTACTGTCTGTTGTTGCTGGTTCAATATGTGAAAGAACCCACTTAATCCTATCAATCTTATTTTTATCACTAACATTGGGATGGTTTGGACTTGTGTGTGCTCTAAGTAAACCTTTTTTAAGTAGCCTAAACACATGCATATGAGAACATTTCAATGCACCTGCATATGCTCTATAAGATTGTCTAAGATGAAGTGGGCTGACTGAAGCCACTCTTCTTTGTTTTCATAAGTTGGTTTTCTACCTACACGACCTCTTTTCAAAGAACTGACATCAATGGCTTCCCCCCTTGCTATTTGTTCTTGTGCCCTTTTCATTATTTTACTAACAATGCTTTTGTGACATCCAAGTTCCTTGGCTATTTTTGTTTGGACTCCATAAGCTAAGGTAGTTTACCATCCTTTTTCAATGCTAAACAATGAAAAACAATTTGAGTTTTTTGTGCATTTGTCAAGTCTTTAGGTTCAGGTCTAACTAAGTTTCTTTGCCATGTTTCAGTGGTTTGTACTGATGAAGCAAGGAGACCCTCCTCCATTAACAACTGATCCATAGCAAAGAAACCATCATCAAAATCATCATCCATTTTGGACATCAGGATGAAGATTTTAATAGGGTTGTTTAATCTATTTTTTGGTTTTTTAATCTGTAAATTTTTAACTGAACTAAGTAGTGCTGTGTGTGCTGTGATGTATTGAAAACTGATGTAAAATTACCTGGAAATTAGTGTTTAGTTCCCTTCACAGCTGGTTGTACAGTAGGAGATTATGGAGGGAAGGGTGTAATTTTTTGGATAGTGTTTAAACAGCATTTATGGCTGTTGTATGGGGTATTTATAGCCTCATTTAATTGTGTATGATTTTGAATATCATGTAAAAATGGGAGGGAATAAAAAATTTGGCTGAAATTTTGCCAAAAAGTGAAAATTTCCCTCCAACTGGTTGCATGTGACGAAAGCAAGGAAAATGGGGGGGTGATTTTATTACTGCTGAGTTGGACAGCATGGGACCCACAAAAAAAAATTGATTTTATTTTTCCCTCCAAATACCATGTGGTTTCAATTACATAATCTAAATTAATTCTCTCTCCTCTATACAATTATAACATACTTAACCCACTAACATCTTTTACATGGGAGTCCGCAATTTTCACAAAGGTGAAATTATTGCGTTACGAAGGGAGTATTTGACCAGGATAAACAACACTTCAATCCAAACACACATGACAACAACTTTTGCAGACTTTCAAAGTAGTGTAGCATAATGTGGAACATCGTAAAACGGAAAATGTGCAATAAAACCTACTATGCACGTAAAAAACATGGGGAAAACGAAAAAAAAAAAAAAAGGATGAAAGCTAAGAAAACGTGTTAGTAACCTTCGTATTTCTTAATTGATGCTAGTTAGGATGCATGGATAATTCAATTAAGTAGTCGTACCCTTGTCAGATACCGATATGATATCGATACTTCACGCATAATACCTTATACCAATTCACTCTAATTTTTTTATTATATTTTTCAATTTAAAATTATTTTACCTTATTTTAGCCATTTTTAAAAAATATAATTACATGTTACATTGAAGATTTTCATCAAATTTCATATTTATATTTATATATATATATATTTTATGTATTATTTTCTTATTCGTACTCGTATTATTAATTTTATAAGTGACATATTACGTACATATTTTCAAATTTATACCCGTATCCATGCAACCTAGGATACTGGTACAATCAGGCCCGTCTTCAAAGCTTCCAGACTCTAATTCTATTATGAAATTTAGACCACATGAACAATTAAAATGAAAGGTTAAAATAAAATATTAAAGATTAATTGTTGAAAATTTAAATATAGGTCATCGATTTTTTTTAATTACGAGTAAATGTGGAAAAAAAAACTATATCTGTAATATATTAATTGAAAATAATTTAACATTTTTTTTCCTTACTTTATATCAAATCGTTGCAATTAATATATTATAGAGGAGTTTTATTTTAAGAGCCTTATAAAATGCGGTGTTGATCTCTTTGGAGATCACATCGAACCCCCTTTGATACTAAAGACTTTTGAAGTAATTTTGGTGTACAATTTTTTGCTGGAGAGTTTAGAGAGAGAAAGACAGATCGTGTGGTCAATGATTGCTGCTGGAGGCAAAATTTGCGAACATGAAAGTTTCTGCTGCATCCCACACTCACAACTCCAATCCAAACCCTTCTTCTTCTGGTATGTTTTTGGTGTTATAGCCATTAGGTAGTTTAGTTATTCTTTTTCTTCTTTTTGAATTTTTATTTTTTATTTTTACTAATTATTATTTTGCACTTTTTTTTTTGGATTTTTCTAAGCTATGCCCTTGAGTTTTTTCCCTTTTTAAGTTGTGCCCATGCTTTTTGAAACTTCTAAGCTATGCCCCTCAACTTAGGTTTTTTAATTAATAGTGCCCACTCCGTTAACTCAATGTTAATAAATCCGTTAAAAGGAGTTGTATTTCGTGTGAGGGTAATTTCCCCTCTAAAATTCTAAGGTTTTTAGCTGATTTTCACCATTTATAATTGATATATTTCTCTAAAATAAATGATTAATTGCCCTGTAAATGATGCATTTCCCTAAAATAAAGAGTGAAAATTAACTAAAAACTCTATAATTTTAGAGGGGGAATTACCCTTCCACGAAGTGCAACTCCTTTTAACGGAACTATTAACGTTGAGATAACAGAGTGGGCACTATTAATTAAAAAACCTAAGTTGAGGGGCATAGCTTAGAAGTTTCAAAAAGCATGGGCACAACTTAGAAAGGCGAAAACCTCAGGGGCATAGCTTAGAAAAACCCCTTTTTTAAAAATTTATTTTACCATGTTTTCAATTATTTTTTAAAAAATTATAACCCTATTAAACTTTAGAATTGAAAATCGGGTAAATTGTCACGTTCTAAAACTTTACGTATATCATTTTATATTATAGAATGGCAAAGGATGATCTGATTGATCACCCACGTTTTAGCAATATTGTTATGTTCCGGGTGGCAAAAGACAAGTATAAAATAAATTAGTGTAGCTAGTTTCTGGAGTTTATTTGTCTCTTAATAATCAGTTGTAAGGGGAAGAGCTAAATGGTAGAGAACTAGGCCATGTCCTTTTGGACTGTACTTAATCTCACACAAATTCAATTTAGATTACCTCATTTTCTAATGAGTCTAATAAAATTACTCTCTATAAAAATCAAATTGATTTTGATTAGAGAGTATCATGCTCGATACATCATGAATCTTTACATTGAAATAAATAATTTGACAAGATATGTATTACACATTATTATTTCAGGTTTATTTAGAAAACTTTTCCTAGTGAGCCTTGTTATTGGCATGGGCATATCAAGCTACTCGCGCACCTCCACCCAAAATATGTGGAACCCCAGATGGACCGCCTATTACTGCACCAAGAATTAAACTTAGTGATGGAAGGCATTTGGCCTACAAAGAACATGGTGTTCCAAAACATAAGGCACAATACAAATTTATCTATATCCATGGTTTCGACTCATGTCGAAATAATGTTGTACTTGCCAACTTTCTTTCTCCGGTACAATTCGAGTTTCATTTTTCTTTTTTTTTTTTTTTTTTTTTTTTTGTGTTGTATATATGTAAACAAAAAATATCGAACTTGATATTGTTTTATGTTATAGGAAACGGTTGAAGATTTAGGAATATATATTGTAGCAATAGATCGACCTGGATATGGGGAAAGTGATCCGAATCCAAATTGGACAATAAAGAGCATTGCACTAGACGTAGAAGAGTTTGCTGATAAGTTGGAACTTGGAGATAAGTTTTATGTGGCTGGCTTTTCCATGGGTGGGCAAGCGATATGGAGCTGCTTCAAGTACTTTCCTCATAGGTATTGTTATTACTGTTTTTTTTTTATTTTTTTATTTTTATGATAAGAGTCCGTTTTTGTAGGATGCAAAATGTTTTCGCTAATGAAAATTGCTTTCTCATTTTACATTGTTTGGTTTGGAGTAAAATATTAAGGGTCCGTTTGGTAGCGCGTAAAACATTTTCAATGTAAAATGGTTTTCATGGAAAACCATTTTACAACAGAAAATTCATTTTCAAAAGAATTTTACGTTGTTTGGTTGAATGGAAAATGAAGTATGAGAATAGAGAATAGAGAACGGAAAAAGTTTTCCTTTGATTTTGAGAGGAAAATGTTTTCAACTATGGTGTAAAATTATTTTACAATCTAACTTTTCCATTTTAATTTTCAGTCTAACCAAATAATGTAATTAGGAAAATAGTTTTCAGTGAAATCATTTTATGCCCTATCAAACGGACCCTAAAATGTAAAACTTATAGTAGAAAATCATTTCCCCCCAAATTAGAATGATATTATCTTACATCACAATTGGAAGAAAAACATTTTCTGTCACAGTTAAAGTAATTGATTTTCAGTTCAACCAAACAATGAAAAATGTATGTTTTAAATGGAAAATCGTGCATTTTACATGTAACCAAACAACGGAAAGCTTTTGTGAAAAATGAATTTTCCAATGTAAAAGATTTTCATCTGAAAACGTTTTAGACCCTACCAAACGGATCGCGTTTTAAAGATCTGAAGTGATTTTAAATAATTAAATATGTATATGGCCGGTGATATAAAAAGGCTAGCGGGAGCAACGTTAATAGCTCCGGCAATCAACTACTGGTGGGAGAGCTTGCCTGGTGAGGTATGTTGGGAAGTGTACAAGAAAATGCTTGAAAGTGATAAGTGGGCATTGAGAGTAGGGCATTATACACCATGGTTAATTTATTGGTGGAATACCCAGAAATTATTTCCTGTTTTTAGTCCTATTATTCGCCATCCAGAAATACTCTCACATCAAGAGTTCAAGACAAACAACTTCTCCAAGCCTTGGATGATGTGGTACGTTTTTTTCTATCTTACACATTTTAATTTTGTATAGATCAATGTGTTGTGACTGACTCTGACTCTGACTCTGTATGTACATGCATCATGCATGTATGCATGTGTTTCTATCTTTTATAGCTGGTAATGATATATGCAGCCCGACTGTATGTAAATATTTAGGTGGTGTTTGGTATGAAATTAGTAAAGGTAACGGATTGGAAACAAATAAGGTGAGAAAGGGTAATACATATATAGTGTTATTCTTAGTTGTTTTATATCACTAAGGTAACGTAAATGATTACAACCATTTGGAAACGATAATTGTTTACTTTAGATTTAACGGGATAAAAAGGTAATTAAGGGATGATTTGTTTTGATTTTTCACAACTCATAGCAAACAAATGATAACAGTATTAGTTTGTGATTACTTTAGTTTCATATGCTAGTTTTTATGGATACAAAACAGTCGGACCCTTAAGGTTAATTAAAAAAATTAGAATGCCTGTCAAAGGCTCGTTACACCTTTTGTTGTTCAATATTTTCATTATACACCTATAAATAATTGAATGACTTGTGCCAAATTTTGGAAAAAAAATATTCAATTGAAATAATCTTTATAGCATTTGCTCTCTTCATAATTTTAATTAGACCGCGTAACAAACTGATAGATATAATAAACATTCGTATTTATATGTATATATATATATATATCTATAACTATTAAAAAGTGGGAATTAGTTACTGTTCATATGAACAGTAAAAAAACGTGCTCCTTCTCCCGTTGTGTATTCCACGCTCCTCTCGATCGCGTCACCCCCCCTCTAATCACGTTGAATAAAAAAAAACCCTAATGTATTCATATCTGCTTCGCGTTGAGATTTTTCTCAGGGGCCGCTTCTCCCTCTCCTTCTCCAATCTTCACCATCTTCCCCCAATTCAGACATCATCATCGACGACATCATCATAATCATCATCGGCATTATCATGGATGATAAGCTGGGAAGTTAGTAAATTTGTGAGCTCTCTACTCATCAACCCTAAATTCTTGTTCTGATTCTCTCTTACCCCCTCTACTCCATTCGCCCTAAAAAAAAAAGTACTCAAAGTTGTGAGGGTGATTTTGGGTTGGTCTTCATGATTTTGGTGTTGTTTTTGAAGAAATCGATAAGCTTCAAACTAAGATTAGGGAATTCTGAGGTGGTGATGACATATTTCTATAACTATTAAAAAGTGGGAATTAGTTACTGTTCATATGAACAGTAAAAAAACGTGCTCCTTCTCCCGCTGTGTATTCCACGCTCCTCTCGATTGCGTCACCCCCCCTCTAATCACGTTGAATAAAAAAAAACCCTAATGTATTCATATCTGCTTCGCGTTGAGATTTTTCTCAGGGGCCGCTTCTCCCTCTCCTTCTCCAATCTTCACCATCTTCCCCCAATTCAGACATCATCATCGGCGACATCATCATAATCATCATCGGCATTATCATGGATGATAAGATGGGAAGTTAGTAAATTTGTGAGCTCTCTACTCATCAACCCTAAATTCTTGTTCTGATTCTCTCTTACCCCCCTACTCCATTCGCCCTAAAAAAAAAAAGTACTCAAAGTTGTGAGGGTGATTTTGGGTTGGTCTTCATGATTTTGGTGTTGTTTTTGAAGAAATCGATAAGCTTCAAACTAAGATTAGGGAATTCTGAGGTGGTGATGACATATTTTCAAAGAAAAATAATCGCATATCTCTTAATTTTGATGTAAGGTTTTGCTACTTTGAATTTTTTTGATTTCTTAGGATTTTTTCTATCATTGTTACTTCTCTTTATTTCTCGATTTTATTTATTTTATTTACATTGCTACTTCTTTTTCATTTATGGATTTTTTAGGGTTTATTTTGCCATTGTTGCTTCTCTTTCATTTCTGGATTTTTTTATTATTTTTTTCTTTCTTTTTTTTGTTACATTTGAAAATTGAATTTTGGTATTTATAATTGCTATCTTATCTTTTTTTTTTGTCCATGAAGACATGCTTCATTTGGGGGATTCTGTTATGTTATACGAAGTATTATATTTTCAAATGATTCATACGTTTCTTTTTTATGAAAATGAACATACCATTTCAAAGATTCATATGTTTCTCCTAATTCATTTTCAAAGAAATGGTATGTTCTATTATATTATATTTTCTTTCCAACTGTACAAATCTGCATTTGGTAGGTTTTTAACTATCCTTTTTCTCTTCTTGAGTAGTATTTCATTTTTAAGCAAAAAGGTTGAATTGAATATTTTTTTTTTATCATTATTACTATTATTTTGTTGTACAGTTTTCTTTGGACTTAAATTGAAAAATGGATGGTGGAGAATTGGATGGTTCGATGGCAAATAAAGGTGAGTGGGCATCAACGGGATTGCTACTTACCATTGAGTTGATGGGTCAATGGACTTGAAATGGGTATTTTGTTACTTTTGGGGCTAAATTGGAATCTTAAGTTAATCTTTGCTCTTGGTTTATGAATACTACTGTTCCATGGAGTGATTAATTACTTCATTGGAAAAGTTTGGTTTAATCCTTGTCATGATTGCTGCATATTTGGCTTATTTAATTTATCTTATCCTTTTCTAATTTGCCTCTAATTTAAACTTGGATTCTTGGTGAATAAGTGTTTCTCAGCCTCATCTTTGAAGATTATTCTCGAAATATGAAGGCAGAGACTCGCGAGGTTATGTTTTAAAGTTTGAGTTTTTATCTTTTTGTTATCTCTTCTCTACTTCACAAAGGTGATCAATTTGATTTTGTCAATACCTATTTTCCTTTTCCGCTATACTCCTTTTCCGCTATACTTGATTCTGATATTGGTTGTTGTTCTGAAATTCTTAGTTAAGATTTATTTTGGTAAAAAAAGCTTAAACTTTTGTTTCAAAATATGTTAATTTTTGTTCAATTAGGTTGATCAAGGTCTTATCGGACAGACTAGAGATTAGTTGAACAAAGGTTATCAAATGCTACAAAAGACATGAAAAGCTTAGATATAAAGTATGTGAAAAAGTTGCATAGTGAATTTTAAAAATATACTTCAAAAAAAAGTAGAAACTTAAGTGGATTGATTGTGACATAGATTTGTTAGTTGTTAGTGTTTTGCCCAGTTTTTCTGATCATGGGTTCATTAAGGGGTAGTTATTATTTTGATTTTGAGGCACATTTCCGATGTATTGCAGGTGTGTGTGAAGGCACGAAAAACAAAAGCATACCTTAAGCGATTTAGGTGAAATTCAAGATAAGAAGAGGTGTGTTTTTTCATTTTCATTTTCTAGAAAAATTGGTATGCAAGAATCTTAATGTAGTTCTATGAGGAACCACATGTTCATAATGTGCGAATTATCCCGTGTTTATCTAATTACATCATTAACTTAGATAACTAATGAAGTTCCCCGTCTTGCACCACCTAACATCACTTTATTATATGTACAATTACGCAACTTCTTAGGCTATTGCCAAATGGGTTCTTGTAAGCAGTTAAATACATATTCTCTTCTAACTTCTCCAAGAAAATTGCTTGAGTAACATATGATTCTCCCATTCTTTTTCAACTTTTATCAGCTTCTACAATAATTTTTTGCTGTCCCTTTCAAATTCTGAATTACTACTAATGCAGTAAGCTTGAACGAAAATCTCACTACTAGAAAAAAGAGCATTTGCAACGCTCTTTTGCAACGGGTTATATTTTTGCAACGACTCTAGCAACGGGTTTTTAATAACAGTTGCAAAAAATGGGAAAAGGCAACGGGGTCATTAAAACCCGTTGCAAAAGAATAGAATAGGCAACGGGCTGAGAATAGGCAACAGCTTTAGCAACGGCCTATATACATAGCCGTTGCCAAAAGTCATTAAAATAAAAAAAAAAAAGCTGTACGCGTATTTTGAGGGTTTATTTTTTCATTTTCCCTCTCATTTTTTCATTTCCCACTCACCCTCTCCAATTCAATTTAACAATTCCTACTGTTGGAGCAACATCAATCTTTCATTTTCCCAATTCCTTTTCTCAATCTTTCATTTTCCTTCTTCCATTCAACAATTTGGAGCAACATCAAGGTAAGATTTGTTCTCAATCTAACCTAGGTTTATTTTTCCTTCAAATTTTTGTTCTCAATCTAACCTAGGTTTTTATGTGCGAAATTGGTTGCTGTTGGTGGTTGCTGTCGGTGGTTGATGTCGGTGGTTGCTGTCGGTTGTTGTTGTCGGTGGTTGTTGTTGGTGGTTGCTCGCGGTAGCCCAAATTTCTGCTCGTGGTGTGCTGCGTGGTGCTGTTCTGCTGTGCTCGTGGTGCTGTTCTGCTCGTGGTGCTGGTCTGCTGCTCGTGGTGCTGGTCTGCTCGTGGTGCTGGTCTGCTGCTCGTGGTGCTGGTCTGCTCGTGGCTTCTGTGCTGTTCTGCTCGTGGTTCGTGGCCTACTCGTGGCTACTATTCTGCTCTGCTCGTGGTAAGCATAATTTGTTGTGTATCTTTCTCTTCATTTTGATGAAGTGTGAATAATTTGTGCTAAATGATTAAACATGATTACAAAGAGAGATTATTCACACTTTATAGCTACAAATGATTATGCCAAACAAATGAAGAGAAATTATTTGTTTAATTTGTTTATTCACACTTTAATTCACAAATGAATTAAACAAATTATTGTGTTTAAAGTGTTTAATTCACAAATAATTTGTTTAATTTGTGAATAAACTTTAATGCTAAACAGATAATTTGTTTAATAATTATGCCAATGTGAATAATATATGTGCTAAAGGCTAAATGATAAAGTGTGTGCTAAATGATATAGCTCATATATACTTTATACCTTTGTGCATACCCTTTCATGTTCTGTAGAGGAAATTTGTGGCTGCCAATGGCTTTATGTAGCAATTATGAAGGTTCATTATTGATTGACATTGGCAAATTTTCACTTATATTCTTACATGAAAATGGCTTTTACCCTTTTAGTTTTGCATAAACTTGGAGCCTTGGAGGCAAGGGTTTTTAAGTGTCAACTATGCTTTTCGAAAAGAAATAAAGAGAAGTACATTCTTATTTCCTAATAACTTTCCAAGTTTCCCTAGCTTGCATGTAGCTTATTTGACTTAAGACATACTATTGCTTGTTATGTTGGTGGACACTCGTTTTTCCATAGCTGATGTTTGGCAGACTTGTTCTAGCTAGATAGCATTGTCAATTCGATTTTTGTTACCCTCTGATATCAGACTTGGACTTGCACATAAAAAGTCCACATTTGAATGATATAACTTCTACTCTAACTATACTCGTGAGGATTATTGATCTTGACAAGAAACTAAGGGAGTCCCTCGAATCTCAACCAATTAGTTTCTTTACCAAAAAAAAAAAAGATTTCTCAACCTTAAATACAAAAAAAAAATATTTTTATTTCTCTAAAATATAAAAATTAATCAAACACCAAATTTCACCCAATTCCATCATTTGGAATAAAATGTTTGATACAAAAATCTAAGAATCCAAATTAGTCTTAATATGGTTATTCCTTAAATTAAATACGATGAATTAATATAGTAGATATTTTACAATTCCATTCATCAACTTTATAAATATCTTTTATATTATTAATTTATATAAGCTAATAAGTTATACTTCAATTTGTAACTAATAATGATATATTTTAAGAGATATGCAATAATTATTATTAATCAGTTCAGGAGAGTTAACAATAAAGCATATGCTTTTGCTTTAACACTATAAATATATATTATAATGACATTTGACTTTTTTTTTTTAAAAAAAGAAATCTTAAATAATTACGCAAAAAACTTATGGTTCTTATATATTTTTAGGAGATGGAGAGAAATAAGGTTTGGTGGGAACATCCTAAATGGAGTGATGTATATGAACAAGGAACAGATGAATACATCGAGAAAGCCTTTGCTACAAGGTCTCAAGGGAACCAGATTAGTTGCCCATGTTGTAAATGCCGTCATCGATATTGGTATAATAGAAATGACGTAAGAGATCATATTATTTGCAACGGCTTTGTACCAAGAAACGATGAAAGGTGGCAAAAGCTCAAGCTATATCTTTCCTGAACAGTACTTACAAAGCGTGGAATCACAAGTAGTGGATAAATTGCTACAAGCTAATCCAGAACTTCAAAAACTACTTGAAGCCAACCCCGGGGTGAAGCTTATTCTTCCCTCTATGTCAAAGTGTGCAAGCAATAGTAATCCTGCAACCAATGAGTCAAATGATCTTGTTTCTATGGGAGAACAGTCAAACAATCAATTGGTAAGTTTATTACCATATCTGATTAGTTTATTTATAATGTTATTTTGTTTGCTTGTGGCTATTTCATTTGTACCGTATATAAATACTCAACTGGGTTGTACTTTTTGGGCATCTAATGAAATATGATATTTTGAGTTTTGGGAGAGAATTCACCTCTCGAAAGTTTGTGTTCAGTTGTGGCTGGCTGCAGGTACTTGGTCAGAGTAGTTTATAAAAATAAATTATTAGGGTAGTTTATAAAAATAAATTATTAGGGTAGTTTTTAAAGAATTATAAATTAGGAATTAAATGTTTCATTAAATTTGGCTATGTTATATGATGAAGGTTATATGTTATAAGTGAGATTGAAATTGTGGCTTGAACACACTTGGTTGTAAGATGGGGTAGAGGTTTTTTTTTCCTGTTTTATATGATTTACAGAACCACGAGAGGGCTTTCGACTGTGCCCACGGAAGCCATCCGCTGCTATGGCCTCCCCCCACCGTCCGTGGTGGCTACTGCTGCCACAAACTGGGTTGGCCGTGGTTGCTGCAGGCTGAACTAGGGGGCCATGCTGCTGCTGCCAGGCCCAGCTGCAGTTGCTGCCATGCCGAGGTGTTGCTGCCAGGCCGAGCTGCTACCGATGCCAGGTCGAGGTGCTGCTGCTGCCAGGCCCAGGTGCTGCTGCTGCCAGGCCCAGCTGCAGTTGCTGCCATCTTGAGGTGCTGCTACCATACCGAGGCGCTGCTGCCAGGCCGAGCTGCTACCCCTGCCAGGCCGAGCTGCTGCCGCCAGGCCGGCCTGCTGCTGCCAACTGTTGCCTGGACAGAAGCATGGTGGTGGTGGTGGTTGGTCGGTGGCTATTGTCATGGATGGCTTAATTGTCTTTTATTTTTTATATATACACACACTAAATCGGTTCTTTCTTAATTGTCTTTTATTTTATATGTTTATACTTCTTGCTTTTAGTAAGTTTTTAATATTCATTGTCTTTTACATTATATATAGGTACATGTTGAAGCAAATGATGATGGAGAGGAGGCGGACAATGATGATATTGACGAGCTTAGATAGAAATTTTTTGAAATAGATGGTTGTATACCTTTTTGGACATAATTAGTTTTATATTTATCTATAATTAAGATGTATCGTGATCAATATCGTGGGTTGTATTAGATGATTCAAGCTAGAGTTGAAATTTTAACATTTTGGTATAACAAGTGAATTTCGAATTATATTATTAATATATAAAATTATTATTAGTAACTAAATTTCTATGAAATTAATTACTTATTATTATTTGTTTAAAAATTATCATACCATTCCAACAAAAAATATAAAATTTGACAACGACCAAATTATCAAAGGCGTTGCAAAAAGATTTAGCATGGGAATCAATAGCATGTTGCAAAAGGTTATCTTTTGGCAACGGGCATGCTTTAGCCGTTGCAAAAGATGGAAAAATGGCATCTCAAAAGTTATAGCATGAAAAATAATTGCCCGTTGCAAAAGGTTACCTTTTGGCAACGGGCACACTATGGCCGTTGCAAAAGGTAAACTTTTGGCAACGGGCAACCTTTTGGCAACGGGCAACCTTTGGCCGTTGCAAAAGGTAACCTTTTGGCAACGGGCAACCTTTGGCCGTTGCAAAAGGTCAAAAACCGTTGCTAAAAACCTTTTGCAACGCCAGAGAATGCAACGGGCTATAGCCGTTGCAAAAGGTTTTTAGCAACAGTTTTTTGGGCCTTTAGCAACGGATTTTGGGGTTGCAAAAACTTGTTTATGTAGTAGTGTCTAGATGAGATTTGGGATAATGAGAATTTTTTAATGACCCTGCATTGTGGGTGCCTTGACCTTTTTTGTAATGTGGATCATAGTTATGAGTTTTGCTGAGACAAATCACCTTAAATTCATCATTTTTGCATTAGCTTGAAGCAACATAATCTGTGTTGGATCTCATATTCAAGCTTCTTGAGGATCGTCTTTGTAAGTGATAGTCGATAGACATTACTATAGATGATTTTGTTGTATTAATTGTCTGTTTATTCTCACAACTTTATATTTTTTTTGGTGTGATTACACTATTATTCTAGATCAATCAAATTGTGATATTCTCATTCATTTCGGATTTACTGGATGGAGTGAAACAAATACTTGGATTTAGCTGGGTCGTGGATTACAGGATTTACTCCTAGCGAGTAGTAGGTTTGATTTTGAACTACCTCGATATTTTTTCCTGCATTTATTTCAAGTTCTCTGCTTCAATTTATTCCGGTGAGTGAAATTTGTGCATATCCTGTACCCCACCATCCCAAATAAAGAATCACACTCTTGATTTAAAAAGAAGGTTTCATTAAATTATAATCCTGTAAAATAAACATAGTTTGAAATATCATGAAGAATAGGAGCATGTATATCAAGAATTTCGTCTTGGAAAATAGCTATACCATCACTCATCTTGATTGTTGATGATGTCCAGGATAATACAATGTGATTTTTTTCACATTTAATACCATTGCCTTTTGATGTAAAAGTATTGTTATTTAAGAGGATTTTCAGTATCTAAGATATCTCTAAACTAATCTCAACTTGGTGAAGAAGAGTAAATATTTGGATTTTCCAGCATACAAAGTTAACTTAATTAATTTGGATTGTTTCAACTTTCAAGCTCTTAATCATAAGTTGGTTGATTGGGATAGATGTTATTAAGCCAATGTCAAATGTCCCAAATTACTTTGGTGTTTGAAGTTGATGTAAACACAAAATCTTAGTCTTTAGTTGCTTAGCAATAAGCACAAATGTTTAGGCAAATGTTACAACTTACAAGAAGTCAAGAAATAATAGGCTAATAATAGTCATTTACTTTGTTTGGTCATATACTCTTTGGCAGTGATGTTTGTGTTTATGCACAGACAAAGAATCGTAATAGTTATGATACCAATCTGATCCAACTTTTTTATTTATTATTAAGATCCAATTATTTATGATTTATTAACCTTAGGGACATAGGTTAAAAATAATAGTTGGCTGTGTTAACCCTTTTTTTAAGAGAAAAGGAAAAAACATTGTATTGAATTTTGGGTTAAGAGAAAAGGAAAAAACAAAATTCAATTCCTTGGATTTTACGAATTTTGGGTTGAACTTAATAAATTATAATCCAAACAAATCATAGCAAAGTATGATTTGTTGGATTATTACATTGGTATGATTTGTTGGATTATTACTTTGGTATGATTTCTTGGATTATACTATTAATAATAATTAGAGCATGCCCATTCCTAAATTATATTATAATCCAACAAACTTTCTACACATGCTCTTTTTTTCATTCTTCAAATAGTTCATATTACTAAATGGTTTAGTTAAATTTCAATTTTGAGGCCTAACAATTTGCAGGCAAGCAGTCAAATGATTTCCAGTAGAAATATGGTGTTGCAGCAAGAGCAAGGATGATGCAAAGAGCAAATAATGAGATCACTGGAGCTATTTGCCTCCCTATTATTTGTCTTTCCTTCTACTCCGTGCAAATTAATCTTATTATAGAGATACTAATTATGGGCTATGTATAATGATTACCATGTAAATTATAGAAATGGGTGAATATTGTACATTAGTGTTGCACTATGTTGTAAACATCTATTCAGCGTTATAAACGTCTCACCCTAGCTATTTAATCTATTGCATACAATTACTTGGAAATTTATATTTGCATCTGTGGATATTGACCATTGTTAGGGATGATTACTTTGTTCAACTATCTTCTTGTTAGTGACGATGCCTTAGCTTTATAAACGACTTTAGTGGTTTTTAACCTTACTCAAATTCTTTATGTTGAATACCACATATCAAAATGATTATATTCGGATTACAAAATTCAAATCTTTAACATTAAGGTTCAAGTTCCTTAAACACTTGCCTTTTAAAATTATCTCATTCTTTCTAATTGTTGAGGTGATTTTGGGGTCACAACAATGTAATTTATTTTTGGTGGGTTTAAGAGCTAGTCCAAATTCCACGAAATGGGCTTGAATCTGCAAAATGAACAAACGTGAGCTACCCCCGGAGGTGTTACCGGGGAACGGCCCTCCGACGCTCAAGTCAGTAAGTGTGAGAGTAGAGATTGTAGAGAGAGAGAGAGTGAGGGAGAAGTTTGAGGTGTGTTTTGTATTTTTTGGATACCTTGGCATGTGTATGGGGAGGGGCTATTTATAGTACTCTGAGACTGTGTCAAGAGAACTGCCCCTGGTAGGTTGAACTGTGCTAGGTAGGCTGGGCTGGACCTGGTCAGTAACCCTGTACCTGGTGGACGTTCTCTTGACCTGGTAGGCTGGACCTGGACCAGGTTGCTGTCGTCAGGGCCTGGTAGATATGATCTGGACCAGGCAGGTGCTTGAGCGTGGATTTTAGGTGATCAGGGGCCCCTGTATGGACTTTGTCCTATACCAGGACCTGATCCTTTGTGGGCCTTCATTATGAGGGAACTCCGTGGTTTGTTGAGTGTTGGACTGGGCCTTAGCTTAGCATGTGGCTGGCCCCAAAAATTAATGGGGTGCATTGTGCCCCATCAATTTGCCCCCCAAGTCCATAAAAATTGAGTAATAATTTTTGTGGATTGTGTCGAGTGGGCCCTGGTCCTGGTAGCAGGACGTCGTGGACAGCCCTCTTCTTCTTTTGAATTTGAAGAGTTTTTTTTTTTTTTTTTTTTTTTTGACGTGGGGCAGTAGTTATAGCTGCCTTAATTGCTCCACTAACCGTCGTGCCTAGTGGGCCGCCAGAGAGTGGGAGATGTATTTATAGGGGGAGCTGAGGAGTTTTTCGAACCTTTATTCAAAAATTTTCTTTCTCTTACCCCCAAACTCTCTCTCTCCTTCACCCTTCAGTTCTTTGTCTCGGTTTCCTCTTTTCCTCAAAGCATTTTTAGTTCACCTCTTTAACAATGGCGGATCAAGCGAGCAACTCAGATTTTTCTTTAACCTTGAACGAACCTGGGGATGAAATCTTTCAAGAGGACCCAGATGTCAGTAGTGACGCCATTATTGCGGCTCAGCTCCAGGAGGCGGAGAGGGAGTTGCCAGAAGAGGAGGAGCCTGACCAGAGCAGGGCTCTGGTAGTTCGGAATGAGGACCTGAGGGTCCGGACCTGGGTAGGTGGTTCCGCTGGTGGTGACCACTACCTGGACAGCGAAGGACGGTGGGTCTCCATAAGGTGGGAGGACTCCGAGGCCCTCCAGGGGGTCATGCAGATTAGACCGTCCACTGCGTTTCTGGGGAAGATTCACCAGTTGAGCCTGGTGTCCAGGGCCAACATTCTTGCCCTGGCACCTGGCCTGGATGGGTACCAGTTTTTTCAGCCTTCTGCAAATTCTTGTGCCTGGGATTCTGAACCAGGGCACATCCCCGTCTTCCTTGCCCACTTGAATTCTGGGGTGAGGTTCCCCTTGCACCCCTTCATCGTGGAAATGCTGGATGAGTGGAATGTCTGCCTGTCCCAGTTAGTGCCCAATGCCATCCAGAGGCTGATCGGGTTTATCTGGGTTTGTGAGTTCAGGGGTCTTCCTATGAGCTCCAGGGTCTTCCGGACGATGTACAGGTTGAAGCCGTACAGGGGGTCCAATGTGCCCAAGGGTTGGTGGACCGTGGAGGTCCTGAGGCGTGACAATGAGACCTATGCTACCACCTACCCCAAGCCTAGGGAGATGGGGCACTGGTATTATGAGTTCTTGTGGCTGACGGTCCCCTTGAGAAGCAGCGAACCCAACGTGTACCTGCCCAGGACGGAGTGGGCCAGGCCCAGGAATACGGAGTGGGTAGGGTTTGAGACGCTGTCTGCTGCTGACCAGGCAGTGGTCAGAGAGTTTGCTGCTCATCCCCCTACCAGCAGCATTGGGAGTGCTACCCCTGTGGTGTGGCTCCCACACCTGGACCTGATTAGGAATGAGGCCTATCTGGCTCTGTCTAATCTCAGCTGTAAGATGACTAGAGGTATTTTCTCTTTTATTTGTTTTGTTTTTTTCCACCTTGATCGTCTTGAATAGCAGTTTGGTCTCACCCTTTTTTACCTGTTTTTTGGCAGCTGAGGCCCAGGTGAGGGTGGACTGGGATAAACTGGGAGTAGATGATCAGAGGAGGCCTTCCAGGGCCATCCCCCTGGAGCCTCCAACCAGGATGAAGTTCATCCTGTTGGAGAATGATAAGAGTCTCCCTCTGAGGCCTGCTCCTAGATTCGTTCCTTTCAACCCTGATGCTGTCAGGAGTAACCAGGGCAGGCTGCCCCCCAGACCGAGAACAGATGTAGAGGCTCCTCCTTCCACCGCCTCGAGGATAGCAACTGGGCCAGTTAGGAGGTCCAGGAGGAGTGCAGGGCTGACCCCTCCTGTGGTCGGAAGCGCCAGGGTTGCAATGACTAGGCACCAGAGGTCTTCCCTGGTTATCACTGAAGGTGGGAAGAGGCCTAGGTCTTCAGATCTGGGGGAGGTCACCTTGAAGGGCAAGGAGGTGGTCACCTTGGACGATGATGATGATGAGGATGATGATGATGATGAGGAGCCTCTGAGGCTCAAGAGGAGGAGGAGGGTCCAGGAGCAGGCTGGATTTCAGGCTGCCATGGCCATCCATGAGGATGACCTGGCCCAGGCTGGCTTGGACTCTTCTGTGGGGGGAGATGAATTCCTTCTGGGGAGTCATCCCTCTGACAGGGCTGGCTTTTCTGGCATGCCTTCTTACTCCCAGCTTTCTAACTGGAGTGGGAGGTCTGCGGAGATGGCAGGGCCTGTCAGCTCAGTTTCTGAAGTGCCTGGTTCTTCCTTCTTGGGGGGCCAGGCAGCTACAGCAGCAACAAAATCAACAACAACAACAACTACAGCAGCACTACCAACAACAACAACGACAGTAACAGCAACAACAACAGTAGCAACGGCAACAACAACAGTAGCAACAGCAACAACAACAACAACAACACCAGCAACAGCACCAACAACAACAACAAAAACAAAAACACCAGCAACAGCACCAACAGCAGCAGCAACACCAACAGCAGCAGCAGCAGAAGCACAGAATTTATTGCCCTCCTATAATCTTCCCCCTGAGTTGGCAGCCTTGTTCAACTCTGAGTTCCCTACGCCTGAGGAGGGAAGTTTTGATGCTGCCCCAGGTGTGGCCTCTGATAGATATATCAGGGGGATGCTGCACAGCGTCTTGCGTCCTCAGGACAGGCCATCCAGTTCAGTGGCCGACCCTGGGATTACCTTGAGATGGGTGATCGGACTGGTATGAATTCTTCACTTTCTTCTGCTTTTGCTACCTTGCTGTGCTTTCAACTGAAATTTGTAATTTGTTTTCCTTTTGCAGGTGGTGAAGTATGGGGTGCTGGCCAGCGAGTTCCTGACCTTTGGCTTGCCCTACCTGACTCACGCCGAGGAAAGAATCAACAACCTTCAAGAAGAGGTGGTCTCCGTGAAGCAGAAGTACCTGGCAGTTCTTGCAGAGCAGACTCAGGCTTTCGAGGCTTTCCATGAGAGGATAGCAGCTGCTGAGGAGGCCAGGGATGAGGCCCTGGAAAGGCTGAAGGAAGTCCAGGAGGAGCTTGTGGAGACCAGGGGACAGGTCGAGCAGTCTGAGGCTAGGGCTGCTGAGGAGAGGACCAGGGCTGATCAGGTCAGGGAGGACCTCCAATCCAGGGTTGAGGACCTGGAGGAGGTTGGAAAGAGCAGGGGTGAGAAGATAGCTGAGCTTGAAGAGAGGAACCACACCCAGGCTGGGGAGCTCGAGGCCCTTAGGGGCAGTGCTGAGAACATGAGGACTAAACTGGTGGAGCTTGAGGATGAACTGGAGTCTAGGGCTCACCTCACCAGGACGGACCAGGACTTCAATGATTATTTCTTTGATGTCTGGCTGTCTGCCTTCAGGTGTGTGAAGCACGCGTATCCTGACGTGGACTGGGAGGTGGTAGAGGAAGGTTACAGAGCTGGTCAGGGTTCAATGCCCCTGGTTGGTGAAGTTCTTCCTTCCTCTATTCAGGAGTACTTGCATCCCTTGACTCCTGAAACACCTGCTACTCCAATGCCTGAGGATGCTCCCGTTCCTTCTCCTGCTCAGCCTGTTGTTGCTGAGGAGCTTGCTCAGCCTGGGACTTCTACTGTTGACCCTGCTTCCCTTCAACCTGCACAGGGAGGTACCCTCCACAGTGCTGCTCATAGTTCAAACATCCATCCTGTTGAGGTGGAAGTGAGTGGCGGGGCAGTTGACCAGGACAGGGTTGTTTCAGAGGATGACCGGGGTGCTCCTGTTGTGCAGGATGACAGGGGGTCCCCCCCTGCCTAGGAAGTTTGGCGATCACCTGGTCATCAGGAGGATGCCTCTTCCTGCTCTAGCACCTCTGGTCATGCCTTTGGTTGACCTGTTCTGGAGCATGCTAGTGGTACCCTCTTGTGCCCTCGAAGCTCTCTCCTTTTGCTTTTAAATTGTCTTTCTGTTACTTTAAGAACAGTTTCTTTTGGCCTCTGCTTGGGCATTTTAGAGCCAGGTGGTCGTCGACCCTGCTTTTGTAAAATTTATGTAATCCCTTAACATTTTTACCATCCACCATGGGGTGGATGTGCCTCGTGCTGCTTTTCGAATGTTCAGTTGACACTTTGTTTGTATGAGTGTGATTTTTGCTTGGACTTTGAATTTTTGTCTCTGCAAATATTTATATTTATATGTGCTATATATATATATGTTGTGTACACTCTCTGCCCCCCCTGGTTTGAAGGTGATAGAATGACTTTCAGACCAGAGATAGGTTGTAGTGGTTTGAACAGGTGGCTGAGCTGCTTGTGCTTGATTTGTAGATCTTGTACTTTTTGCTTTTTGTGAATGCATGTGCTTTTGTGTGACCCGAGGTTAGGTAAATGAGTTTACTTTGGATTTGTAAGTGTTTCGTACCTTTTGCTCTCTCTTTTTTTTTGTGTGATCAACTGGTCACATAAACACATGGACTGGCCAGGGTATATGGGCAGGTGTGCGCTCCGCCTTTCGCACCTGTCCCCCTGTAACCAGATCGTTTGGATCACGCACTCTCGTACGACCTTGGGTCGAAGAGGTGCATGGACTGGCCAGGGTATATGGGCAGGTGTGCGCTCCGCTTTTAGCACCTGTCCCCCTGAGACCAGATCGTTTAAAGCATGTACTCTTGTGTGACCTTGGGTCGAAGAAGTACACGGACTGGGCTAGGAATGAGACCAGGTGTGTTTGCTTAGCAAACGTTTTCCACCTGCCCCCACCAGACCAGATCGTTTAGAGCATGCACCCTTGGCCTTAGGCCAACAAGTGCATGGACTGGGCTAGGAATGGAACCAGGTGTGCTTGCTAGGCAAGCCTTTTTCACCTGGTCCACCAGACCAGAACTTTTGATGCATGCACCCTTGGCCTTAGGCCAACAAATGCATGGACTGGCCAGGGTATATGGGCAGGTGTGCCTCCGGCCTTTCGCACCTGTCCACCCAAAACCAGATCTTTTAAGGCATGGACTTGTGTATGACTTTTCGTCAAAGAAATCCATGGACTGGGCTAGGAATGGAACCAGGTGTGCTTGCCAGGCAAGCCTTTTTCACCTGGTCCACCAGACCAGAACTTTTGGTGCATGCACCCTTGTGTGACCTTGGGTCGAAGAGATGCATGGACTGGGCTAGGAGTGAGACCAGAACTTTTGAATTTTGAATTTTGAATTTTTTCAGTAGAAAGACTTGTAGGAGTAAATCTGAACCTCATATTCATGCTGCAAACTTTTGCTTTTCTACATAATTGACTTACAGTAGTTAAAGTAAAAATTAAGATAAATCTAGGCATAGTACTTTTTGAGCTGGTCAGCATTCCATATGCTGGGTAGCTGATTTCCTTCCAGGTCCATGAGGCGAAATGTCGATGTGGACAGCTCTTCGTAGATTTGGTAAGGGCCTTCCCAGGTTGCTGATAACTTGCCATGGATTCTATCTTTTTGCACGGCTGCAGCTTTTCTTAAGACCAGGTCACCTGTTTTGATGGGCCTGTTCTTAACTTTTCTGTTGTAGTACTTGCTTATCCTATTTTGATAAGCAGCTAGCCTGACTGCAGCTTCTTCCCTGACCTCATCGAGCAGGTCCAGGTTCTCAGAGAGGACCTGGTCATTGGCTTTTGCTTCGTAGAGGTGGACCCTTAGAGAGCTGCTTCCAACTTCTACTGGGAGCAGGGATTCAGTACCAAAGACAAGGTTAAATGGTGTCCTGCCGGTGGATTCTTTGGAGGTAGTCCTCAGTGACCACAATGTGCTGGGAAGCTCTGTCAACCATCTTCCCTTTTTGTCATCCAGCCTCTTTTTTAATGCGTTTAGAATTTGCTTATTGGCTGCTTCAGCTTGACCATTGGACTGGGGGTGGCACACGGCGGAGTAGGCGAATTTGATGTGAAATTTGGTGAGGTAGTCTCTGAGAGGTTCGTTGTCGAACTGCTTCCCATGATCGAAAACCATGCACCTTGGCACTCCATATCTGGTTATGATGCTCTTCCAAATAAACTGCCTGACATTGCCTTCCGTGATCGTGACCAGTCCCTCTGCCTCTATCCATTTGCTGAAATAGTCAATGCTGACTATCAGCCACTTCTTCCCCCCCTGGGCAGTGGGGAAGGGACCTAGCAGGTCCGTGCCCCATTGAGCAAACGGAATAGGGTTGAGGATGGGACAGAGGTCGTTTGCTGGTTGAGATATGGTTGGTGAGAACCTCTGGCATTTTGAACATTTCTTGACCAGGGCCCTCGAGTCTGCCATCATGGTTGGCCAGTAATACCCAGCCCTGAGGGCTTTGTGGGCAAGGGTTCTTCCTCCCATGTGGTGGCCACAGATGCCCTCGTGGACCTCCTTTAATACGTAGTTGCCCTCATCGTAGTCGACGCATTTCAGTAGGGGCTGGTCTGTAAATGACTTTCTGTAAAGTTCTCCGTCAACCAGGGTGTACCCGGTGGCCTTTCTCCTTATTTTCCTGGCCTGATCCTTCTCAGCTGGGAGCTGGCCGGTAGTTTTGAAGAGAATGATCCCACTCATCCAGCTTGTTGTTGAGTTCACCTGATAGGTGTGCTCTCTTGGTTGCTCAATGGATTTCGTGGGTAGGATTTCCACAAAAATCTTCCTGGTCAGCTCCTGTAAGGTAGAGCTGGCCAGCTTTGCCAGTGCATCTGCCTGTGTGTTTTCCTCCCTGGGGATCAATTGTACCACGAATTCCTCTAATTTAGAGGATCGATCCTTCATCACTTTCAGATACTCGATCAGGGCTGGTTCCCTTGCTTCATATAATCCGTTAAATTGGTTGGCAACCAGTTGTGAGTCTGTGAACAGGTGAACCTTAGTGGCTTTCATCGTTGAGCATAGTTGGAGACCTGCTAGGGCCGCCTCGTACTCTGCCTCATTATTGGTTGCAATGAACTGAAATCGCAAGGCATATTCGATTACGTCACCTTCAGGTGAGATCATGACAACCCCTGCCCCTGAACCCTGTTGTTGAGCAGATCCATCTGAGTAAACGATCCATGGGCCTGGGGCCCCTATGTTCTCCTCATGGTAAGAGCACTCAGCGAGAAAATCAGCCAGGGCCTGTGCCTTGATGGCATGGCGTGGCTGGAACTTGATGCCAAAAGCAGTCAGCTCCAGTGCCCATTTGGATATTCGGCCTGACCTGTCCAGCTTTTCTAATGACTTTTCCAGGGGCATGTCTGATAGGACCACTACTTCATGAGCATCAAAGTAGGGCCTGAGTTTTCTGGTTGCCAGGACCACTGCGTAAGCTGCCTTCTCGATCAGGGGGTACCTGGTCTCAGCTGGGGCTAGGGCATGACTTACAAAATAGATTGGCTGCTGAATTTTTCCTTCTTCTCGAAGGAGCACTGCGCTGATGGCTGCTTGGCACATAGCAATGTACAGGTACAGGGCTTCACCTGGCACAGACCTGGCCAGGGTTGGAAGTTTTGTGAGGTGGCTCTTCAGTTGTTTGAAGGCCTCTTGTTGTTCTTCTCCCCAAGCAAATTGTTTATTGCCTTTGAGGACCTTGAAAAAGGGCTGTGTTTTTTCCGAGGACTTGGCAATAAACCTGGACAGGGCTGCCATACGCCCAGTCAGTCTTTGGATGTCTTTGATTGACTTAGGCTCTGGCAGGTCCAGGGTTGCTTTCACCTTATCGGGGTTCGCGTCAATTCCTCTTTGACTAACCAGGAAACCCAGGAATTTGCCTGATCTGACCCCGAACACACATTTCTTGGGATTCAGCTTTACGTTGTGCTTCCTCAAGTTATCAAAGGTCTCCTGGAGGTCTTTGACGTGGTCTGCTGTGTGTACGCTTTTGACTATAGAGTCATCTACATACACTTCGAGGTTCCTACCTCTCTGGTCTTTAAAGACTCCGTCCACCATTCTTTGATATGTGGCCCCTGCATTTTTTAGGCCAAAAGGCATCATGACGTAGTTGAACACTCCACAGCTGGTGATGAAGGCTGTTTTGTGCTTGTCTGCAGGGTGCATGAATATTTGGTGGTATCCAGAGTATGCATCCATGAAGCTCAACATCGCGTGTCCGCTGGTTGAGTCTACTAGCTGGTCTATCCTTGGCAAGGGGTAGAAATCTTTGGGGCAGGCCCTATTCAGATCTGTGAAATCCACGCACATTCTCCATGTTCCGTTAGACTTCTTCACCATAACCACATTGGCTAGCCACTCAGGGTAGTCACAGGGTTCGATGAAACCTGCTTTGATCAGCTTGTTGACCTCTGCCTCGACAGCTTTATTCTTTTCAGCAGAGAAATTTCTCCTTTTCTGCTTGATGGGTTTTACTTCTGGGAGCACACTCAGATGGTGGGAGATGAGACCCGGGTCTACCCCTGGCATGTCACTTGCTTCATAGGCAAAGATATCATGATTCGTTCTGAGAAGAGCGATCAGGTTACATCTCTCCTCTCTGTTCATTTCTGTGCCTATGATGACCGTCCTGCCTGCTCCTTCTTCCAACTGAATTTCTTCTGTCGTCTGACCAGGTTGGATGGCCTGGTCCCTGTCTTGTTCCTCAGTTGGCCTGGCTTCAGGGTCCAGGTATTGATCTGTTCCCAACGATGTGCTGGGGGTGTCGTGACTGGTGGTCAAGATTTTGTTTGGTTGGGGGTGCTCATCCCCTGTTAGGCGGACTTTGTTGGGGTTGCTCCTGGCTAGCTCAGACAGCTCCTGAGCCATTCTCCTGGTTCTGGCCACTTCTTCAGGCCTGGATTGCCTGATCTGGGTCAGGTTACAGCTTTTGGCAGCTTCTTGAGATCCCCTTAGGGTGGCTACCCCCCCAGTACCAGTCACGTACTTGAAGCATAGGTGAAAGGTGGATGCTACGCCCTCGAACTGATCCATGAATGTCCTGCCAAGGATGGCGTTGTACGGTGAGGGCGCATCTATCACATGGAACTTTACCATGCAGATTCTTTCTGAATTGTCCTGTCCCAGTTTGACAGGAAGGTTGATTTCTCCCGTGGGCACTATTGATTCGCCCATAAAGCCTGATATTGAGCCAGGGGAGGGGACCAACATGTTGTCTTTCAAACCCATTTTGTGGAAGCATTCAGCATACAAAATGTTGATGGAGCTACCTCCATCGATCAGGGCTCTTCTCACCAGGCTGTGAGATATCTGTATAGAGCAGATCAGGGGGTCATTGTGGGGGTAAGATACTCCCTCACAGTCCCCTGGTCCGAATGAAATGGTGGGTAGAGCGGAGGGCCTGGTATTTGGCAGGTCTCTGGTTGAGTACGACCTACCAGATCCCATGGCGCGCAGCTCTGCCCTTAATGAGCTGCTGGAGGGCTGGTCCCCGAAGATGACCGCTATGATGTTGTAGGGCTGCTCCGGGGCCTTCTTCTTTGGTGACTCCTTGTCACGCTTTTTCTCGTGAGCAGGGTTACTCTTTTCTCGCGCAGCCTTCCAGTCTTTGTATTGCTTGAAGTACCCTCTGTTGATCAGGTCTTCAATGTTGTCGCGCAGGGATCTGCACTTTTCTGTCGCATGACCAGGGCAGTCATGGAAGTCACAGTACAGGTCCCTCTCTCGACCAGCTGTCTTCATGGGGGGTGGCTTTCGCCACTTATCCTCATTCTTGTGGGTGGCGTAGATTTCAGCCACCGACACGGTCAGGGGGGTGTAGGAGTCGAAGGTTGGAAAATCATGCTTCCTGGGGTCCTTTCGCCCTCTTTTCCCTTTGTCCCCCCTCTTTTCAGGCTGTCCTCCTTTTTCACCAGGGGGAGCTCTTAGTGCTCTGTTGAACTCCTCTGTCCTGATGAACTTGTCAGACTCTTGCATGGCCTCGGTGAGGGTGGAGATGCTTTCCCTGACCAGATGGTCCCTGTAGGTTCCTGGCTGTAAGCCATGTTTCAGGGCCATCATTATTACATCTGGTTTCAGGGGAGACACAGCAATTGCCTCCCTGCTGAATCTTGCTAAGTACTCACGCAGGCTCTCTTCCCTGCTCTATTTAACGCTCATGAGCTCCATGGAGCTCTTTTCTCGTCTTCGTCCACTGATGAAGTGGCCAGTGAACTGCTCGGTGAGCTGGTTAAAGTCGTATATGGTACCTGGTGGTAGGCTTTGGAACCATGATTGGGCCAGGCCTGTCAAGGTGGTGGGGAAATATTTGCACCAGGTAGCGTCCGTGCAGGGGCCCAGGTACATGTGACCTTCATACAGCTGGATGTGATCGTTGGGGTCCCCTGTCCCGTCATACCTGATGTGACCAGGTAGTTTCACCCTCTGAGTGGGCTCGAATATCACCGAGGCATGAAAAGGTGACTTTGTGGGTGTCCTTACTTCAGGCCTCGGCGGCCTACCTGCTCGCAGGCTTGTTGACGGTCCTGGAGTCTCTTGTTGGGTTGACTCCAGGCCCGTTCTGGCTATTGGGGATGGGCCTAACCTGTCTTTAACAGTTACAGGTCCCCCCAATCTGTCATGGACCGTTGCAGGTGGTCCTAATCTTTCGTGTACCGGCCTTCTCTCGCTTTGCCTGTCATACACTGCGGTCCGGTAGGAAGGCACCGTGTTAGCTTCCTCCCGGACAGTGGTATGAGGCGTTGGAGATCGCCTGTGGTTTCGTCTCGCCTTTTTGCGAGTTTCTTGGATGGTGTTGTCCACTATTTTTGTTTTGCTTGAGGACGAGAACCAACTTGGGTGGTTTCTTGCTTCCCTCATTGTATCCCATTCACTTTCTTCCCGCTCCCCTGGAAGTGACCGGGGAGGAGTGGGCTTGCGTTGGTTGGTCGAAACCTTTTGACTGCCTGACCCCCGCGTGTAGTTGAGTTTTCTCTGCACACGGGGTGGCTCGTAGCCCTCTGCTGGAGTCTTCGATGCGGATGGCCTCTTTGTTCCGATAGAGGAGGGTGGTCGTGGTGAGGACACTGTGTAGTCCTCATCCGATGACTCACCCTCATCCTCTGATCGTTCACTGACCTCCTGCTTGCTCTCGCCTGACTCCTTGTTCAGCAGGGAGGCAGCTCGAAGGACCCGGAGCGCCTCCTCAACCTGATATTTGGTTGGTGCGTTAGCACTCCGGTTGCTGCGAGAGCCCCTAGGAACGTGGGCGTTGGCGCTCCACTCTTGATTCGAGCGCTGTGATTTCTTGCTGAGATGGCTACCGGAGTTACCTTGCTGAGACATTGTGAAGGTGTTAAGGAAATGGAAAATGAACTGAATATGGCACTCTGGACCCTCCTTCTAGCGCCAAATTGTTGAGGTGATTTTGGGGTCACAACAATGTAATTTATTTTTGGTGGGTTTAAGAGCTAGTCCAAATTCCACGAAATGGGCTTGAATCTGCAAAATGAACAAACGTGAGCTACCCCCGGAGGTGTTACCGGGGAACGGCCCTCCGACGCTCAAGTCAGTAAGTGTGAGAGTAGAGATTGTAGAGAGAGAGAGAGTGAGGGAGAAGTTTGAGGTGTGTTTTGTATTTTTTGGATACCTTGGCATGTGTATGGGGAGGGGCTATTTATAGTACTCTGAGACTGTGTCAAGAGAACTGCCCCTGGTAGGTTGAACTGTGCTAGGTAGGCTGGGCTGGACCTGGTCAGTAACCCTGTACCTGGTGGACGTTCTCTTGACCTGGTAGGCTGGACCTGGACCAGGTTGCTGTCGTCAGGGCCTGGTAGATATGATCTGGACCAGGCAGGTGCTTGAGCGTGGATTTTAGGTGATCAGGGGCCCCTGTATGGACTTTGTCCTATACCAGGACCTGATCCTTTGTGGGCCTTCATTATGAGGGAACTCCGTGGTTTGTTGAGTGTTGGACTGGGCCTTAGCTTAGCATGTGGCTGGCCCCAAAAATTAATGGGGTGCATTGTGCCCCATCACTAATTATATTGCATCAACTGCTATTTGTAATATAACCAATTCTGCATATGCTTGCACCAAACTACAACTACTCGCTTAATGAATTACAACCTCGTATTATATTACCAAGTATAGAATATCTGCTCAACGTTATGAATATCGCATTCTCTAAGGTTTATTATTTTTTTCCAAATATACAACCTCAACATATTTTAAGCACCAACTGATATACATATTAAAATTCAAACAAATTACCGATTATTTATAGCGGAAAAAAATTCATGTTGGACACGGCGCGCAATTACCATAGTATATATATATACAAGAGATTAGTTTTACAAACGCTTCAAATAGGTTAAATTTTAACAAGAATTCAAATTTTCAAAACTAAATATAGGGATCATATTTATAAAACTATCCTAAGATAGGCTTCCAAATTGTTAGGACCAACCCTGCAAACAAGCCATTACCATAGTGTGTGTCTTTGCACTAAACGTCTGTTATACTTTAAATTGATTGATTGATGTGTGTTATTTGTGGTCCTATACATAATGTCTTTAGTGAATAATTTTTGTACATTCATAATCACCCGATCTTATATTAACTCATAATAATCATATTAATTGTGGTTGATCGATCTCCATCATCAGACTTATGTAAGACAGCAAGGAGAATACGAATCTATCCACAAAGATATAGTTTTGACGTTCGGAAAATGGGAATTTGATCCAACCAAGCTTAAGAATCCATTCCCAAACAACGAGGGAAGTGTTCACATTTGGCAAGGCAATGAAGATAGGGTTGTCCCAGCTACATTGCAGCGTTACATAGCCAAAAAGCTTCCTTGGATTCACTACCATGAAGTTAAAGGTGGTGGGCATTTGTTCCCTTATGCAAAGGGCATGAGTGACACCATTATTAAGACTCAACTATCACTTAATTGAGAACTAGCTCATTAGCACTTTCAACTCATAAGTATGTGGTTCCATAAGTTTTCAGAGTTTTTAACCCATCTTAGAGTTTTGAACTGTCAATATTTTAATATGGGTGTTTGGTGATCGATGAGATTTTTTAAGCCTGAAACTTTAATTTTTTTTAAAAACGCCTACTTTTAACAGCCTTTTCATTGAGTTTCAAGAAAAATAAACACCGCCATTTTACTCATTTGTAATTAACAGTAGGGACATGGGTTATATTTTTAATAAGGGTATTTCTATCCTTTTGTACTTGTCAATCTATATAAACAGTACGTACAGTCGTCATATATTTGATTACGCGACATAATGTATGTATTTCGTTTTGTTGTGTTTTGAACTTTTCGGCATTGTGTTGTAATTTTGAAGTGTGTTATGGTGTCTTATGTAAGATTGATCTGTTGCAAGGCAAACGACGGTAAACTAGTGATTGTCGAGAGACTACTATATATGAATTGAATGATTTGACTGCTATGGATTAATAGCTATGTAAACTAAAAAAAAAGTCTAAATTAAGGAGTAACGGCATTTACACATTAATGACGGATCTAAATCATGTTCTATTTGTAAATGTTTTATGACAATTTTGGGTTCGTCATTTAAAATTCACCTAATATCTAAATCATACCCTATTGAAAATGAATTTTTTATTTTTTGACTGGATCATGACGAGAAAAATCATTTATATGGCCCCTTTTTAGGACGGATCACTTTTTTATGAGGGAAAAATTTCATTACAACCCCTCTTTTCTAAAGACGGTGTCACATTCTCATGCATGACGTCTGAAATAACATCGTTCTAGTAGTGTTAACTAGCCATGAGATACATTACGGGTTGCTGAACATTCATGCCATTGTTGAAACCAGCATTCTACCATTTTCCTGATAACTTTTTTCACCAGGGAGCAACTCAGTGCATACAATAAAGGGTTGTGTAATTTATCATGATCTAACACCTACTCCCCCGGTCTCCCTAAGGCCCTGTTCTTTTGGACTTAAAAGCTACAGTAATCAGATCAGGTTCGATCAATTCAGATCATATTAGCTTTGTTTTAATTTTATACTCTCACAAAATAATATATACCACCACCTAATCAGATCAGTTCAGATCAGTTCTAAAGAATAGGGCCTAAGTAATCACTTTTTTTAAAATACTTTAAAAAAATGGTGGGGTTAGGTACTTAGATACTTTTCTCCTTTTGTGTTTTGTTGGGACTCACAACACCATCTAGATTCCGACATTAGTATGATATTGTCCGATTTGTGTCTAGTCCACACAGATTTGTTTCGGCCACCTTTTCAAAAGGCTTCATACTAATAGAGTTGGTGGACATTAATAAACAAGACAACACTTTGTTATTTTTTTTCATGTAGGACTTGGATTGCAAACCCCAACAATCCTCTTCTCAAACCAAGGACCACAAAGCTCGTGACCTCCCCTCAAACGATAACTCATTTGATCATCTTGCACGTTGCTATTACTCAGCGGAACACGCTACCTGACCGCCACAATACCATAATACCACAATACCAAGCAAGTCTTTCAAATCGTGAGGTCACACAAAGAAGATCTCCCATACAACATAGGCTTGTACACACACTAGGTCATCGAACCACTGCGAACTAAGTCACCATTAGTTATGCGTTGCTTACATCGTCCCGACTGAACCATCGGCTCTGATACCACTTGTTGGGCCCAACAACACCACCTGGACTCCACAAAAACTAGTCTCTCTAGTTTGGGCATAGGTTTATATATAGCTCCAAACTCTCACTAAAAAGTGCACTTAATTTCGAAGCGACATGCATGTAAACAATTACTAACGTGTCAGTGGATATAATTTACACTTTAGTCGTAACGACGAATGTCATTTTCAATGTAATAGTTGTATTTTATGCCATGACACATAATATAAGCTTTATTCGAATCTTATTTAAATAATCCAGTTTCTCATTGTGAAAGTATTGGTTCATACCGTATGATCAAAATATTTGGTCAGACGGCCTCCCAAACCACTCTCCTTTCGTCAACATATCTTCACTGAAACAACTTATCTACTCCTCCAAACTTTACGCCCATATCCTCAAACTTCTCATGAAGAGCTTGATCCTAATGAATACGTGTTTCTTCTCTTCAGTTTATCACATAACTTCATTATCTTCATCCTTTCTTCTATTATTACTCCTTTTTCTTTCTACTCCACATTTTCTCTATTGTTATTGGTATTTCGTTCTCTTGTGTTTATGGAGGTTCTTACTGACAACGTGTTGCCATAGATTCTTCATCCATTGATGACGACTTCAATGTTATCCGTGTTCATGATAATCTTTGATGTTCATTGAAAACACCTTTTATTCCAATATTGTACACTTGCACGGAAAGTTCATAAGAGCTGGCAAAAATTAACGTGACATGATAACACGATAAAAAATCAATGGGTTTAGGTTAAGGACTTTAATACATTAAAGCAATCATGTTGATATGAAACTACACGTTTATTAAATGGGTTGAGTTTGGGTCAAGGGGTTTCAACCCATTTATGTATGGGGGTTGACATTACACGATATGATTACAATCAACTACTAAACTTCATAGTGCAAAAATTAACTTGGCACGCTAACACGACTTGAACACAACACAAAATTAACAAGTTTGAGTCAAAGATTCTGACACGGTTAAGTAAAGGAGTGGATACAACAAGCCAAACTTATTACAAGGGTCGGATTTGGATCATAGGATTCAACTCGTTTATGTATGTGGTTTGACACGAACACGACACATTTATTAAACGGATCAAGCTTGGGTTAGAAAATTCAACCCATTTACATATGCGGATTGAAATAAACAAGACACGAGTGCGAGCTCTACTTCATATGGGTGACACTTGACATACTTCTCTTAAAAAATAGTGCTAGATCAAATGTAGCAACTAATCAAAGACGGAATAAGCATGAAATTAAATTGGTCCGATATGATTAACTAAATTTGAACCCCCAATTGCCAGTTTCTGCTTACTATGCATCTGGGGGCCAAGAGCAGATCACAAGTTAATTTCAGATCATTTTGTAGTTCAGATCAGATTTGACATTTCTACTCCCACACGCCACAAGTCCACAGCCCACTCAGTACGCACGACTCATTCGGCCATTAATGAGCTTTAAAACTCAATTACAATTAGAGAAGGGAGTTATATTTTGCTGTCAACATAACTACAAGTATATTCCTTTAATTTGTTACTCTTATTGAATAATTCAGATTATTCTACCAATCGAAATTCTGAATCTCAAAGAGTTTAAGTGTGTGGTTCTTCTTTGCCATCAATGGCGCCTCCTAAAGGTGCTAACAGGAGGGTTTCTGCTGCTTCTGCCAGAGCTCACACTCGCAACAAATCCAGCTCAAAATCTTCTTCATATTCCGGTAATTCTTCCATCTTCAATGTATCATTCAGTATTATTGGAATTTATGTTTTTATTTTGATTTTGAAACTTTTGGTATCATAGGTCGTTTTTCATTGTCTTTGATTTTGATCTTGTTCTTTAAGCTCTTTATAATTCTAGTTAATGGAATAATTAGTTTGATTACATTGCTCATCATCACCTCAAAACATCGAATTGTGCTCAATCTCAGTTGATAAAAGTGAGATTGATTATACGCTAAATAGATACGGAGTTAGAAGTTTCAATTGCTATATTGATTTCTACATCAAAAGAAGAGCTTTGAGCCATTTTCAAAGCAATCTCTAAGCTTATTAAGTTGTTTATTCATCACCTTCTGCAATGTGGAAGTCTTAGGCATCCATTGAGAGAAATATCTGTAGAAAAAGTGAGTTATTTCATGAATTATTACATTATCCTAACTTTATATTGTGCTAGACTAGAAATACTAGATAGAGAATGCTAACAACTATTAGTGCACGAATACCTTAAGAAAGGTGATGAATTGCTAATCAAGCAAATTTGTTACAACATAATACTTGGCTTGAAGATGGAGAAATGTAGGTTTCAATCGAATTCAGGAGATGGATCAAGAATCTTATGTATGCAATGTGAGTTGTCTCACATTGTAAAAGAGGGTATGTACAAAACATTTAATAGACTTGGAGAGCTACTCATCTCATTGTTTGATTGAATTTGAGATGGAATATCCTTGGTTTTTTTAGGTATGTTAGTGGCTCAAAGTTTTACCTCTCTATTAGGTAGATTGTTTTCCACGTTCTTGTAAGCTGCAATTTGTTGAAGGTGTTCTTCAATGCTTGCTTCACTATTGTTCAGGGCCATCAAAATTTGTCAATTTTCTCCAAGATTGTTAATCTGTTTGGTTTTCTACTTATTTCTCTTTTATTTCTTGATTCCTTGAAGTTGCAAGTTGATAATTGTTGGGATTATTTGATATTTGATCCTCATCAAATCTGAAACTGGAATATGTTGATTGACCTAAAATCAAATCTAATTGTTCAATTTTTGTAAGTTTGTGATAAAAATCCTTTGAAAACATTTGAAGAGATTCAAGTTGATTTTTTTATTTAAAAAAATCAAAAATCACTCATGAAATACTCCGTATGTGACTTCAGAAATTCTAAGACATTTTTATGGCTTTTAATATTTCAAACCTATGCAGAACCCTTCATCTTAATGCTCTTGATTTCGAAATAATTGTGCCCTTTTTTCCTCAAAATATTGTGATCTTTTTGGCAAAGTTGTGCTAGATTTGATGACTGTTTGGATGTGTTTGTTTTATATTCAGCTCATGAGGATAGGTAAGGATCTTACTCTTCTAGCAATGTTGTTGATGTTGAGTTTTAATCGTTACCAGGTGGCAATTGGCATTGTTTGATTAAGCTTCTGTGATTTTGATTTCTTTGCAAGACTGTTTCTACTTCGTCTGAATCTCAGGGATTTTTTTTCCTGGTGTTATTTGATGATGCGTTTGAGTTTTCGATATTCTATGGCTCTTATTCATAGGCCATATTTCATCTAGTATGATTCATTCTTCTTTTTCCTCTGTTAGTTCAATTAGATTTCTGTTAGGATTTGTTCTGCCTGTGAGCTAATTCGCATCAGAATTAGCTTACCTTGATCTATATTTTCTTTCATTTATTTATAAAATCCAATTTCTATTTGCTTAAAATTTGTTCTCAATTTCTCAAAATTGGTTGTTAGGTTTGGAAATTATTTGTTCATAATTTATTCATATTCTTCTCGACTCTCTCCAAGCTAAAAGGGTGATTTGTGATTGCTTCTATTTGCTCTCTTCTGAATCATTTTGAACTCATCATTTCTAGTTTGCTCTGAATCCTTATTTGTGTTTTAATTTATTTTATTTTTGGGTTTGTTGTTGCTCAGTAATTGATTGCTCAAATTTTATTTTTTTGAGCCTGAATTGGTTTCTCTGATACTGTTGTTTTTCTGTGATAAACATTTGGTGATCTTCTGCTAAGCTCAATATCAGGTGTTGGTCCATAAGTGATCAGTTTGATGATCCTTGGGTGATATTTTTTTTTGTGATCTTGTGTAAAATGTAATTTTGTTTTCTTAACGATTTTTTGTGATAAAAGGTTAAAGCTTTTTAATCATTTGATTTGATTATTGGCGTCATTCAAGCAAATTATCTGAATTCAGCTTATTTTATTGATGGAAAATTTATTGTTTGTTTGTAATCAAACTTGCGTCGGTTTCGGAACTTTTTAGTTCCCTTTATTTCTGAACACTATTCATCACTTTTTAGTTCACTTTCAATTTCATCACTTCTTTTCTTATGTTGTACTCTTCCAATCTTGTATTTACATTCACCCCTTCTTTGAGGGGGATCTTGGACAATCTCATAACTGATCTTACTCCTTACAATGAGAGGACAGCTTTATTGTAAATATACTGAAGCTGTCATCTAATATGAGGGTATTGTATGGACCGAGATCAGCTATGCGATTTTGATCAACCTGTCAAAGAAAAGAATTGGATCCACGAGAGTCGAGAGGTTTTTATAGCCTAAATTCTACAAAATAGAACATGCAATTTGGTATACTAACATACATGAAAATGGCAACTTAAGAATATGGAATTAATTGAAGATACGACTCTTTTCAAACTATTGCATTCATTAACTTTCATACTAATCATTGACATGGGCCACATGGCTGCTTGGCTGGTGCCTATATGGCTATATAGTGCAATTTTATGTTGGCAAAATAACTTTGACAATTTGACAAGGCGTCACAATTTTCAGGCTTGTTCAAGAAGCTTCTACTTGTCAGCCTTATTGGGCTCTTGGCATGGGCTTATCAATCTACTCGCCCACCTCCCCCAAAAATTTGTGGAACCCCAGATGGTCCGCCTATTACTGCACCAAGAATTAAGCTCAGTGATGGTAGGCACTTGGCCTACAAAGAGCATGGTGTGCCAAAACATAAAGCTCAGTACAAATTTGTGTATATTCATGGCTTTGACTCCTGCCGACATCATGCTGTAGTTGCAACTCATATGTCCCCGGTATAGAGCTTCATCTTGCCTACCTTTTTTTTTTGGGTAAAGATCTATATTAAGATTTAAGATTATTGTTAGATTTAACTTTTTTTGTTTATTTAGGAAACGATTGAAAGTTTAGGAATATATATTGTGGCAATCGACCGACCTGGATATTGTGAAAGTGATCCAAGTCCAAATTGGACAATGAAGAGCATTGCATTGGATGTAGAAGAGTTTGCTGATAAAATGGAACTTGGAGAGAAGTTTTATCTAATTGGCTTTTCCATGGGTGGGCAAGCAGCATGGAGCTGCCTCAAGTACATTCCTCATAGGTACTGTGATAGTGTTATTAGCATGTGCATATAGGACATTGATAGTCATATTTTGGGAACATAATTTCATGTACTAATTTGATTGAGAATATTTGTATGCTGATAGGCTAGCAGGAGCAACATTATTAGCTCCAGTTGTCAACTACTGGTGGTCTGGTTTACCTGCTAATCTTTCTTCTGAAGCCTACAACAGCCAGCTTCAGCGGGACAGGTGGGCGTTGCGTGTTGTGCACTACACACCGTGGTTCACTTATTGGTGGAATACACAAAAGTTTTTCCCTCCTCTAAGTGTGATTGCTCCTACCCCTGAAATCCTCTCTCGTCAGGACAAAGAGCTTGTTGCACAGCTTGCCGGAAAGATTGATAAGGTATGTCTCTATAATAGTCTACTGAAGACACACGTGTCTATTTGTGTGTGTTTTTTTTTTGTGTGTGTGTGTGTGTGTGTGTGTTTGTGTAGTACATGTGCGTACATGTTTTTATTCCTGAACTTGAAAGGTTAGGGAGTGTTTGTTATAAAAATTTCAGGAAGATAAATGGAATTGAAAAAAAAAAATAGAAGGGGAAATGGTAATATTAAGTAATAATATTATTTGTTGTTTGGTATAATTAATGAAATGGAACGGAAACAAAGTAGACAGGTAAGGATTTTGTTTCCCCAAGGTTGACAAGGGTGACCAAATGTTGATAATAGTTTCCCTTAGGGAAGGGATTGTGCTACCAACCTTTCTTATCAATCAATAGGTAATGGAAAATGAAAATTGTTTTTTGATTCCATTTCCAACACCAGTAATTAACATACCAAACATACTATAAGTTTCATTGCGATCTCTGATGAAGGGAATAGTTGGGGATTTTAGAAAAACAAATAAAAAAAAAAGAAAAATAATTAAAAAAAAATGTTCCTGATTTACCAGAATTCTGGTTTTGTTCAAATTACATTTACCAGAATTAGCTGAAGGAGGATTGGATGTGGATCCAGTGAACTTTATTTTGATACTTATGTTTCTGAATCCTCATTTGAAAACATTTTGATTGCTGACTTTTGTGTCGCTTACATCCTTTGGTCTTTTATTCACCATTTTCGACCAGCAATTGAAGATCTAACGGTATAAATTTTCACTAAAATATTGTAACTTTTTAGAATAAAGCCATACCTTTTTATATAAAAATAAACTAGTTATGTATAAACATAGATTTATGATAAAAAGTTGCAATTTTTTAGTTAAAATTCACATTGTCTAGTCATAAGATTTTGTATTGTTGTAAACGTGTAATCACCCTTGTTTCTAATTTTTACTGCTGTTTTGATGGCTGTCCACCAGTCTTCAGTAAAACAACAAGGGGAATACGATTCCCTCCACCGAGACTTGATTTTGGGGTTCAGCAACTGGGAATTCGATCCAACAGAACTGAAAAATCCATTTCCAAACAACAAAGGGAGTGTTCACCTCTGGCAAGGCGACGAAGACCCTCTGACGTCTGTCATATTGCAACGTTATATAGCTGAGAAGCTCCCTTGGATTCAGTACCATGAAGTAAAAGGTGCAGGACACCTGTTCCCTTATGCTGAAGGCATGAGTGATACCATTATCAACACCCAACTTTCTGTTGAGAAATAGTACTTTCACTCAGATGCCAAGTTTATAGCAGATTGAACTAATTAATATTAAACTCCACCATTATTCATACATCAAATGTAATGTAATGTCTTTTGTTGTGTTTTAGTCATTGTAATACTAGACTTGTAGTATTGTGGTGAGGGGTGGTAGACTGTAGCCTGCACTTTGCAGCCCCTTCCTTTTGATTTTGCCTCTTTTAGATGTTCAGAATTACAGAACTTTTGCAATGTATTATACTTTGATATGTATTGTGTTAAGGCATGAAGAAAAGGCTGGGTTGATTTCGGACCAAATTGGTGTCAACTGTTCCGGTTTTACCTTTTTCATCATTCTCCGGTCCAAAACCGGACCAATTCGAACAAGATCCATAGACTCAAATTACTTGAAATGACTCAAAATTTGGTGATTCTAACCAATAATATGAACTTGGCACACTACACTTAGAAAATTGACGCAAAGTGAGTAGCTTAAAAAAAAATTGACATAATCTTTTCTTTACAAAAGTGATATAAAATGACATCAAATTCTTTATATTTCCTTCGCTCTCAATTAGTTGCAACACTTCACTTTTCACACATATCAATGCACAGTTTATATCGTAAATATCTTAAAATGTGTTTTGATAAAAATTATAAAAATTAGATATTAATAAAGTACACATTGAAACAAATCTAATGAGATCCCACATGACTATATTTTTTCATACATATGAAACACAAAAGCTAGTCAAATGAGTGACTGTGAATAGTGAAAGTCAAAGCACTGCGATTATATTGGAGCGGAAGAAGTATTTGTTTACCAAATTTGTAAAGTTTATGTCGTTTTTGTAATTAAGTTGTCAAGTTTGTGTCAGTTTTTGTTGTATTATGTTGGTGTCTGAAAGTTCGGATCATTGCAAGTTAATTTTTCAATATGAAATATATCAAAACTACGTTAGCAATAATGTTATGCACAATTTTGATGAAAAAAGTTTAGCAAATCAATTATGTTTTCAGATTCTTTGTAACTAAATAGCAAAAATGCTTTAAAATATTTGTTTTCATATATATTAACTTTAAAAAAATTAAGTTGTGCATTTGCGCGATATTACCTAATCATAAACTAAAGTTCATGCTTTTAACCCTTTAATCATATTAGCCTTATTCAAGCAGTAAATTTTTATTTAACATCGCCGTTTTTACTTAACATCGCTCGTATTTTGATTTGAAGTTCCAATATTATCTTTACCCTATTTAGCCCATCCACCATTTCTCCTTCTTCCTGAGACATACACTCAGGCATGTTAGTTTCACACATTTAGAATGACATGGTGTGAAAATGTATACTAGGTGGTATAGATTTTAAATTCCATACCATACTGATGAACTTGTTTGATTTATCTTTTGTAATGTATTTTATATCCATTTTTAGTGTTTGGTTCAATTTTGGAATAGATTTTAAGCCCCATGCCATAATATTCTCTCACATACTTAGGTTTTGATACATAAGTGAAATGAGGATGAGAAACTTATAGGGCTGGAGGCAGGGGTGCCAGTTCAGTTAATCAGTTCAGTTATGGTTGGACCCAAACGGTTCAGTTGACTTCAGTTGATCTTTCCCAAAATAACCAATTCGGTTTTAACTTTATCAGTTTCAGTTCCAACCCATTGTAGTTATTTTTATTTTCAGTTCAAATCAGTTACGTTACGATTAGTCTTCAGTTTTACCCATACGATTTCAGTTGTTTTCAGTTCATTGTGAACGATTGATATAACAGTTCCGATTGTATTCAGTTTACGTTATGGTTGATATTTGGTTTTACCCATACGATATCAGTTGTTATCAGTTCATTGTGAACGGTTGATATAACAATTCCCATTGTATTTAGGTTACATTATGGTTGTTCTTCGGTTTTACCCATGCTATTTCAATTGTTGTTAGTTCATTGTGAACGGTTGATATATCGGTTCTAGATGTATTGAATTTATGATATGGAAAAATACGTTTATATCCATACGATTTCTGTTATTATCAGTCTATTGTAAATGATTATATTCAGTTACATTATGGTTATTTTCAGTTCTGCAAGGAAACCTGTAACAGTTTTGTTTGAGTTAGATATTGAGTATTAATGGGTTTTACCCGAGTTTTCTCACGTTTGTTTCTCCAAATAATATGAGCCGATCGTATTCGTTTTAGGCGTTGAATTGTTTTGCGTCACAATGGGTTAGTTAAGTTGAGGTGCACGTCATAGCTCTTTTAAAATTGGTATGGTTGAAAACATCAATTAATTTTAAATTATTAATATGCTAAATTAAATTGATTTGAATAATCAATATATGAAAAGAACAATTTTATTCAATAATATATTATAAATAATCGTTTTGTGAAAAGAACAATTTGATTAAATATAGTTTAATTTGATACAAATAGATTTTGCCTAATTTCAGTTTAGTGTAGAGTGATTTTCAGTTAAACAACGGTTTAAAACAGTTTTTTTTATTTTTTTTTTTTGCTCAGTTTGGTTCAATTAAGCAACAACTTAAAACTATTTATAAGTCATTTTTTAATTGCAGTTTTGTTAACTAACAAAATCAAACATTTTATAAATCATTTCGGTTCAGTTGATCAACAGTTAAAAACAGTTCAATTAACTAACAAAACCATATAGGTTACAGTTAATCTCAGTTCAGTTATGATTCAGTTATGGTCAGTTAAAAACAGTTTTATGTAGTCAACCTTTTCAGTTCAGTTGATTTCAGTTCATGATTCAGTTCAGTTAATTTCAGTTCAGTTGAGTGCAGTTCATTTTGTTTCAGTTGGACTTTCAGTTATCAGTCATTTGGTTATTGGTTCATTTCAGTTCAATCCATTCAGTTCCTAACCAAACTGACAGCTCTAGCTGGAGGTAAGGGAGTATTAGATTTTAGGGTCAAATGGACTTCAAAACTCAAGGGTTGCCTACTCTGCGTCTTTACCCTTACAAAAAAATCCAACCAAACACTAGTATAGATGTTAATACCCTTCCAGGGTTGGGTTCCGATGAGAAGGATGCTTATCGTGAGAAATGTGAGAAATTAGATGCATTAAGAGATCATTATAGGTACATTAATTAAACATTGTTGATACATCAACCAAGTATGACAAATACATCAACATGTGGACATGCTTTAAGTTATATTATTACTCCATAATGGAGAAAAATGGTAGGTACTATAGTAAAGATTAACGAAGATGGGATATGGTACTAGATTGATGAAAGATTTTAAATATAACCTATTGACTTAACTACACAATTAAGCATCCATTGAAATTACCTTAAGATCGAAAATCTCTAAAGTACATCAACAAAATTCATTAAATACATCGTGTGAGTACTAAATGTACATCAATTAAACACTCCAACTAAAACAAGCCAAATTGAAGGCAATGAATGAATTAACTAAAAGAAAGAAAAAAACCGAATTGCAAATAAATAAATTATTTGGTACTGTGCAATATATAAAATGAAAATCTTTGGGGTTTTTTTTTACCTGAAAATCTTTGTTTGATTGTTGAAACTTGAAACTATTGAGTAATAGTATAAGGCGGCATAAGCTTAATTGTCTAAATACTTTGATGACAGATTAAATAATTATCTTTACTTTACGAATTGACTATGAAAAAAAAAAAGAATAAATATTGCCTAGAAATAAGAACCGCATAAATGGTTGATTTGATGGCAACAGAAATTATGAGCAGTTAGTTAGTTAGTTAGTTAACAGTGAGGCAATTGAAGATGATATAGCTGGCCATTTAATTGAATCAGGTTCCTCGAATGTAGAAGATACACATAAAAAGAGTTAAATGAGATTCTTTTGATCTTGACCGTAGGACTTTAAATCAGATGGCCAATATTACTTCTCACCTTTCTCACCATAATGACACTTCTCACATGAGCCTAATTCTACCCTTCCATACTCTTAAGGCTTGTTTACTTCAGATTAAATTCAATTCAATTCAGTTCAGTTCAGTTCAGTTCAGTTCAATTAATACATCTCTATTAAGTTAAGTTAAGTTCAGTTCAGTTCATCTCTATTCAGCTAATGTAAACGAGCCCTTACTCCCTCTGTATTTTTTATTTGCTACATTTTTCTTATTTGGATACTTTTATAATATGTGGGGCTCATTTAACTTTTTAATAGTTCCTATCACTTTCCGTATTTCTTCTAAAAAAAATTGTGATAGAGGGATTACCCAACCAAACACCCGCTCATTAATTTCAAAAAAAAAAAAAAAAAAACTACTCTCAACTCTCAGACTCTCTCACTCATTAATCACTCTCTCTGTCTCCCCAATTCAACGGAGCAACATCAGCACCGCCACCGACGCACTGCAGCCGCACCACCGCCTTCTCACCACCGCCGATACACTGCAGCTCCACCATCTTCTTCTCTGCGTTCTCTTTGCACCGCCGATCGAAGCAGAACTATCACCACCACCTACAGGAAGCAACCACCCAAATGCCTCCACGTCAACTGCCAGGGAAGGAGGTTATTGAGTATATGAATTAGTTAGAGTGTTGGTTAACCCCTTAACTAACTTTAGGAGTCTAACTAATTCTATTCTCTCCTTATTTCTACTCTCTTAGTCTATAAATACAAGCAGCTTAGGATGTAATCTTTAACTTTGATTTTCTTAATAGAATTCATATTTCTTTCAGTTTCTTCAATGTCTTCATGGTATTAGAGCATTATCTCACTCTGAGATTAGGTTTTTTTTTTTTTCCGATTTTACGACTGAAATACCTTAATTAGGTTTGTTCAATTTTGGTTTGATTTCAATTCTTCTTGAATTGATTACTAAAGGATTTTTTCTGCGTTTCATTTTTGAAATTCAGTTGATTCGTGTGTAGCTAGAAGAGTTTGTCTAAAATGGCAGAATCAATTTCTTCTGGGCTAGCTTCTGGTGAAGCGAGTTTTGATCCTTATTATGTGGCTACTTCTGATAACCCTGCTGCATCTCTTACTCAAGTTCTCTTTAGTGGTTTGAATTTTATGCAGTGGAGGAGAAAGATCAGAAGGGCTTTGGGGGCAAAGAACAAGATTGGGTTTATTGATGGGTCTATCAAGAAACCTGATGAGGATGCTGCTGATTTTCCTAAGTGGAAGAGGGCAGATTACATGGTCTCAAGATGGATTATCAGCTCAATGAAGAGTGATATTGGTGATGATTTCGATTATGCTGAGACTGCGTTTGATTTGTGGAAGGATGTCAAAGAAAGATTTGGTCAGACTAATGGGCCATTGATCTTTCAGCTTAGAAAGGAGATTGTTAATTTGAAGCAAGCCAATCTTTCAATTCTTTCGTACTATGGGAAGATGAAGAGATTGTGGGAGGATATGGCTATGATTAAATGTGCTCCTACTTGTACTTGTGGTGCTTTGGCTAAATGCACTTGTGAGTATTTGAAAAGGATGGCACATTCTGAGGCTGAGGAGAAGACTATGCAGTTTCTTCTTGGTCTTAACTCTGGATATGATAATACAGTGGTGAATGTGCTTAATATGGATCCAATCCCTAACATCAATAAGGCCTATTCAATTGTTCAGCAGATTGAGGCTCAAAAGGAGGTTAGTCAGGCTCAAGAAACTCAGGTTGAGAGTGTTGCTATGGCTGTGCAAAAACAGACTAAGAGCTGGGTTTCAGGGGCTAATAGTAAGCCTAGTGGTGGGGCCAAATCTGACTGGAAGAAGGACAAGGCTGCTAGGGTGTGTGATTTTTGTAAAATGAAAGGGCATTATATTGATCAATGCTTCAAGAAGATTGGGTATCCTGAGTGGTACACTTCGTTAAAGAGAAAGAAATTAAATGATGGTAGTTATAAAGTAGCTGCTAATGCTGTGGTTGAATCAAGTGATACACCAATAGATGATGAGTCTGGAAAGGATGGAGATATGATGAATGCTGTTGAGGCATTTTTTGGTACACCTAACAATGGGCCGAGAGCAAGTTCCGCTTCCACCCAGTCAAGCACCGTTCCTGCACAAAGAACACATGTGAGCTACCCCCCGGAGGTGTTCCGGGGGAGGCCACTCCGACGCTCAAGTCAGTATAGTGTAAGAGAAGTAATTTGAGAGAGAATGTAAGAGAGAGAAAGTGTTTTTAAAGTGTTTACTTTACTCTTTTGTGTGAACAGATCCTTTCATTGTTGCATAGAGATGGGTATTTATAATACCTTTGGACTGACTTGGTGCCCCTGGTTGGTTGGGCTGGACCTGGTCCACTGGGCTGGTCCTGGTCAGCTGGGCTGGACCAGGTCTATACTGGAGCGGGGACCCTGTGGGGCCAGATTATATGTACTGGGCTTATCTCACATGTGGGCCTGGTCCCGGAGTGGGCCTTCCTGTGGTTGTGGTCCTCTTGTTGGGTTTAGGATTTAGTTGGGCTTAAATAACCATGGGTTAGCCCAATAGTAGTGGGTCTATTTTACCCCATCAATTTGCCCCCCAAGTCCATAAATTATGTGGGCAGTTTTTATGGATTTATGTCATGGGCTAGCCACGTATGAAGCGTCTCCGGGCTACGTCTAACCAATTGACATGTGATTTTGATTTTGGCTCCTGGGCGCTTATAATTTGAGCAGAAGAAATATTTTTCTTTTTGTGACTTTTAGCTTTTTCCTCTTAGTTGAGTATGTAGTCATGATCAGACCAGGCCTGCCATGGCAAGTTTTGGCCCGAGGTAGTCTGATTAGGACCAAGTCTTTATCTTTTTCTTATGCCTGTTACGACAGCTGAAGATGTAGAGGCGATGGGCTTTGACAAGCTGGGTTTAGTGAGTGAGCCCCTTCGAAGTGTACCCCTTGAACCTTTAGCAGGGCTGAAGTATACTAATCTGGAGAATGACCGAAGTTCCACTTATTGCCACATTGCTTCTAGCATTGGGGTGTTGCTTTTTAAGGATGCATTTGACCTGCCCTCGGTTTCTGGTGGAGATGCTAGGGCCAGCACAAGCAGGGGGCTGCCCCCAGGCCCTGGGCTGACATTGTAGGATCCTCTTCTATTGCTGCTAGATTACTACCAGGGCCTGGTCGGAGATCGAGCAGGAGGAGTGCTGGTTTGTCTCCAGAGAAGTATGACGGGGATTTTTATAGAAGTGTGATACTTTGTCATGCCTATGACGAGGATTTTTATAGAAGTATAATACTTACTTCCTTTTTGATGACGTGCATATGCTTGTGTATGACCAGGGGTCAAAGAAGCACATGGACTGGTGTGGGCATATAGGTAGGTGTGAATGCAAACTGAACCTTTTCGCCTGACCATCCACAACCAGGGTCTTTTGAGCTTTGTAGTCACATGGACTTTTGAGAAATGTGTCTTAAACCTCAATCTCATAGAAAATGTGTAATCTTATGGTGGCTTTTTGTAGTTTATGGACTAACACTTGTAGTTTGTAAATATGTGGTTTTGCATGAATTTTTGTCTCTGCAAATATTTGAATTTATATGTGCTATATATACATGTGCTATATATATGCTATGTATATTCTCTGCCCCCCCCCCCCCCCCCTGGTTGGAAGGTGACAAAGTGAATGTATGTGTCTTTGTATGACCAGGGGCCGAATAAACACATGGACTAGCCAGGGTACTTGGGCAAGTGTGCCTGCTTTGCAAACTCTTTGCACTTGCCTGCCTAGAACCAGGGCATTTCTCTTCTTTTGTTTTTAAGGCATGTATTTTTGTATGACCAGGGGCCAAATAAACACATGGACTGGCCAGGGTATATGGGCAGGTGTGCCTTTGGCCTTTCGCACCTGTCCACCCAAAACCAGATCGTTTGATGCATGCACTTTTGTATGACCTTAGGCCAAATAAATGCATGGACTGGCCAGGGTATATGGGCAGGTGTGCCTTTGGCCTTTCGCACCTGTCCACCCAAAACCATATCGTTTAGAGCATGTACCTTTGTATGACCTTGAGTCAAAGAAGTACATGGACTGGGCTAGGAATGGGACCAGGTGTGCTTGTTGAGCAAGCCTTTTTCACCTGCCCCCACCAGACCAGAACTTTTGATGCATGCATTCTCGGCCTTAGGCCAACAAATACATGGACTGGGCTAGGAATGGAACTAGGTGTGCTTGCTGAGCAAGCCTTTTTCACCTGCCCCACCAGACCAGGACTTTTTGATGCATGTTGTAACGACCCGACTCGCTTAAATCGGCGCGGAAGAAACCGACGAGTCGAATAGTTATAAACTACAACTCAAATACTTAAGAAATTAAAACTAATTCCTCGAGAATATTATTAATCAACCAAAAACGTACAAATACCCACAAGTTTGTACATACTAGTCCAAAAGTCGAACTAAAAATACCAAAATGCGAGTAACTCCAACCACACGTCAGAGTCTAAACAACGTATAAAGAATCCAACAATAACGTATAAAGTCTATACAATACGCCAATACTATCTAAAAACAACAGTAATAGAGAATACATCAAATAACAGAAACAATAAACGTCGCTCGCCCAACCCAAAGCTAAGCAAGAGTATCGTCATCAGAAATACCTGAAAAACATACAACAGTCCACCATCAGTGGCGAGTAACATAACTGACTCACCCTAATGGGAATACACATGCACATAGCATAAATCAAATAAACAACATCAAATCAATAAACCAGAGTACAAGATCAACCCACACGTGAACTCGACTCAAACCAACTTAATCAACTATCTTTGGCGCAATCATTCATATACTAGACCGGATTGTGCTCGTACGAACGCATCTTACGCGATCGAACTTTCTACTATGCTTGGATTTGAGAATCTTACTCCCAAACCCCATGAAACCAATCTTACTGGAAATCCATGTCCCGTGAAACCAATCTTACTGGAAATCCACGAAAGATCACATAGTATGACTCCAACTATCCCAATACCGCGGATGGAATAGGGGCAACGTCTTAACCCAAATACAATGAATCTTACTCAAAGTATCAGGCGTCTAGAAATGAAATCAAGCTAGCTTTATTAATCAATTATTCAATCATTTTATTAACTCAACCTAACTAAATTATATTCAAGAATTGCCTCAATGCCTTGATTCTTGAAAATAACTAGTTAAAACATCGAAGTTATACTCAAGATTGCTTTTACGCCTTGATCTTGAGCCTAACCAACCATAATCCATTATTCATTAACCCTTCTTTAATCATATTAGACACAAACTTTAACTTTCTTTAACTTTTAAACCCTTTCTTTAACTTTCAAGATTCAACCAAGAACTCATAAAGACTCATCAAGAACTCATAAAGAACTCAAAGAACTCATAAAGAACTCATTCAAGAATCAAGATCTTCAATCAAGAACTCAATCAAGATTCAAGAACTCGACCAAGAACTCATCCAACCATACACCATACGCATATCATCATCATCAAATCATTCGAAAATTACCATCAAACTTATCCAAAATTCATTAAACTTTAACACAATAATCATGATCATATAACAACATATAATCAATCATGAAATCATGAAAACCATCATCAAAACATCACATAAACACATAAAAATTCAGAATATAAACCATACATAAAATCATGGATATTCATCATCAAACAACCCAAACATGCATTTAATCTATACTATAAACATAGTATACCAACAAGGTTGAGAAAGCATGTTACCTTATTGAAGATTACACACTAAAACAACACAAAAAGTTGCTGCCCGGAACAAGGCACACACGAACACCACACGGCCCACACCACGTTGCACACGGCCTTGCTTCAAACCACACGAACACGGCACACTTGCACACACGGCTGCCCAGCACGGCTGTGTCGCACGAACCACCACTGCCACACGAGCACCGCGGCTTTACACGGCACACGAGCATGGCCCTCTGCTGCACCTTGCACGGCCCACTGTACACGAACACGCACGAACCCCCAACGAGCAATCCCAAAGCAAACCCGAACTAGAGATCTTGAATAAAATTAATGTGTTTAGGATTGTGTTTGAACACTTAAAGATCAATGAACTTTGAATCTTTAAGTTTTGGGCTAGGAAAAATGATGAACAATTGATGGGTTCAATTGCTCCAAAATGGCGTGAGGCAAGGGAGGAAGTGGAGGGAAAATTTTGGTGATCAAACTTGATGGTAAATGTGTTAAGATGGCAAATGAGCAAATAGATCCTCAAGCCTTACTAACTCATCTATATATAGAGTTAGTGAAGGTGTGAACACAAGGCAAGTGGCAAGCCTTGCCATGCCTTAAGAAAACCGGCCAAGGGGGTTAATTGGGCCTAAAAATGGGCTCTCGAGATCCATTGGGCTAATTTACGTAATTTACATGATTAATCATGCAATAATCGATTTAGCCCAAAATATTAAATAATTAATTAGAAAATTAAATAAATAAAATTCTAATTAATTAAATAATAAATAACATAAATAATAAAAACTGAAAATATAATAATTCGAATTAAATCGAAATTATTCACATAAAATAAAATAATAAGTTCAAAAGAAAATTTGAACTAGCACATAAATACACATAACGCACATAAATTATCGGCAAAAATACCAATAAAATCAGGGTCATTACACATGCACCTGTGTATGACCTTAGGCCAAATAAGTGCATGGACTGGGCTAGGAATGAGGCCAGGTGTGCTTGCTAAGGAAACCTTTTTCACCTGCCCCCACCAGACCAGAACTTTTGAATTTGAGGGCATACTCTTTTAGATGCCCCTCTGGAGAAATCAAGACCAGCCTGCCCCAGAATGTTACTGGTACAGGTCTGGCCAGTGTGGAAATTGCTGTGAGGTGGTCCCTCGAAAAGTTGTATGTGATCATTTGGGTCCACAGTACCATCGTACTTGATGTGAACTAGTAGCTTCCCCTTATGAGAGACTTCAATGAGGATAGAAGAATGAAAAGGCAACCTGGTAGGCATCCTGACCCCTGGTCTAGGTGGTCTTCCTGCCCTGTGGCTTGAGGAAGGACCAGCTACCCTGGGTAGGAGAGGTGCCCGACCAGGCCTGTTCTCCTCCGCTGGGCCCAGCCTATCACGGCAGGTGCTTGTTCACCCAACCTGTTGTGGATAGATGGTGGTGCACCCAGCCTTTCGTATATGGTTGGGACGTAGGAAGACTCAGTGTTAGCTTCCCTCTTTACACGTGAGTGAGATGGAGTATGCTGAGGACGTGGTAGTGTGGTTGACACGACAAGCCATGTAGTGGTAATTTCTTTTTATGACCAGGCGTGCGCTGCTTGGGACGATGCGCTTATGAAGTAGACTAGGTGCTTGATAGCATCCATATGATTCTGGGAATTCGCATCAGTATCAAGCTAGACCCACCTTCTAGGAAGGGTTGCCTAGTTGACTCTTCATTTGCGCGTGTATCTTACCACCATCAACATGTGGTAATGATCGTTGTGCTTTAGTAACCAACTTTATTTGAGGAGCTCTCTGATCGTCGACAGGGTAGTCTCGACTAATAACGATGGTGCTCGTCGACCGTTGTTCTGTGGACCGACCAGGGTGTTGCAGACTAATCAGGAAGTGGCCAACGGACCAGGATGATACTGACCGACCAGGGCAGTGCCGGACGACCAGGTTGGTGTTGACTGACCAGGGTGGTTGCTGAACTACCAGGGTGGTTTTGACCGACCAGGTTGCTTTTGACCGACCAGGGTGGTACTGAACTACCAGGGTGGTTTTGACCGACCAGGGTGCTTTTGACCGATCGGGATGGTACTGAACTACCAGGGTGGTTTTGACCGACCAGGGTGCTTTTGACCGACCAGGGTGGTACTGAACTACCAGGGTGGTTTTGACCGACCAGGGTGTTTTTGACCTACCAAGGTGGTACTGCACAATCAAGGTGGTTTTGACCGACCAGGGTGTTTTTGACTTACCAGGGTGGTACTGCACAATCAAGGTGGTTTTGACCGACCAGGGTGCTATTGACCGACCAGGGTGGTGTTAGGCGACCAAGGCGGTGTTGACCGTCCGAGGTGCTGCGGGCCGACAAGGATGGACTTGATCAGCTGGGCAGGTCTTTTTTATGCCATGGGAGTGAGTCACATTCACCTGAGCATTTTATCAAACACTTAGTGTGCTACCATTATACTTAGCTCTCATATGACCATTATACTTTAGATCTAGCTTTTTGTACATGAGAAGTACAAATTAATGGTAAATCACTAATAAAATTCCCCAAAATAAACCATTACATGCTCAACTAATTAAGAGAAATTATTGACTTTTACAAATAATTAAGAGGTAGTAAAAGAACTTATCTTTTTGATTTGGGGGTATGTCTTGTATGTCTTCTCTTCTGAGAATGGTTTGAAGAGTTTTAGGTGCATCTAACGAAGGTGGGCTCCGAAACCTTAATTTCTTCTCTGTATTGAAGTGAATTCCAGGTAATCTTTCGACAAACATCTTTCGCTTGCTGTGGAGGTGTGAACTAGTTATTGACGTGGGCTTCTCTGTTTGTTTGAATTCATTTTTGTCATTGGTGACAATTATACCTATGAGAGCTTTGTTGATGCTGTGGAGATTCTATGCTAAAAGCCGAAAAAACCTTCTGCATCTAAGCTCTCATATTTTGGTTGTCTTCTCGCCCAAATTTTTTATTCAGTGTGTCTTTGATGATGAATATGTGTTGGTGGTGGAGTGATTGTCTCTACTTCTTCTATGGCTAGACCATCAAATATGTTTGTTTTGACGGTCGCCGGAGTCGTCACGGGATGAAGTGATCGACGGTACTTGAGGTGGAAGAAAAATCGTAGTGGCGCCTCGACCCTCCTTCTAGCGCCAAATTGTTGAGGCATTTTTTGGTACACCTAACAATGGGCCGAGAGCAAGTTCCGCTTCCACCCGGTCAAGCACCGTTCCTGCACAAAGAACACATGTGAGCTACCCCCCGGAGGTGTTCCGGGGGAGGCCACTCCGACGCTCAAGTCAGTATAGTGTAAGAGAAGTAATTTGAGAGAGAATGTAAGAGAGAGAAAGTGTTTTTAAAGTGTTTGCTTTACTCTTTTGTGTGATGAGATCCTTTCATTGTTGCATAGAGATGGGTATTTATAATACATTTGGACTGACTTGGTGCCCCTGGTTGGTTGGGCTGGACCTGGTCCACTGGGCTGGTCCTGGTCAGCTGGGCTGGACCAGGTCTATACTGGAGCGTGGACCCTGTGGGGCCAGATTATATGTACTGGGTTTATCTCACATGTGGGCCTGGTCCCGGAGTGGGCCTTCCTGTGGTTGTGGTCCTCTTGTTGGGTTTAGGACTTAGTTGGGCTTAAATAACCATGGGCTAGCCCAATAGTAGTGGGTGTATTTTACCCCATCAAATGCTATTTGTCAAGAGGTGTGGAGGGCAATGAAAAGTAAGCAAGAAGTGAATGACAGAAATTCAAGTTTTGCTGGTATTTCTATTTCCTATAGTCTTGAATGTCATGATTTAAAATGCTTGAGTTCTTCTATGTGGATTGTTGATTCTGGGGCTTCTGATCATATGACCTTTAATAGAAATGCTATGACTAACATTAGGTTGCTTAAGAATCCTATTAAGGTTAGTATGCCAGATGGTACTTGCAAAAATGTTTGCTATACTAGTAGTGTTAGAATAAATGCTGATCTTGAGCTATGTAATGTGTTATTAGTTCAGGATTTTAAACATAATTTGTTATCTGTTAGCAAGTTATTGGAGCAAACCAGACTGAACTTGCATTTTTCCAAACAGGGTTGTGTGTTTCAGGACCTTGCTAAGGGCCAAAGCATAGCTGTTGGAAAAATGCTGGGAGGTTTATACATTTTGGATACTAGTTCCCCTGTCTCTGAGGATTCTAATTCTGTAAATGTGCCTTATGTTAGCAGGTGTAATAACATAGAGAATGTGAGCAGTAATGGTACTGTTGGTAATAAATGTAGTGTTGAAAATAAAGAGTCTCTTATGTTAGTACATAGTAGACTTGGACATGTGTCTTGTAGTACTCTTAAACAAATGGGTTTGTGTAAAGATAACGAAATTTCAGATTTTAAGTGTGAAATTTGTTTACAAGCTAAACATCACAAGGGTTCTTTTCCTAAGAGTACTAGTAGAGCTGCTTCTATTTTTGATTTGGTTCATTTTGATCTATGGGGTCCATATAGGGTGCAAGATATGCATGGTGCATCTTATTTTCTGACTATTCTTGATGATTTTAGTAGAACTACTTGGACATATTTGGTGAATAACAAAATGCAGGTTCCCAAGATTATCATGGATTTCTTTGCTTTGATTCAAAATCAGTTTAATAAATCTATTAAGACTGTGAGATCAGATAATGGTACAAAATTTATACAACAACAATGCAAAGATTTTTTTGTGTCCAAGGGTGTTATTCATCAAAAATCTATTCCTGGTTATCCTCAACAAAATGGTAGGATAGAAAGAAAGCATCGTCATCTATTAGAAGTTGCAAGAGCATTAAGGTTTCAAGCTCATCTACCAAAGAAATTTTGGGGTGAGTGTTTACTAGCTGCAACTTTTATCATAAATAAGCTTCCTACTAGGGTTCTTGGTTGGAAAAGTCCTTATGAAGTTATGTTTGGTAAGAAACCTATTTGCGAGGATCTTAAAACTTTTGGATGTCTTTGTTTTGTGTATAACATGGATAGGATTAAAGACAAGTTTAATCCTAGGTCTAACAAATGCATTTTTCTTGGATATCCTTATGGTCAAAAGGCATATAAGGTTTATAATCTAGACACTCATAAAATTTGTGTGGCTAGGGATGTCAAATTCTTTGAATCTATTTTTCCATATAACACTAAATTTGTTCAAAATCAAACTTGTCATGTTCCTGATCTTGTGAGGTTTGATTATTCTGATAATTGTCTTCAAAATACTGGCAAAAGAACTACTGAGCCTAATGTTGCTCAGCATGACACAATGTCTGCAAGTGTTTTTGAGGGTGATATTGTGCATACAAATTATGAATTAAATGATGAGGTTAATGGGATGGTTGTACCTAACTCTGAGGATATATCTAAACAAATATCAGATTCAAGACAGGTTGGTGTGTTTTCTGAGAACCTATTAGTGGATAATTCTTCTTCCTCTGGCAATGACTTGTCTTATATAGTTGTTGATAGTCATGTGCATAATAATCTGAATTCCGTTGATAATAATCAGAATGTAGCTATTCAGAACAATACTGTTATTCAGGAGTCTATGGGTAAAAGAAATGTTGTAGTTCCTAGTAGATACAAGGATTACAAGGTTTCTTATATGCCTCATAGAAATATTGATAGTCAAGGTAGTCCTCTTTCTTTTTCTTTTGCAGTTAATTCATCTTTAGTAACTGAGCCTAAGACTTATAATCAAGCAAAAGGCTATTCTGAATGGGTTCTTGCTATGAATAAGGAGTTACAAGCCTTGGAGGAGAATAATACATGGACTTTAACAAACTTACCTTTAGGGAAAAGAGCTATTGGTTGTAAATGGGTGTTTAAAACTAAGCTATTTCCTAATGGTACTATAGAAAGACATAAGGCTAGGCTAGTTGCAACTGGTTATCAACAAGTAGAGGGTGAGGATTTCACTCAAGTGTTTTCTCCAGTAGCTAAAGTAGCTACTGTCAGAATTATAATTTCTATAGCTACTTATAAAAGTTGGCCTTTACATCAGTTAGATGTAAATAATGCGTTTTTACATGGATTTCTTGATGAAGATGTCTATATGAAGTTGCCTTTAGGATATAATAAGGGAAAAGAAGGACAGGTTTGTAAGCTTAATAAATCTTTATATGGTTTCAAACAGGCTCCTCGACAATGGAATAAAGAGCTTACTAAGTTCTTAAAATCCCTTGGTTTTATTCAATGTAAACAAGATTACTCCTTGTTTACTAGAATGAAAGGTGGTCAGTTTACTATCTTGCTTGTATATGTTGATGATATTCTTGTAACAGGTACTTCTCAAGATCAAATTTCTAAGGTAAAAAATCAGCTTGATCTAGCATTTACTATAAAGGATTTAGGTCTTTTGCACTACTTTCTTGGTATAGAAATTCATAGAGATAAATCAGGAACTTTTTTATCTCAAAGAAAATATATTTCTGATATTCTCACTGATGCAAAAATGTCTAACTGTGATTCAGTTAGTGTTCCTCTGTCTACTGGTCTAAAATTGTCCACACATATTGGAGAGGATCTTGAGAATCCTGAGTGTTATAGAAGAATAGTAGGAAGATTGCTTTATCTTGGGATAACAAGACCAGATTTGTCCTATGCTGTGCAACATCTGAGTCAGTTTATGCATGCTCCTAAGGTCCCACACATGAGAGCAGTAACTCATGTACTTAAGTATCTAAAAGGGACCTTAGATCATGGTTTGTTTTATTCTACTAACTCTGATATGCAGGTTAAGGGATTTTCAGATTCAGATTGGAATGCATGTCAGTTTAGCAGTAGGTCTTTGAGTGCTTATGCAATCTTTCTTGGAGAACATTTGGTGTCCTGGAAAACAAAGAAGCAAACTACAGTCAGCAAATCCTCTACAGAAGCAGAATATAGGAGCTTGTCTGCAATTGCAAGTGAACTAACTTGGATATAAAGTTTATTGGAAGATCTGAAAGTTCAAGTTCAGCTGCCTATTGTAGTTTCATGTGACAATACTTCTGCTGTACATTTGGCCTACAACCCAATGTTCCATGAGAAAACTAAGCATCTAAGGAGGGAAATGCATTATGTAAGGGAACAAGTGGAGGAAGGAATTTTAGAAGTCAAATATGTGTCTAGCAAGGATCAAGTAGCTGATGTTTTAACAAAGCCCTTGCTGTCTACTCAGCACAAAGTATTAGTCTCCAAGCTGGGTTTAGCTTCTCTGATCAAGGATACAAATAGCATCACTGAGGTCTAAAATAGCAAAACTCTGCTATTTATAGTATTTCAACAAAATATATATATATATATATATATATATATATATATATAATTTTTTTTATTTTTTATTTTTTTTCCCTCTGCTGAGTGTTATTTTTCAAGCTTGAGGTTCCAATATTTGGCCTGTTCAAGTCTCTTAATGCAGAGTTTTGTCTTCTGCAGTTTTTTTGTTTTGTTTTGTTTTGTTTTTTTTTTTTTGTTTTTTTTCTTTTCTCTGTTTTTTTAAAAAGAAATAGGGGGTGTATTGTATATATTTGCTTAGGAAGAGGTAGGGTGTGTATTGAGTATATGAATTAGTTAGAGTGTTGGTTAACCTCTTAACTAACTTTAGGAGTCTAGCTAATTATGTTCTCTCCTTATTTCTACTCTCTTCTTAGTCTATAAATACAAGCAGCTAAGGACGTAATCTTTAACTTTGATTTTCTTAATAGAATTCATATTTCTTTCAATTTCTTCAATGTCTTCAGAGGTCGCTGGCTCTTCTCGAACTCAGCCTGCAAGTATTTTTGTGTGAATTTATGGATTTTATTACAATGGTTCTGTTGTTATTTATGTGTGAAATTTGTCTGATGCTATGCATTTTTCATTTTTTTTTTTTGTTGGAATGAAATTCTTGTGGAAGTTATTTTTAGAATTTATGTGAATTATTGTGGAAATAGTTTTTTTTGTTGTTGTTGTGAAAAATGCACAAACATGCTTAATTCACATTTCAACCAAGGCAAAACGTTCTGAATTCATGTTTGAACCTAGGCCTTAGATCCAGACGTGTTCTTAGCACATTTTAGCCTCGGACCAAACGTGTTCTCAACATGTTTTGAACATAGCTGAAACATGTTTTGAGCAATTTTTGGCCTTAGTCAAAATGTTTGTTGAGAACCTTAGTAAATTACTTAATATTTGTGTAATTTAACGTGTTGTTAAATTTCAAATTACTTTCGAATTACATTCAATTAGTGATATTATTAATGAATTTAGGAAAATTGTGTATAGGGATTATTTGCTTTTCTGGTGGAATTTAATTATGCGAATATTGTTGAAGAATATACTCTATATTTTTTGTTTTTAATTATTGTTCATTTAATTATGAATTTAGGGTGTTGTTCAGAACTTTGCCCCACGACACCTTCGGTCTTGTAACGTTCTAGCCTCGGCTAGAAGGGCTGGTGCATCGACGATTGAGGCACACAACCACTCTAGTGCCATTGTTGATATTCGACAATCCGAGGGGATCGTGTGGGAGCAAGAGTTGTTTAATAGCCCCTCCTAGGATGAGTCGATGCGGTACGAAGAGGGGGTGCCCCGGGAAGAGGAGGAGGAGGAGGAGGAAGGGGCTTGAGGGTGTGTAAGGTTCGCAAGGGTCGTGGCGGCCGATTTATATCCTCACGCAACTCCTCATCTACGATCAAAAGGGAGAGGACGAACGACGACTCTTGGTTGGTTCAACAGTCTATGCCCGGGGGCCCGGATGATGATGTTTGTATCCCGAGCTTTGCAGCGCATGTTGCTTGCGATGTATGGGATGGCCATGATAAGGGCGTGTTGGAGTGTTGCACTCGACACACGGTGTGTGAAAAGCTCCTGGTCTGGCGTCGTGCGTTTACGGAGGGTGTACCGGACGAGGATGGAGTGATCCTTCCACGTACAATAAACGATCTTCGGGTTCATCATATCGTGTCAGAAAGTGGGTTGGGTGATTTGCTGGCGCTGATTTTCCCACACATTGATGCCCCATTGTTGTCAGCATTTGTGGAGAGGTGGCAGCCGGACACGAACACCTTCCACATGCCGTTCGGGGAGATGACCATCATGCTACATGACGTTGCACATATTTTGGGTTTGCGCATTGATGGTAAGGTCGTGGCCGATAACAGTGTCATTGGAGATGATGTAGGTGACGTTTCCGAGCTATTAGGAGTGCCTGTGAAGGCCCTACATACGGAAAATATCTATGTTTCAGGTGGGGTCAAATCGCAAGCTGTCTTTGATCTATGCTGGAGAGCAGCTGATAGGGTTCCTGAGACACGAGCTATTGGGTACATGTTCATGACTCTTGGATCCACGATTTTTGTGGACAAGAGTGGTAGTTGTCTACGCCCCTCTGTAATTAAGGAGCTTGTTAAGGAGGATGAGGTCCATGAATATGCATGGGGGGCAGCGGCATTGGCGTACTTGTATCGCGAGCTTGGGATCGCCAGTCGCAAAGAGTGTAAGAAGTTAGCAGGTTGCTTGACATTGCTTCAGGCTTGGATATATGAATACTTTCCAGCTTTCAGACCGCATCGGGAGCAGCGAACTCTTCGCGATGACGAGCCTCGGTGTCGTCAATGCATTGTTCGTATAGAGCCGCGCGACCAGGAGCGGTTAGTCGTGTTTCGCAACAGGCTCGAAAGGATGACGGCCGAGGAGGTAATTTACTGCATTTTTTTTTTTACAGAAATTAGTTGCTTATAAGTTTATTTTACTTTTTTGTCCTTTGAGCTAATGTCGTTTATCGATAATGCTACCCTACGGGGCACGAAAGGTTGAGTTGCATCCACAGACAATGTTCACAGGGTGCATAGCATGCCATAGCATTGTGGAGCCGTACCTTTCCTATAGGTGCACATATATTTTTCATTTTATTTATTTATAGTTTATTTTTCAGTTATAAAATTTGAAATTTGAAATTTGAAATTTGTATCCTATAGGTGTGTCCGCCAATTAGGGTACGTACAAGATATACCACCCTGTATCCCGCGACCACTTAGGGCGTGTCGACCTCGCGACCCGAACAAATACATCCTGCAGTTCGCGGAGGGTACGGCTGAGGAGCAATGGGATGGATTCCCACTCACGAACATTCTTAATTGCACCTTGTTGCCGTTTTGCCACTACAACGGGATTGCGACTCCGGCGTACCTGTCATGGTACATGAAGCATTCACACCCATATGTTGTCAACGACAGAGTCTTTGTTCCGCCTGCTGGACCTGATTTGACTATGCACGAGCATGTAAGTATCTGTGCATTACAATTTTCAATACTTGTAATCTTATTTTACAAATATAATTTACAATTGCATTTCTTTTTTGTTTTTGTAGCGAATAGCCAGGTTTCTCGAGAAGTCAGAAATTTTGTTCAACCCGATTCTAGACAAGTTGCCATCGCCGCACTTTGACGAGGTTAGACATAGGTTGCAAGAACTCCGTCTAGAAGTTATACAGTTTGAGATCATTGTCGGCAAGCGACGTCAAGGGCCACCGGCACGGCCTCCTTCATGGCAGCATTAATACAAGTGTTGTTTTAATTTAATTTGTAATGTACTCCTTTTGTAACATATTAATCAAAACGATTTGACATTTTTTTCTCAATTTTATGTCAAACGATTTGACAGTAAAACTAAAATTAAATTAATTCAATTAAAACTGAAATTAAATTGATTCAATTGAAATTGAAATTAAATTAGTTCAATTGAAACTGAGATTAAATTAATTCAATTAAAACAGAGATTAAATTAATTCAATTAAAATTGAGATCAAATCAATTCAATTAAAACTGAGATTAAATTAATTCAATTAAAACTGTGATTAAAATAAATGAATTAATAAATTAGGAATGTTTTTTTTAATAATATAACATTTGTTCGATTTACTTTTAATAATATAACTTTATTGTTATTACATAATAATACAATTTTTGGGGTCAAAATTTCCTAAACAGGATAAATAAGCATCGTACCTATTGTAAGTGGTAATTGACTGTTGTTTAACTCTTAAAAAAATATTATTAAATCCTTTTATTTTGCCCTTGAATACTATTATTTTTTTAATTCCGTGCATTCCCATTGCAAGCTCCATCCCTTTCCTCGTTATTCTCTCTATAATGAAGCGTTTTTTTTACCTCAAAGTTTGCATCATATAGCAACTTGCGGATAAAACTTGGTATACCCACCGGGTTAACTACCCACAAATAGTAAAGTGTTGTGGTTAGTAGTGGAATCCAAGTCATAAATTTAATAATATTTTAATACCAATATTAGTAGTGGGTAGACTACCCACCGAGTAGGTGTAACAATGTCCGCAACTTGCTATGTTCTTTTGGCCAATAAATACATCACCCAAAAATACCCCATCAATACCAAACAAAACATAGCAGCATAATCTGTAATAGCAACAACATGCTCCAAGGACTTGCTCTTAATTTAATTTGTTGTTTTTTGGGTTGATTATTGAAGAAGCTGAAAAAATATTACTTCAGGTGATGCTTAGGGCCTATTTACTTCAGATTATATTCAGTTCAGTTAATTAGTTAATCTCTATTCAATTTAGTTAAGTTCAGTTTAGTTCAATTAATACATTTCTATTCAGTTCAGTTCAGTTCATCTCTATTCAGCTAATGTAAACGAGCCCTTACTAGTTACTAAGCTATATTCAGTTCACATTTGAAGTTCTGATCTTATAATTTTATGTCTCAAATTTTTAGGGTTTATTTGGGGCATTGGTTTTGTTACAACTCTTTGTAATTGTTATTCTTAAATCTGTTTAATATTTTTGTCATTATACTGTAGTTTGTTTTGGGAGCCATATATAATTTACTAATTAATGGCATGGTGATTAGGTTACTTGTTGTAATTGCTAATTATACTAGAAATTTCTCAATTTGTATTGGGTATGATCGCACTAGCCTCAAGAAATAATTTTTGGCCTGAATTTGCAAACAAAAAGGGATTGTATTAGTAGGCATAGTTTGTCAACAAAATTGTTTACCTTAAGTGATGGAGATTTGAAGTAGGATGAAAGGAGGGTTTTTTTTAAAGGGGTTGAATTACAAAGCATCGTCTTAATTTATTGAACTAAATGAATGCAATGGACTTGTTAGTGGTTGAGGGGAAAAAATTATATTAAATGTTTACTCAATCTTCAACATGTTGCAGTTATTGTGTCTTATTTAGGGAATTTTGATCCAAATTAAAGGTTTTATTATTAAAATTAAATCGAACTAAGGTTTTATTATTAAAAATAATTTTTCCATTAAATTATTTGAATTAAAACTAAAAATTAAATTAATTCAAAATTAATACTGAAATTAAATTAAATCAATTGAAATAAAATTACAATGTGCCCTATTGCATTATGACCTAGGCTATTCTAGATATATATTCTACCCTAGGCCAGGACATGTAAGAATTAGTGAATCACGTTTCATCCTTGGTTGGAATGTGATTCTTACACTTCTTGGCCTAAGGTAGAACGTACATCTATCTAGCACGTTTTAGCCTAGGTTAGAATGCAATTTATTTTTGAGATAAATCAAGTTTTCAAATGTTAAAAAATATAAACGTGCTTTAATTACGTTCTGGCCTAGGCGCAAACGTGCCAAATATGCATTCTACCCTAGGCCAGAGGCCCAAATTAAACTTGTAAGAATCGCGTTCTGGCCTAAGCTAGTTCATAACTCAGGTAGGGCACATTTTAATTTTTTTTTATTTTCGTTTTAATTTATTTTAAATGTTTTAATTTTAGTTTTAATTAAATGAGTTTTTTTTATCTATTCTTATGTGATTTTATTTAATTATTTTTTCAATAAGCAATTGAATGATTAAATAAGTTGAATTGAAGATAGCTGTAGTTTTTTATTAGTGAGAAGAAAATTCAAATCATAATCACGAACAAACTAAAGATTGTTGGTGAATGAATGCTGCTTTAATTATGAAGTGCTTGATGTTCTAATCATAAAGTTTTACATATTCAAACAATTTTATTTTTTTTACTATAGTTCAAAAACAATAGGTTGCTTGAGTCAGGCAGTCAGCAATTGATAAAAACGCTTGATATGTGACTAATTGAGTTCAATTTTACCATTTTATGTTCAATCGTTATTAAGGTCTTTGATAATTTTTTTGTTGTTGATAACATGATTGTGTGCTTTGGTATATAATGTAAATTCTTTGGTCATGCTCATTTCAAAAACTTAAGATTATATGTGTGGCATTAATCAAGATACTATTTGATCTTACAAAGAGATATCAAGAATGCCCATGCATGTTCATTAATCATCCAAATTAGAGAGCTAGCTACCATACATTAGCTTTCGATGCATATAATTAAATAGTCTAAAAAAACTAAAATAGAAAAATTAAGGGACAAAAGAAAAGAAAATGAGATCAAGATACAAGTTAAGTAATCTTTTTGGGAAAAAAATTCTTCCTAATATTGCTAATTTGGTCAATAGTGATACCAAAAGCCTTCTCAAGCAACTCATCATTAACTCCTGCACCAAACAATGCATTAGGGATCCTTATAATCCCTGGATTTTGGCTATTAAAACTTGCAATTATTGTTGTTGGAAATTTCCCAACATTCATTTGAAAATGCACTAACCCTCTAGGGTAAACCATAACCTCTCCTGCCTCAATTACCTTTGCAAAAACCCTATTTGTTGAGTCAACGAATCCCGAGTAGACACTCCCTCTTACCACGTACGCAATCTCAGTGGCTCGTGGGTGCAAATGAGGAACATTGACGCCCCCAACCTTAAGATCGGCCCTAGAAAATGAAATCCCGAGAGTATTTAAACTCGGAAAATTGGTGGGTGTTACTGAAATTCCCGAAAACCCTATTTCAGAAAAATTTCCGGGAGATTTAATCCCCGAAAATATAAAATCTTCGGGCGTTATCTCGAACAAGGGTTTACATGGGAGGGAGTGGGAGTGACAACTAGAAGTGCTAGTTGTTAAGGAAATTGAGTTGTTGAAAGGTATACAAAAATCTTGGATAGGGTCAGGGTCAGAAGCATTTGCAAGGAGAATGTACAAGAAAAATGTAACAAAAAAAACAACCTCAATTTGAGCCATGATTTTTTATTTTTATTTTTTTTTCCTATTTGTACAAGTTGTTAGGTATTATTAAGAGCTACAAGGGGTTTTATATATAGATGTCATGATTAGTTTTTAATTTCTTTTTATTGAATTAGTTTTCTTTAATAATTAATTAGTAGGGACTATATATATATATATATATATATATATATATATATATATATATATATATACTTGATTACATGGGATCAACATTCTATACTCTTTCTCGTTTTTTAAATCTTCACGCTGAACATCATCATCATAGAGGTCCGACAAATTAAATCATACTTGTATTAAAGTATAACTATTATATGATGCCATTTTTTGTTTTTTAAATTCCAAATTGCTTATCCATAAATCATGGCATGCTTTGTCTCCTTTATTGAAGATATATTCCGATGGATAAAAATGATGTGCACAATTTTTTTTTTAATGAGAAAACAAAAATATAAAAAAAAAAAAAAGTTAAACCTGTCAGGCTGTCACAGTCCGATGATGAACGAGAGGGAGAGGGATGAATAAAAACAACAGAGAATCAAATGGAGAAGATTAGTACATCCAATCCTTTAATTTCCATGTAATCGAATGTTTAATTCGCCTCCATAAAGTAATGCATAATAGCGACGGACTTTAAACTTAATTAATCTCCAATCGAATGTTTAATTCTCTTTCAAAAAATTTATTTTTTTTATCTCTAGCTAGTGAAATTTTTATTTTAATTCCTTCTTATAGAGAAACGAGCTTAGCAAGCTTACTTAGCTAAGAACTCCTACATAAAAGATGGAAGTGTTACTAGGAATTTATTTAGCATATATATGATAGAACAAGATTAATTACCATTATGATCACAAATTATTAACGAAACCAATTGATGCAATCATAACAGAGGGTTTAGCTCCATTAAAATTCAACTTATGGAAAGCATTACAGGTCCAAGAAACTTCTTTTGAAGGAGAAGTATATTTTTCATGAGAATGAATTCATTTATTATAAAAGTTATGATGTTTTGAAAAGTAGAAAAGGCGGAGCCATTTTGATCTCTAAAAACTAGAGCATCCCGATAAAACCAAATTAACTACCAAACTATTACCAATCTAGCAAAGTTATTCAAATCATTGAACCATATTTTGGTTTTTTTGAATTGAATTGTGTGCATTAATAGATTTATGTGGGGTGGTTACAGGATTGACAGTATTGTGGTATTGAAAGATGATTTATGACGGGTTATCATTGATAGGGAGAGTATAGGGAAAAATCTAAAAGAACATTCTTTACTTTTTTTGGGTGGGGGAGAACAAGCGAACACATCCGGTAAAAGAAACTTTTAAATTCGTGTTTGCAATAATCCCTTAATAAATACATTGGTTTTTTATGGTATTATCAATTCATATGTTATTCCTACAAATTTGAGCATACGAAAATGTAAAAACCAAAATACAAATCGGAATGATAGATATAAGTCATGTGCATAAAGGTGCCTAAATTTTGTGTACAAATTAGGTGGAGCCATTCGAACAAAATAGGGGGGAGGGGGTAGTGGCAGAGGGTGCCTTAGTCTTGGCGGGTTAAGTGACTCACCAGTTTTTAATTACAATGCAATTTTCCATTTTTTTTAAAAATGTAGTTACTGCAACCAAGATTAAAAAAAAAAAAAATACTCGTAGTAGGATATACTTACTTTTAAAGTTGGTGTTGGTTCTCCCCGTTACAAAGACAAGTGTCGAAAAGGTATTTTCTGGTACGACAATTATGAAAGATAATTGAGTTATGGGAGATCAAATGTTGAATGACTGTTTGATTACTATTCTAGGATGTATTTTGTTTTTCGATATTAAGATGGATGATAAATATCAGCAGATATCAAAACATGAAAACTCATCATAAACAATAGTAATAGTTTTATATTACATGAATCTTCAAGAACTATTTGATTGTAGTATGAATTTTTGCGTCATATTTAGTTGTAATATAAATTTTCCCAATGACAAATAATAATTCATGATGAACCAACATCTCAGAAATCCTGCATCCGCCACTGGAAGCAACCTGTGGACAGTTTGGGCATATTAAGCAATCACTTTATTGTAGCACAAAAATGATATACTAGTAGAGAGGAAAAATGTCAAATCGTTGCCATTAATATGTTACGGAGGAAGTATTTATTTAGTGTTCAAGGGAGTGTGGCTATATAGTAATGGCATTGTTACCTACCATAGTACTGAATTTTCCAAAAATGATAGTTTTTGCTGAAAGTATGAAACTATACATTCAGGGGCTACTTTGACACCTAACCACCAACGAATTGGTAAAACAATTCACGATTTAATTTCTGTAATGTAATACTGTAGACCTGTGTTCTGTGTTGTCAAACAACTTCATTGAATGAAAGGCAATGAAATAGTCATCAATCATTTTTTTTTAATTTTTTCATTTGCATAGGGCAAACATGCTAGCAGCAGTTTTTTTTTTTTTTTTTTATTATTGCCTCTCTATCTCTTTGTCTCTGTATTCATTATGACTCCGTTTGTTTCGACGAAAAGTTATTTTCAACGGAAGGATTGAAGTAGAGAACGCAATAAAAGGGAAATAGAAAATAGAAGCAAAAAAGAGTGTGTGGTAATGGATTGATGGGAGTAGAGAAGAAAGCAAAAATATTAGATTAGTTGAAAAATGTTTCGTACCTTGGTTAGAGAAAGGAAAGTGATTTTCCTTCTCGAAAGAGAAAAATTGGACTTTGAGAAAATCAATTTCCTCCCCTTGCCAAATAAAACAAAGGAAAATGAATGGTCGGGGATGAACATAAATGTTTTTCTCCAAAACAAACGGAGCCTATGTGTCTTTCTATTTTGATTATTATTCATTATTTAACACTAACATATTTCACTGGCTTTTTTAGTTGCTATGATTAGTTTTTGGATATTATTCGTAGATAAACTAACTTTGACTCTTTAATATTATACACGTTTAAAATAATTATATTCATGTGAGTTCTAATTATTTGATTTGTCTCGATATATATTTTTCAAACGAGGAATTAAAAATGGAGTACCTATGATATGGGCAATATATCTTCTTTAATTGTAGAAATTTTGGCCCTTAGGAATGGGATACTCTAAGCATGAAAGTTAAGCTTCAAAATTAAAATATCATTATTATTGGTGATAACTTAATAGTCATCTATATTTTGTAGGGATGGACATCTACCATCTTATCAACCAATTCGACATCCAATCGATCATATTTATCAAGAGGCGTATCGAACAACATATTACCTCACTTCTCTAGGATATTGGACTCCATCTTATGAGAATACTGGTCCTTTTACAGATGTTAAATTCTCTTACTTTTTATTAGCACTAATATAGATAACTTAGAGTACAATCTTGAGAAACGTTAACCTGTCTAACTCTTGTATATCTTTGTTTAAAAAAATTAAAACAAAATAAAAAAAAAAAGATTTAGATATTTAAGATAATCATCCTTAGATTGTAATCTAAACTACAATACTTTTTTTTTTTTTTTGAAAGAATCTAAACTACAATACTTTGTATATTATATGCCACACGTTAAAAAAAAATATATCCTAATGGGAAAATCTCAAAGGATAATTGTTGCTCATAAGAAAATGTTGAATATTTTATTAATTAGTTGTTAAATTATTTTTTCACCATTCTGAAAAACACCGTCAAATATTAATATCTATAAGGAGTGAGCTAAGTACATATAAGTGAAAATTATAGAAATTATGTTTTTGAAAAATACAATTTTTTTAAATTAAGCAAGAAATCTAACAATACATTGCCAGTAACTAAGAGAATTTGATCCTTTGGTCCGCCCCCTAGAATATATGGGAAGCCAGATAGCCGCATGCATGAGTACGTCCTTATATTATTACGAATAAGGACTCCAACTGCTGTGAGGTTATATTTGGGGGCTTCTACAACGGTCTCCTAAAACATGACCGCAATACCATATTAAATCATGGCCCTCTAAATTATTTTATTTTACTTTTTTTTTTAAATCATTTTTCTAATTATTAGATTATCTAAAATTCCATAATTAATTTAAAAATTCATTTTATAATATTTCCATATTTAATTTAATTTATTTTTAATTTTAATTAATTGGAAAAAATAAAAAATGAATTTTTAAATGAATTATGGAATTTTGGAAAATCTAATAATTAGAAATATAGGTAAAAAAGAAAAGGTAAAATAAATTATTTTGGAGGGCTAGGATTTCTCCATAGTGGTGGTCATTTTAAAGGATGACCGCTATAGAAAAATTGGTTATATTTATAGATTGCAGACCCGTCAAAATTGAATTGAGCTTAATTAACTTAAATTACTAGACTGTGTGAGGGCTATGAAGCTTTTGACAAATTTATATTTGGATTACATGCATTTTTATTATTGTTGGACACTTGCACCAAAAGACTAGTACAATGATACATGGGAGAAAGCTTGCCGTACCTTAGCTTTCAAGAAAACAAAGGGAAAAAGGGTGTTTTAACTTTTAGAGGAGTTAAATAAATAACCCAAAATAAGGTATATTTAACATTTAAGTATATATCTATCTATTGATTAACATTTGCAGTGGCTACAGTTGCTTAAAAATGAAGTGAGCAGTGATGATTTCTAAATCAAAAATTCAAAACTTGATCAAGATGCATGATATCGAAAATAGATGAAAATTATTCTATGATCGTCGAAAAAACGACCATCGAAGTCAAGTAATTCTATACAATTGATATTGGTGATTAGATTCGACTTTAATTTTAAATAAAAATGTACTTCTTTTAAATTTTTTTTTTTTTGGTAATATTAACTCATTTTTAATATTTTTGAAAAATCTGAAATTTAATTTATTTAAATTTAGTTTCTGAATTATACCAAAACCATAAATTAATATAGGTAAATTCAAAAATGTTAAAAATGAATTAGTATTAGAGATATAATCAACTTTTCATTCATATTTTAATATCTATCGTCATCTAATATTCAAGATCAGATCCACTGGGTTTTTTTTTAAGATTAAAAGTGGAGGTGGAGCCGTACCTCAATATACCTCACACATTTAATTTATTTAGTTTCAAATATTAAAAAGTTCATCATGTGGAAATGGAATCGCTTTGGATAGCTTTTTTTTATTTAAAAAGGAAACTCTATTAGCTCAATGGCTAATAAAGGCTTACAAACCCGTGCAATTATACCATACAATTGTTAAATTCTTACAAGAAGGGAGAAGGAAATAAATAGTCCTTGTTTCATGAGAATTTAATACTTGTATAGTTGTATACAAAGTAAATCTATAAGATGTAAAGAAATAAAGGCAACAGTAGTTAAAATAGCTTGATACTCACAACTGGAGCACGATGACTATGATCTCAAAATCACATTTGTCTCACTCTCTAAGCTAGCTATGGCAGTTATGATTAATTTGACTTCGCTCTGTTTTTTGGATTTAAAAGCTACAGTAATCAAATCAGGTCAGACTTTTTCTGATCAGATCAGATCAATTCAGCTATGTTTTAATTTTATACTATCACAAAATAATACCCCACCTAATCAGATCAGTCCTAAAGAACAGGGCGTATTATTGCATCATCCTATAAATCTATATTAATCGATCAGATCACCATTTTATTTTAATTTGGTGAATCCAAAACTCAAAATAATTTTGAATTTTCTATAACTTGTAAAATTTTGTCAAAACACTCTGGCAAAGAAAAATTAAATAGACAATTCACGAATAGTATTAAATGACCGATAAATCAATAATAGCAATAATTTAAGTTATGTTAAATACACACACGCACGCGCACACATTTTACTCTATGAAAATGCATATAATCCATACCCAAGTTTGTCTCTTTTTAATTTTTTTTTTTTTCATTTCCATAGGTTAACGTTTAAAATGTGTAAAAATTCTTACATACATTCGGATACATAGTACATCCAAAGGTAATTTTGCTCATTTTATAATTTTTTGCGCTGTTCATTTTAAATTTTAAAATGAGCAATGAAATACTTTGGATAAAAATACCTTTGCGTACATCTTGGTGTATAATAGATCAACAAATAATGCAAGATGAATTTCTCATAGATTTACATGTAAATTCACTCACACAACCTCTATTTAAGATCATCTATCAAACAACCTAGCACTGTCAATTCAGGTCAACAGTCCAGTTTTGGTTTTACCAATCAGTTTGGGTCGTTTCAGTTCAGTTAATTTCAGATAATTTTTTTCCAGTTCACTTCAGTTCAGTTAATTTTGATTTCAGTTTAGTTCAGTTTTTGTACGAACATATTTCAGTTCAGTTCAGTTTCAGTTAATTGTTCAGTTTAACCAATCAGTTAAAAATTCGAACGGGTGCAATTCAGTTCAGTTCAAAATGTCGACAGTTCAATTCAATTTTGGTTACAGTTTTTTTGGTTTGGTTAGCTTTAGTTCAGGTCATTTGAGATCATAATTTTGTAACTCCAAACCAACCTTAAGATAGACATTCAGTAGGAAATTTCCTACCGCTAGTCGGTCGCATGCAAATGTGTAAAATCGGTCGCAAATCACCTACCCATATTTCCAGTAGGAAATTACAACCGCATTTTCGGTATGAAATGTTGAGATCTGCGGTAGCAAATCACCTACCAATATTTTTAATTTTTCGGTAGGAAATTACCTACCGCTAAAAGTCGGTATGAAATGTTGTAAAATGCGGTAGGTAATTTTTCCGACCGAAAATCGATCGGAAATGTACAATTAGCGACCAACGTATTTCCTATAGCTCAATACCGACCGATTTCCTAGCGCTTATGATGGTAGGTAATTTAGCATTTCTTGTAGTGTTCAAAACAGTTCGGATAATATTGTATCATTTTTTATTCAGTTTAGTAATATTCAAATTAAATTAGTTTCAAGTCATTTTTAGTTTCAGTTAGATCCATTTATCTTCTTTTCAGTTCAGTTTCAGTTAGCTTCAATTATCATCTTTTCAGTTCAGTTCGGTTATTTTTAGATACCCGATTTTCAGTTCTGTTTCAGTTCAGTTCAGTTATTTTCAGATATTTAGCAGTTAACTTCAGTTTCAGTTGGTTTCAGATTCAGTTCAGTTCAGTTCAGTTTGATTTTTTCAGTTGACTTTCAGTTATTAGTTCATTCAGTTCAGTTCACTTTCAGTTTCAGGTAATTTCAGATCGACCTAAAACAGTTCAGTTTCAGTTAGTTCAGTTCAGTTCAGTTAAATCAGTTCTGACCCAATCTGACAGTACTAATTAACAACCCATTATAATTATAACAAATTATATTTTCATAATTTTCATCTTTATGGAGAAAAACAAGAACAACCCTACCGTGGATAGATGAGAAAACGGAGAATAATTCAATTAATTCGATCACTTATAAGATTTATATATATTAAAAAAAAAAAAGATAATGGAGATTGAGAATAAAATCTATTCAAACTAGAAATAAACTAAAGTGGAAAAAAAATTAATTTTTATATAACCCCATAATTATTTTCTAAAGAAACTAAAAATATGATTAATGGACATACATACGTGAAACTTCTAAATTAAAATTTGTCGGAAAGTTGTTCACCCCAAGTCCCACATCAATAAAGAGAAGGAAAACTCTTTATTAGTGTTACTAAGCACCCATTAGTATGAGAACTTTTGGGAAGGTGTCCAGTAACAAATCCGTAAGAGCTTGGCCCAAAGCGGACAATATCATACTAATGGTTGAGTTGTGGTGTGTACGCCTGCGGCCTTACAAGTGGTATCAGAGCCCCAGGTTTGATCTATCCTGGTCAAGTGGCTGTTGTGGCGGTGTATGTGGTGTGGTGCCCCTCATGTATATGACATTGCGATTGGGTGATCTGGTTCCAAGTATCGAAAGTCCGGGGTGCTTGATGGTGACAGGTAAAATTTATCGCTTAAGGGGAGGCTTTGACGGGGAGGCTTTGAGCCTTAAGACCCCCTTGTGTGGTGAGGAAAACTCTTTATTAGTGTTACCAAGCATTCATTAATATGAAACCTGGTTGAGCTTTGGTGTGTACGTCTGCGACCTTACAAAATTTAATAAAGATATTTACATTACTTTCTTTTTTTTAAATAACAAAATAGATGCATTATCTAAATAGCATCAATTAGTCTCTTCAAAGACATATGAGATGCAGAGAAGAATATGATAGTGCACTAAACAACACCAACTCAAAAGGACATGTAATCCACACTTCATGATGATATTTCTTCTATCTTTTGCGGTATTTTATATGCTAACAAAACTCTTTGGAGCCATCTTATGTGAATATGGTGTGTTTTTGTCTACTCGTAGTCGTTGGGCCATCTAATTAATAATAGTAATAAATAGTAATAGTAATAGTACGTAATAATAAGAAGCGTGTGATATATATATATTATTAATATTTGCGGATTGTTCAAAGCTGTGATTGTTAATACCAAATCTTTCTTTAGCATTTTACGCTTATCATATTAGAATTCAAGTTTGACCAAATATATCTTTACACTTCCTTGCTTTGCATTATTCAAAACTGTTTTATGATTTGTTTTTGAAAATATTTTTAGGATTTTTTTTAAAAAAATATTTATGAAGTTTATTTGATGCGACCAATTTGTTAAATGACTCGAATTAAAAGCTAGCATGACATAATAACACAATTCAAACATCACATAAAATAACTGAATTAGCGTGGTTGGAATGTTGTATAAAATATTTTAAATAAGTTGGTCGACATGACACTAGTTGTTTCTTACACAAATTGAGTGGGGTTCAACCCGTCAATCAGACACCAAACCATACACGACCAGACCTAATTGCCAGCTCTTTCTAAAGGAAAGTGATAAACCCATATCAGATATTGGACAAGATCTACTAAAATATATATGCATTGGTCATTCAAATAAGGACTAATTTGTAATTTATCAAAAATTAGATGACCAATTTGCAAAATTACATGATTAATTAATATTACACAAACAATATAAGTTAATACATAGACTACATAGTACATAATATAAAACATAGACAATATAATATATTAGCATAAACTGAATTTCAGATGATAATAACACATTATATTATACTTTTATAATTTTGCAAATCGGTCATTTAAGTTTTGGTAAATTATAAAACATTCCTTATAGAAAGAACCAATGTGCAAATATTTTAGTAGATCTTGTCTAATATCTGATAATGAACTATCATTCCTCTTTTTTAAAAACACAAATTACACGCGTCAAGCCAGGGATCCACGCATGATTCCACCTGTTGCACACGTGCTAACACCTCCTTCAAAACTTAACTTTCTCACAACATCTTTGTTTCCCTTTCTAATTCACCAAACTGAAATTACCTTAATACCCCCTCTACATTAGCGGACTTTACAGTCCACCTCCAATTCATAGTATAGTACTCAAATTAACAATTTTATAATTGCATGGGCCCCACAATTATGTGACGGCCCAAAAATAATTGGGCCCCTTATTTTCCATTCAGACAAATTTATTTTTTTTTTAAAAAAAAGAAACCCCACATTTTAAGGGTACCCTGCCTAATTTCTTCTCTTTTACCCCCATTTTTCCAGCACTCTTACAACTTCTCACCAAGAAAAAAAATAAATTAAAAATAAATAAATAAATATCTCTAATTTTCTCATTTCACTACTTTATATCATGTTGATATTTTTCCAGCAGAAACTTGGAAATTTCAGATTTGAAGAATTGGATTGAATTCATTTCCATCTAATCAGGTTTTTAATTAGCCTTTTTTTTTTTTTTTTGTTTTTCTCCACTTTAATTAGTTTCCAATTTCATGTCTTTAATAATCATGATCTTCAACTACTAATGACTTGTTATGTTTGGATACAAACAATTCATTTGAAATGATGGATTTGGGCCAAATTACATGTTTGGCAAGTTAAAAAATTTGGAATTGGATTTGACTCAATTCCCAATCCAAATGCTTAACAAGCAAATGTTTTGTATTTCAAATACTTAACATAACTATGTCATTTCAAATTCTAAAATAACTCAAACAAATAATTGTCATTTAAATTGTAACACTTTTAATTTCAGAATTTGAATTCATTAATTTGAAATGAATTCCACATATCCAAACGCTACCTTATTTTATTTATGGATTATTTGTTTTTTTTTTTTTTGTGTCATTGTATAAAATTTAACAATAATTATGAACAGAGTTTTTTGATGTGTAAATTACCCAACTTTTGTTCAAGTTACTAGTGAGTGTGTGTAAGAACAAGCAGTCTCAGTCAGATGAGCACTAGAGTTAATAAAGATATTTAAAATTATTTTAGTCAGTCCATAAATAATGATATAAAAAAGGGGTCAAATTGTATAATCAATGGTAAAATATGTAAATTAATAATGGTTAAAGAAAAGTTCAATTTTTTTATTTAGATATGACATTGTTGATTTAATTTAGAATTTGAAAGTCATGATGAAAAATGGTGATTTTGAGATGTTATTACAAGACTAAAATAGATGACATCCACTTTAATTAATAAAGTCGAGATAACGACGACCTTAAAGATTTAGAATCCTCATATGATAAGTGTGAAAGCGAAATTATGAGTTACAATAAAAGATTACTAGGTCATTGTTCGATTAATAAATTGGGTATAATCGTGGAATTAAGTGATAGATAAGTAAGAGTGAGTGGGATTATATTTTTATATTATCATCAAACAATTATATTAATTAATGTATTATTCACGAATTACATTTACGGCCCGTTTGGTAGCCAGTTATAAATCATTGTAATATGAATAAGTTTATAACTAAATTTGGAAGAGAAATCAAAATTTATTCCTATAGTGGTGATACCGTAGCTCCAATTTATCTAATTTTCTTCACAAATATCCATTCTCATCAAATACCACCCTCCCGTAATGGATGAAAATGAAAAATGAGAAGAAAATTGAAGCTTGGGAATGAAAAATTTGTTTTCCATGGAGATTATAAGCTTCCTCCTTAACAAAATTACACTATAAATTCATTGCCATTACCACAATTTATTACCAACAACCAAACGGATCGTTAAATTATGAGTTACCTTGTCTTGGTCTAGTGGTGTCAAGGACTAGACTTGGTAGGGAGAACCACGGTTCGATCCCCCGCAAGCACGTTGGGAGGAGTTTAAAAGCTTCACCCCGGGGCGCGCTCCGAATTCGGATTAACCTAAAAGGGTGAACCGGGTGGGTACAAAAAAAAACATGCAATTAAGTGATAGATAGGTAATTAAGAGTGAGTGAGATTAGATTATCATTAAACAATTATATTGATAGATTATTGACGGATTACAATGCAATATATATTGCAGTTAGGATTAACAGATCATTATCTGATTATAAAATGGGTATAAACATGCAATTAAGTGATAAATGGATAAGAGTGAGGGCTCGTTTACATTCTCTGAATAAAGATGAATTGAACTGAACTGAATTGAACTGAATAGAAGTGTATTAATTGAACTAAATAGAGATGAACTGAACTGAATATAATCTGAAGTAAACAAACCCTGATTGTGATTAGATAATAATTAAACAAGTACTCCCTCCGTTCTAAAAACACTGCTCCATTAGGGTAAAAAGTAAGGGTAAAAGTGTAAAGTTATAAGTAAAAGTAGTTAAAAAGTAGTGGGTATTAAGTGGTAAGTAAAGATATAAATATAAAGTTGTATGTGGGTCATATGCCAAAAAAAGAAATGGAACATTTATTTTGGGACGGATAAAAAAGGAAAGTGGAACAGTTTTTTTGAGACAGAGGGAGTATATCAATGGATTATTGAGGAATTATGGTGTGATTATAAGATATTTATTGAGGGTAGGATTATGTAATTAAGATGGGGTTTAATTAATCATGTAATTAAGGGGTGAATTGAATGGTAAAAGTGAAATAGTACTCAGATCTTTGTAGCATTTGATGGGACAACATTTGGACAATATTTCCAAATTAGGGAAGTATCCCTCTTTCCCTTTCACGAAGCTAAGTAGCAACCACGTATTATTTTTTTTATTTTTAGTTTTTATGGAAAGGACTACATAAAAGAGCATATGCTACAATCCACTAACTAAACAAATGCTAGTGGAAATTTCTGACCATATATACTTTAATTTTATTTTATAGTTTTATGTGTAGCTTATTATCTCGTACATTTGTTTGACCTTAAGGTAACAACAAAGTAAATTAAGACCCCTAGAAGATAAGGTTTTGATATTAAAAAAAATAAAATTGAGGAAGATATTATTATTATTGTTCATATTATAAATTTTTTTAAGCTTAGAAAATTGATAGCTAGGGGTTGTTTATTTCAGCTCTATTAACTTTAGTTCAGTTTTTTCTTCTCTCATAAAATATTACTTTCAGTTGTATTCATTTCAGTTCAACTATATTCATCTAAAGTAAACGAGCCCCTAGTCTTTGGGCTTATTGGGGTTAGTGACGTTAAATGATCCATGTAAATAAGAGGTGTGATATGCTGATAGTCAGTAGGAGACAATAATAGTCAGGGATGACAAATAGGTTCGGTAGATGTGGATACTTTCTCTCTCATACCCGCCTCTATCTAAAATGTCTAATTGTCTAAATTTATCATCTACCTACCACTTATGGTCGGTATAAATCTAAAGTTCATTCCCACCCACATGGGTACAAGACCGAATCTACCTCCGCCTCATCACTCAAGTGGATAATCCATTAAACAAATTTATATCCGTTCACTATTCAGGTGAATATCTATCCGCTGTCTACATGTATTTTCCCACCTCTAAAATGGATCAACTTTCTATTTTCTACTATTGAAATAGACTAAGCTAAATGCATATATAATTATATATTGACAGAAGTGTGAATGTGTGTGATAGTAAATATTGTTGCAGATTAGCCAAATAAGTTTTGCGTCATACCCACAACCCACCCCGACTAACCCCATATATGTTCGTCCCTATCCACGTGATATGATAGTGCCCCATATCGGGTTATTTTGGTAATTTAAGCACACTAATATCATGTTACAATGCAACCACAACATATTAGACAATAATATGCACCTCACTCCTCCCATTTCTTTTAACTATTAGTAGAAGATTTAGAACTTAGAAGTGAGCCGTGTTGTTTTTTTCCCCACAATTATTTGTATCTTACATTCAAAATTATAATATAGAAGTAAAAGAAAGAAGTGAGTGGATAATGTGTTGCAATCATAGCCATATGTGCTAAAGTCACCTGCCTCGTAATTTTAAACAAATCTTTGAGAAAACTTTAGCAATGCCATTGAATAATTGAGGAGCATCCCTGACCAATAGTCATATCTGAAAAGCCTTTTATGTTGCCCAAATTAGTGAGAATATAGTTTTTTTTTTTTATTATTCACAATGCTAATGATATTAGGCCTTAATTGGGACGAGGCCTACCATAGATTACTCAACTTAATTTAGCTGACACGTGTAATTAAGAATCGTGTGGTCTCAGCCTTAAAGTTTGAAAGATTTATGTCAGTGTAACACAAACCTCAGTCTCAATATATATAGTGTCATAATAATTTGCTTTAAGACAATATTAATTTCTAATATACTTCTTCCGCTCCATATTAATTACAACAGTCTTTTGATTAAAGTGTTACAACAGTATCTTTCTAATTTTAAGAAAAGAGCAATACTAATTTGCTTAAAATAGTACTCCATTCGTCTCAATTTACTTGCTACATTTTCTTTTTCACACCTCCCGAGATACAATTTTAAATGAAAATATCTTTAATTATATATAATAAAAAATTATGAAAATTATATATTTAAAAACTACATGTTGAGACGAATTAAACTAGATCCATCATGACTATATTTTTTCTTACGTATAATAAATTAAATAAAGTCAAAGTTCACATGTGAACAGTGCCAAAGTCAACTTGGTTCAAGTAAATTGGGATAGAGAGAGTATTATATAATATTAAATTTTGTACTTTTGGATGCTTATCTTTAAATTTTTGGGAACCATGATACAACCATGCATATACTTGATCCATAAGCTTGTTTGCTTGAGGTAAATGTTGTGGGAGCATACTTTATTATTATAGTATTTGTTTTTGACTTTTTCTTCAATTCCCTGAAGGATAAAGATTAAAGAGAAAGAGTGTAGACAAACATATCATTGGAAATATCTAAAGCATCTTATACATTGCTTCAAAAAAAAAAAAAAAAGTGGTCCATTCTTTGTCTATTTTACTAGTTATTGTCACGTACTTTCATCTGTTTAGCAAAATGTCTCTTGATGGTGGAATTAGATAATTTAGATAGTTCTATTTTAGGAAAATTCGTCAAAACTATCCAAAAAAACGTCGGGTTTTAAAAAAAAAAAACTAAACTACCTAATAATTTTTTTAAATAAAACTATCTAATATCTTTTTTTTTAAAATTATTAAATGGTTTTTAATCTTCTTAATATGTTGGTATGCACAATGGTTTTTTTTAAAGAAAATTGAGATTTTTTGATGGTCGAGCAAGAGCAAGATCGGAGGGAAATAAGAAATTTAGAGAAGTGTGAAACTAATTATAATTGAGGTTGATTAAAATAAAAGTTATTTAACCTATGTGCGAGATGTTGTCAGTTTGATTCTCTTGGATAAAATATTAATTGACATTTCATATCAATGGATCAAACAAGGTTGTGTCATTGTAAACATTGGGATTTGTCACATGAATCATACCCTTGCATACAATTTATACATATATAAAAATAAAATGTGTCAATATCGTGTTCAGTTTTTAGTCTATATTTTTTAAGTCATAGTTGTGTAATGGACTTGAATATATTATTTTGATATTTTTGTAGAAAACTAAAAAAAAAAAAATTGAAAAACAGCCTTTTTATTTATTCTCTCATAAGCAAATAATGCAATAAAAAATATATCTCAATGTTTTAGCAAATAAGCAAATATTTGAGCAAAACCCTGGCCTGGTGTGGAAACAAAATTCAAATATAGTTTCAAATGAATATAAACATTTAATATATTTTGTAGATTAATAATAATTCAAGAATGATTGTCAGAATCATGCGTAGTTAATGTTTTTACCTTTGACACTTTGTAAGTATTTGTTTTTTTTTTTGGATAACGTAACAAATCTAAGTTAACTCCTAAATGAAGCTAAAACTAATTCACCCTGGTGGGTGATAGACTCTTGATACCTTATATGAAACTCGAAGGGTTGTATTTACCATTTTTTCAAAATTAATAGTTACAAACGTTAAGCAAGCCTCAAACTTTTTGTTTTTTCCTTCCCCTTTTTTTTTAAAGAGCAATTCAAAGCAAAGATTAATCACCCAATCTAGCAGCAATAGTCAGATCAGGGAATGGGCAAGAGCCACAAGGGACCTATTGCTTCTTTTTTTTTTCATCACAAACCTTAAGTAGGCCTCAAACCTTTTGTTCTTTCCTCTTTTTTTTTTTTCTTTTTTTTTTTAATGTGTTATCACTTGTCAAATTTATAGGGGGTGTAGGTAAAAAAAAAAAAAGGAAAGAAAATTTTCCTTTTGAAGTGTATTTGCTTTATTTCCCCACTTTTGTGTGTGTGTATATGTATATAAGGTCTACCTCAAGCTTGACGGTTATGAAATTACTATTCTAGTGCAGGTGCAAACTTCTAAATCTGCTTTATTCCATGATTAATATCAATATCAATATCATCATCCCAGGGGAAGAATATAATTAATCACTGAACAACATCATCATCATCATCATCATCATCATCATCACTAATGGTTGCAGTTGAATTACAAGTAATGGCTACACAAACAGAAACTAATTCACCTTCATTGACAACCAACAACATAGAACAACAACCTCATCACAACAACCACCATGGCGGCAACAACGAACCCAACAACACCAACACCAGCAACAACAACAACAACAACAACAACAACAGCAACAGCAACTATGTGTTTGCGAACTTGGGTCGACAGTCGTCTATCTATTCACTTACATTGGATGAGTTTCAGCATACACTTAGTGAGAATGGTAAGAATTTCGGCTCGATGAATATGGACGAGTTTCTTAACAGTATATGGACTGCTGAGGAGAATCAAGCTCATCATAGCAACCACAACCACAATCATAATACTAATAATAATGTTGATAATTTGCATTTGCCATCTATTAATGTGGCTTCTTCTGATATTACTAGTACTAATGCTAGGAGAAGGACTAGTAGTACTTTAGTTAAGCAGCCTAGCTTGGCAAGGCAAGGGTCCCTCACTCTCCCGGCCCCGCTTTGTAGAAAGACCGTTGACGAGGTTTGGACTGAGATTCAGAGGAGGCAGCCCGGTGATGAGCCCGAGCCCGAACAGCAGCAGCCCGTTGGGGATGCTCAGAGGCAGTCTACTTTCGGGGAGATGACTCTGGAGGACTTTTTGATCAAGGCCGGGGTCGTTAGGGAGCAATGTGGGCCCGCACCACCAACCCCGTTGGTGGCCGTTCCTGTGCCCCCGCCTCCACCGCCTCTAGCTCACCGTCCGTATGGGTTTAGTACTTCCCAGATGGGGGGCCCCACATTCGTGACACAGCCCATGATGGGTATGGCCCCAGGAGGGGCTTACCAGGGTTTGCCTCAGAGTGGAGGGGAGAGCTCTGGGTACACAGGGAATGGAAAGAGGAGTAATGGGTATCCGGGCCCGGTGGTGGGACCCCCGGCTAATTGCTTTGGTGGTCGGGGGAACAACGGTGGGGCCCCTGGTGGAGGAGGGTTTGGACCTGGACCTGGACCTGGACCTGGGGCTGGGATGTCGCCTGTTAGCCCGGTCTCACCAGAAGGGTTATGTGGGTCGGGCCAGGTGGATAATACGGGCGGACAGTACGGGCTTGACATGGCATCGTTACGAGGGAGGAAGAGAATTATCGATGGCCCTGTCGAGAAGGTCGTGGAGAGGAGGCAGAGGAGGATGATCAAGAATAGAGAGTCCGCTGCCAGGTCTAGAGCCCGGAAACAGGTAAACTCTCTAGTCTAAGGCTCCGTTTGACATGGTGTAAAACATTTTCATCCTACCAAACAAATCCACCCTAAGTGTTAAAATGTTGATTCTTATTTTTACTACTATAACTTCTGCAACATTAATCAAAAAAATATTTCTTGCATTCTGAACAGGCATATACTGTGGAGTTGGAAGCAGAATTAAACCAGTTGAGGGAGGAGAATGCACAACTAAAACAGGCCCTGGTAATACTAAACTTTTTTTTTGTTTTTTGTTTTAATTATAAAAAAGTTTACTGCAATACACAACTGGAGATTATGTCTTACAATTGATATTCATTATTGCAGGAGGAAATTGAGAGACAAAGGAAGCAGCAGGTAATCCATTAATCTTTATCTTTAAGTTATTCTACTATGTTATGATTTTTTGACTTGAATTTCTGGAAAAAAATATTATGTACTGTAATATTTTGGGATAATACTCTGTATTCACACAATTCATGCATTTTGTAGTTAGAAAGTTGGTTGTCTAAGCAACAAATTCACTGAAATGCCGGTTTACTGAATGCAAACTTTACTCTTTGGGAACAATGAAACTTTCTCTTAAGCAATAGACAAAAATTTTAACTACCAAATTTGTAAATTTTTTAATGTTACTTTTTAAATAACTAATTAAACTTTATATAAAAAGTTAGTATGATATTGTGCTAAAAAGTTACACTTTTGTGAGCATTTCGTCAGATCGTGAGACACTCTGACAAGAGACTTTCTTAACTATTTACGAAAAGACTTTGCATTGCACACTTTTGATTTTGGATTAAAACAACTGTGAAAGTTTCTTGTAAAATGAAACAACATTCAAGGTTGGTTTTGGATTTTGCTCAACTTATTTTTGCTTATCTAAACTAATCTAGATTAGTTTTATAATACAACCAAAATTAAGGTGAATTATCGTGAATAGAACATACTCAATCCCATGTAAGCGTCCGTTACAAATATATTTATTAATGTTTTGTTTATTGTTGGGTTTGTTTGCAGTATCATGAAAAGCAGAACATAAAGGTAGTGCTGAGCAGAGCGCAGAGAGCTCAGGATAAATTGAGAGCGATGAGGAGGAGTCGGAGCTGTACCCTTTGAATTGAAAGGGAAACTATACTAGTTGATTAGTATCATTATTATTAATATCAAGTATGTTGATGTTCATCAAATATTAATAATGTAGTAGTTAGCAGTAGTTCTTGTAGGATAATATTATACACAGAGCAGCAAAACAACCGACTTAGTAAGTTAGTAGTGTTGGTAGCTCTTTCTGTTGTTGAATGCTGTTTGTAAATATTTCTCTGTTTTTTTCTTCTGTTTACTAGTAACAGAGCAAAATTGTATATGGATTAATGGAATTCTTCCTCCCCTCCTAAAATGCTTTTGGATGTTGTATCATCAGAAAGTAAACAGGGGTATATGTTAAAAATTTCTATGTCAAATTGTGAAATATGGAGAATCTAGTTAGTTACTTAGTTATATATACTCAATATATATTGTTGAATCTGTTTTTTTTTTTTTTTTATCAGTTTGGTTCTGTTTATTGTCATTTGACCATTGTTATCTAATTCGATATTTAATCTGCTTCTGCAATTCGCAATTCAACTAAAATAAAATCCAAAAATTGACCATAATTTACTCATTTCAGTTCGCAATTCCCAGAAGTTTAATGAATTAGGTAATACAACATTTGGCAGGAGCATTCTAGTAGACCTTCTTATCTTTGTTAACCAAAAACATAAGCAACAACAATTTAAACATAAATGTGACTGGTTCTAGGGGTTTCATTTAAGCTCAATTTCTTCTAACCAAGACCATTGCCTTCAAGAAAGCAAAAAATGTCATAATAGTTAGGTACTACCTCTATTTTTTATTTTTTTTTATTTGCTCACTTGGTTTCATCAATAACAAGAAACTAATAGAAAAAAAAAAAAGAGAAAACAATAAATGAATGATAGAAAATTGTGCACAAAAGATCTAGAGCAATAAAGCTACAAATCTACAATTACCCACCCGGTGGCAATCCATTAGAGATAGACTTAAATGCAAAATGGCATTCTAAAAATATATTTAATTTGTCTATTTCTAATGTGTGATTTATATACTGGATAAATAAATTTTTTTTTTTTTTTCCGGTAGAGAATATGGAAAAGAGAGGGGAAAAAATAATTTTACTAAAGTTAATCACAAGAGTTAGAAAGTATGAAAAAGAGACTTTGGAATTAACAAATATAGAACAATAACAATATGTGGGAAAAGAGAGGTAAAAAAAGAAATTTTACTAAAGTTAATTTTCTCATGAACACAACAATATGCATCTTGCAGAGTTACAGGTAGAGCTTGTATACGCCGGATTCTTATAAAAAATACAAATCTTGGAAAATTTTCACAGGCAAAACCATACAAGCTATGATCAACATTTTTGAAGAAATAATCTCTGTTTTTAGATCTCATATATTCAGCAAAACCTAACCAAAATTTGAAATGGATAACATGTTATTCAAAGTTACAAGAAACCTCTACATGTGAATAAATCCTCATGAGCCGAACAACGGATGAGGTGAAGGAAGCAAGAACATTGCACTCATAATTTGTTTTAACCCCTGACACAACACCATGGATAACCAACTTCTTGAGATTAGGGCATTTTTCTAGAAGTCCAGTTAGCCATTCAATGAAGAGATGATTGATTGTTGTCCATCCCAATTCCAAAACAATCACATTCTCTAAACAATATGATCCCTGAGAACCATATTGAAGCACATTTTCTCTTAAATCATAGCTCAAAGAGAGATGGCTTAACCGGGGAAAGCAAACAGAAATGGTCTCCAAATCCATAATATCATCATCGTCATCAAACACCACACCCCAAAGTCGGAGCTTTCTCAAGTTTTGTGACCTCGAGATCATTTGATGGAATTTCGGCCACATAATGGTGAAATTGCTTACATCAATAATCTCGAGATTTTCAGGGTTTTCCCCGATATCAATATGCAAAACACTAACATCATCTATCTTAAGGATCCTCAAACTTCCATTCCCAACAAGCACAAACAAATCAAAGGTGCAATCTTTCAAGTTTAGATTCTCAATATGATCAGCCTCCAATATAATCTTGTCCATGCTAATCGCCTCAATATGTACATCTTTCAAAGAAGTACTACTTAGCTCCAAGGTAGTATGCGCATCAGATATGGCAATATCTGGATTAATGAGCTTCAAAACCTCAAGATTAGGGCAAACATTAAGAAGCAAACTCAAGTCCAACGCTGAGATGCTAACATAGCTCAATGACAATGATCTCAAGCGAGGGAACTTCTGGTAGCTAGGCTCAACACCCATGATAGAGTTATGAGTTAATGACAAAACTTCTAGCTTATGCCGTCCACATTTTTCTAGAATGTTCACATTCGGGGTTGTCCTTACATTATAGCATAGCTCACGCAAAGATTCCCGAGTGTACAACAGCCAAGCAATCACCGGAGCAGCTGAAAACTCATCAACATCATCCATAAGGATTGAGAGGCATTGAAGTCCTCTTGTTTGAAGGATAGTTTGTGTTATAACAATTTCAAGTCTATGAGGTAGAATATCATGATAAACAGGGCAATCATTCGAGTCGAATGAGAGAGAATGGAGGTGATTCCTCCACGCATCTCGCCATTTTCGGCATGTAGCAGATGCTACTACTACATCTTTAGCAGCTCCAAGTTGGGACAATATGTTACCAATTACTTCAACAGGAAGATTGTCCATAGACATCAACAACCCTAAATTTCAATTCAATCTTCTGATCTCAAATTAGTGTGTTCTTCACAACAACACAATATATATCATACTTGTAATGTCAATGATGGGTTATTAATCAAATATCAGAATGTTGCAGAAATCAAATTACAGAAAAGAAAAGTTTTTTTTTTTTTTTGAGGAAAAAAAAAAAAAAAAAAACTAGAATTCCAACAGAAAATGGAAGAGATTTACCATCTAAATTGACTTTTTTACAGACCGAGCAACAAAATTTGAAGGAATCGCCCAATGGGTCTTATTACATAGACAAAGTTACTGCAAAATCAAGGTTTTTTTTACGAATATCAAAAGAGATTGAATCAATTAGATTTGCAGCTAAAAGGAGCATAAAAGAATCTAAGCAAAACGAGGAACTTACAGATGAAGGAGAAAACCCAAAGATGGAAGAATGATAATTGAAATTCGGGAGTTTGAATATGAAAAGAAGAAAGCGTAAGATAGATAAGAGGAGAGCTCACAAGAAGATGGCGATGGCGATGGCGATGGCAACGGTGTGGAGTCTGGTAATGGCTTCCAATTTCCACCACTCTACACGACGGCTACTTTCGAGTTTTGGGCAAATTTAACCTTTATTTTTTGTTATTTACATGAGTCTGGTAATGGTTGTTTAATAAGTAAATTTAATAAAATAAAGAAAGACAAGTCTACATGCAATCAAGCATTCAAGCATATGAGGCGTGATTTTAGAATGTTTTTGGCAAATGACACTAGGTTGGTTGGTTGGTAACTTGGTATCATGCAACCCTCAAAGGCTCCCATAAGTCCATAACTCTACTACCTATCCGCCTGCACACAGAGGTAGGTACAGTTGTTGGAAACGAATCGATCCGAGCGATCCGATCTGCTATCCGGACGATCCGATTTGAAAACATTGGATAATTTTTATGTATTAAAAAAAATAGATATTTCGGATCGGATACGGATCGAGAAAAATTGTGTTGTGTGGTTTCATTGATTTGTATCATTGATATTTGGGACTTCAAAGTTGTTTGGAGTTTGACATTTAGATTACCATTTGACATTTTTAAAAAAAAATATATTTTTAACTTTTTAATAATCGAGTTCGAGCCGGGCCCGAGTTTTAGGCAAGTTTGAGACAAGTTCTAGAAAATATAAACGAGTCGAGTCCGAGCTCCATTTCTTGGAACTCGTGAGTTTTCGAGCTTAAGTCGAGCTTGAATATTCCATAATGAGTTCGAGTCAAATTCAATGATACTCACGCTCGACTTGGCTCATAATCACCCCCACAATAACTTCCAAAAATTAGAGTTTAAATCTTTTTTTACTGACTTCAATAACTTCCCAAATTCGTTCATATTGCTGCATAAATTTATGCCCAACTCAATCAATGATTCAAATCAATATTCAGATGTTGAAGATATTACACATTTCTTTCAAAAACCTTCTTCGCCAATTGATTTCGATTAGGGAGAATTTCATCATCAATCTGCAGTTCTGCACCACCATTGATGATGAAGAAACCTTCGATTGTTAAGAATTATGCAACTTCATCTTCTCCATATTTGTTTCATCCAGAAATCTAAATGTCATTGATAAAGGACACCATTTATGATTACAAAGATGAACGCCATTGATGAAGAACAATTGAAAATGAAATTACTTCTTTAATGTCATCTGAATGAGTTCAATTTGATAATACATTGATGCCATCAGAATTAGTTCATTTTGATAATTTGTTGATGCTATTCAATCTGATAATTGGCCCAACAAAATTTATTAGGTAAGATCACCTAACCAACACTCACTTTAATTAATGAAATAATTATAATAGGGAATAAATCAAAAAATAGTGTCACCATGTAATTGTTTTTTAAAATTGAGTATTAAATGAAAAGGCTTAAAATACAATGATATCAAATAGAATATCCCTTGTACAAAAGAGGCTCATACGACCCAATATTGAAGAGGATTAAAGGAGAATCAAGTCAACGACGTGAACTTGACTGCGTTTAAGAAGATTTTAGATAAGTTGAAACAGACGTGGAACCCAATTACGAAAAGGAAAATTAAATTAACTTATAAACTCGAAGCCAACCCAGAAACAATGGCATAATAATGCCATAATCCCAAAAGACATCCCCTTAATTTTTTTTTTCATTTTTCTTTTTTCCAATTTTTTAAGGATACTCATCATTCTACTCACAAATTAGGGCAAATATCCATACACAATAAGTGCACATGTATTACAGTCACAAAATATATGCCCAATCAAATTGCAGAATTGAGAAATTCAATGTCACATCCACTCCTTTTTTTCCTTCCTCTAAAAAATAGTAAAACAAATTTTCTGCTAATTCATGCCAAATTAGACAACATTAGTCTCTATTTGAATGCAGCCCACCATATGGGGCTGCAATTACACGCCAACAATAATATACAGCACAGCATTACTAACTGGTGCGACGTATATGAAAGTTTACAAAAAGGATGGAAAATTAAGAAAACATTTCATCAAGAGTCCTGTTCCATCCCAATTCCTAGGTATCCACCAGCTGACATTCTTAATCACTCTTCAACTGGTTCTGGTTCTGGTTCTACAACAGGGGGTATACAATCTACCTTGTAATGCAGAGACTGTTCCAAAGGAGCGCAAAAAATTAATTTAAAAAAAAACAATTACTTTTTTTATAAAAAAAAAGCTGAAATCAATGTACAATAGAAAGCTAAAGGCCAACAGGAAGTCCAGATACTAGAACAAAGATCCACAACAAGAAATGCATAGCATGACCTCTTTGGACCAACAACATTTTCAAAGATCACATAATTCAGATCTATGAGCCCAACTCAAGCAATATATTGGCTTAGCATTTTACGGAGGACGGGAGGAGTCTAAAAATGCGATGGTGATATCATATTTAAAATTCTAAAATTACTTATCTCAAAGGTATTCTTTGGAGTTTGGACTAACATTTTAGGTACAATTCAACTTTCCAAGACATCATATAACAAAGGCCATTTTCCCCACTGACTACAGAGACTAATCCACAAAATTTTGGCCCTATCGATTTTTTATATAAGGGTCTGGTTGGTAGTGCGTAGAACAATTTCCCTAAAAATTATTTTCCTCATTTTACACAATTTGGTTGGATTGAAAATTGAAATAGAAAAGCTAAAGTGTAAAATGGTTTTACACCATAGTTGTAAACGTTTTCCTCCCAAAATCAAAGGAAAATTGTTTTCCATTTTCTATTCTTATGACCTCACAGCACACTCTCTCCTTATCTACATACTTTCTCTCTCCTCACCAACTACATAACTTAGTAACTTTTTCTCTCCTCACGAACGCTTAAAATGAAAAGTCACTTTCCATTCAACCAAACAACGGAAAACTCTTTTGAAAATGTTTTAGACCAGATCAAACGGACCCTAAATGAAAAATGAAAATAAATAAATAAATAAAAGGACATGTCTAAACAAAACACAGTATAATTAGTTCCAGGCATATATGCAATTAAAGTAATTCCATGCCAGGAATATTCAATTAAGGCAATTCCACTGGTCAACTGCACACTTAATGGACAGAAAATACTTTCAACAAAAAGCTCCTACCTTTTTGAAAAACGTTGAATATGAATTGTCCCATATTAGTTTGTAGGTTCCAGCCATAATAGTGCAAAAATTTCCCTGAAATTCATCAAATAATGAAACGATATAACCCCATCAAGAAGATCATGGTACAAAAGAAAAGGTCGGCAGGACCACTCACTTGATCAGATTCACAACGGCGATAAGGCAACATAAGCTGTATCATGGAAGTCAGACAATGCTTCAGTGTTCAGTCACAAGTTAATGGATATTGTCATGTTTATGTGCTCTATACTATATAAGTGTTTCCAGTAAAGAAGAGTTAGCTCATCACTTACAATTTTTTCACCGGAAGAATTTGTATATTCCAGACTAAATCCAACATCCTGCATAAATCAACATGAAGTTTAATGATACCCATAACTCAAGCAGAACAGTGTAGCTTAAAAAAGAAATATATGATATCAAAATAAGGAGCATCACTACATAAGCGAGAACAGAACCCTCAAATAGCCCATACGGTATTAAGATATATTTGTTTGACAGGCCTTTAAGCCATGCCTATAAGCTATCAGGTACATCCTCCAGATTTTAGCAGTACAAGAAATTGGGGACAGAGGTTGTGGTGGCTTTTTAAATAGGAAAAAGCCTCCTTGTGGAAGTAGTAACAAACAAAAGCCTTCAAACAAGATTCATCATATTCATGGCACTTCAGTCAGTTTTAATCAGACTCTAATGTTTATGCACGCACAGCTTGCACTCTTGAGGCAAAGAGGCAATAAAGGTTGACCACAAACAAGCGCAGACAATGGCAGTAGCAGAGCTCCATGAAGAACAACCACCCAATGGGAAACGTTAAGCATTTGTGTAAAAGCACACCGTAAAAATAAGTGAGAACGCATCCCTGACGAAAGTCAAAGCTAACAGGTTGTTTGTAATAAATTAAGTGACATGACCTGACCAATGCACACTGACAATGCACTTAAAAAGTCAGACTTTTAAGCATGACAAAGGCTGAGACTCTAGAGATGATGATGCAGAGAAAATTCCGCAAGCAAGATATGCTGAAGAAATTGATAACTTCGTCTTCAACATGAAACATGGAGCAATGCAAACTAAATAGCAGCGTTTCCTAAGCCTTCAATGCAAGTCTATTTTCACCACAAAACAGAAGCTTTCATCAAATAAAAACCAAGGCAGTAGGAACAAAAGAGACTAGACACTGCAGTGAAAATAGACAGAATTGTCTAGTAAGCCATCCACGGAAGTCTCCTTCACACTACAAAAAAGAACCTTTCACCATATAACCACCTGGATCTTCTACAATCAACAAAGTATGGCAGAAAAGCAGCACACAACAATCACATAGAAAAGTAGTAATAACACTCTATGGATAAACAAGCATATTTGATATCGGTGGAACTGTATCCAACAATGACGTAAGAAAGGTGCCAGAGTATACCATTTTCACTTTACTTTGTTCCAGAGAGAAGTCCCAAGCAATATATGAGTTTATTGAATCCACTGACAATGTCACCTAGAAACAAGAGACAGCATATAACACCAAAACAAAAGGAGGGAAATTCAAAATTCATTTCAAAGAAATAATAGAACTGAAAAGAAAAAACAAAAACCATCCTGAAACAAGCAATTGGAAAAGTGCAAGTTCATTTCCATAATAGTGACTGCTTATATTATTATAATAACCCTTAGCCCTCCCTCCTTGGCATCATTGTCATATTAGTTATCAGTGCTGCCAACTCAGCCCCTACTCCTAGCCATGTTGATCTCATACAGAAAGATAAAGACATGTAAAAGAGGAGAATAAGTTTAAGCATAGTATAAAACCAGTGTTTTTTTTTTTACCAGGATATATACTATATTAATATATATAGCTGCAAATAGCACCAAAAAAAAATATATATATATATAGCTGCAATTAGGCCTGCCAACCTATATTTTGTTGATACATTATACACAAACCACAATCTGCTTACTTTTCTTTCATTATACTAGAGTAATTTAGATTAATTTAAATCCCAATCCCAGAGACTATCAAGCATTAGCATTCCAGAAACTATAAATGGCACATATAACAACCTCAACCTCTCAGTTTAAGACCCCCGAACTCAACCAAACTACTATACTTGCAAGATCATACCAATTAAACCCATTCCTAAAATTTGAAAGCAAATAAAACAGAAGATTTCCCCATCATGATCCTCTTGAAGCCTTGAGACCTCTAAAACAAGCATTGACAAAGGGTTTCATTAAAATTTAACAGTAAAAAAATTAGTTGAAATATTACTCAAAAGTGTAAACTATCAACAGCTAAGGCATTAGACAGGCTGTTCTACTGGCAGTAGTTGTCATGAACGAGGTTCTCCAACACTGTTTCATTGAAGGAAAAGGCCGAATTTATGTCCAATCTGTCATCTTGCACTACTAGCGGCTTTTCCATGCAAACCTTATTTACTTCAGCGCATGATCAATGTTATATATTTATCACATCTACAAAGATGAAGAGCAAACCATTTTTTTAATCACTCCTTTTTTGGAATTACATAGATGGTTGAAAGTCAGAAATTCATAAAGTTTGATGGTCGATCATTATTAATTAGTAATGACTTATACATCATATAGGTAAATCCTTGAAAATTTACTCTGGGTTAATATTTTGAAAATTTTGTCTAGAACTACCTATTAAATGTCCAACATTAAAAAATACTACCTAATAAAAAAATTATTTTACAAAACTACCTATTAAATTAATTCCAACTTGTTAGCACTACCACCGGATGGATTTTATTGTATTTTCTGACGTTATGGCCCACATTTATAACTTCCCCCTTTTTCCCCAAATTTTGCTCAATTTTCCTCCACTTATCCTTCCTTTTTACCTTATATATCACTCTTTCCTCCATTTTTTTTTTTGTTAAAACAAAAAAAAATCTCTGTTAGGGGTTTTAATTTAAGGGTATAAAAGTGCATTCATAACAAAAAAGGAGGGAATAAATTACAAGTGAAGCCCTAACATCAAAAGGTACAATAAAATCTGTCCATTGGTAGTGCTACCAAGTCGGAAGTAATTTAATAGGTAGTTTTGTAAAATACAAAATTTATTAGGTAGTATTTTTCAAAATTGAACATTTAATAGGTAGTTCAGGACAATTTTTCCTAATATTTTAAATAGTTTTAGACGATACCAATATTGTAAAATAGACTATTGTGAGATACAGATTATTCGAAAAGGTTCTTGAAAGCCACATTACACATTCCCTTGTTTGGAAAATTAGACGTTAGCTGTTAGCCATTTGTATTAGCTAGTTTGACTAGCTCAATACATATGCAATATGTACACAAGAATATAGTAAACAATTAATTGTTAATTGATAGCTAGTCTATTATATAGAATGAACCATGAGGACATTGAAACAAATTCTTGTTAGGAACTTTTTTCTAATAATCCAAATTCATATGATTATTTTTATTGAATATTAGATTCACATTTTTACAATAATCAAAATTAACAAAAACAATAAAGCCTTACTCCCAAAGATAATTGGAGTTGGCTAAACATAAAGCAATATGAAAATCATGAAAATTATCCACGTATATCCTCTCTTGCATTCTTCCCTACTTACCGCTAATTATTCCTCTTGAATCCCCAAAACCACGTATCACTTTCAAGTACCTTCATCCAAGTTTGCTATGGTTTTTCCCTATCCCTCACTTTACCCTCCCTTTGCCACTTTTCAACACTCTTATCGGTGCATTACTTTATATCCGCCTTACCGGAACAGATGCTACCCCCCTCCCCCCTCATCTAAAGGAAACCCCTCTTCCAGGGACAAAACAAGAGTGGCTGCCATGGCTGGGGAATATTTACTAGCACTTTTCAATAGCTATCAAGCCTTAATGGCCATCAGTGATCATCTTTTCAGGTTTGCATGTTTCCCTTCATAACTTAAATGATCTCTCATGTTTTTCTTTTTCATCATCGAGAAACACCACTGCCTTGCCTTTCTCACAAATTTTAGATAATGGATCCAATTTGTCAAGAATTGCAATTCGCATTTATAGCTGTCAATATCCTTCTTTTTTAAAACTATTGATGGCAAGAGTATGCAAAGACCATCAGGGTAGACCAAAGAAAATACCACAAGGTCCATGAACGTCGCCACACCTTTCCTAATTCATTGATTACTGTGGTTATCTAGCATAACACTGATTTTATGGACGCTTTCGTGTCTTTTTTGCTTCAATTTTATTTTATTTTAGCTCTTTATATTGCCGTATCACAAAAAAGAAAAGGGAGTTCATAATCTTAAAAAAAAATCTGAAAGCAGAAGTATAATTCCACCATCAATTACAACAAAACAAAAAAAAGGATAAACAAAACCCCTCTTCCAGGGCCAAAACAAGAGTGGCAGCCATGGCTGGGGAATATTTACTAGCAATTTTCAATAACTATCAGGCCTTGATGGTCATTAGCGATCATCTTTTCAGGTTTGCATGTTTCCCTTCATGACTTAAATGATCTATCTCATGTTTTTCTTTTTCATCATCGAGAAATACCACTGCCTTGCCTTTCTCACAAGTTTTGGATAATGGATCCAATTTGTCAAGAATTGCAATTCGCATTTATAGCTATCAATATCCTTCTTTTCTAACACTATCGATGGCAAGAGTAAGCAAAGACCATCACGGTGGACCAAAGAAAAGACCACAAGGTCCACGACCGTCACCACACCTTTCCGAATTCATTGGTTACTGTGGTTATGTAGTGTAACACTTATTTTATACAGGCGTTCGTGTCTTTTTTGCTTCCATTTTATTTTGTTTCAGCTCTTTCTATTGCCATATCACAAAAAAGAAAAGGGAGTTCATAATCCTAACCAAAAGGAATCTGTAAGCAGAAGTATAATTCCACCATCAATTACAACCAGTGGCGATCCTATATTAGCACATCCTGGGTCACTTGACCCAGTATTATTACATTGAATTTTTTTTTTTGGGATCATAGAATGAAAGATGCAATGTTAGGACTTATGATGTCGACTTTGAAGCCAACATTAGGATAGCATGCATTGGATCATGGGGCATTTGGCTTTAATTAGGATAAGCTTTAATTATCTTTAACCTAGGTCACTAATTCACTATTAAGATAAAAAAAAAAAAAATGGTAATGTTTCCAAAGGGTACTCATTATTCTATATGTATAAAATACAAAGTTATAAGCTTATTAATTTTAAAGAATGATTTTGTTAATATTGAACTTCTGCAAAGATATAAATTAGCAAAAAAATGACGTCATCAATTAATTTTGAAGGAAAAAAATTTAATGGCAAAGAGACACATGTACAATAATTACTTAAGGAATACTTTATTTTTTACGGAGTAGTATATAGTATAGAAGTATATATAGATTAGGATAGTTGTGTGTTATTTTTTTATTACTGTGACTCTCTATGAGTAACTGAGTATCACTATTAGGGCTCGTTTACTTTAGCTGAATATAGCTGAGCTGAACTTAACTGAACTGAATACAACTAAAAGTAATATTTTATAAGAGAAGGAAATTGAGAGCTGAACTGAACTGAACTTAATAGAACTGGAGTTAAGCTTAAGTAAACAAGCCCTTAGATAGAATGATCATTGGTAAATAACTTTAATAGAATGAGCACATTGATAAATATTAGATATATTGATTTGCAGAATGAATATAGATGTAGAAAATGATTTAGTCGAAATTTGGGTTTGGATTAATATTAGAGTTATATTTTCAGATTTTAGAAATTAAAATTTAGATGCATATGTTGATATATACATATATTAAATTCTAAAATTTGAAGTTAGCACAGATGATATTATAAATTGATATCAAATCATGAAAACACTCCTGTGAACAATTGTAATGGATTACTAGTACTATTTCTATGTAATATCAACTATTTGGTATTTTGGTTGTAATTTTAAAAAAAATATATATACGAGTATATAAACTTTTGAAATGTAATGAATTGTGGAGAAATTGCAGGAAAAAATTTGTATCCGTTACATGTAATGGTGACCATTATGAAAATCCTAGGGCCGCCACTGATTACAACAAAATAAAAAAAAGGACAAAGAGACTTGTAACAAACCTCATGAATTTTCCCAGCAGAAATGCTTATCTCTTTGAAATCATCATTTCTGCTAATTCCAATAGAGAATCAAAACCTTTCTCAGGATACATTATAATCATTTCAAATTTTAAGGAGGGGGGAAGGGGTCAAAAAGCAAGCTAACATGGAACTGACCTAGAATCTGAAGCACCTACTTCATCAGCGGAAATAAAGAACGGTGAATTTGCAAACACCTCACTGACAACCAAAGTTTAAGTCCATTAATTAATTCATCAATGAAGTATCAAGATAATGACAGGCACTCTAGAAAGCACTGTTACATCCATATGGACAGAAAGTTTACCCGATAAACTTTATAAACCTCTCAAATTCAGAGGTATAAATGTTAACAGCTTGTTCCAAAGTAGCTAATTCATTTTCTGTCCTGTATGTTAAGAGAAACATCTACCAAAGTGTTAAAGAGCTCCTGCTGAGTGCTGAGGATAACCGTACTATAGGAATAAGAGATAGGAAGCATAAACCTTATTATGTAATTTTGCTGCACTACAATCTAATCAATACAGAGAAATAATCAAAGAAGGTTCAAAGCATATCTCACATTTTTCTGTCATCAAAACGTGCCCACAAAAGATAAAGAAAAAGCCGCAAAGTGAGCACCATCTTCGTAAGGCTGTACAATGGTGGTCCATATCGATGTCTTTGTTCTTCCATGGGCCTGTAATGGATAACATTAAACACTATATTAACTTTTCGTGAATGAGATCTTTGCTCATGTTGCTCCTAGAAGAAGAAAGAGATGACACCTAGCAAATGCAAGCATAAAATGTCAAGCAGGCAACTACTTAATGGTATGTTGTCTACCTGGCATAGACACCACTAAAGGTCAATAGCAGATTTTTCAGCTGGCTTCAGTCCCCAAAATAAAAAATCATTATTCTATAAAGATACACCACCCAAATGCAGCAATATATTAACCTTCCCACCTACATTTGACAATCACATCTCCAACCTGACTCGAGAAAAATGCATACCCCTCTCCTCTATGTCAGTCAGCAACTTTTGAACTCCAACAAATAGACCTAATGTTGAAAAGCAGAGCCAACACTAGCACTGGAAAAAGGATGTTGACCAGAGAAAAATGCTTCAAACATCATAGCAAAAGTTGATTGTTCAATAGCAAGTTAATTTGATCATGAAAGAGCACCAGAATCATCACTAAAGATGCTCACAAATGTGGCAAATTGGAAAGGATAGAAGTTGGAGAATTTTGAATTTTAGGGATGGAGTCTAGAAAAGTGGGGTTTAAGTGTTATCACAACATGGGGATGTAGTGAATATCCAAAAGAAATATCCCAAGTCCCACCCAAGGTCTGAATTTTCTGAATATCAAAAAGAAATATGAACATTTTGAAATGCAATATGGTGTGTTTCAAAGACAGCACGTTATCTTAAAACCACATTTATGTGCACAACAGATGAAAGTACATACCCTTCATCGTCATTTATTTGTCGAATAAAATCCAGCAAAACCTGCATTCAAAAACATTACATAGACGAGATTATTCCCATAACCAACAAAAGAGACTTGCGAGACACTAAAGAATTTTTACATAATGATCACATAAAATATCAGCTAGAACAGCAAAGACCACCTAAAACTTCATAGATTGCACTATAGCTGGATTGAAGCCCATTCAAGGATTTTCCTACTCAATAATTTTTTTTTTTAAAATAAAATAAAAACCAGATTTAGTGATTGAAACCTCTGTAATCAATTGATGAGAACCTCGAAGCTATCTATAATCTATCGCAGCAAACTCATATTAGGCATTGCAACCATGGCACAACCCCATGTTAACAGGTGCATACCCTTTCATGCACGGTGTGAGTTTCAAATGGTCACCCATGCACTGGTCAGCCCATATGTCCATTGTATCTAGTCGTTTCATGCTTGTGTGTCTAGGCAAATGTCAACTATTTTACTATGTTTTGACGTGTCGTGCTTATCATACATTAAAAATTAAAAATTGTGACCCACAGCATGGCACATATAGTGATGTGCAGTGACTATCTTGTGCTGATGGCCATGAGTCATGAGCCCATTCTTTTTTTTTCATGTTGTGCCATGTTGTGGTTCTGGGTGGCTGTGTATCATTTTTACATAGCATCCTGGAATAATACATTGATCTCTGTCTAACTTTTATGGCAATGGTCACATTTACAGAGGCCTTCCCATTCCAAGAAAGTAGAGGAACTGTCTTCTATGATTGCACTTCTTGAATGTCTAAGTGGCTGCAGTGGACATTTCAAGTTTAGACTAGTGATTCTTGAGTAACGTTTTATTCATGTCATTACTTGTAAACTTGGATCAACCTCCTCAATCCCGAACTTTATTTTGAAGGCAGAGGTTACTCTTAAGGTGAGGGCGTTTGTGTGGGGTGTGGACACTAGCATTAGGGAGTATGGTATGCTCCAAGAATAAGGTCAACTGTGCTACTAGCAAGTCTTTATCACAAGTTCCTCTTCATTATGGGGATTTTATTGTGCATGAGGAATTTATTAATTGTAAGTTTTTAAAGACTTCCTAAAAAGAAAACAGTTACGAGTACCATTTTTATGAAAGGAAAATAATGTTACTAAAAAATCTAGGCTATATATAAACACAGTATTCTTTGTTAATTTCTGAAAAGAAACTGAATTACATAATTTCATTTGGAGGTGCTATCCATAACACGTATCTATATCTATCTAATTATATATAACCTAAAAATTCAATTATAAATACTAGTAGCTCACATGATCTTCATTTGTGATCCCTAATAGTTTTGTAAATTAAATTTCCTCTTTTTTTAGTCACCATGTTTACCATTTTTTCAAGTTGCAAAAAAAATTGCTCATAGAATCATTTGTAAATGTATAAAAAACATGTACACCCAACCAAATTCCTAAAATACATTCACCTGACCACTAATGCATAATGCAAATAGATAAGGTTATTATCTTCTATTCTCGTTCCTCATTCTTTAATACCTTGCAATCCCTATACGTTGCAATTAACTAAAAGAGGAAGTATAATGTAGCGGCATGAAGATAGAATCTAGCTAACACGTTAAATTCTTTAACTTGTTCCCACCTCACCATTTCAAATTGGGAATTAAATGTAGTATTCATAATTTTTCATATATGTTATCATATAAAGATCTTAAATTATGAATTAGATATAGTATTCATAATTTATCATATAAAAGGTTCACATTATGAGAAACTACCTTATAAAAAAAATGTGACCATTGCCCAAGATGTCATATTCTAACAAGTTTGACCTTTCTCCAGGGCTCAAGAACCTTATGTGACTATCACGTGACTTTAGAAAAGAAAATAAACTCCTTTTTTGAACCCCTCCCCCCCCCCACTTCTCTCTAATCCTTAATTGTTTTCTCCAATCCTTATCAAATCAAAATTTGTGTATCAATTATCAACACATATATGCATTTGATGATAGCATTTTGTTATCGATGTTGTGTAACTACTATCATTAATGGATAATCCCTCAAAAATGCCGCTCTTTTAACCAAAATATTATCTCAAACTCACCACACATATTTTTAAAAATTGATTGAGACCAAGGCGCTGAGGGCTATTGAGGTGAAAAAAGATGGTAAGGCCGAAGCCTGGTTGTGAAAGAGGTACAGAAATTTAAAACAAGGGTTGATTGGGGGGGGGGGTATACTAGATAGTTTGTGAGACTATTTCACAAGGGTGAGACCATTATGAAAAAATCTGTAAAAATTATTAAAAATATATATAAAGTCATTGAAAATATATAAAAAATTATCAATTAGTTGTATACATGTATAACTATTTATATGTTTTATGTAACTTCTGAAAGTTTTTGTTTAACTTTTCTTAGTGACGTAAGTGACCAAAGAATTTGTATATACTAGAAACTTTCAACGGTCCTTTGTTACTCGGAGCAAACATTCCGGAAAATAGAAATTCTAAAATAGGCATAGCATATATACAATCTGTATGAGAGACAACTGCTCCAAAAGATCTTGGGTACAATATTTCCAAATAAAAGAAAACTTTTATGGAGGGCAACCATCAAATGCGTATTTATAAATATCAATACCAATTATTGTCCATACACAAATATGGAAATTTTCTTTATTGTAAGATTCAAATTTCATCATGAATGTTGTTGCTTTTGTAGAAATAAGCAAATGGTACATAATCCCGCAAAAAAGAAGGTATCCGTTTACCACAACCCCAAGGAGTAAATTACTCTCAAATTTTTTTTCCCATAAACTTCCTAAAATACCCTTGATGAGGTAAATAACTTATTATTCGTGTGAGGGTGATTAATAATCAATTATTAGCGTACACATTCTAACCAAACTCCTGAAATTGTTTTTGTTAAGTCATCCAGCCAAGAAAACTTTGATACTAAAAACAACTTGTACAAACCTGCGGTACTCCTACTAGGTACTTCACAAGTGTTTTATATACACCAGTCGCAGATCCAAGCTGAGCCAACTGTCTCCTCCTGAAAGTGCATCACTTTATTCACATACACATTAAATATTCAACAGAAGTTAAAAGCATTATTAACTGGACAATAAGCAGGATCAAAATTAGTCCACCTTTCCATCTGCTGCTTCCAAAGCAAAGCATATCGATCATGTATACTGCCTCCAGACTTGACCAAAGCATCAATTTCAGCTTGCTTAGTCCTCTCTGAGCGTTCCCTTTGTTGTCGAATCAAAGTACCCCGAAAGTCTTGAGGCATATAGGTCATGACTGCATCAAAACCACACATAGAAAATAAATAAATAAATCAGGTGATACAAACTATCATAACACACTTTCTCTAAATTCTCCATGGCAAACCTTGAAGGTGACACATTACCCTGTGAAAAATAAGAGATGAGGGCATATGCAATTTAGCTATTTAGTTATGTAGATGACACCCCTTGGCATACCGACATTGATAATATTTCTTCATTCCGTCCCATACTACTTGGGACAAATTCCTTTTTGAGCCAACTAATCCAATTGTTACATTACAAGTAAATAGTGTCAAAAATGAAAGTTATAAAAAATTTATGATACAGAGTATTCAATTTACGTCAAACTTTCAAAAGAAAAGCAAAAAAACTAACTATGATAACATACATGCTTAATGATATGCAGTATATATTTTGGGTGCATTTTAGGACTCATTTTTGGGTAGCCGTAGTCTAACTTTGCATCATTTATGTAACCTTTGTGCTACAATTACATTTCATTAGAGATTAGAGCAACTGGAATGAGCGAGGAGGCAACACGGGCTTGTTTGTGCCTCAGAATCTAGAATGCTACCAATCGTGTCACATCAAACATATATGTGTTGCCTTGTCTTCTAGACACCAGAAGCAAGTTTGTTTCTATTGTCGTCAGCCAACACGGACATGTCATTTTGACACACCCGTGTTCGTCGCTTGGTGAATTGTATTTTGGAATAATTACATTAATAGGTACCAACTATTGCACTTTTTATTTTATAGGTACCAACTTTTGATTATTCACCAGCTGCACAAACTATTACATAAAGTTGCAACGATAGGTATGGATGACCTATAAGTTGCAACAATATTTAGGTCATATACCTATCATTGCAACTTTATGTAATAGTTCGTGCTGCTGGTGAATAATCAAAAGTTGGTACCTATAAAATAAAAAGTGCAATAGTTGGTACCTATTAATTAATTATTCCTTGTATTTTTTGGGTTTTAGTATAAATAAAAAGTTGTCGCTTTGCCGGAAGACAAATTGTCTTTCTAGACGTAGACCATGGTATTAAATCAAGGCCGCATCACCGCATTGTAAAGGTTTTTGAGCTTACCACGACTGAGATATTAGGCCGCAAAAGCCGCGAACCATCTGCATTGCCCGCGAATGTGCTTCCACGACCGTTACCGCGATCGCGACCGAGATTTAAAACCATGACGTAAACATATTGCTATTTTTGTTCTTCTATGATATTTCATTGGAAGTTGCTCCTTGTCAAGAATCTATCATATAAATCCAAGAAAAAATATTTCTTCTCTCTATTATCTTTTGCTTTTTCTTTTATCAAACTTTGTTTATGTTACTTTTGCTTTGATAATCTCACCATGAGTGAGTAACCATCTAATTTGGGGTTAAATTGAAAATTAGCATGGTCAATGTGTGATTTCCCCCAATCCCCTTGTTAATTGAAATCAACAATTTTGCTTCATCGTGTTTATTTTATCAATACTAGATTACAAATAATTGGTGTTGCTATGAAAATATGAATCTGCTTTACTACAGTGGGAATTGAGTTTAGTTGGGTTATGATAGTTTAATTAAGAGCATGAATGTCTCTATGAGATTATTTGATTGGATTGCTAAGAACTAATGGTGCAAGCTTAATGTCCTTGATTTGTTGTTGTCTATGGGAGTAGGTTTGTTTAATTAAGGAACTTGAGAATACTCAAGATAGATTATTGACACAAATAATGGTGCACACCTCCTCTTGAACGTTGGACTTGGTTGATATGAAAAGTGTTTTTCTTACACATTGACTGTGCTACCTATGATATTTAACTCTAAGTGCCTTAATTATTGATAATTCATTGTTTTACTAGACTTTAGCCAATTTGCTTAGATAATTAACTCTCACTTTACGTGTTATAATTACTTGCTTAATTGGTTCGACTCATGGATTGTTAGTGTTTGATATCATTTGTCTCTATTGTTCGACAAAGATTACCCTACTAGTTCGGAAGCCATTTATCTTTGAAGGGTATACAATTACGTAACACCATTTTGAAAATTAAAAATCAATGCATAATCTCAACATAAGTTAGCAACCCAATCATAATAAACTAATGAAAACATCCAATATCCAAAGTCGTAGCAATGAAGTGCATTCACTACTACTATTACTCTCCTCCTTAGCTCTCCACCAAAAGCTTATTCTTATCCTCACGTTTATCTAGCGATAAATGCTCTTTTAAACCTATATTCTTCATATCATCAAAAATCTACTATGTTGACCTCTTCTAAATTCTCCATGCACCCAATTTTCTATATTCATCATCAAAGCATTTTCTAGGCATTTTCGCACATTATCAAAACATGAAACCTATAAAGTGTTAATATCCCTCAATATCAACCATTCCAACCTTCTTTTAAAAATCTTCATTTTGGTATCTATCAATTACACTTCCACATCCATCTCATGGCACATCTCTGTTCCCCAGCTTCATCATATGATCCTCAAAGCTCAACATTCCAACCCACAAGTAGCATTGGTCTAATAGCCAAAAAAATCTTTTAAACCTTAGAGGTGTGCTAAGCTCTCATAATATCAGAGTTGTTGGATCATCGGTTGTTATCCAATGGTCCATATCTAGATGATTAGGTCTATTCTTCGTCCCTCAGTGAAATTGATTGAATGATAAAACAATTTGCTTACTAATAGCAAGTGGCAGATCTTTGTCAGCTACGTATATTGCGCCTTACTTCAACCACGTCTCTAAAGCTCTATATACTTAAAACAAAATGCAAAATTAATTCTAAAAAAACACACGCACATGTGATTTGAAAGGATGAAAAATTCCTTGACATAGTTTTATCTTAGAACATAGCTACATAAGAAACACCTTGATCTGCATTCAAAGCCATAAGATGGAGTACTACATGAGATTCTACATAAAAAAAAAAAAAAAAATGAAATATATATATATATATATAATTTTCTTGTAGTTAGGGAAGTGCATGAAGAAGCTAGAAATTCCAAGAACGTAAAAAGGTGATGATCCAAGCAATTTTAGGAGTTAAAGAATATCAAGCAGGCCAATTCAGATCCAGTGCAAGGTTTAACGAACCTACAAAGTGCCAAATATTTAGATTTCTTTGTTTTCAATCCATAACCAAAAGGTAAAATATTATTCCGGTAATAATCCCCTATATAAACAAACTTAGCACCAGTCTAAACAAGGAATGAATGAATGGAGAGCAGAACAAACCTGTATTAAATACAAAATTAGCGTTTTTTGATTGAAAATATTCCAATGTCTTCAAGGTGTTCTCAAATTTAACTTTCATCTGATCAAGAATGGGAGCAAGCTCCACATCTCCCAATCTGGGTTCCTGTTGAAGCTGAATGCACATACAAAGTCGGTTTATATCTATGATGCCTTTATGCTCTAAAAGGCATGTCTCATACACACAAATCAAAGTTTCAAAAAATGTAACAAAAAAAGGGCTGGTTTAACAGCATCATGTAACTTAGCCTCGGAAAGGGTCATTACCGAGGTAGGCCAATTAGTACTGTCAAGCAAAAAAATGATCTCTTCCATATTTTCTCTGTTCTTCCACATATTCTCATCAATCTTATGAGGAGCTTCGCGATCCACTTCATCCGCGACAAGACTTTCACCTTCATTTACAGAAAAGTGCAATGCCAGCATATAAAATTGTTCAGACATTAAAATTGGTCTCAACACACTTATCACATGTACAAATTGATGCACTATATACACTTAAGATTAGACAATAAGAAAGAACAAAGACAATCAACGTGTTTGCATAACAATTTGTACTTTGAGTCAAAAGGTTCCAACTTGAGAAGGATTTGGTCTGTTTTTCCTTCACTTATTTCCCTCCAATTTATTTCATATCCAAACGAACCAAAACAATTTCCTTCCAAAAACAGGAAATTGGACACCTGAATCATCTTAGCTCTAAATTCCCTCAATCAACGACACACTAGCTCAAATCAATACAGCAATACCGGTGTATTACAATCAAAAACTAAAGAAAAACAACAAATTGGTGCATTATATGTAAAAAGAATCAAAAAATTGAAGAAGAAACCTTGAGAAAGCGGAGAATGAGACTTCAAATCGGTGATCAAAGAATGAATCTGAGAGGAAAGAGCAGCGAAATCGTCGGAAAATGGAATCCAAGGATACTTGTCATAGTAAGAAGCTAAATATGCCCTGGTAATGGGAACCAAACCCTCAGTTGAAGCCATGAATGATGAAACTGTAGTTCATAAACCAGAACACACAAACACAGTAAAAATGGAGATAGAGAGAGAGAGAGAGAATGTGAGGAGTTTGGAGGTTAGATCTCAAGAAGGAGAAGAGGGCAGTAATGGAGATGGTTGTTGGTGGGTCTTCATCAACCAATCGAAACGAAGGTTAGCACAGTGCAAAGACCAACACAATCGAGAGGTTGCGGGTAGAATAATGAATAGTATATGCTCTCTCTGACTCTCTCTCTCTCCCCTCTAATTCTTTTTTCTCCTTTTCCTGTCTCATTCACCTGCAGTTGCCCCGCCATCTTTCTTTCTTTTTTTTTATCCCAAAAATAAAATAAATAAATAAATGAAAAAATAAAATTTAAAAAATTGTTTCAATTATAGAATTAAAATATTTAAGGTTTGAAAAAATTAAATAACTTTAACAAGTTTGATTTGAACTTATTTTTCCTATTTAATTTAAAATTTAAAATGAGTAATAAATAATTCAAATAGGTGAACTAAACATAATCTTATTCACACTACATCAAAGATAGATTTTTTTTTTTTTTTTTTACAGAAGGCAAAACCAACCTTACATAAAATAGTTGGTCATAAAGACTATTACAACACAGTGCATGCTTTGAAACAAATCAAGAATATGTTGAACAGTGTTACTATCAAAGTGTTTATGCCTCTTTTCACCTACTAGGACCTAGTAGTCCTAAATGATTGGCATGGAGATCCTCATATGGAGACGATATTGCCTAAGTGCATGTCGCAGGATATACCAAATTGATTTCCATCTTGCCTAAATTTTATCCTGGACTCAGTCCTAAGTGTTATTGTTGTTGTTGTTCATGTGGATTCCCATCTTGAATTTTCAGTTTAGATTAGTCAAATCATCTTTCACTGTCTTCGTATGATAAGTCAGGACATGAGTATCCTCACACTCGCTCTGCCCAATTAGTTGAGTTCTATCCTCATGTGAAATAGAGAACTCAGGCAGGTCGTCATCCTGTAAGTTTTGAGAAACCTTGAGAGCGCTACTCACAAAGGAGGATTCATGATCAATTGCATGGAGAGTACTTTGTGGACATCTAAGATGCCCCTCATACTCCTCTTCATTCCTCTCATTCCATATAACCCTTAGGGCTGCAATAAAGTAGAGTTCAGGTAGAAAGATAGCATCATGAGTTTGCCTACTAAGGAAGCATAGCCAATTGAGAATACACTGACTCACTAAGATCATGTTCTATCTAGAAGGCTGAATTGAAAGTATGCAGCCTTTGAAAGTATGCACCCTAGTACCCTACCCACGCGTTCTTAGCAAACAAACTATCTCGGAAGATGTGCGCAAGATTTTTCGTCCGGTTAATGTTTTAGAGCACAATGTATACATATGCATCATTAATTTCCGCTCCTCTTCTAACAAACTGCACTAGTTGGCATTGTTGCGTTAACCACTTTCCAAATGAAGATTCTCTAGTCACTTGGTAGCAGTGGACTCCACAAGAATCTGTAATCATCGTACCATAACCCACCCCCTTAGTTGTGTTATAAATGTTACAACCCCACTAGTTTTTTGGCAAGAAGTACCCAGAGCTAAACATGTAGATTCCTTGTTTGCTGCCCAGCCAAATTAATTAGCTACATGTACCCATCAGCATGTAAATTTAAAATTAAGGTGGCTTTTAATAGTTGTGAAAATTAAACTTAGGTGAGTGAATCGATCAGCATTGGTTCTAAACTCACTAATAAAAGCAACTTTGAATGTTGTAAAAATGCATTTTGATCAAATTCACAACTTATAGGAGAATTATGCTAAATGTTAACTAATTTTGAGGTGATTTGAATCAACCAAAATGACATCCATTATGCTATGAGAACCAAGGCATATTTGGTGAACTTAAAGCACAAGTACATCTCATATTTTTTGAAAACATTTTAGGTATAAACAATGCCCAATTGGGGAGGAAAGTGGAGAGGGAAGTTGCAGCCCGACGAGTGCAACCCTAATTTGTGGTTATGGCCATATGCAACATGCAATTTCAAGCAAAACCTAACCCAGGTCAGCTCAACTCATGTTTTGATCATGCCTATTGCAAGTAGAAACTTAATGCGTAATACAACCTTCATAATTTATCCAAAGTCCAAAAACAGATAAGACTGAAGCCATTCATCAAAGGTAAGATCATGACTAACAACAACAACAAATCAGAAAAGAAGAAAAAAAAAAAGGAACAAAGAAATGATGGCTATCAGTAGAATAGATTGGAAGAAAATCAAAACCATTTACATCACATTAAGCAACCTCGTGATTAACTTGCTAATAGAGGCTGCGTGTAAGGTAGGCATTAGTAGCAGTACATAGGTAGTCACCTCACTCGGCAAGGTGCGGGACCACTGGGAGAACAGTTAGGGTTTGGGGAACGACAACTAGCAGCAGCACTAACATTTCCGGGGAATCTTTGCCGCATTGGGTACTCTGGCATTCCCCTTACAGGAAACTGACCGGCACGCGTACTTCTGATGGCTGAAGCTGGTAATGATGAAGATGCAGATGAAACTTCACTCATGAAATCACCACTACTTTGCAAAGGTTCAAGAGTCTCCACCACATCGCTCATTAAGGGTCTTGCCTTTGGGTTTTGGCTCAGACAATAATATGCTAAACTGCAGGCTTTCTGTGCGGCTCTCATCGAGTACTGGTTCTCCAATCTAGGGTCTATTATTTGCAAAAGTTTTTTCTTGTCATTGAGTTTTGGTCGGGCCCAATCCACCAAGTTCTGCTCCTTACTTGGTTTCGTTTTGTCAACCGACCTTCTTCCTGTTAGTAGCTCCAAGAGTACAACTCCAAAGCTGTAAACATCACTTCTAGCTGTGAGATGACCTGTTTGCATAGAATCTGGTCAGAAACTCCAATAACAAACCCACAATAAACCAAACAAGTTAGGCACACAACAAGGCTCTATCTAACACTTAAAACTGATAACAGGCAATATCTTCAAATTTGCAACAGTCATCAATAAGTAATGGCATGTTGTGCAGTTCTGTTTTTCTTTCTTTTGATACCTATGGAGAAGTGAAATTCAAATATATTGTATTTATGCAAGTTCGTAGCTTGTTACTTTCTTAAGATGCTTAATTGACAAAAGTAGGCAATAATTAGAGGAAGCCACCACCTGAATACCAGGGAGGCTTCATTCTAGAAAAACTTATATAAATGGATTTCGGATTACAATGCCTAGTTTGCTAGTCTCCTATTAAAAGGGGTTTTGGGTCAACGATCCTAAGGATTAGTTGATTCGAATAACAAGACTAAATACAACAGCAACCTGCTAATGAACCATATTAATTCAAAAAAAAATAAAAAAAAAAAAAAAATCTACAAAAGTGATTTATAACAACAAAAAGCATCGTTGTCATAGGGCATAGGCTATTCTACAGTTCTACACCGATATAACATCAACTTGCTCAAGCAGTAAGCTTGGATTCAATTCAACAAATGCAACAAATATTAACAGCATAAAAACTCAAATATTTTTCTGAACTGGAACATACAAATGGTACATGTATGATTTGACATTTATGGGACATAGGTCTCCATCAACAAAGATGCTGAACAATGACAATTATCAAAAAGTGCAAGAAGACAAGTACAGACTGACAAAAGCATAGAAACTCTTAGAAACAGCATTCAGTCCTGTTTTTTTCTAGTTTATTATCTGTAAAGCAATCACAGCATGCAAGACAAAGGAAGTACAAGAAGCCTCAGACAAGAATAGGAGTGACAGCAGTCTAAAATGGATTTTCTCCTAGTTTTCTGTGTCATACATACCAGTCATCACATATTCAGGGGCAGCATATCCATAGGTTCCCATAACACGAGTTGATACATGGGTCTCATCACCCTGTGGTCCAGCTTTTGCAAGTCCAAAATCAGAAAGCTTTGCTGTATAATCCTAAATGGAGGCAGATAGCACAGATAATATTAAAAGAAAACAAGGTATTAGCCCATCAATATCATCCCTAAACATAAATGGTGATAAGGTACTCAAACGAGATTTGTTGATACAAGTAACAAACCAAATACTTAAGGAAATTGTTAAATGACACATATGTCCTTTTACTAATCCCACTCTCCTTTTAACTACAATTAGGTCTTAAAATGACACATATGTCCCTAAAATAAAAACAAACTTTATGGACCACGACCACCACCATTGCTCGGACCACGAACAGTCGATCACCGCCGCCACCAACAACGCTGCCGCTGCGAACACCATAGGAAAAAAAATTCAAATAATTTTTTAAGAATCTGAAGGGGGAAAAAGGTATGGTGTACCGGCTGGGAAATACGGTTTTCCCATCTAGTACACCATGTTTTAACAAACAAAAAAAAGCTCGGCGGCAACTGGATGTGGCAATCAACAGGTGGTGATGGCTGATAAGTGGTGGTCTCCGATGGGTGGTGGTGGCTGATGGGTGGTGGTAGAGGGGATCAGAGGAGAGAGAATGGGGGTGTGTGATAAGTGAGTTGAGGGTAAAAGTGAACTTTTGTTGCTTAATTACAATTAATTGGGGGCAGGTTTAGTAAAAGGGGGACATGAAATAGCAATAAACCCCAAAACTCAACTTATCTCATCCCGGTTTCCTTCCAACATGACCCAACAGAAGATGTTAGCAGCAGATTCTGCCTCAGTCCCATAGGTGGCACCTTGCACTTTGCAACCTCCTCCCCACATCCATCCAGGCATGCCTCTCCCTCGTTGACTCATTGTCCTACAGGAAGGTCAAGAGCCATAGCTCAACTGATGAACCTGCCAATGGCCCTCTGCTTTGCACAAACCTCCCCCATTGATTTTCACCCTTGAGCCCCTCCTTGAAAAGAAGCAAGAGGGAAAAAACTTTTTTTCCATCATTTATCTGATTATCTGCAAAAGCACTCTCATGCAAGTGCACTCAGACACTGAATGCCTCAAAAAATTTCTTAGGCTCCGTTTGTTTTGATGGAAAACATTTTCCCGAAAAATGCTTTTCCTCCCTCTCTCTCCATTTTCCTTTGTTTATTTTGGATAGGGGTGGAAAACAATTTTCATTAAGGTGGAAAATATCACTTTGGAAAAGGAAAATCATTTTCTTTTTGTAGAGAAAAAATGCCACATTTTCCTTCCTACTCTTTACTTCTCCCTTATTCACTCCTCCCATCCTTACTTCATTTCTATTTCATTTTTTCTTTCCTTCATAAGTTTTCCTCTAATCAAAAAAACAAAAGAAAACTTTTCTTACTTCTATGTTATCCATTGAAAATTGTTTTCCTTAGAAAATGATTTTCCATGAAAATTGTTTTCCTTCAAAACAAACGAAGCCCTAGTGTCACCTTGTTCTCTACAACCACCCCTCGGTCATTACACAACATGAGGCTCAAAGGGGCTCAATCTGTGAGCAGTAATGTAGCAAAGTGAAGACCATATTGCAACAATCATTTTTTTTTCAACAGGAAAACAGAATTCAATTAGCTGGACCTGAGTTAAAGGACTGCACTGTACATCATACTAAGTCAACCTTTAACTAGTAAAATGACATGAATATGTCGTGAAAAGAAATATGGGCCAGAGAGCTATCTCGGCAAGTAAATGATATAATCACAAGAAAAGAAGGATGAAAGGATTGACAAACGAGAGGAGATGGTGGCATTATTGGAGATAACAGATAAGAAATAAAGGCTAAGATTTGAGGTGCCGCATATAGACTGAAAGAGGATGCGAGTCAAAACTATATTCACCTAGTCCCTTAAAAATACAAAAAAAAGTTAAAGAGTTAAAGATCAAGCCTTCCATCTAAAGGATTATTCACAATGTTGTCTACAATTTCTAGAAGAAAAATGATTCTCAATATGGAGCATAATGATCCAAAATATTTTTTGGAAAAAAAAGCCTTAGAAAATAGGAACACCCCCCCCCCAACCCCGGACAGTGTAAAAGCCTTCGGCAGAAATGTCATCAAATAATGTTTTAGATTCTTCATGTATAAGCAGCTCAGGGTTTTTTTTTTTTACATTTTCACCTACAATGTGTGTTTGGTTAAAAGTTATGATCTGTTCAGAAAAAGAACAGACCAGTACAGAATTGTTTCCTAGTCATCAAAGATGAAGAAAGGCTTCCCTGGCAAGGGCTGACCTTGATCTGCCTTGTCTATTCAAACAAATAGACAGAACAAGAATTATAAATCCAAGTTCAGAAAACATACAGTATCTAGAAGTATATTCGATGTCTTGAAATCACGATAAATAACAGGTCGCTCAGCATTGTGAAGGAAGGCAAGTCCTTTAGCTGCTCCAAGGGCAATCATCATCCTCGTTGACCATGATAATGGAGCTACTGCCTCTGTATGCCTCAGGAAAAGTCATGAAAACTTAAGCTAACATATAAAAGTAACATTATCTCGCAACATATAATTACAAGGAAAGGAAAACAAAACATTGCTCACAAAGCTAAACAATAAACAATTTCTGAAATTTATATACAAGGATATTGAAAGAAATGCAACTATTTGCACTCCAAATTGAGTGTGTTATATCAGTGTAAGTATAAGTTTCAACCTTTCTTTCTTTTCGACAATTTGTCCTAAATTCTACTTCTTTTTTTTTTTTGTTCAATAAATTTAAAATCTTATAATCACTTTGCTACATTACTGCTCACAGATTATATGATATTGAAGATGCATGTAAGAAGAGAATGATGCTGATTCAGGATGATGATCATAACTCACAAGCATCACTATGACATGGTAAGATTGGAAATTGACGTTATCATATAAGGGGAAGAAGAAAAAAAGAGGAAATAACATACTTCGAAACAAGTGATTCTCGAGGCTTCCTCGAAACATGAACTCATAAACTAGTAATCGATGATCATCCTCACAGCAATAACCAATCAACTTGACAAGATTAGGGTGCCTGAGCTGCCCAAGAAAATTGACTTCCGTCTGCAAATACAGGAAAAAAATCAAGAAAACTAATATTAACTGTCCATCATTTTGAAAACTGTAAACAAAATTACACAGGGGGGGTACAAAAGGTAGCTTGCAGTTTTCGAATGTCAGTTTTCAAAACATAAATAAATGAACTAATTTCAAGTCATACTCAAATTCGTGTCATATTCAAAACATAAATTGACTAGTTTCAAAAAATCATACTCTAATTAATGCAATATGATTACCACTGAAAACTGACATTGAAAATTTGAAACAGAACAAAAGTAACTAAAAAACAGGACAAACAGTGAGGAATACAGAAGACATACAAGCCATTCTCGATGACCTTGAAGACCTTCTTTGTTAAGAACTTTAACAGCAACAGGAAGAGATTTAAGTCCAACCCTAACATTCTCATCAATGTAGCCCTTGTAAACAGTGCCAAAGCCACCTTCGCCGAGAATGTAGTCGGAACGAAAACTCTTGGTGATAGTTTCAAGCTCGTAAAGTGAAAAAGCGATAACATCAGTGTAAAGTCCAACATTATTTCTAGAATCTTCTTCCATGCCAACAAAACGAGGAGTTGATGAAGGATCACTCAGATCTGACATAGACCTATTGCTACTATGCTTCTTATCGCCATTTTTAGTTGCTCCGGTAACTGCTTTGGTAAAGGAGGTTAGCTGAAGTGTTTGAAATCAAATCAAAGCAAATCAAAAGTACAATCAAGAAAGATCTTGAGCAAGTGACTAACCTTGAGCATGAGCGACGACTGCAGATTCTTCTCGAGTGCCGCAATTGCCCATATTTGGGGCTGCTACTGCTGTTTGAGCTCAGCAATGGAGGTGGTGGAATTGGAAGTGAAATGATTGCTAATGTAATGCGCTCTCTTCGCACTGATAGCACACATTCACGCACTGCAACACCTGTTGTAGTGGAGTTTGTGCGATGCTTTTTTTTTTTTTTACCAAATGAGTTTGGGATGTTCTAGCGTAGTCTTATGACTACCGACTATTGTATTGAATGATTACGATTTTTAATTTATTTTTAATTTTAAATCAAATTTAAAATTCTTTTAAAAATATTATAATTAGATTTCTTATTTTAGAAAAAGAATTTCTGAATTTTCGAGATTAAAAACTGGTTTTAGGAAAAATCAGAAAATATTTTCCTAGAATAAAAATCTAATTAAAGTATTTTACAAAAGATTTTTAATTAGATTTAGGAATTAAAAATAAATCAAAAATCTTACAATTTTAACCATCTACTACGGTAGTCGTTAATCATAAGATTACCCTAGAATTTTCAGCTGTCTTGTCTTTCTCATTCTTCCCTACAACAAACTTAAAAATTTAACTCCTTTGGGGTTTTACCGCACTTGACACTCACTATAAAGTTTGTATTGGACCACTTGCAAATCGCAATGTTTGTTTTCTTTTTTAGGGAAAATGAAAGGTAATTAAAGTCTCTAAAGGACTGATTAGAATAATGATATTGACATTCTAAAATTATTCTCACACTTTATTTTATGAATATGTACTCAACTAAAAATTTGAAGAAAGCGAAATGTGGGAAGTAATTTTGGGGTTGGGGAAGTCATTTTAGAGTGCCTATATCACTATCCTTGTTACAACCACCTTCGTTGTAGAGTGAAAATAATGAAACTAGTATTGAGTTAGAATTTTAACCATTTTCTTCTCTCCATTTCATGACACCTATTTTACAATAAATATAAAATTTCTAAAAATTCCACTCATTTTTTTCCTTAATGCATTACAATCACTGATTAAGGTTATGAGGAAATGGAGAAGATCCTTACTCAATAGTACGTTACTCCCTCAGTTGTGTTTTACTTGCTACCTTCACTAAACACTTAGGACTCGTTTACTTTAGTCGAATATAACTGAACTGAATTGAATTGAACTTAACTGAACTGAACTTGATTGAACTGAACTGAATACAGTTGAAAGTAATATTTTATAAGAGAAGGAAATTGAGAGTTGAACTTAATTGAACTGAACTGAACTGAATATAGCTGAAAGTAATATTTTCTAAGAGAAGGAAATTGAGAGCTTAACATAACTGAACTGAATAGAGCTGAACTGAGTTGCACTAAACTGAGCTGAACTAAACTGAGTTGAACTGGATTTAAGCTGAAGTAAACAAGCCCTTAAACAGGCAAAATTCATTTTTTATTTAACTTTGATTGTTTCTAGTTTTAGGTACACAAAGAATAATATAGTTATGACGGATCTAGTTTGATTCGTCTCAACATGTTTTTTTCAAATATGTATTTTTAATTTATTATTACATATAGTTACAGATATTTTGATTTAAAGATATGTATTAATAAAATGTGGCAAGTAAAAAAAGGCGGATGGAATATGTTTTACCGCCTAAGTTTGCTAAATATATAATCAACAATGTAATCAGCAACGTGGTTTACTTCTCCATATGTTTGAGTAATTATATGGTCCTCAAATTTTGTTAAATCAATTAGAGTATCGTTAATTAAATTATCTGCCTCTTATATTAAAAAAAATGATAAACCTTTGGGGCAATATATAGTATAACAAAGGGTTAAAAGTAGAAATATTACTATGTACTACTTACTTTTTTTAATATGAAATCTCCATCAAATGAAATCAACAATTTAAGTTGGAATAATCATGGCCTTTATTTTCTTAAAAAAAAAAATTGCCCCTTGGTGTTTTCCCATTAGGTAAGGAATCCCAATGCTTTTGTGTGAGGGATTTTTGCTTACATTGTTAAATTTAGGGGGGTATATTTTAATATTTAGTGGGTACATATTAGTTTTAGAACATACATCACACATGTAATATATATAGCCATATAATGTAGAGGGTACATTTCAAACTCAAAGGGAACATATTAGTTTCAGAATGTACATGTAATGCAACCAAGCTAAATAAGGAACATGCTAACTTGTTAGATTGTGCTAATTTCAAGCTCAAATTCACAAGTTGCTGCATTTCATGTATCTTTGCTTGTAATTTGTGAAGGTCTTATTCCAATGCTTATTAAATTGCACAAAACACCAGATTCCATGGCATAAACTCATAATACATGTAAAGATCTATGAGTATCATCAAAATTCTGTATGAGGCAGAGGTCGTGGGTCAGTGGGAGCCGCGCCTCCGTTCTCGGGCCGTGTCCCGGGTTCGAGTCCTCACCCCAGCAATTGCTAGGATTTCCCCTCCCCCCTTGTACTGGCATCCTGAAATAGGATCAGTACAAGGGCTCACTCGTACACCTTACCGTCTAAAAAATAAAATTATCAAAATACTGTATATCATATTTGCATGCAAGTATACATCTCTATTTTTATCAGCATTTTGCGTAACATGTAAGTATACGCCTCCCTCTGCTTGCATGTACCGTATGTAAAAGATCAAGGAGTATTATTAGGAATTTGTATTCCATATTTGCATGTTTAATTTATCCTTTGTTTAAAGGAAAAATTACTTTTAAAAAGGTATCAATTATATATGGGAAAATGCTAATATGGAAATAAGTTGTGAAATTATGTGAAAATTACACATTGATCAATGTAATAAATGCAGAAATAATGTTGTTTATTTCCTTTATTAGCTTTTTATATGCAGCCCTAAAGGCTGCATATAGCATAACTCTTATATATGTTTTATTTTTGCAAACTGTTGATTGATATAAAGTTCGAATCCCTTTAAATACAATGTAATTTTTTATTTGAATTTTTCCCTAGTGGCAATGCATAGCTACACATGTCTCTTTTTTTTCTAAAAAAAATATTGTATCATATTCACATGTTCTGAAATTTCTTTATGATTTTCTTTTAAAAAAAATAAAACATTCAGAAAACATCCAATTTTGAATCTTTTTATAAATGTTCATTTATTGTCGATAAATTAACTCACATCTCATACTTTATTCCCCATGTGAATGTATCATACTTTTTTATACCTCTTCTAAAAATTTTGTCTCCCCTCCCCCATGTGGCTTGCCATTTTTTTTTTCTCTTACAAAAAAAAAAAAAAAATTACATAGTATTTTTATTCAAGATTCAATCAATATTCTAATTTTATACCCACATCTGTAAAATTCTCTCATATTCAAATCAATATTCTACTTTTATACCCACCTCTATAAAATTCTCCTAGATTTGAATTGGGGAGAACATATAAAACAGAGGGAGTGTATATATATATATTATATATATATATATGCATCTTACTTGTAATATTGTTAGACATTCAATAAACTTTCTAAAATGACATTAATTTTGGAATAGATATAATAATTTTAAATTATACTATAAATTTAGGGCCTATTTATCGATGATACATGCACAAATTGCACGGGGCCTCCATAGTGATTGGCACGGCCCTAGCTCTTCAGACTACAGCCTTCATCACGCATTCACGCCATTGCCCTCTTAGCATCTTGGGTACGTCGTACGTGCAAGTTCCATGCCAATGTCTCAGTCCATCTAGCTGCTTTCAAGGATTCGAATGTGGCATGCATGGTGTATGTAAATGGTTGTTCACATGTCGTTTATGGGGTGTGTTATGGTGTATGATTGGATCAGGATTAGAATCAGTCGGATCAGTGAATTTAACTCTGGTTTAATTTTAGTACGATACTGCCGTCTACATCGGATTCAATTCAAGAATATACTACCTCCAAACAATGACGGACTCAAGATTTGATAAATGAGCGTGCATTGGACATACATTAGGATAAAATCAAACTAAAAATTCGCATTTTAAAAAATAGGATATATATTTTATCCATTATACTAAAACAACTAAGATAATTCATTAATCCAAAAAAGAAAAAAAAACCCAAAATAATTAGAAAATGATACGAATATTGAAAAATCAAACTAAAAAAATCAGACTAAAAAATTAAATAAACAGGAAGTTACAAACTCAAAAGTCAAAAATTAAAACACAATCAAAATTAGACTCAAAGAAAATTTACAAAATAAAACCAGAAGTCACAAACTTAGATCAGACAATCATAAACTTAAATTAAAACCAGACTAAAATCACAATCAGACTGAATAAATTGAAATGATAAAATTAAAAATTCAGAATCAATTAAACAAACAAATAAATGCACCTCAGAACTTTTCACATTGTGCAATTAACATCTACATATCATTTTGACAGCAAATTCTCATCATTAAAAATGTTTATTATTCTATCATGAAGTGTATATATATATATATATATATATATATATATATATATGCGTGCTAGCTAGATAATAGATATGCAATATATTTTGGACCTTCTCTAAAAAAAATAAAAAAATTACTCCGTATTATTTAATTTTTTTGGGAAAAATTCATATAAATAATCTCAACTATTGGAGGTCTTTCAATATTAATCCCAACTATTAGTTATTACAGTATAATCCAAACTTTGGGAGTTATTTTATGATATTAGTCCATTGACTTAGTTAACCTATTGTAATTGGTCACCAATTCAAAAATTAATCGTTATCTTCCCTTTTCCCCTATTTATTGTACTTGACTATATCTTCTTCCCTTTCTACGAAGGAAATTGGAGTCGATCAAAAGTTAATAGGACTAATATCATAAAACTACCCTTATAGTTTGAATTATAATGTAATAACCTATAGTTGAGATTAATATTGTCATATTGGAAAACCTCCAATTGTTCGAATTATTTATATGAATTTTTCCTTTTTTTGTCTCTTGTTGATTGGAGTATATTTTATATTTTAGCATATTATATTTCAATAAAATTTTACACAACTTTGATGCATCGGATTTAATTGCACGATTAAAAAAAGGTCTCGTGACTAATTTGCTTCAAGTAAAATGAATGGAGTTAATTTGCACCATACAAATTCTTTGGTAAAATGGTTTCATCATAACACAAAGTCCCACTAGCTAGTATAGGAAAAGTTAAAGAAAAATATGTAGAAATTACATAAAAACATATAAATAGTTATTATGTGTATAATAAAACTACTTGATAATAAGTTTTTATATATTTTCCATAAGTTTTACAGATTCTTTTCATAATTTTTTTTTAAGACTTGAACTCACCATTATTGTGAGACGCAAAGACGGTCTATCCAAAGATCTATCTACTGTGTAATTAAAGTTTTGGAGTTAATTTGCTAACTGTACGGTTTTAATTGCGGGCAAGATATGTGAGAACATGAGCGTGCCAAAGAAAAAAATGGAGTGCAGGGCAATATCATTAGCCTATTCTATATTTATTTCTATGTACTTAGGGCTTGTTTACTTCAGATTATATTCAATTCAGTTCAGTTCAGTTTAGTTCAGTTAATCTCTATTCAGTTCAGTTCAGTTCAGTTAATCTCTATGTAGTTCAATTAATACACTTCTGTTCAGTTTAGTTCAGTTCAGTTCATCTCTATTAATCTAATGTAAACGAGCCCTTAGCTAAACTTGCTTGCTAATTATCTTGCATCATGATGGTAGATTGGTAATTAAAGTGGTATACCACTATACTGGTATCGGTTGTATACTTGTATGGTGCCATGTTATACCAGCGCATGCATTTTAATTTTTATATTATATATAGTAATTCGTACTTAAATTTTTGGAAGTGTTAAACCAGCACTTGGTGGCATGTATATTGATGATTTGATTACGTACGTACTTTAATTAAAGGAGCGGACCCACCATTACAATATTCAAAGATCTGATGAGAAATGATGATTTTGGCACTCCTAAAATTATTTTTGACACTCATACCCCTCTCACATGAATAGTAAAGGGGAGGAGTGCCAAAATCATTTTCCCTATGTGAGAGTTGAGACAAGTAGCAAAATATAATGGTGCTATTTGGTAATTAGGTTTATAAATAAAGGTTAGAGTTTAGAGTTTTTAGTTAGAGGATTACTTTTTATTCAGAAGATTTAATTGCTGATTTAAATAGTTGATTGTGTAAAGTTGTTTGTTAACACATAATTGATTGCTTAGAGTTTTATTATGTAAAATGATATTTATGGACATTTGAAAATAATTTGTTTAAGTTTAAATATATGGACAAATTAGTCAATAACTTTTTCTTTCTCCAAAACTCTAAAGCGACTTTTTCTAAAGAGAGTTTTGATGAGAGTAAAAAACTCTGATCTCTTTAAAACTCTATCTTACCATATACTCAAATTAGAGTTTTCATTGGTCAAAACACTAAACTCTCTCAAAAACTCTCTTTTCCCCAAAAAAACTCTTTGCCAAACAGTTTAGTCTATTTTTTAAGTCTTACAAACGTAAGATTTAGGGCTCGTTTACTTTAGCTGAATATAGCTGAACTGAACTGAATACATCTGAAAGTAATATTTTATAAGAGAAGGAAATTGAGAGCTGAACTGAATTTAAGCTGAAGTAAACAAGCCCTTAAGGTTTTGGTTCAAATTTCACCGCATACATTTGCCAATATTTCTTATATTTCTCTTTGTGGGTAAGTTTGTTTGCTAAATTGGATTGTGTGTAATGACCCAGATTTTATTGGTATTTTTGCCGATAACTATGTGTGTTTATGTATGTTGTTGTGTTAGTTCAAATTCATTTTGAACTATTTATTTTTATTTTATGTGAATAATTTCGATTTAACTCGAAATATTTATTTTTTTTAGTTTTTATTATTTATGTTAATTATTATTTAATTGATTAGAATTTTATTATTTAATTTTCTAATTAATTATCTAATATTTTGGGCCAAATCGATTATTGCATGATTAGTCATGCGGTTTTTGCAAATTAGCCCAATTGATCACGAGAGCCCATTTCTAGGCCCAATTAGCCCTCTTGGCCGGTTTTCATAGTGGCATGGCAAGACTTGCCACTTGCCTTGTGTTCACACCTTAACTAACTCTATATATATAGGAGTTAGTAAGGCTTTTGCTCATTTTTGCCATCTAATGCTCTTGCCATCCATTTCAAACACAAAAACTCACCCCATTTGCTCTTCCACTTACACGCCATTTTTGATGAACAAGCCATCAATTGTTCATCATCAATTCTAACCTTGAACTTAAAGATTCAAAGTCTATTGATCTTTAAGTATCCTAAATACAATCTAAACCCATTTGTTTTATTCAAGATCTCTAGTCCGGGTTGGGTTTTGGGTTGTATCCGTGTGGGTGCCGTGTTGAAGACCAAGCAAGGGTGGTGGTTCGAGTGGTGAACCGTGCAGAGGACCGTGTGCAGCCGTGGTGGTTCGACTGGTACAGTCTGTGGCAGCCGTGCAGTTCGTGAGGCAGTCGTGTGGTGCGTGGTGGTGGTGCCGTGTTCGTGTTTGCTTGGGCCGTGTGTACTTTGTTCCGGGCAGCAATTTTTGTGTTGTTTAGTGTGTAATCTTCAATAAGGTAACATACTTACTCAACCTTGTTGGTATACTATGTTTATAGTATAGATTAAATGCATGTTTGGGGTTGTTTGATGATGATTAACTATGATTTTATGTATAGTTTATATTCTGATTTTTCATGTGTTTATATGATGTTTTGGTGAAGGTTTTTCTTGAATTTATGATTGATTATGTGTTGTAATGTGATCATGATTATTATGTCAAAGTTTGATGAATTTTGGATTAGTATAAGTGGTAATTTTCGAATGATGATGATGATATGCGTGTGGTATGTATGAGTTCTTGATTGAGTTCTTGAATCTTGATTGAGTTCTTGATTGAAGATCTTGAATCTTGAACGAGTTCTTTATGGGATCTTTGAGTTCTTTATGAGTTCTTGATGAGTCTTTACGAGTTCTTGGTTGAATCTTGAAAGTTAAAGAAAGAGGTTTAAATGATAAAGAAAGTTAAAGAAAGTGTCTAATATGATTAAAGAATGATTATTGAATATTGATTTATGATTGGTTAGACTCAAGATTAAGGCTAGAGGCAGTTCTTGAGAATAACTTCGATGATTTAACTAGTTAATTTCGAGAAACAAGGCTAGAGGCAATTCTTGAACTTAATTTAGTTATGTTGGGATATAAAATGAATAATATGATTAAAATGACTAAAGAATTAATTAATGATTAGCTTGATTTCATTTCTAGACGCCTAAAACTTAGAGTAAGATTCTTTGTTTTTGGGTTAAGACGTTGCCCCTATTCCATCCGCGGTATTGGGATAGTTGGAGTCATACTATGTGATCTTAGTGAATTTCCAGTAAGATTGGTTTCACGGGACATGGATTTCCAGTAAGATTGGTTTCATGGGGTTTGGGAGTAAGATTCTCAAATCCGAGCATAGTAGAAAGTTCGAATGCGTAAGATGCGTTCGTACGAGCACAGTCCGGTCTAGAATATGAATGATTGCGCCAAAGATAGTCGATTAGGATGATTCGAGTCGAGTTCACGTTTGGGTTGATCTTGCACTTTGATTATTGATTTGATATTGATTATTTGATTTGTGCTATGTACATGTGTATTCCCATTAGGGTGAGTCAGTTATGTTACTCGCCACTGATGGTGGACTGTTGTATATTTTTCAGGTATTTCTGATGATGATACTCTTGCTTAGCTTTGGGTTGGGCGAGCGACGTTGTTATTACTGTTATCTGTTGTATTTACTGTTTTCTGTTGTATTAAATAGTGATGGAGTTATATAGACTATATACGTTATTGTTGGACTCTTTTACGTTGTTTATAACTCTGACATGTAGTTGGAGTTTACTCGTATGTTTAGTATTTTTAGTTTGACTTTTGGGACTAGTTATGTACAAACTTGTGGGTATTTGTACGTTTTTGGTTGATTGATAATATTTTGAGGAATTAGTTTTAATTTCTTAAGTATTTGAGTTGTAGTTTATAACTATTCGACTCGTCGGTTTCTTCCGCGCCGATTTAAGCGAGTCGGGTCGTTACAGTGTGTCTGACCTATAGCAGAGCTTGATTCAAGACTAGTACCACCAAAATTGGCCAGGCCCAATACATGTTTTGCCCATCTGCATTGTGTGCTGATTCGGCCCATGCTCATCCCTAGTTAGAATATTATAAGGAAGGGGTATAAAAGTAAATTAGATGAATCATGAATCTTAGGCCTAGCCCAGCATGGGCATGCTATGAGCACGACACGCACAAAGACACGAATGATGAGCCATTTTTTTATGAGGTAAAAAAATCGGATGAACTCACAACCGAGATACGACACAAATTATACAAAATGGATGAACAACAAGAAACTTAAAAAAAGGGTAAATGGTAAAGAAAAGCTAGTTAAAAATTAATGCTCCTCTGAAATTGTCTTAAAACAGATAAAAGGAAAAAAACATTACAAAAGGGAGCCACGAAGCTCCTCATATGAAGGAAGCCTAACTCTGACGAAAAAGGCAAAAAACTCCATAACAACATACGGATGAAGGATTGTCTTTATGCCCAGTGAGATCTAACGAGGCTGGCGAAGATTGAAGGCGACCACACCAAACCACCAACATAAGGGCTAATACGAGCTTTCTTGGAGAAGACGACTGAGAATGCAAGGCATGATAAGGGGCTGAAAAATTAGGCTATAAGATGGTGATAACTAGACCTGACAAAGTCAACTCGAAATCCAATCTGAAATACTTGATCAGAACCCCATCTGGTCCAAAACCCATTCGAATATTTCTGATCCGAATCTCAATCCAACTCATCTGGTTTGAGCTGAATCTATAAAGGTCCGACTCGATCTCGCCTGTTTCGAAAACAACCTGATCTGAACGTGTTCGATTCGAAAACAAACCAATCTGAACTCGTTCTGGCCCAAAGCACAAATCAAGTTCTTAAAGTCAGTATGACACTTGTTGTTTGAGGATTCATGTTAGAGTTTCTTTGATCATGATCTTCTAACCTGTGTAGAAGTGTGGAAGACATAGTCACTAATATGGAAGACATAGTCACTAATATGTTAGACATAGGATTCATGTTAGACATAGTGACAGAATCACAGAACCATCATATTGTCATTAATATGTTGAAGTTGCTAAGGAATTTATTCTTCAATCACTTGACTTCCAAATATTAATATTGTTCTTAATATCCGAAATGGTTCGATCTAAGACCAATCCAATCCAAATGGTCCCAATTTGATTTTGGTATGAAACTTCAACCCGAAACCTTACCCAATACAAATAGTGCGCCGGTCTGAACTCGAAAGTGGGCCAAAATTCTTCGATTCGAAATAATTCAATCCAAATGGTTAGATTGCCAAATCTAGTGATAATAGTCATTAAAATGGCTAGATCTAGAAGAAGAGAGAAGGATTTTCAGAGTATGCTTTTTAGATAGAAAAGAAAACCTTCTCCCTAATTTTTGTGAGTTGCAAGAGATAAATGGATTAATTGGTATATGATCGTGTAAACGAAGAGATGAAGTAGAGTTTATCTTGCATAACACCGAAGATGAGATTGAAGAAGAAAGAAGGGGCTCATTTCTTTTTCTTGAGAAATAATTAGGGTTTACTTAGGGTTTCATTTTTAGAGAGAAGGCAACCTCTCTCTCTCTCTAAAATTGAACCCGTCTTTTTAGTATTTTTACACGAATGATGGGCCACGAGTAGAGATGGCAGTCGGACCCAGACCCGGTCCAGATCCGTTTTTGCGGATCTGGATCCTTGGAATTTGGACCCATGCGGATCTGGGTCGGGTCCGGGTCCATCCTGAAAAACGAATCCAGATCAGACTCGTAGACCCGTTATATATATATATATATATTTGAGGACTAATTCACAAGTTGTTGTCTACTCCGTAACATTCTTATATCACAAGCTCAATCTCTTTAAAAAAAAAATTAATTAAATTAATTTTATGTTGTTATTGTAACATTAAATTTGTAACACATGTAATTTAGGAATTAATTCTTTTAAGATATGTAATTTACGAATTAATGGTTTTAAGACATGTAAGACATTTAGTAAATGTTATTTATATGCTTAAATTTTAGAAATTTTGTATTTATTAAAAGGAAATACGATGGACCCATTCCGGACCCGTTTTGGAGACCCGTTGGATCCAATGGATCTGGATCTATGCATTCCAGACCCGACGGATCCGAGTCGGATCTGGGTCCAGCCTTTGAAAACAGATCTGGATCCTGGTCCACATAGACCCGCTCCAGATCCATTGCCACATGTGGCCACGAGTCACACATAACCGGCATTTTAAAAGTTTAGCACGAAACCAATATGAGCACGACGTGTCAAAACACAAGTTGAAACGCTTATTTTTGTTAAAAAATTTGTATAAAACACAATAACACATCATAATTTCTTATAATCCATTATAGACATAATCTATTATGGCACGAGACACATGAGCTTGACACGTGGATCTTTGCAACGGGGCACGTGCGATGAATGCAAAACTTTTCCAAAAAATAAATGGAAATCGACATAAAAAACGAGTAGTAGATGGACGACCTACCTAACGAATATGCCGTAAGGACAAAACCGCAAATGAGCGAGAGACTTTTGTCGTCTGATTAATGACCTTATTTTTTTCAAAGAAGTACCCCTAGATATTTATTCCATTATTATAAAAAAGAATAAAAAATAGATTACCCTAGATTTGACCCGAAGAATAATAACATAATAACATTAATTAATAAATAAGTCAAAAACCCCCCGAATTTTCATTGTTTATATATTAAAGCTTCACTGCGCAATTAGATCTAACAATCTCTTTAAATCTCATTCAACCAAAGTTGTACTCTACAGACGATCTCCCTAATTTATCATAAAAAGTTTTATTTTTAATCTGGTATGTTACTGCTTTCAATTTGTTTCCTCTCTTAATCTGTTTTGTTATTGTTTCAATTTTGTTTTGTTTTTTTTTTTTTTTTTGAATTTTCAATCTGGTATGTAATTGTTTCAATTTTATTTGCTATCTAGTTATTTATTTTTAATTTTATCCTAATTTTGATTGAATTTGTGTTTGATTTAGGTCTAATTTATGTATATTTATGAGCAGTTTTGTTTATAGAATCCGATTTGTGATAAGGTTAACTTTTACTGTGGTGTTGTTGATGTATAGTGTGGTTTGTGGTGTTAGGTATCGAAGAAATGGGAAGTTCAGAGTTTTCATGGAAATTGGCGGATCACCCAAAGCTTCCTAAGGATAAGATCATTGCTATGGTGGTGCTCGATGGATGGGGCGAAGCTAATGCTGATAAATACAATTGCATTCATGTTGCTGAAACTCCTACCATGGATTCTCTTAAGCAGGTTTACTTGATTCCCTTTTTTAGGTTTGATTGTTGTTGTTGTTTCGATCATGTTTTGCGATTATGCTTTTTTATGCTTATTGATTGGTCTCAAATTCTGAATCATGTTTGTTTGTGTCGATTATGATGATTGATTTGTTCACTTAATTTGTTAGATGAGTTAAAAGTTTTTTAGCTACCGTCGCTTTAGGATATACGTCGTTATCGTTGTAAGTGTGCCTTTTGATGATCCACAAACTTAAGTGTTATGTTTGCTGCAATTATTGGATTACACTCACGGTAGCATAAAATGTCACGCTCAGTATTCTTTTATCACAACTTCATGCTCTCAAAAGTAGGTTAGTTGACCTTGTGTTCTTTATCTGGAGATTGTGTTCATTATGAGTATGAACTTTAAGTTGTTGGGAATAATATGTTGTTTTACATTTAAGTTAGTTCCATAATACAGATAGTTTTGTGCATCTTGAATGCTATTTAGCTTTTTTAATTGCAAGGGATCCTTCTAATTAAGTTATTTTCCTGTAATTCAGGGTGCCCCAGAGCATTGGACATTGATTAGGGCTCATGGTACAGCTGTTGGGCTTCCATCAGAAGATGACATGGGTAATAGTGAAGTCGGCCACAATGCTTTGGGTGCTGGACGTATATATGCTCAAGGGTGATGCTCTGTTCTCTTACACTTTCTTTGAGTGTTGTGTTAATTGTTAATTCTCTTTGTATTAAGCGAAGAGTTCATTAGTGCTCGTTTTATTGGGCTAGTCTTGCTATTCTTTGCCCCTTTGAACTTAGGGACGTAGTTCACTTTGGTGCGATTTGGGACATAACCCAACCAAATCACAAAAATATGATTTGACATTTTTCCAAACCGCACAAAAAGGATATTTGCAGTTTTAGTTAATTTTTTAAAAATTGATGATATGATATTTGATTTCAGTTAAAAAACATGTACTCCCTCCGTAACATAAAAATGGCAACGATTGTTTTTGCACGCATTTTAAGGAAGCAATTTGAGGGTGTAAACGATTAAATTAATTAAAACCATTTTGATTAATTCATTCGTTTACACCCTTATTTCGTTTCCTCAAAATACATGAAAAAAATAATTGTTGCCATTTTTATGTTACGGAGGGAGTATAACTAATGTCAATTTTTGTTTGGATTTTAAAAAGACTTGAAACCAAAATTTACATATCTGTGGATTGAATGCTTTAGTTTTTTATTTTAAAGAGATAGTGAGATACTAGTGTAAGTTAATGAATTGTATTAAAAAACTTAGCAATGTAAATAAAATTTGTAAGCTTTAAATAAGGTATGAAATCATCCTTTTGTGGAATATTTCATTTACTCACTTGTCATTCTGCTCGTCTTTTTCATTGGACTTATCAAACCTGGGTGCTTTAATAGAACTATAGAAGTGTTAGGGATCTTTAGTTTTGCTACAACTTGTCATTGTGTTGCTAAAAAATATGAGGTGAAGATGCCTGGCTGCAATTTTCTTGTTTCAGTAATTGTTATTATGGATTAACGCTTAGTGCTTTGCCTTTCACATTTGGTGGTGTGGACTAGGAAGGAAATACATGCTTAATGTATATTTGCTTTAACTGATCTATTGTAGTTGTGTTTTTTGGTTATTTTTATTTTTTGATCTGCTGATTTTCTTGAACTGTTACATAGAGAAGAATTGGAAGGCTTGTCTGTGTGTGTGTGGCATCCAGCTTTTACTTTTTTTTTTTGGGGGGGGGGGTGTTTCAAATCTGGGTTTAAAAGGAAAATATCCACGTTTCTTGGTCTAAAATTTTCCTTACCATTGCTGTTATATTTTGTGTATTTACTACCTTATTTCCTTTCTTGCGTGTTAAGCATATTAATTTGTTGCAAAATCTAAATGTTTTTGTTTCGTCTTTTAGAGCAAAGCTTGTTGATATTGCACTTGCCTCTGGAAAAATATATGAAGATGAAGGTTTCAATTATATTAAGGAATGTTTTGAAACAAACACGTTGCACCTCATTGGGTTGCTAAGTGATGGTGGTGTTCATTCTCGCCTTGACCAGATACAGGTGAATTCTTTACTAAGATTCTTGTGCTAGGTTGATCTCTCTTTGAGTCGTTGTGGACAAATTAATATTTTCTGAAATTCATGAGCTTGTTTGTTGACCTTTTAACTGCTTCTGTTTTTAGTTGCTGTTGAAAGGATCTGCTGAACATGGTGCCAAGAAAATCCGTCTTCATATTCTTACTGATGGGCGTGATGTGCTGGATGGTTCAAGTATAGGTTTTGTAGAAACTCTTGAGAAGGAAATGGCAGATTTACGAGGGAAAGGTATTGATGCCAAGATCGCATCTGGTGGTGGCCGCATGTATGTTACTATGGATCGTTATGAGGTTAGTATTTGTTTAAAATTTTAAATTGCAAACTAATGTTATTTATGGTTAGACAAATCTATAGCTAATTGCACAATTAATGCACTAGGTCTTTAATTGATGTCCCGATGGCCCATAATATTAATAGGGTCATTCCGTCAAAAAAATAAAAAATAGGGTCATGAATTTGATAATTATTTGATTTATGGATTCCAATCCCTTCCAAATAAATTGAACCAAGTCCAAGACCCAAAGTACAAACTAAAATTGAACCTATTGATTTGGATTTTGTACTTCTCTAGTATTTGACTAACTATATTCAATACAACTATTATTAACCTTACGAAGCCCATAATTTACCCCCTTAAAAAAGCCCATATTGGCTCTACACCTGTCTTCCGCCTGCTCTTTTCTTTCTCCATTAATGCACCTTTTAAAGTTGTGCAAAAAGCATATGTAGCAAGTAAAAAAGATTTCAGGGGTTTATCCATTAATATAACAGTTCTTAGTAGTTTTGCTTTGTTGAGGTTGCATGCATGTTTTCATTAAATTCTCTATGCTCCTTTCAACTCAAATTAGCACTCTTCTTGATTAAACTTTCTTACCTTGTATTATGTTATTTCAGTACTATTAGAAAATAGTGGGTGTCATCTAGCACCAAATATACTATGTTTGTGCATTTGGTTGGGACTTGGGAGAATTCATATTTGAAAAGTATGATACCCTTGTAACATGAAGAAATGAAGAATTGTTGCGTGATTATAAATTGGAAGCGCTCACTAATGCTTGATTCCTTTTTAGCATACCTCTTATTAATGTGGTCATGTAGTGAAGCTTCCACCAATTTCTTCGTTTCTTATTTTTGCACTACTAACTTTTAAATATCACAAATGGTATTTTAACAATGGCTATATGTTATTAGAACTCTGGGCCTAATTTTCCTCTTCTCTAAACCCTTTCTACTCCATGAATTTTTTTCTCTTCTTTTCACGAGTGTACAGTGGCAGAGCTAGAAATTTTTTATCAGGGGGGCCGAAATTAATATCACACCAAAGTAATAGAATGGTATAGACTATAGAGCAAAAAATGTTAAAAATGTTACTAGTGAGTATCGAACCCTAGTCTAAGGGAATATAAACAAGCAATCAAACCAATTGAGCTACTTTTTTTTTAATGTTTAGTTTCACTTTAAATTTATATATACTAACAATTTTGTGCAAGGGGAAGCCGCGGCCCCTGCCAGCCCCCCCCTTTGCTCCGCCGTTGCGAGTGTGCTTGCTCTATATGGGTGTAGGTGTATTTTTTTTCCCTTTCCCTTTCTCCAGGCTTCCCGCTTTCATTATAATTTGCTAAAGTAAAATGGCATTGGGTTATCTATAAAAAATGCCGACCATGTTTTTTTCGGCTCCAATCAATTGTTCATGCATCTTGCCCTTTTTTTTGTAGAACGATTGGGAGGTTGTGAAACGAGGATGGGATGCCCAAGTCCTTGGTGAAGCTCCTTACAAGTTCAAGAATGCCGTTGAGGCTGTCAAGAACCTGAGGGAGACTACTAAAGCTAACGACCAGTACTTGCCACCTTTTGTTATCGTAGATGAGAATGAAAAGGCCGTTGGTCCAATTGTTGATGGAGATGCTGTTGTAACATTCAACTTCCGAGCTGATCGTATGGTTATGCTTGCAAAGGCACTTGAATTTGAAAATTTTGATAAGTTTGACAGAGTTCGACACCCCAAAATCCGCTACGCTGGTATGCTTCAATATGATGGCGAGTTGAAGCTTCCCAGTCATTACCTTGTTTCTCCCCCACTGATTGAGAGAACTTCAGGAGAATATTTAGTTCACAATGGTGTTCGTACATTTGCTTGCAGGTGTGTATCAGTGATTTTCTTTCTGATATATCTGGTTTCTAACAACTAAGCTCATACCTGTTTCCAATGTTTCTTAAGATGTGAGGGTTTTTCTGTGTTATGCAGTTCCATTTTCCGACTGAATCTGCAAAGAAATTAATTTACGCTGCTCATAATTACTTAATGAGTTGAAACAGTATTTATATCTGATTGAAAGAATGGGAGATATATTCTTCCTAGCCTTTGTACTTTTGTTAGTTACTTTTCTATGCTTATTAGATCAATGTATGCCCTTGTCAAAAACACATTACCTTCTCTGTCTCCAATGGTCCAATTTAGGCAATTCATACTGACTGACATTGACAATATAAAAGAGTTTACTGTACAGGTCTTAATGTAAAAATGATTAGGTTATTGCTATGCGGTTTCGGATCAGTCTATTAAAGATGGTTTCATAGATGAGATTCACTGTTGTTGTTCAAGACACACTGTTAAGAGTGATAAACTGTTCATTTTGTTCTAATGACTGAGTATGCGGCATAGTGCATTCTGCCAGTTAGTCATTCATATTATCATTGTTGTTCATGTTTTTTTAAAGATACTGACTGACATTGACAAAAACACATTACCTTCTCTGTCTCCAATGGTCCAATTTAGGCAATTCATACTGACTGACATTGACAATATAAAAGAGTTTACTGTACAGGTCTTAATGTAAAAATGATTAGGTTATTGCTATGCGGTTTCGGATCAGTCTATTAAAGATGGTTTCATAGATGAGATTCACTGTTGTTGTTCAAGACACACTGTTAAGAGTGATAAACTGTTCATTTTGTTCTAATGACTGAGTATGCGGCATAGTGCATTCTGCCAGTTAGTCATTCATATTATCATTGTTGTTCATGTTTTTTTAAAGATATATTTTCTGTGTAACAGTGAAACTGTCAAGTTTGGACATGTTACCTTTTTCTGGAATGGAAATCGCTCAGGGTACTTCAACACTGAAATGGAGGAGTATGTTGAAATTCCTAGTGACAGTGGCATTAGTTTCAATGAACAGCCTAAAATGAAGGCTTTGGAGATTGGTGAAAAGGCGAGGGATGTCATTCTGAGCCGCAAATTCCATCAGGTAATCCAGAGCTTTCTTTTTGTAGCATCCTTGAAGGCGATTTCCTTATGATGTTCCTTGAAATAAGCGTTCATGTTTTTGCAGATTCGTGTCAACATACCCAATGGGGATATGGTCGGCCATACTGGTGATGTAGAAGCCACAGTTGTGGCTTGCAAGGCTGCTGATGAAGCTGTTAAGGTATGTCATTTATTAGCTATTTTTTCTTTTGTCTCTTTTAGTTAGTGATGCTTATGATGTGATTCAAGTTTGAGTATTGGGTTGCTCGACTCAAGTTGTCAGCTTGATTAAATTGAACTCATTTAAGTTAATTTTATTTTTATATTAATACTCATATAGTGAAGAAAGTGTTCTCCCCCCCCCCCCCCCCCCTCAAATTATATAAATGAAGGAAAAACATCTATCTGAGATAGTTGTTGAGATAGTTTCAAGGCAATTGAGTTTTTTACTTTCTACCATTATAAAAGATTCCATTAAAGCTATGAACCTCTTCTCTATTTTTCTGTTCTCTGTTTCAAATAGCATGTCAGGGGAGTTTTTGACATCCTCTAAGTGGCTTATAATCCATATATAAATTTAGAGAATTAAACACACCCTTTGGATTTGAACAGTAAACCCTAGATCAAAATAGTTGAGAATGGAATCCACAGTTAGGCAGAAAGGGCCCTTCTGACAAGGTAATGGAGCTATCAATCACGAGTAACATTCTGCTTGTTAATTTAAATCTGCCCCCAAAAAAAAAAATGCTCTCTTTGACTATGAACTGCTACTTTAGAAATCTTTAACAAATGCTTTTTAATCAAGACCCTGTGCCTTTGGTTGTTCTTTTGTTCTTGTTGGCCTTTTCCACTAAACTTTGGTGTAATATAATATGTTGGTGTTTCTATTAGTGGCATAGTCACGTACTTATGTTGGTCAAATGAATTTATTGCAGATGATCCTTGATGCCATCGAGCAAGTTGGTGGAATATATGTTGTTACCGCTGATCACGGAAACGCTGAAGACATGGCGAAGAGGGACAAGAAAGGACAGCCTGCTCTTGATAAGAATGGACAAGTTCAAATTCTTACATCTCACACATTACAGCCGGTAAGTATAGGCACCCTCTAGAAGGGGCATGATTGATGATTGGCAAATGGCATTCCCTATCTTGCTGGTATTTATTTTTTGGGGCTGGGGAGCTGGAGTCACTACAACTCTAGATTAGATACAGTTGACAACATGATAAATTGTTACACTGAGGTTTGTTACACTGAGGTCTGTAACTGGGTTGTGGCCTGTGACTCTGAGTGCACTATTCAACTATCCTAACAAAGTCTCCTGTGCCATGCTTGTGCTGTTGTCATCCCTTTCTTCTCCCACTTGTTCTTTTTTCCTTTTTTTTTTTGGGTTTGTATGTGTGTGCTATGTTACTTGGACTCTTCATTTCACTTCAGTACCCGTGTCGTATTTTCGTCACTAGGACATGAGTAAGACATTTGGACACTATTTTGGCTAAAATTATGAAAATATTTCACAACATTGACGAGTTCGACACTTGGATATGTATCCTTATTGGACATGGGTACCTGAGCCCGAGTAACAGTGTGTGGGTGGGTGGAGAGAAGGGGATTATGAGCTAGTATTATGCAAGAAAGTGAATATAGGGAAGGTTACTAGTTGTTACTTACCATTTATTGTCTTGTTCAGGTACCTATTGCAATTGGAGGTCCAGGCCTTGCTCCAGGTGTTAAATTCCGCAAAGATCTACCCAGAGGAGGTCTTGCCAATGTTGCTGCGACTGTGATGAATCTCCATGGATACGAGGCTCCTAGTGATTACGAGCCAACTCTTATTGAGGTTGAAGACAATTAGGGTTGTTCTAGGAAATGATTTTGCTTGTCAATTTTGGCTCAAGGAACCCATGGCATAAAACCATTTCTGATTTTAGGTCAATAAGGCCCCCATTATCTCTTGTACTCAAAAATTATCTGGTGGAAAGAGCTTGAGATGCTATTTTGATTATCCTTTTTTGATACAACTTGCAATTAAGTCTCAGGTGTTCAGTTCATGGAGTAGTGCTTATTTTTATGCTCACACATTCACTACGCACCACTATAGTTTGTATTGTGCAGATTTGCCTAAAGGCAACTGTTTCAAAGATATAGTACTTTATCTGTTTTTTTAATTGTTACACTTTGACTAAAAAGCTCTCACATTTTTGGTTAAAGTGTAACAACTAAAAAAAAAACAAAGATAGTACTTTATGACTTATTTTGTTACTCCTTTGGTTTTAAAAAGTTTGATACGCTTCATTTTAGTTCAATTAAAAAAGTTTGATACAACATGAATATTTCCATATGTAAGAATCTTTGAATATGATGTTATTAGTTTATTACAAATGAGAGTATGAGACCACCTTAGATCACATAGTTTTAACAATTGTCTCCATTTTTTTTAATAGTTTTTTTATCACTTTTTAACCTTGAAAATTTAAAGAATTATTATTATTTTTAATGGAAATTCTTTTTTTAGATTTCACCTGTAATCTAATTACTCAACATTTATCTTGATTCTAAATGTTACATGATTTTAACAATTGAGCTAATGTTACCCCGTCAAAAAAAGTTCACAAATAGTAAGATTTGTAGTGCATGAAAAATACTAAATTACCCTTAATGACTAGGAAAATTGTTAAACGTACAAAAAAAATCGTGAAAGATGTATCAAATCAAATTAACACACACAATACCTAAAATAACTTGTAGGTAGTATAAGTTTCTTGATGCATGTCCACCAAACAAGTTGAAAATAATCCACAAGTATTTCATTTAATAAAATTAATTCAAAAGGCAGCTTTAACTTAATTGATTTTGTTTATCAACCAAGCAAGTTTAGATTTAGGTTTTCATTACTCTTATGACTCGTTTGGTTATACATATTAAATAGTGTTAATGAGAATTGATTTAAATATTTACTCTTGCAAAGAAAACTATAATGACAATGTCTATGAGAAATTGAGACTGCATCATCCAGCCATATCTATGTGAATATTTTCATTCTCTTTCAATAACAACCTTTTAACTAGAAATGAGTAGGAAACTAGTAAAGTAAAAGTTTTTGGTAAAAATACTGCCCTAGTTAGTCACACATCCAATTAGGGCTAAGAAAACAAGTCTTCCAGGCTTCAAGTCAAGTTTAGATCATATTTCTAACGAATTACATTAGGTCAAAAGGAGGAGAAGCTCCCATCAGATAGGCTACCACATGTCATAACGTTTGATATTGGTTTAGGTTGATACAAAAGAAATACGACTTAATTTGATAAAATACAACTTAGAAAAAAAAAAATCTAACTCTATACTCGAATTTTTTCCAACATCCAACTTGAAGTCAAATGCCGGATTTTTACCTATTGAATTCAAATCGAATTTTTTCTTACAGATTGGATCAAACTAGGGTTGTATCTGGACTACATTGTTATTCCTACATGAGATAAACTCTTGCTCCATTGAGAAAGAGAGGACCTATCCTCTACTAGATTTGATCTTATCTTTTTTTTTAGGTCTAAATTATTTTGGTCTGATTTTGTCTGGTTTGATACGTTTTTATGGACTAGTTAGAAATTTTGTGTAAATTTTTTGGACATTGTTTTAGGTATTTTAGGTAAGGATGGAGGCTTATTTTCTTCCAATCTTGAATTTTCTTCTTAATTTTTAATATTCCATTATCATTGGGGAGGGTAATATTATATGGAAATGAATATTTGTGAAGAAAATTAGATAAATTGTGTTAAACTAGAACCACCATGGGAATGAATTTTGATTTTCCTTCCAAATTTAATTATAAAGTCATTCATATTACCACCATTTATGACTAGCAGTCTAGCACCAAAGGGGCCGTTAGGGTAATTGAGTTGTCAAAACTGCATATCTAAAACACTCCAGTAAAAGGACACATGGCAAGGTGTTATTGACCCTTATATGGGCTTTATATATGGGCCACAACAAACTTCTACAAATTTGAAGGATGTGTACTAATAGAATGATACCCATGCACTTCTACACTAGTTTAATTTGAATTAACATTATTTTCAAATTTTAAAATTAGTTTGTTAAGTTTGATTGAATTTCATTTGCCTTGAAAATACAAGTTTCTAGGGAAATAACCAAATGAGATTTGGTTTGGTTGAATATACATAGAAAAGTTATTTGAAATTCAAATTCATAGAAAATTTCTTACAATATAAAACATAAGGGCACTAACAATAAGGGGTTTGTCAATCGATTCATGTTCACTTTTTTGAGGTTTGTAGACAAACCCCTTATTGTTGGATTGTGTTTGTTAAGAGGTTTGTTGGGTAGGGTTACTAAAGAGTAACCGGTTTATATGGAGCACTTTTTTTTTTTTTTGAGAGCTGATTTTTTTTTTTTTTGGGGAAAAGTGGGTCCATGCACAAACCTTTACATATGTTTGTCTATTATTGATAAAAAAAGGTTTGTTAGAAGAAAGGTTTGTATAGTAGTGATGTGGCATATGGAATAAACCTCTTAGAGGTTTGTCTAATATGAATGCCCTAACAATCTAACTTCTTAGAAAAAAGATAAAAGAAAAAAAAAAAAAACCTATAAAACAGAAATTTGGAAAATAAATTCCTATAAAATAGAAATTTGGAAAATAATTTTACATGTGAACCATGGGATACGTACAAATTCGGAGCTACATGTGTCGTATACATTAGTTCAACCCGAATAAATATTACTTCCTCTGTTTCGAAAACAACGCAAGAAATTAAATGGCACGGACTCCTAGTCTATTTTTTGTTGTGGGAATAAAAGGGATAAAGAGAGAAAATGAGTTATGTGATAATATGGGAGATAGAAAGGAAAAGATTTACAAAAATAAAAAGATTAAAATTATTGCATTTAATTTAAAACTATTTAAAATGGAAATTGTTGCGTTTATTTTGAAACGGATAAAGTATTTAATTTTAAGACCAAATAAACATTCCGACATTAACTTAATAAAGATTTATTCACCATGGTTTAATTTTTCCGGAAGTACCATTTCTAGATGCTTATGGGGTAGGACCCCAAATCTAACTGCTACTAATTACAGTAATATTTGACTTTTTTAAAAATAATAAAAACAATGGATTACAGATGAGTAGAACTGTAGAAGTGTAGAACCGCAACGGTAACCCAAACCAAAAGGGGAAGAAAAGAACGAAAAAGGGGGGAAATTCAAAATCAAAAAATAAGCGCTCCTTCCTGTATAATAGTAGTAGTTCCGACATTTTTAGGGTTTTGCAGAAGCAAGATCGAGCAACCAAAAATCCGGTGACCAAAAATGGAGAAGTACGAGAAATTAGAGAAGGTAGGCGAAGGCACATACGGCAAAGTTTACAAGGCAAAGGAGAAAAGCACTGGTCAACTTGTAGCCTTGAAGAAGACGAGGCTTGAAATGGACGAAGAAGGTGTTCCACCAACTGCATTAAGAGAAGTTTCATTGCTTCAAATGTTATCGCAATCACTTTATGTTGTTAGATTGTTGTGCGTTGAGCATATCGACAAGAAGAACGCATCTACTGGTATCTCAAAACCACTGCTTTATCTCGTGTTCGAGTATCTTGATACCGATCTCAAGAAATTCATTGATTCGCATCGCAAGGGACCTAATCCTTGTCCTCTTTCTACTACTCAGATTCAGAGTTTTTTGTTTCAGCTTCTTAAAGGTGTTGCTCATTGCCATAGTCATGGTGTGCTTCACAGAGATTTGAAGCCTCAGAATCTTTTACTTGATAAAGAGAAAGGGATTCTTAAGATTGCTGATCTGGGTCTTGGCAGGTCTTTTACTGTCCCTCTTAAGAGCTATACTCACGAGGTTACACACTCACTTGGTTTAAATTCAATTTGTGATTGTGATTTTGTAATTTTGTCTGTGTTTGTGTTTGAATTTGAATTTATGTTTTAACACTTTTGTGCAACTGTAAATCAATGGCAGATCGTCACCCTCTGGTATCGAGCGCCCGAAGTTTTGCTCGGTTCTACACATTACTCTACTGGTGTTGACATGTGGTCCGTGGGTTGCATCTTTGGTAGTTCTTTTCACTTTTGATTATCCTCTAATTTAATAGTATAAATTGTTCATGTTTATAGTAACAACAAGAACAACAATGATCAAAGCCTTAATAGTTGATGGGGTGACTGCATTTCAATTTTCATGTCTACTTAGTCTGAATGCAAGTATGCAACCTACTTTTTTAATTGCATACCTGTTTAAATTGGTAGAAGAAAGAAACTTTGCCTATATTTTTTTTAAGATGTTTTCTTAGCATTCTTGTTTAATGATCTGCCATGTTATATAGTTCTCTGATCTATTTTCATTTCATTTCGTAGCTGAAATGGTCAGGAGGCAAGCTTTGTTTCCAGGAGATTCTGAATTTCAACAGCTGTTGCACATCTTCAGGTAGCCATTCTCATTTCTCAACCTATTGCTTGCTTCTCTTGTGTCAATGTCTGTATGTTTCAGTTCGAGATATAGCCTGATTCAATCAATAATACAGTCAATTCATGAATACATCTATCAGTTCTGAACATAAATGCCATTCCCCTTTTTAGTTTTTTGCTTCTGCAGAAATATCATTATAGAGGCTTTTGCTGTATTCTGAGTTTTACACAATTGTCTTATAAAGAGAATAAGAAACCATGACTGACTTTAAGGGATTAGATGTTGATACATTTCATGGTCTTTGCTCAGCCCACCAAAGTCACAGCACAAGTCTGGGTTAAGGAAATAATGATTGCATTACTATGAATATTCTGCAAAATAAAAAAAAAAAGGATTACTATTTACTAATAATGATTGCACTACTATGATTGTATTACCAAAGTCAGCTTTTGATACTTTCCCTCATGTTGACAATACACTGTTTTATGCCTCTCTAATGCAAGGTTGTTGGGAACACCAACTGAGGAGCAGTGGTCTGGTGTAACTTCTCTACGGGACTGGCATGTGTATCCTAAGTGGGAGGCTCAAAATCTTGCTCGTGCAGTTCCGTCTTTGGGACCTGATGGTGTTGATCTCTTATCTGTGAGTGTCCCTTTTTTGTTATGGGTTTTTTCTGTGGTTGTGATTCCTCATTTCTGTCCTGATATAGCAGCAATGCAGTATTGCACCCATTAAAATAAGATACCAGGGCACATGAGTGGAATTGTTAAAGTTGGGATTCGTTCTGGGGGAATGATACCAATTAGGTATTTGATTGAAAGGATTCTTACACTATTCAAGTCAGCACAAGTGCATTAAATAAAATAAAAATCTATTTGAGAAAGAAATGTTAGATATGATGTTTTACCACCGAGAATTATTTGATTGTTGTCTTTCAAAGAATGTAAGTCACACATAAACTTCAAGGAGAAGATGCTCTTGGAGTTTTCTTCCTTTTCCGGAAGTGCTTGTGGCAAATGTTAGGATGAAAACAATGAGATTCAAACTGCCAGAAACAACGCAGAATAAAAAAGTTTGATTATTCCCTCTACTGTATCCTTTCTTTTTTTAACTTCTGAAAACCAAATCTGGTTCTATAAACAATGCGTAAGAATAAATATAATGATGTAGTAGAAACTGGAATTGCAGAAAATCATATAATAAACAAACCTTTCGAGCCTTGCACTCTCCCAAATAAAAAAACTATTCTCGATATTCATCATACCATCTCAGTTCTCACCCTCTTATTTGTATTTTTTATAGAAAATGTCCTCTAAACTTCCTTCCTAGCTTCTTCTCCAAGCTACTTCTAACGGATTATATAGCACTACCTAAGTTACTTCTCCCTATTATCAGTTTGTAGCAAGCCATTTCTATCTTACCTTAAAGCCACCTTCATCCTTTTCATGTTTCATCTGATACCAACTACGTGTAACGCTGTTTCTTGCTGAAATCCTTGTAATCACTGCTTATCATGGACATGCATCCATAGAGAACTGCTACTTGTAACCCTTGTCGCCAATATTTGTCAAATCAAAATTTCTTACCACTTCTTGCTTGTGAAGGCCAGAAATACTGCCTTTTGTTTCTGATGTAGTGGAACTAAGAATTCGTTTGATCTAGTAAATATCTTGGTCATTAAGTGCAATCTACAACAAGCATGCATTTGATGAACAATAGCTTTCTAGGATGATGATCATTCATATATCAAAATGTTTTTACATATGTTAGTGCATGTTCTCTGTAATTATTATCTTTAGTAATGAATTTGTTATTTTGTTATTGCAACATGTAATCTGTAATTGTTCTCTTTAGTAATGAATTTGTCTTCAGTGTTTAACTCTCTCTTTCTGTTTTCATTTTTGTAGAAAATGCTCAAATACGATCCAGCTGAAAGGATCTCAGCAAAGGCAGCAATGGATCATCCGTACTTTGATAACCTTGACAAATCTCAATTCTAGAAATGACATAAAATCAAAGTTATTAGTGACTTTGTTCTGATGTGATGATCCATCAAATTTGTAACTAGGGAAAGCTGGAATGTGTCATCTTCTTGGTGATACAGTGCCCCTATTTCCTAAAACTATGTGATTCAATTTCATTGACATGCTAAATGTGAGAATTGTAGTGTGTAAAATGCTCTGTGGCTGTCTTGTAAGTTGTAAGGATCTATGTGCAATAAAATTTAGGCTCTAAAGCAACTCTTTGTTCGGTCGATCAATGTTCTCTATCCCAGCTCCATATCAAGTGGAATCGTGTCTTGTGTGAGTAGTTTCTTTTCCCCAAAATTCAAGCATTCAAGCAGATACTTGAGTTTTGATGGAGTCGAATACCGAATACCCACACAGTCGAATACTGAATACCCACATAGCCTATGAATGTCAATATCTCTTTACACACTACATTACATGGATTCGACTACACATCTATACCACAATTAACATGTCACTAGCACATGTTTGGTTCATAATTGGAATAAAATCTCATGGAAATTTATATTTCATGGGGAAAAAAATACTCCCCCATGCCAAAAAAATTGTTCCATTTTGACCAAAATTGTAAGAGCTTTTTGTTCAAAGTGGAGCAGTTTTCTGAGACTGAAGGAGTTCAATTAAGCTAGATTTTTTGGTTAACACTAAAGGAAAAGAAAATTCATCTCACCAAATGGAGAGTTGGTAAGTGAATTCCCATGGTCTTGGGGAACAACTTACCCTATTTCTTTCCAACCAAACATAAGATGGTTTTAGTATTTCCTACAAAACTCTATTTTCATGGGAATTAATTTCCAACCAAACAACACTTAGGATGCAAATGAGCTTGAAATTAGACTCCATGTGTACCTCAAAGGATACAACATAAGATCTATTCTTGCACATTCTCACTTGAGTAATTGACCTCCTTCTCCATGCTCATCCTATCTGCATCACATCACATGAGCAATTGAGCACACCATAGCCCTTTTTACAGTTGTACCTAGATACCTTGCAAGTGGCAAGACTCGCAACCACCATAGCCTTTGAGCTAATTAAATACTAGTACTGTAACAATTCATTTGCAATGATTTGACATATGATATAGTATAAGTGTTAAATCATTGCAAATAAATTGTTGAGAGGTATTAAATCAAGGTCTCCATAATGTTAGTAGAGCGAGAAAGATTTGACCCTAAAGTGACAGATCCAAAACGTTATAATATGTATAATTTGACAATAATATTTACAAGTTCATATGCGTTTGGATTGTGAAAAATGTACATTTAATTTATTGTAAAGATGAATGAGATGTAATAACTAATAAGTTATATGCTAGATAGATAATCAGGTAAGTGATAAACTGAGAATATTACAGTAATGGAAGAATAAAAGTAACAGTAGAATATGTAGCAACAGCTAATTAAAGTACATAGATTGGGAGACGTCGTAATAATATAGAAAGAAAAAAAAGGGGGGGAAGAAGACGGTAAAGAGCAACTAACAAGGAACAAGAAGAGTACGAGACATCATGTGTTTGAATTCGAAGAAATCAACACGGCCATCGCTATTCTTGTCGAAGGAGGAAATCATATGCTGTATTTGATTAATTCCTTGTTGAGCCTCAGGTAACCCTAATTTGGAGAGCACTTGTTGAAGCTCCGTAGCAGATATGTATCCATCTCCATCTGAATCAAAAACCTTAAACGCTTCTGTTAGATCAGATTCAACCTGCTCTTTTTCTTGCTGCTGCTCCTCCTCCAGATCATCTTCATCGTTTTCATTGCTGTCTTTGCAGTCGAAGAAGAAGGAATTGCTCAACGATTCATGAAGTGCCTGGAAATCTTCAAACGTTAACCCTTGATTACCAGGTTTGATGAAGGAGGTGACGATGGAATTGAGTTCGTCGTTGTTATGACGATCATCATCTTCATTCTCGAGACCTAAAAGAAGAAGCGCCTGTTTGATTTCGTCAACGGTGATTAAACCATCGCCATTTTTGTCAAAGAGATCGAACACACGTCTGAGCCTCAGAGAATTCAGGCTCTCGCATCGTAGCTTGAAGGATGAAGATAATGTCGAAAACGACTTTTTACTGGTAAAATTCTTCCTTGCATCTGTTGCTGATTGATTCATGTTAGATGATAATGAATTGATGATGATCTTTGTTATGAATTTATCTAAGATTTAATTTGATTTTAATCGTTTGAATTTATATAAGGAAATGATTCATGTTAGATGATAATGAATTGATGATAATGATCTTTATTATGAATTTATCTCAGATTTAATTTGATTTTAATTGTTTGAATTTATATATAAGGAAATGGAAGAGTCGAATCAAACAAACCGCGTATTTGGTACGATACAGTATTTAATCAAATCTTCAACACATTATTATTTTTTTCCCCAAAGTTTCGCGTGTTACGCGCCTTTGACGGCGAAGGTCCATTATTCAGCATCTCCAGTTCATCAACCGTTGCCTTCATTCATTAATTTTGCATAATTTATTGTTTGTACTTAAAGTAGCTAATCTGATGGCTCCTAGCACCCCTGATTTTGTCTGTTTCATAATTGGTTGAAAAAAGAATGTGACTAGGAACGGCCCACATGCTAGATTGCTAGCCACGTCTTGTCTAGAACAGGCCAAGATAAAGCCGTGTCGTGCTGGGTTGTTGTCAATTTTTTTTAATATAAGGTCATGCACTCATGTTTGACCCATTTCACGATTCATGTCGTGCCTTTCTTACAAATTTTTTTCTTTTTTTGTGAATTTTTGCTCATAATGATTATACCAATTAACGAGATGGCATGTCGTGCTTGTGCTAAGTTTTAAATATGTTGTTCATGTACGACCCAGACCCACAAGCGTGCCAAACTTGTTGTGCTATGACCTTGTGTCGTTTGCATATGCCCTTGGCTCATGTTAGGCCAGACCCAACTTGTGCCGTGACATCTGACCCTTGTGTTGGCCCATCACATATCCACCTCAATTAGATAATGTTATAGAGTTGTATATAAGCATTAAATACGTTGCTTGAAATGAAAAAAGGTTGTAAATTTATGACAAAAATACACACAACACGGGGAGCAATGATATTAGCGCACCAAAATTGATGCTGGCACACCACTTTGAGAAAGGAACATATAAACAATTAAACATGTACCCTCACAAAGGGCGTGCCAATATCAATATTGGCATGTCTTTATCATTTCCCACAACTCGGTGTATAAAAGAATATTTATTACATTTTTTTTTTAATTTTTAGCTCTCTATATACAACGTTGAGGATCGGAACTCAGGTCCAAGTAAAGCTATGTGTACCCAAGTTCATATTTTTCTCATTTAATATTCATTTTTCTCATATAACATGTAGTTTCGGTTTAATTTTTTCTTTCCATTTCGAGCATCTTGTTAATAGCCTTTCGGTTTATATATCATTTTGCTTAAAATTAAACATAATTAACATCTACATAAAATAGTGACCAAAATCATAATGAAGAAAGCAAAACGGAATAGAGGTAGAAATTTACCTAGAGGGAAAAGTACACACCTCTAATCTCTAATAGACTTTTTTTCATGAGCAATTGAAATTAAAAAGCGTCTAGAATTAGTTACGAACTTGCTATGTCATGTGATACACTTGAGCTGTCATTGCCAAACTCTCACAAATAATATCAAATGTTGTAAATAATGCATGACAGAAGGAATAATTAATTTACATTTCATACTAGAGTTTCACAAATGATTGAATTTGATTACACAATTGCATAATATTATTTTTCATAAAGAAATCTAAGGTTTCTTGCCATTCATCCATAGGTGAATGATTTTTACTTTCCTTCAATTTCCTACATTCCAAACAATTCCTTCTTCTAGTAGGCTTTGACTTCATTTTATACTTTGCCATCCCTAAAATCCTCTTCTGCAGATCCGGAGCTTCCAATGTCCTTCCCAAAACGTCTCATTTTTTTTTTTTTTTTCCCAGATTCGTATAATTTTCCCTCACATTAGTCACATATTTTAGATATTTGGATTGAACCAGAACCAGAACCAGACTTGATTGTCATCCCGTGTGATGCGGATATCTTTATTATATAAGCAAAGGAGAAGCCATGATGTCCCCCTCGAAAAGTTCATACTACCCTCAAAACTTTCTAAAATCTCAATTTCTATCACTCATAATTATTAAGGAAAGTTATTACATTTTTTGTATTTTTTTAAATGAAAATAGTACAAAATATAAAATTCAAAAAAATAAAACAAAAATACCAAAATTCATATTTTAAAATTCTCTATAAATAGACATCCATATTGATATATTTCATCAAATAAAAATTTTACATTTTGATTATCGTAAAAATTTGATAGCTAATAGAATATGACAAAATAAATTAAGCATTTTCTTATGTTCATTGTCGTGGGATGACCAAATGATAGGAAAAAAGTTTGTTTCTGATTATATGAATGAGTGTGAATTTGACAGATTTTTCAATTTTTCAAACAAATAAACTTTATTATATTTTATTTTGTTTAGATAGATTAATATATGTATTTAAAATATCATCGCACGCAGAGCGTACATAGAAAACTAGTGAAATAAACTAGAAGGCCAGGAGGCCAGGACCATCTTTTTGTACAATAAAGAAATTTGTCAATTATAGATAGCACCCAAATTTTATTTTATTTTATTTTTTTTGTCAATTATGCTCGCTTATTTTCGCCTTTTGACCTTTTCTATTATCTCATGCTCTAATTTGCACTTGTCCCAGTGAATGGGTTCAGCAGTTGAGCTACTGCCACAACGGCCCACAAGCAATAATTTTTTGTTTAATGATTTTGACCAATTCAATTAGATTACACTATAATTTATGATTCTGCATATTCAGCTAAGATTATTTATTGTGACTTATGAGGGAGGGATAAGGTGATTGATGTAAGGGTTTCTCATATTTCTTACAACCTTACACTTGTTAGCTTGTCTCTGTTTTTTTTTAAATAAAAAATTTAAAATAAATTGGATGCACACCAAACACCAAATAGTGATTAACTAATATAATGCTCAAGCAAAAAATATTTACGAAAATACTACCATACAAAAAGTATTTACGAGAATACTTTCCACATAAGCATTATTTAATTTTTTATTTTATGCAGCTTAAATCGCTATAAAAAATAGCGACTTATTTTTAAAAATCGCTATTCTACATGATGATTTTAAAAAATTGCCATTTAAGATAGCGATTGTTTATCACAAATAGCGATTTTGCCTCAACCTAAAAAAATTGCCCTGATTCTCTCATTCTCCTCAATTTAAAATAGCGATTTTGGTTAATTTAAGATTATATGGGTTACTAAGTGTACATTCATTCTATAATATATTTTTTAAAATTTATTAAGCCTTTGTTTGATTCACCTGAAATTTGTTTATCTGATTTGAATTTTTTTCATCTAAACTTGTTTGATTTAACTAAATTTTGAACACATATATATGCTAATCTATAAGAAAAAAAACATCAATTGAGATCTTACTTTATTTGTATTAATTAATATTTTGTAATATGTAATTTTAATTTTTAATAATATTTATTATTACGAAATTAAAGATATTTAAAGTTTAAAAACAACAAATTAAATTATCTGATCTGAATTTTTTTCTGATCTGATATGAATTGAGTAATAAGGTATTGATATAAGGTGAATCAAACAAGTCTTAAATCATATAATATTAACCTAAGAAATTTCTTTCCTTGTGACGTTAAGAATATTATACTATATAACATATTCTTGTGCTTCAACTATCAATTTAAACTTTTGGTTGAAATGGTCCTCTAACAATACCCATATTTCAAGTTTATTAAAGCCAATGGACCTCATAATGTTTCTCAAAATATTTAAAAAATATATTTTGAGAACTCAAATCATGGTTAGTACTCCCTCCGTTCTAAAAAAACGCAACAGTTTTCATTTTTTGATGTTTCAAAATAAATGCAACAAATTTTTATTTTCCTTATATAGTAAATTATTGCTACTTAAAAGACATAAATACCCTTACTAATTCTTTATTTGTCCGCACCTTTTTTCTCTCTAATTATTTAATTGTCCCCACTTTCTCTCACAAATCTTTTAATTGTTCCCACTTCTCTCTCCGATTATTTTAATCAATTACCCCTCATTTTTTCTAATTACCCACAACAAAAAAATGCCTAAAAGTCCGTGCCATGACAATTGTTGCGTTTTTTTTTTTTTGAACGGAGGTAGTGTATTTTGTCTTATCTTGGTTAGTAATTTGGTACTCCTAATAGTTAGGAACTCAAATTATGCACGATCTCATTAAAAATAATTATATTATTTATATTATTTTAATCTAATTAAATGTTTAATTTTAATACAATATATATTGATTTTTTCTCTTTACTCCTTCTATTGTTTAAAGTCAATGTATCTATGGTATAAAGTTAATATATTTTTACTCAATGTATTTATAGTGTACACTGAATGTACCAATAGTTGATAGTTGATTGTCAATGTACCTCTAGGTCATAATTGATGTATTTATCTCTTCTCACATTTTTCACGATAAAAAATTTCTCATCGGAACCCAACCCTATATATATACCTAAATTGACTTAATTGGATAATTAGTGTTAATAAATATTTTTTTCAAAGATCCAATATGTTTCGGGTGTTTTTAGTTTTAAGGAGAGCTAACTAATTTTATGCTACAAACTCGACCCAGGACCACAATAGTGAAAGCAATGCAAAGTAAATAATTAAATGGCAAAAGATAATAATCACTTAATTAGCTGCTAATCAGAATTGATTAGGGTTAATCGACAATTACAACTATGTATAGTCAAATCAGCCAATTCTTGGAATCTGTGTTTTAATCATTACTTTATTACATTTATACAAGAATCTCTTTCTACCCTTTGGTAAGTGACCAATGTGGGATACCAAACATACATATGGTCCTATTTATTTTGGTGTTTTTGCCTAAGTCCCAAATCAGAGACTGAACCTGCCACGTGTCTTCGTAGGAAAGTGCTACGTGGACCAATAGGGTGCTGCCACGTGAACCAATAGGGTGTTGCGATGTGGACCAAAAGGGTGCTGCCACGTGGACCAATAGGGTGCTGCCACGTGGACCGGTGGTATTCAGCCACGTAACCCCTGTAATTGAGGCCTTTGATGATTCTTCTTTTGGGCTGGAGTCTTGGGCTCTTTCTTGGGCTGGAGTCTTGGGCCCTTTGTCCTTTGATTTGGACCAATTAAATTAGCAGTAACATTTGCCCCTCAAAAGGAGGAAATTAGTCCAAATTTCCCCCTTTTGAACGGTTCTATCCCAATTAAAACCCTTAATCCGTTTTTGGTGGGAAAATAAAGAAAGTTTTTGAATTTTGAAATGATTGGGGGGTCTATAAATACCCCCTAATCATTTTCATAATTCAATTTCCAAAACTTGAGATTTTAGTGAGAAGGTAGAGCACGATTCTTTGAGCAAGAGCACTGAACTTGGAACTTCTTTGTGGATTTGGATTGAACAGCAGGATTGTGGCAAGAACTTGTTTGATTTTCTGAAGAACTTTGATTTGATCTGAAGTTGTCGTTTGCAAGTGTCTTTTTCTAGTCCCTCCGAGCCGAGTCGTCAAGCATATAATCAGGTATTCATCTCTTCCTTCTTCCTTTTCGTTGCATTTTGTCTTTTGCATTCGGCCTTCTAAATCCAATAGTATGGCCGAATCCTCGAATAGCAAGGAATCCAGGGTATTCGGACCCGTCTTCTCCTGGTCGAGCTATAAGACCCATTCTCTGAATATTCCTCCCTCTGTACCTATCCAGGGTACCATGGCGAGGTTGAAACAGACAATGCGATACAGCCCTCCTCCAGAGGATTCGGTTGGGACACCAACCCAGGAGGGTCATGAGGAAGAGACGACCGGCCAAGAGCCTTTAGGTTCTGAGCGGCCAGAGGTCGACATAACTGAGCCCAAAGTGGGCGTGGAGGAGGGGACAGATGTTCCCGGATCTTCTAAAAAGAGGGCAGACAAGTTTTATGACCCAAGTATGTGTGGGTTGCTTAAAGTCTGCCATGACTTATATGAGTCTGATTTGCTTCGGACGCGTAACACCTTTATTCAGGGCGAGGGGTTTGAGCTTATTGTACCCGAGCCCGAGGCCACCGTGAGGTCATTGCCCGAGAGCACCTTTCCAGTGTACGAGGCCGTTTTTGAGCTCGGCCTTCGTTTTCCACTCCACCCATTCATAATGGAGGTTCTGGACGGGTATGATCTCGGTATATGGCAGCTCACTCCCAATTCTTGGGCAAACATTTTTGGGTATATGGCTACCTGTGAACTGAGGGGTTATAGAATGTCTTTTGGCATTTTCTCTCATATGCACCACTTAAACAAGGCTGAAAACAGCTGCGATGCCTGGTACATTCTTAGTACCCGTCCTTCTTACCAAATGACCGTCACTAAGAATAACAAGTGAAGGAACTGGAGGAATAGGTTCCTTTACGTAAAGGGCGATGATGAAGAGCTGGCTGAGAGGCTGAGCCGTATGAACACCAACCCTTATCTCTGTGGCCGGGATGTAGACCTGCCCCCAACACACTATGAGGATGATGTGGTACTCAAGGGTGACCACTTCAAAACAAAAATTGTTTATACATCTGGCAAAAAATGTCAGTTCCCGGTGCTTTGGGTGCCGGACTGGACATTCTTTAGGGACAATAATTTTTTATCTGCAGCTGGCCTGAGCCAGGCCGTTGATAGAGGTAGCCTTTACTTGTCCGTTTTCCTGAGCCTTATCTTGCTTTTTAACTAACTCTCTTTTCATACATTTTTTTTCTAGAGAGAGCTATGACGAAGCTCACCAAGGAAAAGACAGGCGAGGTCGTAGGTGACGACTACCTCGACGAACTGTACAATGCCAAGTCTAAGGCTTGGTCCGAAAGAAAGGAAGAAGCAAAGGTATATACTTACATATTTTCTTTTTGTGCCGAGTGGTTTTTTTTTTTTTTTTTTTTTTGTGGTTTGCAACACCCTCACTCGTTCCATATTCCTCTCATCCAATAGCTATAAGAGCCGAGGAGGCTATTTTTTGACTCTTTTGGAGGCCGAGAGGAGGTGTTGTAACTAACTTCAAACATTTGCCCCACTCGGCCACTGCTTGGACGAGTGGGTCTTATATGGAATGTTGTTTGCAACATCCCCCCTCGGCTCTTTTGGAGGCCGAGAAGGGGTGTTGTGAATAACTTCAAACTTTTGCCCCACTCGGCCATTACTCGTGACGAGGGGGTCTTATATGGAATGTTGTTTGCAACATCCTCCCTCGGCTCTTTTGGAGGCCGAGAGGGGGTGCTGTAAATAACTTCAAACGTTTACCCCACTCGGCCACTACTTTTGACGAAGGGGTCTTACATGGAATGTTGTTTGCAACATCCCCCCTCGGCTCTTTTGGAGGCCGAGAGGGGGTGTTATAAATAACTTCAAACTTTTGCCCCACTCGGCCATTACTTGTGACGAGGGGGTCTTATGTGGAATGTTGTTTGCAACATCCCCCCTCGGCTCTTTTGGAGGCCGAGAGGGGGTGTTGTAAATAACTTCAAACTTTTGCCCCACTCGGCCACTACTTGTGACGAGGGGGTCTTATATGGAATGTTGTTTGCAACATCCCCCCTCGGCTCTTTTGGAGGCTGAGAGGGGGTGTTGTAAATAACTTCAAACTTTTGCCCCACTCGGCCACTACTCGTGACGAGGGGGTCTTATATGGAATGTTGTTTGCAACATCCTCCCTCGGCTCTTTTGGAGGCCGAGAGGGGGTGTTGTAAATAACTTCAAACTTTTGCCCCACTCGGCCATTACTTGTGACGAGGGAGTCTGTTGTCTATCTTAGAGAATTCGGCTAAGGTGTGCAAATTTTTTGCAGGCAAGTGGTACCTCATCCAAGGGGACCAAGAGGAAGGGTGCCAGCATTTCAGGCACCAAGAAAAAGAGTAAGGCTCCCCTGCTTCCTACCGGTAAAGGGAAGCAGGAGATGACTTCTGACGAGCTCAAGGAGCTCGATACAAAATTTACCCCCATTCTGGGGAGGGGACCGACTGCTGCAATGTCGGTCTACGAACCAGGGGTTAATGACACCCCGGCGTCATGGCCCCTCCAGACGCTCTTTCCGGCATCCCTCACTCGGTTTCTAAGAATATTCCGCCATCCATCAGGGATTTGGCGAACAAGATGGGAGGTAAATACTTCTCTCATCGAGTTAGAACTCTTCGGTCTGTGTCAGGTAAAACTATCTCATCTTCACCTTCTCATCCAGACTCAATAGTGCTTCCTATTTCTGACCCTTCAGGAGGGCCTACTGAAGAGGAGGCCGAGAGCATGCCTGGCGGCTCTTACCTTCCCGGCTACTCCGGGAAGGAGAATGTAACGACCCGACTTTTGAGACATGTCGATTTACGAAGGGAAATCGACAAACGGATCATTACCAACTTAAAATGAACAATAAATCAAATTATTCAAATAAATGGGTTATCCTTTATTAGATAAACAACCAATATCCAAAATATCTCAATATTCGTTATTACATAAGTTAACTTAAAACTGTCCCAACATGCTGGGATCATACGATAAACTAAATAATTGTCTTGAAACTATAAGAAGCGTCTAAATAATCTAAGTAACTAAGGTATACTAAAGATCAGTCCTCAGCCACTCAAGCCCATCCACGAAAGCCCGTCAATTAGCTGCATCTCCTTCTCCTGAAACTGAGGGGGGGGTCCACCGTCAGTGGCGAGTAACTAGGCTGTCCCATTTAATCGAGGGACCACCAAACACATAATATCATTGGAAAGCACATGAAAACCGTACAGAAACTTATTACATGCTTTACATACAATCATACAAAATACGTATAAAAATACGTACAAACATACGTAAACGTATACGTACAAAATACGTATAAAATACCTAAACGTATACGTACAAAGTACGTATAAAATACCGGCAGAAATACAGTTAGAATACGTAATGTCTACGTATAATGTACGTACAATCAGCCCTGCATCATACGGTTAGAAATACGTACAAAAATACACTCATCATTCATATACATACATACGCATACCTTTATACTTTCATACAAATTACAGAATTATACAGCGGAAGTCTTATATCATTCATATACTTATACTTATAGTATAATACAATCATAACTTATATTATCCCATATTCCTTAAGTCATAACTTATATCTTATCTTATATCCTATGTCATATCATAACATAAATATTATATATATATCATAACCCAAACTTTCCATCAACTTATCATATAATATATCTTATTATTTCATATGCTTATCTTATCATATTCATTTCATAACATTTCATATCTTTCGTTTCGAATTCATATCGTAACTTTCATTTCATATCATAATCATAACTTTCATATCAAATCATATCATTCGTTGGACCGGTCACTATAACTCGTTGTGGATCTCGTGTTTCACCACAACTTTCCTAGAACATGCCGGGGTGAGCTCGTGTACTCAACCCGTAGCGGATCTCGTGTTTCACCACTAAGCCTAAGCTATGGCCATAACCCCTAATAGCAGCTCGTGTACTGCTACTAGACGACTACATATCCTAAGACCCAGAACTGCTCGGGGGAGCTCGTGTACTCGTCCCAATTGAGCAGTGGCCTCGACTTAACCCAGTCTGACTACTCGCGTCATCAGGTGGGCGTCCTTATCATATCTTATATCTTTAATTAATCCTATCATATCATATATCGGGAAATACTAGGTGACCGTAATAGAAAATGAAATGTTCGGAGTCCCAGGAAAGAGAGGTGCGGCACGTATATTGGCCACCTTAAATACCAAGTCTTTCCTAGCCAGAGACCGAAACATAACATGTATAGCTATTACTCTGTTTCCTTTCTTATCCCTAGTAATATCTTATGTAACTTCAGACCTTATCTTATACTATCCTCAATATCTTATCATATCTTTATAACTTATCCTTACGGATACTAACCTTAATATTATTACTAATATTAACTTGTAAATATTATTATTAATATTTGTAATAGCCGAATACTAATAGTAATAATAATAGTCATATTATCTATCCCTTCACTTTACAACTTATCCCTGATAATTATTTTATCCGTAACTTTTATTATTAATTATTTCCTAAATTAATAATAATTCAAAATTAACTAAATTTGACTTATTCTTTTATTCCATTCGACATTCCTAATTTTTAAACAATAATTAATTAATTTCTAAATTATCTTAATTAATTAATTAAATACTAAAATTACCAAAATTATGATAAAAATTCTATCTTTCATTATTTCTCCCACTCGACATTTATGCCATATTTACACAATTTTGTCAATTAATTTATATAAAATCAATCATCAAGAATTAAATAATTTAACTAATCAATAAACATAAAAATCATACTTTTAACAATAATCAACAAGATTAAATTAAAGAAACAAGATCAAACAACGTGCTTTTACACACATTTTTCACACGGCATTTTCAATCATTCAAGAACAAAATTTCCATATTCAAGAATTAGAATTTATCATAACATAATTAAAGAATAAAATTAAAGATTTACATAATTAAATCAATATGATCAAGATTAACATAAAAATAACATTTTTAATCTTTCTTTTGATTTCCCTTCACTCGACAATTTAAGAATAATAACAAGATTTATTTTTAATTCAAGATTTAATTATCCTAATTAAATTTAATCATGATCATGCTTAAAACAATTAAAGAAAATCATCAAAATATGTTCATATCATTTGAAAATTAACAAGAATTAGATCAAGAACATATTCATCAAATCATGCAAAAATTTCGAACCAAACAAGATCAATAAAGATTTAATCATGCAATTCTAATTAATTAAGACAACCAAGATTCATACATAAAATCATAAAAATACATGAAAATAAATCAAGCAATCATCATCATACTACTCGAAATATACATATGAAAAACAATATTAAATTCCTACAATTTTCATGATATAATCCTAATTACTATGTGTTTTTCTACCCTTTAATTAAATAGAAAAGCGAAGTTACCTCGATTCGCTTAAAAATTCCAAACAAAATTCACCCTTTACTTGATGAAATCACACGGCCAACAAGAGAAGAGAAAAGAAGAAAGAAAGGTGAAATTTTTAGGGTTTATAAAACAATTGCAAAATAGGACAAAATAATTACATGAGTCCTATTTATACAAAGAAAAAAGAATTCAACAAAACCCTAATTGGGTTGTTAGAGTAGCCGTGAGGTTGGAGTAATTAGGGGAAGATTTAGTTAGTTGGTTAGCTCACATTTGACTTGGTTTAAAAATATAATTAATTTAAGTAATTTAATTATTTAAACATTATAATTAATATTAATTAATTAAATCAAGAATTAATATTGACCCAATTGAAAGAAAGAGGGCCGGCCAAAGAGAGAAAAGAAAAGAGAGTTGGGTCTTTGGCCCAATTTGAGGAAAAGATCGGACTAAAAAAAATGTAAACAGTCCAAATTAAATGGCCCATTTGGACTTAGAATTACTAATTAACATTAATAACCGCGAAATTTTCTGACCCAAAATTTCGGGTTATTACAGTCACCCCTCCTTAAATAAATTTCGACCTCGAAATTTACTTAACGGAGCTCAAACAAAAACACAGCAAAATCAACACACAGAACAAAACCAAAGCAACCACAAAAAGGAATAAATCTTCGTACCTGCTTCGAACAGCTCGGGATACTTCTCCCTCATCGAAGCCTCGGTCTCCCATGTAGCCTCTTCAAACTTCTGGCTACGCCACAAAACCTTGACCAACGGCACGACCTTGCGACGCAACATCCGATCCTGACGATCCAAAATCTGAACCGGCTTTTCTTCAAAAGTCAAGTTCGGCTCGATCTCCGATGACTCTACCGGAATAATGTGAGAAGGATCTTTGACATATTTCCGTAGTTGTGACACATGGAATACATCGTGAACCCTCGAAAGATCCGGAGGCATCGCCAACCGATAAGCTACTTCACCGACTCGCTCCAAGATCTCGTATGGCCCAACATACTTCGGTCTGAGTTTACCTTTCTGACCAAACCGGACCACACCCTTCATAGGAGACACCTTCAGCAAAACCTTATCTCCAACCTCAAACTCTAGCGGCTTCCGACGACGATCAGCATAGGACTTTTGCCGACTCTGAGCTGCCTGTAACCTCGCCCTAATGATCTTCACCTGCTCAACTGTATCCCGGATATGATCGGGACCAATCACCAAAGCATCGCTGATGTCGGTCCAACAAATAGGGCTACGACACTTCCGCCCATACAAAGCCTCATAAGGAGCCATCCCCAAACTGGCATGATAACTGTTATTGTACGAAAACTCCACCAAACTCAGAGATTTAACCCAAGATTGCTGGAAATCCAACGCACAAGCTCGGAGCATATCTTCCAACGTCTGAATGGTCCGCTCTGTCTGCCCATCCGTAGCTGCGTGAAACGCTGTACTCAAGTTCAGCTTAGTCCCGAAAGCCTCTTGCAATGACTTCCAGAACCGTGACAAGAATCGGGGATCCCGGTCGGATACAATATCTTTAGGTACCCCATGTAACCGAATGATCTCCCTCGAGTACGCCTCTGCCATCTTCTCCATCGACCATGTTACCTTCATAGGAATAAACCGGGCAACCTTGGTCAATCTGTCCACGATAACCCAAACAGTATCCAAACCCGTAGACGTCGTGGGTAAACCTACCACAAAATCCATGGATATGGAGTCGAATTTCCATGTGGGTATCTGCAAAGGCTGTAGTAAACCCCCTGGTCTCTAGTGCTCGATCTTCACCTTCTGACACGTAAGGCATCGTGCCACAAATTCCGCGACTTCTTGCTTCATCTTCGGCCACCAGAAATATTCTCTCAGATCCCTGTAGAGCTTCCCACCGCCTGGATGCACCGAATACGGAGTATTGTGAGCCTCTCCCATGATTCGGTTTCTCAGATCCGAATTCCGTGGCACACACCACCTGCTACGAAACTTCATGCTGCCATCAGCTTCAATCGTGAAGTCCTCTGCCTTACCTTGAAGTTTTGCTTCACGGATCTTCTCGAGTTGCGGATCTTCTTTCTGCTTTTCCCGTAACTCCTGGTACAAACTCGGCTCGACACTCATAGCACTCAGATACACTCGGGTGCTACCTGGCATAACCATCTCAACTTCCATCCTGCGAAGGTCATAACAGATCTCCTTAGGTAATACCGCCACCCTATTACATGAATGACGATCCTTACGGCTAAGGGCATCAGCTACTTTATTAGCTTTTCCCTCGCAATAATCCACCGAGAGGTCATAATCTTTGATCAACTCGAGCCAACGTCGCTGCCTCATGTTAAGTTCCCTCTGAGTGAAGATGTACTTTAAACTCTTGTGGTCGGTGAACAACTTGCAAGACACTCCATAGAGATAATGTCGCCAGATCTTCAAAGCAAACACCACCGCTGCCAACTCTAAGTCATGGGTCGGATAATTCTGCTCATGAACCTTGAGTTGTCTCGAAGCATACGCAATCACCTTTCCTTCTTGCATCAGAACACAGCCTAGACCCTTCTTCGACGCATCGCTGTAGACTTCAAAACCTACACCTTCCGTCGGCAGAGTAAGAACAGGTGCAGACACAAGGCTTTGCTTGAGAGCTTGGAAAGCTTCCTCACACTGATCGGTCCACACATACTTGCAATCTTTGTGCAGTAATTTGGTCATAGGCGCTGCCACCTTGGAGAAGTCTTTCACAAATCTCCGATAGTAACCTGATACATACAAATTCACAGGTAAGTATTCTAGCATAGACATTAATAAAAGCTATATCAAATACTTCAATTTACCTGCTAGGCCAAGAAAACTTCGAACTTCGGCCACATTCTTCGGACTGTGCCACTCAACCACTGCCTTAATCTTGGCTGGGTCTACCATGACACCATCCGCATTAATCACATGCCCTAGAAAGGCAACCTCCCTGAGCCAGAACTCGCACTTTGACAGCTTTGCAAACCATTTCTGAACCCGTAGAATACTTAACACCAAATGAAGATGCTGGGTGTGTTCTTGCTCGCTCTTCGAATATATCAAAATGTCATCGATGAACACAACAACACACACGTCCAGGAGATGATGAAAGGTCCTGTTCATCTGGTCCATAAACACAGCTGGGGCATTAGTCAGACCAAATGGCATTACTTCGAACTCATAGTGCCCATATCTCGTGCGAAACGCGGTCTTCGGAATATCTTCCGGCTTTACTGGAATCTGATGATACCCTGACCTGAGGTCAATTTTGGAGAATACACTGGCTCCCTTCAATTGGTCAAACAAATCCTCGATTCTGGGTAGAGGATACTTATTCTTGATCGTCACCTTGTTAAGCTCCCGGTAATCTATGCACAACCTCATGCTGCCGTCTTTCTTCTTTACGAACAATACCGGAGCACCCCACGGAGACACACTAGGCCTTATAAAACCTTTGTCGATCAAATCCTGCAATTGAGTCTTCAACTCCTTCAATTCTGCCGGAGCCATGCGATACGGAGCTTTAGAAATCGGGGCAGTCCCGGGTACCAGATCAATGTTGAATTCCACTTCCCTTTCCTGTGGTATCCCTGGCAACTCCTCTGGAAACACGTCCGCATACTCTCGAACAACCGGAATAGCTTCCAACTGTTCTTCCTTGGACACATCTTTGACTTGACAGAAATATACAGTCTCACCCCTGCGCTGCAGGCTGCGCATCTTCATGGCGGACACGATCTTCACACCCTTTCCTATCGGCTTCCCGACATAAGTTACCCTTCTTGCGTTTGGACCACGCAAAGAGACAGCTTGATCTTGACACCGAAAAGTCGCTTGATGCTTGGCTAACCAATCCATGCCTAAGATCACATCGAACTCGATCATAGGGAACTCTTTCAGGTTGGCTTTGAACTGTACCTCCGAGATCACGATAGGAACGTCCCTGTATTCCCGAAGACAAGCAAAGTCCTCTCCCGAAGGAAGAGTTATCATAGATTTGACAGGAGACTCTCCCATCAGGTTAGCTTTCACAATAAAAGAACTAGCAACGAAGGACACAGTTGCACCAGTATCAAACAGAACATAAGCAGGCATATCATGTACAAGAAAAGTACCCGTAACCACATCAGGCTGAGCATCTGCCTCTTCCTGAGTCATGCAGAAGATCCTGTTTCTGACCGGCGCTTGACCACCTGTTGTTGCTGCCAGTCTCTTAGGACAGAAGATCGACTTGTGACCAACTTCACCACAATCAAAGCACACTATAGGCGACCCATCACACTTCTTCCCCGGATGGAAGTCTTTCTTGCACCCTCGACACACTTTCGGACCCTGGTTCGGAGCTGGCCGAGAATTCTGTGGCTGTCTTGACGTAGACTCAAACCTGGTCCTCTTAGCAGGAGCTGGAGCTGGAACAGACGTAACCCTCTTCTTAGCCGAGTCTTCCTCAGAAACCGAAGACTGAACCTCTAGAGCTACCTCGTAGGCTTCCTGAAATGTCTTCACCCTACTGCTGATTACATGAACCCGGATGTTAGAGTTGAGCTTCTTGATATACCTCTTGACCCGCTCGGACTCTGAAGGTATGACCGCTGCTGCAAACCGGGAGAGTTTAGTGAACTTGTCCGTATAAGCCTGGACGGACAGATTACCCTGGGTGAAAGTAAGGAATTCCTCTTGTTTCTGCCACTTGAGTTCCTCTGGATAAAACCGATCCTGCAGCTTCTTCATGAACACCTCCCAACTCAGATTCAAATCTGTATCGGGATCGGCCCGAAGCGTACTCCACCAGTTGTCAGCTTCACCTTGGAGATAGAAAGTCGCTATCGGAACCCTTTCTCCTTCAGAACACCTTAGAACATCAAACATTTTTCTCATTTCTCGAATCCAGTTCTCGAGAACGGTTGGGTCAGCTGCCCCATCGTAGGTCGGAGGACGTAAACGAGCAATCCGATCGAAAGTAGACGTCTGGGAACTCTGGACCCGCACACTATTCTGTGCCAACGTGAGGATTGCATCCTCTAGGTTGCGACGACGACTACGGAAACTTGACGGTCTTGGGGTCGACATCCTGAAATAACAGTCGAGTTAGGAAAACACACGACAAACGAAACGGCGCCAACGCGAAACGAATGCGATAAATCGTCTTAACCCTGGCTTCTACCCATGGTTCACTCATCTAGGTTTTCCATATTAGGCTAAGGTTCACTCGGGTTTAAAAAGCGCTCAACTTACGAAGTCACTTATGAAGAAGTAACTTAGGATTAAACCTATGACTCGGATACCAACTGTAACGACCCGACTTTTGAGACATGTCGATTTACGAAGGGAAATCGACAAACGGATCATTACCAACTTAAAATGAACAATAAATCAAATTATTCAAATAAATGGGTTATCCTTTATTAGATAAACAACCAATATCCAAAATATCTCAATATTCGTTATTACATAAGTTAACTTAAAACTGTCCCAACATGCTGGGATCATACGATAAACTAAATAATTGTCTTGAAACTATAAGAAGCGTCTAAATAATCTAAGTAACTAAGGTATACTAAAGATCAGTCCTCAGCCACTCAAGCCCATCCACGAAAGCCCGTCAATTAGCTGCATCTCCTTCTCCTGAAACTGAGGGGGGGGTCCACCGTCAGTGGCGAGTAACTAGGCTGTCCCATTTAATCGAGGGACCACCAAACACATAATATCATTGGAAAGCACATGAAAACCGTACAGAAACTTATTACATGCTTTACATACAATCATACAAAATACGTATAAAAATACGTACAAACATACGTAAACGTATACGTACAAAATACGTATAAAATACCTAAACGTATACGTACAAAGTACGTATAAAATACCGGCAGAAATACAGTTAGAATACGTAATGTCTACGTATAATGTACGTACAATCAGCCCTGCATCATACGGTTAGAAATACGTACAAAAATACACTCATCATTCATATACATACATACGCATACCTTTATACTTTCATACAAATTACAGAATTATACAGCGGAAGTCTTATATCATTCATATACTTATACTTATAGTATAATACAATCATAACTTATATTATCCCATATTCCTTAAGTCATAACTTATATCTTATCTTATATCCTATGTCATATCATAACATAAATATTATATATATATCATAACCCAAACTTTCCATCAACTTATCATATAATATATCTTATTATTTCATATGCTTATCTTATCATATTCATTTCATAACATTTCATATCTTTCGTTTCGAATTCATATCGTAACTTTCATTTCATATCATAATCATAACTTTCATATCAAATCATATCATTCGTTGGACCGGTCACTATAACTCGTTGTGGATCTCGTGTTTCACCACAACTTTCCTAGAACATGCCGGGGTGAGCTCGTGTACTCAACCCGTAGCGGATCTCGTGTTTCACCACTAAGCCTAAGCTATGGCCATAACCCCTAATAGCAGCTCGTGTACTGCTACTAGACGACTACATATCCTAAGACCCAGAACTGCTCGGGGGAGCTCGTGTACTCGTCCCAATTGAGCAGTGGCCTCGACTTAACCCAGTCTGACTACTCGCGTCATCAGGTGGGCGTCCTTATCATATCTTATATCTTTAATTAATCCTATCATATCATATATCGGGAAATACTAGGTGACCGTAATAGAAAATGAAATGTTCGGAGTCCCAGGAAAGAGAGGTGCGGCACGTATATTGGCCACCTTAAATACCAAGTCTTTCCTAGCCAGAGACCGAAACATAACATGTATAGCTATTACTCTGTTTCCTTTCTTATCCCTAGTAATATCTTATGTAACTTCAGACCTTATCTTATACTATCCTCAATATCTTATCATATCTTTATAACTTATCCTTACGGATACTAACCTTAATATTATTACTAATATTAACTTGTAAATATTATTATTAATATTTGTAATAGCCGAATACTAATAGTAATAATAATAGTCATATTATCTATCCCTTCACTTTACAACTTATCCCTGATAATTATTTTATCCGTAACTTTTATTATTAATTATTTCCTAAATTAATAATAATTCAAAATTAACTAAATTTGACTTATTCTTTTATTCCATTCGACATTCCTAATTTTTAAACAATAATTAATTAATTTCTAAATTATCTTAATTAATTAATTAAATACTAAAATTACCAAAATTATGATAAAAATTCTATCTTTCATTATTTCTCCCACTCGACATTTATGCCATATTTACACAATTTTGTCAATTAATTTATATAAAATCAATCATCAAGAATTAAATAATTTAACTAATCAATAAACATAAAAATCATACTTTTAACAATAATCAACAAGATTAAATTAAAGAAACAAGATCAAACAACGTGCTTTTACACACATTTTTCACACGGCATTTTCAATCATTCAAGAACAAAATTTCCATATTCAAGAATTAGAATTTATCATAACATAATTAAAGAATAAAATTAAAGATTTACATAATTAAATCAATATGATCAAGATTAACATAAAAATAACATTTTTAATCTTTCTTTTGATTTCCCTTCACTCGACAATTTAAGAATAATAACAAGATTTATTTTTAATTCAAGATTTAATTATCCTAATTAAATTTAATCATGATCATGCTTAAAACAATTAAAGAAAATCATCAAAATATGTTCATATCATTTGAAAATTAACAAGAATTAGATCAAGAACATATTCATCAAATCATGCAAAAATTTCGAACCAAACAAGATCAATAAAGATTTAATCATGCAATTCTAACTAATCAAGACAACCAAGATTCATACATAAAATCATAAAAATACATGAAAATAAATCAAGCAATCATCATCATACTACTCGAAATATACATATGAAAAACAATATTAAATTCCTACAATTTTCATGATATAATCCTAATTACTATGTGTTTTTCTACCCTTTGATTAAATAGAAAAGCGAAGTTACCTCGATTCGCTTAAAAATTCCAAACAAAATTCACCCTTTACTTGATGAAATCACACGGCCAACAAGAGAAGAGAAAAGAAGAAAGAAAGGTGAAATTTTTAGGGTTTATAAAACAATTGCAAAATAGGACAAAATAATTACATGAGTCCTATTTATACAAAGAAAAAAGAATTCAACAAAACCCTAATTGGGTTGTTAGAGTAGCCGTGAGGTTGGAGTAATTAGGGGAAGATTTAGTTAGTTGGTTAGCTCACATTTGACTTGGTTTAAAAATATAATTAATTTAAGTAATTTAATTATTTAAACATTATAATTAATGTTAATTAATTAAATCAAGAATTAATATTGACCCAATTGAAAGAAAGAGGGCCGGCCAAAGAGAGAAAAGAAAAGAGAGTTGGGTCTTTGGCCCAATTTGAGGAAAAGATCGGACTAAAAAAAATGTAAACAGTCCAAATTAAATGGCCCATTTGGACTTAGAATTACTAATTAACATTAATAACCGCGAAATTTTCTGACCCAAAATTTCGGGTTATTACAGAGAAGCTGGATGTTGTCCGAGGGATGCTCAAAGGAGCTCCCAAGGAGGTAGCCCACAATATGAAGGGCTTTCATGATGGGCACATCATGCCCATCTTATATAATCTGGCCGAGGTATGCTTTAAGTATTTCATTATTTTTTGCGTTAAGTTAATTCTTGCTTGAAACTAATATTCTTATTTCAGGCCATGCTGAGACTGGATGGCTAGGCAGTGGCGCACCGCCATGTTAAACGAAGTTAAACAGTCTAGGGTCGAGGTTAGTGAAACAAAAGACGCTGCTATGTTCACTACACATCGACAAGACCAACTAACCGGTGCTACTGTGGAATCACAGGCGGACACCATCGTCAATCTCAAAGCCGACTGTGCCAAACATCTGACCAAGATCAATGCCCTCATCACCGAGTGTGATGAGCTGAAGCAGGAGAAGGAGAGGGTGGAGAATGAGGCCAAGAAGGCGAGCTCTTCGGCCAAGGCGGCCCTTACTGAGGCCGAGGCCAAGGTCACTCAGCTCCAGGCAGAGAAGAAAGAATTGTAGGAGCAAGTTTCCTCCTCCAAAAAGGGTTTGGTGCAGAAAATCTTGGAGGCCGAACAGGCTTACAAGAACAAAGTGGTCGAGGCCTGGGAAGTAGCCTATAGTGGGGCGTCCTTTGGTCATCTCAGTCGAGCTATAGACTGGGTGGATATGAAGAGCATGGCCGAGGCTGTTGGGCGCTCCCCTCCTCGTTACCCATCTGATACTGAAGATGAAGGAGGAGACGAGGAAGAAGGAGAGAACGAGGGTCAAGATGATGACGACGATGGGGCCGAGACCTGAAGAAATAATTTTAGTTTTAATTTTAATTTTTAGTTTGTAATAATTTTTAGTTTTTAGTTTCTGTAGGCGGCTGGTCCGCCATAGCTTTGTAATAATTACAAAGATTAATAAACGAAGTTTTGTTTTCATCATTTCTCGACTTTTGAGTTTATTTCAGTAACTTCCTTTATTTCTAGTAGTGTATTATGCCCCTGAGCAATGCGTTCGGTTTAGAAAGTCTGAGTGATTGCTCGGCAATTATCTTGGCAATTGTGCTTTGCCAAATAAGTTGGAGGGCAATCAATCAGATACCTGATTGCCCTTAAACCGAGTGTATTGCTCAATGTGACCGTTACATGTTTCAGGGCTCGTCCCACCTTGATTGGGTTAGCTTTTGACCGGGGAGGCAATTATAAAATGATTAAATTGCCACGTGGAATTTTAATTTCTAAAAAATGAATCTTTGTTTTGGGCCTAAAGCGGTTAGGCAAAAGTGGTTAAAGATTTTTGTATAGCACAAACTGATTTTGGGCCCCCAACCTGTTGCAAGAAATATTAAATGCGTTTGACTAGGTATAGGGGTAAAATTGAAGAAGTGGAAATTATGAAATTTCTATAAATACCACCAGCTTTGCTTTCATTTTTACAACTCAAATCGCAAGTTCCTGAGAGAGAAAGAAGAAAAAGAGTCTGAGAAAATAATTTCAACGTTTTAAGTGAAAGAAAAATGTCTGGCCAATGGTTACCCAAAGAAAAAGATAATCGTGGCAAACTCCCTTGGCCATCGAAGGAGGGGAGCAGCAGCAAGCTACCCAAGGAAAAGGATCTGGCTGCCACGAATGAAGAAGACTTTCATAAGTATATATGGAAGGTGACGTAGGATGAGACCGAAGGGTGCTGGGATGAGGTCGCAGTGCGTTCCCCCAGTAGTGAGGGATCGGCTCGTAAAGGTAAGCTCCCCAGGGAGAAGAGCGAGGGCTTAATAGACGAGGAGCACTTACTGAATATGCAATATGAGGCTCGGTTAAATCAATGGGAGGAAATAAAGAAAAGGAGTCCGCATGATGGCGAGGGCTTCATGCGCCCCAAGGAACCCCAAGTGGTTATTAAACAGGGGTTGACTGAGGAGGAGTACCGGGCGCGTGTTGAGGATGTCTGGCATAAGGCGTACCCATACAAAGACTTCGGGTACCTCAGTGATTGGCTCGACTGGGTTGACCTCAAGCACTGGTGTGAGGAAACCGGCCGGCCTCGTCCTTCTACTCCCGTGATACCCGACCCTGATGAGAGTGACTAGGGTATTGGCGTCTGTCAGTATTTATTATCATTTATTTATTGTATCAAGGCAAGTATTTGCCCCCCTTTTGTAATCGGACTTATTATATATGAAATATCCTATTTTATTTAAGTCGCCTATTTTATGATTTGTGCCACGACTCGTGCTTTGTCTAGCCGAGACACCCCTTTGGTAAGCAAAATTAGATTTTCCAATGGCTCGGCTCACTAAAGCCGAGGCCTCCCTAGGCGATTTTTATAAATTGATCGGGTGCTCATCCTAGCTGTGGTCGAGACACCCTTTTGTGATTCATCTTAATCTATCGGATGGCTCGTCCTGAATGTGGTCGAGACACCCTTTTGTGATTAGTCTTAACTTACTGGGTGACTCATCCTGAATGTGGTCGAGGCACCCTTTTGTGATTCATCTTAATCTGTCGGGTGACTCGTCCTGAATGTGGTCGAGTCACCCTCTAGTGAATCACTTTAGTTCATCGAGAAACCCGTCTTTGTTGGAAATGACTTAGGGGGCATGGGTGGCCACCCTTCATCCTGGTGAAACTTGTCACTATTGGCCTCGTTGTTTGAGGGCAATATAGGGGGTAAGAGCTTAGTGCTTAGAGTAGCGCTAAGGGCATTCGGTCTTATGTTTTATAAACAAAGTGATGGACACTAGCCTTAAAAGTTTTCACTTGAAAAGTGATGGGGCCTTTTTAGGACCAAGTCCTGCCCTTTTTCATTAATATGGAAGTTTGATTACAGCGCTTCGACTCTTAAGTCATAAATTGTTATTTACAATCTAGAAGTAATACTTTCTCAGGTGGTCCATATTCCATGACCGTGGCACAACTTTGCCTTGCATCGTCTCGAGCCGGTAAGTTCCATCGTAAACTGCCTCCGTGACTTTGTACGGACCTTCCCAACTTGGGGTAAGTTTACCTTCTTCATTAGCTCGGCCTTGGGACTCCATCTTTCTCAACACATAGTCTCCAATTCTCAAGGGGCGATTCTTGACTTTTTTGTTGTATTCCCGAGCCATCCTCAGCTTGTAAACCTCTTGTCGGAGTAAAGCATTACCCCTTGTTTCTGGTAGAAACTCCAAATTTAGCTTCATTGCTTCCAAGTTTGCATTCTCATCATAGAGCATGACCCGAAGTGTGGGTTCGTACATCTCAATAGGAAGAACTGCCTCTGCCCCATACACCATCATGAAGGGAGTTTCACCTGTTGAAGACTTGCTCGTAGTCCGAATTGACCAAAGCACATTGGGAAGTTCATCGGCCCACAGACCCTTGGCCTTTTCAAGCTTCTTCTTGATTCCATCTGAGATTATTTTGTTGAAAGACTCAACTTGGCCATTTGTTTTAGGGCGTCCAACTGAGGCAAAGCAGTGTGCAATTCCTTGATCTCGCAACCAACCTTTGAGCTGTGGAGTCTCGAACTGTGGACCGTTATCAAACACCATAGCTTGTGGCACACCAAACCTGGTGATTATGTTCTTCTAGATGAAGCATTTGACATCATTTGTCTTGATACCTTTGACGGCTTCGGCTTCAACCCATTTAAAGAAGTAATCGACAGCTACAAACACAAAGCGACGTTGACCCGTTGCTTGAGTATAAGGGCCGAGTATATCCATTCCCCATTTGGCAAAGGGGAGAGGACTGGTAATGGGGACCAATTCATTGGAAGGGCGATGTATAAGTTTGGCGAATCTTTGGCACTTATCACATTTCCTTACTCTCCACATGGCATCTTCCTTCAGCGTGGGCCAATAATAACCAGTTCGAATTGCCTTCTCTGCCAATGCTCGTCCCCCAATGTGGGAACTACATAATCCTTGATGCAGGTCATCCAAAACGTCCTGCCCTTGCTCGGGCGTGACGCACTTTAGGAATGGCTTAGAATATGACTTCTTATATAACTTCCCATTGAAGACTTCGAACCAGGCGGCCCTTCGCTCGATGGCCTTAGCCTCTTTCTTATCAGTTGGCAAGGCGCCATTTATCTTATAATCAAGAATGGATTCCATCCATGTACTGCTCCGATCTAATGTCAGGACTTGTTGTTCATCTATGCTTCTTCTTTCTTTTACCTCCCAAAAGACAGTCCTTGGGTTTCATTGATTGCCGAGGAGGCCAGCTTAGACAAGGCATCGGCTTGACTGTTATCCGACCTAGGCACATGCTGAACCACGAGTGCCTTGAGGGGGGCACTAATTTCCTTAATCATCTGCAAGTACCTTTTCATGGCCGGTTCTCGGGCTTCGTAGTCTCCATTAACCTGGCTCACAACTAGCTGTGAGTCAGACGAGGCCTCTATTTCTTCTGCCCCTGCAGCAATACACATTCTTAGACCGGTAAGGAGAGCTTTGTACTCTGCCTCGTTATTGGAGGCTTGGAACTTGAAACGGAGAGCATATTCATACACATCCCCCTCTGGTGAGATACACAAGATGTCAGCGCCGCAACCATTTTGGGTTGAGGATCCGTCAACAAACAATTTCCAACCTTGGGGACCTTTTTCTTTCTGGCCATCTGGCCTCGTCATTTCTACAACAAAGTCTGCTAGGGCTTGGCCCTTGATTGCCTTCCTTGATTCAAAAGAAATATCAAAATCATTGAGTTGTACCGCCCATTTCAACATACGGCCGGAGGACTCAAGCTTAGTGAAGGGTTGATTCAGTGGCTGATCAGTGTAAACCACAAGAGGATGCGCCTTGAAGTAAGGCCGGAGTTTTTTGGAGGCCATATACAATGCGAGCCCACACTTCTCTATAAGAGAATATCGTAGCTCGGCGTTCCTTAAGATGTGGCTTACAAAGTACACCGGGTGTTTGACTCCTTCTCGGACTGCTACCAGCATCGCACTTAAACAGAATTCTGAAACAACAAGATACATATACAAAACCTCACCTGGGATTGGGCTTATCAGCCTAGTTAAGGTGTGCATATGTTCTTTCAGTTTGGTAAGAGCCAGTTCGGCTTCTTCAGTCCATTCAAACTTAGACTTTTTCTTTATAGCATCAAAAAAGAAGTGACCTTTATCCCCTGACCGGGACAGGTTTCGGCCAAGAGCAACCAAACATCCGGTCATCCTTTGTGTATCCTTGATTGTTCTAGGGGAAGTCATGTCACTTACTGCCTTTACTTTGTCGGGATTAGCCTCAATGCCCCGCTGATCAATCATGAAACCTAGAAACTTCCCTGATGCCACCCTGAAGACGCACTTCTTTGGGTTCAACTTCATGTTATATTTTCTAAGGGAATCAAATGTTTCCTTTAAATCGGCCAGGTGATCAAGCGGCTCTTTGCTTTTGATAATTATGTCATCTATGTAAGCTTCCAGGTTTCACCCTAACTGGTGTTGGAACACCATGTTTACCAACCTTTGAAAGGTGGCAGGGGCATTTTTTAACCCGAAAGGCATCACAGTGTAGCAATATAATCCTTGTGAAGTGATGAAGGCCGTTTTCTCTTGGTCATCCGGGTGCATCGGGATTTGATGGAAGCCTGAGTTGGCATCCATAAAACTCATAAGGGCATGCCCAGCTGTGGAATCGACCAATTGGTCGATCTTGGGTAGAGGAAATCCATCCTTGGGGCAAGCTCGATTTAGGTCAGTGTAGTCGACACACATTCTCCATCCCTTGTTAGGTTTGGGGACCAAGACTACATTGGCCACCCACTCGGGGTAGTAACAAGGACGAATAAACCGAGCCTCCAACAGTTTTTTCACCTCCTCTGCAGCGGCTTTATCCCGAAGTTCTCCATGATTTCTCTTCTTCTGCCTGACTGGTTTCGAGCCTGGTAGTACATTCAGCTCATGGCATACAACGTTCGGGTCAATACCCGGCATTTCCTGAACCGTGAAAGCGAACACATCCTGATACTCCTTTAGGAGCGCTTCCAACTTCTGGCTCTGACCTTCATCTAGAGTAGAGCCTATTTGCACAACTCGATCAGGGCGACCTGCATTTAGTATAACTTCGTGAAATTCTCCCATAGGTTGAGGTCGTAATTCATCTGGGTTGGGTGACCCAATCATACAAACTTCTTGGCGCGGCCCTTTTGCCTCTGTCTTTCTCTTCTTGGACGATGGTTGGACCTTATTTTGTTGGTCTAGTGTGGGAGAGGACTTTATAGTGGTGAGATAGCATTCTTGTGCAGTCTGTTAATCACCATATAACGCCCCCACCCTTCCATCGTTGCATACAAATTTCATCAACATGAGGTGTGGCACAATAATGGCTTTTGATACGTTCAATGTGGGCCGGCCAATAATAATGTTATAGGCAGTCGGCTCTTTGACCACTAGAAACTTTACAAACATATGACGCGACATCTCTTTTGTTCCCATTCGGATGGGCAAGGTAACAATGCCTACGGGGTGTATGACACCTCCTCCGAACCTAATGATAGGATGGTTAATGGGTTGGAGAGCATTGTTTGGAAACCTTAGTTTCTCCAAGCAAGCAAAGCTGACAATATCTGTCGAGCTGCCTGTATCTATCAAGATCCTCCTGACTTTCAGATTGGCTACCTTGAATTCGACGACCAAGGGGTCGTCATGAGGAGTTTGAATGATCGGCCGGTCTTTCTCGCTGATCATTATTTCTGGCAATTTGTCTTTTGTTTCTTCTGTAGTCATAACCTGAGAAAGGCTACGAAGGTGATCCTTCGCACCTCTGATGGTAGGGCCTCCTGAAGCGAGGCCTCCCGAGATCATGGCTACAACCTCGGTATCCATTTCCTCTTCTTCCCCGGTCTTCTGGGGAGTCCTTCGCTGGAACTTATATTTGGACTTCACAATGTAGGGTTCTAACATACCCTTGGTAGCCAACTTGTCTAACAACCGCTTCAAGTTGAAGCACTCATCTGTATCATGACCCACATCCTTGTGGTACTGACAATACTTGTTAGAGTTTCTGTATTTGGACGGGCCTCGCAGCGGCTGAGGCACATCGAAGTTGAACTTATCTTTAATCTCCATTAAAATGGCATGGGGCTTTTTGTTATACTCATAGGCCGCCTCGTAAGTACGGCTTTTCTTGGGAGCCTTTTGCTCCTTATGAGTGCCCTCAGTCCAAACTTCTCTCTTTCGGTCGTCCTTCTTCTGACTGGATTCTCCATGTTTTGGTGCGTTCTTTGTCTCAGGCTTAGTGGCTGAGCAAATTTCGGTGGCATGTATGTAAGACTCTGCTTCCATGAGGATTTCCGGTAAGGTCTGGACCTTCCTCCTCACCATCTCAAACTTGAATCTCGACTGATGAAGCCCTTTGACAAAGTTGTCAAAGGCTACCCCATCGGGGAGGCCAGGTATTTGCAACATTTCTAAATTGAACCTCTTGACGTATGACCTCAGAGATTCATTCGGCCCCTGTATGATTTTGCCCAGATGCATGCTCGTCTTCCTCTCCTGTTTGTTGGCCATGAAGTGATGTGCAAAGACCATGCTGAGCTTTGTGAAGTTTTGGATGCAATGATCTGGCAAGCTGCTGAACCATTTCTGAGCTACACCTTTCAAGTGATCATCGTCGCATCGTCGACCGACTGGGCGTACATCAAATGCTTGTATGTGGCCAAGTGATCATCAGGATCAGTTGTGCCATCGTAGGGTTCGATGTGCAGTGCCTTGACCTTGGAGGCCCTTGGGGCCGTCAGAATGGCAACAGAGAAAGAAGACTTCCATGTGATTCCTCCTGGAGGGTATGATTGAGGGGGTTGCTGAAACTGGGTGGCTGGTTGCACATCTTCTCTAAAGGGCTCAGCCTTGAACGAGCCATTGGGCATTGGAGTAGGAGTACACACCTGTGTTGAGCGAGACATAGTCCGCTGAGAACCTCGGAAGGTGTTATCCTTCAAGGTTGGGGTTGATGCTGTATCAGAGATGTCAACTTGAGACTGCTGCTGGGATTGCTGCCGTTTTGCCTTTAGATACTCTCTAGCATCCCTAAAGGCCTGATTAGACTTGCTTATCAATGGCTCCCTCCTAGGGGGCGGAGGAGCTTTGGTTGTCTTCACCCGTTGGGTGATATTCTTCCAATCAACCTTCGGTGATTTAGAAGCCTTCTTCTTGCCTGAAACCTTTTTCTTCCCTGAATCCCCCTTGAGGTCGGCCGGACCCTTGGTCGGCCTCGAAGGCCCGGCTTCCCCTGCGGTCAGCTTAGAAGGCCCCGGCTCGACCTTGTTGGCTTGCCCTATCATGTCTTTCACCTGTAGGACAAGAGAGTTTCTCAAATCGACCATTACATGTTTTAACTGAGAGAGAGAGATTAGCTGATCCCCCTCGGAAGATTGAGCCGAAGCCTGATCTGCACGTTGTGCAGTCTTCTCCCTTCGAGGGTGTCGGTCTTGGTCTATCTCTCTTTCCTCAAAATCGGGGTCGTTTTCGACCGCCACCAAAGAGGTTTTGGGTATCTCGGGAGTTTTATCTCCTAAGTTTGCCATAAAATCGTGCTCTCCCCACAGACGGCGCCAAATGTTTCGGGTGTTTTTCTAACTAATTTTATGCTACAAACTCGACCCAGGACCACAATAGTGAAAGCAATGCAAAGTAAATAATTAAATGGCAAAAGATAATAATCACTTAATTAGCTGCTAATCAGAATTGATTAGGGTTAATCGACAATTACAACTATGTATAGTCAAATCAGCCAATTCTTGGAATCTGTGTTTTAATCATTACTTTATTACATTTATACAAGAATTTCTTTCTACCCTTTGGTAAGTGACCAATGTGGGATACCAAACATACATATGGTCTTATTTATTTTGATGTTTTTGCCTAAGTCCCAAATCTGAAACTGAACCTGCCACGTGTCTTCGTAGGAAAGTGCCACGTGGACCAATAGGGTGCTGCCATGTGGACCAATAGGGTGTTGCGACGTAGATCAATAGGGTGCTGCCACGTGGGCCAATAGGGTGCTGCCACGTGGACCGATGGTATTCTGCCACGTAACCCCTGTAATTGAGGCCTTTGATGATTCTTCTTTTGAGCTGGAGTCTTGGGCTGTTTCTTGGGCTGGAGTCTTGGGCCCTTTGTCCTTTGATTTGGACCAATTAAATTAGCAGTAACACAATAAATAAAGTAAAAACTAAATAGAATAATATTATAATATTTTTTATATATTATTAGTCAAACATATGTTCATCATTATTTAAATTTTTATAATTATCCTTTTGTGGTGATTGATAGTTAACAATCACTACAAAAAAAAAAAGTTGCCATATAGTACATTACTAGATTAATAAATTAGACATAAACTTTAAAATAATACACTAATATATGTAATATAAAGTAGAAAATTTATTTTGTAATAGTTATGATTTGAATTGTTGTCATACAATCAATGGTGAAGCTACATTGAGGGTTGGGTGAGTCCTAACACCCGTAAGTCATATATGTAACCTTTAGTTTTACTGTATGACCACGATAAGCTTTTATAAAATATATTAATTAACTACTTTACTATTTTAACTTAGTGATTAACAAACTTGTATTTTATAAATTTGTTTTAAGGTATAATTCCCCTATTTAATTGATGATTTGCTAGTTTCAAAATAGGTAGATGCTATTTAAATTTAATTTAATTTTATTTTGTAATTTTTTTTATTTTGTAGTTTTTTTTATAAAAAAAATCTACAAAACGGTAAGGATAAAAATAACTAAAGCATGGGATAAAAATGTTCGTACTTATTATTATATATTAATAAATAAATTATAGGTGTTTTAAATTTATTTAAAATATATTTGAATCCTTAATATTCAAATTTTGGCTTCACCTTTGTATACTATCATCACTTAATTGAGTGATCTCAAATCTTAAGGTTCAATAAGTTGTTTATTTATGAAGATGTTCAAAAATCAAAATTAATTTTTTTTTCCACACTTATCTCCATATCAAATAATTAGAGTACATGGTGGATTGTTTAAATTAATCAATTCCAAAGATAAATAATAATCTTAATCCTAACTCTCCATGTTTCTTTTAGTGAATTGATTTCTCGAATAAAATCTTGTTGATGCGCTACATTAGTAAAAACAATTTTTTTAAGATGAAAATATGGATAGTGGTGGACACTATCTACCATTTATAATAGAGTATATGAAAATAAAATAGTGCATATTGATTTTTTTTAGTATATATAAAAAGGTTGCGATATCTCTATTTCTGTGAAATTCTTTATATGGGTGAAAATATAAAACCTTAAACTTGAACATATATAGGACTAAACTTTCAAAGATTATGTGGATTATCTAATATAAGCCCTTAAAAATTTCTGATAATTTAAAATTGCAGAGTTTTATAATTTAAAGTTTTAATATTTGTGTATGTGTGTTGTGGTCAAATTTAATTCAAAAGCTAAATTGTGTTTTTTTTAATTTAAAAAAAAGAACATTTTAGTTGTGTTGTTCAATAAATTTTGAAATATTCCCTAATGTACTCCCTAAAATTTTGAAATGTTCCCTAATGTACTCCCTAAAAATTTGAACTTAAAAAAAAATCTAAACTCAAAATCAAAAGTCTGATGGTTCATCTTTATTTTTAATTTTTTGTAGTTTTGAATTTTTTTAAAAACTATTTTACAGAACGCCTGATTTTTGTAAGGCTTTTTTTTAAAAAAAAACCAAAATAATAACGAACGAACCCTAAGAAATATAGTCATGTGTATTCTCGTTTGATTCGGCTCAACGTGCAGTTTTTTAATATGTAATTTTTATACTCCGTAATTTTTTATTATATATATCTAAAAATATATTTATTTAAAGTTGTATTTTAGAACGCGTAAAAATTGAAAAAAGAAATGTAGCAAATTTCAACGTACGGAAGAAGTAATAGTTATTGGCCAAAAAATGACAACAGGCTATAAGGTGCGTTAAAGATAGTCTTCTATGAGCCCAGGCCAAATATCATTATTTATGATATTTTGGGCTTGCCAAAGTCTTTATTGGGAAGAAGAACCTTTTGTTTTGTCTTTGGAGTCCCATCATGTAATTCACTTCCCATCATATAATTCATATTTTTAAGTTAGTATTAGAGTTTTTTGTTCAAAACTACCTTATTTATATCACTTTTTGCAAAAAAACTACCTTACTTACAAAAGTTTGTCCAAAACTATCTTACTTAGCAAATTTCTGATTGATTGCTACCTTATTCAACATTTCGGCGTTGACTTTGCCTTTGCTGGCCAATCTGGTCATTTTTTTGCAAATTCAAATCTCAAATTTGACCCTTTAGGGCAAAAATGACCTACCAAAACCTTGATAGGGATAATTTTTTGTGGCACGCAAACCAATGAACGCATATCGAGATAAATTTTGTAATTCAAATAGAAGCTTATGCGACCAATTTTTGTAAATTTCGACCTCATATTTAACCCTTTTAAAGCAAAAATGACCCCAAAACATTGATTGGGCTAATTATTTCCGAGAATAAAACAAAGTCAACGCCGGAACAACGAACAAAGTAGTGGTCAACAAGGAATTGGCTAATAAAGGTAGTTTTGGACAAGCTTTTATAAGTAAGGTAGTTTTGGACAAAAACTATTATTATTGTTGTTGTGGTTCCAAAAGGGTGGTGGGGGTGGGGTTGGTTAGAGGTATTTTTTATGAGGTGGAAAATATGAAGCCTAACCTAAGTTTTGAACTTTTTTTTATTTAACGAATACCTTTTTTTAAAGGTTTGTTAAAAAAACCAAAATTATAACGAAGGAACCCTAAGTAATATATTCAGGTGTAATATCGTTTTATTCGGCTCAACGTGCAATTTTTTATAATAGGTAAGTTTTATAATTTTTATTACATATATCTAAAGATATATTCATTTAAAGTTGTATTTTAAGAGGCGTTCAAAAACAAATGTAACAAATTTCAAATGACGGAGGAAGAAACAGTAGTTATTGTCTTAAAAACTGACATCAGGCTGTAAGGTCCATTAAAGATAGTAGTCCAAGCCCAACATCATTGTTTATGTTTTTTTGGGCTCGCGAGGTTCTTTAGTGGGAAGAAGAACCTTTTGTTTTTGCCTTTGGAGTCCCCATCATATAATTCACTTTCCCAAAAACTTCACTCTCTCTTCCCCGCCACCTTTCTGCTGTTGCTTTCCTTGTTCTTCCCGTTTTTTGGAGGTAAAATTACTTTTCTTTTCTTTTATTTTTTAAAAATTTATAATAAAAATCAGCTTTTATTTCATATAGCTAAAGCTTTCTGCAAGTCTGAAAAAAATGGACTTTTTTGTTCTTTAATTAGGTATTGATTTTTTCAGTGTTTAATTCGGAATTTTTCAGATTTCATGACGAATTTAGACTTTGTAATCAAGATGTGTCCTTTTATTCATCGTTTTCTTTTTTGCTCTACAAATTCAGTATGTGCATTAAACTTGAAGATTTTTAATTGCATTTCTCATATGCAAAACGCAATCTTTGAATTAGGGGTATGAGTTAATGACTAATGAACCTCCTTCATTGATGATTTGCAGCTTGTATTATTGAATTAAGTTTGAAATTTGTTATTCTATTTAATTTAATTTCGCCCTTTTATCACAAAAATGATGTGAATTCGATTGCTTAAAAGTTAATCCCTTTTGTTCTTCTGTTTACATTGTCTGTGATATATAATTTGTTTATGCTGTTATTATTGCTGGAGTAATTCCAATTCTGAGGTGATTGTCTTCTTGTTGAATTTCTGTTTACCTAGTTTTCTGGGGAGCTTTTGATCTGTGGTGCAATCAGTTGACTGGGTTCAAACCCTAGAAAAGAATGGGGGATTCCCATTGCCAATTGGCCCATGCTCCGGCAAATGGAAATGTATTGTTTCATGTAGAAGATGGGGATGTGTTAAACGCAGCAGCAAATAACGACGAACACAATGTTCAGTCAAATGGAAATGTATTGTTTCATGTAGAAGATGGGGATATGCTGAACACAACAGCAAATAACGACGAACACAATGGTCAGGCAAATGAAAATGTATTGTTTTATGTAGAAGATGGGAATATGCTGAACATAACAGCAAATAACGACGAGCACAATGCTCAGGCAAATGGAAATGTACTGTTTCATGTAGAAGATGGGGATATGCTGAACGCAGCGTCAATTAACGACGAACACAATGCTCAGGGAGCTGCATTATCCCCTGTTACACCCATTCTTTGTAGGCAAAGAGAATGCAGGGATTCTGTTTCTTTAGCCACCACTCCATTGTCGGTGGAGCCCCTTCGATCACCCAATGCTCGTGCCTTCAGTTCTACAAGAAATGAAGAAGTCTTGGGTTTGGATTCGAATCTAGATGCTAGCCCTCGCACTCCGGCTCATGGGGTTTTTAACCCGTTTGCCCCTGGTCCTGATCATAACCTTCTTGCCCCAGTTCCAAAAAAGGTTTTCAAAAAGTCTCAAAGAACTGTGGTTCAAAGGCTTGCATTTGATGATATCAGTGAGTGTTCATTATCTACAAGTGATGATTATGAAGATGCAGATAACATGATATTAGAATCTATGTTTGAAACTCTCCTAGAAGCCATTATATCAAAACAAACCGAAGAGTTTTATGTTGAAAATCAATTTTTGGAGTTGGAGGTTACTCATACACCAATCTCCTCACCTCGATTGACGGGTGTTTCCGATACCTGCCCTGCAGCTCCCGTGAAGGCTGTTGTCAGCAAGTCCAAGAATAAGATTATTGACCCGGAGATTTGCAAGAAGCTTGAGTTTTAGCCCCGATCATTGATTTCACTGCCGACTTTTGACAGAGATGGCTTGAGTATTTTTTGGTGATTTGCAGACATGAGCGTGTCACCGTGTCCACACAGCACTGAGTAGCCGAGTCTAAAGGGTTGTAAGTTCTTAACTGTTGTATGTGCATTCTAACTTCTTGTATTTTATCTTACACCCCTTATTTTTTAGGGATTCATTTTTCATAGACTAGGGGTCTTAGTTTATGCCCTTTTGTAGCTGTTTAGGCCCTCAATTTGGTTGAAAGGTTTTATTTGCTTTGGCCTTTACAGCTTATGAGCGTTAGTTTAGTGGTAGTTAAGTTGCTACATAATTTTATGACATGGTTAATTTCAAACTCTTGTAAGTTAGTAAATTGTTATTATGCATAATTGTCACCAACAAAATAACTACTGCCAATAGAAAATTGAAAGTTTGATATTCCTATGTTTCTTTTTGTTCTTACTCTGTGATGAACGAGTATAATTAATACATGTCTTTTGAGTTTTGACCGTTGATATCTTTAATTTCCTATCTGTAAAAATTATAAAAAATTCATATTTATGGAGTACTAATTTAGACGGACCACAAGACCCCGTAAGAGTATGGACTTGTTCTTTTCGGCTTAATTCAGACAAAAATCTAATATTTGTTTGATTCAGTTTAGTTTAGTTCATTCAAATTGATTCGGTCCAAAAGAACACAATCTATGTTTTTATTTAATGGATTGAGAATGATTTAGAAGATTCCCTTGATTTTAAGCTATTTTAAGCTATTGTAAGATTCCAAATAAGAATAGAGAAACAGAAAGAGTGCTAGCTATTTAGAATTCAAAAACACAGTACGAATCGATAACACTGTATAACCCAAAAAAATTGCACATATGTAAGAGTATGTGCCATACAGGACTAGAGAGGTGCCAATACCAATATACCATGAACTACTGTATATGTTATTTACAAAAGCAAAGTGAGCATAGTGTGTCTCTACTAGCTAACATCAAACATAAGAAAAACCTGATACAAGAGAGAACAACAGACAAGCAGATTAGCAGAACCCTGTTAAAGATGGAATTCAATTCAAATATGATCCTTGCAGTCTTGACTTTTGATGTTGAGGTCTGGGAATCCAATCACAATCTGACAATCGGACGTGGAGACGATATGTTTATGAAAAATCCCAAGGAACGTGACCCGACCCGGGACCCTGGTTTTGGTCTCGACCTGCAGCTGCCCGCCAACTATGTCCGAAATGAGGGATGTCAGGTTGTCATTCGCAAACCGGTCAACCTCAACTGTAAGAAGGCAAAACAAAGTGGATGTTCGCTTTGCTCGAATCAACCCGGGGTTCAACCGAGAATCTCCGATACGGTTTCCCTGGTAGAGCAGGACGCCCTCCCCGTCCCCGCTTTTAAAGGTGGCGTGATTTCGGTTTTGAATTGCTAGGGTGAGGTTTAGAGTCACATTGAGCTCTATCTTGACGGCCGGGAATGATACCCTAGGAGATACGCCGTCTAGGGACGCAGACACGATCTGCGTCCTTGGTTGTCGAATCTTAAACATGGTCACTCCGACGATAATACCGACTAATACTATTGCCAATAAGACTAGGATTATCACCATGACAGCAACCCTACAGTTCCGTCTTTTTTTCGGGTCGGGTTTAGGTGGGGTCCGGGGAACGCCTCCGTTTCCGGCTTCCATAGTGTTGGAAGTCATGGGTTTCTCCTCTGAATCAATCATTCAAGGATCCTAGTACATGAAATGAAGATCAGGGTTTAACTTGTAAATATATAAAGCCAGAGTTTTTTTGTTTTTGTTTTTGTTTTTGTTTTGTGGGTTTTATAATTGGTTTGTGGAGTGCATACAAGGGTTTGTTGTTTATACTTTATACAAAGTAGAAGAAATTCAAAATCAAAAAATGATAATAAATGCTACTAACAGGAAACCATTGGATGATATATATTGACATATTGAGACATGGTTATGAGGTTTTCAATTGCTGACTCTTTCACTCCACGTTTCCACCTAAGTGGAGTGGCAAATGAGCCATAAATGCACAGCCTATACTGCCCAGCTAACTATTATTGTTATCAGATCACCCTTCTATTATTGTTCAGACCCCACCACTTCTCATCACTCTTACGGATCTTCAATTCGTCTATGTTCTTTCGGACTTATTTTCGGTCATTTTTATATCAGTTTAATTCTATTCATCTCAGCTCGCACTGAGTCTCATATTCAATTCAGTTAAATTAATTTTAGTTTAATTCAGTTCATTTTATTTAAGCTCAATAAATATAAGTTCAGTTCAGATCGATGTAGTCCAAAAAATCAGATCCCTTCGTTCCTTAATATATACTACGCGATAAATTAACATTAATTCAATATACTAGAATAGTAACATATTACATATATTGTTGTTTATGGTTAATTAAGTACTCCCTTCACAACATAAGATTTAAGGGTATAAACGACAAAATTAATCAAAATAATCTTGATATTAGTAACTTACAATCACATTCTTGTTTGTATTAAAACCATTTTGATTTAGTTTTTCGTTTATACCCTTAAATTGCTTACTCAAAATGCGTGGAAAAAAAACAAATGTTGAAATCTTTATGTTACAGAGGGAGTAGTAATTTTGAGAATATCAAGTTTTTACAATTTTTTTTTTTTTAAAGAAAAGATAGTTAAAAATCAAACGTTAGCCCGACAAATGGAGTAGAAATAAGGGGAAGATCTGGATCAAAGTAATTAAGTCGATAGAGAGATGGTGTGTTCAAACATAACTTCACTTTTCTGGGTATTTAAGTAGTCATTAATTAAGGTTGAATATAAGCCTATACTTGGAAATTCATCATTAACTTCTAACAACCCCTCTCTATGTAAATGACTAAATGCAGCAGCTGTGACATAAATTTTAGACTCAGGTTCACATGCAATGAAAACTACTTTAAATCTACCAAGTTTTGACAACTTTTGCTAAACTTAGGTGATAACCTTTAATCCAGTGTTACTCCATTTAGGGTTGCTTTTGATGTGAGTCGAGTTCGAGTATAAGGTTGCTCGACTCTACTCATTAATGTTGCGCGTCGAGCCTCAGTTCCTTCAACCATAATCGATTCGAGCGTTGACTAAGCTTTGACCGAATTGAGCTTTGATCGATTCGAGATTTGACCAAATTTTTATAGAGTAATTTTGAAATGTCTTGTATTTTTTACTTTTTTTTTTTATTTCGTTTCAAATTATTCCAATTAAAAAAAAGTTAGAGTTATAATATACTTGACTAAAATGTTTGATTAATTTAAAAATAATTTAGTAAAACTCATTTCAATATTACATTTTAAAAATTAAACAAATCGAATTTCTCATTAGCTTTTTGACTCGACTCGTTAATATCTCAAGTCGAGCACAATTTCGAGCCGAGCTTTAATTTGACAAAGTTGATACTGAGTAGCTCGCGAGTTGTCTCATCTCATAAGCACCTTATCTCCGTTTGGACTGTTCATGATTTATAATAGTTCCTTTGTTTTATTATGTTGTTCCCATTTTGACTCTGTGCACGATTTATAATACACATTTTTTACCATTAATATATAAATATATATGTATATATATTTATACATTAAAAAATTATAAAAATAGAATATCAATAAAGTATTCATTTAGACGAATTAATTATGATCACACATGACTATAATATCCCTTATATATAGAGAGAAATTTAGAAGATTCTGCGGACTTGTAAATAGTGTCGAGATTTCAAATGGAAACAAAAAGAAACATGGGTATATTAATAGAGATGTGATGGATAATATAATTCATGTGATTGTTGTGACGAGAAAGTAGTGATTGAAGATTTAATTTGATGAATGGGGAAGTTGGATAAGTAATTTTTTTATTTTTTTTAAAAAAAAGTTAATTATTTGGGAGAAGAATGTATGAGTAATAAATTTTGGCACATTTTACAAATAAAAAGTGGACAATTTAAATAAAAAATAAAAAAGGAAAGATTTAATTTAAGAAGTGATGGTAGGAACACCATTTTAAGATTTGAAAAGAACAAAAGTGGAGCGAGAGAGTATTCTATTTTTGAACCCAAAATTAAAAATAAGAACTTTTTTTGTGGAAAATCTTTGTTGATGCTCTCCCAACCAAAGAAACTCTAGCCAAATGTAATGGTGCAATACCACTATATTGTTAGTTTTGTAACAATCTAAGTGAATCAAGTCAATCAACTAAGCATCTCTTATTTGAGTGCTCTTTTCAGAATACATTTTCTACTCTCTCAATAGATTTTGACGATAGCAGATAATTTCCGTCATATTAAAAATTAAATAGGACTAGACACATTTGCTGGTTGGTTTTCTCACAATTCACTGGTTATTATAAACAAGCCCCCAATATAATTCATACACCATAAAAAAAATCACCTCGAACAACGCCCATCGTGAAAAAGAGTGGGGCGCAAAAAATCACCTCCAGACCTAGGCGGGGCACCTAAAACAGGCGCCGTAGGAGTCCCTGCCTAGGTTAAGAAGAGGTGATTTTTTATGCGCCCTACTCATTTTTATGACGATACTTTTTTTTTGCAGTGTTGCCCGCGATGGGTCTAATATTTCTCAATACAGTGCTTGTTTGGTTCAATGTAGGAAATAATATTTCCATGAAATGTACATTCTTGTTTGGTTGAACATGGAAATAAAATTCTCATAGAATTTCAAATTACCTAGGGGAGCTAGATGAGTAAATACATATACTTTATAGGAATTGTAAGAAATAGAATTTCCTAGAAAGTGTAAATTCACCTAATATTTTCCAACCATACAATAAACCTTCTTGAACTTAGTAGGAAATTGAATTTCCCTTGATTTTTTTTAACCAAACAAACACCTGAGGCAGTCGTCAAATTAAACCCTATAAGCCCCCTAAAAAAACTACGCATAATAAATTTCGAGTGCCTAATAAAACTCCATATTAATGAAAGTGGTAGAAAATTAAACAAATTTATCAAAACGTGCACGATACTAAATAAAATGCGAGCTAGATTTAACACCCTACATTTTAAAATAGATTCAAAATGACAGGTCACAGCCTCACTGGTCACAACTACAAAGAGTCACAGGTTGTTATAAAAAGAGAGGAAAATACTGAAACAACAAAAGATCATAACCGAGGTGTGTGCTTCGTGTGAAGTTGATTGTAATAAGGATTGGAAAGCTGAGGCGTTAAGATTTGTGAACACCTTCTCAATTGAAAATACCCGGAATTGTGGTTGAGTCTACTTGAAACCAACTTAGGGTAATTACAAATCAATGAACCACAAATTTGATTTCATATATATATATATATATATATTCATATTCAAATTCAAAATTCATAAATTAGTTGTATTTTAGGTGAAAGTGATTACAAATTTCAAACCAATGGACGATGACAAGCGCAAGAAGCGACGTTGGCGATAGCTAGTGGTTTTAGCGGTGGTCATTGCAAATTTGCAATAGTGGTTCTCTTTTCAATACTCGGCGCTACAGTTTTCAAGGCGAAATGTCCTGTCACCGCCGTCAATTTCGTCGCATTAAGTGATTTCGACGTATCTTTCAATGCTCTTCATGTGAAAGTTCACCTTAATGTATCACTTGACACATCCATAACCATAAAAAACTCTAACAGAGTTGGTCTCAAGTACCGTGACAGCTCTGCTTTTATGGATTACAGAGGTCAAGTCGTCGGCCAGGCTCCTATTCCCGCCGGTCAGATCTCCGTCGGTGAGACTAAGTCGGTTAACTTAACCCTAACTCTAATGGCGGATCGTCTCCTTGACAACTCACAACCTGTTATCTCTTATCTGCTCGCCGGCAATATGTCGCTTTCCACGCGAACTCGCATCTCCAACAAAGTCAGTATTCTATTCATTAAAATTCATGTTGTTTCTAAAGCATCTTGTCATCTCAACGTTTCTCTCGCCTCTCAATCCATTTTGAATTCTGATTGTACATACGTTTATCTGAACTGAATTTGAACTATTGTACATACATGAGTACCAATCCCTACGGTAGTTACGTGTGTACCCACATTTTTTTCCTGTTCTTTCGTAGTGTATAAGAAACAGTCTCTTTCTTTGTCTCTATCTTTTTTGCTCAACTATTTCCCAATCCAATTTATAATCAGATATAAATAAATTCGACTTTTGGAATTCTTCATTCATCTTCTTCACTAAACTACTTCAAATTTCCAGAATATACTGGAAACAAAAAAAAATTGAAGAGAGAAGGTTGGTCGAGTTAAGGAGTTTGAGTTTTTATTTCTTTTTTTTTTCAATCTCCTTTAATTTCAAACTATTTCAGGTTATTTTTGGTTTCTCGATCTTTTTTCTTTTGTACGTAATCGAACAGTTCTGTTTTTTTTCCGACGCTTTTTCGACACTTTTTGCAAATTATTGCAATTAAATATCCGGAAGTAATTCTAGATTGTGACGTTAGCCTACTACACTTATTGTTAGTTTCACCAGATTTGCTTTTTTGTTGCTTTGCTTTTCAATCTCAATAACAAACTCTAAATTCATCAAGTTTATGTTTTAATTTTAATTTTTGGTTTGTTGATTAGATTATTAGTGTGATATACTGGAAATTCGGATTGATGATATAACTGGAAATTGGTGTAAAGTAATGAGAATTTTTTGTGGGGATAGCCCAGCATTGTGGAGAAATAGAAACAGAGAGAGTATGGGTGTTCACAATTACTAAGAAGTTGGTACATAATTTGAATCTAACATATTTTTGCAGGTGGTTCATTCCATTTCCATTCAACATTGTTCTAACCACTATTTCTGGCTCCCTCATTGGTCTACTTGTCGCAACTATCATTCGGCCTCCCTATCCCTTTTATAAATTCACCATTGTACATATTGGCATTGGTATGCCTTCTTCTTGTTCCTACTAGTTACTCTCACTGCTGAATTGTTGCCTTTTCTTCTGTTTTTTGTCTAATAAGGTGTTTGTGTAGCTACCTAAGTAATGTCGTTTTATGCTAGCAATTGAATTAAGGATTCCAAATGGAAAAACACCATTGATTGTTGGGCAATTGAATTCTTTCAGTGCACTATTATTTTGGGAAATTATAGCCTCGTTAAACTGTGTGATGATATTCCCTGAACTCGCGATGCTGTTCTGTTTTCTGCAGGAAACATAGGCAATGTGCCTCTTGTCTTGATTGCAGCGTTGTGTAGAGATCAGGCTAATCCTTTTGGCGATTCTGAGAAGTGTAGTCAAGATGGAACGGCCCATATTTCTTTTGGCCAGTGGGTACGTTTTTTTTATTCCTAACTAACACCGTTGTAGTTTGTATACATGATCAGTTGAAATTCACTGCTTGCCATCAGTGTCTATGCAGAGGTACAAAATCTTTGCATTTAATCTGTAACCCTAGGAAGGAAATACTGTCGGCATTTTGCATTCAGAGTTGAACAATTCCTTGAAATCTAGTGTCTGAAATTCATATACGGAGTATTTGAAGAGTAAATGAATAATTTTATGAGGTAATCAAAATACCATATATTGGCTACTGCCTTGGGAGAAAATAGAGGAATAACTAAATAAGTTGTGTTTTCTCTCTTAGTTTTTATTATTTGCAGCTACTGCATATATATATACAAAGTCACACAAATCCCTAGAATGATTTGGTGTCACTAAGCACATACAAATTGACTAGTGTCCTATAGTACTACTCTCACAGCAGCAATACAACAAGGGTGCACAACCATAGTACAACCAATACAGATGACACAGCAGGGCAGAATTGAAATACAAACAAAATAAGCATAAAACAGAATAAAAGAAATTATTCCCTTTGTCACTCAGTGTAACATGTACATAGATTTGTCAATATGGCCTTGCCAGTTGCCATGGATATGTTAGTACTGCACCTTTTCTTCCCTTTGTTTTTCGTCAGGTTAAGTGGTTGACTTGCATGATCATAGTTTCTTAAAGTATTCCCATATGGGATATTATTCCATCTTCACTTCAAATCAAATGCATAAGTATGTTATGTTGTATGAAATCTTGATTCTTGAGTAGCTTTTTGAAAAAAACAAGAATAACATGATTTTTTGTTACTGATTTAATACCTTGCACTGTATTCCTGTATCTCCTTTGCATTATGAACAGCAAAGCTCAGTGACATGTCAGAATCACTGTCTTCATTTTGAGTAACCTTTTTAGGCAAGGTCACTTCAAAATCTTTGTATCTTTCTGGCATCCTTCTTGTTCTCGAGGGTCTTGCCTGCAATGCTTCATCACTGTCATAATCCTCCACCATAGATCTCTCTTCATTAATTCTTTCATTATCTTCATGACTTTCTTGCTTTTCTGAGCATTTTCTTTCAAAGATGTATTCTCAATGCCTTCTTCTTCTTTTTGATTATGTTGTTCTTCTTCTTGCTCATCTAGAACAAAAGTTGTCTTTTTTAGCACTCTGTCTAGCTCAATACTAGCAGGCCTGTGAAAAGGTAGGATGTCCTCCCATAAGGTTATATCTCTGCTAACAAATGTACAACCCTTTTTTAAGTCATAAAGCTTATATCCCAAGAAGGACACTCCTTATGGCTTTCTTCAAACTTGTCCATCACTCTTGTTGACCCACTTGCATAACATAAGCATCCTATGACCTTTAGATGATCATAGGTAGTTTTTTTCCCATATAGTTTCTCATATGGTGTTTTCCACCCAATCACTTGACTAGGAAGAAGGTTAATGATGTGAGTAGCTGACAAAATGCATTCCCCCCATAAAAATTTGGGAAGATTTGCATGAAACCTTATTGCCCTGGCAGTCTGAACTCTGAAGTAAGTATTTGTGCTTAATTTCAGCTCTCCCATTTTGAGCAAGTACTCCAGGGATGCTCTTATGATGAATTATCCCTTTTTCACCAAACATAGCCACACACACTCAGTTTGAATAAACTCTGTCCCATTATCACTCCTAATCTTCTTTATTTTTGTTTTAAAATGATTCTCAACATAGGCAATGAAATATTTTATTGTGTTTTTAACCATCTCTTTGGTTTTCAATAGGAAGGTCCAAGTACTTCTTGAGAAATCATCAACAATAGTGAGAAAATATTTTTCACCATTATTGTTTTTAATTCTATATGGTCCCCAAAGGTCCATATGAACTAATTCAAATATCAATGTGGCCATTGAAGAACTTGGTTTCAGAGGTTTTCTATGATGTTTTGCAACACCACAAATATCACAAAAGTAACTCTTCAAATTTCTGCATTCATTTATATCAAGATGTTTCATTTTAGAAAGAGATACATGTCCCATCCTAGCATGTAACAAACCCAACTTCTCATTTACATTGATAGATTTTTCCAGCATTACAGCCATCACTATAAACTACTTTATTCTTCCAAACTTCATCAGCACATTCTTTTGTCCTCAGCTTGTATATTCCATCTTCAAGATCAGCCCTTGCTATCACCCTCCTAGTGTAGTGGTCCTGTATAATGCATTTATCCTTGTCAAACATCACACAATATTTTCCATTCTCCAATAATTTGCTTACTGACAACAAATTGTTCATAAATCCAGGAACCAACAACACATCTTCTAAAATTAAATCATCCTGAACTCTCACAGTCCCACATTCCCTTACCTCTTTGGTACTACCATCAGGTAAGCCAACTTTGATAGGTTTTTGCACCTTTTTAACAGTTTCTAGCATATCTCTATCTCCAATTTTATGTCAGAGGCCCCTGAGTCTACTATCCAACCTTTTATTTTTGAATAAATTCATCAAGGACACATAGTTAATCAAACATAAATTACCTGCAAAGTTTGTTGAACCTTGCTTCTCTCCCATTGCCTTCAGAACTTCTTGCACTGCAGCTGAGACCATAGCATCATTCTTAGTTCCACTGCTCTTTCCATTCTTTGGATTTCTGTCAAGTGGGCTGTCCGAAGCACCCTCCTGACTCTGCTTGCTAGCATTGTGCTGCACATTAGCTCCGAACCACTACGTGGCCGGAGTTATGGGCTTTCGAGAGGCCAAGTTCTCTCCTAATTTGTCTTTTGAGTGGACAAATTCACTCCTGAAAAGTTATTAAACTCTTATTAATTCCAAGATATCCAACATTACACACACTAATCCCTTACCTATAGACTAATGACAATTCTAAAACTAACAAACAATTATTAAAAGACTAAACTACCCTTATTACTAAAATACAACAAAATAACGAAAACGCCATTATTATTATAATTAGCTAGTGTATAGCACATTGATACCAACCTTAGTATGCTTTCCTTTCTTGCCTTTGAACCAATCTGGATAACCTACCAGCTTGAAGCATACTTCTTTGAGATGTCCCTTCATATAGCAGTGCTCACACTTCTTCATCTTTTCCTCCTTGGATTCTCTCTTGGGGTATCGTTGTGTTTGCCCTCTGTTGACACTCAAGGCACTCATCTCAGGTGCACCTTGCATACTTCCAGTGACCTCTTTTTGCTTCTCCAGCTGTTGAACCAAGTGAAAGGCTCTATTCACTGGTGGTAATGGCTCCATGGCAAGTATATTTCCCTTCATATTGTCTTGAGATGTTGAGAGTCCTAAGAAACTTGACTACTTGATCTGCTTTATCTAAATAGTGCGGCCCTTTTACAAGATTACATCAGCAAAAGAAAATAAAAGAGCAAAATACTGTGTCTCTTTATCCTTGCCTCTGGGCCCATAATGATATAAATAATTTATTGTGGTTGAGTCTTAGCTTCTAGGCGATTAATTTTTAGACATGTATCCTGCATCTATCAAATTTATAATCAGTGTGTGCTTTGTGTACTTTCTCTAGTATACTAAGCTCCAAGTTGTGAGCACTAGTGTACTTTCTCTAGTATGTCACATTGTCTTTATTGTGCTAGAAGCTCTGAACAGCACAATACTAAGTACGCTAGCACTAGTATAAATCTGAGTATACTAGAGAAAGTACACTAAGCACAACTCATATGTCACAGTCCCAAATCCCAAATACTTTATTGTGCTAGAAGCTCTGAACAGCTGCTAATTCTGTAAGCAAGACCAGCTTATTGCTCATTACTCAAAGAAAAAAGATGAAAGAAAGAGTTTAGCTCCATTACAAAAAACAAAGTGCCATGAGTTCTAACTTGGGAACCTTGGCTTCTCTTGTTACAATTTGACTTAAAGATTTAAAGTAGTTTTGTTGTTGCTAAATCAGAAGATTACGATGGAAACTCAACAGTCAACACTCCTTGATACACATTTGAAGTTCTTGAAACAATTCAGTTATGAGTTTATGACTTTAGAGTATCTCACGAATCACGAGTAAAGAATTAAAAAAAATTATAGTTGAAAAACTGAAACACATGCACTTGGTACAAATAATCCAAATTTATCTGTTTAAAGACAAAATTAATGTCAAAGGTGCGTTGCAGCTGTGCATAGGATAATAATTTTGCAGATAGAAGTAGCAAAGTTTTGATGAAAATCATAAATAGGTGCACAGAATTATGCTCCCTTGAATATCTTCCCAATTGGTACACATATAACACATCACTTGCACTGTTAGTCTGCTACATTGGGCCTGTTAATATCAGTTTGAGCAAATTTCATAATAAGAGATCATGTTAATAAAACGCAAACAACAATATACGAACAAAAATGCAAAATTACAACAATTAATCAAACAATTTATTTAATAAATCAAAAATAAAACAAGACAAGCATTAACCTTGAATATAATGGAATCCATGTCATGATTCAAAAAATACAAATAATTAGCGTGGAACTAATATGCTATCAAATAATTATGAGTAAATGATTTAAAATATAATTTCCCAATGCTATACGCCGTAAATTAGCAATACCAATGTCAAACTCCTAGAAAAAACCTCTAGAAAATCTACTTATGATCTAGAATTTGAATCACCAAACCCTAATAACGAGTTTCAATTTCGCTGAAATTGCAAGAAATTTAGTCCCATATTTGTTACAGAAGTGATTTTGAGTGTTTTTCGTTAGAAAGTTACAATTTTTTATGAACCAAGTGGCAAAATTCAGTTGAAGGTTTGCATCTGAATTTTGGAGGTATTCATCGAAGTACAATAACATAGAAGGAGAAAAAAGTAGTGGGAAATGAAGATGACGAAGTAATTGTGGGGTAAAATTTGCTTAATTAAAATAAAGTTTTTTTTAAAAATATTAACTGTATTAAAAAAAATGTCAAATTTAGGAATGTTTAAGTAGTTATGGCCATGAGTGGGAAAGTTTTAACCTTTTGTCCACCACTGAGGGCCACCAGTGTCCAGTGGGAATTTCCCAATAAAATAAAACGCGGGCTAGATTTAACACGATACAGTATGGTTTAAAATAAGTTCAAAATTACAGGTGAAGGATTGGAAAGCTGAGGCGTTAAGATTTGTGAACATCCTCTCAATCGAAAATACCCGGGATTGTAGTTGAGTCTACTTGAAACCGACTTAAGGTAATTACAAATCAATGAACCACAAATTTGATTTCATGTCTTCATATTCAAATTCAAAATTCATATATTAGTTGTATTTTAGGTGAAAGTGATCACAAATTTCAAACCAATGGACGATGACAAGCGCAAGAAGAGGCGTCGGTGGTTACTAGTGGTTGTAGCGGCAGTCATTGCAATAGTGGTTCTCTTTTCGATACTCGGCGCTACAGTTTTCAAGGCGAAACGTCCTGTCACCACCGTCAATTCCGTCGCATTAAGTGATTTCGACGTATCTTTCGACGCTCTTCGTGTGAAAGTTCACCTCAACGTATCACTTGACGCATCAATAACCATAAAAAACCCTAACAGAGTTGGTCTCAAGTACCGTGACAGCTCTGCTTTTATGGATTACAGAGGTCAAGTCGTCGGACAGGCTCCTATTCCCGCCGGTCAGATCTCCGCTGGTGAGACTAAGTCGGTTAACTTAACCCTAACTCTAATGGCGGACCGTCTCCTTGACAACTCACAAGCTGTCATCTCTGATCTTCTCGCAGGCAATTTGCCGCTTTCCACGCGAACTCGCATCTCCGGCAAAGTCAATATTCTATTCATTAAAATTCATGTTGTCTCTAAAGCATCTTGTCATCTGAACATTTCTGTTGCCTCTCAATCGATTTCGAATTCTGATTGTACATACGATACTCATTTATCTTGATTGAATTTCTCTATTTATGTATTCATTGTTTTGTTTTTATATCTAGACTTTATTTATTTGGTTGGATGAGCTTAATAATTAGCCTTTTTTTCACTTTTTATTTTTTGGATGATTTGGTACCATAAGATCTTTATTTTATTTTTTTTCCCACTTTTGATCTCATTTATTGCAATACTGTCTTCATATTTTGTTTCTTTGTAATTCAGAGATGTGAAAGTTTATGACAAAATTTTCTAAAACAGAAGTGAAGAATAAGTTTCCATTTTTTCATAGGGGAGTTGTGCCAAATGTTTACTAATGTTTGTTTTTACTTGATTATAGAACTGTTTACTCATGTTTATAATTAAACTACTGAAACTTGTAACTTGAACCAAAACTTTTTCTATTTGTACATGAGTGGATGACCATTTCTTGCCTAAGAGGCCAAGGACGGTGAGCCAGGCGCTAAATAAATATTTATATATTTTCTAAAAATGGTAATAATTTTTAATGCATATCAAATCATGCGTCGATCAGTGTAATTAATGTTTGTTATAATTTAATATTTTATTTTTAGTTTACTTATCAAACACCAGAGGCTCTATTACCTTTTGTCAAAAAAACAAAAAGTATATCATTAATTTTTTAATAGGTAAGGTGTATTGTGCCCTAGCAATCTAGCATAACACTCTTATTAAACTAGTGTCGAGCTGATATTGCCGAAAATGTGAGAATCAAACTCGCGCGATTCTCAATTTTTCCCATAATTATGTGGAATTGATTTAATTTAAAGACTTGGGATCTATTCATACCTTCTAATACTTGGACAAATTATATCATTATATCCTCCATTTTGTAGTTGAAACCATTCAAGTGTTTGGAGAAAATATTTTCTCTTATATCTATATATAACTTTAATCAAAACTGCTATCAAATCTTCTAAACTATTAATCACCCATTGTGTTTTGACCATCTCCTATGATCTATATATATTAGAAAAAATGTGATCATATTTGGTTTCATATGATTCATTTCAATGTATAGTTTGGGATCATTCCCTACATTTCATTTTGCCCTGAGCGAAATAAAATAGTGGGCATTATTTTTATATGAAAAAAAAAAATTCACTTGCTTTTTTAATACATTATTGATTTAAGGGAAATAAATAAATATCTTAGGGGTTATTTGGTTCAATACTAGGGAAAGAAAACAGAGGGTTAGAAAAAGAAAAATATATAAATCCTTCATTGATTATGTTTTACAACCTCTCTTTCTTCCAACATAAGAACCACAAAAGCCATCAACCCAAAACAGTCACTACTCTAGTACTCTTCATCACCATCCTCTTCACCGCCACACCGGTCCTCTTTGTTGCCACGCTGCTCATCTCTCTCTCGTGGTACGGTGTTGATGTTGATGGGGTAGTTCGTGTGGTGGTGGGTGAGTGTGCGGTGGTGAGTTCATGGGTGAATTCGTGGTGTGGTTGTAAGTTTATTTGTTGTGGCCGGTGAGTGTGTGGTGGTGTGTGTCTGTGTGATGGTGAGTTCGTGGGTGTTGGGTGGTGGTGGGTTCATGGATGGGCGAGAGTGTTGGGGTGGGTTAAGTGCATCAGTGAGAACTAAACTTTGCTATTAGTTGCAATTTAGGTATCCTAGTTACAAAAGTTGAAGTTAGGATACTTTAAACAACCTTATGTTGACTTTTCTATTAAACGGATTTTTCTTTTTAGGGCTTGTTCGGTATCGTTTTTTGTTTTCAGTTTTTTTGAAAACAAAAAACAAAAAACAGGAAACCTAAAAAATTGGTTTTCACTTTTCACTTTATAGTTGTCAGTTTTCATTTTCAACATGTTTTCAACAAGTTTGACCAATTTTTGTATGATTATATGACTAATATTATATAACTTTGAAAAACAAAAAAAAACCAAAAATCAGAAAACTACACTGATATTAACATCTATTAATTTTCCAGCAAAAAACGCTAAGTTGTTCAAAAAATTCACCCGAAAAAAATACTACTCCGTAATTGTTTTGGAGCACCATAGCAGCAAATAAGTTAACATTATTCGTCACTTGTTGACTTGTTGTTCTCTTAATTTTCATCTAAGAATAACTTTGTCACTCAACGACATTAGCTTGTCACCTCCAAAATTATTCCATATCTGATAAGATGCTAACGACAATTTTATCAAAGCATTTATCTCAAAATCTAAGAACCTCAAATCTACTTATTTCATAAGACAAAGATATATATATATATATATATATATTGATTAGACCTTAATATAAAGTATAATCGTGTGGTTAGATTATGTTCATTGCTGACCAAAGTTTATTACAATCATCTGGAAATTAAGTACAATGGTTAGATTTCTATGAGAATTTCTTAGGCATTTATATAATGGAATATCTTATAGTTAATATACGGAATATAATTAAATTACATCTAATTTTTTAATGCTTCTTATATTTTGAATCGACACACTCTTCTGAATTGCAAAATGACTCATGTTCATAAAAATTGCTTCTTAAGGGATCAAGGTGATGAAGAGCAGAACTTTTGAGAAAAGAATGGTGTTTTTTTTTAAAAATAAAACAAACGTGAAATAGCGATGTGATTAGGAGAGAAGTTGACGGGTTAATATGCTAAATTGCTAAACTAACAGAATATTCTATAAAACTAATCAAAAGTTAACTTTGAGTACCTTAATTGCAACTTTTGCAACTAGGGTACCTTTAAGTTGCGACTAATATCAAACTTTATTTATTACTCACTATTGCACTTAACTCACCTTTCGGAAGGTAAAAGACATATCATCACGAGTTATATTAAAACTCGCTGCATTTACTACAAACCTTTGACTAGTTGGGTTAAAATAGTGTACAAGGCAAGAAACCATATCACAATGAAACTTGGTTGATTTCACTCTAGAAAGGTCCCAAAATGTGATTTCTTTTACACTTTTCAGCTAGTAAATGGTAAAATTATTAAATATGTCAACCACTGCACCAGATAGAAAATGTGTCTCAATGTGGATTGGTTTGTCGAGCATTCTACGTATGGAGAAAATGGGGTACATATTTGCTTTAGGGGGTACGTGTTAGATAAGGGAATACGAGCTGTTATGTAATTGTGGCTTCAAAACGAGGTGCATGGCAATTTAGTTTCTACTTTGGTGGAATCTTTGTCTCACTTTTTATGAAGTATAAAAGAAAATTTGTTAAATGCAAAAAAAAAAATCAAAAATGATAACTTTAAAAAACATCGGACTATTCAACATTGGTTTTAGCTCATAAAAACAAATGTTTTATCTCAGGTCCTAAGTCCTAACAATACTTTGTTATGATTTATTAAATATAATAGTGGAAAATCCAAGAATTTTAGGAGTGGATTACAATCCAATACTCTAGTCAAACTGAAAATTACTACCCATAGCTTATGTTACGGGCCAAAATACAGCCCAACAAGGAAATATGACCCAGCAAGAAGATGGGCCCAATACAGCACAAATGCTCAAGGTTTACCACCAACCCACTCACTAAAAGCCCAACATGATCCATATTCAGAAAACACATGGCATCACCCTACAGTATTATGAGGCAGCTGACTCAAGAAACTCAACTCAAAGAAACTTGGACAACCATCAAATAGGAAAAACTTGTATCCCACGTTGATATAATGAACATGTGAAGGAAGAGATTTTCACACACATATATATATATATATTATTTGTTTATGATTTGATTGATGGGACAAGTTATTGATTGCATGATAAGGAAACACATATAATTGTCCTTAATTGTAATTAATATTGATCTATTTGATTAATAGCAATCAAAGTTAGTACTCCCTCCATAACACAAAAATGTAAACTTTGTAGAAAACACAGACTCTCATGTAAAAGTTTTATGTGGGTTAATTGTGTTGTAATTTTGTAGAGAAAAGAGAAATAAATAAGAAAACACAGACTCCAATGTAAAAGTAATGGCAAATGTGTAAATTGTATGAAGTTTTTTTTGCCATATATAGAAAATTTTGTAAAAGTTGATATTTTTGTGTTACACCCATATTTAGCAAAAGTTTACATTTTTGTGTTACGAAGGGAGTATTATTTTGCACTTAATTTCCTTTGCATTTTACTTTTATTTAATTAATTTTATTTCTATTTTCTATACTTGAGTAAAAGTTGTAACATATTTTATAAAATTACGAGTTTTATATTCATGATCCAAAGACGTCTTGAAATACCCCACATTTTCACTTCTTTTAAAAAGTAACGATTTTTGTGATTTAAATAATAAAAACATTATTTATTCATTTTCGATAACTAAATTTTGAAATAAAATATTTGAAATGAGTTTTGGGCGCCAAGTTATTTTTTTGGAGAAAGGATTCTACTTTACATTATTAATCTATTTTCGATTTCAATAATAAAATTATCTATTTTTGAAATATGTTAATTTATTCGATAAATTTCTACCTACTGATTTATCTTCACTAATTAGTTTCCAAATATATATAAGTATTTAGTTTGAAAGTCTTTGGAATGTAATACCCTTAAATTTACGTGCTTTATTTACGTGAATATATTCTTGTGTATTTTAATTATTTAATTGTTTACTTTTATATGTTTTCTTTATTTAATTTTAATATTTAAAATAATCATAAATATATGTATCTAAAAAAGAAATTTTTTTTATGACTTTCATGATTTGAAATAAGTATAATTATTATTTTTCAATAATATATATGTATATAAATTTATTTTCTATTCCGACCATAATTATTTATTTTGTCGTCGTAACTTCGAAACTACCGTTTTTGAGCATGTACATTGAGGAATTGGACCGACCAAAACTTGTAACAAGGTACAAGTGGTGGCCGACCATGATAAGAAGCAGGATGACATTTTGCAACTCTTGGTTTGCCCACAATTGTCATAAACACCTCCATAAACACCTTACTTATGGCCATAAATCTTCAATTTATTTCTTCCCCTTTTCACCTCCCTTTGGCCAGCTATTTATACAGCCATTTGGCTGATTATTTTCACTTCATTCTCCTCATTTCATCATACTCTCAATACTCCATAGTACATACTCTCTTGGTGTTGGGCATAGTTTGGGCAATTCTTGAAGCATTTTTGGTGCAATTTTGTGTGGATTTTTCCTTATCTCCTATCAAGGTAACTAACTTTAATTTTCAACCTAGAAATCATATAGTTTAGCATTATATTTTAGGGTTAAAATCGTGTTAAAAGGGATTAAAACAAACTAGGATGAATTTTGGTTAATTTATGCCTTGTTTTCGAATTGTAGTATGAATTCATATAAAATGGATATCCTGATTTTCGGGGCCTATAATGAATTCCAAAACTTATTCTCGTGTATTTTTATGTGAAATTCATGATTTATTAATTTTGGTATTATATGCATGATTTTATTAATTATGATGATTGTTTTGAGAAATTTTGGTACATCTTATTTCATGAATTTTCGTGTGATATGAGTGACTATATAATATGGTTTTTCTTGTTTGTAGGCCTAGAATAATGGGATGTTGGTGATTTATTTATTGATTGATTGTAAAAATTGTCTTATGAGTTGCTTGGCGAATTTCGCTTTAGTCCAATTTCTAGGTGAAATGCTGCCCAAATTTTTAGTGATATCGATCATGTTATATATCTAGCCTTAATATATTCTAGTTTTATGGGTTAATATCGTGATTTTTAAGGTTATTCATGCTTAGCTGTTGAATTGATGAATTTAGGAATTATTGAGGTACTTTAGTAACTTGTAACAATTTTTGTATAACTATTTTTCTGGAGTGGTGCTGCTGGCCGTGTGGTATGTGGTGGTGTATGACATGTTTTAAATTATATTTTGGGTTTAAATTATGCTTGGTTATGTCCTTGATGAATTATAGAATTATTTGTGCAAGTTGGTTAATTTTGAATACGTTTTGATGATGATATTTGATGTTGGTTAATTCTGGACAGAATTTTGTGTGATCTATATTGATGTATTATTGATGTATTTTGACCCTTAATCATATTTAAATGGTTACTAATTAATAGGAATTGTTTGAGTACAAGTTTGGTTGGAATCGATATTTTTGCGATGAACTTGTCTAAGTTACTTGTTGCTTACTTGAGTGTGTAAATGATTAAAATAATATTTTGGAATTTAAATTTGAATAAGTATTAGGCACATGTTAGTTGTGGGTGGATAATGGAAGTTGTAATTTTGGGTTTATCAGTAAATAAAGTGGGATTTGGAATGAGTATATAAGAACGATGTATTTTATCATACATGTGTCTAGGAGGTTATTTATAATTGTTAGTTGGAGCCATTGGGCTGCGGAATTCAATGGTTAGATCAGTTATGTTTCTTGGGCTGCGAAATCCAAGAACAATATTTATTTACCTGGGTTAATTGTTGTCGTCCGGGAGTTCGGGAGGTGTAAGACCATATTTTGGGCGGCCATCCGGCACTGTGAGATTTGGCCAATCTTAGACACAATCGACTTCGTGTTGATTGTTGGTAGTGTAAGTCCATATTTTGGGCATCTACTTGACAAAACTTAGGAAGTGGTACTGCGGGATACCACTAGCGATCGTTCCATCTACAATTACAATTGCCTGTGTTTATCGTTGGTAGTGTAAGTCCATATTTTGGGCATCTACCTAACGTACTTTAGGAGTGGTACTACGGGATACCACTAGTGGTCATTCTGTCTTCAGTATGTGTAATGATTTGGGGAGTTGGGATTTAATTGTGTTCATAACAGTTATCTGTGAATTTGGGTTCTTTTGTGTTATAATAGTTTTATTGAGATGTTATTGGATTTCTTATCTTTTGGATGAAGCATATGTTTATTGTAATGTTGTATTGTACTAATTGGTTCTGCAGGTTGGTTATGGACGAGGTTATGGTAAGTGGTGGTTGTTTGTATTGAATGACTTGAATGCCTCCTGTTATTTATGGATAATGGTTTGAATCATTGACCTATGATTTCGAACTTGTGTTTTCTGTGTTGGGGAGAACTGTTAGTTACTCACCATCGACAGTGGAGTTGTATTCATTTTTCAGATGTTGATTGACCGCAGGATTGTAAAGGTTTGGGCGGTGTGTGTGTGTGTGAGGATTGGTATTAGGGATCCTTTTCATTAGTTTAGACATCTTAGTTTGTATGGCATGGCCAGAATTCCCTACTTTATGATTCCTGTTTAAGTAGTTTTGATTTCTAGACTTATGTATAGGTGTTTGTACCTCGTACTTCGGACTTGTAATGGTATTGGACTTTCTTTAATCGTACTTTATTAGTTTTTTTTGGGTTATGTTTTCTTACAACTTAAGTGGCATTCACGTCCACTGCCCTATCTTCCGCTTGTACCCTCTGTTTTTAACGAGGGGGTGTTACACGTATTCACGTCTATTTTGCCTTACTAATAGATTTGCTAACAGTGAAGAATCAACTAATTATGAAATGACTAGATATTATTTTTAAAATTACTACTCCCTCCGTAACATAATTCGGGCAACAAGTTATTTTTCACGCATTTCAAGGAAGCAATTTAAGGGTGTAAACGAACAAATTAATCAAAATGGTTTTAATACAAGTAAGATTGAGATCATAAATTACTAATCTTTAAAAAAAAAAATTGATCAATTTATTCGTTTACACCCTTAAGGGCTCGTTTACATTAGCTGAATAGAGCTGAACTGAATAGAAGTGTATTAATTGAAAAAAAGGTCCTTAGCACAAGTTCAATTAATACACTTCTATTCAGTTCTTTTAATGGTCTGAAGTGAATAGAAGTCAATTAATTCAGTTAATACACTTCTATACACTTCAGAAGTCCTTAGCACAAGCCCTTAATGTCATCTAATGTATGAATAGAGCTGAACTGAACTGAATATAATCTGAAGTAAACAAGCCCTTAATCGCTTCCTTAAAATGCGTGGAAAAAAACTTGTTGCCAGAATTATGTTGCGGAGGAAGTAATTGACTTTAGGAAGGTTCTTCAAAACTAACGTTACTCAACCGATGCAAAGTTGCCTTTATTTTTTTTTTGAAGCTTTAATGGCTAAAGGCTATGTAATGTCATCTGCATCAGTTGAAATGTCTTATGGAATATAGTCTTCATCACCCTCTTGTGATGAGGACTTTTTTTTTACACCAATTGACTTTTTTTAAGCCACAAATTCTACATTAACATCAAATGATACCAGTAAGTAAATAGTTATAGTATTACTTATTAATAGTACAAAAAATAATTAGTAAAGCACAATTAACAATTTAACATAGATGTTGTAAAGGTATTATTCCTTCAATTTTTTTAGCCAAACGACAAAAGGTTGTTGATCAAATTTTCTAATTACATTAGGGTGAATATTAAATTAAGATGGTGCATATTAAATCAAGAGGATGCATATTAAATTTAGGGTAACTTTTGATTCAACTAATTTCAACACCTTACTATTTATTTTAAACCAGGCTAGATAAAAAACATATCAAACATGTCAATTATATTTGATTTTTTAACTTCAGATAACTTTAATTTTGTAACAAAAAAATAATGTATAAAAAAATTACATATTTAAAAACTATTCATTAATACAAATAAAATAAGATCAAAATTATTTTTTTCTTATTGATCAGCGTATATACACTGTCAAAATTTGGTCAAACAGACAATAAATTTAGATAAAATGAGGTTGAATTTAGTATGAGGTTGAAACAAACATGCGTTGAAACAAATATATCTCAATGTGGTTGAATTTACTACTCCCTCCGTTCTTTTTTACTTACTATATCCCCTTTAGCACAAGTTCTTAGCAGAAACATGTATAGTGGTAGCGACCATTAAAAAAAAGTCATTTATTGAGAAAATAACAAATTAGGGGGAAAATAGGTAGAATAAAGTGAGTAGATGACAAAAATGCTGATATTAAATTTGATTGAATATTAGAAACGGGCCTGAGCAACCCAATATGGAAGATGAGAGTTAAGTCACTTACAAGCCATAGGAGGTTCGAACCTAAAACCAATTGGTAATAGGAGGAGTAACTCCTATACTTATAATTCCGATGTGGGGCACTCACTAGTGTACTATATGGGGTTCAACAGCTGATAAAATAGGTAAAATATATGTGAACCTTACATGCCAAAATAAGAAATATAGCAAGTAAATTTCGACAGGTAGAGTATTTAGCAACCATGTTTATTTATTATTATAAACAATAATCAAAGAGGGAAGTAGAATTAAGAGTAGGTTAAGAGTCAAATAGCAAAAGAAGAAAGGCAAAAGTAGAAGCGACGAAAAACAAGAGTTGGCGTTTAGTGCGGATTTTGATTAGATTATTCACTCTTGATTCATATAAAAAGACACCCTTTCTTCCTTTCGTAGTAGCATAAGAAACAGTCTCTTTCTTTGTCTCTCTATCTTTTTCGCACAACTATTTCCCAATTCCAATTTATATTTATAATCAAATATAAATAAATTCAACTTTTTGGAATTCTTCATTCATCTTCTTCACTAAACTACTTCAAATTTCCAGAATATACTGGAAATCAAAAAAAATTGAAGAGAGAAGGTTGGTCGAGTTAAGGAGTTTGAGAGATTTTTTCAATCTCCTTTATTTCTTCGAACCTTCTCTTTTGCTATCTCTTTATCATTCAATTTCAAACTATTTCAGGTTATTTTTGTTTTCTCGTTCTTTTTTCCTTTGTACGCAATCGAACAGTTCTGTTTTTTTTTTCCGACGCTTTTTCTGCACTTTTTGCAAATTATTGCAATTAAATATTCGGAAATAATTCTAAATTGTGACGTTAGCCTACTACACTTATTGTTATTTTCGCCAGATTTGCTTTTTTTGTTGCTTTGCTTTTCAATATCAATAACAAACTCTAAATTCATCAAAGTTTATGTTTTAATTTTAATTTTTGGTTTGTTGATTAGATTATCAGTGTGATATACTGGAAATTCGGATTGGTGATAATAATGATGATGAGAATGTTGTCATCAGTGCTGATGGGAACAGGAGGAGGAGGTCAATCCCTGTTATCTACCATAAAAATTGCAGTGCTTCCTATAGCAAAGGTGTTTACTATGTGTTTCCTTGGGTTTCTTATGGCTTCTAAGTTCTTCAACATCCTTCCTTCAAGTGGCCGCAAATTGCTCAACGGGGTAAATTATTGTTTTTTTTTTTTTTTAATAAAAAAAAAATAATTTTTGAGTATTATTATGAAAAAATATCTTACTAGATTATGATTTGTTTTTATGTTGATCAACACTGATTGCAGCTGGTATTTACTCTGCTTCTTCCCTGTTTGATATTCTCTCAATTAGGCCAAGCTATTACTCTCCAGAAAATGATTGAATGGTTAGTTTCCTTGCTCACAACGAACATTCTTTAGTACTCCCTCTGTACCATATTACTTACTGAAGTATAATATTGCCTTCCATTCTGATTTTGACCATTAGTATGTTATTTTGAGAGTAAACTAAGAGAACAGCTTAAAAAAATCCATTTACTTGGTCCAAAATTTTTTTTTGTAGTGTATTAATTTTTGACCAGTACAATGGAGATGCAGCAACTAGTTTAGAACAGAGGGAATAATCATGATCATATACTACCTTCACTTTCTGTTCACCACATTTGAAATCAAGTATATATTTAGGATTAAATGCAACTTAATTTTTTTTGGTTTCTGTTTGATGGTATCAAAGGTTTTTTTTTTTTTACTAATATGTATGTGAGTAGTTATATTAATGAATAAAAATGTGCATTGATAAACATATAAAAAAAGGAAACATGATGGACAAATAGAAACAGAGAGAGTATGGGTGTTCACAATTACTAAGAAGTTGGTACATAATTGAATCTAACATATTTGCTTCTTTCTTTTTGCAGGTGGTTCATTCCATTCAATATTGTTCTAACCACTATTTCTGGCTCCCTCATTGGTCTACTTGTCGCAACTATCATTCGGCCTCCCTATCCCTTTTATAAATTCACCATTGTACATATTGGCATTGGTATGCCTTCTTCTTGTTCCTACTAGTTACTCTCACTGCTGAATTGTTGCCTTTTCTTCTGTTTTTGTATAAGAAGGTGTTTGTGTAGCTACCTAAGTAATATCTTGTTATGCTAGCAATTGAATTAAGGATTCCAAATGGAAAAACACCATTGATTGTTGGGCCAATTGAATTCTTTCAGTGCACTATTATTTTGGGAAATTATAGCCTCGTTAAACTGTGTGATGATATTTCCTGAACTCGCGATGCTGTTCTGTTTTCTGCAGGAAACATAGGCAATGTGCCTCTTGTCTTGATTGCAGCTTTGTGTAGAGATCAGGCTAATCCTTTTGGCGATTCTGAGAAGTGTAGTCAAGATGGAACGGCCTATATTTCTTTTGGCCAGTGGGTATGTTTTTTTTATTCCTAACTAACGCCATTGTAGTTTGTTCACATGATCAGTTGAATTTTACTGCTTCCCATCGGTTTCTATGCAGAGGTACAAAATCTTTGCATTTAATCTGTAACTCTAGAAAGGGAATGTTGTGGGCATTTCGCATTCAGAGTTGAACAATTCCTTGAAATCTAGTGTCTGAAATTCATATACGGAGTAGTTTTTGACAGACCAATTCATGTTTAGCACTATGGTGCACTATGGTGATGCATATGATACTTGCCACTTGCCACATAATTACAGCTAATGGATAAAATCAAAGAACTCAACTGTTTGCTGATTCTAATATATGATGCAACACAAACCGTGCTTCTCTTTAGCTTGTTTACTTTTTCTTCAGTTTTATTGATATGTTAGTGAATCCAATTACCACTTTTCCCCCCTTTCTCTAGAATATTTGAATTCTGAAGTCTGAATAGTGTCCTCCTTGCCTTCCAGGTTGGTGCAATTGTCCTCTATACATATGTATTCCAAATGCTAGCACCCCCTCCTGAAGGTACCTTCGATGTTGAAACTGGACATCCTCCAGTGAAAAGCCAACAGTACAGTGGAAGTGCTACACCAGAACAAGTTCCTTTACTTTCTCAAAATCCAGAGCCATTGTTATCAAATGTGTCAAGCAAAGGAAAGGCAAGAGTCATACTTATTTTATTGCTTATTAAGTTACAGCTATTTATGTTGTAATTCAATAAGGTGATTCATTCTTAAATGAGAGACGTGGATTCTTAAAGAGTTTTCTTACTTGAGCAATGTCCTTGTGTCACCTACTATAAGACTATTGCATTCACTCAGTGTAACATGTACATAGATTTTTCAATACGGCCTTGCCATGGATATTTTAGTACTGCACCTTTTCTTCCCTTTGTTTTCCGTTAAGTTAAGTGGTTGACTTGCATGATCATAGTTTCTTAAAGTATTGCCGTAAGGGATATTATTCCATCTTCACTTCAAATCAAATGCATAATTTTGTTATGTTGTCTGAAATCTTGATTCTTGAGTAGCTTTTTTTTGATAATATATAATTTTATATGAAATTTGACAAAATAGTTGTTTGATTCAAAATTGTTTGATGTTAGGACTTAGGATTATTAGCACTCTTGTATGACAAATAAACATTGTTTTGGTGTGAGGCAATGTGTATGTAGCTCGTGTTTGCTTATGTGTCATGATATAGAATTGAGCTTTTCTAGTGCCAGATCAAATCGTTGGCAAATGATATTGTGTCATCACTAATTACAAGAGGCATCTTCATCTTTTCAAAAAGCTCAATCATGAATAGGAATAACAAAAGCATATCATTGAATTCACTATGACATTTTTGCATATCTCAATTCCATGATTTTTAAATATGATTAGGCTCTTTATAGTAAATGAATGCTAATAATGCATATTCAATTTATTTATTAGATTATTATGAGTTCGTATTTTATCATGAAATTGTGGGAGAGTGATATAAGGCAGAGGCAATGTACTGGTATTTTAGAGATAAGTTTATGCAAGATAACCTGTTATAGAATCCATCTATTTTATGAGACAGATGTTGTAGGGGAGGTATAAAGGGAAGAAGAGTATACATATATGATTGTCATTGCCTTTGAGAAAGCATGAGACAAGGTACCACTAGATTTGCTTTAATATGCAATGAGAAGGGCTAAGGTCAAGGACATTTATTAAGGTGTGAAAACACTGCTTAGGATTTGTGGATGAATAAGATTTTTCTATTACAGATGGAATTTACAAAGAAAATACATTAAGATCTTGTTCTTTTGGATTTAATATCTTAAATTCAGTTCACTTCTGACAAAGTCAATTCAATTTAACTCAACTCCTGCCGACTCGCCGAGTCTAGGATTTAGTTTAGTTTAGTTCATTTCAGACAATTTTTGTTTATTTTAGATTAATTATGTTCAAAACCAAAAAAACATGGCCTAAATCCCTTCCTCTTTGTAACATTAAAAAATGAATTAACAGGGTCAAGCACCATATTATTGGTGGGTGAAACTGGAGCTTGGCTTGCTGCTGATGTGGAGCTCTAAAGATGGTAAATAAAATCTTGAGAGTTTAGCATTTTAAGATTTAGTATATGGAAATATGGAATGCCAATTAAGTGTTGACAATGGGCATCGATTCAAATGAGGAAGTGATAATATTAATGGTATTACTTATGATTGTGTTCTATGCCCCTTTTTCAATTTTGTAGAAGAACACAGGCATTTGTCTTGAATGAAACATTAATTACAATTGTTTGGGCAACTATAATAAATAGAAAAGCAAAAATTGCATCTCCTTAGAAAATCAAAAGAAACAATTTGGTAACTGTACTTGCTGGTGGTGAGGAATAATGATGTTAAACTCCTACTTAGTGTGCTGGAATTTACAACAAATATGAACTATGGAAAGTTTTATAGCACCCGTAATAAATTGTCTTGAGATCTTGAGCGTCCTGAGAAACTTGACTACTTGATCTGCTTATGTAAATAGTTTTACAAGACGACATCAGCAAAAGAAAAATAAAAGAGCAAAATATTGTGTCTCTTTATCCTTGCCTCTGGGTCCATAATGATATAAATAAGTCATTGTGGATGAGTTTTAGTTTATTAATTTTTTAGACATGCATCCTGCATCTATCAAATGTATAATCAGTGTGTGCTTTACTGTTCTTTCTCTAGTATACTAAGCACCAAGTTGTACTTTGATGCAGATCAGAGAGCTCCTGATGTTCATTTACGATAAGCTGAAGCTCAAGCAACTCATACAACCTCCTATTATTGCTTCAGTAAGTTGATTTGATCCACTTGCCCGCATAAAATATTCAGATTGCAACTTACAATTACTGAGTCTGTTATGTCAATATTATATTTTGAAGTCAACACTCTTCGATACACAGTTGAAGTTCTTAAAACAATCCAGTTATGACTTCTGAGTATTTCAGGAGTAAGGACTAAAAAAATTATATGAGTAGTTGAAAAACTGAAACACATGCACTTGTATGTGTGGAAGTGCTCCTTTGTTGTTAAACTTGGTACAAATAATCCAAATTTATCTCTTTAAAGACAAAATTAATGTCAAAGGTGCGTTGCAGCTGTGCATACTGCATAGGATAATAATTTTGTAGATAGAACTATAGAAGTAGCAAAGTTTTGATGAAAATTATAAATAGGTGCACAGAATTATGCTGCCTTGAATATTTTCCCAATTGGTGTACATATAACACACCACTTGCACTGTTAGTCTGGTACATTAGGCCTGTTAATGTGCGAGATATTGTAGATTTTTTTATTCTCCTAATTATCTTTTACTGCAGGTTTTGGCAATGGTACTTGGCTGCGTGCCTTTCTTGAAGCGTTTAATATTTACAAGTGATGCCCCATTATATTTTTTCACTGACAGTTGCATGATTCTTGGGTAAGCTCAAGTGTTTTCTATTTCTGATTTCATTCTAGCATGACATTATAAATTATGAAATGAAGAAAATAACATGGAAAAGTATCTCACCATATTTAACCTTATAAGGGCTTCAATTTTAATAAGTTGATGTGTCTTTACAACTTTATACGCATCACACTAAAATCCCTCTGATATCTATTTTTGTGTTCCAGGGAGGCTATGATTCCCTGCATTTTATTGGCATTAGGAGGCAACCTAGTCGATGGTAAGTTTAATTATTAAAAAACTATGAATAGTATTGTTCTTGAAAGGAAAGAAAGTGATATTGTTTTCTCATTGTTAAAAGTGCGGGCCTTTCTTTGATAAATGTTGAGGAATTAGAATTGAGCTGTTGAGCTGTTATGTGCAGGACCTGGAAGTTCAAAACTTGGTTTCAGGACGACTGCTGCAATTATTTTTGGACGGTTGGTTTTGGTTCCGTCAGCAGGGCTTGGCATAGTGACTCTGGCTGATAGGTTGGGTTTCCTTCCTGCTGGGGACAAGATGTTCAAATTTGTGCTTCTCCTCCAGCACAGCATGCCTACATCTGTTCTTTCAGGTATGTATTATAATGACTTTGCACAGTGCACAACTGTATAAGGCTCCGTTTGGTAGGGCGTAAAACATTATCCTAGAAAATTATTTTCCTCTATTTTACATTTTTTGATTTGCAAAGTAGTGTAAACCGTTTCCCCTAGGTGTAAAATATCTTTGTTACGATGATAGAAAACCGTCTTCCCTTCAAAATGAATGGAAAACTAATTTTCTTCCATACAAATGCAACTACAATGAATGGAGTTGATGACAAATTTTCATTTGGTCTAATTTTGAAATATGAATAATATTCATTAATTTTGAAATATGAATAATATTCATTAATTCTTATACTGATGCACATTGGGGTTGAACTAGTATATTGTGTATTTGTGTGAATACCATTGGTGCTCACATTTGTACCTTCTAATTTGTATCCCTTATATACTCTCCCCGCTACCTCCTTACCCCTCCCTTTCACTTGCCTTGTTTTCCGGCATTTTTCTACATTGAACCAAACAATGAAAAACTTAATCTGCAACTATATTTTCCATATAAATCATGTTACACTGAAAATGTTTTACATCCAACCAAATGGTGCCTTAGTGTGACATATGTACAAGAAAACTGGTTCCATCACTTTTATGTATTGATTGATATTCTTAGTAGCAAGTAATAATGAATTGCCTTTTACAATTGTTTTGTGTTTTGCAGGTGCTGTTGCCAACTTGAGAGGATGTGGGAAGGAATCAGCTGCAATACTTTTCTGGGTTCATATCTTTGCAATTATTTCAATGGCTGGGTGGATTGTTCTATACATTCACATAATCTTCTGAAAGTAACCGTCTTTCTTAACGAAAGCCTGAGTAGTTTTGCCTGCTAACTATTGCGTTCGCTTGTCAACATCCAGTTTAATGCTAAAATACGCGGGAGGGGAAGTAATTATAGCTGATTTAGGGGCTAGAGGTTTCTGTGTTATCAGTTTTCCTTTGTGGAGCTAACTTTTTTTTTTGTAGATCTCAGCCTGTTAGCCCATAACCGTGAGAAGAGGGGTGTGTACAAAGGCCTAATTTATGGGTGTATGAGTGAATCTTATGTTTGGCATTTTTCCAAATGATTTTGGAAAAGTAGCTATGTACATATGATATTCTTAAGCTTGATTTAAAGTTACACGAAATTGATGTTTATTACGATATCTTTGTTTTCCTTGCTTTGTCTTACGTTTTTTTATTATGAATTATTATTCAATTCGATACTAAATATTATTATCGTTGTGTAGCAATTGTTTAGGATAATATGTGAATTGTTCGACGGTTGCTCAAAATAAGTTGGCTTTTGACTAATTAATAGTCTTGTATCCACTTTTGCTATGATCTATGAGAATTGATCGTAGTCAAATCATGTTAGAATTAGGACATTGTCATAAAACGAAAATGGATATAGGTTAAACTTATTCTTAATTAATTAGTGACAGTTTAACTTATTTTTGACAAAGTTTCATATACATTGTCCGTTTGGAATTGATTAATTTGAACTGAACTGGTTTGAACTAAATTGAATTAATTCAAATTAATCAACTCAGCAGGAATTGAGTTGAACTGAATTTGCCTAAATTGTATTGAAATTCAGAAATTAATTCCAAAGAAACAAGTTCTTAATATATAGTACAAAATCAAGTTATGAAAGATGTGAACTCAAAATCCTTCTCTTCTGAAAGTATCTATGAAAAGGAATTAGAAATTGCATCGCAGTAACTGAAAGAATATTCAAGTTTCCTTGTGAAACCAGATGGTTTTACAATTTGAAAATGTGGGTTGCTAAACGTCGCTCATATTACTTAAAATCGCTCACAATCAAAAGTAAAAGACAAAATTGCCCTTGATTTAAAATCACACCACAACAAATTAGATTAAATATACAACGACGTCGGACACCACGCCATGACCTCGACCACCTCCGCCACCACCACCACTATGGTGGTGGTTAATTTTTTTTTAATAAGAAAAGGGGCGTCTGATCTGGACACCCCTACCATAGTTGGGGCGTTTGATCTGGACGCCCCTACCCTTAATTTTTGTTTTTTTAAAAAAAAAATTGATTGGGGCGTCTAATCTGGACGCGCCTACCATGGTGGTGGTAGTGGTCAAGGTCATGACGTGGTGTCCGACGTCGTTGTATATTTAATCTAAGTTGTTGTGGTGTAATTTTAAATCAAGGACAATTGTCTTTTTACTTTTTATTGTGGGCGATTTTAAGTAATATGCGGGCGACGTTTAACAAGTCCCTTTGAAAAATCATCATCTAAACCAACATGCCTGGGCTTATATCATTATCCAAATTCCTTGTGGAATATGTATTAGTACCATTTTCTGTCACAAACATCAGTATTCAGTAGTCACCACTCAGGCACTCACCATGCAGCTATCAGCCTATCATACACAACTGAAAACAAATTCGTTCAGAACCTATCTTCCTATCCCGTTCATGTAGAATCAGTGTAAAAGAAAGAAAATAAATCTCTAAAACTAAATGCAGAATTAGTCAATGAAACTCTAAAGAATCATTGAGTTGGGGAGAAAGAAAAAAAAAAGAAATCAAACACCACAACTCGAAAACTCTCCAACAAATCTATCTTCTGTACAAGAATCATTTACAATCAGCAAAGTGAAGTGAGCTCGTTTGTATGTTGGGTTAAATTCAAATTTGCCAGCATACACCTTCCCTGGTTTTGAAGCTCAGACTCAAAATTGCAGTAGTATTAATTGATTTGCTTGATGAACCAAAAAAAGGGAGATCAGAAGCGACAATTACCTCAATGACAATTTTAGTTGTGGAAACCCTAAATTGATAAAAAGGCATATTTATGAAGGTAAATCACTAAAACCACCACCACCACCTCCTTTCCCGCTGGTTGCGTGGGCACAAGTCAGAAGTGTGGTTAAGTTGTGTTGGCAAACCATGTAGGTTAGGTTGCCCAGTTGAGCCTCTTCTTCCTGCAAGAGGGTTGCCCAACCAGAGGACAAAGACAATTCCTGCGAGGCTAACAAGAGGGGCGGCTGCAAGTAACAACCATCCTCTTCTCCTGCCATTTGTATGTGAAAGCTCTGCAGCAGGGCCTACATCTTCCATTGTGGCAGTAAAATTTTGGGCTTCATTAAGCTCACTCGCATCGGTGATGACAGAAGAACTATCATCCCTATCCTGCTGCTGCTGAATTTCAGAAATAATGTTTCCATGGCTAGCGTTGCGCTTGCTCCACTCATAATCTCTGTCATCAGTAGGGAGTTCATATCGGCAAAGAGGACAGGAATTCCTTGCTCTCAACCATGGTAAAATGCAGGCCGGATGATATAAGTGAGAGCAGGGCAGTTGAGTTGCTTTAGTGCCAATCATGAGCAAATCTTTGCAGATAGCACAACACAAGCCATCATGTTTCTGATGCTCAGAAGAAATCACTACTAGAGGTAGATTATCCAAGACAGATATTGCAGCTGGCGGTGCTCCCCGTCTTGGATTATCAGTCTCGGAAAGAAGCTCCAGAAGATAATCAAATCCTCGAGCATCAAGATAGTCTACAGAATTATCAATGTGAGGTGCTTCATCAGAATCTTCCATGTCCACAACTCTGGCATTCTGGAGACTCTCAATAGTCATATCCTCCAACTGAAAATAATCCAATCTACTGCGTTCTGCAAAATAATCACTTTCGATTTCTTGAGGCCTAACATCAAGTTCTTCCCACTCACTATCTTCAACTTCAAACTCATCAGAATTCCAGTGTACAACACCAGCATGCATTGGGTCAATATCAGTGTCACTGTCAATGTCGCTTCTCTCCATAGAATGGACATATATATCTGTGTCAAAGTGTGTATGGCCATCAACTGAAGTGACAGAGTCACCGTCATAAGTACTAAAAGATACAGCATCACTGTCACCATGATAAACCCTGTAAGCTCCCAGACTGACATTTGATTCACTCTCACCGTAAAATGAATCAGTGTTAAAACCATCACTTTCTGTATCAGAAAATATTCTCCGCCATCTACTTGAACCATTAGGTGTAGTACGAGTGCTTGGCAGATGCTGTACCGTCATATTAGGATCAGTATCCCTATGAACATCTTCATGTTCTGGTTCAATATGCCTTGCTAGGTTAATTATTTGTGAAAACTGTTGTGAGAAAGTTTCAATTGAGCTGGAACTGCCATTTGTTGCCCTCCTTCCAGGCAGCCTTCTTCGAAGAGAGTTGTGCACTGGGGTGCCAAAATCTTCAAGCAACAGAAATTTACAATCATCACATATACTGACATTTAGCAAACCACTATTAACCTCATCCTCCAATGAAAGAGTTCTTCCGCAAAGACCACAGGAGACAGATAAATCTGATCGATCATTTCCCACACCATTATTTATGTGATCGAGAAAGTTAAAATGAGACAATTCTTGTGCAGTAGTTTGCAAGTCTAATTCCATCTGGAGACATGTATAGCAAGCCAAAAAAAATAATCAATAGCAATACTCATGAATAGATGTAAAAGCTAAAGAGGATAATAGGAGGGCAAAAAGTCCTCAAAAAGAATTAAAAAAGGATCCTCAAAGTTCAAAGCCTCAAACAAAACATATTATGCAATCATTTTATCCTACTAGGACTTGGGCTTTCAATTTATACGGACATCAAGATAGAAAGGAAATAAAGGGAGGGGAGAGGTGGAGTTCCAATTTTCCTCTTAATTTCTTCATTTTGGAGGGATGTGTTTATTAGAGGGAGAGAAAATTGAGCGTTTGAATACTAGCCCCAGAAAAATCTGAGCATAAAATTCTTTCTTTTCCTTTTCTTTGATCTATTGCAGGTATCATATTAAATGGAATACATTTGGTCACATCCACTAACCTTGTTTTTCAGCATAAAGCAACTACCTCAGCACAAAAGATTGAATAGGAATACAGTACAAATTAACACTCAAAATACCAAAAATTTCCGCACCAGGGAAGTTGAAGCTTTTAGGAATACACTTGATAACTCTTATCCTGCCATTTTTGAAGCTTTTACAATCACTATTGCTCCCTTGATTCCCTGAATTTGATAAACTATTTAACCTAGTGGGCTGGTGGCTACTACTCTTTCCATAGGGAAAAACTATGGGGACACGAGAGCAAAAGGAGAACACAGCCTGAGAATCTAAGTGATGATACTTTTTGAGTTTTAAAAATTAGCTAGCTTCTACACCCAAAATATCTGCAATGTGTATGCTTGCCTCTCCTAACAACTTCCATCACAGATTCCTATACTATTTAGTACAATCCATAATAAACTCCTTGGTAATGAGAAAATCTTAAACTTGACAAGCTACGAATACCAAACTATAGTCTATAGGTCATCCAAGAGTTAAGTGCACACAAACTTACCTAATTCCTGTATATACAAAGAAATTGTTCTGGTCTGGCACATGACTAAAAGTACTTAACTTTCAACCATTTCAAAATAGATCAGAAATAGATGATTTTCAGACATTTAATTCACTGTAACACAAAGCTAATAACACCCAACATCATTCCCACCTACCATCCATAAAAAATACCATTCTGCAGTATCAAAGACGGTTATCAGGCTTAGTAAAAGCATTTCATTTTGTTTGAGGAATATGATGAAAGTTGAGCTTTTAAAGAATCTTGCTAAATGCAGCAGCAATAAAAACAAGAGATAATCTAATTTAGTTAGCGAATTGATATGCTTTCAGAGCTCACAGTCTGAGAATTGAATCATATTGAAGGAGATTGAACGCCAGAAAGAAAAAAAATGAGACCAAGAAATAAATAAAAAAATTACAGTTTACGATCATATTTGATTACCAGTGATTGATGAACAAAAAAAGGGTAAGTGCAAATCAAAGGCCCCTCAAAATCATGTACAGCTCGCAATCTACAACAAAGCAATCTCTTCCATAAAACAACAGCGACAAGATCCTGAATTTTCAACAAAAAGGTCACATTATCATTACAAAATTGTCAATAATTCAGACATGCTTCAATCCCAATTAAAAATTGAGGGTAATGCATGTGCGAAAGCCAATCATTGATGAGGAAAACATATGAAATTCTGGATTTGTGAGTGTAAAATGAACCCTAATTGCCCAGAATGAAAAACGATGAAAAAAATTAAACCCAAAAAAAAAAAGAGATGAGAGAAAAGGAAGAATGGGGTAGAACATGGAAAGTACTTACAAAGAAACAATGAAGAACATCAATTGGTGAAGAGAAACTGCATGATCCAGCAGTTAGTGGTAATAAATGAAATGGAAATAGGAATAAAAAGGGTTGCTTTTTGGTTTTGCCATTTCAACGATGACCCCACTTTTTCAGTCCAATGCATCTACGACTACAATCGCCGACTACTTGAATTCAACAATTGAATTGTTAAAATTAAAAACCATGTCCTACCCCAGAAACTAACAAGTTTAACAACCCTTATAATTTAGGGCTGTAAATTTAGTTCAACAGTTCAGTTTTGATTTTAACCAATCTTTGGGTTGTTTTCAGTTCAGTTCATTTCAGATAATTTTTTTTCAGTTCAATTCAGTTAGTTTTGATTTCAGTTCAGATCAATTTTTGTACGGACATATTTCAGTTCAGTTTCAGTTAATTGTTCAGTTTAACCAATCAGTTAAAAATTCATACGGTTGCAATTCAGTTCAGTTCAAAATGTCGACAGTTCAGTTCAGTTTATAATTTTGTTACAATTAATTTGTAGTTTAGTTTTTATTTCAATTTCAGTTAATTTTTTTTCCGGATATAACTCTATGGTTGGTCTTCGATTTTACCCGTACAATTTCAATTGTTGTTAGTTCATTGTGAACAGTTGATATAACGGTTCCGATTGTATTCAGTTTACGTTTGGTTAAATACGGTTCTATTCGTACGATTTCAGTTATTATCAGTTAATTGTAAATGATTATATTCAGTTACGTTATGGTCATTTTCAGTTTTGTAAGGACATTTTTAATGGTTTTGATTAAGGTATATATCAATTATTAATGGGTTTACCCGAGTTTTCTTGCGTTTTCCCCCCAAATAATATGATCGGATCGTATTCGGTTTAGCTGTTGAAGTGTTTTGCCTTGCAACGGGTTAATTTATATGTTTAATTAATTAAGGTGCACGTTAATGTTATTATTTATTATGTTTCAATTTTTATATAGATCAATTTATCCTTGTACTAATATTAGGTGTAAATGTGTAAGCGTGTATCGAAAATGACAGTCAAGATGATGATGGGTGATACTGAATTGACGATAACAACGATCATAACAATAATGATAGCAATTAACAACAACAACAATGAATTGATGATGATACCAATGATGATGGTGATTGATCTGATATATATGAATAATATAATGACAATAATAGTAGTAACAATACCGAGAACAAGAACAATAATAAGATTTGAGCCTATTTTTAATCTAATACAAAGTTCAGAATATGTGATATATATAATATGTGATATGCGTAAGAGAGTTGAGGTCTAAGGATATTGTAGCTGTATACTAGAATGCATACAATTTTAATTTTTTTTATTAAAGCTTGGGAGGGAAGGTTAATTTGTGATTGAAGTTTGGAAGATAAGGTCAATTTTTCATTGAAATTTTGGAAGAAAGTTAATTTTTTCACTGAAATTTTGGAGGGAAGGTTAATTTTAATTGAAATTTTGGAAGGAAAGTTGATTGAAATTTTGGAGGGAAGGTTAATTTATAATTGGCATTTGGGAGGGGAGTTAAATTTGTAATTGAAATTTTGGTTTAGTTAACCAACAGTTTAAACAATTTTCAGTTCATTTTAGTTCAATTAACAAATAATTTAAAAAAAAATTCAGTTCATTTGGGTTTAGTCAACTAACAATGTAAAACAATTTTTTTGTGAAGTTCACTTTAGTTATGATTAGTTTAAAACTGTTTTAAATAGTCTAACTTTTTCAGTTCAGTTGATTTAAGTTCAGTTTCAGTTTAGTTAAGTGCAGTTCATTTTGTTTCAGTTGGTATTTCAGTTATGAATCATTTGGTTCTTGGTTCATTTCACTTCAGTTTCAGTTAGATTCATTTATCATATTTTCAGTTCAGTTTCAGTTAGCTTCAGTTAGCTTCAGTTATCCTCTTTTCAGTTCAGTTCAGTTAATTTCATATACTTCTCAGTTCAGTTCAGTTAATTTCAGATACTTTTCCGTTCAGTTTCAGTTCAGTTATTTTTAGATACTCGATTTTCAGTTCAGTTTCAGTTTAGTTCAGTTATTTTCAGATATTTAGCAGTTAACTTCAGTTTCAGTTCGCTTCAGATTCAGTTCAGTTCAGTTCGCTTCAGATTAAATTCAGTTCGATATTTTTCAGTTGCATTTCAGTTATCAGTTCAGTTCAATTTCAGTTTCAGGTAATTTCAGGTCGACCCAAAACAGTTCAGTTTCAGTTAGTTCAGTTCAGTTAAATCAGTTCTGACCCAATCTTGGAGGGGTACTTATAAATATAAAATAAATAATTTTCAACTAAATTCCAACTTTTTTTTTTGGTATCTAAGACTTTGATAGTGAATCTTTCCACAAAATTGTACTCTCTCCGTAACATAATACTAACAACAAGTGATTTTGCACGCATCTTGAGAAAACGATTTAAGGGTGTAAACGAAGAAATTAGTCAAAATAATTTTAACATTAGCAACTTATAATCATTTTTTTTTTTTGTATTAAAATCATTTTGACTAATTCGTTCGTTTACACCCTTAAATTGCTTCCTCAAAAAACGTGCAAAATTAATTGTTGCTAGTATTATGTTACGGAGGGAATAATTATTGGAATATACATCTAAGTGTTAAACAAACTCAAAAATCAAACAGAATGAACAATTTTCATCATCGAAAATAAACATCAATGTTATAAGAGATGAACAATAGTCTTATTACTCTTATATAATTCGTATTAAAATTAAGTATATAAAACACTCGTTTTCTCTCTTCTACCTTTTGTCAAGTCACTCGCAAAATCTAGAAAATTTCTCTATTCTTTTGAAATTTAAACAAAGTTAATTAATCTTTAGACTAATATTTATTAAATTTTAACTAATGTACATAGAGTGACTGAGTGAATACTATTCTAATGGTACTTACACGTATACCTTCGGATTTGCAGTTTCTTAGGGTAACAAAAAAAAAAAAACATATATTTTACACTATGTTTTTGTTAGCATGATGGCATAAATTTATTTTACTATGAATTATCCAACCATAACAAAAAAAAAACAAAAAAAATTATAATTCCCTTTGCTCCTTTTTTTAATAAAATTTTTAATTATTTTTTGTGCAAAATTGAGATCAACATGGGCATGTTTATGCGGCAGCTATGAGGAGGTGTAAAGCTTGGTGAGTTGGTGGTCACCAGAGGCTGCGGAAGGTTCTTTTGGCCATGAACTTGGCTCGTGATTTGGGGCTAAGGAAGGTGGTCAATTGGTCATAGAGTCTGATTGCCAATCTATTATCTCAAAGATTACAAAAGCTACAATTTATTGCTCTGATCTTGATAATGTTTTAGAAGATATCTTGTCCCTCAGTTGTAATTTTAATCATATTTTTTGATCTCGTATAAAAAGGGAGGGTAGTTGAGTTGCTCATCATCTTACTAGGCTAGTTCCTTTTGGTATTCGGCAAATTTGGGTTAACTTCTATCTTGGGGTGCCCTAAACCCTAATTACTAATGCCAAATAAACGATGAGGCACCATAGATGGTAAAGCAAAGTATAGAGTAGGAACTAAAAAAAATGTGGTTCATTGTAAAACTGTAAAAAGGGAAAATAATGGAGGATAGGAAAACCCAATATTTTTGTGATTTTGATGAATAACCATACATAAAGTGTCTGATATAAACTACTTCTCCGTAACATAAAGATTTCAACAATTGTTTTTTCACGCATTTTGAGAAAACAATTTGACGATGTAAACGACCTAATTAATCAAAATAATTTTGATATTAGTGACTTATAATCACATTCTTGCTTGTATTAAAACCATTTTGATTAATTTCGTTGTTTAGACCCTTGAATCGCTTCCTCAAAATGCGTGAAAAAATAAATGTTGAAATCTTTATGTTACGGAGAGAGTACTCATTATACATAGGATTGAAAATAAAATAGAAACAAATTATAAATAATCTGATTTTACGGTCCGTTTGTTAGGGCATAAAATACTTTTTTTGAAAATTATTTTCTTCATTTTACATTGTTTGGTTTGACTGGAAATTAAAAAGGAAAAGATAGAATATAAAATGGTTTTACATTATAGTTGAAAACTTTTTTTCATTCTCTATTATCTCACAACACACTCTCTTCAATGTCTTCACTCTTCAATCTTCAACCATAAACTTTTTCTCTCCCCACGAATTACATAATTCTGTAACTTTCTCTCTACTCACTAACGTTTAAAATAAAAAATCATTTTTATTTAAACAAACAACTAAAAACTCTTTTCAAAACTCTTTACCATTGTAAAATGATTTTCATAAAAACCTTAATAAAATTACCAACCATGGATGGAAACTTGAGAAACAATCGACCCAAATAGGGGAAAAATAAAACCATATTAATGGATATCTTTCTCAATTTGGTAATGATGATCTCTCACCACTGTTTGTATATTCAGAATCTTCCAAATCTGGAAACCATTCTCATTGCTTTCAAGTGTCTAGCTCCATAATCTTTCCTTTCCCTTTTCTTCTTCCCCTTCTTTCTTAAAGGAGTTAATGGTGATTGATTATAATGACTTGACATTATACTGTAAGTAACCATTTCAGTCTTTTACATACTTAAATTAACCTGTAATGGTAATAATGCAATTTGCCATTAATCAATTTACTCAATTAATTAGCACATACCCTTTAATTTGTTCCATGAACATTTATAAATTTGTGTCTGTCATTGTATCTGTCTTTGTAAATCAAAATTTGTCAGGTATATTATGTCCAGGTGAGGTTTGTTTTTGTGCATTGCTTGATGTTCCATGGATTCATAATTTTTATCATAATCTTGAGTAAATCATTGTAACAAATATCTATGCTATATAAAATGATGGAGATATGTGATTGGAATTGTTGTTAAAGTACAACCCTAAAGTAGTGTGTTACTTTGAACTAATCCAAAATTGAAATTAGTTAGAAATGATTATCAAATGTGCATAATGTATTATTCATGTTACATTTCTTAAACTTAATTGTGCAATGGTTTTAAACATAGCAATACAGAACAGAGGCATAATCATAGATAAACTGAAAGGTGCTAGACACATGGCACACAGCAATTCGTGATTGTGCCATGCTCCATTCGTAATATTTACGAGTATGACATTTTGCTATGTTTTTAAACATAGCAATGTGCATAACTGGGCATTCCTCCATTGATTGCATATGGTGGATTACATGGTATAGTTGCTTTTATTGTTGTTGTTTGGATGTCATTATATGTGGTAGAAGAAGAGAAAAGAGGAACTGGATTGGTGAGAAAGGCAGCTTAGGGGATGGACAAAGGAGGAGGAGCCCGAGACTTGTGGGCTCCACCTTCAAACCAGCATGTCCTCCTAAGACTAATGGCGATTGCAGCAAGCAAAGCAACAAAAATCGTGGTGTTGCTAATGTTGGTGGTGATGCTGTTACTGATGCAAAAGTAACAGCATCTAAGCATCGCAAGGTACTATTGTACAACTCTGATGACAACTTAGAAGATGATGACAGACTTGTCCCAACTCTGAGCTCCTGTCCCAAGCCTTATACCAAAGAACTTTCAGGTCATCCACTACATAGGTACTTCTTAGCTACATGATCACAATAGTGTAGTACTCCACCTTTTATAGCTTCTGGAATTAAATTGAATTGAACTGGTCTGGAATTAAGTCCAAAAGAACAAGGCCTTTGTGCCACTAGCAATCTGCCATGCTGAGGCATTGATTTTCTGCATCTTTTGTGTTAATTGAGTAATTGCATTATTAGATCCCTTTATATTACTGATTATAATCATTTACTTGTTATAAGTTCTAAGAAGGATGCTGGAGCTCCAAATCATCATGATCATTCGAACAATGGTATGGCCTCATTTCTTATAACTTGCTTTGTGCCTCTACCAAAGCTATATATATCTATTTGATTTATAACCTTAAAAACACCGTTCAATACATCTAATTCCATAGGGAATTACTGTTGCTAAATGCTAATAACATCACTTAGCACTATTGATAAACTATGTACAGCCCTATAGTTTATATAGTCTAAGGTGAATTTTGTATATAGAGCTTCTATGCATAACTTTTCCCTCATTCCTCCATGCAGATGAATCATGGTTACCTGAAAAAAGTATCCTAGAGCTTGTCCTGGACACATTGCAAAGGTAATTTTGATTATTTACAATATCACACCTAGGGTCTAGGGAAAGTTTAGCCATTTATTTTCTTCAGAATTTCTTTATACTACCTTTGTTTCATATTATCTGTAATGATTAGACATGTTTACTCTCTACTTTATGTCAAATCCTTGCATATAATGTGAAATGGAGGAAGTATGTTACATCAGCTTTCAATTAGTATCTAATACGGAGTAATATCTTATAGTTCACAATCTTGTTAAGACTTCTTCAAGCCCAGTTAATATTGCCTTGGACTCACTTAAGACTTCTCAAAAATACACACAGCATCATCAACCTCTTCTCAAAACTCAAGCCAAGTCTTAAACTGAGTCTCGAAATTTCAAGACTCCATTAAAGGCATTTTTTTTTAGAAATATTACATTAATGAGTATATTGTGAAAGTTTGGCTTAAGAAGAGTGGGGTCCTCAGTCAGCACTCCAAGTTATATGATATCTAATTTTTCTGTTGGAAAAAGGAAATCCCGGGTATAAAATGTGCTCCTATTTCTTTATCAAAATCCTAATCCGTACCCTTATGTAAACAACTCTCTTTTTCAGGAGAGATACATATGACATATTTGCTGAGCCAGTTGATCCAAGTGAGGTTTGTTACTCTTGCTATTGTTTTCCCTAAACTGTTGGAAATTCTTTCACTGTTCTCTACATCTCACACCACTTTTTCTACCAATATCCCCTCAGGTTGAAGAGTACTATGAAATCGTCAAAGAGCCAATGGATTTTGGCACAATGAGAGCTAAACTTCATGAAGGCATGTACACGAGTCTTCTTCAGTTTGAGGTTTGCTACATCCATCAAAACAATATCTTATTTTGAGTCTACTCCCTATAGTTTCCCTGGTCTGGGCTGAAGTCATATGCTCTTATAGTCATATCTATATGAAAATCCCGTTGTTTTTTTTGGAATGTTGCCGTTGAACCCCATGTATGTGCACTAGTCAATACCCTACATTTGAGAAAGAGGAGAAAATAAACTAACTTATAAGCCTATTGGTTTGCTCAGACCCATTTATCAGATTCTATCAAATACACCTATTTTGTTTTCTTCATTTCAGTTCTAAAGTTTAGTGTTTCAGCTTTCAAATTCTCATTGTTGACGAAGTGACATCTAATATCAGGTTTAGTTTAATGATTTTCTTGAATGTAATTGGACTCACTAGTTTTGTGCCCTGCCCATGCAGCGTGACATATTTTTGATATTTGGGAATGCAATGCATTTCAATTCTTCAGCCACTGTATATTTTAGACAGGTTAGCAATATACTTCTTATGTTAGGAAGTGCTAACAAGCTTAGTTTGTTTACATTTTAATAGAACATCTAGTAATGCTAAGATTTTGGAATTTCCTAGGCTCGTGCATTGGGGGAACTAGCAAAAAAGGTTTTCCACTTGCTGAAAACTGATCCTGAAAATTTCAAATCGGAATTTACTGCTACAAGGCGAAGATCAAGTAGAAAATTTAATGGTGAGCTCAGTGGTTTGGCTATTGAATCTGGTCAGAAACTAGCAAGGGATTCAGAATCAAACAGCGCCTGTACTGATCTTGGTCGAAAAGGTTAGACATTTTTGCAGGGAGCTTATCTGAATTAATATGCTAGAATTTTCGCTGCAGTTAATGCTTTAAGCAGAGAAATTTAAAACCCTTTTAAGTTACTCAAACAAATTAAATAATTTATCAAGGTACAAAACATAAAAGGACACATTGAGGAAAAAAATTCTCTTTTTAATCTTAGGTATTGCATCTTGGTGATTTCTTTTGTTGGCAGGTTGTCAAAGACAAAAAAGTAATCTTTCAACTGGGATTGATCGGCGTTCAACATACAAACCTTTGACGTTGCAGCTTGATGAATCAAACTCAACTCTTTCATCATTTTATCGTGGCACAAATACACTTATATGTGTAAGGTTTTACATACTACTATACATATATATGTGTGTGCGTGAGTTATGACATTGTTTATACTCAGAATTCCTCGTGTGACTCTGTAGTATGAGTACATCGGCTATGGGGGTGTTAAAATTACCAGATTTTTGGGTAGCTTTTGGCTTGTGGTTTGTCAAATTAGTTGAACGGCCAAAAAATGATGTTTGGTTATTGGTTTGTAGGTTGGCTTAAAACCTAGCTTTCAAAAGCTATTCGAAGTAGCTTCTCAACTTGGCTTTTGGCTGGTCATTGCTGAAATTACCAGTTAACCCTTGTTCATACGATAATAATATAAATGGAGTTTAATGTAAATGTGCAAAAAGGTCATTTTGTACCATATAACAGCTAACAGCCAAAACTACCGTTTGAATTTAACAGCCAACAACCAGTCGAAATTCGAAACCATTTGCCAAACAAGGCCTGTGAATATATATTGGAAATACAACTCATCCCTAATTAAGGATTCAATCACATAGCTTTAAATTTCTTTAAACCTTTTTGCCTTGATAAATACTACTGTAGTTTGGATAAAGCAGAGGTTATGAGAAGATTTATATTCGATTCTAAAATGAGTCGATTACCTTATGGTTGCAGGGAAATCCAGAGATGGGGTACAAAGAAAGCTTAATGCTGTTTGTTAAAGATTTGGGACCTACTGCTCATAGGATTGCCAAAACTAAATTGCAAGGATTAGAAATGCAAGCCTCTAGTAGTAATCTTGGTATGAACTGTTGGGATTCTGCAACCCACCACAAACGAGAAACAACACATGCTGCCTATTCTCCTTTGCAAAGAGAATCTGAACTTTCCTCGAGTCGTAGTAGTACCTTAGTCGCCACTACTCCGTCTCATCATCTGTTCAATATGAAAGTGGCCGAGGAGACAAGATCCCGTGCAGACACAATGCTTCCACTAGTGAAGGAGTTGAAGCGCACTCAAGTTGGCAACTTAGACTTGAATCAGGTTCAGATTATCCTTAGTACATTTTCAAGTTGTAGTCCTATTCTCTACTTATTAGTTGTTCTCAAGATGATGAATTGAGGGTCTGTTTGGTAGGACGAAAGACGAAATACGTTTTTCCTGAAAATTGTTTTCTGCATTTTACGTTGTTTAGTTTGAGCTAGAAAATTAAATGGAAAACTTGGGCTGAAATTTTGTTTTACACCCTGTTGAAAACCTCTTCTCCCAAAATTTGAACAAAAATGTTTTCATTCATCCTGATTCCACACACCCGTGCCTTTTTAGGCACTTATTTAAACCTTTTTTTGCAACCAAACAATGAAAAATGTTCCATGAAACTGAGTTTTCCATTGTAAATTGTTTTCCATAGAAAACCATTCTCAATTAAAAATGTTTTACACCCTACCAAACAGAGCCGAAAAATTCCTCCGTCAAGATTGTTAGGTATCAGTAAGCTCAATCATCGTCTTTCTCCTGCAGGTCATTCCACCAACAGCAATATGATGTTGCCACCATCATCATTCATCAGTATCAGCCTCAATCCCATTAATCTTCCCTGTTCAAAAGTCGAAGTTCAGAGAGTCATTGATTAATGTTGATAATAGTCGTTACACGACTAGGCAGCTAGCAGCATTGCAGAAGCCGCGATATACGGGCAACATCATCAGATGGATACAGCAATCAGAACACTCAGCTACATTGTGCTATGAGTTCAGAATACCTCTTCTGAGAATGATCTGTATTATTTGCCTACTGGTGAAAAGTCCTCCCACGAATTTGTGTTTGTTCATCAGTATATTCATAGAATGATGAAGTTCTCCAATAATGGTTGTATTCATTTGAGAAAGCAGAAAAACAAGTTGATTTGGATTATATGACTATTATCATTATTGTTTTGATTGAGAATAAACTCAAAACATGTATCTCATTAAAACTTGAAGTCTAATTGTATGATTCACTGATTAATAGTACTTGAATTAATCTAAATTGTGCAATGAAAGTGTCTTTCAGAGTATGTATTAGATTGAATTGAATTGTGAGCAACCTGACTTGAATAAAATTGAATGGCATTTTTGTAATTTTATTGAATATATATTCAAATCCGTGACCTTTGCGTCACGTTGACTCTTGATGCCATGTTAAAGGATCATCTCAATCAAAAGCTTAAGTTAATATTTGAGGCCCAAGAATATGTTATATACTTTATCAAATGAAAATGCAAGAATAATATGAAAATATGCATTTATACATGTAATAAACTAATAACAAGGTAAATTTAAGGGGAGGTTGGAGTGGTATGCTGGACTAATGGTAGATTGGTGGTAGGGATGTAAGGAAAGGGAATATTGACTTTGGTCCAAAAATTAAAATAATATTTTGTCGAAAAGTTTATACTTTATCTCTGTTTTTTTAATTAGTGCTTACAATGTTTTGGTTTTCACACTATTCACGTACTAATGTTGACCTTTTTTATATACATATAAATCAAAATTTGTAATTCAATATATGGTTGGATGAATCTTAATTAATATTTTCAACCTATCAAAATTAAATAATTTCTAATAATATATAATTAAAGTTATTAATGGCCAAAGTTAAACATATACAATTTTAAAAGTTAAATTATTTACAATTAAAAGTGAATAGAGAAAATACACCACAACAATCATGATCATTTGGACAACTAACACTGAAAACATTTCGTTCGAACACCACCACCACCATGAAAAGTGGAGACCACAATAGTTCAAATATTATTTATTTTTTAGGTTGGGCGTCACATTAGATGCCAAGACCATGGTGTAGACATCTAGATTAAACCCCACTCTAAAAAAATATAAATATAAATTTGGACCGGCGTTCATGGTGGTTGTGATCGTCGTGTTCAGTCGACATGGTTCTTGTGGTCGTTCTCAAGTAATCGGGATTGATGCGGTGTTTTTTCTTTTTTTTGTTGGAAAAGATATTAATATTTCATTTAAAATTTTGGACAATACTAAGTCATTTTAGGGTGATGTAACACTCCCAATTTTTGTTGAGATTTTTATTTAATGTTTATATACAATATGCTTTTATTTATTAGGGTTTTTCTATGTAGTGCCCCTGTGGTATAACATTTTCTATGATGTACCCCTCCAAATTGAGACTTCTATATGGTACCCCTAAGAAACTACTGTTTACCACTTAGTACCCCTCTAAATTATTAATTACGTAATTAATAATCTAAACTTGATTATTGGTGCACTAACCGTCATAATTAATATAATTTGCTGGTAATTATTACTAATTATGACTAATTATTACCAAAGAATTACCAAAATATACAATTAAAAAAACAATAAACTACCGAAATTTTTTTAAAATAGCAATAATTAGCAGTTGTTTATATTAATCATGAAGGTTAGAGCACTAATAATCATCTTTAGTGTGTTAATTACGTGATTAATAATTTAGAGGTACTATGTGGTGAGCAGTACTTCCTCGGGGGTCCCATGTAGAAGTCCAATTTTGAAGAGGTATATCGTAGAAAACGCTATATCACACGCACTACATGAAAAAAACCCTATTTATTTTATTTTATTCAGTTCGGGAAAAAAGGTGAAGCGTGTCCGAAGAGTTAGTTACAAACACCCTGTAAGAGGAAAATATACGCCTTGGTTATCTTTCTTCTCTCTCCTTTTCGCGGCAAAGAAATTAATCACTCAAAATCTCAATTAATTTGATGATCATCATTTTTTATGTTGTTAATTAATGAATTTAGGGTAATTTGATTTGATAATATTATCAATGGCGTATAGGAGGAAAGCAGGAGTTACAAGATCATCGACATTCAAAGAGGAAATCTTTCATCAAACTACAACTTCTCCTTCAGAAGATCATGATGATGATGATGGTGGTTATCACAATAAAAATCGAGATGAAACTGATAGAATTAGAAGTAAAAGAGAAAATGATTTGTTAGCAGCTCGAGCCACCAGAGCTTCGGCTGCTCATCGAGATTCATCGGCGTATGGATATGCTTATGCCACTCCCACCACCGCAACCGCCGCCTCAAACACCTCCTCCACCGCTCGTCTTCAATCTGACCACTTCCGATCGCTTTCATTTCCCAAGGTACTTATAAGGTTTTCTGGAAAATCAGTTAATTACTTGCACCCAACTTCAATCATTGCAACTTTTCTAACTGTTTGCTTTTGACCTAGTCCATTATCATTATCATTATTAGAGGGGGGGATGGGGTGTATGTCACCTTCATCAAACATACTGCATTCTTAAGCAACTTGTGTCTGGTTTGACGGAAGAAAATATATACTTATATAATTCGATGGAACATGATTTTCGTAAGGGGAAATGCATTTGCAAATTATTTATTCTTTGTTTAGTTTCATGAGGGAAATGGGGCGCGAAACTGAAATTAGAGATGGAGGGTAAATGATGCATGGAAGGAGACTGGGAAAGAAAGAGCGAGGTGAGAAAATAGGGTGGGAAATAAATACCTTTATCAAGTCTCCCATATTGTTAAGCAACTCCAGATCGATTCTGTTTGGTTTGATGGAAGAGAATTTCGATAGAATTATGGTTTTTTAGGGGGCAAGCTTAATTTGGAATCGGTTTTGCTTTGTTTAGTTTCATGTAAGAGAAGTTAGGGAGAAAAGGTAAAAGAAAATGATATATGGAGGTTGGACTTTGGAAGTCATAAAGATTTATTGAAGAAGAAAGTTGTAACTTGTAAGGCGAGGATATGGCGTGAATGATGTAGACATATAGCCATATAGGTGGTATAATACCCTTCTTCATAAAGCAAAATGGTAAAATCCACTACTAATTTTCGTCTTATGATCCGTTTGGTAGGGTGTAAAACATTTTCTAATAAAAATGGTTTTTCATGGAAAACCTATTACATTGGAGAATTCATTTTTACAAAGGTTTTCCGTTGTTTGTTTGCATAAAAAATGATTTCCGATTTTAAGCATTTTTCATTGTTTGGTTGAAATGAAAATCAATTGTTTGAATTGTAATATAAAATGTTTTCTTTCCAATTGTGATGTAAAATGTTTTCCTTCTAATTTGAGGAAAAATATTTTTAATAAGGTGAAAAATAGTTTTACACCCCAAATTTTACATTTTAATATTTTACACCAAACCAAATAATGTAAAATAGGAAAACAGTTTTTAGACGGACCCTAAGTGGAAACATTTTAATCTTTTTTTTGCTCATCTCTGCCTTAGTGCCTTTTAGAAGCAAGTGATGATTTTAATCTCAATTATGGTTAACTTTGGATTACATGATGCTGGCATGCCTTTTGTAGGGGTCAAATCATGAGAACACTTCAATGGCAGACTCCAATGACCCTAAATATGGGTTTTGGGGTGTCCTTGCCAGGAAGGCAAAATCAATCCTTGATGAGGACAATAATAACCAGTTTGACTCTTCTACAAAGATCAAATCACAAGTAAATGATACCACTACTGCTGATCAGGTTACTTCTCCTCTTTTTACTAGGGAAATAGTTTCCAATTTTCTAAACAATAATGTTTTGCTTTACTTCTATTCACTCCTTTCACTCTGCTTTTCAACTTTTAATAACCACCCAATTTGGAAACGAACCCTTTCCTCCTTTTGTATTGTTGATTTCAGATGTACCAGTACCATCAAGCTTCAGAAAGTGGTGCAAAGGCTGATAATGCTAGATTGCGGAAGCGCCTTGATTCCATTACTTCTTCCCTTAATAATTTTGGTGATACACTTGGAAATGCTTTTGAGGTTAGCCTGTTGCCTCAGTCTCTGCTTGAAAATATTGGGCTATGCTGGGTATCTTTGTTTGCATCCTCCTCTTCCTCTGCTTGTCATGACCTTCTTGTGTGTTTTGCCCACCTTGCAGGAAGGCCGTACTATCATGGAGCATAAGACTGCTGATATTATCCAAGAAACTCGCACTAGGACAGCAGATTTCATTCAAGAGACACGTAAACTCCAACTTAGGAGAAGAGGAGGCGGTTCTGACACTCCAGATCAGCCAACTGTTGTGCAGAACACTTCATGGCAGCGACCAGTGGTCCAGCCCGTGCAGACCAATTCACAGGACTATCAAGAAACTCAACTCAAGGCTTCTCGCGACGTAAGGTGGCAAATATGCAATTGTGTATTGCTAGATATTGTAGGAGTTATAAAATATCACTGTTTATAGTTTCTGTCGATATATTAACTTTTATACTTTAAACAGTAATCCATATCTAATAACTGGAAAAAATAAAATAAGGAGCCCATTTCTAACAATAATGTCTCTGCTAAAGAACGTTATTGATATTGCATTGGCATTCCAGTGCTGAAGGGAGTAACTCAATTTTGCAGGATATAGCTGTCTTTTGTGTTTGAGCTGGTCTAATATGATAGGAACTAGGTTTATTTATATCCAACCATCTAGTTGAGAATCATCTTTTTTATTTCATTTGGTTCACAGGTTGCAATGGCAACTGCTGCCAAAGCAAAAGTTCTTCTGCGAGAACTTAAAACTGTGAAAGCTGATCTAGCCTTTGCAAAGGAAAGATGTGCACAATTAGAAGAAGAAAATAAGAGACTTCGAGAGAATCGGGAGAAAGGGGACAACCCTGATGATGATGATCTGGTACGCCATTCTTACCTTTGATCTTCCAGCTTTCTTTAAAAAGGCCTTTTGGCCTCTTTGGTATAAGCTCATAATTAGATAACATAATTTATATAGAACCATTTGTTAGAATGTTCAATAATGCTCATAGTTATGCAAGTCACTTCCAAGTGCCAATATATGTTATTTCCTCATTGATTTGAATTACCATCCATTACCACCTCTCTAAATCGGTGATGACTGGTATGAGTGGCAACGAAAATCAATGAAGAGAAGCACATTCTTGGGAGGTAATTGTTATCTCATAAACATAGAAACTCGTTACTGTTCTCTCAAACAAGCAGTTATTATTAGGTAAGTTTCATCTTTTTCTTTCCCTTATTCAAAATTAATCTCTCCAATCTTATAATCCTTCTCTGTCATCAGATACGACTGCAGCTGGAAACTCTTTTAGCTGAGAAGGCTCGTTTGGCTCATGAAAACTCCATATATGCACGTGAAAATCGGTTTCTTCGGGAAATTGTTGATTATCATCAACTAACAATGCAGGACGTTGTCTATTTGGATGAGAGAGCTGAAGAAGTCACAGAAGTTTACCCCTTCTCTATCGAAGATGTTAAGGTGTTGTCTAGTACCCCATCATCACCAACATCCACAAGTTTTCTTCCAGAAGATTCTTCCCTTGGCTTGCCTGTAGAGAAGAAACATTCAAATGAAGTTCCAAAAGATGTATCTAACATTACCTCACCTACAATCGGTACAAACAGCTATGCTTCAGAAAGGGCAGAATCTTCAGAAATTCCAGTCTCATCACACTTAATGGCTGATGAAGAGACAGAAGCTTCTTGTTATAAAGAATCACAAATTGCTGCAGATGAAGCGCCGAAAAGACATGCTTCATCTCCTTAGGTTGTATTGCCCTGTTCCTTTCGTCTTGTGAATGCCTTTGTGTGGCCTTAGATATTGTTTGCTTTTTTATTTACTTCATATTTTCTTACATTTTTTGTTAATTAATTCTTTTGGGCAGAATTGCCAGGTTCAACAATTGTCCCCCAGTTGTCTAATAATGTATTTATATGTTTGGCTTATTTATGAGCTATTCTATATGGCTAGAGCTCTTCATTTTTTGTAAGAAAGATCTTGAATGCTTGAGCATGGTGTTGTGCAGCATACTTGTTCACCACAAAGTAATGTCCTTTGAAGACTTTCTGTTGTCTCTTTCAGGGGTGATGTTATAGTGTTATACCCATCACGCTGTCAAAAGGGGAAAAAATGTCGAACCCCTAAACAGTTAATATGTTTAAAAAATTACTATTGTCATCGAGTATTCTATTATTTCCTCCTTTAACATTTGGAATGTGTGGCAACAAAAATCCTTTTTTGTTGTGCACTCTAATGCTAAAACTGAAAGATTCTTATGTCTGAACTTATGTCTTGAGGAGATGGCAAAGCCCTATTCTTTTCGACCTATTGTCTGATATTTCAGTTCAGATCGGCTATCACTGAGTTAGAATTTAGATTAATTTAGTTCATTTCAATTTAGAATAGGGGTGATTAGGATTGCTCAACTTGACTCGGTAACATCTCAAGTTGAGCTCAAATCGATCAAATCTCAGACGCATTGAGTGTTGACCGACCGTTGGTCGAGTATTACCTGAATTGAGCTTTAATCAAATTTTGACAAGTTGAGCTTTGACTGAATTTATGACGAGTAATTTTCTAGGTAACTCATAAATTATCCCCTCTTTGTAACATTTTACTTTCAACTATCACTTTATTTCAAATGATCGAAATATGATTTTATGGAATGAAATATTAAATAATTTAATAAAAAGTTAATAATTCAATTATGTTTTAAAGATATTATATGAAATTTAATATATCAAACTTTTCACAGGTTCTTTGAGTTGAGTAGTGTTGTTTGACTCAACTCATTTGGAACCGAGTTGCTCATGAGTTGTCTCATCTCATAAGCAATCCTAGTTCAATTTAGATTAATTCAGTAAAAAAAAAAGCCTTAGGGTGATAAGAAACTATTGAGGAAGACAAGTGATTGGTTTTGAATTGTATTGAATTTAGTATGAGCATTCTCTATTGTCTTGACTCTTTAGGGTGTATTTTCAATGTTTTTGTAATACATCTCTGATAACTATTAATGCAAACACTAAGCATAAAAAATTAGATATTAGCCACTCCATTCCATTTCATGGATCGAAATTATTTTGACAAAGAAGTTGGGCAAACAATTCAACATGGCAGAAGATGCGCATTGTTTCCTTCAGAAAACTTCCATTACTGGAGAAATGCACAGTTGTATACAATGTTTGAACGTATGCGTACTCTATAAATTTACGAGCTAACTTTAGATACAAGTAGATGTTTTTGATACAACATATTAACAGAGATCCTGTCATGTTATGTGTCAATCAGTGCTTTATAATCCTGTAGCCAACTAGCAACCCGGCTTGGCTTTTAACTTCAGCATTCTCTATCGCTGTTCATGAGAGGGACTTCTTGAAAGTTGGCTTCTTAGGTGAAGCAAGGAATCCAAAAAAAAAAAAAAAAAAAAGAAAAAACCTCATTGCTTAGAATAACTGGAAAAACAGACTAGTCGATCCATCGCCAAACGATTTCAGATCTGCAGGCTTCACCAAAGCTCTGCATAAAGGACATGTTCTTTCCCTCTCAAACCTGAAAACAAGCAGGTCAATCAGCAAACATACAAACACATCCCTCAGCAAGTTTATCAATCGCAGCTTAAAATTTCAAACAAAATAACAATAAGACACCACCATTAGGCAAGCTTTAAGAAGCCCAAAAAACTTTAGCTAGTCAAGAACAGTCAAGACTCCATAAAGGAATAGCACAAAGCCACAAATCTTCGTAAGAGTGGAAAACTAAATAATATAACAAAAAAAAAAAGTGGAATGCAGTCGGCTTGCCATTTTAAAAATTAAAATTCACGAGCATAATAGAGCATAGTACCATAGACTAGAAAAATTCTTGAAACAATGGGCAATGCTCAAGCAATCAAATCATTAGGTTCCAACAACAAAAACAACATAAAGCTGGGAGTTTATTTCAAACTCATACATCAATGCCAAAAATAACAGTAATTTTGGCCATCATAGAGGATTTCACCTCATTACAAAACCAGCTGACCAGCCTTAAAGCCTAAGGGACTTCATTCTCAATGTGTCATCCATCTATGGCAAGACTGCAAGATCAAATAGTAACATGCATGCATCATCCTTTTTTGCTTGCCATTTCTCTCTCTCACTCCCTTTGTTACATGGGTCTCTTTCTCTCTATCCCTTTTCCACTCAGAATTAAAATTTATATGAGTCTGCGCTGCGCACACAGATATAAATTGAAACAAATTCAAAAAGATCAAATATGACTGTTTTTCTTTCCATATAAAGGACCAAAGAGGATCAAATTACAATGTAGGAACATTGTCAAAACTCCTTTTTGTGCAACTAAATTGATCATAATCTGCTAAATGCAAGGCCAATGTAGTCACATGTATATCATTTTGTTGCATCCGGTGGCGAGCCTACTCTTGGGCATGGTGGGTCCTATGAACCACCATTATTTGGCCAAAAAAAATTAAAGAATTTTAGTATAGTTAATTAATTAAATAATTAGTCTATAAACGTACGATGAATTTGTTTTTGGGTTTTGAGTTTTAAAATTATGAGGAATATGTTAAATATTGTGTAGTTTCTTATTTAAAGTATGATGTTCTTGCAAAATGTAAATATCAATATTATAAAAACGTTTTCAGAATATAATAACCCAAAGAGAACAAATGTATTAATTTTGAAATACTTTTGTTTGTAATAGTTATTTTGAGTTTTAGAATTTGGTTTATTAGTATATTTTTCCGGTCTATATATATATTTGAGGAATGGTGCTACACCTATTAAAATTTTTTAGTACGTCCCTAGGTAGTGTTACATGTTAATAGACTTCACCCAACTCACTCACCATGGATGGACTAGCAAACGCTATTCAAATCCTTGAACATTAATTGCTTTATAATAATTTATCCTATTATTATTTTTTACATGATTTCAAGTTATAAAATGATAACTTGATCATGCAAAAATACATAGACTTTGTGTTAAATGGTCTTAAAAGTGAGGTCAATGGCTTAAATATAGTGTTGACAATGACGCTACATTTTGTTTCATTGATGGGGATGAACATACTATCGAAGATGATATTGTCTTTGTGTTGTTAAGTTTTTATGCTATTGTTGTGCTTATTTTGTTGTTAATTCGATCAATTGATGGTGACCCAAAATAATAAAAATCCCGGGGCCGCCACTGGTTGCATCATCCCTTCAATGACTCTTTTGCCTCCACAATGACATTGTTTGGATAATAGAAAATAAAAAGAAAGGACAAAAGGAAAAATGAGGAAAAAAATTTGGAGAGGAGCTCCTCCTCCCTTCATGTCTTTCATCGTATCTTCCTCTTAAGCCCCTCTATTTCAATTCCCTTCAATCTTACTATCCAAATACAATGTAATTAACTATGTTACTTTCTAAATTACTAAATATACAAGGACAAACAGCTACCAAGATTTTTAAATGGAGAATTTTACCATAAGAAGTCATCATTGCTCAAATATATAGCTTATCTCTAGCTATATGGCTTTTGCCTCATAAAACTTCAATTAATCGCGCTTGATCATATTTCTAGTTATAAATTGAACTTTCTAGCCATTAACTAAACATTTTTAAGACTAGAATATCTTTTTAAGGTGAAAATACCAAGGCATTAATGAAAAAACCATGGTACATCAACAGCAAATCAAAACAATGAGAAAATATTTGTTCACTCATGCATGTGCATCCTTATCGCAATTCTGAATCACATTTCTTGCATAAAAAAAGGATGTCCGCACGTAGATAAATAAGACAAAGTCCACTCCTGTACTTTATTTTCGACTGCTGACCTAAAGCAACTCTATTGCTCTCCAAGAAAAAAAAAATGTTTAACATTTTCTTCAGTGTGCCCAGCACAGTGAATATTGTGCTCCTGGCAGTCTGGCACTGACTAACGTCTAGCCATATTAACAACATTCAAGAGAAACTTCTACCCGGACAAAAATAAGGTCTATCTATCTTTATAGTATAAAGGATAATAGACTCCCAAATAATATGAAGTACAGAAGTATAATAAATACAGCTGATCGTGAGAACTTACCATTCTGACACACAATCTTCACAAAAGATGTGTTTACAACGAAGTAGAATTGGAGCATGCATCTTCTCCTGGCATATAGCACACAGATCTCCAGCAGCAGTAACCTACATTGGAAAATTACCAAATAATTAAGCAAATCTCTAATATTGAAGGGCAACCTGTCCCTGTGCATCATCTTCATTACCACCCTGGAAGGTTGGCTAAAGCAGTTGGCCATGCAAAGATCTTAACATGGAGAAAATTACAAGAGTTCAACTGACAAGCAAATGCACTGTTGAGGTAGTTGAAGTAGACAGCTATGACGCCATTGATTGTCAAATACATGAAAACAAGCTAAAACAAAACAAAACAGCTTTGCAATCCTGCATTACAAGCTGTGGATCAGACTATAGGCAAGCACTATGTTTGCATGATGCTGCTTCCATAGAGAAGGCAAAGTTTCTAAAGCTCTCAAAGAACCACAAGTAGATAATCTACACTAACTCTCACAACAGACCAGTTGAGATTTATAATTCTATTTCTATGTCACAATCCTCTCATAAAGAAAGTAAACTAATTGATGCAGATCAGTTGAGGCATCATATTATCATGCTAAGATTAAGATATATAAAACAAACAAAAATACATGCAAACTCATATAAATCATAGCATAGTATAAACCTTTGAAGATGCATTGCAAAGTTGACTAGTGCTGAAAAGTACTTGATATCAAAAAACACTTCTTAAAGCAGAAATTCTAATAAAATATCTTTCATGCAAAATCACAACTTCAACGCCTTTAAGATCTACATTGAAAATTTAGAAAATGAGAAATGATAGGCTGTCTTCAAAACTCCTGCAACAGCATACTAAACAACAAGAAGCAAAACAAATCTAAGCAACTAAGGGAGAGTCAACATCAAGAGATAGCTCCAGTTCATTGTTAAAACAAATGAGAAACACAAAACACCAAACTCCTTTCTTAAAAAAAATAACAAATTATAGGTGGATAGGAGTTAACACAATCAATCAATCTCTCAAAGCCTTATTCCCATAAGTGGGGTCGGCTACATGAACCAAAGAACTGCGCCATATGGTGCACCTCAGCGCAGCTAGGTGCGACTTAGTGCGCCTTGCCACAAACGCTTCGCATTGAACATTTTTAGCTCTTATCCCCTTGAGACTTGAGCCTTAGCACCTAGGTGTGCCGAAGGCACGCCTTTTCAAACACTGCCCTGGCATAAAACTTTGGTTTTCGGATATGCTAGGAGTTAACACAAATGTCCCAAAAACTACTCCCTATGTATCGGTTTATATGTAACATGTCTAAATAAAGTTGTAACACAATAACTGCAACAATTCATATCTTTCTAAATTTGGTAAAATTTTAAACCTGAAATGACGAAAATACCCTTAACTTAAAAACTTAGACAAATAATATAACCTCCTAAATCTTTACACATTCTCCAAAAGTACTTTGCACACCATTTTTTCTCTCTTACATTACCCTTCAACATTCTCCTAACCTTATTTTAAGAAAAAGTCCATAGGGAATCTCACTAACCCATTTGTTGGGTTAAACCAATACAGAAGGAAAAGGAAAAGAAGGGACAGAGACAAATGGGGGCATCATAATAGGCCTTAGGTAAACAATAAAACAAGCAAGTGAACAGTTTATGTCTTTATGGCATGTTACAGTCAATATAATGTGAGAATATATGGTTGCAATACCTGCTCTGAAGTTGCATAAGCCCCATAATGGATCTCTTTCCGTGACAATGCCTTTACTGCAGTGAAAAACGATTGTACCTAAAAAAAAAATTGCACATAAGAAACACTTAAAAGAGAACATCAGGCAAATAGAAAACTCAATACAAAGAGACAGACCTTTTCAACAATAGAAGTGAGCTTAAAAGTCAAATACAATCCAGTCATTAGTGATGAGAAAAGGCTTCCGTATTCCTTGTTCAAAAAGAACCTGTACCAAACAGGAGTTGGTAACAGTGCACGATAAAGTAGCAATAAATACTCCACCAAAGTCAGCATTTGTCCCTAGAAAAAAATTCATTACTATCAGAGACCAAATAACCACACACGATAAAAACATAAAACCTTCTGTTCATGAAAAAGTCAAAAAAAAAAGCATATGTTACTTCGTATATTCTACCTGTCTACGGTAATTTCTTCCTCTACTGTTTCTGTAATACATGAGTAGGATGCACTTAGCGACCATAGCTGCCTGACGAACCAAGGTGTCTGAGGGAACCAAATGCACGTTACAATCCCAAAACAATAAGAACTTCCATGAATACACAAAAGAAGTAATATTCCAAAGCAAAATATTATCGACTATCAACAAACTCAAAAGCTATAGAAATGAACAACGCTATAAATAGTCCTAAACAAGTCAACAACAAAAAAGAAAGATAAAGAAAGAACAAGAAAACCCTTTCTAATTAAAAGAGAACGTAATTTTTAAGAGAAACGTTGATGGATAAGTGCATTAGGAAACTACAAAATTACATTGTAAAAGCTTCCCCATTTGAGCGCTAGTTACATGGATACGGTTAGTCAGGTAGGGAAACAAAAACGTATACGAAACAGATGCAGGATACTTCGTTAATAGCAAAAAAATAGCCTCATGATTAATAAGATAAACTATCATCAAAGTTATCTGTAAACCTATTTCAGTTTACTCGAAGTGTTTAGTAATTGATGTAATTAAACTCAAAACTTATTTCAGTTGTAATTTGTAAACCTATTTTAATTACTTTGCTTAGAGTTTTCCAGATGTTAAGTTGTGAACTTTTCTATGTTTAGATTTTAAAACCAATAATGTATGAGTGATTCTCATGGTTTCCTTTATTGCTTCAAGCAAACTTTAATTCAAGTAATTAAACTCAAAACATGTGTTGTTGAATAACAGGCTCAACGGTATGTTGCTGCTTTCTGTAATTAAGCTAGAAAGACAATAGCTAGAAACAAGACTTAAACAGGCGGAATGACAGGAACCACAGATTACATCTAATATGAGAGCTATAAAGTTCCAAAATAAACTAGTACTTGAGCTACAAAGACAATAGCAGAAAACAGTCAATAAATTCATGAATAAAATTCAAGCAGCCACATCTAGAGTGGCAACAAGACCAAGAAAACCAAGTGACGAGAATAAGAACCAGGCCATCTGAAAGAAATTGAAAAAAAAAAGGCTAAGGAAACCCTCCTCTCAATTTGTTTTACCTTACACCAGAGTTTGAGACATTGTCAAACTGTGACCTAACCTAAAAACAACAAATCTTGTGTCTAGCATCCATCTGCATGAACTGGATCAAGTGTCGTTTGTGTTTCTAGTTATTTAGAAAAAAGGACGGGCGAAGGCATTCCAATAAATCTAAAAAGAGAAAGCATTTATGCACTTAATCACAGGATTCAAGTGTTTTACAATCTTTTCAAACAAAAAACTAATTTTGATAGAAAGGGAAATTTCAAATCAAAAGTTTGACAAGTAAATCTTAGATCTTCTAATTTACAATGAGACCTCCCAAACTTCTTCAGAAAAAATAATCTTATTGGGATGTAAACCACCTCATACGGGTTTTTTCATAAAACCGATCATTTCTGCCTAGAGGCTAGAGCTATCAATGTTTGACCCGAACCGAAAAACCCAATAAACCCGACCTATAAATAGTGGGTTTTGACAAAAAAAAATAACGACCCAAACCCATTTTTAACCCGCTCTTAACCCGACCCAACCTGTTTCAACTCGACCTGGCCTGGAAATATTAGAAATGTAATAAACTTATGATATTATGGAATATTTTAGGCAAAAACACTTCCTACCATTAAAATTTTAAATTTAACATTGTTTTTGTTGGACTACAACATCAATTAATTGCCATAAATTAGCTATTAACGAAGATATTTCTTATAATTTGCACTTTTTAGAACGTTTAAAGTACATTTTAGTACGTATATTGCATTAAAACATGAAAAATTAACAGGCGTTATAAAAATTCTTAACCCGCTGGGTCAACCCAAACCCGACGACTTTGGATTATAAAAAAGCTAATATCAACCCGAACCTATTGACACCTGACCCATTACAATCCAAACCTGTAACTATTTTATACCAACCCAATTCGACCCGTTTGATAGGTATATTTCTGCCCAATGAAGAACAATAAGGCTTGTCTCAACTTTGTTCATCCGTTTTCTTCTCTTTGTGACCCCTTAGGCAAAATTTAAACCTTCAAGCATAAATTGTTGAGTAACTCAAGTTCAACCCATTTTGAGTCGAGTTAAGCACAGCTCATAACAAAGTTTGACGGGTAAAAGCCACGCAATCAATAACTTTTTATACCTTGATCTCTGTCATGTTCTTTAGTTAAGTTCTTTAGTTAAGTAAGAAAAGGCTGAAATTAACTCTCATGCAAAGGGAGAAGGGTGTTCGCTTACTATAGTTATCACTTTTTAATAATTATAATCCAAGGAACATTCTTATGCACACAGATTATTTATATAGATGAGGAAGTGTAGTAAAGTTGAAGAGTTACTGAGGGGCTTTATTTGAAAATAAAATACCCACACCTGCAAATGAATATGTGACAGATAGAACTATATAAGATATTGTAATCAACTTTATACTAGGAAAAAAAGGTTTGTGTCATTAACTATGAAAACATACAGCTAGATAACTAGATTGTAACAAGCCTATTCAGAAATCCCGTTTAGTTCTTGAGTGACAAATTTACGTTCAGGGTATACTACTCAACATAGAATACTAGAAGTGTACTGATAAAACATCTAGTCAATTAGTCATAGTTGACAACCGTTTTAACAAAACAGGGTACAAGAACCTACTTTGGCAAAACATCTAGTCATAGGTGACATAACCATTTAACACAACAAGCTACAAGAACCTACAATGGCACTTTGGCAGAATCTAAAAAAACATTCAAGGCATCATAATAATAAAGATGCTGAAAACTTGGAGTGAATGAAGGGCAAACACGTACCGTTGACCATGATGATAAAAACAGCATGCCAAAAGGGAGGTATCTCTTTTGGAGGTAGCATAACTAATGGATAGAGAAGGTCATCATGCCGGAACCACCAATAAACACCACCAACATGAACTGTGAACAATATACAGATGCCAGCCAGAACAGATATTTTCCTCTCTCCCTGCATCAGAAGGAATTAACATCACATGTCACATTATGTAGCAAGCCGTAGTCCAGAATCCTCAAAAAAGTAAAGAAACCTTAAGTACCTTTAGAGCAGTTTGTTTACGCAGGATGTCATTGGACTTGAACATGAAAACAGCAATCCATATAGTCACAAAAAAACCTGCAATCCTCAAAGAAGTTAAACACCATGCATCAGACAAATCAAGGTGTAAAAAAAAGTGCCAATTGTGCCACACAGTTACTATAAGCATAAAGCATACCAACAAAAAGCACGTCCACCAAACATTTTTTTCAAAATAAAGATGGTGAAAAACAGAGTTCGGCATGCCAAGAATCACTAGCAACAACACCAACCAGCATTAGAACTAAGAAAAGAATCACACAAGCTGACACTAACATCTAGCGCATTTAATAATATGAAAGTGCTCACCATGAACATTACAAGCGGAAATAGTACTTAAGATTCCTGGAATATATAACAAAGAAGGCCATAAAATAAGCTAAAGCAGGCTCTTACCTTAACAACTAAATTAAAATGTAGTAGCATCACGAAACAGAAAGAAGCAGAGCTACTGTAGAAAAATATAACCTTATTACTTGTCATCCAAATATGTATGGTGAAACATTACATGCACAAAAACTACAACCCTTGAATGCTCATAAAGTGAAGAATTCATGAACCCAGAGAAGAAGCACAAACAATTTGAAACTAAGAATAGCCAAAATGACAACTAAGGCAAAAACAAATGAAATGCAGCGAGGTAGGTAGGGGTGAAAAAAATAGAATACCTTGCAAATGTTGGCGGATAAAAACAATAATGAGGAGCACTGAGAAAGGGAGGACCTGCTCGATCCAGCGGGCAGCCTGCTGAATGTCATACCTCTGATAAGTAGCATCCCGATTATTAGCCCCACCGCCATCAGCAGCCTCAGCATCAGTAGTAGAACTAGAGAACTGAGAAACACCGCTGTGAGTATCGCCATTAGCAACCCGATCACCCCTCAAGTCTTCTTGCCCATCTGTGCTGGAAGACGCCATAGGAACAGACTGTGCAGAGACATCAGCAGGGCTTGGTTGCAATTGTGCCCCTGTTGTGGTCGTGGTAGTTGGGTCTGCTCTGTCATGGCCTTGTTCAGAAGCACCAATAATTCTAATGGAGACCTCACCACCGTTTTGCGAAGAATCATGATGAATGTGAGAAGAAGAGGTGGTCCCACTCCCAACACCACCACCAATAAGGGGCTCTGATTCAGACCTAGGCCGTAAAATTCCAGAATACTCTAACAAAGCAGATACTGGGGAACGTATGAAATTAGAAGCAGTTAATTGCAATGGCAACCTATATCTTCTTAAACCCGAAATCCCTGAACTCCCTCTTTCTCTCTCTCTGTCTCTGTGCCCGTCTGAACTTCCACCTGCCGAATCCATTTCTGCCGATGACCCTCTAAACCTAAGCCTAATCCTAACCCTAAACCCAAAAAAAAAAATCAAAAATCAAAAATAAAGAACATTGTATTGAATTCGCAATCGAAAAAACAAAATGAAAGAAATGATGATGAGGAAAACAAGGGTAATCGTATGAAATACCTGCGATATGGAAAACTCCGTTCGGTCGTCGTTAACAATTCAATTCAGTAATCCACCTCAAAAATTCAAACAAAAAGAAAATTCAAGAAAAAGAAAGAGCTGGTGAGTAATTTTAGGGTTTATACAAAGATTAGAGAAATGATGATATTTCCTGGAACAAAATTGAAACCCAGGAATCTTAAATGATGAATTGAATTAAAGAAAACAACGACAACAAAATGGAAGAAAAGGGAGAAAATGCAACAGTGAGGAGAGAGATTGAAGAACGAAAACGAATGTTGTCAAACACAAAAGCACCTTCGACTCTCTTTCTTTCTCGCTCTAGAGATAGAGAGAGAGATAGTTGAAAACAGAGACCAAATATTTTCAATGTTTAAATTGGTTCCACTTCCAAAACTAACGCAATTAAATTAAATACACAATTAATTGGTAAAGTTTTTTGCTTCAAATATGAAATGAAATCTAGTTATCTCACCCCTGTATTTGAGGACCAAATCAATTGACGATTGAGCAATTCTTTCATAATTAATGACGGGTATTGTTTTTGTCGGGTCGTTTGGTATCACTAAAAAGTATCATAATATATAGGAAATTTTGTCAGAAAAGACCTTTTAAAACATTCATTTTGCGAGAAAAGACCTTATAAAAAATTTGTTGTGAGCAGGGACCTAAAACAAAAAAAAAAGTTGCAAAGAGGGACCTTATCTCTATTTTCCGACGTTGACTGTGAATCTCCGGCGTTGACTCACTATTTTCCTCCAGTTTTGCACGAATCCTTCCGTATTTAAGGGGGTAAGAGATGAGGAAACCCAAATTTAAAAAAAGAGAATTTTAGATGCTAGAAGGAAGTGTTAATGTAGGGTTTATGTAGATGAATTTAGGAGGGAAAATAGAGGGTGAGTGGAAGAAAAATGAATTTATAGTGAAAAGAAAAAGAAAGGTTAAATAGAGAAGAAATTATTCGTCGAAAATTTGAGGGAAATAGCAAGTCAACGCCGGAAATTTACAGTCAACTTCGGAAAATAGAGGTAAGGTCCCTCCTTGCAACTTTTTTTTTGTTTTAGGTCTCTGTTCACAACAATTTTTTTATAAAATAATGTTTTATAAGGTCTTTTCTGACAAATTTTCCTAAGAAATATATAATCACAAAATAAAATTGTTACCATTTGTTTGTTATATAGGTTACAAAAAAACGAAAACAATTTTGTAAGGAAATAAATCACCTTGTTGCCCTTTTATTAAATCTATAGTAAACAATTATCGTGTTCGAATAGTGGTCACCATATATGTTTTCTTAATAATACCAACAACTAGTAAGGATAATACTATGCATTATCCTTTTTCATCCCTTATTTGTTTATAATCGATTACATTTATTAATCCCATACCAAATACCTCTTTAGTGTTTGACTATTTGTTAGGTTGCATCAAATTTTATAGGGAAATTAAATTTTCTATATTACAAGAATTCATATTTGACACGTTGATTGGTTAACAAAAAATATGCACTATGTTTTCAAGATTTAATTCGAATAATAGTTGTTCGATATATCCCAAATAGAAAATTAGTTTCCATCTGGTCCTGAGTTTCATTCCCACGAGAAATTAGAGAATTTCCTCAAAGTATTCAAAATTTTGGGGCAAAAAGAGTTCAATTTTCCAGTAAAGTGGCGACAATAGAGTAATAGACATAATAGCTGCAACAATGGAAGTCGGAGAGAAGGCGTGGAGTTTTTCGACGAATTATGGGTGGTTGGTTGCCACTGATGTTGTGACTTTGTACGTATCGGACTCCTATACCTGATGTTAATGTTCCGTATTTGGTTATTTACTTAATTTGCTTTAGTCAATGCCATTATACATAATTTAAAGATATAATAAAGAATAAGGAGGAAAATGAAGGATGAATAAGGAGGAAAATGAAGGATGAATAAGGAGGAAGAAAGAAGGGAAATAATCCAATTTTTTAAGGGTTGCTAAGGGCAAGAAGTAAGTGACTTAGCTATTGCAAGTTAAAGTTCACTATTTGAATTTTATAATTAAAGATTGGATTATTTGCTAAAAATCCAAATGTTGGATTACTGAACACAAATTAATCCTTTAAAAAAAAGGAAAAATTGTCAAGAATAAGCCAACCTTTGGGCGATCTTCCACAAATAAGTTAACCTTTTGAAAATCCAGAAATAAGCTAACCTTGTTATCATTTAAGCCAAAAATAAGTCAAATAATTATTTAACATGTTATTTTCTATTGTTTTTTAACACTATTTTACAATCATTCAACCTATTTTTTTGCTTTAAATGATAACAGTAACTTGAAACAACAGATAACTAATAGATTAAATAATTGTTTAATCTATTTTTGGCTTAAATGATAACAAAGTTAGCTTATTTCTGGATTTTCAAAAGGTTGACTTAATTGTGGAAAATCGGCCAAAGGTTAGCTTATCCTTGGCAATTTTATATATATATATATATATATATATATATATATATATATATATAAAATAAAAAAATAAAAAATAAAAAAAACCAAAGTCAAGGTTTGATCGTTCCATTCCCAAAATTAAAACAATTTTAAACAAATATGAAATGAATACTCCCAAATTTGACTTCTCTCTTTGGATGCTCATTCGAGTACTAACTACTAAGTCGTATAAGGAATGGACAATCTTCAATTCTTCATAGTAATTCGTGATTATTCCTCAACCGGAGTAATTTTTTCCCAAAGTATATTTCATGTCAACAAGAGCATGTATTTTTTCTATTAATTAATTAATATTGTCTATTATAATCTAGCTCCACTTATTTATTTATTAACTTACTTCTTCCACACTTTACGTCTTTGGTCATTCATATCGAGAAAACAACCGAGTGACTAATTGAGTTGCAATGTTGATCGTGTAGTTAACTCATTTTTATGTACTCAATACAATCACTCTTCTCAATTGTTTACTATACTTGAGGATGATAAGTTATCTTAGTTAAAAGAGTTGTGTATTCCCTCGTTTTATCACATTACAAAAATTATTTACTTACTAATTAACTTTAATCAAAAAACAATTATTCTAAATCGTATTCTCTTTTGAAAACAATTACTCATTATTCTATACTTGAAAAATCCATTGTTTGGCGGTAGGCGAAAGAAAATGCAATATAAAGGTGGTACTCTCCTATTTAACATTTTTCAATTTAAAAACATATCAAAGCTCAAACAATTATTCACTTATAGTTAATTGAGTATTTCTTGTGCTCATTTCCCTCAAGAGGTTGTAAGCTCGGTGGAAAGTGACGATTGACATTGCTCCACCTAACCATGATATTGACAACTGACTATTAATAGAACAATTAAATAATAGAGTCTCATATTAAGTGAGACTCTATTATCAATGTCATCAAGTAACAACCCTTTATTAGTGTTGGTAATCAACCCGATGGGTAAACTAAATTTTTTTTCCGGAAGTGATTTAGTTCTTTAATAAAGTTCACGTTTACTTCAAAAAATAATTTAAAAAAAAAATGAAAGGGTCGTTGAAAGTTGAGCCCAAAATTCGATATCACTAATTTCACATCATCTTCCTCAATTTCAACCCTCTTAAATGAGTATTTTCTTGGTCAAAATTACATTAAAAGATTAATTTGAATCACTTCTCTCTAATTCAATTTAAATCTCTATTATATAAGTCAAGGGGTGAGCCATGATATCCCCCTGGAAAAGTCCAATTTGCCCTCCAAAAAAATTTTAAAAAATCCATTAGCTCCACTCTTCACTATTAAGGAAAGTTATTATAACTTTTTAACTTTTTAAAATGAAAATATTACAAAATATAAAATTCGTAAAAATAAAATAAATACACCAAAATTTATATTTTTTAATTATTTATAAATGGACACCCATATTAATATATTTTATCAGATATAAATTTTATCTTTTGATTACCATAAAATTTGATAACTGATAGAAAGTAGTAAATAAACTTTTCTTTTATTCATTGTTGTAGGTTGAACGGATAAAAGAAAAAAAAGTTTGTTTATAATTATGTGAATGAATATACATTTGAAAAAAAATCAATTTTTCCAACACACCATGTTCGTTTTTTATGTTTATTTAACAAATTAAAAGATACATTTAAAAAATCATCGCACGCAAAGTGTGTACACAAGGCTAGTATATTAATATTTTAATGTTATGTGTCTAGGACGATTGGCAACCCTAAGGTTGCTCAAGCATTTCCCATAAATTATTGATAATGCGCTCTCTTTCAATGCCATAAACTCTGCACGGCAATTTCATTGCTACAAGTAGACTTGCATTAATCCCAAGTTCTAACAAACTTTCATTATTAATCGACTTTTTAGAACAAACACATTTCTAATGAGGAGTACTTGCTACAAGTACACTACAACTTTATTATAAGAAAGAGAGATAGTTTTCACATTACTTGTTCTAAACACTTTATAGCTTTAAATGGTATTCATAAATCACAACTTTCCTACCCACACAGAAAGAGGTAGTGAGACAGAGACATGAGTTGCTTCACAATCACCATAAAGAGGTTAGAAAGTTACAGTAATAAGGCCCTGTCCTTTAGTATTTATTTTAAAAAACTCAGTTCAATTCAAACAAATTCAGTTCATGTCCTAATGAATCAAGGATTTAGTCCAACAAAAAAGGGGTGTCGGGGCCTAAATTGAACAACCAATTGGTTTAAAATAAAAGAAGGGTTTTTCATGGCGTAATAGCCCAACCCATTTGCAAGCGTTGCAGCTTCAACCTCTGATGAGGTCAAGACTCAAGACCCATATGCCTACAACAACTTGCAGACAGCATTCGAAAGTCAAGACCACTTTGTTTTCAAGGTTTTCTATCAAAAGATAAACATGACCTTTAATAACTTCAAAGGAGCTCCTTGCCATGGGACAAACAAAGATCAAGCATGCACCACCTGAATCCCCAAGGCTGGGTCTAAGCCAGCATACCCCATATGTGCAAATAATGTAATAACACAAGTAAAAAAATCAGAACCATTAAAAGTCAGAAGTCTTTGTTAAAGCAAAAAAAAAAAAAAAAAAAAACCAATTTGGTTTTCACCACCATATGCATCTGTTTCATACATAAATACAACAAAGAGAAAACAGTTTTGCAATGAACATGAATTGTTGGTGATCCATTTGAAAGCTGAAACTCATGGTTGGCTTTTTACACCCTTGATTACTCAATTTATTTCTTCAATCCCCAACAATGCATCCTGCAGAATTTTAACAATAGATTACAGTGAAATTTCTGATAACAGGTGCTAAATATTTAGCCAAGAAATGTTAAGTCAAGCTATCCCATTAGGAGTGGATTAGAGTTTCAACCAATCTACCTAATTCCTAAAACTTTCTGTGAATTGCAAACTGAAATAAGCGAATTATCATCGGCTTTAGGCTATTCTGGCCAAATTTAGCCTATTTTGGGCGAATTGCGAAATACAAAAGCGAACTAGGAAACATTGGTTTCAGCTCAATTGTTGCAAATTAATGGAAACTACTTTTTTCACGAAAATAAGTAGCAAACATCCGCATCTCTTGCCACTTTATTAGTCATTATTTCTCAATTTTCCTATTTCAACACTTTTTCAGTATTGTAAAATTACGTTTCATTAGACTCCCCCCTACCCTTTTTTGTGCCAACTCCAGGCAAAGCACTTGTCGACTCTTTTAGAAATCTGCACCTAATCTCTCATTTTACTCTTGTCAATTAAAGCTGACTTTCTCATGAGCAGAAATTATATGAAATCTCTCACACGTCACACCCCCATTCAAACATTTGTATCGTATGTAAAGTTGCAATTCTTTAGACTCCTCCCTTACTTATTTGTGCCAACTCCCGAATGAATACTTGTAAATACAAAGCCTTTGTCAACTCAATGGACATCTGCACTTAGCTACTTACTCCTCCCACATACTCTACCAATTAAAATTAGCTTCCCCGTGTCACAAACACATCAGGTACTAGTAATGTACAAGTGAAAACAAAAAGATGATGCATTTTCAAAGACAAGGAAACGTGGAAAGTTTAAATTATTCATCAATTTATCTGTCATGTCAAAAATGATCCTCACAGCCAGCAAATCTTTCAATAGACTCACATCACTCAGGCAGCCTCAACGCCTTTGCTACTGTGCTTCATACTGTATTAGTCAGCTAGTGTTTCAACAAGGATAGTTCTGAGTAAACCCTAGATCTGTCACTTTAATTCTATAGAACTAAGGAGCTATTTGGTTTGTGCAAACAAGATAGGGTAAACAAAAAAAATTCAAATTTACCATTGAGATTTTCTTGGGGTTTTTTACAAAACCTCTTTTCCCCTCTTCCATTTTTCCCGTTTTACTTGCCCCAAAACACTTGAATCTTTCCATGCTACAGGTACAACTTGGGACTTGCTCTCCCCCATTTTTCTCATCACCCTCACTGTCATCCATCCCCGCTATAAACAGCGAAAAACCACCACCATGGGCACAAACCACCCAATTCAGCCTTACCATCTCCACCCGTCTCACCATTCCCATCCATCCAAAAACACCAATGCTGACCCGATACCATCACCAAGCATTCACCATGACCACATCACCACCAATGTGAGCTCAAGCACCACCAAAATCAATAATAACCAACTCGTGACCACTTAAAGCACTTACCAATACCAAACAATCCACCCTAGCATTAATCCATCATCAAATGACAGAAATGGGGACGGAGAGATCTAGATGCAGCCTACCAAATGAATCACATCATTCACAATATTAACACTCTAATTTAACCAGTTTGTTAACTGTTTCCAGCAACTTTACATTATCATCAGGTTCACAAAAGTCAAGCAAAATGAACCCAAATTGAATAAAAAATAATAATATATAATCAGGGGAATCAAGATGAGAAAAAAATAAGGGATTGTTTGGTGTGATTAAGAATGAAAGTGGGAGAAAAAAATGAATTCTATACAAATTAACTAAATTTTAGTTAAGGGGTCGATAGTCGGTCATTGGAATAGGAGAAAAAGAGAGGAAATCAGCAAAGTTAGTTAGTGATAGTGGGTCATTGGAAGAAGAGAGAAAGAGAGGAAATTAGCCGAGTTAGTGATAGTAGGTTGTGATGATGAATGGTGTTTCTCCCGTCAATAAAGCAGCAGGAAAAGGGAGAATGCCTGGAGTAATACTATATTCGAGACCAGTACCTCAAAGAGTAACACACACTTGATCATATAATATCGATTGCTTGCCAAACCCTATGAATTGCGTGAAAGTAAGATACTTCAAATTTGGAGGTCAAGTTTTATTAAACCTTTTTTTGGAAAAAATATGAATGAAAAATCAAACTAAAGTGACTTGGCTCCATGAATCTAGGAAAGGGGGAGCATTCTTAATCTCCCATAATATATATTTAGAAAATTTGGAACCAAAAATGTATAAACGGTTTGGAAACTTCAGACTCCATGCCCCTGCAACTTGGAACTCATGACCAACCTACAACACAAGAGGTCCAACTAGTGAACCAATGAAACATACAGAGCTCCTTGTGACCCAATTTACAATCCAAAGGTTAAAGGTGCAACTTGTGATCCAGCAGGAACACACAAACCTCAAAGACAAATATGTAGGAAAGTCTACGTAATTTCATGGAATACCAAAAAAGGAGCTCATGTCCATCTAAGTTACACTGAAAATGTTCGGGAATGGAAAATAATGATCTCAAAATTCTAGTATGAGTACTAGAAAAGAACAGTAAACATACAAATATATTTTAAGAATTGATGATCTAGGAGAGGGGTCCGGGTATGAGAGAAAAGATTGATGCCACTAGCTGTTTATTTTAATTTTTAAAGTTTACCTTAGTTGTTAAACAGTTATGCAGTAGTTAAACACTTAAACATTATAGCTGTTGGCCACTTTTCTCTCTTCTTCTAATTTCCAAATTTTGGAATATCAGGAAAAAATTCCAAACAACGAATATAGCACTAAATTAAAGCCATGGAAGAATAATACAAAACATACAAGGATCTCTACAACAATAAGGCCTCAATTGTTGCAGCTAGTTATAACAAGAACACGAATGGAGAGTGGAGCGGTGGAGCCAACAAGTGGGTTCATTTTGGAGTTTCTAAAATAGAAAGAAACAAATATTCTTTGCTTTTCATTTTTAATATATTTTTTAATTTGGTCACTGGGGATACATTTGCACGGCGACTACATTAACAAGACATCTCCAACATTACCTTCGCTACCCCCACATTCTGGTGAACCATACTCAACCAGTCAATGCATCCCCAAGCTATACCCATCCCAGCATAGGATCAACTATAACTAGAGAAAGTCATAGTATATTTTCAAAATATCTATCTCAGAACAAACACTATTATCATAATCAACATCATGTATATTTTCCTCAAAAAACAATAATGTTTCTTCATAAACTTCAAGAAAAAGGACCATGACTATAAAAATATAGATGTTTTCCTCCAAAATAATAATAAAACAATGTTGGTTAAATCTTAAATAAACCATACTATCATGAGGGACATGAAAAGGTCCAAGTTTATGACTTTGTGATAAGAAATTTTAAAATAAGATTTATGGGTCACGTAAGATCCCTCAAAAAATTCATTTCCATTTTTCACACTTACAAACTCATAAAATCAGGGAAACTAAAGGAAATGCTTAGTTTTCCCATCTTAAGGATCTTTACTGTGACAAGTGACAACATGACCATCTTCTACATCTCTTTCATAACCCATGTAACTTTCATACCCACTTTATCACAATTCGTTCCAAAATAAACCGAACAATTTTCGATTTCTAAATTAAATTTATTGCCTCAGCTTTTTTATTCTCAAGATTCCTAGTTGTATGGAATTGCACTTCTAATTTCACTATTTCTATGTTTTTGTTCCTCATCTCTCATTTCCCTAAAGCATAAACTCATACATCCATTTTCTAAGCGCTAAGTCTTCGAACATAAGAGTGATTAGATAACTATTTCCATCAAATAAACTTTCTATATCCATAGAAAGTGTAAAAAGGTGAAAACACATTCAAGAGTGACAAAACTTGATTCAATCTTCATTTTTGTCCGAGTATCAAGTAACTCTCAAGATTTGGATCGTGATGCAGCCATTTTTCCTTAAGAGCCATAATTTCATATTTATGGATATATTTTCAAACTTGCCCCACAAAACAATATAAGCATGCAATATGGAACTCCTTCCAATCACACTTTCCTCTATCAAAACTTTCTAGTTTATAAAATCTATAAAACATTAAAAAAAAAAGGTTAATCCGTAGATATTATTGACAGCACCAATAGGCTTTGTTTTCCCCTGATCCATGCCTCTAATATTCCCAATATAACCTTGATTTTGGATTTAAGCCAAAACCCCACCAAAATCATTACAAACATTTCTAATTATCTATACAACTATTTTTTTTTTGAAATATATACACTGTTTTATTGAGGGCATTTTCCTCGTCATTTCCATTTCCCATTGTTTTCATTTTCATTTCCTATTTTATACAATTCTGCATTCCATGGAACGTAGTCAATATCTGATAATAAAATGCCTATTTCCATACAAATTGAGTTTCTTTGAAAGTAGCCATAAAAAACTTCATGTATAAACACCAAGATATATGCTTAAAATTCATTACATACTTGAAACACCCATGCCAACAGGTTCACGGTAAGAATGATGTGCCAATTAGTAATTAATTAACCCTTAGTTAAAAAGATAAGTTTTCTGGTTTTCTCTTTGAAGAACAACTTGTATAACAATAAAACCTCAGCACAAGCATAATTTTCATATAGGCTACAGCATATACAACAATCACAAATCCATCGCAGTTTCAAAATTCCACTTGTACAGAAACAATTTGTGTTTTCTTGAAGAAATTCTGAATGCCCTTAATTTTCATTGTCATTTTATCTATTTGGTGATGGCTTGTGTTACCACTACATCCTACTCTCTGATGATTAATGGTGAGAGTGTTGGTTTCTTCAAAGGGAAGAGAGGTTTAAGGCAAGGGGATCCCCTATCTCCCCTATTATTTGTGATTTGCACGTATTATCTGTCAAGACTGCTCCAAGCTGCCTCAAAGCATTCTAATTTTAAATTGGGTGTGAAACTCACCCATTTAGCTTTTGCAAATGACCTCATTGTTTGTTGTGGTGGTGATTTCAATACTATTGAATTAATGTTGAGAACTGTAGCCACTTTTACTGCCTCTTTTGGGTTAGCAGCTAATAATGGAAAGACACATTAGTATTTCTGTAATGTGTCATCTGATGTATAACAAAGATTTTTAGACTCCACTGGCTTTAAGAAGGGGGGCCTTACCCTTCAAATATTATAGGGGTGAATATTATGTATAAAATAAGATGGGGATCAAGAGGATGTCAAGTAAAGATTGCCAAGTCCTAGTTGATAAAACTGTGTATAAAATAAGAAGATGGGAATCTAAATCCATAGTCATATATAGCTAGGACCATGCTGATCAATGCAGTCTTGATTTCATGGCAAGCTTATTGGGCAAATATTTTATTTTGACTAAAAGGATTATTGAGCACGTCAAAGACATATGTATGAATTTCCTTTGGGATGGTAGAGCAGTGGCCACTAGGATCCCCCTATTGCTTGGGATTCATCTATAGACCCAAAAAGGAAGGAGGATTAGGTGTTATTGATTGTCAATTGTGGAATCTAGCTGCTATGGGGAAATATGTTTGCGACATAGCCCATAAAAATGATAGCCTTTGGTTGAGATAGGTGAATCATCATTATATCAATTATCAAAGGAAGGAATTGGAAAAGGTTGTCATGTGCAGGTAATGGACCATGGCAATGGAAACAAATATGGAGAACTAAGGAGATCATTAAGCAAGGCTTTAGAGGTGATGTTTGGCTGCATCATACTAAAGGTTATATTGTGAGTAGTGCTTACAGATGGTTGAGAGCAGGAGGAACTAATGTGCAGTGGGATCAATGGGTGTGGGCGTGTGGCACACGTTAAATATACCTAAACATAGGTTCATCTTATTGCTCATTATGTGGCAAAGACTGAAAACCAAAATGCAAATGGCTAAATATGTGCAGCTGGATGATGTCAGTTTTGGTATTTGTGGGAGTGCAGATGAGACTATATAGCACATATTCTTTGACTGCTGGTATAGTAAGACGTGTATTGAACAAATGCCACCTTTGATTATCCAACAATGTGACTTTTCTGGTGTTCAAGCCTGTGGTCAGAGTTTGACAGATATGACTGGCAGATTCAGAAGAGGTGTGTTTGGCTGTCTCGTAGCTGGGCTGATGTACTCAATATGGCAGCAGAGGAACCAGAGCATTTGGGAGCATATTTTAATCAGACCAGAATCTGTAATGAAAGCCTGTTTAAGGCAATGTTTCCTTAGAATTAAAAGTGTACTGCCATAAAAGACTAGTGATTGTAATATTAGATGGTTGCATAATTTAGAATAGTTTATTTTGGTGTTTTAGTTTTAGTTTTGGCCAGATGTAGGCCAGTTGTGCCTAGTGAGCACAAGTGTACTTGTTTTTTGGTGGAAATAAACTCTTACCCTTTCTTCCAAAAAAAAAAAATGCAACAATTTGTGTAAGTCTTCTTCAATAAATAGAAAGGATATGGATTATGAAGAAACGGGAAGAACAATAGGGAAAATAGCTACCATCAAGTAGTTGGATATTACTATCATAAGTTTTCTCTCACTTCTCCCATCCCCAATAATTTCCTCTCAAGTATGCCCTTGACGTCCACTAGAAGATCAAAAGCTTGAGCTGCTGCCAGATTAATCTAAAAATAACCACACTCACCAACTTACTTGACAAAACTGACAAATCCTATATGTATATATATCTATATATGAAGATAAAAGCTGAATCCTTTGTCGAGGTTGACTGATTGACTCTAAAAAGTTTTATACTTTCTCCACTTCTGCAATCTGCTTACCAAAAGTTTTCTTTTCCAGGAAGCTCCCACCACATATACCCATATCACCTCAAGGCTCAATAAGGTTGGTTATCAAAATGGTTAGAAAGAAACCTTTCACAAAATCTATTTTTGCTGATACCCTGCTTGGGAAACAATACACCCCAATCTCTGATAAAAATCACTCCCATGCTTGATAGACTACCAGATCATGGCTTTCCTAATCATTTAAAAAAAAAAAACAGCAGGAGTAATGCTGCAAACAACGAAACATTGGATTTTTACTTATGCAAGGGTGAGGGGGAGCTAAGGAACCATCTTTATCAACTACAATTACTTCGCAAAGTTTTACCCTTTTGTTGATTATATGGCAAGCTCGTAACACCCCACTCCATCTTTCTTAGATTCAGCAAGAATTAGACAAGTTATTCAAGAGAAATGAACAGTGTATCCGAAGAATTAGATACTCCTATGAGTCTATGACAACGCCAATTGCAAGACTAATTGACAAGATGGTAAGTTCAAATTCAAACTGCAAGTAATATCAATTTGCACTTGAAAACAAAATCCAATCGAAAAACAAAAACCCTAGGAAGTGAAAAAAAACGGGAAATTAAAAAAAAAAAAATTAAAAAAAAGATACCTGGTAAAAAAGGAGAAAATTATTGAGTCTTAGGAAGATCAGAGCAAAGCTCCATCATCTTCTTATCCCTCCTCTCCATGGCAACATCCCAAAGGTCATTGCCAATGTGCTTTGGCTGCAATAAAAAACCGCAATAATTAGAGAAAGAATTGCTCTAAATTAATCACAATCAGAATCACTGTAACAGTTGTAGCAGTGAATCGAAGAAGGAAGAAAAGAAGAATAAAAGTAGATCTAATTGAAAAACATACACGGCCGTGATAAGCTTTGTGGATGTAATACTGAGCATTGCCCATAATGCAGAGCATGCCGGCGATAATACCGAGTGGAAGAGCTGCTTCAAGCCATACTAACCCCATTTGTAAGCTTCGTCTTCGATTGATCAGAAACCCTTTGCCTTCTCTCTGTTTGTGCCTCCTCGTAACTTTGTTTTCTCTCTCCTCGATGACTCGACCACTCGACCAGACTAATATAGCCCATTAGAGCAATACATTTTAATTTTTTTTTAAAGGAAAATGCTAGCCTTTTTATTATGCTTAAATTTAGTTCATTTCAATTCAGCTGTATTCAGTAAACGTAAACAGACCCTAAACAACACCAGAAATACATCTCCTCACTCAAAATATTTCTAGTTTTAGTGCACGCGATGCGTGCAATCTTACAAAATTCGTTAACAACATTAACTTGACAATAAAATTAATAAGTTACACATAATTGTAAAAAAAACTTTTAAATAGATATATTTTTTGATTTTTTTAAAATTTAATCAAGTTTTTTCCTTTCGCTTTTACCTAGTGAATATATTTTAAATTCAGTAAATAAATTGTTTCTCTAAAAGATTTTTATTTATGAATAATCTATATAATAATTTAAGAATTAATTTTCATGAGTGGCTTCGTTCCAAATCCTCTAATAAAAAATGATAACTACCCACAAACTAACCAAATTTATTTTATTATAACACTATTCATCAACAATAAATTTAATCCAAAAAAACATTAATAACTCAATGATGTCTTAAATTTAACCCCTTCAAAAAAAAATCAAAATATATCTATTATAACCACTATTCATCAACAATAAATTTAACTTTATTATATAAATGAAAAAAAAAAATGTCAAATTATCGTCAATATATGTTACAGAGGGAGTAATCAGTATCCACTATTAACTATATACAGCCTACAATATAAAATAAAATTCATAAGATTTGCAAAAGAAAATTGTGTTAACCATCTTCGCCTCAAGTAACTGCAATTTTTTAAGCATATATATCACGTAGATAAAAATATGGCAACAAGACACTAAATAAAATGGCATTTCATATATATGTTCAGGATAAGACAAAATATATTATTGATTTGTTTAAAAAATAATATAAGCATGTTATCATAAAATTATAAATATGTCCTCACTCTAGTTTTGATTAATTTTACAATTAATTGTACTTGTTATTTTTAAAATTGTGATTACTTGTTTTAAATAAGACTATTAATGATTTCAAAAATCAAATAGCATTATGGAAGATTAAGTACACAAATGACAAAATTGTCCCTAACTTGACTAACAAATATGAAAGATGAATAAGAGGGTGAGGGATAGGTGGTTACAGCTTTTCTCTCCATTTCAAGAAATCCTGGGATCGATTCTTATCCCCACCATTGTGGCTCTGTAAACACACACAAAAAATGATGGATGAGTAAGGATAGTGTGGTAATCCACTTAGATACTGCTCGCGGAGATGTATCAAATATATATTAGGAATTCTCCAACAAGACTTAGGGCTGCATATAAGAGATTTAAAATATAAAGTTTAAGAAAAAATTAATTATTGCTTACATCGATATGTGTGTGATTTTGTCATAAATTCCCAAAAAAAATCCATTTTAGAAAATGTATTAATGCTTATATTCAAGCATTATCCTTTTTTAATACTCCACCATAAAAAATAAATTGAATTACAAGATTGGTCAGCCCTTTTAAGCGTAGTAGGAGTCAAACGAAATATTTATTGTAACGACCCGACTTTTTGAGACATGTCGATTGACAAAGGGAAATCGACAATCGGATCATTACCAACTTAAATAACAATAAATCAGATTAATTGAGTAGATGAATTAACTTTTATTAAATAACCTACCAACTATCCATAACAATCCAATAGCCATAATTACATATAAGGTCTTAAAATACTGTCCCAACATGCTGGGACCATAAAATAAACTAAATAAATGTCATAAATCATAAATCATCTAATTAAACCGTTTAACTAAGTTTCTCAGCTACTCAAACCCATCCACGATAGCCCGTTATTCAGCAGCGTCTTCACCTGAAACTGAGGGGGGGGGTCCACCGTCAGTGGCGAGTAACTAGGCTGTCCCATTTAATCGAGGGACCACCAAACACATAATAGCATAGAAAAATATCATAAAAACTGTAAAGAATTCAATACATGCTTTACATATAAATACACAAGTTCCGTATAAACGTACGTATATGAATACGTATAGAAGTACGTATAAAATACATATACAGATACGTATAAAAATACGTATAAATACCCCTGCAGAAATACGGTTAGAATACGTATAATTACGTATAAAATACGTATAATCAACCCTGCAAATACGGTTAGAATACATACCAAATACATACACCATCCGTATAATATACACACACGTTACATATTCGTATAAATTCAGGAAATACACAGCGGAAGACTTACAATACACTAACTTATACTTTATACTATACATCTTCAATCCTTAACTTATACTTAACTCTTCTTAAGTTATATCATTAATAAATCATAATTATATCTTATCATCATAACTTATCATATTCTTATCATCATGACTTATCATATTCTTATCATATCATATCATATCATCATAAATCATATCTTAATCATATCATATCATGTCTTTCTTATCACATTAGATCATAACATATCTTATCATCTTTTGAAATCATCTTATACTTCATCTTATGATTTCATCTTATCAAATCGTATGATCGTAATATAATATCTTTGTTGGACCGGTCACTAATAACTCGTTATGGATCTCGTGTTTCACCATAACTCCCTAGAACATGCCGGGAGGAGCTCGTGTACTCAATCCCATAGCGGATCCCGTGTTTCACCGCTAAGTCTAAGCTATGGCCATAACTTCCTGGTAGCGACTCGCAGATACGGTTACCAGACGACTACATGTTCTAAGGTCAAACTACTCGGGGGAACTCATGTGTTCGTCCCATTGAGTAGTGGTTCTGACTTAACCCACTAATGACTCGTGTATCATACAGGTGGGTGTCCATATTGTATCTTATATCTTCAATTAATTTAATCGTATCATATATTAGGATAATACTAGGTGACCGTAATAGGAAATGAAATGTTCGAAGTCCCAGGAAAGGGAGGTGCGGCACGTATATTGGCCACCTTAAATACCAAGCCTTTCCTAGCCAGAGACCGAAACATAACATGTATAGCTATTACTCTGTTTCCTTTCTTATCCCTAGTAATATCTTATGCAACTTCAATTCTTATAATATACTATTCTTAAAATATATATATACTTATAATCCTATCCTTTCGGATACTAACCTTAATATTACGTCATATACCAATTTGTAACAATATTCGAAAAATATTTATATTAATAGTACTAATATTATTTCGGTCCTCTTAATAATAATACTAATAATATCTTTTTATCCCTTCACTTTACAACTTATCCCTAATAATTATTTTGTCCATAACTTTTATTATTAATTATTTCCTAAATTAATAATAATTCAAAACTAACCAAAATATAATAAAAATCCTATTTTTCCTACTTTCACCACACTCGACATATTATATCAATAATAGCCAAAATTATTCAATTAATTTATATGAATTCAATCATCAAGAATTAAATAATTTAACTAATTAATAAACATAAAAATCATATTTTTCGACAACATTCATCAAGATTAACATAAAAATAATATTTTTAACTCTTCTTTTAATTTCTATACACTTGACAATTAGAAGGTAATAACAAGATTTAATTTTTAATTCAAGATTTATCAATATAATTCAATACTATCAAGATTCATCATAAAAATCATATTTTTAGTTCCCTTTTAATACTTAGGTCACTCGAAAATTCAAGAATGAATAATAGCATATTTTAATAATTCAATTGCCCTATTTTATACAATCTGATTTTTAAAGAATTAAATTAAAAACGACCATCTAAAGATCTCTAAAAATCTGGAAATTTTTATGGGAGCTAAATATGGGTTCAAGGATTAACGTGCATAAATTTCGTCTAAAAATAACATCTTTTACTATTTTTAAGTGATTTTATAACTAACCAGTCAGATTAGGATGAATTCGGTTTCAGAATTTTATGCCATATCAAACGATCTTTAAAAATTACGAAAATTTAAAACAAGCTGTAAAACATTATCACTGACTTCCATATAAAATTTCGTAGCATTCCGAATTGATTAAGTACACTAATAAATTCGTAAACCTATTCTGGACAGTTTTACCGGTTTGAAAGATTAAATTTTTATAAATAATAAACGGACGAATTTTGCCACGAAATAAATCATGGTTAATAATCAAACAGTAAACCAGATACCATGAAAAATTCATCAAGAAATAACAAGATTTGATTGGTAAATAAATTATACAAGATCATACATAAAATCAAGAAAATACATAAAAATCAATCAAGAAATTCATGCTTCATGCTCGACATGTTCATATGAAAACAATATTAAACTTCCTACAATTTTCATGCTTCAATTCCTAATTAACTATGTGAATAGCTACCCGTAGATTAAATAGAAAAGCAAAGTTACCTGGATTCGCTTAATAATTCCAAGGCACGAAAAATTCACTCTTGGTGAATTTTTCTCAAGGGTTTGGCTTTTGAGAGAAAGGAAGAGGAGAGGAGAAAATATGTATTTTAGGGTTTTTGATAACTTAACAATTAGGACCCAAAAGAGGTGATTAGGTCCTATTTATAAGAAAACAAGCAACAAAGAGGGCAAACCCTATTATGTACTTAGGGTTAGCCGTGTACATGGGAGGAGCAAAAAGGGGAGGACTTAGCTAGTTTGTATAGGTTAGAATATTTAAATTAATTAAATTAATTTTATTATCCACAAAATAATAATTAATTAAATAAAAAAAAAAACAAGGTTGACCCATAAACAAAGCAAGAACCGGCCAAGATTACTAAAAGGAGAGAATTGGGTCTTTGGCCCAATTTGGAAGAAAGGATTGGGTTATAAATAAAAACAGTCCAATTAATATGGCCTTTCGGACTTAGAATTAAAATAAAACATTTAGGAGAAAAGAAAATAAATAAAAGGACGGACTGCGTAACAAATGGATCAAAGGAAACAATTGGGCTCGGGTTTTGGTTAACAAAATAAAAAGAGGCTCAAAAAGTATTAAATTGTTACACAAATAATAATTAATTAAATAATAATCAATTAAATAGTCAATTGATCATATATTTAATCAATAAATAAAAAATTTAAAATATCCCAAATTTTCGGGGTATTACATTTATAGTGCGATTTAGTGAGACAAAGGACGATTCACATGTGTGTTTTGAAATTTTTCGGTATCTAAGATCTATTCTCTCCAAAAGGATGGTGAATTGGATGGGGATGTTGCTCATAGGTTTAATCAAGTTGGTTGTAGTATAAGGGAGTATATGATTGTAGTATGCCTTCATAGCTACATCGTATAAAATGTTGGGCTTTGAAATGTTATCAGGTTCATAAGATGGATGTGCTGGTGATGCATATATATATATATATATATATATATATATATATATATATATATATATGTTGTTTTGATGTTTGTGCATACAAAAATATTTAATTGTTTAACTATGATGGTTATTAGTGTTTTCTATGAGGGCAACAAGTTTTTTTCAATTAAATATGCATGAATGCACGTGATTTATCTAGGGTTACTAAGTATTTTTCATTAGGATTACTAATTATTTTTCTTAGGGATTATCAAGTGTTTTTCTTTGGGACTCACTAAATGTTTTTTAAATAATATACACGTTTGAAAAAAAAATATATATATATATGTGTATTTTTCCTCTCCCCCTACATATGATTGGTTGGTTGTTGACTTATTAAAAGAAACTTTTGTTTTATCCATTCGATGAGCGTGCTGATTTTCAAAAACAAATTGAATTGAGAGAGGATATCATTGTCCATCAGTCCCAAAAAATTGCTCCACTTTGACCAAAATTGTGAGTATTTTTTTTATCAAAGTGGAGCAGTTTTATTGGGACGGAGGGAGTATTAATTTGAATCAATTTTTTTTACAAATAAAGTTTAAAATATATAGAAGTTAAAGAGAGTAATAATTAAGAAACAATGAAAGTATTCTAAAAAACTAATGATAAATGAAGGGATAAGGACTCGTTTACATAGATGAATAGAGATGATGAACTGAACTGAACTGAATTGAATAGAAGTGTATTAATTGAACTAAATAGAGATGAACTGAACTGAACTGAATAGAGATTAACTAAATTGAACTGAACTGAATATAATTTGAAGTAAACAAGCCCTAAGTATTAAAATTGTCTTGAAAAAAAGGGAAAAAGAAGTAATCTTTCTATACCTATAATATTAAAACTTTCCCCCAATCTATCGTAGTGACACATGACATTTTTCTCTCCCAGCTCTTCATTTTTGCTTGACACATGACATCTCTCCCTCTCAACTCTTCATCTTTGCTTTCTTACATCAACAGAAATCAACTTGCCAAGTGTACCTCTTCCTCCAATCCCTTTTTCCATTCATTATCATGTCAACTTTTTAGTTGTAGATCGAGTAACTTCATTTATCTTTTTATTTCCTAATTATGTCTTTCAGTTACAATTTTACACTCATTAATTATGTCTCCTCTCGCTCAATTTTAATTAGATTTTTTAAAGTCATTCCCCTTTTCTATATACAAAACGATAAAAAAAACTGCTAAAATATTATTAATCATTTTTATTTGCAATATTTTTTGTAGTATTGTTTTCATTTCTCTTTCTCATTAATTAGTTTTCAATAATATTTGTTTATTTTTCTTAATCATTTTTGCCAATAACATACTATGTTTTGAGATCGAAGGATGCTTAAAATCATTGTTACAATGTTCTTGGTAATATTGTTTTCATTTCTCTTTCTCATTAATTAGTTTTCAATAATATTTATTTGTTTTTCTTAATCATTTTTGTCAATAACATAATTTGCTTTGAGAAGGATGCTTAAAATGAGAAGGTTGAAAATTGATGGTTCATAAAATTTGTAATATACGTGCATTTTGTTAAATGTGAACGTACATAAAAAAAAATTCAACTTGAAAAAATTTTCAGAAAAAAGTGGGAAAAAATATGCAAATAGATATATATTCATTTTTAAACATGAATGTGCATTAAAAAATTCAACTTGAAAAACTTTTTCCAGCAAAAAAAAAAAGTGGAAAAAAAAATTAACATATGCACATTGATTGACCTCTTAAAAAAAATAATATCATTCACCTCTTAAAAATCATCAAAGTTATTACACGTATTAAATAACCATCATTGATATTAAAAAAACAAGTGACTATTTTCTTGAAAAAAAACATTGCTTTTGCATTTTATTTTTCTCACGTTTAGCGCTTATTATTTGTTATCCCATTATATTTAATACTTTCAAAATTATATAAAATATTAAGTTGAATTAAAAATATTCTCCGTGTTTTGCACGGATCCAAAAAACTAGTTAAGTTTAAAAATGACACGTGATAGAATTGAAACAATTATTAACAAATGGAAGACACATGACAAAGGGAAGACATGTGACAGTTAAAACATCATGTTTTAATTTTTAAATATTTAAGTATAGATTTGTTGGGTTTGCTTTGCTTTGATGGTGATTTTTGTTACTGTTTCCTACAGTACATTTCATGCAGGCAACCACATAACAAAAGGTATGGCCATCCCACGGGGAAATTTAATTTCATAATAAATAAATGGGTAACATATTAATTAGATTGGTGATGTGTTTGACATTCTAATATTTCAATTCTTTATGGCAACCTTAAATATTTTGTTAATGATTTACCAAAAAAAAAATATTTTGTTAATGATTTACCAAAAAAAATAATATTTTGTTAATGATTGGATATTAGAGAATAGGAAAATATATGAATAGAAGATTATAACCCCAATCATAGTATTATATTTATAGGGATTTCAATGTCTCATAATCTACTATTTTATTATGAAATAAAAGATTATAGTAGCGGGTATCTACACATAACACATATGAACTCATATTTATCTTATAAGCCCAACCGATCGAGATACTGAATTAATTATTTAATGGGCTAACTTTTAGTCACCTTTTATAATTTGTGGTGTTCAACCTGATTCGACATATTCAATTTCCAAACTAGGAATAAAATTGAATATTCAATCTGTTTTTTTTTTTTACTTCGCGTATTTCTAATCGGAAATTTTGAAATTTTGAATACTCGGGATATCTTTTTTTTTTTAATTTTTTGATCCGATATCTAGATATTTTGGGTTGGGTTCATACTCCAAATCGAATGTCTAATTTTTTTTAATATTTCCGGTTGGATTTTAGGATTTTTTGGAATATTTAACTTATTTTTATTAAATAATTAAAAAAAACCCAGATTGGAACGAAGGTTTAAATTTAAGTCTATATATAGATCTGAAAATTTTGGATCAAATGGTATCCGATATCCGAAATGAACTCTTACCGCCGGCCAGTAGACCCACATAATTATTTAATTTCCAACAATCTTCCTAATGGACCGACATGTATATAAAATATTTAATTTCGTCTATTAATGATATCGAATGTAGAACCAAATCGACTTTTGTAAACTTTATTATGACTAATTGACTAAGTATTCAATGATAATATATATGACGATGTAACTAAACGATATAGATAGATCAAGTGTCGAGGTGTAGCATGAAAATTTCATGAAATGCGAACTTAACATATCTATTATTTCTAACTATTCTTGCTCTATAAGATTATAACAAAATAGATCTTTTGGGTAAATCATAAAACTGAAACTCTACAATTTGATTTTTTGCAACAAAAATCACCCGAAAACATAAAATTTGTCTATAACAAACAAAATAATTAGATATAAACTATCATTAAACATGAACATCGTCAAAAGACATATAATTTGTGTAGAATTGTTGAAGAAAAGGATAGTGAGCTAATTATAAATTAGTATTCGTAACTGAAATCATCGTTTTTCAAAATAAAATTAATTTAATGAGTAAAAATATCAACTAATTACTAGTTTCATATCACCTAGATTTGGGACTAAATCAAATTTTAGGCCATGTTTGGGAGTTAGCTAGCTAATAGCTGTTAGAGGTTAGCTCATTGAGTTAGTTGTTTTGACTAGTTGATTGAGTTAGTTGTTTTGACTAGTTGATTGAGTTAGTTGTTTTGACTAGCTGATTGAGTTAGTTGTTTTGACTAGCTGATTGTGATAGCTAATTTGACTAACTGATTACATTAGCTGTTTGTATAAAAGTGTTTGATAAATAGCGGATAACTGTTAGATGTTTTAGGGTAAAAAGAACCAAAAAACTATAATCTCTTCCAAAATCTCCTCATATGAACTTTTTGAAAAAGAGTTTTTTCATCCCAAAAGTCTCTTCTAAATCTCTAACTTCCAAACTCCAAAAATAGTTTTTTGAGTTGGTCAAACCTCTCTTTCCTATCAAACATCTCTTTTCCCCCAAACCTCTAACTCTCAAACACCCCCTTAGTAATATTAATAACAATAGTTGGATAACCCCACTGCAGCCATATATAATAACATTCTCTATAAATTTAATCATGGAAATTAATTAAAAAACCTCTTGTGGTGTTTTATATTATTGTCTCCTCCTCTCTTTTATTAATAAAGATATTTTTTTTTATAATGACGAGGAAGAGAAGAAAAGCTAAAATCAAGGGGGAAAGTGGAAATTAAGCGTAAATCGTTCTAATAAATGTTTGATTTAATTAAAATTAATTATATTTAATTCTTCAAACTTAAAGTTATGTATATTATTTTTCTAAATCTATTATTCATGTAAGTTTCAAATAGGAATTAGCAAAAATTGAAGGAAAAAAACAAGAGTTGAATTTTTAGGGAAACATTAGACAATAGTTAAAAGTTACGTGGATTAAAAATTGGTATTGCACATTTGCACTAGCTGGTCCCCAATTATGATCGTTTTTTTTGTTTTGTTTTAACTAATATAAATTAAAGCAACAACAACATGTTTACTGAATTTTAATTTGTAATATTAAATTTCAAATTATCAATGACAAATGTTAATAATAATACAATTTTTATTAATTAATGTTTGTTAGTAAGTGAGAATTGAGAAGTGAACGAATAACTATAAGGATTACCAAACTTTCCATGCTTAAATTTACATTGGTCACTTATATTACATACATTTAAACATCAACTAGTTTTCTTGCCCTGCGTTGTATGAGTGGCTGTTTTATTATGCGATGCTTCGTAAGAGGCATATTTAGGATATTATATGTAGTTGTTATTTCGTACTTCGTATATAGGTCATTTCTATCGTTTTTGTGCTTTGTTGTGAGCTGAAAATATACACAGCTTGTGGCCTATATATGTTATGGTTTTCCTTTGTGTATCATTGTGAAACTATATTTTGACATGAAAGGTGGATGAGAATAGCACTACAATTGAGTTATAACGATGAAATTGAGAATAGCAATGCAATTGACATGAAAGGTGGATGAGAATAGTAGTGCAATTGATATTTAACATGAGTTTTAGATAAAAAAAATAAGTGTAAATCTGAAAAAACTGGGATCTCAAACAATCAATCTTTATATATTTTTTTAATTCAGTAGTGAGTATTTGTGATACAAATTACAACTTGGTCTAATAAATGCGTCGAGTGCGCTTGGTAAGGGCATTGCAATCATGAATTACACCATTGCCATGCGTAATCGTCGTCGCCCCTCTTCAATAATTACAAATATCTTAATGTTTTATTTTATGCATCTAACTATCTAAGAGGTTTAACTACAATCTTCAGACCCCTCAAACATATTTCTTAGTAATCGTCTTTAGATTTTTAATGCAAATTAAATATTAAATAAGAATGGATTTTTTTTACAATGTTGCCTAATATGTAATAGCAAATATCAAGAGTTAGATAATGAGTGCTTCATTTTACTTAGTAGGTTGGAGAGGTAAAAAAAAAAACGGGTTTAGAACGAAATATATAAAAAAATGATGTTTTAGTGGATAATACAGATTTGATGAAATGGCTTGGTGCTAGAATTATTGATCAAGAATAAAATACTTTAAATGATTTTTTGTTTAATTTTCCTTAATTATTCACTAAATCTTTTTGTTGATACATGCTTCAACCAAACTCACAAACTCACAAAGTAACACAACCAACAAGTCCGTCTAAATCTTTTACCCCCAAAACGTGTACCATCTAGTTTCATTGGTTAATTTTAACACTATATATAACTTATTACTACTCTACTAAAAACCAGTAACACTGCAAAAACTATAATAACACACAGATTTTAAGATAGAAGATTCAGATCCACCAACATCAACACCAACACCAACACCAACACCAACACCAACACCAACAATCATCTCTAGCCTAAATACTTTGGATTAGCTTAACAAGACTATCATTATGATAAAGTGTGGTGGTGTTTAGTGTGTTGTGTAACCTCTCTAGTGCATTGTTTGTGGGGGAAACAAATTGAGAGTGATTACTCACTTGCCCCCCTCCCCCTCACCTCCCCAAAAATAATAAAACAAAAAACAAAGAAGAAAAAAGAGGAGATTAAATTATGACAACACCAAAAAACCCTTTTTTATAAATTTTTTGCCCTTTTTTGTGTTAGTGTCTCCTCTTTTTCTTCTGCAACATAAAAAGCCTCCACCTTTCTCTCTCTCTTCTCCCCCCCTTTTCTCTCTCCTCACTCCTTCTCCTCTCTTCACTTCATCTCCTTCTTCACTGGGTGCTCTGCTGCCACCCAAACACCCCCCTTTCCCCTCCCTCCTTTTTTGTTTTTCAAAAAAAAAAAACCCCAAAAAAAAGCAAAAAAAAAAAAAAGAAGAAAAAAGTAGGAAATTAAAAGTCATGTCAGGATTATACAACCCAAACTTCTCACCAGCAAGAGCTGCTTCTCCCCAGATTAGAACCTCTGCTGCTCCTCCTGATGACAGGTATTCATCTTCATCCTTTTTTCACTGTCTTTAATGGTGGATTTTTTTATTTTGTTTTTGTTGTTGGGTGTTTGCAGTCAGTACTTGACGGAGTTGTTGGCTGAGCATCAGAAATTGGGTCCTTTCATGCAAGTTCTCCCCATTTGCAGCCGCCTCTTAAATCAAGGTTTGTTTTCCTTTCTCCCCCTTTTTTTTGGTTTAAATTTTTGGATCTGATTTAAATTAAACCAAGTGAAAGTAATTTGTGAAAATAAATTTGAATTTGAAACCTGTTTTTAGTTTAATTTAATTATTATTATTGTGTAATTTTGCACAGCTACATCAAAATCTGATACAAAAGGACAACTATGTCATGTGTCACATAACAACACCACATGCTTATTTCTACCTTACTTTCAATTTATATTTTTTTACCATGAATGACTCATGGTAGTGTAAATAATTACTTAAATAGTTAAAATAAAGTAAATAAATTCACTCAAAAAAAAGTAAATAAATAAGAATTCAGTTCAGCACAAGCTGTTTACTGTATAGTGTTTACCCCTCAATTTGACCATTTTCAATTTTTCACCATGTGTCAAAAATGGTGTATTACATAGACCTAATTTTTCACAATTCTTCTTTTTTTTTTAAAAAAAATTATTTTTCCTTTTCTGGATTGTATGCTGTTAAGATGATGCCTTAATTCTAGGTTCCTTTAGAGTGATATTGTTACCTAGGTATTTGCCTTAATGATAGCAATGTAGTTATAAATTTACTGGTTGTTTTTGTTTTGATTTTGCGCCTTTGTCAATTTCATATTTTAACCATTGGTATATGTATTGTGTGTGTAAAAATTACAATAACTTGATATTATTACGTATCTATCGAGGCGTATTCCCTCTAATTATATGATTTCAAATGGGAACAACATAAATAAATAGAAAAAGTATCAATGTCATTTGATAGGTAAACTATATATGCGAAATCTCTTATCATTGACGGTCTGACGTAACTTTTAACTAAGAATTTGTAACCTGTGATCATAATTCTATAACTTTTTACTTAATTAGTTAAGTTTTATATAAAAAGTTATGGTCTTGTACAAATTCTTAGTGATAAGTTATTTTATCAAACTGTCTAATGGGACTTGCTATTTTTTATAGTGATAAGTTATTCTATCAAACCCTCGGATTTGGAGGCTCATTGCTGGTTCATGTTTCGCTGTTTTTTATTATCCATCTTGTTTGTTAGATCGAGCTAGGTGAACTATGTTTCTCTAACTGCTTATTAATATATCTATCCGAGTTCATATTTATATTTTTGTTTTTGCCAATCAATCTAGGAAGAAGTAGCCAACCCTACTTATGGGAATAAGGCTTTGGTTAGTTGGTTGGTTGATTGATTGAATCTAGGAAGTAGGAATCTATGTTGGACATTACATATTCTACATAGTTTGTTGTGTCCATACATGTGGAGCATTTTTCGTCTTGTCTGTTCTGATTGAGCTAGGTGATTCTATGTTGGTGCTATCACTTGCATGATAACATGCTTTTTGGGTTTTGTTTGTTGCAGAGATATTGAGGGTTTCTGGTATGTTGCCTAGTCAAGGGTTCGGTGATTTTGATAGAAGACAACATAGGAGCCCCAGTCCTATGGCATCTGCAAATATGGTTTCTAATATTCAAGGAGGTAGTTATGGCGGATGGAATGGCATGCATCAGGAGGTATTTTGTTAGTTTTGCCGTGCACTCGTGCTTGTACCTTGCTTTAAGTGTTATAGTTTCCCCCGAGTAAATTTTCACTTATATTCTTATCCAGAATAAATTAGCAGTTTTGTGAATTAAATTGATATAATCGTCCGTCCAATCAAGTTTATTCCTTTGGCCTTATCTCTCGTGCTTCATTTCATGTTATTCAAGATGCCATAGACTAGATATAGGATAATATTTGGTGAAGCAAGAAAACGGATTGGAAGTTGTTAGTCTACTGGTGCAAGAGTAGGAGCTTATTTGGTGAGCTGGCCATTTCTAGTTCCCGTGACAATAAGATGTCATTTTATGGGATTTGAGATGATATCAATACCAGTGAGGTAAAATGAGATGTGTCGATTTCGATTCCCAATTTTCTGTTATGTCAATCTCCTATAACAAAATTTCTTTTGAAAGAACAAAGAAGCTGCTTGTAGTAGAGTCAGGGATCTTGTTATACAGGCTTGAAGCATGAAAGCATTTTTCTTTAATACACTAGCTACGTTTAAAGTCCTTATGATGAATTGCTGTCAGTTCTTACTTCTTAGTATCTATGCACAGTTGTTTTTATAAGCATTATTTCTGGTCAAACAGATCGATATACGTGTGATTTTGGGCCTGTCTTTATTTGGACGTACTCTTCAACCATTATCATTCAGCATTCACTTGCAAACTATGGAATGTTACCCGAAAGATCTGACAGTCATTTTTATAGACTGTGAGCAATAACCTATTGACCACATTGGTGATCGTTTTGCTCCTGTTCTTTTATCTTTATAGTTGTCTCCTTTCTGGCTGCTGTGTAGGTGAAATTATTCAGTTGAACAGTTTTTTCCTGATCAACATTCTAACTTGACCAGCAATAGCTACTAGCTAGCGAATTAGGTTCTACCTACATGTTTAGGTGGGTCTAGAGAAATGATATAGTGACATCCTTTGGTCATATTTCCTCCCCCAATATGCCTAACGATAGAGAAACAAAAGGAAATATCAGAGCATCTTGGGGGTGGAGTGGGGGTAGGGGGTTGGGGGTGGGGATCTGCATCTTACCCTTTGCAATTCAAAAGGTAAGAACTCTATAAATTCATTTTGCAGAAGTTCATTACCTAAGCAACGGCTTTGCTTAAATCAACCTTGGTTAAAATCTAGTGATCATGGAAAAAAATAGCGGTCGCGGTCACGTTCGTCGCGTTGTCGCGGAAATCACTTGTAACGGCAAAAAAGAACGTTTCGCGGCTGTCGCGACGTGAATTTTATCAAAAAAATCACATAAGCTCAATATTAAGCTTTATCAATCTTCATTCATTCTTATTTGTTTTTGTATCACATTATGTCAAAAAAATGTTATTAGTTATTATTATTAAAATTTATTAATAATCCAGCTTATTTATTAAAAATTTAACTATTACAAAGTAAAGTATGGCTTCTCTTAGACTTTTCTTCTTTAATATATATTTTATTTTATAAAAAACGGGCATTTCTTGCAAAAACGCGTTATGGAACGGACGTTTTACCGTTACGGAACGCCATCGCGACGATTTCTGTGTGAATTTCGACTCTCAATGTTATAACGGCATTTCGCGTATCGGCAACTCAGAAATAGGTTACAGAACGGCCGTTACGTAACGGAACGGCCGAGTTTTAATTCCATGCTAGTGATTGTTGCCAACAATTTCTCGAATTAAGTCCATTGATAGTTTGATGCCAATCTTTTCTAATGGGAATTTGACCAACCTCATTGCTGCAAATCAAACTTCTTTATGAGATTCTCATGACAGGAATCCAGAGTCCTCTGTCTTATTGCTGCAAATCTATATATTATCAAGTCCTCCATCAAGTGTTAGCAAAGAGAGTAAAATGATGGGTGAGTAGAAGGGAGGAGGGGATCAGGGGAGAAAAACTAAAACTGCACAAAAAATTGAGTAGCTGTTAAGAAATAGAACCAATATAGTGCTGTAAGTAGAAAATAGAGAATCGGAATTTTACTAATTACTATGAAGTGATGGGAGCTGAAGGGATACAAATTTGTAAAGTGCCAAGTATGATTCCGAAGAAAGTTTACGAGAAAGTGCAGTTGCTGCAATTGGACAAAAGCTTTCAGAAAGCGCAGTTGCTGTTTGAGTGATTATGGAGCGTTGCTATTGGAACCTATAGGTACATGAGCTGTGCTCTAATGTTTTAGGCTTCTATATTTTAGTTTTCTTCTTTGGTCTTGGAGTATGATTTTCTCAAAATGGCTCATTAAACTAGAGTCAAGGTTTGATTTGGAAGCATCCTCTGTTATCACCAAAGGCCACATTATTTTTGATCCCCTTTACCCCTCGTGATCAACTTTAGGAGCTGCTTAAAAGGAATTGGAATAATCATATTGTCGTTGTTGGATGCACCAAGCTCTTTTCTGTTCCTTCAAGCATTGTTTTTAGGCTATTATAATGAATTTTGATGTCTGTAAACAGAGACTAAGTGGTACACCTGGAATGTCGATGGACTGGCAAGGGGCACCTGCGAGCCCTAGCTCATATACCGTGAAAAGAATAATGCGGCTGGAAATACCAGTAGATTCATATCCCAATGTAAGTATGGTTTTCTACTCACGCGTATTCTTCCACATGACTTTGAACTCTACAATCTCTGATTGTGATTCCTGCTGTAGTGACTTAGTGTTTGCCTCTGTGTTTCAGTTTAATTTTGTCGGTCGGCTTCTGGGTCCCAGAGGAAATTCTCTGAAACGTGTCGAAGCCACAACAGGCTGTCGTGTGTACATTAGGGGTAAAGGATCAATAAAGGATCCAGACAAGGCAAGGAATTTCATCCATTGAATATGCATTTGTTACCATTTGATTAATCATGATTTGACTGCTTGTGTTTTTTTAATTAATTTTAGTATTCATGTTCTTTTTCCTTGGTTTTTGGTTCTAGGAAGAGAAGCTTCGGGGAAGACCTGGTTACGAACACTTGAATGAGCCACTTCATATATTGATTGAGGCTGACATGGCTCCCAATATTGTCGACATGAAGCTGCGGCAGGCTAAAGAAATCCTAGAAGAATTGCTAAAGCCTGTGGTATCTTTCTCCAATGCCTTTAACTAGACTCATTAATAATGATGCGCGTCTTAAAAAATCTGAATTACCCTCATGGCCTCATGACCAATTTGGTAATTGGTAATAAATTTTAGTGATGAGAATGGATTTTTAAATATAATTTTGTATGGGAAACAACATTACCATTTCTAGAAAACGTAATGTTATTCCCAAACTTAGATTTCTTCATGTTTTTCATTACCGTCCATTACCACTTCAGAGAGTGATATTGGAAGAGAATGAAACTTTATGATGAAAATTAGTTGATTAAGTGGTAAACTAGCTCCGCCATAGGAATGCAGATTGATTTTCCTTTCAAAATTATATACAAATTCACTCCCATCACCTTTATTTATGACCCGGACATCAAACAAGCTGTCAAGAGTTTTTTTTACTTGTCAAAATTATAACTGTGATTTAATTTGTAGGACGAATCACAAGACTTTTACAAAAGGCAGCAGCTTAGGGAGCTGGCCATGCTCAACTCAAACTTTAGAGAAGACAGTCCCGGCCCAAGCGGAAGTGTATCGCCTTTCAACACTAGTGGGATGAAGCGTGCGAAAACAGGACGTTAATTATAATTAATTAATAATTATATCATTGAGTCGTGGAGCTGCCTCTGCTATGCCTATGGGTCACGTCTAAAGGTTCACCTCACCTCCCAGAAGTGTCGAGCGAGCACAAAACAGCTGCATATAGGGGCAAAAGTTGTTCGCGGTGAGCTCATTGGTGGGTCATTTCCCGTCGTTTTTTCCCTCCTATTCCATTTGTCTTCAGAAGGTTTTATTTTCCTTTTTCCTAATATTTTTTTTAATCTCTGTTTTTTTTTGGGAGAAACAGTTTGGAAAAGGGTAAAAAGGAAGAACAAACAAAACCTATTTCTGAAAGGTGAAAAAAAGGGAGAAAGTCATTATAGTGTTTTTGGGTTAAGTAATTTATTTTTTCATCTTTTTTTTTTTTTTTCCCTTTTTGAGAACTGAGTAAGGTTCTTGTAAGCTATTATATTCATTGGATTTATTCATGTGTTAGCGAACTTGAACAGTGTGGGGTATATATATATATATATATAAGTGCGAATGAATATCGCCGCATTGGCATTGGTTAGTGCCTGCGGCATTAGGTGTGTAAGTACCGAACGGGTGGTTCGAGTTAATTTATATTCGACTTAATGACCCGCCGAAACGGTGGTCGGTGGAGATGTAGGTTGGAATTTAATTCATAAAAATTTATCCCCTCATTTTTTTTTTGGGTGAACCTAAAATTTGATTTCAATTAGGGTTTTATATGTGCATGAATTAGTAGGGGCATTTTTTTTATTTTTTCCGTTTTAAAATTCTTGCAACAATTGTACTTTTAACACTATTTACAATTTCCACTTTTACACAACATAGTCATCTGTGGTCTCCTTGTAATTCGTCTCAACTTGTAGTTCTTTTATCATCTAGTCTTCATAATTTTTACGAATATATAATTAGGGCATGTTTACTTCAGCTTAAATTCAGTTTTAGCTCAGCTCTCAATTTCATTCTCTTATAAAATATTACTTTAAGCTGTATTCAGTTGAGTTCAGATTAGGATAATTTAGTTCTGTTCAGTTGAAGTAAACAAGCCCTTAGAGATAAAATTTTTTAAAGTTATGTCTCGGCATATGTGAAAATGCATTTTTTGTAAGAATTTGAAAACGGAGTAGGTATAATTTATTTATTTATTTATTTATTTTTAAATATCTAAGAAATTGAACACTTTATAAGGCCATTGGATTCCATGGTGGATTTTGGTTAGGTATGGTTTGTGTGTACAATTTTATTGTTATTCATTCATAGATTCAAATGGCTTAGCTGGAAATATAATAATAGCTGGAACGTCTCTGGCTGTTGCTGCTTCTCGTGTTTCTTTTAACCAGCGCGGCGCTCCGCACTCACATTATTTGTTGTTGCTTCCTTCTAATTATTTGCATCCCCCCCCCCCCCCCCCCCTCTCTTTGTCCCAAAATACTCATTGCTAAAAGAATTATTGACCTCAATCTATTTTTTATATATATATTTTTGGATTATAGCAATGTCATTATAATACTCATTAATGTTTGCTATATTTTCATTTTAGAATTAGAATTTTGCAAGTTTTGCTAATGTACACCCCTAAAAAAATCATGTGGGTTCTTATTATATTTGTCGCATTGTGCATTGTTGTGTGTGTGTGTTTTTTTTTAAATAATTCTTTTGACGTACAATTAAAGATATCAATGGACAAATTGAGTTTAATTGCAGTGGTGATGGAGTATATCTTGTAATTGAGAGTTCGTGAGTTCGATTATTCTTGCTAATGATTTTTATTCAAGGGCGTGCGCTGGTCCTAATTTACCCTACTTTGTAAAAAAAAATAAAAATCAATAGACAAGTATGTATATTTGGGAGATTATAAAATTAATAGTGAAAATTAAGGAATTGGTGGAGAAATAAAGTAGTACGAGTATATTATTGAAAAAATAACTTTAATTAAACATAAAATTAAATTGTGCCTTTTGAAAATTTACTTCATAAAATGTGAATTTACTTCAGCAAAAATAAGCTGAAAAGAATGACTAATCACAAAAGATTTGTGAAAAGATTTATAGTAAATTGTTTGTCATGTAAAAAAAGTTATATAATAAAACTGTTTTTGTAGAATAAATGTAATGTCTATTTGTGGGTTCCAAAACAACTTTATATATTGTAAAGTAGACGATTGTTGAGTAGGATGTTTATTAATGAATGATATGTCATTTGGACAAACCTTTTTCTCTATCTGAATTTTGAAATAATTTTTTATATTTTCTCCATGTGATGAAAAAGGTTATGTTTTCCTTTATTTTTTGATCATTAAAGTTTTCCTTGTCACATCACATGTAATAATGTATAAACATACTCCATAAGATAGTTTCCTCCTTCCAGATATTGTTTAATTTGTCTTTCATGTTCCACACATACAAATGATATTACTTCCAAAATTTTCATTTGGAAGAGTTGGAATTTGCTTCCCATCTAGGGTGAGATGTTTGGTATAAATTTACAAATAAAAATGGGATGAAAATAGAATGGAAATAAACTAGAGAGGAAATAGTTTTGTTTCCACAAGGTTGAGACGAGTAACATGGTAATGACTTTTATTTAGAAAGGGCATATGTTACCAATATTTCATATCAAACAATACGTAATGGAAATGTTTAGATGATTAAATTTCCAACATTGAAAAAAGAACAATATCAAACATGCTATTACATTCAAATAGGAGCGAATGAGAGAGGAATGAGGTTTAGAGCGGTACCGGCCTCTTGTTCACCTCATTAAAAACAAATAAAATTCAAAGGGGTTGTTATCATGTATAGTTGTATACCAATAATGTATCCATTTTGTGTTGTCTACTTTTTTTCCGGCTTTATTTTCTGGATCACGTGTTAGATAAATTTGCATACAAAGTTATACATAAAGCTCAAATCAAACAAAACATGCCATATTCCTATATAAAAAAAATACTCCGTAACAAACAGTAAATTGGATGTCAATTAAATTAATTGATTAAAGTGATGATACTAAAACCTAAGATCGAATCTCTTTCACATCAATTCTGTGTATCCTCTTGTAAAAAAAAGATTCAACACATTTGTTTTGATGTCATACAATTTCTTGGAGCGTATGTCCAGATTGTTCACAAGTGACAACAATCACAACACCAAAGTCCTAATCCTAAATAACAGTCAGCCTCAGCAATATGATTCAATAATTTATGAAAATTTTCCACAATTTTGATGGTGATTATGGACCAGAATCTTCTTTATCTAATCCCTTTTATTTATGTGATAACGTAAATTGATTTCATAAATTGAATCGAGTACTAAGGATCTTGCTAACGAGCTTTTCGGAGCGTTAGGAATTTTTTAATACTTCCTCCGTTCCAAAAAAACACAACAGTCAAATTTTTGCACTATTCACGTTGTATACTTTGACAAAGTTTTGAGCTTTACACATAATAAAAAACATAGTCAAGTAGGATCTTGCTAGATTCTTCTCGTTAAATACTATATTAATATCAACTTTTTATATTTTTTAATTATTCATAATTATAGATATTAATGGTCAAAGTTTCGTCTCGACATGTGTGAAATGTTGACTGTTGCGTTTTTTTTGGAACGGAGGAAGTATCTTTTTTGAACTAATATTAATTTTGAAATCATGTCGAAATCAAGCATAAATGAGTGTTTTTTTTTTAATTTTATTTTAAATATTTAATATTCTTATGTTTAGCTATCTAATTTGACGCCCAATAGGGTTCATTAACTTTTGCCTTTTGTATATCCAAATTGAATTTTTTCATATGCAACATCCTATATATGCATGATATAAACAAGTTCGAACACGAAATTAAGAAAAATTATAAAAAATCATATTCAATAACCACATTTAAGTTATAGTTGAAGTCAAACAATTCCAATCAATATCTTACAATCAAGTTTAGCCGGTACAATATTATAATAAACCGGCATAACAAATATCAACAAGTTCAAATAAGTCTAATTCAAATCAGATGGAGATTTGAGGTGAAGAATACACACTCCATACGATGATACAAGCATACAACTACGGAGTACTATTTATAATGCCCAAAATAGAAACTATATAACATAATTTTAAAGTCCTTCATGTAAGCTTTTTCAATGCCCAAGAATGGGTATCAAGGAACATGAAGGGTTGAATTCAAAAAATATATGCCAAATCTTAATAGTCATAAAAAAATATATAAAAAATAAAATAAAATAAAATAAAAATGATAATGTTAGTCAGCAACATGATTTTGACTTGGCTTGTGAAACAACATTATTAGCATTCGATGCATAATGACTGCATAAGTATGTAGGTTTCACGATACCATACCATGCATATTTATTTGAGTCATATTATTATTACTCTATCTGTTTTTTAACACTTTGACTTTTTACACTTGTCGAGACATAATTTTGACCGACTATATCTTTAATTGTATAATTGTAAAAATTATAAAAAATATATATTTGGATAATGTGTATTGAGACGAACCCAACAAGACCCGTTTGACTACATTTTACCTTATGTATAAATCGCAATTAGTAGTCAAAGTGTGTTGGATGAATAGTAACAAAAGTCAAAGTGTTACGTCTAATAAAAAACGGAAGCAGTATTATTTATTATTATTGTTATTGAGTTGGACAATGGCAAAGATGGTTTGTTCTCTGTATTGTGTCTCCAGCTTAATTACTAGGCCCCACCGATAATATACCAAGTTGCTTAATTATTTTATTATATTATATTTTTTGTTTTTATTTTATTTAATTAAAATCTTTGAACACAAGTATTAAAATTGTACAAGTACTCGATTATTTAAGATGTGCTTTTTAATCTTCATGAGTTGCTAACTTGCTATAATGATATGCTCTGATATCTTTTTTTGAGACTTCAAGAAAAAGGGGTTGGGTTGTTTATGTATAGAGTATAAAATACTTGGACTCTTATTTGAGAAGGGACACAAAGTATTGTTTAGCTGCTAGATGATTTGACTGACTAATTATATTAGTTGATTTGACATGCTGATTGTATAAGAGTTTTGTTTGGTTGCTTTTAGCTAACACTTATAATTCTCGTAATTTTAATTTCTTTTTTGGTAAATGTTATTTGGATGATACAAAAAAATCCAAACTGAAGGAAGTTATAATTCATGAAAAATACAATTTTCCACAAAATATGAGAATTTATTCCTCTACCCCATCCTTAGTATTTCAGAATTTCTTGGATTTGCAAATTCCTACCTAACAATTAACCAAATTTGGGACAACTATCAAGAAACTTGTGGATTTCATGTTTGTGGAACACTTAGAAACAAATACATTGTATTATTTTCAAGAAGAAAAAGGAAATAATGTTTTTTTTTTAAGATAAAAGCATACAAATTAATTAGGGTAAATTGTTCTCTTAAGAGCAAACTCGGCCCTAATTTATCTAATACTAGGTAATTAGAGAATTTGGCATCCACAAATGGAGTAATATCTTGTTGAGTTGTAACAAAATGCCCACATCATGCAACATAATTCACTATCCTCACAACAATTAGCCTGCCTACAAATTTGTCATGAGGTAACTTCTGAAAAGCAGTGTATAAAAGACAGTAAATATCATAAAAAGAATCTGGATCTCCATGGACAAAAGAACTTGAATTGAATATGAGAATGTGGACAAGCTAAGTTAACATTATTTGAGCACGTGTGAGTGTTAATGATTGGTTAGATGAATTGTATTTGTGAAAGTTACAGGTCTATGTTGATAGGTAACAATTGCCTTAAGTTGAGAGTTGTTACAAAAAAATCCTCAATTGTAAAATAAAATGATTGCTAATGTTTACTTCAGCAACTAAAATTTTAATTTTGTTGCTATTTTAGCAAACAAAACTAAATTCTATTTCTATTTTAGCAACCAAGAATATAATTCCATTGCTATATGTACTTAGATTAATAAGTTGATCTTTCCATTTAGGATGCTCATGTGTTAAGATATTCTGCAATTAAGCGTGCTCAATCAGGATTAATTTTGAGATGGGTGACCTATTATTGCCTTCTTCCCCTACCAGGCACCTCACGATGGCCTGAAGCAGCATCCCTCTTCGTCCTCCTCCCTTCTTGCCCTCCATTATCGTACTGGCCTCATGGGTACGTTTGGCTCGAAATGCATCTAGTACGAATCAAAAGATAATTGCGCTGCAAGATCTCCTATTTGAGGAGTCATATACTCAAGAGACAGCCCAACCCATCCCATAAACTCTTACTGTGAATAAATATCCTACCAAACATAATTATTAGCAAGTATTTCGTCAGGTGGGAAATTTTTATACAATGTAACACTTGTACAAAAAATTATAGATTTATAGTAAAAAAAATACTGGTATAATTTTTGACCTAGAAGTTTTGTCATACCATCTAACACGGGGATTTTTTTGTAACAAAATGAAATCAAATTTATCCTCGGATGAACGGATAAAAGTTACACCGGGAGTGAGATTTAAGGTAGGAATTGAATTTACATCCCCGAATATTGACTTGATTGAGTAACATATAATTTTCAACCTACTCAATAATGTACTGAATTTCCAAGATTTATGGTCTAGTTGTACTAGTTTTCAAGAAGATAGTGACGTACTAGTAGTTTTCTCGTACATACGCTCCAACTCTTGAAATATATCACATGACGCCGCCCATAGTCTGTTTGCAAGGATAGGATTGTAGGAAATGGGGGAAGATTCAATTGTCCTGCCTTCTCCACCAAAGAAATACATTCCAGAAGTTTCCTGTTATGATGATACCGCACAGTCAGACTGACAGAAACAAACAAGATTCCAAGCAGCAAAACTGAAAGAGAAACTTGTATCAATGCTGGGCAAGTTACAAATATTGTAATAGAGATAGTCAAAGTTTGAAGGAGCAATGATATTCCAAGTGGAACAATGGGATATTCATCCAATAACCGTTGAAGCCTGAAGGCAGCCGCAATCATAACTTTGTTATGCTAAAAAAGTGATTATGAAATAGTTGATCCTTGTTACAATTAGGTCTCCATCTGTTTTGGAGGAAAACATTTTCATGGAATATGATAATCTTTCCTCGGTTTATTTTCCTTTGTTTTTTGTTTTTGTTTTTTGCTAGGGTGGGAAAATGATTTTCTCTAACCAATGTTGGCACCTTATTATTTTGTTTTGCTCTCTATTCCTATCCTTACTTTTTTTCCCCTATATATTGTTCTCTATTTCCATGTTTCCACTTTTTTGTTTTTGTTTTTACTTTTCTTTTCTCCTATATTTTCCTATAGCCAAAAAAAAGGAAAATGTGTTTAAAAATCATGTTTTTAATTGAAAATTATTTTCCATGAGAATTATTTTCCGTCAAAACAAACGGAGCCTAGATGAAAATTCCTAATCACTAACTCATAAATGCTGTACAAAGTCAATAAAAAAAACCTGTCACTCAAAATAAGCATATTGTGGGCATTCGACATTAATGTGTGCCTAAGTTGGACTTTGTTATTATATAATAAAATTACATGTTTTCGCTTTAAAATTAAGTACCAAGAGTGAAGAGTCTAAGCCCATGTCGAAGTACCTGAGTCTGACCAAGTAATTGAGGTCGTTTCATTTCTAGATAACTAAACATTGGTATCTGCTTATAATTGACTTCTACAGAGTACAGGATTTTGATCTATCATGATACAATATGCCGTATAGGAATTGCCGATGGATGACAAACTACGTTTCAATGAGGTCAGACTGTTTAATATACCACTAAATAGGATTTTCAGCATATTTGTCCTAAGAGGAAGAGGGAGTGTGCAGGCAGTGCCAACTGCCACTCCCAAGTCCCTAACTCTTATCCAAGTGGTACGAGGTTCGTATCTAGTTACACCTTAGGATTTCCCTCTTTATTTCCCACCTCATTGCAAGGGGATTGTTTGGGTTAGTAACCCTTTATCAGCCATTGAGTTGGTAGTTTCCTTTCCCTAATAAAAAAAGACATAATTGTCCCCGGCGAGCATAATTTCTTATTGAAAGAAAGACCAAGTTCCGCAAAGATGTGATGGACTTACAGGTGGAGCAAGGGCTGCATCAAGAATTGAGCTAATGCCTTCCTTAGGAAGTTGCAAGACTCCCAGAAGTTTCAGGACTGAAAGTGCTAAAAGGGAAAGAAATTGCGGTATTTCCCTCATGATATTTGTTTTTACTGCTCCAGGATCTGCAACACTGCAAAAGGAAGTGGGAAGAGTTAAAAACAAATGAGTGATAGCGACAAATAATCAATATAATGTGTAAATATGCACTTGTAAATTTGCAAGTCATTTATTAAGATGTGGTTCTATACTTCAATATTGGTTGGAAAGCAACTGAGGAGCTTGTAAGACTAATCTTACTGTCATAACATGTATAATAAAGAACTTAAACAACTAAAGAAAAACAATCTTGTACTTGTAAGAAGTATTTGAATTTTTTCACATTATTTCTAATATGTTATAAGAAAAAGGTTAAACTCGCTTCTTGAAGACCGTGTCAATTCCAAGCCGGAATATGAAAAACTGGAGAGGAGGGGGGACTGGACAAAAGAACCTTCAGGAATTTCTTACTAGAAATTAATAACTTACTTGACAGATAACGGAGACACTTTAGCCTTGCAAAGTTGTTGATGTAGTTCATACGAAAAAAGCAATAAGTACACTGTCAATAAACACACACAATAAGCTGAATTGAATACCGCTTGAGAGAATGTTTATCCCACCAAATTAATCTCTAGACAAATATGCTTACGTTTGGAGAATTCGTATATACGTGCAAATGGATATTGCTTGAAAGTTGAAAAAGTTTTTCCAGAAATACTCTCCTCATCCACCTGAACATCAGTCACTGAACCAACAAGTGATAAAAGCATAGTTTAATGTTTACACCTATTCTTCCCACTTTCACCACATATTTTTGCCAATGCACATTATATATAATATTGATATCTTAAAGTTTTAAATATTTGAAAATTTGTAAAAGTTTGATATTGTTAAAATACTCATTGAGAGTTTGAGACATACAACAAAACCCAATAACTAAAAATTTTCTGAAGTAGTGGACTTGAAACTAATTCCGTATGGGAGGAACTTTGTAAAATAGTAGTTATGAAAGCAATACAACAAAATCCAATACATTACCTCCATTACATATGTGCAACTTCTGAATTTTTTTGTTTCTCACAAATAGTATCCAAAAGTTACACATAATATGTAACGGAGATAGTAACTATCTTACTTATGAGTTATGAAATAGATGGTGGAAAGCAAAGAGATATTTTACACTGATGAAGGTTACCAACTTGTCTCCTCCTTGAAGGACAAATCAATATATCATTCTATCAGACTTTTAGCTTTTAAGCATATTCACCATTTGCAGAAATGTAAGATACTCTGGATTCCTATGCCATTCTTTACAATGTATTTGCATACATAATTGGAAAATGAAAACCCATCTGTTACAGAGCAATTAACAGGTCCGACCTCAAAAATCCTTTTCATTTCTATAATCTCAACATCTTAACACTAACAAACAGGCAGTGGACCCCTGGTGGCAATTGATACACATGGAAGCAGCACTTAGAAACTGGCTCATAACTTTCTAATTATTTGACTAGAAAAGAAACAAGTAAACCTATAAAAATAAATTGTTCCAATTTCTCTCATTCTTTCTCTTTTAGCAACATCATTACATATAATCCCACTAATCCATAATATAAATCGTTTTAGACATTTTCAAATAAATTATGAATGCTGATTAAATTTTTAAAGATTGCATCAAATAATCAAAAGCAACGTCAAAAAATAAAAAAGTGCTTTGAAAAATATAAATTGACCTATAATGTCGCATTGATACTAACAAATGACGTTTAATATTGCATCAATAATGTATAACTTCTCTTTTGGACCAAAATTAAGCTTAAATGACCTAATTTTTTGATCGAATGGAATATAAGATAAAACCAAATTTGAAACAGGCATTACCTTCATGATTCAGAGGGTACATACTACATACTTGTGCAACATTAGTAAGAGCACTATACTTACCATTTCGATGTGTAAATGATGAGACATTGACTACACGTGATGGAACAGGACTGTTGATGAGCAATGGTAGTAGAACCTTGGTGAGACAGAAAGCCCCCATATAGTTTGTCATCATCATCCTAGGACATGTAACAAAAAATTATCAGCACTCAAGCATTGTGCAACAGCTTTGAAGCAATATAGACCTCTGCTTTAAAGTCACCAAAGTTTAGGATCATAAAAACAGTTTTTACCTTGCCATAAAAACAGCACTTTAGGATCATAGAATATATTTCACAAGCAGAATACTCCACACATAATGCATTTTACAACCAGCATAGATTTAAGAACTTGTGATCCCACACAGATAGCATGTTCCCAGCTCCACCCCTTCTAGGTCCATGGGAAACATAGAACCCTACAATTTCTTCATACAACATGAAACAAGGGTAAGGAGCGGTGGAGCATATATAAGGCTTTTCTGAAATATCAACATTGTTTAATCGAAGCAGATTTAGAAAATAACAATGTTTATTACATCCCACAGATGAGATCTCTCCCTGTTCACTCTTTCATTGTATGGAAAGAGTAAGAATGATCGATATTAGCTCTTGAGCATAAAAGCTAAAGAGGTAGCATTTTCTAATACAAGGCATGCAACATCTCACTAATTCATGCTTCAATTGGGTTCAAGGCAAGCTGTAATCATCAGGTTGTTAAGAAGACTAGGGGATGCTTGTTAAGGAAAAAAAAGGTAATCAAATCCAATGTATAAAAAGGCTCAAGGCGTACCAAATCGATATGGATTTCCTAGTGCCAACTCATTGGAGTGAGATGCACTTGATTAAAAGTGAAAATATTATGGAAAACAAAGGTATACGCCTTTTGGTGCACTTCAATGCATCTACGTGCGTCTTTGGAGCACCTCTTCAAAATCACCTTGCCTAGATCAAAACGCCTTTTTAAACACTAATCAAAATCACTATCCTTTTAATGCAATTTCATTTTCCCTAACAAGTTATAGAGTTCAGGTTCACCCCATCTCCGTCTACCTTATTCCCCAACTGCTAGGGTTTCAACTTTCAAATTCTTCCATTATCATCTAAACCGTAAGCACCCTAACAAGGTTCAAACACTAATTTAACACCACCCTTATGATAGATCCACTAATAGAACCTCCCCCCTTCCCCACCCACCCAACAAAAAAAGCAATTATGATCACCCAAAAAGTTCCAACCCACTCACTTCATCCTTACATTTCCTAGAAAAACCAGATCCACCATCACAAATCCCAAACTTGTGAGACACCAAAGGTCCAAAACCAATTCCAAGACAACAACCAATTGACTAAAGAGATAGCCCCTAAGGGTGGGAGATTTCAACAACAACCGAGCAAAACAGCCAAGGCCTAGGCTCAATACTTGATGGCAACACAGGCACAGACTTACCGAAAAGCAACCCAACCTCAATCCCACAAAAATCCAAGAATGAAATATGAATCCGTAGAGAGAGATATATCAACTGTAACCAACAAAAGCCAGCAATAAGCTGAATCATGAGCAAGGGAGAACATGAATCAATGAGGGAGGGGTTTTCTCTTTTCTAATGAAAGAATATGAGAATTTTATGTTACTTAGGTTTGAATACATACATCACACATACATGTCCAAGCATAAACAACCATCTTTTGACAATTTTGCGTATTCCCAGTCAAAAATACTGTGCAGTAATCATATCATATCCGATTTTCAAGTATGGTACAATGAGGTGAAATAAAGAGTATGAGTAAACATTGGGAATCCAAAAGGTTTTCTTACTCTTTTATTTCTTGACACTAGTCCTTTAGGATTAAGCTAAGCTACATTATCTTAGTCCGCAGTGTGGCTAATTGGCTATAGTCCTCCCCATAGAATAACCCAATAAAAGCACTGTCATTAAGAGGTAGAAGTAGACTGTTGTCACATTATTAGAGTATTAGGGTAGATGCGAGTTACTGTACAGGCTAATCATTCACTATGCTTCGCGAGTCTGATTAAGCTAAGCTAAGATTCTTAGGCAATATTCCACTATGGAAGCTTAACAATAGTATTGGTCCAATACCATTGGAACAGCTTGGGACTTTTTTCTTATACATGAGGTTTGCATAGATTACTTTGTGCTTATTCTTCTTCTAAACACATTCTTTTGCGGCACCATTAAGTCTTTATGGACTACCATTCAAATTTCTTTTCTTTCATAACCTAAAGACAATGGTTGTACTACTTAATTGCTGGCTTGCTGCTAATCAATTAACCCTTGCAAAAGGTGGGTGCCAGAATTAGGTCAATCTAGTGGAATTTCCATTGTCAAAAAGAAAAAAGAAACTTTTTTCCAAGACACATTCTAAAAAGAAACAAAGAACCAACCTTGATTCACGATCTGGCACATCCAATCCGGAAATTTGAATATCCGATCCATTTATTTCGGACCAGATATTCAATTTTCAGTTCGGAAAATAATTATGGGTATTTTGGATCGAATATCCGGATTTTCATATATTTTGGATCGGAAATCTGGCTTTTTCGGATCTAATATCCGAATTTTTAGGATATCTGCATTTTAAAAATATTTTAGGTTGGATATCCGGAGTTTTTGGAGTTCCCATTTTTTTAATATAACATAAGTTTAAAATACAAAAAAAAAAAAAAAAAGAATTTGATCAGATAATTTTATAGATCCGAAATTTTCAGATCAGTTCAGATGTCCGAAATGAACATCCCATTAAGAAGGTTAGAAGGGTCAAGGGTCTATGAAGTTTGCATACAAATAGGCATGATTCGATTATTTTGTATAAAAGTTATAACACACAAGAAAGCTCACAACTTTCAAGGAATCCTTTGTTCAAGTAAAGCATTCTTGTTCACCAAAACTATTCTCTTCTGAGTTTTCCTAAGTTATTGCATAGCATTCAGCCAATATAATACAAGGCAATGTATGGCCATTTCCTTATTCAACATAGCATACTTGCCATGTGACAAGCTGCAAGCAAGTGGCGCATGTGCTTCACTAAAGAGTCAACACATCACACACTGTGTCTTCTTACAAAGGAATAAGGACATTACAATCCATCCTCATAAGTTTGATCAGTTAATTAGTGATAAAAGGGGGCAAAGGAATGGCATGCTTACTCATCAAGACCATCACAACTGACTCTGGATGATGTTGCAAGAATTCCTGCATTGTTGATCAACAGTTGGATTGATGGATGAAAATTCATATCTGAAAGCCATTGCATCAAGGAGCTCTTGAACTTCATAATTGATGAGAAGGTTGACAAGTCTACCTCAAAGGATTGAAGCTGAACATTTGCATTCAGTTTACGGATCTCTCCTATGGTCTGTCACACAATCTATTTCTTGAAAATATGAAGAAAAACAATTTAAAGAAAAATCAAAAAACAAAATAAACCAACTTTTTGATTATGCTAACCTTTGAGAGGAGATCACCTGACCTTCCAACTACAAGAAGAAGCAAATTTTGCATCAAACAAACACATTGTGTCAATTAAGCCCAAAAAAGAAATCACACAATTATGAACTATATAAATACAAGAAGCAACACTAAAAAAGAATGTAGAACCCACAACATCACAGATGTATAGCTCTTGAAAACGCCTAATCAATATGGAAGTATGAAATTTTAAATGATTCATAAGATGCCACTTCAAATAGAAATTGATCAAGCTCTTAGATTCAACACCAACTCAACAACTACGATATGTCGATATGTGTCTTTAAACAATATTACAAACTCTATAATGCTCATTTGGTCAACACTTTTTTCCAACAAAATTCCTGAATTCAGCTCTCTTTCTTGTCGTTCCATCAGCAAATTTCTCAACAATTGCTCAAATATAAAACAAATCACCCAAGCTGAAGTAATTTTCTTGATGATGAAATTATTGCAATGAAAAGCTCTCAGAAAGTTACGAATCTAGCTCTTCACAATAGTAAGATACACACATAAGCAACCTAGAATACTTGAGCAAATAAAAATGTTATAAAGCATTATGATAGTTGAATCGTGAGTACTCAAGATCACAAAGAAGTCCTCTTTTGACAAAGCTTTGGCAGCTGCAGCTCCTAGACCTGATGTTGCCTTCATTCAGAAACAATATGGAAAATTAAGTAATTGATGCAAGTTCCAATAAAAAATGGAAAACGCTGATCAAGGAAAAGAACATTACACCAGTGATAATGCAGAGGGGTCTCTTGCCCACAGGCATAGCTGCTACTGATTTCCTAGGAATAATGCTGAATTTCTGACCCCTTACATGCTGAACAAAGAGCCGCAAGTGACAGATTACAAGGGATAGTGTCCACAATACACCCATTCTCAAAAATTCAATGCAGCATAAGAATTTTACAACTCTGTAGATATCCTCGACCCACATTGTTTTGGCACACTGCAATAAAGTATCAAACCAGAAAAACCAGTTTCTTCTTAGATTTGATTTGAACCAAGGATAAAATTGCACAAAAGCTGAACTGAGTTTGGTGGTAATATTGGAGGTTAACACAGGAGTTTCAATGATGAATGAAGGTACAGGATGATGAATGAAAGTCAAATGATCTGGGAGGAAGAGATGAAAAGGGTGTGTAGAGATGGGATGTTGGGGACGGTATGATTGTTAGATGTTCTGCAATTGCAATCTGCAAACCCTTTTTTCCATTGTTAATGGGAAGGGTATACGATAGGGGGAAAGGAAACAAGACGTGTTTGAAATTTAGCAGTAAGATACTATAAAGACAATTTTGCCTTTTCATAATTCATATACTCCCTTTGTTCTTTTTTACTTATACATTTTTCATATTTGGATGTCTCAATTTAGTTGCTAGTTTGCTACATTTCCTATTTTGGCATGTGGGGTTCACATCAATTCTATGATTTCTATCAACATTTTTGTCATTTACTCACTTTATTCTACTTATTTTACCTCTAATTTTGTCATATCCTCAATAAATACCTCTACCTTTTTATGGTCTCTACCACTACACATGTTTCTCCTAAAAACTTATACTCCGTACTAAAGGGAATGTAGCAAGTAAAAGACGATGGAGAGAAAGTGCCTTTTTATATTTTTCATTTTTTTACTCTCTCTAATCCTAAGAAAAGAAAAAATCACGTCAAAGGTGCCAGAGAAGAAAACTATGACGATCGTATTCCATAGCTGGTGGCGTTAGCGTTGACATTGAAATATAATAGGCGCCTTTAATAGGCTTATCTTCCTAAGCAAGGGCGTCTGCCTTGGTGGGGGTCTGATTTATAAGATGCCAAGGATGATTTATCAGGCGACGAGCATCTCATCATACATAAAAAGGAAAAAGCTATATATGCAAGCTGCATATAACCAACTAAAAAAAATAATTTGAAAATTTAAGCATTTATTACACCGAATTTTGTGTGATTTTGTTATAAATTACTAATCCTTATCACTTGAGGAAGTGCATTTAATGCTTATATGCAGTTCGTTACCCTAAATAAAATAGTAAAAAAATTAACTAACCACCATTGCTCCGACGTATTCCAGTGGTGTCGGCTGCTCGTTTAGGTGCAAAATTGTTAAAGCACGGACGTTAGTGTGTAAAACGCGGGCATTTTAAGAAGTAAAGTGCAGGCCGTGATTAAGAGTTCGCCAAAAAAAAAAAATCCAAAAATCAATACCAAAACGAAATTGATAATTCCACCTACAACCAAATAAAATCTGGTATGTAGATGAGTGAAGATAGAAATTCAGAAGGTCAGCAACCAACTAAATTGATTGCAAACAATAAAGACTCCATAATGCTTATTGCCATCAAGCTTGCTATTAACAACACTAAATATGAAACTGGAACTTCAAAGAAAAAAGTACGACTAAAAATTCAAAGTTCAAATTATTTGTCTCAATGTAACTATAAATCTATAATGCAACTTAAAAACTTACAGTAATAACAAAAAATATGAATATGAAGCAGCAAATTTACAGGTTACAAGAATTTTACCTTAGAATATTGAAGAAGATTGAACTAGAATTATAACTGCTATGCCGAAAGCTGGTGATCGAAATCGTTCCAATTTGGGATCTAATTTCCGAACACGGTTATCAACTTCTTTTACTAAGAATAAACATTTAATAAACTTCTCATTCCACTTGTTTTTTCATTACTCTACTAGTTTGCTTGACCTTGTGTTTGGAGATTCAAGCTAAGGGATTGTATATCACTATTAGGATGTCAAAATGGGTTAACGGTACAGGTTAGGGTTGAACCAAACGAGTTTAGTTCAATTTCGGTTCAGGTTAAATCAGGTTAGTAGTCCAACGGTTCAGTTCAATTCAGTTCGGGTCATTTCGGTAACAGGTCATAACAAGTTGTATTTTTGTCGGTCACAGTTCAGTTCAGTTCAGGTTCAGGTCATTAACGGTCAGGCTAGTATCAGTTCAGTTCAAAACGGTTCAGGTTAATACAGTTCAAAGATAAGAACGGTATGTTTCAGGTTGACATCAGTTTACATCGGATTATTTTGGAGCGTCCATTACGATTAAAATTGATCATAAAATACAAAAAGTTTCTTAATATGTTAATTGTGATATGAAGTTACATTCAAGTTGAATAAGATTTCAGTTCAGTTCAGGTTAGGTCCAATAATGTAATGGGTTGATTTCAGTTCAGTCCAGTTCAGTCCAATTTAATAAATCTTCGGGTTTGGGACATGTTATCCTCAGTTCAGGTTACTTTCAGTTCAAGTTCAGTTCAGTTCAGGTCATTAATTCACGGGCCAATAACGGTTCAGGTCACTTCAGTTCAGGTCAATTTCAGGTTACGGGTTACTTTCAGTTCAATTTATTTCAGTTCAGGTCACGGTCAGTTCAGTTAACCCAACGGGTTCCAACCCAAACTGACATCCCTAATCACTATGATATTTTAATGTAATTTTGAGTAAAATTAACGCGCAAATTATTGGGTGGATCCGGCCATGCAGCTGGGTGCTCCGGTTTAAATGATATTGTGAATATTTGGTACTTTTATTGTGAACATTTGGTACTTTTGTTGTGAATATTTGTAGTTTAATGCTGGTGAACATTTGATATTTTTGTTGTCAACATTTGATAGTTTAATGCTGATGAACATTTGATACGTTGTGAACATTTGATATTTTTGTTGTGAACATTTGGTACTTTTTTTGTGAACATTTGGGGCTTGTTTACTTCAGATTATATTCAGTTCAGTTAATCTCTATTAAGTTCAGTTCAGTTCATCTCTATTTAGTTCAATTCATACACTTCTATTCAGTTCAGTTCAGTTCAGTTCAGTTCAATTCAATTCAGTTCAGTTCAGCTCTATTCAGCTAATGTAAACGAGCCCTTGGTACTTTTGTTGTGAACATTTGATAATTTTATTGTGAACATTTGATAGTTTAATGCTGGTGAACATTTAATAATTTTATTGTCAACATTTGATAGTTTAATGCTGGTAAACAGTTAATAATTTTTTTGTGAATATTTTATAGTTTAATGCTGATGAACAAGCGATAATTTTGTTGTAAAAATTTGATAGTTTGATGTTAATGAACATTTGATAATTTTATTATGAACATTTGATAGTTTAATCTTGAAGAATATTTGATTGTGTGATGTTATGAACATTTGGAGGACCACAAAAAGTTGTGTGCTCCCAGATCCATCCATTACCCATTGAAATTAACGGTAGAGATTTCAACAACCAATCAAATAAGGTATTTGGGAGTATATTTACAACAAAATTACAAAAATGTCTAGGTGGTATCTTGGAAGTGATTTGGTTGCCTTTAAATGCCACATGCATCCGAATTTGCCATGATTTGTTTATTCTAAAAAGAAGGGGAAGATTAATTCATTTATTAAAAGTCATACAAAATCTACAATAAAAATCAGTAAGAACTAAAAACTTGTTCCGTATTAAAATAGATCAAATTAAAATCAATTAAAATTTATTGAGATCCCACGCAAATCTCCATCAACAAATTAATTTCTAAAAAAAAAAACACATGGTTGATAGCTCCCATGACTTATATAATCAAGATTATAATATGGCTTGTTTGATGATTGAAATTTATATTCAGATGTTGCCTCTTGCAAATTATAATCAGATGGAGGTATCATAAAGTTACAACTACAAAATTCATCAACAATCACAAGTTTAGGCAGCAAAATAAGCATTTGTACAGGTGAGTTTCCAGAAAAAGGAGCTTTGTAAATTATGCTGTACAGTGAATTGAAGCAAATATCAGAGAAGTGTGTATGAATCAAATGTACAGCCTAATGAAAAATTTCTCACACACTACCCCATAGATCAGTCAAGCCCTGCCCTAATTCACTCTTCGTTTCCACGGTTCCACCATTATCATCCAGCAGCAACCCAATACACAAGCAACCTCTGTATCTGCTCAACAATTCTATCTAACAGCTTCTGGGGCAGAATTACAGTAGGGTGTGTTCAAGCAGACCAACTTTGTGAACATAAGGCATACACTTGCAAAACCTATGCCGATTATCATTCCAAAACTACACTTTTGTCGGTCCAACTTAACCGCTCTGGTAACTATGCTTCCGAAAATCGGGAGTAAACCCCCACATGTAATAACCATCAAATGGTCCAACCCATTATAGTCTATACCAGTTATAATTGCTCCAATTGCCGATACAGGGCCCACTAACCCAATCAGTGTAGCAGCTGCAAGGGAGCCGTGCCAGCTATCTGTGGCCCCATAGATGCAGCTCGATGCAGCAGCCCCTCGTATTAGCCCGTATAGAGATACGGGAAGTACTATATGCTGGCCGAGTCCATAAGCTTTAGGTGCTGCAACTCCCAGTGCAAGGCCTTCAGCCAAAGCATGGAATGCGATTGCAGTGCATGATAAAAATGACTGAAGTGTTAGGGCACTCAAGGAACAGCCTGAAGCGGAGAACAATGAGTTTGCGTTGTTTCTCTTTTGCTTAACTATGTTCAAGATGTTTGATGTTACAAGATGTACAATAACAGCACCCACAGCAAGCAGCAAAAGCAGGGGGAAAAGGCCCATTTTCGAGTATAGAAGCAGCTGAACGGGTCTCCAGGCACCGAGGACAAAGGCAATCCCACAAGCTAGACCGCTCAATACTGCATGTTGGAGATGAAACGCAAGAGCGAATGCAACAAGGACAATACCGCCAACTAGTGGGCCCAGACCAAAGAGTAAAGAGATAATAAAGCCAGTAAAATCTTCTGGTCTGCAAGGATAAACAAGAAACAACAAACCTACATTTAAATCCTAATTCACAAACAGCAAATATTAATCAAATTACTGAGGAACCACTTCATGCTTTGCCTAAAGGAAGCCAATAAAGAAACAACCAAAACCTTCGACAACAAATAAATTGATCAAAAGTGCTCACTTGTAGCTATCGCTGTAGTTTTGAAAGACATAGCCCAGTGCTTCCATGAATGCAACAGAGAGCGTGGCTGCAGATGCTACTTGAGATGAGGAGGCTTCCTGTAAATATAAGACAAGTAAATGGTCAGCTCCCAAAAAGTATCTAGGAATTCAGAAAACCCAAGTTAAGAAAGGATATGCTATACCTTAAAAGCATCTGGAAGAACTTCTGCAATAACCATCCAGATCATACATCCAGCAGCAAATCCCGTGCAGAAAGGCAAGAATTTGTTAAATGTGTCAGCACATATAAATGCTGGTACTGCCACAATTGGCTGCAAATTAGAAAAAGACGTTATAACCAAATCAGTTGGCACTGGTCAAGTGGTCATCCATACAAGATACTTTTTAGTCAAACGAAGCACAGCTAATCAATGAAAACCTTTTGGTAGTTCAGTACGGTAAAAGCTAAAAAAAATAAAAAAATTGCAGTGTGCAAAGAATAAAGTGGTATAAACCTCATCGAGTGGCATCATATCGGTTGTGTTATGCCACTCAATCCTTTGTGCTAAGAAATGGATCGTATTCCTCTTAAGGCCTTTAATAAGACAACTTCAATATCATCCTTAAACCTATGTTTCTAATAACTCAGTTCTTTTCTCTGCATCGTGCTCTAACTGATGTTTGGGGTTAAAATTCAGATAACACTGAACATAAAAAATAAAAAAAATAAAGCAACATTGACAATCAAGGAGCACTGGGGCAGATCATACTTTTTTCAAGAAGATATGAAAAATGGAAAGGAAAAATCCACATTTGGGAATGCAAAAGGAAACGAAAGCAACAAAATATACCAAAGCTCCTCAAAAGTTAGGATGTAACACCTTAAGCCATGTTCATGTTCATCTTAATCCACAATCCACACACTCAGTAAAGTCATTTCCAAATCCTATCCATTATGAAATAATCAAACACAAAACATAGTAAGATACCTGGGGCAGGGAAGTAAGCACGCTCCATAACATTGCGTTTTGTGGAGAAACCCCTCTTGAGGACAGCATCATACTTACAGCCAATCCTTCTGGTATATTGTGAACAGCAATAGCTAAAGTCACTAGAAGACCTTGAGATAAACCCTTTGAACCAGCAAATGAGACCCCAACTCCAGCACCTTCCCCAAAAGCATGCAGAGTCATAATCCCAATCACAAGAACAACTTTTGCTGCATCAGCACCTTTTATGTCAAGCATGCTTACCTCACCATAACAATCAAGCACCTGAATGACAGATAAACCACTTTGAATATCAAACAATCATACTTCCAAATATTATATCTCGCACCCTACCAAGAATATTTAACAAACTGCTAGGAGAAATTATAACAGTAGAGCATTTGGTTTTATCATGATAATTGATAAGCACTGTAAATCTTATATTTTGGAAGAAAAAAGCATTTATAACCTAAAAGCATGCACCTACGCAAATGACTTGGCTGAATTTAAATTTGTCAATTATCTTCTCATTTGAGTAGATACAAACACTAAAAGGCAAAGACATGTTAATATGCAAATGACGAATCTAAAGCCCCATTCTGCTTGTTTGATACTGTCAGGAACACAAATGCCATTCTTTGGTACAGTATTACAGTGAAATAGAAATCAAGAGGTTAACAGTCCAATTCAATCTGTTAGGCAATCTCCACTAGAGCTAGAGTATGTTCTGCTAACATGAATTAGATTAAATACTAAAAATTCCGATAAATCAAAGCTTGCATAAAAACCCTTAGGCTCTGTTTGTTTTGATGAAAAACATTTTCCCGGAAAATGATTTTCCTCCCTCTTTTCATTTTCCTTTGTTTGTTTTGGAAAGGGATGGAAAATAATTTTCTTTGAGGTGGAAAATGTCACTTTGGAAAACCATTTTCTTTTTGTGGAGAAGGAATGCCACATTTTCCTTCCTACTCTTTACTTCTCCCCTATTCACACCTCCCATCTTTCCTTCATTTCTATTTCAGTTTTTCTTTCCTTCACAAGTTTTCCTCTAATCAAACAAATAAAGGAAAACTTTGTTTATATCTATGTTTTCCATTGAAAATTGTTTTCCTCAGAAAAAAATTTCCTTCAAAACAAACGGAGCCCTAGTGGGTCAATTACCCAAATGTTACCAAGTGCTCGCTTCCTAGAGTTACCATAATCACTCGTCAGTGAGTAAATATCAAATTGGAACATGAAATTAAGTTGTGGATCACCATCGATCACTAGATCCCCAAATCAAGATAGAGTATCACTTCAGCAAGTAAGTAGCCAATTAACAATCTTCTTACTTTCATACAAGAAAATGGACAATAGATCAATAATTTCACTCAAACCATGTTTAAATCAATAAATTAATAGAGTAATTATAATTATACATAATAAATTGAATTTCATTAGGAAAAACAATCACAAACCCAAATTAGTCCTCCTTCTATCAGAATGATACGTATTTCTGGAAACATTGATATCTCCCTTGCATACTACAACAATTCAATCATTCTTATTGACCCCACGAGTATTTAAGTGTTACTACAATGGAAAACTGGTAATATAAACAACATCTTAATCCAACCGAGCAACCTTATAGCTCAGAAATCCATGTTGTATGGAACAGAAAGAAGGTATTCTTCTCTTCAAAAAAAAACCTTAATCTAAACCAGAATCCTTTAATTCCTCTTCTTTTGTTTAGTGAAAGCAGCTATGTCACTCAGATAGATGCAAGCAAAAAGGATGATGTAGATCGAGATTCCAGAATCGGCAATGACAACATTAAACACATCGTTTGGATGGAACTAAAAAAATGAAAGAAAGGAAGTGAAAGGAAAAGAAGGAGAACAAATCTCCTTTTTTGGGAAATAGGGTGGGGGAGGGAAGGGGAGGAAGAGAGTTCCATTATCGCCCCTCCTTTTAAAACCATTAACCCTCTAAAATTGGAGAGATTTTGGAGGGAAAATGGAGCTCCACCTCCCCTTCCTCTACCGAGGGATATCAAGTTTATCAAATTGAGATACAAACTTGTATCTTGTATCTCAAAATGGCATTTTCAAGTAATTTTGACAAACTTTAGGGGCAGGGATCCGAGCACCAACTAAATAGGGGGTGTTTTGGAAATATATTTTCAACAAAATTACAAAAATACCATTTGATATATTTTGAGATACTCAATTTATGAGAAACTGGGAATTTCCCTTCCTCTACCCCCCTCCCCCCTTCTTTTCCCTTCTACATTGTGATCCAAGCATAGTGTAACAAAAACAAGTGTGGAGCCTGTCTTTACCAGCAGTTTCAAGAAGATCGAAATGTAATTTACCTAGTCTAATCCACAAAACAGCAGTTTCCGGGCAGTAATTATACCAACGATGAACAAAATATACAAAAAGGTTAAGCCAAAAAGAGGAATGAAAGATCTCACCTTCTTACAGAGTGCAATGAAAATGCCACCAGACAATATTCCAAAGACAACCCAACTTCCATGACCATACTCTTGCCCTTCCTGTATAAGATCAAAGCTGGCAGCCATCATAACCCCAGCAGCCATTCCATTGCATAACCCCTCCCACCGAGGATCAAGCTCCACAAAAAAGAACGGAATTGCCCCAAAACCACTGGCAGCGGCCATCGCTAACGTAAACAATGCAACAGTTGTGACAGAAACTCTGCTGTTTCCACCTTTCCCCTCGTTAAGACTGCTAGAAGCAGTCTCTGAACTATAAATATCTTTAGTGCCAGTGCCTTCCGTAACATCGTTTATAAGATCCTTTAATGGAGCAACCCTTAACCTCTGATTAACGACTTTTCCTGAATCCGCCTTGGCATAGCCTCCAAGGACCACCAAAATCAAGAAAAGTAAGAGGACTTGCTTCAACATGGAATTCATCCTCACTTAGGTCCTCCAAGAATGTTTAACTTCAATTCACAGATTCATGTGGCTATGAAGCAGAAATTGTCCAGAGTTGTGCTAAGAACTGATGAGAGAACATAAACTAAAGCAATGTAGCTAACATTCCCTCTTCTTCAAGACAAGAAATATGCATAATAAGAATGGAATGATCTAATAGATTGACAAAGAATCTGTTTGGTAGAAAGTTTCTGTTATCTGATTTCTGCAAATAGTATACCCGATTCCTGGATAACCTAATGAGAACAAAGAAACAACAAAACCAAAATTAACAACAGAATTACAGTAACAATTTCAAAGACAAATTCTTACAATTAATTGAATTATTCAATAATGCAGGGTTTGTGGCATGCGCAAATTGAAGTTCTTAAATTGAATTCAAAGCAATCACCTTTGTGGGCACAGTAATGGATATGTGTAGAACCCTAATACTGTGAATTCAAAGCAATTTGGGGAATTTTTTACTGTGATCAATCCAACAACCCCAGGTCAGGCAGAACTAAGAAAGAAATCTCTCCGGAAACAATGAATATGCACAATTTGAAAACCCCAAAAAAAATCGGAGTTAAATCCCACCAAAAAAAAATCCAAAAATCCCCAAATTTAAGCAGGGAATTCAGCTACCACAAATCGACCCCCCAAAAAAGATGCACAGATTGAAAAAACAAAAGGTAGAATAGGAGATAAGATGAATAACTCACTTGACAAAAAATTTGAAGTAAAATCGACGAATGAAGAAAAGGTTTATTGAAAGAATTGGACTTTACGCGTGCATTACAAGGAATAAAGCCCAGAATCCCACATTAATGCAGTTCACAGTTTAAATAGGCAAAGCTAATACAATGAATTAAGAACTAAGAATTTGGCAAATCCCAATTCCAAAAAAGATTATTAAAGAAAAAAGGACGAAGAATCGAGGGTTGATGATGACAAGTGAGCACGTTGTTTTCTTTAGAAAAAAACCCCCTTCTTCTAACACAAAAACCAGGAGCTGATTGGGATGGAATTATGGAAAGTTTGGGAGAATCAAAACACAACAATTTTCCTCTTTATACTCGTAATTAGCACGGTCAATTTGGGGTTAAACTGATTGAGTAATTTTTACAAGAATTGAAACTAAATTTGGTGTAAACTGAACTGAAAATTTAAATTGAAAATTGAAACAAATTGAAAGTGAACAAATGAAACTAACTTTTGATGAACTGAACTAAAAATAACGGAAGAAAAATGAAAAAAAAAATAACAAGTGTAATTGAACTGAAATGAAAAAGGCCAAAATTGAACTGAATTGAAACCGAAACTAGTCTAATCAAAACCGATTTTAACAAATATTGAACCGAACTGAAAGTGATTGAATTCAACTGATTTTAAACCAAACCCGGTTGTTACGAAAATTCATAACAAAAATATAACTAAACAGAACCGAAACTGATTAGAGTCAACTATTTTAACCAAAATTAACTAAATTGAATGCTAACCCCATATTAACTTATAACAATGTTTCAAAAAAAAAACTTATAACAAAAAAGAATTGCAATTGATTGAATAATTTTCATGTCTTTAATTTTTAACCTTAATGAGAAGATAATGTATTGTGTTAGACTTGTCTACAGTAATGTTACTGTCAGACGAGTCCAATTGGATCCGGACATATGTGTTTCAACCTGGATATATATGTGTTATAACTTGGACATGTATTTGTTAAAACTTGACACATATTTGTAAACCTGGACACATATTTAGAAACCTGATTTAAACTCCTTTAACCTGGATACATATTGTTAAACTTGGACACATATTGTTAAACCTAAACATCTATTTGTAAATCTGGACACATTTGTAAACCTGGTGAAAATTTATTTAAGTTGGACACTTATTGTTAAACCTAGTCACCTGGGCACATATTGTTAAACCTGAACACATGTCTGTTTTACCTGGACACATATTGTTAAATCTGGACATCTATTCGTAAACCTGGACACATTTGTAAACCTGATGAAAATTTGTTAAACTAGGACACATCGACACATATTGTTACACCTGGACACATATTGTTGAATCTATACACTTATTTGTTAAACCTGGACACATATTCTCAAAACTGGTTCAAGTCATGATTTGACAAAAATTACATGTGGAGGCAAGTCCGACTGTCGGAACGTCCGACACAATACTTTCACTAATGAAAATATTGGTTTTTCCTTCTTTAACTCCAAAATTCAAATGAAAATATGAACTTTCCCTCTTAAATTCCAATGAAAATCTTGGTTTTTCCTCCTAAGGGTGCGTTATCTTCGTTTGGATTTTTTTTCTCTCTATGTGACTCTTAGTTTTTTCTCTCTCACTTACCTACTACTAAAAAAATTGGTCTTGAAAAACATGCAACCAAAATTATTGCAACCTTTTGGGACCAGAAGTAGTATACAACTTTAAGGGTCTGTTTACTTTAGCTGAATAGCGCTAAAGTGAATTGAACTTAATTATGTTGAACTTAATTTTACCCTAATCATTTTATTCTTTTTCCCTTTCAAGTTTTTGTTTGGTTTTGGTTTTTTAATTACTTTCTGCAAGTTAATGTTGGTGGGTTGAAGAATGTAATTCAAGCTTATAAAGAAAACAAGTTTAGAAGATGATGAAGAAGGTGACAATGGTGGTGGGACGAAGGAGAAGAAAAAAGCACCATTAATTCTGTGGCGATGAGTTATAATTTAGGTTATCTAGGTCAGTTTTAGTTTTGTGCATGTAAGTTCTAATTTTGTCTAAGTAAGTTTTAATTTTCTTCAAAGTCGTTTTTTTTCTAGCTTGATATTTTCCACTTTGGGCCTAAACCGCACAGATTTGTTGTTGGCCACCTTTCCAAAAAGTCTCATACTAATGAAGTTGATGGACATTAATAAGCAAGACAACACTTTTTTACTTTTTCCATTTGGGAGTTGGATTGCAAATCCCAATATGTTTCAGATGAGTTTTGTTTTCAAGGTTAATTTTCATCTTTTTCAGATATTTTTTCACGTGAGTTTTTACATATCAGTTAGACTCGTTTGACAATAAAATTATGTGAAACAATACATTCTCAATATTTTAACCATGTGAATCATTCCCCAAAGGAGGGTTTTTTTTTTGGTGTATCCACCCGGTTCACCCTTTTGGGCTAATCTGGATTTAGAGCGCGTCCCGGGGTTAAGGTTTTAAACTCCTCCCAACATGCTTACGGGAGATCGAACCGTGATTCTTCCTACCAAGTCTAGCCCTGACATCACTAGACCAAGACAATGTTGGTCCCAAAGGAGGGATTGTGGGAAGGGGAGTATACGACTATTGTATTTGTTGACTTGTTGTATACTTGTATTGATATTTGATAGTTGACAAAGCATAATATTGGTATCTGATTGGATATGGTGATTTGTTTTAAGAATTTAAGATGATGTGTGGGTAATGTGCCGAGTTTGACCCATTCATGTGAAGTGATGCCATGGATAGATTTTTTTTTTAAAATAATTATTTCTTCAATTCTTTTTTATGCTTATCCACTTCAAAAAAAAATTACGTCATTTCGAAATTGCAATTTTACAAACATAAGATCTAATCTAATCGGAGGACAAATTTTCAAATAACATCGATTTCATACTTCCAACACTAATCTGTTGGAAATTATATCACAAATTGTACTACAAAATGTTTTTCATATGTGCTATTTCGTTGTCCTTTAAGGAAACAGATCATTCCCTTCAAGACTTATTGATCCTTGTCGACCAAAGCTTGTGAAGAGCCTTGCTCTCCAAGGCTTATGATGTCATGTCTCACTTATTTTAGAAAGACAATAACAACACACCAAAAATTCACAATACATGCTCACAGAGAGGATTGCAATTACTACTCCTATGCGTGTTTATTAGCTCTCGTTGAAAATTAGATCCAATATTTTAGAAAGTCATATCATATTCTTGTCCCAACTCATTTGCAAGCTTGTATTTTATCCATGTATTTTCATTACCAAGATTAGTGTTGGGTGGGAGCGGGCTATTATGAAGAAAATAGATAATTTGGGATTAATGTGTATTACAATGGGAATGAACATTTAGTGTCTTCATAAATTTATTATGCAAATTCATTTTTATCACCATAATTTACAATTAGTTACCAGAATTTGACATTCGTAGTTGCCCACCAAATGGACAAGATTTTTTTTTTAATTTTTTATAAGAAAATATGCCAGCTCATTTGCTGACATGAAAAGTTGACTATTTGATCTCAGTGATCAGAGGTGAAGCTACTACTCCATACCTCACTTTTCGTGTTCTCATGGGTTGTTAGAGTTAGAAGTGTATTAGTTGTTGGGTTGTATAATAGAATAAGTAGCCTTTAGAAGTACAACATGGTTCCTTCCCCTCCCAAATGAATACTTATATTTACATAGGTTACTGAAAATTAATTGCTTTATACTGATTTGACCACTATAATCAATTGCTATTACAACAACTTTTGTTGAACAAGCTTTAAAATGTTGGGTATTACTCCACATTATACTACAGTACTAAAGATGTTGGGAGGAGATGCCATACATTAATTAACAACCCATACAAAACAAAATCCGTGGAAGATAAATGTGAAGGGAAAGAATAATACATGTATATTCAAAAGTTTTTTTGATGAAATTTATCACAAATTCACAATGGTTGAACTAATATATCTACAAATGCTTCTTTTGAGATATTTAGTTTAGAACTAGGGAACTAATCTTGCACACTTTTAGGAGTGGAACAAGCATACACTGTACATCAAGAAGATGTCATATTTCCTCAAAACTTACCTATTTCATGCTAACTTTCTATAACCATTTTAAATGGTTTCCCCCATTATCATTGTCCTTATATACATGCTTATGCTTCTATTCATCACAACTGAACCAATCCAATCCTCAAAGATTAACAAAAGAGGAATCGAGAACGGGGCAATTATACTTCTTCATTGACTCATGCAAAAATTAGCGCGGTACAATGGAGGGCATAACGGTACTAGTTAAATCACTTCCAGAAACATCCGATGACAATCGTGCGTACTTGGAGACATTGCTGAATGACATGGTGGAAGAAGAGCTACGAGACTGCTGAGATGTGGTGTTGTCAGACATGGACATACTCTCAGGAAGCAGTTCAATCACATTTTCAAGCTCCCTCACCACATCTGCCATGGAAGGCCTCATCTCTGGTTTATCCTCACAACACCTTAGTGCTAAAGTTATGAATCTCTCAACACATTCAGATGAACAGTCCCCCATTTTGTTGTCTATAATGCCAAATAATGGACCTGATTTCTGTGCTGCATGTACCTACATAAACCATAAGCACATGTATGAACTTCAATATTCAATATCCATTATTGAACTAATCTAATACATGGTTTTATATAATTATATTGGCATATTGTGATGATCATAGCTTAAGCAATCCACTAGTACACAGAAACAGTCAACTTTACGGGAAAAAGTATATGAGATTTAACAAAGCAAGCACTAATAGATGGAACGAGAGCTTTGAGAGGGAATGTTACCTCGCGGACAAGGTTTTTGCCATGCGATATAGGCGGGGTACCTGTGAGAAGCTCTAGAAATACAACTCCTAGGCTGTACACGTCGCTTTTATCTGTCAGCTGATGAGTCAAGAAGTATTCTGGGTCAAGATATCCCTGCATACATAGCATCAAGAATTTTTCAGTGACCAACAAGGTTTACCAACAAGTTAAATAGTTAATTATTGATAATTCCACATTGAAGTTCTTTTCTTAAATTGTAAATGAAAAAAAAAAGTTGATTTCAGAAACAAGCAATAAATACACTGCCTTTTGGCATAGATATAACATAAATATAAAAAAATCTTGCGAAAAAGAACATCAAATTCAAGCACAATGCCTCTGCCAACAAAGGAAAATGTTATACCTTTGCCAATAGAGTGATAGACTACATAAGTCTCACATATGTACTAGATTACAGATACCTTTTTGCAGATCATTCCTAAATTGATAATAAGAGAGGAAATGATTAGCTAAAACTTCACTTACGGGTGTTCCCTTCACAATAGTGGAGATATGATGAGGTACACTGCCTTTATCATCCATGACAGGAGCAAGATGAGATAGTCCAAAATCAGCAACTTTGGCAGTAAGATTTTTGTCCAGCAGAATGTTGCTGGCTTTGATATCCCTATGGAATATTGGAGGGTTTGCTTCAGTGTGTAGGTAAAGAATTCCCTTGGCTGCACCTAATGCAATCTGCAACCTCATAACAAAGTTGAAGGCCCTCTCAGATTTACCTGTTGCATTGGATATAGTTAATGGATTTCTAGCAAAGAATGAACCACAAAAAGCAGAAACATTTATGAACTTTACAGATGTTGGCCATAAGTCAACTTCTGCACTATGCATATGAAGGGAAGAAGGTATGAACAGCACAAATGTCATGAATTTTCTGATTAGGAGTTCAACAGAAATATCCTTAAGCTCATTTTTCCTTGAATTCATACCTGAAATCCATTCTCTTAAAGTGCCATTTGGCATGAACTCGTAGACAAGCAGCTGCAGTTTACCCAAAAGGACATGTTAGGAGGTATATATGTGATATTATAATTTACAAGGATGATTAACCTAGGCCCTGTTCTTTTGGACTAGATTTCTGAAAGTTCAGTTCAGATTAATTCAGTCCAAAAGAACAGGACCCTAGTATGCAAACTGCAAGTAATGAAGCAAACAGTGTATTTTCAGCACCAGAATTTTTTTTTTCCCCTATCAGGTATCAAGTAATTTTGCACTACAGCATTTCAAACACTGTTGGTTAGTTACATATGATTATTGGTTACTTCAAAGGTTTGGGCAGGTGTCAGGAGTTGTTTTTAAATAGGAATAAGGCTATGTTCTTTTGAGCTTATGTTCACTTCAGCTCAATACAACTCAGTCCAGTCCATTCCAAGGCCCAACTAACTTATTGGTGACACATATACACAGGAACTAGAAAAACAGGAAAATGATCCCTGGAAAATTTACGGTATGCAAAGTGGAGGAAGTTGCTAAACTAAAAGAAGGAAACTTGCCTGTTCACCATCTTCACCACAATATCCAACCAATGAAACCAAATTACGATGATGTAACCTTGATAAAAATTGTATTTCTGTCAGAAACTCACGTTTCCCCTGCAATGATCCTTCCTCTGCACGCTTAACAGCCACAATTGTGCCACTGGCTAGAATGCCTTTGTAGACCTTTCCATATCCTCCTCTACCAACTTGAGCTGAGTCGTTAAAATTACTGGTAGCTTGTGACAATTCTCGGAAGGTGAACTCTTTGACACCATCAATTTTTATGGATATCTTTGAGGCTGCATTTCATCCCCTAATTTTTAGAACAAAAATTTCCAAAAAGGTACATCCAATGATTGCTAGCATAATCTATAAAGTACTTACACAAGTTGTTTCTTGAGATATGTCGACCTTTATTTTTCTTTCTCATAATTAGAACAGTGGCAAGCACAGATGCAATTGCAGCAAAAGTAATCACCCCCACCAAAATGATAGCCAAAACACTCTTACTTATGCCACTCTGGTCAGTCTCAAAATTCACTACAAGAAAATATCAAAGAGGCATCAACAAAGGTTTGTGTGAACGGAAATTTACAAAACAACTAAATAATTGATCTCAAGATACAATAAAAAAAAAGGAATCAGCTGTGCAAATTGAATCTTTGATATGGTTCTTTTTATTAATGAAGTGTAAAAGAACATGGTAGGTAAACCAGCCATCATGGAGACCCTAGTACCGTGCCCGGGTACCCCAAACCAGGCCAAAGTCTGAATGAACACTTGGTGCTGAGTACAAGCAGCAGAGCATTTCAGACCCCACCCGGTACCGGCCGAGTCTTTCAAGGCCTTATTCGTGTGTTTTAAATTTTAAATTGTACATCCCATTGTATCTAACTTTAATTCTAGACTTTATTTTCCAGTTTTTAGAGAGTTTTTTCTCGGGTTTATATTGCTGGAACATTTTTACATCAATTGATCAATGGGTTTATGGCTTAGTTTTAAAAGGTGCGAGGCGCACCAAGGCGCAAATGGTCCTTGGAGCCTAGGTGAAGGCGCGCACCTTTTGTATGTGAGGCGCATGTATTTATTCATTAATTTTTAATTATTTTTTTATTGTATTTTGTATTTAATACTACTTATAAAGATCCCAAATAATTTAAATAATGACATGTAAAGCTAAGGTAGTCTTAATTTGAAAAAATGTCAATAATTCTTCAATTTATAACTAAAATCTTAGCTATTTTCCAATCTTTAATTGTTTTGTTTGTGCTTTCTTTAGTTATTGTTTAGTTTATTCTTTTTAGTTTCTTTAAATTCTTTATTTCAACCCCTACTTCACTATATACATTAAATAGTGTTTTCAGGTTTTTTTTTTATCAGGGTGCGACAACGTTGTTACTAACCAATTATTTTTAAAAATAATTTAATCACTTATTTCCAAATGCCTTTCTTTTGTTTGGAAAAGTCTCCAACAAGCAACATAACATACACCACAGAATATATGATTAAAACAAAATTTTACTCTCAAAATCAATTTTGAGTACGTACCAGAGCTGTAAGGTCCCAACAGTGTGAAGTTCAGAAGTTCATATGGTCCAAATAGATCACTTCCAGGAAAGTTCCATGTTGTGTATATATGCCTAATAAACCAAAGCTCACTTTCATTGAAAACACGGCTATTATTGACGTCTGGGAAGAGTTTCAAATACATCCGCAGACGAGGTCCCATTTCCCATTCATATGAATCAATGGAGAGCTGATATTGTTTCATTTTCAAGGTATGGGTGATGTAAGACCTAAAAGCAGACATGTAGGGAGGGAAATACATAAAACTTGGACTCTTAAGTCTGTATCCTATCCTGATAGGAGCTGCACAAAAACATCTTGGGAGTTCAGGAACAGGTTCGAAGTATTGATCAACAGGACATGCTGTGGTAGAACAAGCAGTCAGAGTTGTTGGGCCATCAAATGTTCCATTTCCACCTGCATCAGAATCACAGAACAGGTGTATGTTCTGTATGTTTGCAATGTTGCACATAGGATTTCCCCGAAGCCTGCAGTAAAATGCATAATGATAAGTTCGATATTCTCAGTAGAGACAGATATTTAATACAAATGTACAAATTCAGAAAACTAAAAGTTGAAAATTATTGCTCTATACACAATACATTATATTTGTTAACATTAGATGCTTCTTTGAGAGACTGAAAGCTTGAGTAAGTAAGAAACCCACTTATATTATCGAGTTTTTGTTACTTTTCGTTACTAGATATTTCGAAATCCGGAGTTACGTGAGAACTGCATCTGGGTTTCGATTGAACTGCATCTGGTGGAGTTGGGGCGGAAGTCTGCATCAGGTACATGGCTCGATTTTGAGATCCGTTTTGCATCTCTCGTCTTTCTATATAAGATATTAAGATGTTCATGGCTCCATTTGGAAGGCGTTGGGGCGGTGGAGTTGAAGAGGGGGGGGGGTGGCGGCGGCTCAAGCAGTGGTGGTGGTGGGCGACGACTGTGTGGGTTGGGGTGAAGAGTGGTGGTGGTGATGTGCAGGTAAGAGGTTTATGTTGAGAGTGGGCTGATTATTTGAGAATCATTAGGGCCTGATTAGTGCTCTTAACTTACATTAAGTTTTGACTGGGGTCCACGCACGGTACAATTGCTGAAATCTTTCCATTACAGAGGGAGTACCTAATATGATTTTTTTTGGCAGGACTACCAATTCCATTAAATGACGAAAACCGTTAAAAGCTCCATTAACTGAAATTGAAGTTCAAGTTTTTTTTGGAGGGGCAGAACCATAGAACTACCTAATATCAATTTTTTTTAGTAAAACTACCTAATATCAAGTTTTTTTTTTTTGTTTTGCTAGCACTACCAATCCTTCAATCTACCCTAAAAAAAATCTTGACATTAGGTGGTTGTTTATTTTTTATTTCTAAAAATATTAGGTAACCCTTTTTTTCAAAACTTGACATTTACTAGGTAGTTTCTGACAAATTTTCTAACTATTTTAAAGATTTACATTATTTAGAGAGAAAAAATGGTGACAAACTGATCTACATTTTTGTTAGTAAACATATCAATTGCAAATATGAGGGCAAAGAAGTTTATGGAGCCCAGTAAGATTAGTGTCTCCTTGTAACCTATTTTTACAGAAAAAGTGGGCAAGGACTAAAAATAACTAAATCAGAGAAAAATATGGTTGAGACCAGCAAGTTTACTGAATGATTTATAAATTATGTTTATAGTAGGCTTAGTCTTGCATTCTTTAGAAAGAGCGACGGTAAGTCACTAACAGAAGAAAATTGAGTGCCGAGATTGCATTTTGCCACTTAAGAAGGATAAAAGGAAATACTGAGAGTTGCATACAGTAAATTAGAAATTGATAGCCCTTATTGGCCTGAGCTTGACTTATATGAATTTACTAGATGATACCCGAGCAAATGCTCGATTTATTTAACAAAGTTAAGTATTTATGTCTAACTTAAATCTTTATATACAAAAATTGGAAAAATTTATTGTAGATGGAAAATTTATTTAAGTTCTTTTCTTTTAGTTATATTAGACAATAGAGAATAATTAATACCTGAAATATGCATAATTTTCAAATTAATTTAAGCAATAATTAAAATTAGTTCAGTAACTATAAATTATCATATAGTGATTTTGAATTTGGATTGATATCAATGAATTTACTTTATTTTCATAAGTTGTTATTATAATTGTTTTAGAAAAAAATTATATGCATCGTAGAAAAAGACCAAGCAGTGAATGTTCACTAATTAATGTAGCCATTTGGACTAACTTGATAGTGCATTTCCCTATTATTTTTTGTTCCACCCCCCCCCCCTCCCCACCCCCCCCCCCCCCAAAACATAGCATGATTGTTGATGAAGGAAGAGGGAGGAGGGAAATTTGGGTGATTGGAAGGGAAATTGACTTTTTGTAGTGGCAACAACTTTAGTTGTATAGAAAGATTGGCCTTCAACTAAACTAAGATACCTTTAACTTATTTTTTCTTTAGTGAAGTTATGAACTATGGTGATTGGTGAGGAGAAAAGAGCCTTAGGATTCATCAGTTTATTTTGTCTGAAGTGAAGTTATAAACTGAAATGTGAATCACAAGTTCACAACACTATTGCGTGTTCAGGCAATTTGCCAAAGCATAACACATATGCCTCATAATATTCGAAAAATCTATGCACATACCTTACGGTTACATTATGTGGAGGATTCAGATCTCCAGAAATGTTAGAGAGAAGATTGTATCGAAGATCACTGCATCCAAAAACAAAATACAAAATTGCATTTAATTATCTTCAATAAATTTAGACATTACATGTGAAGCCATTATTCAGTTACTCTGTATTGATTTCAAATTTATGGTCAAAGCCTTTACACTAAGAGTCTAGCAGTAGCGTTGAAGGACTTGTTGTGCCAAATGCCAGCAGGGATGGAACCATTTAGAGAATTGTTTTCAAGTGATCTGCAAAACAAAATCATACTTTTAGTAACATCACATTGTATCTGACTTTCAACCATAAACTTCTAAGCATGTGAAGTAAACTCTATATCAGCAATAATAAATGATTCATCAGACTGTAATTCCTCAATCAGAAATCCTGCTATTATACAAAAATAAAAATATACAGAAACTTACAACATCTGGAGAGCTGGAAGAAGAGAAAAGCTCTCAGGAATTGATCCATTCAGATTGCTATGTGATAAATCACTACAAAAGCACATTGAAATAAGTAAGTGCTTAAAATATTGTTGCACTGAGTATCTTCATACATTATGCTATTTATCTACAAAACATACATTGTAGTTAAACTATCTGAAAGTTTGTTTGTAGGAATCGTTCCCGTGAAGTTGTTCCAACTCAAATCCCTAAAAATACAGATATAAAAGAAAATAATAGGAGGTCAATACTGTCCATGAAAACAAGCATTTACATTAATTATTACCCAATTAGATAATCAAAACAGAAGAACCAGAATAGAACTTACATATAACTAAGATATGGCATCCGGCTAAGGTCAGGAACTGCTCCTCCCAGGCTAGAGTTTCTTAAACTTCTGTTAGGCAGAAAAGAAAAGGCACGAAAAATCTCAGTATCAGCAGATACCCAGAAAAGGCGCATGATTGAGTCAAGCAAAGTATGGAAGGGATTGAATTCACTTTAACTTAAGACATTATAATTATTTAGCCTTTTTAAAAATTTATCAGAAACAAAATCACAAGCAGAAAAGTAACACATCAAAAACAATAGGCTTTGCATACACTAGATCAGTGAACCATAATTATAACAATCAATTTATTTTTTAACCTTCCAGACAGCTGCATAACTCGGGAGTCAACCACTTTAGAAATTGGCCCAGAAAAGTATTCATTTTGCTCACCAGCAAGACTAGAAAAATTCTCTAATTTACAGAGTAGTATGATTAATATCCTACACACATGTTTGTACTTTGCTCATTCAAATATTCATTTTGCTTATGAAATTATTTCACATTGCTCATTTATTTTTTTACCTTGCTCATTTTTCATTGGGTGTACATGTATCCCATGTAGGATATCATTTTGCTAGGATTGCTGTAATTTTTTCCCAAAAATGTCCAGCACAGAAAAGGCTTAGATACATTATTAAACTCAATGGGCGAAGTATTAGGAAAAATGAAAAGCACTTACATCTTTACCAATCTGGAGAGATTTTGATATGATTCTGGTATCTCAGCACCAATAAATTGATTGTTGTCAAGTTGGCTGCCAATGATCATTGGAAAACAAAAGATACTTAAGCTCATAAAAGTCAATTACAAAGTAATTGTTTCAATTACCACATCCTCACACTAAGAAGCAAAGAATGCAAGGTCATGAGCAAGTAAAAAAGAATTCTTGGTAACCTAAACAAACATAAGAATTAAAAAAACTTCAGATTTTTACTTAAATGCAAACAAGAATTAAAGGAAAGAACAAAACAAACGTTCTCAAATTCAACAAAAAAGCACTTGCATATAATCCTGGCATGGATCTTTGTCAATTTTCAAATATCATATGTTATGGAGTATGGACACAAGTGATTGAAATGAAGGAAAGAACCTAGATATCATGACTTCGGGTACTTGGTATAATTAGCTCAAATAGAGAAATGAGCTTACATTAGCTCAAAGTCCTATGAATTAGATACTTAAAAGGAAATTGCTGATGTCCTTGTCTATCTTTTTATCTCATTGTGCCAACAATTGGCATGCACATACGGAAGATCATTTTGGCAATTTGGCACTCCACATTGTGAGTAGACATTGAACATTGTGCTCTCACAATAAGAAGTGCCGATATCACTACCCTACACATACATTTGAGAAGTTAAGTACTGCAAGTTGAAAGCTGATAAATCTGAAATTGCATTTTATTGGGCATGAAATTAGCTGCACTTATCATATAGTTGTTAAAAGGGTCGAGTCTGATAGGCTTGGGTTTAAATAGTTTTTGGTTAAGGTTCTACTGGGCCACATTTGAGTTGATATTAGCCTTTTATAACCATAAGTTTTTGGGATATAGTTGATCCAACAGTTTAGAGAAATATTACATCACCCCTTTAATATTTTATTTTTTAATGCAATATTTTTTTTTAATAGGATAATGTGTGGGATACTAGGCCTTGGAACCGGCCCCTACTGCAGGTCACCCGGCCCAATTTTAGCCAACACACGCATCTGTAAGGGGATAATAAGGAATCATCGCAAATGCGTGCGATGAGAATCGAATCCAGGACTTCGTGCCTGGAATTCTGAAGCCCTAACCACTGGGCTATGACTTCATCCTCAATTTTTTTTTAATGCAATATATATATACTAAAATGTACATATAACATTCTAAAAATCACAAACCATAAAAACTTATCATTAATGGTCATTTTAAAGCAAAGAAATGATAGTTGTAGTCCAATAAAAATAATGTTGAATATGAAGTTACGACGATTAGAGCCTTAGAGGTGCTTCTACCTAAAAGTTCTAATTATATGATAAGTTTACTACAATAATAATGATTTTCAGGTTGGGTTGGGTTCAATGCGGGCCAGATTGGTTTTTATCATCGATTTTACAGGTGTTCTAGCAGGTTCAAAGTGGGTTCTTTTTTGTTAAAAAAATACCCCGCTATTTTTGGTTGTTGATTGATTTTTTAATAGGTCCAGTGGTTTGAGATAACCAAAAAATTATTACAAGGGAAGCATAAGGGGAATGTAAAATTCAAAATGGTCCAAATCCTAGTATCCAGTATCCACAAGTTTAAAGTAGAGAAAACATACAGTATCTCCAAATGTGCTAAAGCTGAGTACTCGGGAGGAAGTTTTCCAGAAAGATTATTGTTATCCAAGAGCCTGCACATGGACAAAGCATTTTACTTTTTAGATCTTTTTGGACGTGAAAATACTAAGAATTTTCTATAAGCATCCAACATGTCTACTCACAAGTGCACAAGTTTTGGTAACTGGGAAAATTCAGGAGGAAGCTGTCCACTAAATGAATTGTTGTTCAAATGGCTGCAATTACAGATGCAATCAATTTCAAAATGATTAATAACAAAAGCTAATTACAAATCTGAATTGAATGTAGAGCTCAAAGATCCACTTACAAATGTTTAACATTGCTCATGTTTGCATAAGACTTGGGTAGTGCACCAGATAAATAATTCTCATCAACTTGGAGTCTATCCAGATTTACTAGAGAGCCAAGTTCATCAGGAAGAGAGCCTGTAAACTGGTTTCCATTCAAAAGCCTGAATCACATAGTTAATCTGTTGTTATGGCATATAATACCTATTGGAAACAACATATATACATCCATAAAATCCACCTAGAAAGACATACAATGGCAATTAGTTTGAGCATTGGAAAGCAATATTAAAATCAATTCGATTTCTTCATCCTTCCCACAGAAAAAAAGGAACCATTTTATCCTTTCCTTGACAACTGAAAGCCAAGTGAAAAAATACATTGTGTTTCTATTCCATGGATTGTGCACTAGGATGCATGGTGAACACCATGAACCTGCACTTATAGAACATTTATGTTATGCATTTAGTGCATTCCTATCTTAATTTTAGAACAATTAATTGTATAAAGCAAGAGCTTTAAATGTAAAAAATAAATGTTCTAAATGCAGAAAAAGAATGTTCTATTTAAGTGCATGTGCATGGAAATAATTATGCAACTGAGTGCTCCAAGAAATTTTCATTGTGTTTCAACCCGTTTATATTGCACAAAAAGTATCCTTGTACTAAGACAAAAACAAAACAAACTCTTCCACAGCTAGAATAGACAAGCACACAGGCACACACTAACAGTTTTTTTCCCCTGGTGTGTGTGTGTGTGTGTGTTTTCAGGGGGGATGGAGGTGTTGTAAACTTGTAACAATTATAGGCTTATAGCTACATCGTTATTCAGCAGCATTTTCAGAATCCAAGAACAGTAAGGAAATATAGCAGAAACTAGGAAGAGCATCAAGTTATGTTTAATTTGTAATGTTTTGAAATACCAAATGTTTTATATTTTGGCCCTAAAAAACAATGAAGATCAAGAACTAAAATAAAAGGTTAGAACTTACAGTAGTGACAAATTTGACAGGCTTCCTATCTCCTTTGGAATGCTTCCAGTTAATTGGTTCCACATGAAATCTCTATAAAAATGACAACAAATGAAGCCAACATAAGTAAAAGTAATCATCTTAGTTGTCCTAAAGTAAGTTAAAACATTAATGAGCACTCACAGTATCTTAAGATGAGATAATTTGCCAACCTCAGGTGCCAAGCCTCCTGAGAGATTCATGTTCAGCAGTTGACTGCATTATAAATTTTACCAGAGACAGTAATATTAATCTTCCAGTTAGTATTTATACAATTTTTTTTTTTGTAATTAACAAACTGCAAAACTGAGCATTAAGATAAACATAAATGCAGTAAAACAAAAATGGAAGTTTAGCTAAGTGAGAAATAAGGAAAGACAATTACATTTCTCGGACATGGTGAAATCCATCTTTGCCAATTTTATGGAAGCATAAAACACCAGTCCAATGAGAATCACAAGGATCTCCCTTATCCCAATTGCCCAAATGATTCATAGGATCAATCAGACTGCTCCTCATCGATTGTAATGCAGCAACTGCATTACAGCGGAGCACAATTATGATGATTGCTTAAAATATAATCAGCAAATAGAGGTAATTAGAGAAACATGATCACTTTTGGTTGATGTAGCCAACACCACTTATAGGACCAAGGCTTTGATTGATTGTAGAGGTAATTGGAGAAACATGATAGTCCCTAGAGCTCAAATTGCTATGATTCATCAAAGAATGCAGTAATATTTACTCAATTGAAGTAAAATTCAAAGACAAATTCCAGTAAAAGATGAAAAAATTGCAGAAGAAATAGTGGTTGAGGAAATTAACTAATCCTAGTAGATATTAATTGGGGGAAAAAAAACTGTACTCCCTTAAAATTGGAAGTGGGTGTCAATGTCATCATTCAAAAAACAAAACCTGAAAATCTTAATCAAGCACTAAATTCCTTCATTTCTTCTAATTTGAGGGGGAGAGAAACCCTAAAATAGTAATGGAAAAGGGAAGAAAATGAACTCATAAAAGTACCTTCATCAGGATGAGTAGATTGAGCAAAGGCATAAACAATGGAGCTGAAAAGGCAGGATATCAACACACTCTTGGCAAATCTCATCCCTAAAAGGCTAAAACCCCTTACCAGATGCACCCACCAGTAATCTCGAAGAAGATGAAGCTTAATCTTAGTAATTAACTTAGTCCAGACACTAAGCAAAGATTAGCCCTCAAACCCAACTCATGAAAAAGATCAAAGTACAGCTGCCTTGAGCTCACGGCATCGACTATTCTTCGTCGTCGTCTTCTAATTTCTTAATCAACTGTCTTCTTCTATCACACGAATACAAAACAAGGCAAGCTAGTAAACAGAGATTTTGTTTGTTTCCCAATTAATTTAAAGCATAAAAAACATATAAAAAATGGTAGTTGACATCGTCAATTGTTAAAAGAAGAATAATAAATTAAAGAAGGGTGATGTTAGGTGAGAAAAATCAAATTAGATTAAGCAAAAGTGGCGTAGCAAGTTGGAAGTATTAAAAGGATGATTAACCCTAATTAAATAAATTAGGGTTAATCGAAGCATCATGGATGTAGTTGAGATTTGGATACCGACATTAATATTACTAGAATTGGTGAAAATATTAAGAAGATAGGATTGAATGATACTGTGAAGAACAAGTCCACATGAAAGACGAAGGTAAAAGAGACCCAGAAAAGAAATGCATGTATTATTGTATTGTATGGAGTCAACTCGGTTTCCTTTTTTTCCTTTCCATTTCTTTTCTCCATTCTTTTAACAATTGTTTGATAGTTCGATACAGTAAAGCAATAAAGCTATAACTGCTAAGATGGGACTCCACTCCATGACTCCATGCATGCATGTGTGCCTCTGTAATAGCCGCCAATTCTGAACAGTGAACACCATCTTTTTTATACGGAGTATTTTATTGTGTGTGCTTTTACAAATAAAGTTTGCATTGTATGTAGAGGTGGCAAATAGGTAAAGGTGTGAATTAAGTCGGGTCGGGTCGGGTCTGTGCCAATCCGTTTACATAAATGAGTTAAAGCCCCTTGATTCTAATCCGACCTGTTTAATAAAAGGGTTGTGTTGTGTTGACCCGCTTATTTAAATGGGTCAAACCTCTTAATCTGAACCCATTAATAACGGGTCGATTTCGTGTAGGGTTGGTGGGTTGTTTGTGTTTTTTATATTAAGTTGCCAATTTAGACGTAATTGTGTCACGTCATGTCGACCTGTTTAGTAAACGGGTTGAAACCTCCAAATCTAACTCGGCCCGTTTAATAAACGTGTCCAGTCAACCCGTATACTTAAACGGGTCAAGCCCCTTAACCCAAACTCATTAATAACAAGTCGATTTCATGTCGGGTTAGCGGAACGTGTCAAAATTTCTCACCTCTAAAAACAGGTCATTTGGGCCGGGTTGGTTAGGGTCGGCCTTAAGTGCGGTTAAGGTATGGATCCGCTGGAAACGGGTTGGGTATATTTTGGGTATCTACTATTTGGGTTGGGTCGGGTATGGGTTGTTTGGTTAGGGTCCGCCTTAAGCACGGGTAAGGTATGGGTCGGGTCGGTTCTATTTGGTATGTCCATTGCAAATTTGCAACTAATTTAGTTATCTTCCATCATCTTGGTCAGCACGCATGTACTAGGAGCACATGTTAATATCCCAGCACCATAGGTATAGTAGTAATTACAACATGAAAGAAAAATTTGCATGGTAAATGTAGAATACCTGATGCGTATAACTGTGAAAATGCTCTTTCTGCTTCTTCAACCTGTGGAAAAAGCAGTTTGGAGCAATGACCCCTGTTTTTTCTTTTGTGAACTTATCTACAAATAATGCAGAAGATTTGGTTTACTGCTTTAAATTCAGGTTCAACTGCAAATCAAAAGAGTGCAACTACCAACAACAAAAACAACCTTGGTTCGGGTTGGGTAGTTTTGGGTACAGGTTGGTTTGGGTATGGGTTGGTTCGGGTGCAGATTGGTTTGAATACGGGGGTTGTATTGGGGTATGCATTTGTCGGGTTGGGTTAATTCAAGTTTCGGGTACAGTTTTCTTGTCCGAAATCGGGTACAGGTTTGTTTTGCCACCTCTAATTGTACGTTTGCAGCAATGGTTAGTGTCTCCGAACCCCAAGCTTAAGATCGTAGGTTTAACCACGCATTCACATGTGATGATTTCTTATCTTCCTATCTCAAATGCGTGTGTTGGCTAAATTGAGTCAAATAATCTACAATAAAACCTGATTCAAGGCCTACTAAGTTAAGTTCAGGCATCATAAAATGAAGAATACGAAGTCCTACTTTAGAAAACTCTCTTTTATTATACACATTCATAGTCTATATTACACAATACACACACTACACAGACATAACCAGTATTACACAAGGGTATTACACAAGGATCATACAAAAAAGATTGATATACACATCTATTACTACTCGGTCGTTCAATATGTGAACTTCAAATTGCACCTTCGTTTTCCAAAAACTAAACCTTAGGATGCCAGAACATTCCCTTTATCCCCTCCGGATCTGGTTCGAAGCCTAAATTCTGATAGAAATCAACAACTGCAATGAACATTAACACAGCGATTTCAATACTCTGTTCAAGACCACTTCATGTAATCGGAAACTTTGCTTGTTATTGCGAGTAGTAAAGGTATCATAATGTCAGTGTTCATGAAATTAATACCTTACCTTTACTATCTGCAAAGAGAGAAATGTTGCCAATATCCCTTTGCAAAAGAGCCCTTATCATCTTCTCCACAAGAGCCTTCCCAAGCCCCTGACCCTGCAGCAGAATGCAGACAGTAAAGACAGAATAATCATATTATTTGCAATAATTGTGCAGGCGCACTCTGTACTCCCTGTAAAACATGCACATAATTGATCATCGACTTGCGGAAAAGGTTAATTCCCAAAAAAAAAATCCATATTTGCACCCCATATTTGATTGACACTGAACTCTTTAATAAGGACCTGATTTGAAAAGGTAACTTGATAGCTTTTTCTTGTTTAGTTCTTTTTTTATTGAAACACGAGTCACAAACACTATTGCAAACCAAAATTTGCCATAGAAAGATAAGGGCATAAGGCATTTTATTACCAAGGTTGCATATATTCAAAGAAAGCACTATTCTTTCACATTAAGCTGAGAAATTGATATCCTTTCAACTCAACCATACCATAGAAATCCAATGCAAACTGATACAAACTCAACTAATTGTACCAAGAAGTTTTACTTTATCTTTAGACAAAAATACCTGATAAGATGGATCAACAAGAACATCCCAAATTGTAGCATTGAACGCATGGTCAGATGTAGCACGAGCCATGCCAATAAGTGTCTTGTAGCCATCACCTTCTGTCAGATAACTTGTCCAAGTACACTAAGATGTAGATCATTTACTTTTTGAAAAGAATTGGGGTGAAGAAAAGGTACTATTGGAGATAATTACAACAATCCTACTTAAGGCTGAACTGGTAGTTCAAAATTTGAGAACCATCAACAATTACCTGCTTCAGGTGATTTCTGTACTGAATGCAACGTTACAACCATGTAGCTATTTTTCAAAGCTAACGCAAGTTTTGAGAGTGGTCTCCGCGGCCAGCCTACCTGTCAAAGTGAGTGTGAAATCAGAAGGCAAATTTACTTTTAAAAAAAAAAAAAACAAAAAAAAAAATAGATTTTAATATAACCGGACAAAGCATACTCACTCCCTGATAATAACTCGTTCATTCAAATACTCTCTTGGGAATTTAAGAAAAGTTCCATATTCACCTTATCACATAATGCCTGTAGGTCATACAAATCTACATCTCCACCTGAAGAAAAGATTATTTGTTCAACAGCACCATTTAATTGAGTCTTTTCAACAAGCACAAATTCTTCAGGCAAAGGCTCTTCCTCCTCTTCAACAGGGGCCGATGGTTCAATGACTTGTGTTGTGTTGTTCTTCAACATTCTGTAGGAGCAAGCATGTCAGCTTCTTTAAGAATCTAATAAAGAAAAGAAATTAAAGCACTTGGGAAAAAATGAAAGTGTAACTAAATTTCCAAGGGGGTTTGTTTAAGAATGCCAATTAGATTCGTTAGTAATGGCCTAAAGAAGAAGGCAGTAAGTTAGTGAAGAGGAATGAGAGGGGAAACAAAGGTTTTATCACTATAAATAAAGAAGTGCAGAGAGTGAAAAGATCATATAAAAAAATTCTGTGTGAAGTTTAGTTTCGTTTAACAATTTTGAGGAGAGATTCAAGCCTCTCGTTCTTGAAAATTATCTTTATTTTCTGTTTTTAGAGTTTAATCAATTACTATCATTATCTTTCTATGCTTGTCATTATCTACATTATGTCAGTTCATAACAGGCTTTTGGTTAATAAAAGCAATTTGAGTGAGATTGAGTCTAGATGTTTGGGTTCAAGATAGGACAAACAGACAATAGGATACATGAACTGTCAATAGCTTATTTTCTCCAACTACAATGTATGGAGAAGCTTATTTTCTCCAACGGAAAAATAGACAATAGGATACATGAACTGCCAATAGCTTATTTTCTCCAACTACAATGCATGGAGAAGCTACTACAGCAGCAACAATATCAAAGCCCCATCTACTACTAGTGTATAAAAACGAATCAGGGGGTTAATTAAGTCATGGTGGGGGCATAATTACCCACCATCCCCCTAATGGGTTAGAATTCCTCAAACCTTCCCCCTTACACAGCACCATTACATAATATAAGCCATCAACTCTTCGCCACACCACCATAATCTCCTATCAACTCTTCCACGCGACCACACAATGACACGGCTTCCTTATCTTCCATTACTCCCTTGATTTATTACCCTCAATCCAAACATACCCTAAGCTTCTTAGTTCTTAGTTAGGAGTCTTAGGACTCCAAATTTATTATTTAGTACATCAATACATATGTAAAAAAAAGGGAAAATATTTATTCTTCAACCAATGATAGCCTATTAGACTCTTAGTAACGAATAGATTCCCAATGGTAGATGTATCAACATACCCAGACCGGATAGATTCCCAAAAGCTAGCTTTCAGCCGACAAAATCTAAGCCTTTTGCTACCTGCAAGAAGAGATTTGAAGTTAATGCAATCTTTATTTATTAAAAGAGAAAAGCAAATGAAAAGTCTATCAATGATGGTATGGGGAGTCCGTCCCCATCCTTGAGATACGCAAAATATGCAGGTATAATTGTACCTTTTTGTATTCCTGTTTTTTTCATCACTCAGCTAAATTTGAGAATATTCCTCGACTAAGGCGATGAGAATATCACTAGTTGTGCGGATACTCTGGGTAGTAACACTCTTGTCCTAAATGATGAACTAGACACATTGCAACATACCATGAAGGCTATTGCAGTATTCCACACTACAATCCAAATTCAAGATACTAGTGTCTAATTTTGAAAATCTCAATGTTAAGTGAACTTGCAATGACAATGAGTGTTATTAACCATTTCCCTCTGGGTAGTAACACTCTGGGTACTCCCTCCGTTTCTTAAAAATTTAACCATTTCCCTCTTTGTTTTGACACTGAAGTATTGTTCCAATTCCTTTTAAGACAACATCGTCCCCAAATTCTCTACTTTTTACCTAACCCACATGCAAAAACACAAACATACCTACCCATTTCACACAAATATTATAACAGTACACACAATAGAATATAGCAAAATGTTAGGGACATAGGAAGTAAATTATTTCCTTATTGACAAAACAAAAGGTTCATATTGATAAATGGGACTGGATTGCAGAGCAACAGGCCATAATTAATTGAGCAATACCCACTACTGCACTATCCTGCAGAGTCAGTTTCGTAATCTTGCATGCCAAATTTACCAGTATGTTTGTGACGCGTGAGGGTATTGTATTGCATATTTGATTTTATTTATGAAACTACCACTATGCATCCCCAGTACAGTGCAGAACTACTCATTTGCCTAAATAGTTTAGTGATGCTCATAGGGTTATCAAACATCATAATGTGGTACAACAAGAAGGTGCCCACAGCCCCACAGGCCACACCATCACAATTCTTGGACACACTTGAAGCAATTACATATTTCAAGATTGGGGTTATTGGGTATAGCAGTAAAAGGGTAAAAAAAAAAGGTTCATATGTAATTTGCCCAACAAAAATTTCAATCTCACAAGAATCAGAAACCAAAAGCAACCCTAGAATGATCCAGATAAAGGCACTATCTATTGACCACACAATGCAAATCATCAATTAATCATATCTACACCAATGAAGTGATTTAAAAAAAAAACAAGAAAGAAAAATGAACAATGAACCTGAGGAGAAACCATAAGAATAGGTGACACTGGGATGAGTGAAGAGCAGCTCAGATTGATGGAAGTGAGCATACGCAGGAGCCCTGCGACCAAAAACAAAAACCCCACATTAGAAAAATGCTCCCCATTAACAAAAATTGATGAAAGAATCAAGAAAAGAAAAAAAGATGAATACAGAGAAGAAAGAGAAAGGGCAGCAGAAGCGTCCATAATTGAGCAGGAGATGGTGGTGGAAGAGAAAGAAGACCAGTAGAGGAGAGGTTTTGCGGCCTTGTGGCTGTCAGTTACTCAGTTATAGTATTCCGTGCACATGAAGGCTTGAAGAAAGGAGACCAGTAGAGGAGATGAGCCCTTTATCTTATTTTTATTTTAATTATTGGATAATTTAGGTGGTATTGGGTCTTGAATCGGACACATTTGATCCAATTTGATTGGCATACAAATCTACAATGATAAAATAAAAAATGCTCGCAAATGTATAATATAAGGTTCGAATTCAAGACGTCAAAATTGACATTCACAAATCACAAGTCTTAGTTTAGTCGTACCTCGATACGAGGCAAATAATTTGGACTAGACATACTATACTTATCAAACAAGGCACGTAATTTGACCTTAAGAGCTCGAGTGTATCTTCTACAACTAATATTAAAACAAGCCTCTAGTAATGTCATCATTGACACATGTCATATTCTCAACAAAAATTTTCTCGCTAAAATTGAATGTGGCATCATTTTTTTCTTGAAAATATTTGACTATTTTACATTAAATACAAGTCTTAAAAATAGTGGTTAGTGCAAATATTATTTCATCACTATATTTTATTAATTTTTTTTACTTTTTCTTGATCCTTTTTTCGTATCCAAATTTTTTTATTCTATCCAAACAATCATTTCTAAATAATTTTATTATTTTACCATAAATTCTTTTTGTTATTCCTACATTTTCATTCAATAGGTATGGAAAGTTTGTTTTAAATATTAAACTATAATATATTATCCTATATAAACCATGAACAGCAATGCCCATAATAGTGTTGAACTCACACTAATACTTATCAAACTTCTCAAACATTTGAACAACCATGGTTTACAAGAATCTATCACTACTAGCTTGTCTATACTTGCCATGTTCTCTTTCAAAAGCAACATTAGCTTGAGCACATTGGGGAAATAGAGGTCTGAAGGTCGGATATTTTGATCCTGAAAAGGATAATGTCGAATCATGAAAAACTTGTAAAAACTTACAAAAAAAATTCAATTCTATTCCACTCATTTGGAATTTGGACAATCAATAAATTTTGCATCTATCTATTGCAAGTGAAGAAAAGCCTTCTTATAAAATTATGTGTTATCCAACATGAGATACATAAAATTCCATCTAGTAGGCACATCTTGTCTTAATTTTCTACCACTGCACATTATAGATTAACATGTTGAACACAGTGAAGAATTTTTTGTTTTCAATCTTAGGAGCCTTTACAATACTTAACACAATCTCTAACTTTTAATGCAGCCTTATTGGTAAATTTTTTAAATCCTCTTGCACAATCAAGTCAAATATATGTGTTCTCACAACAATGAACATGAAAGTAATCAGATCACCATTTGACACTAAATCCAAATCATGTCTCTGTTGGAAATTTGTGGGTAAATAGTATGACAAACACTTGAGGCATGTCGGATGACATTTCCATGAAAACAATATTTCCACCCAATACAAAAGGCCGGGTTGCAGGAAATTCGTTAACAAGATACAACAAGAAACCGTAGGAATCGAGCCTTGTTCCAATTACTACGAAATGAAGAAGGGATTTGTATGTGTAAACTTCTTTGTAACAATGGAGAAAACTTAGTTGTATGCAAGAGATAGAAATGAAGAAGATAGTAATTTCTTATGTATCATTTCAAGTTTAGAGAAGTTATTAAATAACTTCTCCAAAATGCACAGCCGTCCTTTCGAACAGATACAACGCAACGGGAAAAAACCAAGCCAACTGACGCATAACCACCAGGCTCGCGAGTCGCGACCTTAGGTTGCGAGTCGCGATTTGCTTCTGCCTCTTTCGTGCACTTTTTGCACTTCAGACTGTTCTCAAGAGTCGCGACCTCAAGTCACTACTCGCGATTTTCCACTGTTATTGCTGCACTTTACCTCAATGTTCAACGACTTATATCGCTAAAAACTTTGCATAATTACGAACTTCAAAACACATAATACTACGTCTAGTATTATTAATATTCATAATTATATACATTTATATTCTAAATCAATAAATCTCAACATTTCTTCCCCCATTTAGAATATAAACAACCTTTGCATAAACAATTCCAATATTACAAGCAATCTCACGCATAGATGAAAGTGTACTAGGACTTGAACTTCCACTTAGTATAATACACATTTCGAATCATCATATCCAAATAGTGTCGAAGACGATTGAACTATTTTCAATACATGGTGATAACTCAAAGATATTATAGACACTAAAATTTTCTAAGTGTCAAATTTAAATTAAATTAATTATTTTAGGGTTAAAATAATATTATTAACTCGATTTAATTAATTAATCCCAAAAAGGTTTCCTAAATTATACAACTGTAATTCGGGTCATCATAAATATTTGAACCACTTTATAGTCCTGGTCCAAGTAAAATATTAAAAGGACAAAAAAGGAAAAGTGGACCAAATCCACCAATTACCGGGTCCAATATGATCAAAAGTGGGCCGAATTCGTCAAAGCCCAAACACTAACTGAGGGGCCAGGTAGAGGGTACATACCTCTATAAATACAACCCTCACCCTCAGGAAGAGAGGAAGAAAGTTCATTTGTTAGAAAGCACTTAAAACTTCTCTGCAAGAATTCTCTCAAATTCTCTCTGCAATTAGTTACTAAACACCTAAATTGTAATACCCCAAAATTTAGGGCCAGAAAATTTCGCGGTTATTAATATTATTTTGCTAATCTAAGTCCAAAGGGCCCATTATTTGGACTGTTTAATTCTTATTTCTTCCAGCTTATCCTGAAATTGGGCCTATGACCCAATCTCCCTCCCACTTGGCCGACCCTTATGTTCATGGCCAAGGGATTGTGTTCTTTTGTTTCTTTTGGGCCATTGCTTATTTAATAAGCCCATATGTTATTGCCCATTTAGAAACCCTACTTTTAACTTTTTAAATTGTAAAACCTAGTCTAACCACCCTTGCTAAGTCCACCTAAAACTCTCACCTTCCCCTATTCTTCCTCCTCCCTCACGGCTCCTAGGGTTTCTTAGGATTTTTATTCTTCTTTTGCTCCTTACATTATAAATAGGGAGCAAGCTTCAAACCTAATTTCTTTACATATTTTTCCCATACACTAAACTCTCAAAAGAACCCTAATCTCTCCCCTCTTGGCCGTGTACTTTTGGAGTCCCAAGGGTGTGATTTTTCTGATCTCTCTCTAATCCAGGTAACTAGACTTGCCTACTTAGATCAAGGTAGTTTTCTGTATAGTTAATTAGGATTAAAACTAGGAAAAGTTAAAAGATTTAGTATCATGTTAGGGTTAAATTTTCGAACCATATAGTATAATTTACTATGTTACTTTCTTGATGTTTCATGAATCTTTAATTGTTTTATGGATTTTTATGCGTGTATTAGGAGTATTAAAGGTTGAATTTTTATTTTATTTCTTGATCAAATCTTGTTATTTCTTGATGAATTTTTCGTGGGAGTTTCTTTACTGTTTGATTATTAATCAAGATTTATCTCGTGGCAAAATTCGTCCTTTTCTTGCTTATAATAATTTAATCTTTCAAACCGGTGAAACTGCCCAGATTTAGTTTACGAATTTATCAAGATACTTAATCAATTCGGATGGCTACGAAAATTTAGGTGGAAGTCACTAATAGTGTTTTACAGCTTGTTTTAAATTTTCTTAATTTTTAAAGTTTGTTTGCTATAGCAGAAAAATCGGAAACTGATTACAGCCTAATCTGATTTGTTAGTTATAAAATCCTTTAAAAATAGTAAATAACGTTATTTTTGGACGAAATTTATGCACGTTAAACCTTGAACCCATATTTAACTTCCACCAAAATTTCCAGATTATTCGAGACCTTTAAACAGTTGTTCTTAATTTAATTCTTTAAAATCAGATTGTGTAAAATAGTGTGATTAAATTATTAAAACACTTTTAAAGTAGATCTTGTCGAATCCCTTGTTCAGATTATGATTCTTTATGACTCTCTTGATTTAATTTTACTAAGTGAATAAGTTCTTGAATTAAATTGTTAATCTTGATTTAATTAATTAAATTCTTGAAGTATATTTTCTTTGTTTATTATTTATTCATGAAAATGCCGTGTGATATGTGTGTACAAAAGAATTGATTTTTGATCTTGTTCTTGAACAATCTTGATGATCTAATGTTGTTGCATAATTTATTTATTAATTAAGTTAATTTATTTGATTATTGATGATCATATTTAAATTGAATTGAAGTATAATTTTTGTTATTTTGCATTGGAAATGTCGAATGGACCCTCTTTGATTTTGATCAATTTTAATTTAATTTTTTGACTTATAAAGGTATTTTAGGAGTAATTAATATTATTATTATAATTATTATAATTAAAGGAGTCAGTAGGGATAAGTTGCAATAGGAAGGGAAGGTATAATAATATAATAATAGCGAAGGAAAGGAAACAGAGTAAAAGGACATTGAATTGTTTCGATCTCTGGCTAGAAAAGACATGGTATTTAAGATGGCCAATATACGTGCCGCACCTCTCTTTCCTGGGATTTCGAACATCTCAGTTCCAATTACGGTCACCTAGTACTTCCAGTTTTGGTATACTCTACCGGGTATTATGGAATTGACGGCCGGTATGAGTACCAATATAATAATAATTAGTGGTCTCAAGATGGCCTTTAGAAAAGACTTTAAAAGAAATAGTGGTCTCACGATGGCCTTTAGAAAAGATAATATATATTACGGACGCCCCTTTGGTGATACACGAGTCATCAATCGGGTTAAGTCGTTGCCACTGCCAGACTGCGGTATCTGCGCAGTTCTTGATTCTAGAATATGTAGTCGTCTAAGTAGTAGTACACGAGCTGCTATTTAGGGGTTATGGCCATAACTTAGGCTTAGTTCTTGCAAAGGAGGGCTACGGGTTGAATACACGAGTTCACCTTGGCATGTTTTAGGAAAGTTGTGGTGCACATGGGATCCACAACGAGCTATAAAGACCGGTCCAATGTTATGATTTGAATACGATAAGATAAGATGTTTATGATATGATACGATGTGATATGATATGATATGATATGGTAAGATAGGTATTTAATGGAAGGTTGATTGTATGTATGTACTTATGTAAACTTCGAATATATATGTATTATGCTGTAATATTAAGTCTTCCGCTGTGTACGTCTGAAATTTGTATGTTGTACGTATTTGAATTAGTACGTTGTATGTATTCGTGTTTGTATGTTATACGTATATGTATTTGTATGATGTACGTATTTTGTACCTGTATTGTGCACGTATTTTGTACCTGTATTGTGCACGTATTTTGTATGTATCCTAACCGTATTTTGCAGGTATTTTATACATATTTTTCTACGTATTTTTGTACGCATTTCGTATGTATTCCGTATGTATTTTCTGTATGACTTCCTTGCTTGATTCTATGCTATTATATGGTTAACGGTCCCTCATTTAAGTGGGACAGCCTAGTTACTCGCCACTGACGGTGGACCCCCCCCATTTCAGGTGATGATGCAGACGCATAAGTGGGCTTGTTTGGATCGGGTTGTGAGATGTGTTGAGTTTAGCTTAGTGAACCCAGAGTCTATTTATGTTTTTCTATTCTTTTATTGAGTATCTATCCCAGCCTGTTGGGATTGAACAGTATTTAATTATGTATTTTGGATTTTGATTATGGTTTTTGGGATATTATTTATCTATTTAGTTAATTAGAGGATTATTAAACTTTAAACATGATATTATTATTAAGTTCTTATGTTTGGTAATGATCCATTTGTCGATTTCCTTTGTAAATCGACAGTCCAAAAAGTCGGGTCGTTACAGTCAACATGGCTTCTGTCGAAGAAGACAAAAGTGAAGAGGAGGAAACAGATGAAGAGCATGACAATACGAATGAGGTTTCATTAAAAGTGACTCTTCAGCGCTCAAGGATGACAGCAGACCCAAAAATATATGCTATCTTAACCGCTCTCCCATCACACATGGATTGGGCCGAAATTTTCCGCCTACCAAGGGAGATGTGTCAGAAGTTGGCGTTGGCTCTACAATATCCGGAGTTGTATGTTGATAAGGAACAACGAGAAGAAAAACCTATCGCAGACTCTTCTAAGCACACATCATGTAACACTGCAATAAGGTTCACGGATGAGGACCTACTTATGGGGTCAAAGCCCCACAATCAGCCATTGTTCGTCTCTGGTTATGTGCGTGGACAAAAGGTTCGTCGTATCTTAGTAGATGGGGGATCTGCGGTCAACATCATGCCAAAATCCATGATGAATGAGTTGGGGGTTACGATGTCGGAATTATCCAAAACTCGTATAGTTATTCAAGGTTCCAGTCTCGAAAGTCAGCGTGCGATAGGTGTCGTACGCGTAGACCTCACCATAGGTGAATTAACAACGCCCACTCTTTTCCATGTGATTGATGCAAATACATCTTTCAAATTGTTGCTAGGGCGACCCTGGCTGCACGAAAATGGCGTAGTTGCGTCAACCCTCCATCAGTGCTTAAAATACTATCGAGGGGGTGTTCAGAAGATAGAGGGTGAGACTAAGCCTTTCACTAAGGCCGAGTCTTATCTTGCTGATGCCAGATTCTTCGAAGACGATGAAAAAGTATCAAGTGAGGTATTACCTTCACCGCCTCTTCGACGGGTAGAATGGAAGGAAATATAGAGGGTGATGCTCCACAGTCTAACACTAATGAGTCAATCTTAGTTGATAAGAAGAAGCAAGATGAGAAGACAGAAGAGTATCCATCTCTGCCTCTTAAGGCAACAAAGGAGCCAGTTTTGCGCTATGTACCAAAATCGCGCCACAAAGAAGGACAATCATCATTCTCAGTTTGTCAAGATACGGAAGTTAAGATAATAGAAGAGAAGAAAATGGATCAGAACGCTCTTCAAAGGCTAAAAAGCGAATCAACCATTCCCCTAGAAAAAGGTAGTTTATGTCCAGTGATAAAGGCTCCGACGTTCGGGGTAGAGGGAACCTCTAGTGGTCAGGAACGTAACAAGCAGAAATTTGACCCAAATGCATACAAACTCCTAGCAAAATCTGGCTATGACTTCGAAAACCCGAAGCCTATGGGAAAAGTTATTGACATAAGAGGGAACGGGCTTAATGACACTCAGAAAATGCTGTAAGAATATGGTACTGACGTTCCTACATCTAGAGCCGAATATGGTACTGACATTACACCGCATGTGCCAATAAAGATTTCTTCTAGGCGCAAAGGTAATGCTTGTGTACATATCACAGCAGAAGAGACTGAGGAAAGTGAAGGTGAAGAAGGATCTCGTCCTAAAGTCTTTGTCTTTGATCGATTGAGGCCACCTAAAGCTACAAGTCAATTGTCGGTGTTTGATAGGCTTGGCAAACGAGAAAAAGGAAAGAATAAAATTCAAGCGTCATATCCTATTCTAAAAGGGAAGTCGTCAAGACAAAAACACCCGGTCTTCAATCGTATCGGAGCATCTGCTTCGACAGGAAAGAAACAACGGAAACCAGTATGGATGCGCATAAGCAAGGAGGAAGATGAACCTGTCGAGAGCAATGTCAAATGGGAGAGCGACTGTAAGAGTGCCTCTCCCTCTCGCATGAAAAGGAGACAAGCAATTGATATCACTGAACAACATCCCTTAAAGGCTAAGGGGCGTGTCGTTGTCTCCACCAAACATCAAGAATCGACACGTGACGAGGAAGATAAAATGGTGGTAGCCTTAAACCACGTAACAGCTCAAGAGGGGTCCGACCATGACGAAGAGGTTGAAACGGATGAAGCCCCAAAGACATTTGAAGACGGGGGGCAAGCTACGGTAAAAGAGTTGAATCTTGGGACTGGTGAAGAGTCACGACCCGTTTATGTCAGTGCTCTTCTTACAAAAAAGGAGGAACACGACTATCATAAGTTGCTCTCAGAATATAGGGACGTCTTCGCATGGAGTTACAAGGAAATGCCTGGATTGAGCCCTAAAGTCGCCGTTCATCGACTAGCAATCAAGAAAGGCATCAGTCCAAAGAAGCAACCCCAGAGGAGATTTAGACCTGAATTAATTCCTGAAATCGAATCTGAGGTAAACAAACTCATCGACGCAGGTTTCATTCGCGAAGTCAGGTATCCTAATTGGATAGCGAACACCGTCCCGGTGAGGAAGAAGAATGGACAATTACGAGTTTGTGTCGACTTCCGTGATCTGAATGAGTGTAACAACCCGGATTTTTGGGCCGTAAAATTTTGTTTGAAATTAAGCCTTAAAGCCCAAAATCCTAAATTGGGCCAACGGACTTAATTTAATAATTGATGAAGCAAGCCCAAATCCACCTTTTCTTTCCCCTCATAACCGGCCTACACTTTATTTTTCCCTAATTCATTTCTATTTTATCTATTTTAATTATCTAAATTATCTACTCATATTATCTAATATAAAAATCCTATTTTTATTCCCCTAATCATCCTACTACATTTTAGGAAACTAATCCCTAAGACCACTAAACCCTAGCCGGCCCTTTGGTGTTTTCCCATTCAAATTATTTTTCCTCAACTAACTCCTATTAATTAGAAAACCTAATATCCTAGTAATACTTCAAAACCTTATTCTTTGATTACTAATTATATGATCAAACCTAAGCAAAATTTACCCTTTTCCTTCTAAAAAGTACACGGCCCTAGGCCATATTATCCTTAATCTATTTTCTTTTCAATTCTTCCTTTCTTAATCTAATTATTTTAATCCCTTTTGCAGATTATAAACGTTTTCTTGCTGATAAATCGTGAAGTTGGGCGTGCTTTCTTGATTGTTCTTTAGCCAAGTAACTAGATTCTTCTACTTAGGAATAGGATTAGATTACATAGGATAATAGAATTAGATGAATTTTGTTGATTAATTGATGTGTTATGCGTGTATACGTATAAAATAAAAGCATGTATCTTGTTTCTTCTTTGTCAATTCTTCTTATTGAATCTTGGTAATCTTGGTTGCAATCTTGGCCTCCTTGTTTTTTTTCCTTGATGTTATGCGTGTATATATGTACGAAAGTGTGAAATTTGTAATTGTTGATTGATTATCATGATGATCCTGCAAAAGCAATGGCACCGTTTATTTCTTTTGATTGTTTCAAGAGCTTTGATAATTGTTGACTTGATCAAACTATGGGTAAAATTTGATGATGGCCGTATGTTGTAACAGTGCAATCATGGGATTTAATTGATGAAAGTTTGATAATGTTATTAACTTATAGCATTGACCTTAAACTTTTATATTTTTAATGAAAGTATTAAGTGTGTAATTTTGGTATTGTTACTATGCGTATATTTGGGTGTTGTTCGATGTTTTGATTTGTTTGGAGTCTTTTTGAGTCTTGTCGAGTCGAGTCGATTCGTGTCGTGTCGAGCGGTTGAAGATCGTGCGTCTATCGGTTTATCGGTGATAAACTGTGCGAGTCTATCGGTTCATCGGTGATGAATCGTGCGGGGCAAGTCTTATGTGTTTGATTGTGTGTCAGAGTCGTGTCGAACGGTTGAAGATCGTGCGTCTATCGGTTTATCACCAACCGTGCGGGTCTATCGATTCATCGGTGATGAATCGTGCGGGGCAAGTCCTTTGTTGCTAGTCTTGTTATCGGTTGTAGACCGAGCGTTGTCGTGATATTGAATTTGTATTTATGCGAGTTGATAAGTGTGTATGATGGTTTGATAAAATTGATGTTGCTATTGTTGAATGATAAGTTCCGCTGCTTATTCTAATGATTGAGCTTGTTATCTGTAATTGTTGTTGTCCCTGGGTTCTAACCCTATTATTGTATGTAATGTGGTCCTAGTTCTAAGTAGGACAGTCTAGTTACTCGCCACTGACGGTGGACCCCAATTTTTATTTTGCAGGTATTCAGGATAGAGTTTAGAGTTGGGCTGAGAGTTTGGCGAGCAGTTTAGAATCCCGTTTATTTTTCCTTTTTTTCCTCGTTATTTAGTAGTTTAAGTTGTAATAAGAACCATGTCGATTCCATTATTTGGGGTTGACATTAAAGTTTATTAAATAAAATGACTAAGTTTAGAGCTTCCGCTGTGTTTAATTAATTTATTGTTGCAACCTTTTAATTATTTGAAGACTCGTATTGTTGTTTTCTCCGAAAACAACGTTGCTAAAATACGGGTCGTTACAATGAGGCATGCTCCAAAGATGATTTTCCACTCCCGGTCCTTGAAATAATGATCAATGCTACTACAGGTCATGCAACTTTGTCATTCATGGATTGTAAATGCTGGTTACAATCAGATCCACATGGCTCTTGAAGACCAAGAAGCTACTGCCTTTCGCACCCCAAAGGGGATCTTTTGTTATAAAGTCATGCCGTTCGGGCTGAAAAATGCAGGGGCCACGTACCAGCGTGCGATGCAGAAGATTTTTGAAGATATGATGCACAAAATTGTGGAGTGCTATGTGGATGACTTGGTGGTAAAGTCAAAGAAAAGAAGCGAACACTTAGGAGACCTCCGCAAGGTGTTTGAGAGATTACGAAAATGTCAACTAAAGATGAACCCTCTCAAGTGCGCATTTGGCGTCACTTCAGGAAAGTTTCTAGGCTTCATCGTCAGGCATAGAGACATTGAAATCGATCAAGATAAGATAAAGGCAATCCAAGAAATGCCGCCACCTAGAAATCTCAAGGAACTACGAGGCCTCCAAGGGCGTCTAGCTTACATCCGAATGTTCATTTCTAACCTTGCTGGAAGATGCCATCCTTTTAGCCACCTCATGAAAAAAGATGCCCCCTTTGAATGGGATGAAAAATGTCAGAATGCTTTTGAAAGCATTAAGAATTACTTGTCTTCCCCTCCAGTTCTGGGGGCACCAATCAAAGGGAAACCACTCATCCTCTACATTGTCGCACAAGAACGGTCTTTGGGGGCAATGTGTGCTCAAGAAAATGAGGAAGGCAAAGAAACTGCGCTCTATTACTTGAGTCGGACTCTAGTAGGAGTAGAATTGAATTATTCTCCTATTGAAAAGATATGTCTTGCCTTGGTTTTTGCAATCCAGAAGTTAAGGCATTATATGCAAGCTCACACCGTGCATGTGATCTCCAAGGCCGACCCAATCAAGTACATCCTCTCAAGACCGGTACTATCTAGTCATTTCGCAAAATGGGCTGTAACTCTAAGGCAATATGACATTGTTTTTGTTCCGCAAAGAGTAGTTAAAGGTCAAGCAATAGCTGACTTCTTTGCCGATCACCCCGTACCTTCGGAGTGGGAACTTGCTGATGATATGCCTGGGGAAGAAACTTCATTTGTTAGAAAGCACTCAAAACTTCTCTGTAAGAATTCTCTCAAATTCTCTCTGTAATTAGTTACTAAACACCTAAATTGTGTCAACTGATCAGAGGCATTCAAACAAATTCGAGTGAAATTCAAACTTCAAGAAGCTCTCATTCGAACAAACTCAAGCAAACATTTGAATACGCTCAAATAAGTGTTCGAATACGTTCAAACAGCATTCGAATCTAGGCTGACGTTGCAAACACGTCAACCTACATTCAAATTAGTGTGACAACGTCACGCGACCTGCAGTTGTAAAACAGAATCAGAGGACTTAGTTTATTTTTATATAAACTTGTAACAGAGATTGTACCCGCACTCAAATTATTAATAAAAATCATTTGTTGCTTTATTTCCTATCTTATTTATTTAGGCTCGAAATTTTGTGTTAACAAATTTGGGGCAATGTGTGCTCAAGAAAATGAGGAAGGCAAAGAAACTGCGCTCTATTACTTGAGTCGGACTCTAGTAGGAGCAGAATTGAATTATTCTCCTATTGAAAAGATATGTCTTGCCTTGTTTTTTGCAATCCAGAAGTTAAGGCATTATATGCAAGCTCACACCTTGCATGTGATCTCCAAGGCCGACCCAATCAAGTACATCCTCTCAAGACCGGTATTATCTGGTCGTTTCGCAAAATGGGCTGTAACTCTAAGGCAATATGACATTGTTTTTGTTCCGCAAAGAGCAGTTAAAGGTCAAGCAATAGATGACTTCTTTTCCGATCACCCTGTACCTTCGGAGTGGGAACTTGCTGATGATATGCCTGGGGAAGACGTTTTCTATGTGGACATTCTTCCACCTTGGAAAATGTACTTCGATGGGGCTGCTCGTCAAGATGGTGATGGTGCAGGGGTCGTGTTCGTCTCTCCTGAGAAACATGTCCTACCTTACTGATTCGTGTTGACAGATTTATGTTCAAATAACATGGTTGAGTACCAAGCTCTCCTTTTAGGCTTGAAAATGGTACTCGAAATGGGAATAAAAGACTTAGACATTTTTGGAGATTCCCAATTAGTCTTAAGTCAACTCTCTGGAGAATATGAAGTCAAGAAAGAAGATTTAATTCCGTATCATAGGCATGCCACGAAGTTGTTAGCCAAACTTGACACTCTCAAGTTGGAACATGTTGTAAGAAGTGCCAATAAGATGGCTGACGCGCTTGCCGGTCTTGCAGCCACATTGGCACTGGGGGCAGATGAGATGATGTTCGTGCCTGTGTGTAATAGGTGGGTCGTTGCTCCTATAGAGGAAGAGGACGAAGTAGAGATTAATGCGATATCTATTTTTCAAATTGATAAGGAGGATTGGCGCCAACCAATTATCGATTTCTTGGAACACCAAAAACTACCGAGTGATCCAAAACATCGGGCAGAGATTCGCCGTCGAGCCCCTCGATTTATCTATTATAAGAAAACACTTTACCGAAGGTCCTTTCATGAACTTTGGTTGAGATGTCTTGGAGATGAGGAGGCAGTAGAAGTAATGAAATAAGCTCATACTGGCTTTTGCGGTGCTCATCAATCAGGCCCAAAGTTATATGATCAAGTCAAAAGGGTGTATTACTGGCCTACTATGGTGCAAGATTGTATGGACTATGCAAAGAAGTGTGAGGCTTGCCAGTTTCACGCTAATTTTATCCATCAACCTCTAGAGTCCTTACACCCAACAATATCATCTTGGCCTTTCAAAGCTTGGGGACTGGATGTAGTAGGGCCAATCACGCTAAATTCGTCTGCAAGTCATGCATACATCTTGGCTGCCACTGATTACTTCTCTAAGTGGGCAGAGGCTATACCTCTGCGTGAGGTAAAAAAGGAGAATGTCGCTGACTTTATTCGAACTCATTTGATTTACAGGTATGGCATACCACGACGGATCATCACCGATAACGGAACGCCATTCGTTAATAAATTGGTGACAAGTCTATGTGAGAAATTCAAGATTGCGCAACATAAGTCATCGATGTACAACGCTCCTGCAAATGGGTTAGCTGAAGCCTTTAACAAAACCCTGTGCAATTTGTTAAGCAAAGTGGTCGCAAAATCTAAGCGTGACTGGCATGGAAGGATAGGGGAAGCCCTTTGGGCTTACCGAACAACCTATAAGACGTCAACTCGAGCTACTCCATATGCATTGGTTTACGGTGTGGAAGCGGTCTTACCATTGGAACTGCAAATTCCGTCATTGCGTATAGCACTGCAAGAGGGGTTGACTAATGATGAGAATGACAGGTTACGATTGGCTGAGTTAGAGGCGCTTGACGAAAAAAGGTTACGCGCAAAACAAAACTTAGAGTGTTATCAAGCTCGTATGTCACGTGCTTTTAATAAGAAGGTTCGGCCTCGCTCCTTTCAAGTAGGGGACATGGTCTTGGCAGTTAAAAGACCAATTATTACTTCTCGCAAGACCGGAAATAAGTTTACTCCTAAATGGGATGACCCTTATGTTGTACAAGAGGTATATACAAATGGAGCCTACAAAATTTTTTATGCCGAAGGGTTACGTGTAGGTCCTATCAATGGAAAGTTCCTTAAACGCTACTACTCTTAGGTTGTCATAACTATCGGGACAGAAGCTTATGTAAGCTCCTCAGCAAGAGCTTAAACTGCATGACATAAACAAAAAAAAATTGTATTGAACTACGTCGGCTTGATCTTGCAATGCGTTAAAAAAAATGTCTTGCAAGTACGTAGGCAGCTTGGGTAAAAAAAAAATTCAAGTGCAGCCACATCAAAAAAAAAATCACATTGTGGTAAATAAATACTCTTGGCCCGCAAGAGTATAAACTGTGAACGGCAAAATAAAATCAACAAAGATAATGTCTGGTTGTCTGGCTATCTGCAATGTAAATAAGTAACATGTTTTTTCAAAAAAAAAAAAAATCACACTTACTCTATATTCAATCACTCAAGATTGTCTAAGGTGAACTCGAGGTATGTATGTTTTTCGTCAGCAAAATACTTCAGATACACCATCTTCACAAGTCAAAAAAAAAAGAGAGCATTAGAAAGGGGATTCACAATGAAATAGTCAAAATGCAATAGAGGGAACATCAAATAAAAATAAATGAATAAAAGAAAAGGGGTTTAATGATCCTCCATCTAGCCACTGTCTAGAGGTGTTAAGTTCAACATGTCTAGCATGGTGAGTTAACACCTCCGATGGGTTCATAACGTCGAGCATCCTGACCCATCACGACAGCCACTGATGATGACGATCTCGTTGTTGATGCTCCTCCATCTAGCCACTGTCTAGAGGTGTCAAGTTCAACATGTCTAGCATGATGAGTTAACACCTCCGATGGGTTCATAACGTCAAGCATCCTGACCCATCATGACAGCCGCTGATAATGACGATCTCGTTGCGGATGCTCCTCCATCTAGCCACTGTCTAGAGGTGTCAAGTTCAACATGTCTAGCATGATGAGTTAACACCTCCGATGGGTTCATAACGTCGAGCATCCTGACCCATCACGACAGCCGCTGATGATGACGATCTCGTTGCTGATGCTCCTCCATCTAGCCACTGTCTAAAGGTGTCAAGTTCAACATGTCTAACATGATGAGTTAACACCTCCGATGGGTTCATAACGTCAAGCATCCTGACCCATCACGACAGCCGCTGATGATGACGATCTCGTTGTTGATGCTCCTCCATCTAGCCACTGTCTAGAGGTGTCAAGTTCAACATGTCTAGCATGATGAGTTAACACCTCCGATGGGTTCATAACGACAAGCATCCTGACCCATCACGACAGCCACTGATGATGACGATCTCGTTGCTGATGCTCCTCCATCTAGCCACTGTCTAGAGGTGTCAAGTTCAACATGTCTAGCATGATGAGTTAACACCTCCGATGGGTTCATAACGTCAAGCATCCTGACCCATCACTGTAACACCCCGTATTTTTATATCATTTATTTAGTAATTATTACATTAAATAATTTTACGAAAGTAATTTTATATCTCCTTTTATTAAAAATATTTTTTTTTAATTTTTTTTACTTTAACTTTAGAAGTGATCAATAGGTCTTAGATCTCTAATTAGGTCCTAAGTGGTAAGGAAGTTAAATAAGTAAAATAAGTCTTATATATATATATATATATATAAAATATATAAAGCATTAGAAAAAAAAGAAAAGAAAAAAACAAAACAAAACAAAAAGGGGAAAAGGGGAAAGTGAACTTACAGACTCATTTGAGTTTTGAAGCTTGCTTGCTTCTCTGCCGCGCAGGTGCGTTCTTCCTCTTTTTTTCTTTTTATTTTTTTTATTTTCCTTTTTATCACCACTCTAATCTTAATCACTCATATTCTCCATTCATCTACTTCATATTCTCCTAATTTATTGGTGATTGAAGATAATAACATTGAGTTTGGAACCCTAAGGTTTGGGTTAAAAAAAAAATCAGATTTCAAGAGCATAATTTTTAGTTTTTGTTGAGTAATTTTACCTCCCTTATTCAAGTATGTTGTGATCTAAAGTTTTGTTTCAAATTTGTTTGTTTTATTTGTTGTTTTAGTTGAGGGTTTTGTTAAGTTAGGGTTTATGAATAATTGAATTGGGGAAATTGAATTATGTCATGTTTTAGTTGATTTATATATAAGTATTGACTTAATTATGTAGTTAGTATAATTGTTAGTTTATTCTTATAGTTGTTTGAGTGTTCTTGATGTTATGTGGTACCCTAAGTTTGGGGAAAATCATACTTAGAACTATTATAATATGTTGTTGGCATCATTGTTGATTGTGATTTTAATATATATAGTTGATGTATTATTATTATATATACAATTTACAATAGTGTTGTTAGTATACTAGTGTTGTTTGTATATTAGTGTTGTTAGTATATAAGTGTTGTGTATATTAGATTTGTTAGTATACAAGTTTTGTTAGTATATAAGTAGATTGATTTTAATTGAATAGTAGTAAATAGTGTTTGATTGTGATGTGTGAATTAATTGTCAAGTACCATTATTATAATTTTGGGTTATAGGTTGGTAGTATCTAATGATATTTGGTTGATGTATGAGCAAATTCCGATTAGTTTGGATAGATGTATAGTTGACTTATAGGTTGGCAGTATCTAGTGATATTTGGTTGATGTATGAACAAGTATAGGTAGTTTGTAAGTCAAGTGACTTATACACTATTATTATGTTGTAGATCGCGAGTTTGTTGAAGAACCTTTTTGACTTGACATTTGAGGTTGATTTGTATTTTGTTGCTGACGAGGTAAGATTTCTTACTAAACCTGTACAGTTATTTTATATGTATTTGATTGATACTGTTGGATTTGTTTTGAGAACTTACATTGTGAAACCCTTTTATAAAGCTTGATTATTTGAATTGAAAATATTATTACTATTAAAGTTTTATTTTGAAAGAATTTATGAAAATTTGAAGATTTATATTATTCGGAGGAAGTTCCTCAATGAGATTAGTTTGAGATTTATTTTATCAAGAGGAAGTTCCTCTATAGTATTTAGTTTGAGATTTATTTTATCAAGAGGAAGTTCCTCTATATTATTTAGTTTGAGATTTATTTTGAGCATAAGCAAGTTTTTCAATTTTTAAGAGTTTTCATATTTCTAAAGTTTGGGGTTTGCCGGTAAGCGGCATTCTCCGAGTTGGAAGCATGTTGAGCTAACATTCGTCTCAACCATTATATTTAGTAGTCGGGGGTATGTTGACCAATACTCTTGCCAATTGTCTTCCTTCTTGAGTTAACAGCGTCTCATGTAAGGGGTATGCATACTAGGGGCTTTGGTGTTCTTTTCTGGTGAGCCTAGCTAGCTCACTAGACCTTTTCAGTAATGTTGCTTCCTACTCACAAGGTTTCGAAATTATTATTATTGTATTGATCATATAAAGTTTTAGAAAGAAAGAACGTTTGATACAGGTTTGTTCGAAAGTAAATTCTAGTTTGATCTAAAGTTTATTTATATTGTTTATTTAACCCTGTACAACATTGAAATGGATTTGCAAGATATTCCTATATGTCTTGCCTGCACATTGGTTAGTTTTGTTTATTTAAAGTAGGAAATCTTGCTCAGCCTTTGGCTGATATTACAATGATCAATGTGCTGAGGCTTGATGGTGTCCGGCTTGTCGGGTTAAAGAGTGCGATCATTCCTTTTGGATTTTTATACTTTATTAAGGCTTCCGCTGTCATTTAATTATACTTAGAATTTATCTTTGGGTTGTAATAACTATTTTAAGTTTACTATGTTGGATTGTAATAGTTAGTTAATTAATCTTTTAATTATTAGTTTTCAGGTAGAACCACTAGCCTTGCGGTGACTATAATTAGTTATCGCGGCATAACAACCTTGAGATTTTCTGAGTTGTTTCAGGTGATAAGTATTATTTTCATATCGGAAAATTCAGGGTTGTTACAATCACGACAGCCGCTGATGATGACGATCTCGTTGCTGATGCTCCTCCATCTAGCCACTGTCTAGAGGTGTCAAGTTCAACATGTCTAGCATGATGAGTTAACACCTCCGATGGGTTCATAACGTCAAGCATCCTGACCCTCCACGACAGCCGTTGATGATGACGATCTCGTTGCTGATGCTCCTCCATCTAGCCACTGTCTAGAGGTGTCAAGTTCAACATGCCTAGCATGATAAGTTAACACCTCCGATGGGTTCATAACATCAAGCATCCTGACCCATCACGACAGCCGTTGATGATGACGATCTCGTTGCTGATGCTCCTCCATCTAGACACTGTCTAGAGGTGTCAAGTTCAACATGCCTAGCATGATGAGTTAACACCTCCGATGGGTGCATAACGTCAAGCATCCTGACCCATCACGACAGCCGCTGATGATGACGATCTCGTTGCTGATGCTCCTCCATCTAGCCACTGTCTAGAGGTGTCAAGTTCAACATGTCTAGCATGATGAGTTAACACCTCCGATGGGTTCATAACGTCGAGCATTCCGACCCATCACGACAGCCGCTGATGACGACGACCTCGTTGCTGAGTTAGTCGACCTGCGACAAATAAAATCGAAACACACCCAACCAAGAATGCCAAAAAATATATACAAAGGAGACCAAAATAAAGTGTATATAAGGGTGTTTAGAAAATATAGTACCTCTACCACTATAGCTACTGATCAATTCATAAGTGTGTTGGATTTTGACTAACGTCTATTTAATCGACTGATAAATACTATAAAAAAAAAAGAGAGAGGTTGAGATGAATGGGTCGGGCCTCCAGCAAGTGCAATATCAAAGTTCAGGTAATCATCAAATTTGAGGGAAAAAAAATAAAAAAAAAATAACAAAAAATATATATATATAAAAAAAAGACGAGTGAAAAGAAAAAAAAAGGGAATCATCAAAGAGAATTCAATCAACATCATTACATCATCATCATCAACATAATAATAAAAAAAAAAACAAGAATTAAAAGAATTAAAAAAACAAACAAAACAGAGAAGGGTGACGAGTAAAGCATTGTTTGTAATAATTGATTGCAATTTAAAGATCAATAAATACAAGAATAATAATAACAAAAAAAAAGCATTGAGGAGTCACTGCATAAAGCAAGCAGCAAGCAGCGAGCAATCAATCAGGCAATCAATCATTTGCAATTATCAATTCATCATCACTGCATCATCATTCGTTTTTTTATTCTTTACATAGGAAAGAAAAGAAAAAAAAGGAGCAAGGAGAGTCAGACGTACCTGATAGCAACAACTATACGAATTAGGTGCTGATTGTTGGCTTTTTGATCAGTTTAAATAAGTACCGGATGTAAACCTTAGTGTCAAGTTGTCAAGCCCTTGGCCCAAAAAAGTTTAATTAATTTGGGTAAAAGATGGATTTTGTTTTTTGAAACGACTTACTTAACAGGCTTTATCTAATTCAGGATACAAATCCTACAAGTTTGTATTTAAGTATGAGTATTACTGGCTGGTCCATAAGCCAAAAAAAAAAAAAAAAAACTTGACTTTTAAGTCAGAAAATAAATTGACTACCAAGTTATAAAAAAAAAACTTTTGACTACCAAGTCGTAAAAAAATCGACTTTCAAATCAGAGACAAAAAATGTTTGGCTTCTAACTCATACAAAAAGATCAGTTGATAGGTCGAAACCCTCTCATGATCAAAATCCTGCCACGAGTAAACACCTCGAATTGTGTACGTGGTACCACAAAAAATAAAATAAAATAAAATAAAATCAAACTCAGGTTGGTCGAGACCCTGTCACGAGCAAACACCTTAAATCGTGTACGTGACATAGTCCCGAGGGGGCAATTTGTAGATGTAGGGGTCGTTTTTTACCCGGCCGCCTACGGTCTCACGAGTGCATTGAATGCTCGTTAACGCCGTATGTGAATACGGACTAGTAGGAGTCGCCACCGTGGTTTTAGAGGTCCACGGACGCCGAAGAAGTACCAAAGCCAGGAGCAATTGGTCCCATATGGTCGTGCACCAGAGTATGGGTTCGGGGACAGGTTACGGGCCAATCGTGCATTGGGCCCGCCCGCCTGTGAGCGGTCTCTACTAGGTCTCTTTTTGTGGTCAAATCATTATTAATCCCGAATACAAAAATATCTCAATTTTACCCTATGAAACGTATATTACTAAGTGGGTTTAAATTTATTCACAAATTAAAACTAACTTTTTGTGACCACTTTAAATTAAATCCATATTAAAAAAAATCCTAAGAAGATAAAACAGATAAAACAAAGAACAAGGCATGAAATAATAATAAATAAATAAAAAGCAATAAAAACATAAAAATAAAAATATGTGCAAGTTTCAAGTGTGTTCCAGGAAAAGTGGTTTGACGTGCTGTTCACCTATGCTAAATATACTACAAGAGAATATGATTGAAATGATGATTAATGTACAAAGTTCGGATATGATTTGGACATTTCAATTGGCATATAAATTTAATTGTCATTTACCACTATTTAACCGGATCGGGCCTTTGTATATGACTCTTGAATTTTTATGAATAAAGTGATGAAATTTATTTTATCATATTATTTAGAGATCCAAAAAAAGACAAAATGTAGCGGATTTCGGTAATATGAAATTTAATTAATAAATTCATTTTACCGAGACCGCATAAAAAAAAAAATCAAGATCTGGCTTTTAGAGTGATAAAATGATAAAAATAAAAATGTAGCGACTTTTTACAACACGAGATCTGATAAAAGAAATCGCGTAATGTGGATCGCATAAGAAAAAAAATGAATTTCATTATTATTATTATTATTATTTACCAGATTTATAAGACATAGAAGATAAATCTAAAAAAAAAAAAAAAGAGTGTGAGAACAGATCTAAAAAAAAAATGAACACAGATCTAAACAAACAGATCTAAAAAAGAGTAAATAAAAAAGCACAAAAGTCGATGTTGATATCCGATCTGTCAAATAGTGTTAATGAATGAATAATCACCACACATGTAAATTGCAAGATCGGATTAAAAAAAACGGTTGAATAAATTAAAAGAACAGATGACAATTAAAATGATATTTTTGAATATTAATAATTATATCGGAAAAATTTTAATGTTAATCAAAATGTCCAAAGTCATATGTATGTGTTTTATTAATTATTTACATCATTTATTATTAATAATTTGTATCAACAATCATCATTTCAATCCATCTCACTATATATAAAAAAAAAAATAAGAATAAAGAAGATAGAAACTTCAGGAATCGTACCTCAAGAACGCAATTAATCAACTAGCAACCAGAATGCAATTATTTATTTATTTATTTTTTTTTTTTGAATTTTTTTTTTTTTTGAATTTTATAAAAGCAATATTATTTTTTTTTTGGAGTATGAGTAGTATGTGGGAGTATAGCAGTGAGTGAGTGACTTAGAATCCGTCGTCAAACTTCGTCCAATCAGCTCTTATTTATAGGCCAAAAACGCCAGCTCGATGCCACGTCAGGTTACACGTCTGCGCCTAGACGCAGACGTTGTAATATGGCCTGCGTCCAGACGCAGGCATTGTAATACGACCTGCGTCTAGGCGCAGGTCCTTGTATTACGTCCTGCGTCCAGACGCAGGGCCCGCTCCTCTGACCTGTCTGCTGACTCAGCCACGCGTTTTACGAGATTCGAAATTTTTGTTAAAAAGCTAGGTTTTTACACGTCTATCTTGACCACTCTAGACTATTCCGGAGTGTTCCGGAATTTTCCGAGCGTCTTAGTATATCCGTGCTGTTCTAATAAAAAATAAAAAATAAAAAATAAAAAATAAAATAAAAAAAATTAAAATAAAATAAAATACAGAAAATATAAAAAATGCTATTAAAATATACTTTTTTATTTTATTATTATTACTATTATTTTATATATATATATATATATATATATATATATATATATATATATATATATACGGAAAAAACTCAAAAATAAATAACGAATCTCGTAAACGCTGTGGATGTTTTTAGTGGCCTCTTAAGTGATGGGAGCAAGGCTTAATTAATTGTTTGAGATTTTTTATTGCATTTTGGTTGCCAATTCTAATTAATTGGACTTCTTGGTGCTTTGATAGCTTCATCATTAGTCTCTATGTCGGGGAGACACATTCAGGTGTCTACAGAAGCCCCCACTTTGACTGAGTCTGGAGAGTAAGTATAAACTCGTAAGACGAAAGTCAAAGTATTCCTGTCGGGACGGAGGATAACTCAAGGCGTTCTGCGACCTTGAGTCACCCTTTTTAACGCCGGTACCTGCAAAACAAATGTTAGTTTTACCTGCGACCGCGCCCCGTGCGGTTTAATCCCTGGATCTTCGGGATGATGGAGGATAAAGTGTTTGGTCCCTCTGGATACGTTGGATCTTTTGGAACTTTTTCTTTGGGTAAGCAAGAACCCTCGGGATGTAAAGGTCGTTTAGGCAAGGTTGAGCGAAAGGCGAGTAGGCATAAACTCGTGAGGAATTGATTTTTGGGTAGGTATAAACCCGTTGTAGGTCGAGAGTAAGCAAAAATTCTCGGAATGTGAGTAAGCATAAACTCACTAGAAAAATATTTTTTTGGGTAAGCATAAACCCACAGGAGAGTATTGGCATTGAAGGTAGGCATAAACCTTTGTGGAGAAAATTCGTGACTTCAAGGTAGGCATAAACCTTTGAAAGAATATGCAAAATAAAGGGTAGGTATAAACCCGTATGTGAATTTGTGAATCTTGGGTAAGCACAAACCCATGAGATATTGAATTAAGGGTAGGCGTAAACCCTTGAGAAAATGTTTATGTGTTTGGGTAAGTAGAAACCCGCAAGAGAATATGTCAAAGATAAACATAATCTCTTAAGAAAATGTTCGAAGGTATGCTTTTGTATGACTGAGGAATGTGTTTTTATTGTTTCCAAGGCGAGAAATGGGTATTAAAATGTATTTGTAATTGTTGTGAAAAGAATCATGCTTATTTGAATCCTTAAGAGGGGATTAATTATGAGCATGGGTATTTTTGTAAATTTGCAAGAATTTCAACAGTTCGTTAGAAATTCCCGCGAATAGCCGTTGTTTTGGAAGAGCGAAATTGAAAATACCCCAGATGTGAAAGTGGGGACCCATAAAAAAAATGGGCCCCACATACCTGCGCCCAGACGCAGGAGATAGGTATAGCACCTGCGTCCAGACGCAGGTAGTAAGAGGATTTTGTTTAATGCTGCTCCTTCGCACAGAACTTCGTTCATTTCTTGTTTGTTCTCCCACCGAAAAAAATTCAGCATTTCACTTCAATTTTTTTTTTTTTTAAGATCTCAAGCTTCTTGATTTTTAGTAGCTCTCTTCATCATTCAAGCAAGTAAAGGTAAAATCTATGGCTCACTCTTCTTCTTTCTTACTTGAAGTAAAGTTAGGGTTTAAATTGGGGCTTTTTGTTTTCATGAATTTATGCTCAAATTCTTGTTGCATGATGCTTGAAAATGCTTGGAAATGGTTGAAAATGGTGATTACAAGCTTTATGAGCTAGTTTAGCCATGTTTGGTGTGAAATTTAGCTCAAAAAATCCGAAAAACCCCCCTTTTTAGTTCGAAAAAATGCGAAAAAATAAGTGGGGTTTTTGCTCCAATTTTTGCTTGAATTCTCGTGTGAAACTTGTCCCATTATGTTTGTAGATGATGTATACACAATAGCTTGAGCAATTAAGGTGATATTTGTGTGTATTGTTGATGAAGGTGCTAGTTAGCAATTTTCCCTTTTTTTGGGACGAAAATTTGGGCTTTAATTCAACAAAAATTTGTTGCTTGAATTTTTGTTTGGGAATACCTCATTGGTGTTTGTATGTGCAAAATTGAGCTTTGCAAGTCACCTCTTGAAGGTGTTTAAGGTGTTTGATGAGTTTACCTCTTGTATACTTGTTTGCTCACATGATGAACAAAACCTTAAAAATCATCTTTTGAAGATTGTATGAGAAGCATGAGGATTATCTCTTGAAGATTGTCCTTGTATTTTGCTTCCGAAAATGTAAGAATCACCTCTTGAAGGTGTCTTATGAAAATGACCTCTTGAAGGTAGCTTTGAACAAATTGCTTGTTCAATTATTCGTTCACAAACTTGATTCATGAACTCATTAATATGCATTGGTATGATTAGTAGTCTTTCATTCGTCTCGAGTATAGAAAACTTGTTGCCACACATTTGAATTTTTTATTTTATTTTTATTTATTTTATTTTATTTATTATTTTTTTTTTTTTTTTTTTTGTGATTTTGTAGATGTCGGAACCAAGGAGGAGACGTTCAAAGGCTACGCATAGGGCTCCTGACGATGAATATCGTGTCTCTTGTCCCAAAAAAGAATGGAAGTGCACTAATTGGGATCCTTCGGATCTCACTGCTGATCGAAGACACCATTTGTCACATGGGCCCTTGTCGGGGATAGTAAGTATTTGGGGTTCATTGTTTCATTTGTTCCTTCCTTATCAGGTGGCTAACCCTTTTGTTCTTCTGCAGAGATCATATGATGTCAGGGTTTATAGCCTGGCGAGCCGCTTTGGCGAGTTCTTCGGGGAGACCATTTTTCAGGACCAGGACCTTCATGACTGGTGGAGGAACTCTCCTTTTCACGCCTTTTCTAGGTGTGTGATTGCCATGGATAGGTTTTTAGGTTCAAGGCAATTTGTTTTTGCCCTTCTTGAATATTGGTGGGACACCACCAATACGTTTCATTTTCCATGGGGTGAGATGACCATCACTCCACAAGACTTTGCCATGCTTACCGGCTTGGCTTTTACCGACGATGACGTGGTGATTGATGATAGGCTGAGGTTTGGGTCAGAGGAGGTTAGAGACATGCTTGGACCCGTTACTAGTCTTTTCATCCCAACTCGGAACTATGCAAAGCCCACCGAACTTTTCAAAGGGGTTTCCATGGCGGGTACTACCCGTGATCAGAAGATCCGTATCCTCATTCTCCTCCTCATTTCGGGTGGTATGGTCTGTGATTCAGGAACCTCCCAACGATGTTATTTACGTTACCTTGGTTCTTTGAGAGATTTATCACAAGTGGCTACGTTTAGCTGGGCCGGTTTATCTTATACCCATCTCATAAGCGGTATGAGATACGCCTGCCGAGCTAGTAGTGATGCTGCCACAGCCATATGTCCAGGCCCATTTAGGGTCATTGAGGTAATTTTCATTTCAAGAGCCTTCTTTTATTTTCTCTCATTATTATCATTGCTCATTCAATTCATTGTTTTTGCAGTTCTGGGCATTCGAATATCTCCAATCTTTGGCCCCAGTGCGTAGGCTTCCTCGTACTTGCCCCGTTATCCGATCATGGGCGGGAAGCTCACCCCCCTTGATGCAGGATATGTTTCAGAGGACGCGTATGAGTATTACGGGCATGAGCGCCGAAGATGTAAGTATCTCCTTACTTTTTTTTTTCCTTTTTTTTTTTATTATTATTATTATTATTATTTATTTATTTATATATATATATATATATATATATATATATTTTTTTTTTTTTGGATTGTAGGTGACATGGCGCCCTTGGGAGGGTTTGGAGAGCCTTATGGATGATCACATTCTCGGTGAGTTGACTAAACATTCACGGTTGTTCTGGGGAGGCAATGAAGTAGCGAGATATCTGAGCGAGCGGGTGGTTCGCCAATATGACTCTGACCGCCCTTATGTGCCTGTGGACCCTCCCGGGAATATGTTGGATCATGAAGCTTTAAAGAAGTTTCAGGAGCTTCCGGAGGAACATGGGTTTCACTGGTCGGAGCGTGTCCATGAAGATGTTTGTTATGATACCTTCATCAGTACTCGCTTAGCACCCCCGGTGATTCTAGGCGCCACGGTATGGCGTCCTATATTTCTGAAATTCCTAGCTGTCTCAACTTTCTTTTAGAGCACTTTTAATGGTATTGTTGTTTCGCAGCCGTCCCATTCGAATTCCGCCGAGAGCGGGATTCCCTATGTTAACATGACCGTGAGTTACCCCGGGCCATCAGGAGAAATGGAGGAGGCAATCCCCGAGCCCCCGGCCGAAGCATTATTGTCTTCCGGCTCCCTTCCAGAGGACTTTAATGGGGTAAAACTCTTAACTTTGCTTTGATTTGTGTTGAGATTAGAAAACGATGTTGATTGTTTCTTGGGTTTGTAGCTGTCTCTTGAAGACTCTACCCATGTCTTGAGGGTGCTCGATTCATATCGGTGGCGGATGAGAGGTTTATTGTCTGAGAGGGTATGAATCTCGAACTTCTTCTTGTTTCTTTATTTTTTGCTACTTGATCGGGTTGTGCACCCGTGATGATTGGGTCAATCTTGATCGGGTTGTGCACCCGTAGTGTATATGATTGGGTCGTTCACCCATGTCCATAAATATTTTGTAGGCTTATGCAAATCAGTTTCGCCCGCCGTTCTATCCACCATCTTATCCACCATTTACGGGCGCCGGATTCACGGGAGTTTCTCAGTCGACCTCTTCTATGGAGCCTGGGCCGTCAAGTGGCACACATCTTGCGCCCCATCAATATAGTATGTCGGGCCCACCTTTCATGTCGGGTCGATATCAACAGGTGTTCTGGACTCCCTGGGGTTTTATGGGTTCCTCAAGTACTGGAGGTGCCGGTTCATCGGGTTCTGCATAAAAATTAGTCCTAGTCTTGTACAATTTATGCAGACTCAGATCTTAATTTATGACACTACTGGTTGTAATTTGTATGATGCTAAAAAATGTACACTACTGGTTGTAAAATGTACAGTGCAAGCTAAAAAATGTACAATGTATGATGCTAAATGTAAATGTATTATGCACCCCCCTAAAAATGTACAATGCAAATATTTTGAATATAAGTAATGTGTTTGATTTATTTATGTTATTTACAAGATTATTTATAAGGTTCGAGGGAGGTATCGACCTTCTCCCGAAAAATAAAAATGAAAAAAATGGAAACATATTATCAATTTATTTGTATACATATATACATGGTGAAGCAATATACGAAGATCTTGTAGCCGCGTCGTGCAAAAGGAAACAAAATATTTTCCAAAATGGTCAAAGAGCTGCGCCTAGACGCAGACATCTGTTGCGTCTAAACGCAGCTCTCCTGCGTCTGGACGCAGGGCCTTATAATAGGCCTGCGTCTAGGCGCAGGTCTTCTGCCCTTTTTCTCACCATATTTCGAACCCTTATTATATACAACGCCCCTCGCCTACATTGTTGCTGTCTGCATTCAAAACATTTTCACTCTTCAAATTCTTTATTCTTCCATCCAAAGTGTTCAAATTTAGAGAAATTATGGCACGCCATTTTGAGGAGCAACTTGATGATTGGATCAGAGGCACTGATGTTACTGAAATGAAAGCATTAAGGGATAACCATTGTGAGGTAATGTCTTCTTTACGGTTTTTGAAGTTGGATTATAATTTTTTATATGCCGCCATTCACTTCTGGAATCCTACCACTCATTCATTTTGCTTTCGCAATAATGAATTGACCCCTTTACCTGAGGAGATTAGTGCTATAGTAGGTTGGCCAAATGATTCACCCCCATGCTTTGCAAAAATGTCCTCTTCTTATTCCCAAGATTTCGAAAGATTTTTAGGACTCGATAGTGAGAAAATATGGAGATTTGTACATCGTAGAGAGGTAGATCTGGTGGGGTTGATAGACCATTTTAAGAAATACCCAAATACGGTTTATAGAAGGAGGGCCTTAATGTTTTGCCTGTTTTGCCGATTCCTCTTTCTGCATCAACATTATGGCTATGGTTTGATCTCGGTGCTCAATATTGTTGAGCAATGCGAAGTTGGAAGAACTCCGATGGTTATTTGTACTGGGGAATTGATCTTGGCTTTGGATGACATGAAGAAGAATAAAGCCAAAGTTCTGAGCGGGTGTCCGCACATTTTGCAGGTAAATAATTTAAACAATAATCGTGCATTATTGCTTAATTATTGTTATGTATACAACATCCTCCGGTATTTTATTTTATTTTATATATATATATATATATACAATATATACATGTATATGAACACATATATATACGTCTGACATTTTCGTTATTTTGGAAATTTTTTTTTTTTTTTTTTTTTTTTTTTTTCAGATATGGCTGATGGAACGCCTTGCACTTATTGCGCCTCCTGCTAAGCCGGACAAGTACACGACAAAGGGGTATTTTTCGAGAAAAAGATTGCATGTGGACTTGTCGACAGAGGAATGGTTTAACATTTTGGCTAGGGCCGATAGTTCTATCCAGTGGGTCGTGCCCTGGTGGCGTGTCCGGAGGATGGTGAGTGCGGGGACTGATGCTGCTTTCAGTATAAGTGGGTTGCGGTCATTGACTGCTTACTTCCCGGAGCGACTACTGCGCCAATATGGTAGGAGACAAGTTATCCCAGAAAAAGATACAGATAAGATGATTGATGTTCCTCTCATCGGAGACAGTGGTAAAAAATGGTACAATTATTGGTTGGCACGCCCCAAGCTGGATGTGCTAGAATTGGGGGCTGAGGATCTTAAATTGTCCAAATTCTACCTTACTTGGATAAAGTCCACCAACAACACGCAGAGAGCCGAGGCCAGAGCCGACGAGGCGAGGGTGTTGAAGGGTAAGAGACCGGCTGGAGACTTGAAGACACTATTCAAAGAATTGGACTCCAAGGTACTGAAAAAGAATGAAACTGACTCGGTTTGGGATAGACTTGGTCCTAAAAGGGCCCCTGTTCGAGAGAGATTATATCCTAGGGTTGGTATTAGAATTGACTCAGAAAAGAAGAAGGGCGGTTCTAAGGTGATGGGCCTTCCTCGAGGCAAGGGTAAAGGGTTTGTGATAGATAAGAAAAGGCCAAAGACTAAGTATGTGGAGAAAGGGGAGACCAGCTCAAGAAACAAAGGGAAGGATGATGATAAGAAAGAAGAAGGGAAAGAGAAGCAAGATTGATTGCCTTTACTTCACAATGCATTAATTTTATTTTTTTTTTTTGATGTTTTATTTTTATGTGCCATTTTATTATATTGTTACAATAAGGCACGAATGAACTAATTTTATTGTACTTTGGACTTGTGATGGGATTTAATAATTATTGCAATTGTTATGATTGTTATTTATTTACAAAAAAAAAAAAAATATTCATCATGTGACAAATATTTAGGAATGAATACCCATCTTTATTAAATGACGGAAAACAATTGCAGATTTACAAATGAATTGTCATGAGTCAAGAACTTTTTTTTTTTTTTTTTTTTTTTTTTTGGGCCGAACTTCCAAAGAAGTTGCCTACGTATCCCTTGAGGAATCAGGCCATCCGTAGTTCATGGTAGACTAAAAGTTTATTTAATTTGCTAGACATAATATTTTTTGAGTTGATCCAAATTTGTGAGGCTAGCAAATTCATCTCCATTTATGTCCATTAGGCGTACTGCTCCACCCGATAAAATATTCTTCACAATGTATGGCCCGGCCCAATTTGGGCGAAATTTTCCACGAGGATCAATGACATTGTTGCGCAAGGCTTTTAATACCATATCTCCTTCTTTGATATTTCGAGGCTTAGTATTTTTGTTGAAATGCCTGGCTATCCTGTGTTGGTACACTTGCACATTATGTAGAGCCTTTAGACGTCTTTCATCTAAGAGCACCAATTCATCATATCTTGCCCTCGCCCATTCTGCTTCGGGAATCTGGCTTTCCAACACGATCCTTAATGAGGGAATTTCTAATTCCACTGGTTGAACGGCTTCGGTACCATATACCAAGGAAAATGGAGTAGCGCCGGTAGAGGTTCTCATGGTGGTGCGATATCCCCAGAGGGCAAAATGAAGCTTGTGAGGCCAATCCTTGTATGTTTCAGTCATTTTGGCTATGATAGCTTTCACATTTTTGTTCGCGGCTTCTACGGCACCATTAGTTTGAGGGCGGTAAGGAGAAGACTTGTGTTGTTGAATTTTTTATTTTTCAAGGAGATCCGCACACTCTTTCTCAAAATGACTCCCATTGTCACTAACAATTTCATGGGGTACCCCAAAACGACAAATGATGTTGTTTTGAATAAATGTGGCCACGTGCTTTGCCTGGAGCTGAGCGTAAGAGGCAGCTTCAACCCATTTTGTGAAGTAATCAATGGCTACCAGAATATATTCATGACCGCCATGACCGGGAGGAGTAATTTTGCCAATGATGTCTATACCCCAAGTAGAGAAAGGCCATGGTGAAGTGAAAGTGTAGAGGAGAGATGGTGGTATATGTTGGAGGTTGGCATGCCTTTGACAAGTGTCGCACTTTCTGACATATTCGATGCAATCTCTTTCCATGGTGAGCCAAAAGTACCCTAGTGACATCACTTTGCGATATAGTGTCCTCCCGTTCATGTGAGTACCACAATTGCCGGCATGGACTTGATCCATTGCCTGCTTAGTTTGTGGACCGTTGATGCAAAGGAGATGTACCCCATGATGATTCCTTTTATACAACTGACCGCTCTGAAGGATGAATTGGGTTGCCAATCGCCGAAGAGCTCTTTGATCGGTCTTGGATGCATTTGCAGGATACTGGTTGTGTTGTAGGTAGTTTAAGATGTCGGTAAACCAAGGTTCTTCTTCATTTTGCTGGGCGGCAGGGGATTCATCACCACCGTCGATGTCATAGACGTGAGCCGGGGCTTGCCGTCTTTCAATGACTAGAGGCATTTGGGTCAAAGAGTTAGGAATTCGGATCATGGAGGCTAGTCTTGCTAATGCATCTGCGAATTGATTGTCCTCCCTTCTGAGATACGTGTATTCGACCTCATTAATTTCCTTGGCGATAGTTTCAAGGTGACTTTGGTAAAGTGCTAGGCTTTCACTTCGGACTTTCCATCTTCCTGAAATCTGATTTATTATGAGTGATGAATCACCGTAAACCCGGAGCTTCTGCACCCCCAAGGCTATCGCTGCTTCAAGCCCGATAATGCATGCTTCATATTCTGCGGCATTATTAGTGACATCAAAATCCAATTTTACAGAGATGGGCGTGTGTTCTTCTTCTGGCGAGACCAAAAGAATTCCAACACCGCATCCTTTTTGATTCGAGGCTCCATCAAAATACAAGGCCCAAGATTCATCTTCTGTCATCAAGAGATCCTCATCTGGGAATTCATGTTCTTCGGGAGACGTTTCATCGGGAGAATCAGCTAGGAAATCAGAGACCACACTCCCTTTTATAGCCTTCTTGGGTACATACTTCAAGTCGAACTCAGATAGCATAACTACCCATCTAGAGAGCCTTCCATTCATTGCAGGTTTTTCGAGGAGATATTTGAGAGGATCACCCTTTGAGATGATATGAACAGTGTGGGTTAAGAGGTAGTGTCTGAGTTTTTTGGTGGACCAAACCAGGGCAAGGCAAAGTTTTTCTGTTTGGGAGTAATTTTCTTCATATTGGAGGAACTTCTTACTCAAGTAATAGATTGCGTTTTCTTTGCCTTCCACTTCTTGAGCAAGCATAGCTCCTGCTGCTGAGGAGGTTACAGTGATGTAAAGTCGCAAAGGTGTTCCTGGGATTGGGGGTTTAAGAACAGGGGGATTGGTGAGGTATTGTTTTATTTTGTCAAAGGCTTTTTGGCAATCCTCATCCCATTTTTTTGGTTGGTTCTTTTTGAGTTTTTTGAAAATGGGTTCACATACCATGGTTAATTTAGAGATAAACCTGCTAATGTATTGCAATCGCCCAAGGAATCCCCTGATCTCTTTTTCATTAGAAGGTGGTTTGAGAGATATGATGGCTTTGATTTTGGATGGATCAATTTCAATTCCCCTCGAGCTAATGATGTAACCCAATAGTTTGCCTGATGTGACCCCAAAAGCACACTTCTGTGGATTGAGCCTCATGTTATACTTCCTGAGTCGATCAAAAAATTTCCGCAGATTCTTGTCATGATCTTCCCTTTCTTTTGCCTTTACAATCATATCATCGACATATACCTCAACTTCTTTATGCATCATGTCATGTAGGAGTGTGGTAGCGGCTCTTTGATATGTGGCTCCGGCATTTTTGAGACCAAAAGGCATCACAGTGTAACAATATGTGCCCCATGGTGTAGTGAAAGTGGTTTTTTCCATATCTTCTTCGGCCATCTTAACCTGATTGTACCCTGCATACCCGTCCATGAATGAGAGTAAAGAATGATTTGCGGTGTTGTCGACTAGAATATCTATGTGAGGAAGAGGAAAATCATCTTTGGGGCTGGCTTTGTTCAAATCCCGGAAGTCAACACACATGCGGACCCTTCCATCCTTTTTCATTACAGGCACGATATTAGCTATCCACTCTGGGTAATGAACCACTTTGATGAACCCTGCGTCGAGCTGCTTCTTGATTTCCTCCTCAATTTTAAGTGCTACATCTGGCTTCATCCTTCTGAGTTTTTGTTTTACCGGTCTAGCCCCCGGAATCAGAGGAACGGTGTGTTTGGCAATTTTAGGATCAATTCCGGGCATGTCGTGGTAGGACCATGCGAACACATCTTTGTACTCTGTTAAGGTTTGGATGAGCTGAGCTTTTTCCTGTGGACTTAATGCCAGGCCTATGCGAACAATTTTAGGTTCATCATTATTGGACAAATTGATTTCTTGAGTTTCTTCAATTACAGAAGTTCTTTGTTCATGTTGTTCCATTGCTTTAATTAGTTCATTATCATCATTTTCATTAATAGATTGTGAAATAAAGCAATCAATAAGAGGGGAAGGGGAGGAAGGCACGGAGTAAGCAGAGAACATAGTCTTATTGAATTGAGCAACCATTACATCAAAGGAAGCCTCAGCAGAGGCTGGATTATTAAAACTAGGTATGACATTCTCAGTACTAGACCCTATAGGACCACTATCCTTAACTTTGACAGACTCAGTTTCAGTTTCAGACTCACTATCACTATCAGAATTATCAAACATGGGACCCTCGCCTGTGGTGAAGTAGTACTGGCGACCGTCAGCAGTGGTGATCTTTAAGGTCTTGCGCCATCCTTGGACAGTGTTGTTGTTGACAGGACTGATCAGTTGAGTAGGATCAAATTCTTCTTGGCCCATGAGGTTCTGGATGTGGATTTCATCCCCAGGTGCTTCGTTCTCCATTCCAAAAAGTAGACCTAAACCTTGGTAGACGAAGTTGTCGATCCTTGGCAGGACTTTAACGGGGTCGTGCACCCCATCTTCGATAAAAGCACAGTCTTTGAAGATTTCGAGACCTGGGTATTTCTTTCCATTAGCATTGAACGGTTCCGGGAAGTCATAGGCAGGGAAATCTTCACCGTCTCGCACAAATTGTCCATTCAGTGTAAGAGGAAAATGACCGATGCTTGAATCCAGTTCTTTCTTTTTAAGGGAAGTGTACTTCAGCATGTGTTCCCTTGTTTCTTTCTTGGTAGGTTGATACCCTAGGCCAAACTTGTCATGCTTGGGTTGAGCTTCAAAGAGTGGTGGTGCCAAAGTCTTCCGGGCACCCAAAGTCATACCGGGAAAATACCCCTTTTCCCGAAGTATTGCATTGATCATGAGATTAGAATGGGGATCAAAGTCAAAAGGAACCTTGTCATCTTCTTCAATTGCTGATGTAGTGAAGCCCCAGATGTCTTCATCATCATCGCCATGGTGGATGTTAATGATGGGCTTCTCTATAGCATGGATTTTCATAGGTGATGCATCAATGGTGACTGGTTCTCCGTGCAGAGTGAATTTGATTTTCTGGTGGTAAGATGAGCCGACGGCCCCGAGCTCGTGCAGCCAAGGGCGTCCTAGCAATAAGTTGAAAGAGGATCGGACCTCCATCACATGAAATTTCACCCTTGTTTCAATGGGACCTGCATCAAGATTGAGCCAAGTGATACCCAAGGCCTGGCGCCTAGAGTTGTCATAAGCTCGGATTGTTTGAGTGGTTGGTTGGAGATCATCCAGTGAGATGCCGAGTCTTTGAGCAGTTCGCAGTGGACACACATTGATGGCTGAACCATTGTCAATCAAAGTCATAGGTATGTTCAATTGTTTAATAACCACAGTAATATGAAGAGCTTTATTATGGTTGGGCCCTTCAGGAGGTAGATCATCATTGGTGAAAGTGATAGAATTTTTCTGATGATGGTTAGTGATGAAGTTAACTAGTCCTTGTGGTGATGTCTCAGTGGACACATTCACTTCAGTTAGGGCTTTGAGAAGTGCCTCACGATGTTCTTTGGATGTGACAATAAGTTGCCATATGTTAACTTCAGCTTTGGTTTTCTTTAGCTGTCTAATGATGGGATCTTCCTCTTGCTGAGGTTGAGGAGGAGTAATATTCTGGGTAGCCCTTGGTGGGCTGTTGGGTTGTGGGTCGGTTGCGACCACCCGTCCGCTTCTAGTCAGTACTTGGACTTCATCTTTTTTGATAAGGTCCTGAACCTCATTAAAGATGTCATCTGGATTGTCAACTGCAGCTTCATAAGTGGGGACGATTTCATTTTTGAGGTATTCATCATCATCATCGCTGTCCCATAACCCATTCACAAAAGCTTCTACAGAAAGGACTCCATTCATCAACTGATCAATGGGTCCACCCACAGGAACTATGAGAGCAAGTGGATCAAACGAACCTTCTTCTTGAGTGGTGATCATTAGAGTGGTAAGAGGATTGGTTGTGGTGTTAGGCTTCTTTGCCCCTGGAGGGATTGGAAGCCTTCCATCTTCTATCATGTCTTGCAGTAAGTCCTTCAGTTTGAAACATGTTTCTGTGTCATGCCCCCGGCCTTGATGATACTTGCAATATTTGGAAGCGTCCCACCTGGCGGACTTGAATTCAGGTTGAGGGTCTGGAGTTGGACCGATGGGGACAATTGTTCCCTTTTCCTTGAGCCGATCAAAGGCTGTAGAGTATGACATTCCTAATGGCATGTACTGTCTCTGTGGGCGTGAAGGACGCCTGGTAAACTGTTGTCTTGGGATTTCTGAGGTCTGAACCAATGACACTCCACTTGAAGAGCCTTGGATGTCATTTCTTTTATTATTCCATCTGGGTTTACTTCCTTCCTTGTTTTCCTTTAACAAGTCATCCTCAATGGCGATACCAATGTGATAGACTTTGTCAAAGGTCTCAAGGCCCATGTAGCGGAGATGTGACTTGTATTTGGGTTGAAGATTAGCAATGAAAGTCTTCACCATTTCAGATTCTGACGGAGGATTGATCATTTGGGCAGCAGTCTGGCGCCACCTAGTGAGAAAAGCAGTAAATCCTTCATTTTCTTTCTGTTTCAGAATTTCAAGTTCCCGGGTGGAAGTTTGAATCTGAATGTTGCCTTTGTACCTTGTGATGAAAGCATGGGCAAGATCCTCCCATGTTGCAGTGTCTTTTTCAGGCAATGAAAAGAACCATTTCTGGCAGACTGGTTCTAAGGAGAGTGGAAAAACAGTTGGATAGAGAGCTGGATCAATACCCTGAAGAGACAAGGTTGCCTTGAAACCCCTAAGGTGGAACCGTGGATCATCGGTTGCTTTGAACTTTGGCAGATCTTTGGCAGAGAACCTTTCAGGAAGTTTGGTGTTAAGATCAGCATTGAGTTCCCCTGCTTCATAATAACCGGCACCATCAGCATATTTCTGGACCATCTTTCCTACATTCTTGACCATGGAAGTACTAGGAGTTCTTTCCATTTCCTTAATTTTGTTGCTGAGGCTTTCAAGTAAGGTGGACATTCTTTCCATGTTGTTGTTGAGGTGTTGGATTTGTTGAGTTTGGTCGGCCATTGATGATGGTGAGGGAGTTGGTCTAGGAGTGGGGCTTGGTGTGGATTCGGGAGTATTTTCTGGAGTAGTTGGTGGTGATGATTCAGGAGACGACTCGGGAGAGAACTCAGGATCAGGCTCGGATTCAGCCAAGGACAGAACAGGCTTCAATGGTTGGCGGGCGGTGGTTCTCCTTCTTTCTGGAAGAGTGGTAGGGTAATCAGTCTGATTCCGGACTAATCTAGTGTTTCCTTTGCGGACCCAAGCTGGCGGCTCTATGTTTGCTTCTGCCATGTAATAAGACCAAATTAATAATATGTTTTCATTTTTTTATGGACAAAAAATGCAGATACTAAATAGGGTATATACAAAATGCATGGCCTAAACGTGGTCATCGTCCTAAATGCATGAATGCAAAGTCCAAGTTTCCCTTGTTGTCAATTTCTCTCTTTTTTTTTATTCTTTTATTTATTATTTTTTTTTATATATTTTTTTTATTTTTTTTTTTTATTTTTTTTTTTTTTTTTTTACATATACGGTTTTTTCCTCCTTTTTTTTTATTATTTTTTTTTTATTTTTATATATATTTTTTTTTTTTGTGTGAGGGAAATTGGACTTGATACAAAATGATGATGCACTTTGCCTAACTCTAACTATGGATGACCATGGTCTAAAGCTAATATGTACATGGTTGACTCGAAATGAACCTAATTGTACAAGACTAGGACCTTGGGTTAATTCAAATCAAATGCACACATAGTCACATAAGCACACTAACCTAAAATAATATGAAAGGTCTCTAAAAGTTAGTCTTGGATAGTCATAAGGTACCACGGCTAAAGAAAAATGAACCGATATGATCATTCTTCATTTTGAATGACACACGATTGACAAGTTTCTTATTGTGATCTCATCGGGCATGATGATCACGCGCCATGGCTGGGATGGGTCGGATATGGTCATTGTGGTAGGGCACCAACAAGTAACCATAACCAAACCCCCCGGGGTCGGTCTCGAGTATAGAACATGCTCATATGAGACAGGGTTCTATAGTGTGGCACCTATTCGGAGGGCCACATGCAATATGCTTACAAAAATTCGGGAATAATAATAATAAGACCACGAGACTTTTCAAGTTTGTCCACACCACTAAGGAGTGATATTCCCCAGCAGAGTCGCCAAACTGTAGGGGTCGTTTTTTACCCGGCCGCCTACGGTCTCATGAGTGCATTGAATGCTCGTTAACGCCGTATGTGAATACGGACTAGTAGGAGTCGCCACCGTGGTTTTAGAGGTCCACGGACACCGAAGAAGTACCAAAGCCAGGAGCAATTGGTCCCATATGGTCGTGCACCAGAGTATGGGTTCGGGGACAGGTTACGGGCCAATCGTGCATTGGGCCCGCCCGCCTGTGAGCGGTCTCTACTAGGTCTCTTTTTGTGGTCAAATCATTATTAATCCCGAATACAAAAATATCTCAATTTTACCCTATGAAACGTATATTACTAAGTGGGTTTAAATTTATTCACAAATTAAAACTAACTTTTTGTGACCACTTTAAATTAAATCCATATTAAAAAAAATCCTAAGAAGATAAAACAGATAAAACAAAGAACAAGGCATGAAATAATAATAAATAAATAAAAAGCAATAAAAACATAAAAATAAAAATATGTGCAAGTTTCAAGTGTGTTCCAGGAAAAGTGGTTTGACGTGCTGTTCACCTATGCTAAATATACTACAAGAGAATATGATTGAAATGATGATTAATGTACAAAGTTCGGATATGATTTGGACATTTCAATTGGCATATAAATTTAATTGTCATTTACCACTATTTAACCGGATCGGGCCTTTGTATATGACTCTTGAATTTTTATGAATAAAGTGATGAAATTTATTTTATCATATTATTTAGAGATCCAAAAAAAGACAAAATGTAGCGGATTTCGGTAATATGAAATTTAATTAATAAATTCATTTTACCGAGACCGCATAAAAAAAAAAAAATCAAGATCTGGCTTTTAGAGTGATAAAATGATAAAAATAAAAATGTAGCGACTTTTTACAACACGAGATCTGATAAAAGAAATCGCGTAATGTGGATCGCATAAGAAAAAAAATGAATTTCATTATTATTATTATTATTATTTACCAGATTTATAAGACATAGAAGATAAATCTAAAAAAAAAAAAAAAGAGTGTGAGAACAGATCTAAAAAAAAAATGAACACAGATCTAAACAAACAGATCTAAAAAAGAGTAAATAAAAAAGCACAAAAGTCGATGTTGATATCCGATCTGTCAAATAGTGTTAATGAATGAATAATCACCACACATGTAAATTGCAAGATCGGATTAAAAAAAACGGTTGAATAAATTAAAAGAACAGATGACAATTAAAATGATATTTTTGAATATTAATAATTATATCGGAAAAATTTTAATGTTAATCAAAATGTCCAAAGTCATATGTATGTGTTTTATTAATTATTTACATCATTTATTATTAATAATTTGTATCAACAATCATCATTTCAATCCATCTCACTATATATAAAAAAAAAAATAAGAATAAAGAAGATAGAGACTTCAGGAATCGTACCTCAAGAACGCAATTAATCAACTAGCAACCAGAATGCAATTATTTATTTATTTATTTATTTTTTTTGAATTTTTTTTTTTTTTGAATTTTATAAAAGCAATATTATTTTTTTTTTGGAGTATGAGTAGTATGTGGGAGTATAGCAGTGAGTGAGTGACTTAGAATCCGTCGTCAAACTTCGTCCAATCAGCTCTTATTTATAGGCCAAAAACGCCAGCTCGATGCCACGTCAGGTTACACGTCTGCGCCTAGACGCAGACGTTGTAATATGGCCTGCGTCCAGACGCAGGCATTGTAATACGACCTGCGTCTAGGCGCAGGTCCTTGTATTACGTCCTGCGTCCAGACGCAGGGCCCGCTCCTCTGACCTGTCTGCTGACTCAGCCACGCGTTTTACGAGATTCGAAATTTTTGTTAAAAAGCTAGGTTTTTACACGTCTATCTTGACCACTCTAGACTATTCCGGAGTGTTCCGGAATTTTCCGAGCGTCTTAGTATATCCGTGCTGTTCTAATAAAAAATAAAAAATAAAAAATAAAAAATAAAATAAAAAAAATTAAAATAAAATAAAATACAGAAAATATAAAAAATGCTATTAAAATATACTTTTTTATTTTATTATTATTACTATTATTTTATATATATATATATATATATATATATATATATATATATATATATATATATATATATACGGAAAAAACTCAAAAATAAATAACGAATCTCGTAAACGCTGTGGATGTTTTTAGTGGCCTCTTAAGTGATGGGAGCAAGGCTTAATTAATTGTTTGAGATTTTTTATTGCATTTTGGTTGCCAATTCTAATTAATTGGACTTCTTGGTGCTTTGATAGCTTCATCATTAGTCTCTATGTCGGGGAGACACATTCAGGTGTCTACAGTAGACACTAAAATTTTCTAAGTGTCAAATTTAAATTAAATTAATTATTTTAGGGTTAAAATAATATTATTAACTCGATTTAATTAATTTATCCCAAAAAGGTTTCCTAAATTATACAAGTGTAATTCGGGTCATCATAAATATTTGAACCACTTTATAGTCCTGGTCCAAGTAAAATATTAAAAGGACAAAAAAGGAAAAGTGGACCAAATCCACCAATTACCGGGTCCAATATGATCAAAAGTGGGCCGAATTCGTCAAAGCCCAAACACTAACTGAGGGGCCAGGTAGAGGGTACATACCTCTATAAATACAACCCTCCCCCTCAGGAAGAGAGGAAGAAAGTTCATTTGTTAGAAAGCACTCAAAACTTCTCTGCAAGAATCTCTCAAATTCTCTCTGCAATTAGTTACTAAACACCTAAATTGTAACAACTGAGATTTTATAGGTATTTCTGTTGTATCTTTATGTATGACTAAGTGATTTTGTGTATAGTTCAAATTTATTTTTGAACTATTTATTTTATTTTATGTGAATAATTTTGATTTAATTCGAATTATTTTATTTTGATTAGTTATTATTTATTTTTTATTATTATTTAATTAATTAGAATTTTATTATTTAATTTTCTAATTAGTTATTTAATATTTTGGGGTAAATCGAATTAAGTATGATTAATCATGCAATTTTTGTAAATTAGCCCAATGGATCACGAGAGCCCATTTTGGCCCATTTTGCAAGGCCAAAACCGGCCCCCTTATGTGTGCATAGCAAGGATTTGCCACTTGCCTTATGTTCACACCTTAAGCCACTTCTATAAATAGAAGGGTTAGCAAGGCTTGAGGATCCTTTTGCTCATTTGCCATCTCTTGCCATCAAAAGATCAAACACAAATACCCTCCATTTGCATCATTCCACACGCCATTTTTGGCTCCTCAAACCAACCAATTTGTTCATCATAGATTCTAAACTTAAACTTAAAGATTCAAACTCCATTGATCTTTAAGTAATCAAACACAACTTAACCTTCATTGCCATCTATCAAGACTTGGGTATTTGGTTCGGTTTTGGGTTGGGACTTGTGTGGGTTGTTCGTGGTTCGAGAGTGGTGCACGGTGGTGGTTCGTGTTGGTGCAGCCGTGGGGTGGCCGTGCGGTTCGTGGGTTCGTGTGCAAGAACCGTGGTGAAGCCGTGTGTGCCGTGGTGGTCCGTGTGACTTTGGGCCGTGTGGTTAGTTTTCCGGGCAGCAAGTTTTTGAGTATGAATTTGTGTTAATATTCATCAAGGTAACATACTTTCTCAACTTAATTGGTGTACTATGTTCCATAGTATAGATTAAATGAACAAGATTAGTTTATATGAAAGTTTGATCATGTTTTTTAGTATGAATTGTAAATCTACGATGATTTTAAAGTTTTAAAATGATGATTCTATGATTGATTATGTTAGTATTGAGTTTATGTTAATCATGTTCAAATTTGGTGAATTTTGGATACTAGAAAGTTGATGATTTCGTGTGTTGAATTGATTGTGTTATGCGTGTATTTTGATGATTTGGGATGAGTTCTTGATTCTTGGTTGGAGTTCTTGAATCTTGATTGAGTTCTTGATTGAAGATCTTGAATCTTGGATGAGTTCTTGATGCGTTCTTTAAGGTTCTTTATGAGTTCTTGATTGAGTCTTTAAAGTTAAAGAAAATTAAAGAAAAGGTTAAAGAAAGTGATAAGATGTTGTAAGATGTTTGGTTTACATGTTATTTTCTTAAGTCAAGGCGTAAGATGCAACTTAAGAAGTAACTAAGAATGTAAACTTCGGATTTAAAGGATTAAAGAATGTAAGATTAGCTTGATTTCGTTACTAGACGCCTAATTTGTAGAATAAGATTCTATGTTTTTGGGTTAAGACGTTGCCCCTATCCTAACCGCGGTATTGGGATAGTGATTACCACTATGTCGTCTTTGACATGGATTTCCAGTAAGATTGGTTTCATAGGGTTGGGAGTAAGATTCTCAATCCTGGCATAGTTGGAAAGTTCGTTCGCGTAAGATGCGTTCGTACGTGCGTAGTCCGGTCTAGTATGCGAATGATTGCGCCAAAGATAAGATTGGTGGAGTTAGTCGAGTCAAGCATGTATATTTGTATGATTCGCATGATTTGATGTTATGATTTGGGTTGTTTGATTTATGTTATGTTCATGTGTATTCCCGTTAGGGTGAGACAGTTATGTTACTCGCTACTGATGGTGGACTGTTGTTTACTTTTCAGGTAATTCTGATGATGAGGTTCTTTCTTAGCTTTGGGTTGGGCGAGCGTCGATGTTGTTATAGTTTTATTACAGTTATTTTATGGTTTTGGTTAGTTTTGAACTATGGTAGTGGTACTTGTATACTTTTCTAACTCTGACATGTATTTGGAGTTACGTATGTTAGTAGTAGTAGTTTGACTTTTGGGATTAGTTGTGTACAAACTTGTGGGTATTTGTACTTTTGGGTTATAGTAATAATGTTTTCAGGTTTTGTCTTAATTTTTAAGTATTTTAGTTTGTTAGTTCTGGCTATTCGACTCGTCGGTTTCTTCCGCGCCGGTTTAAGCGAGTCGGGTCGTCACATAAATTGTGTCAACTGATCAGAGGCATTCAAACAAATTCGAGTGAAATTCAAACTTCAAGAAGCTCTCATTCAAACAAACTCAAGCAAACATTCGAATACGCTCAAACAAGTGTTCGAATACGTTCAAACAGCATTCGAATCTAGGCTGACGTTGCAAACACGTCAACCTACATTCAAATTAGTGTGACAACGTCACGCGACCTGCAGCTGTAAAACAGAATCAGAGGACTTAGTTTATTTTTATATAAACTTGTAACAAAGATTGTACCCGCACTCAAATTATTAATAAAAATCATTTGTTGCTTTATTTCCTGTCTTATTTATTTAGGCTCGAAATTTTGTGTTAACAGATATTATACGCACAAGATTAGATATCCAAACTCATTATATCAACACAATTTGAGGGCCATTTGTTCGTATCTTTCATGAATGCATCAAAGCTCTTCCCACAAGCTCCTTGAAGTGGCCACACCTCGCATTCACATAGGTTTATCCTTTGGTTAACATGCTACTGTGATTCTAGCACAACCAACGAATACCGCCTTAAACATCACAAACCTGGAACTCACTTGGATGAAAACCAGTTCCACAATCACCTTGTAAGAAGATTTATCTCGTTGAACTTGAGACCTAACGTCTTATTAGACGTCAAGTTGAGATCCCCTTAAACGCAATTAAACCTGGGACTTCAATCCTAAACCGATTGCCATCCTTTTCACAGAACCTGTAGGAAGTGCTTTAGTGAAGCAATCCGCTAGGTTCAAATTAGTTTGCACATAGTCAATTGTGATCACGCCTTCCTTTATTAAACTTTGAATATACTATGTCTAACACCGATGTGTCTAGACTTCCCGTTATAAACCTGACTATATGCATTGGCCAAAGCCGCATCACTATCACAATGGATTGCGATAGGTGAAATTGGCTTTGATAACAAAGGTATCTCAAACATGAGATTCCTCAACCATTCGGCTTCTTTACCAGCTGAATGCAAAGCAATGAACTCCGATGTCATGGTGGAGTCTGCAATGCAAGTTTGCTTCTTGGATGCCCAAGAAATAGCTCCTCCACCCAAGAAGAAAACCCATCCACTAGTTGATGAATAATCTTCTCTATTGGAGATCCAACTCGCATCGGAAAAACCTTCTACAACCGAAGGATTTCCACTATATGTCAAACCATAATCCATGGTTTTCTTTAAGTACTTCAACACACGATAAATGTATTGCCAATGTTGTACACTAGGGTTGCTAGTATATCTACTCAACTTGCCAACAGCATTGGCAATATCTGGTCTTGTACATGTCATTGCATACATGAGACACCCAATGAATCTAGCATATTCAAGCTGTGATACCGCTTCACCTTCATTAGGTAGAATTTTTATGCTATGGTCCATTGGAGTAGAAACAAGACATTTACCGTTCACACCGAACTTCTTAATCACCTTCTCAATGTAATGAGACTGTGATAAGATGAGACTTCCCTTTTCTCTCTTGATCTTGATGCCCAAGAAGACATCTGCTTCCCCCATATCTTTCATGGAGAAATTTGATGAGAGGAAGGACTTGGTTAATTCAACTTGTTCCAAATCCGTTCCAAATATCAACATGTCATCAACATATAGACAAATGATGACTCCTTTACCATTGTCATCGAATTTGCTATATAAACACTTGTCCGAATTGTTTAGCATGAAACCATTAGACAAAACCGCATCATCAAACTTTTGATGCCACTGTTTTGGTGCCTGCTTTAGCCCATACAAAGACTTAATGAGTTTGCAAACCTTATGTTCTTGACCTTCCACCACAAACCCTTCCGGTTGTCGCATATAAACCTCTTCTTCTAGATCTCCATTAAGAAAAGTCGTATTAACATCCATTTGATGTATCACTAGATTCTTAATAGCTGCTAGAGCAATCAACAATCTAATAGTGGAGATTCTAGCAACCGGTGCGTATGTATCGAAATAATCAATTCTAGGTTTTTGGGTAAAACCTTGTGCCACAAGTCGAGCTTTGAATTTATCGATAGTTCCATCAACCTTCAATTTCTTTTTGAAGATCCATTTGCACCCAATCGGCTTACATTTTGGGGGTAAATCAACTAAAACCCATGTGTTATTTCCCATGATGGAACCCATCTCATCATCAATTGCTTCCTTCCAGAAGGCAGCGTCATGAGACCTCACGGCCTCACCAAATGTTAAAGGATCATCCTCCACATGAAGTATATATGGAAATCTAGTCACGATGGACTCTCTTGACCCCTCAAGCAAATATACATGAAAATCAGATCCGAAAGATTTCTCTTTCCTAGCCCGCTTACTTCTCCTCGGCTGAGTCGAAGTAGATGGTACATCTTCATCACTAGTACGTTCACCATCCCCTTGTTCAAATGAGGTTTGACCAAAGTCTTGAACACTAGTAATCGGAGTTATATCCCTTGGTCTAGGCAATGATGAAAACCTTGTTTCATCAAAAATTGCATCCCTTAACTCAATGATCGTGTGAACCGACCAATAGTCGTTTTGTTCTATAACATAGAACCTATAGGATTTGCTATGAACCGCATATCCTATAAAAATGCATTCAACTCCTTTTTCACCTAATTTCTTTCGTTTGGGTTCCGGCACTTTGATTATTGCCCTACAACCCCAAACCTTGAAGTAATTCAAGTTAGGTTTTCTTTTGTACCATAGCTCGTAGAGAGTAACTTCATTCCTTTTCATCGGAACTCGGTTAAGAATGTAGCATGCTGTTACAACTGCTTCTCCCCAAAAACCATCACTCAAACCCGAATAGGAAAGCATGGCGTTAACCATTTCTTCAAGTGTCCTATTCTTCCTTTCGGCTACACCATTTTGTTGTGGTGTATAGGCAGCCGTGGTTTCATGTATAATACCTGCTAACCGGAAATATTCAGGATTATAGTATTCACCTCCTTTGTCGGTTCTTAACTTTTTAACTTTTATATCTAATTGCAACTCAACTTCTTCTTTAAATTCTTTAAATTTGTCTAGGGCCTCATCTTTAGAAAATAGTAAGTAAACATAGCAAAACCGAGAACAATCATCAATAAATGTTACTATGTACTTTTTATTGCCTAAAGATGGAGTACTATGAAAATCACAAAGATCACTATGCACCAAGTCTAATAAATTTGAGTCCCTCATAATTGATTTTGGAAAAGGTTTTCTAGTGATCTTAGTAAGCATGCATGTTTTACGTTTCCCGGTACTAGGATCAAAAGAAGGAATTAAATCATGCTTAGACATAAAACACAACTTTTTATAATTAACATGTACTAGCCTACAATGCCACAAGCTAGAATCAACATCAATTACACACACATTGTTCCGTGTAGAATTATCTACACTTAGTCTAAACAAACCATCACATAAGTAACCAAGTCCTACAAACACACCACCTTTAGATAATACAAATTTGTCTGCTTCAAAAACAAGTTTAAATCCTAATCGATTCAATAACGCACCAGATACAAGATTTCTCCTAAGTTCAGGAGAATACAATACATCCCGAAGGATGATTGTTTTCCCAGAACTGAACAACAATTCTACTTGGCCTTTGCCACAAATACTAGTCGTAGAATCGTTCCCCATGTATAATCGTTCTCCATCTCCAACCTCCTCGAAGGTCTTGAATAGATTACGATCTTTGCACACATGCTTTGATGCGCCTGAATCGATGTACCATCCACAATCATCCTGCACACAATTGATTTCAGAAATCACACACACATAATCATAAAATCGATTAAGTGAAATTTGTGTACAAGTCATACCTTGGTTGTCTTGGGATGACCCATCGTCATTCCCGCTTCCATGAGATTTCTTACTCATCCTTCGCTTCCACACGGAGCAATCCTTCTTGAAGTGACCCGGTTTCCCGCACTCCCAACATCCACGAGTGGACGGTTCATGGGAATCACTTTCACCTTTCGGTTTCTTACCAAAATCCTTGTTTTTGTCATTGAACTTACGCTTTTTCGAGTTATTACCACCCTTGGACCTCTCTTCCACAACATTCACGGTGGAAGTCATAGGTTTTTCAACCTTTTGTCCATCTTGAACTCGAATCCCTTCTTCAATCCGAAGATGGGCACCAAGTTGTTCAACATTCATATCATCCTTTTTATGTTTCAATTGGTTCCTTACATCTTTCCAACTAGGTGGTAATTTATCAATAATAGAGGAGACTACAAACAATTCATTCATATCAATATTATGTTGCCTTAATCTTCCTAACATCCTTTGAAGTTCATGAAAATGTTCCATGATGGGTCTTGAATCAACTATACGGTATGTATTAAAATTACTAACCAAGAATTTCTTACTAGAAGCATCTTCTACCATACACTTAGATTCAAGATCATGCCAAAGAGATTGTGCAGAATCATAATATTGATAAATATCGAACAAAGGATGTTGTAAGAAATATAATCATTTAGAATATGACCACGACAAATAGAGATCGGACATATCATTTAGAATATGACCACGACAAATATAATCATCATTCTCAAACTTTAGGCGCCTCCTAGTCGTCTCGAGCGCTTCCCCCTCTTCGTAGTCCTTCGGCTTTGGTGTTGTAAGAACGTATGCCACACCCAACGACGTCAACGGGAAGTGTACCTTTTTCTGCCATCGACGGAATTCTACACCCTCGAACTTGTCAAGTTTGGCAATGTTTGTAGTCAAGTCTTTGATCGAAGCCATACTAGAAATATTGTTTTCAGATTGTTGGAAATTTGTGGGTAAATAGTATGACAAACACTTGAGGCGTGTCAAATGACACTTCCCTGAAAACAATATTTCCACCCAATACAAAAGGCCGGGTTGCAGGAAATTCGTTAACAAGATACAACAAGAAACCGTAGGAATCGAGCCTTGTTCCAATTACTATAAAATGAAGAAGGGATTTGTATGTGTAAACTTCTTTGTAACAATGGAGAAAACTTAGTTGTATGCAAGAGATAGAAATGAAGAAGATACTAATTTCTTATGTATCATTTCAGTTTTAGAGAAGTTATTAAATAACTTCTCCAAAATGCATAGCCGTCCTTTCGAACAGACACAACGCAACGGGAAAAAACCAAGCCAACTGACGCATAACCACCAGGCTCGCGAGTCGCGATTTGCTTCTGCCTCTTTCGTGCACTTTTTGCACTTCAGACTGTTCTCACGAGTTGCGACCTCAAGTCACTACTCGTGATTTTCCACTGTTATTGCTGCACTTTACCTCAACGTTCAACGACTTATATCGCTAAAAACTTTGCATAATTACGAACTTCAAAACACATAATACTACGTCTAGTATTATTAATATTCATAATTATATACATTTATATTCTAAATCAATAAATCTCAAAAGTCTCAAACCATCAACCATAGGATCATTAGACGAAGCGTTATTTAATGTTATGGATGATAATTTTTTCTCAACCCCCATTATTCCAACAAACTAGCCACTATTTCAGTCAAGACAAACATTAGTATTGGGAGCAGGAATTAATGTAAAAGTTTTTTTTGTTTTTTTTTTTTTGCAAACGCCAATTCTTATCTACAAAATGAGTCGGCAATGAAATGTAGCCATTAGTAGTCACAGAAGGCCAATAATCACAAGGCAAAGAAATTCTACCAGCAGCACGTTGCAACACCTCATATGTTAGGATATATGCAAGTGGGAAACCACATATTCTATCCAAGACACGGAAACTACGCTTTCCTATTAGTTTAATTTCGCCCCACTATAATCACCGGTTTACCATGAAATAACTAATGAGATACAATGGAGATGTAATTCACTCTATCAAGTGAATTATAAAAGACTTTGTGGTTTATTTTGTGTTTTACACTCTAAGAAAATTAGCTATAAGTTTAAAGAGCTAGCAAGAAGTGTTTACATCTTACACCCTTTAAAAAATGAGAGTTGGACTTACTGTTCATAATGAATAGTGAAATGACCCTCATGACCTTGCTTCTCTCCTAGAATTGCTGCCATGCCATCCCATTCCCTTTTTGCCCTTTTTATCTTTTAGCTACACCAAATCTCCCTTCTTTAATTCTCTCCTAGCTTTTAAACGTATTCATGGAATTCTTTTTCTTTTCTTATCCAATGGCCTTTCCCCTATCTCAAGATGGGTTCTCATCCAACCCTACGCAGCAACATTATCCTCTAATCTGCAATAAGCCTTCTCTCATCCCCTTCTTCATTGCTTGCTACTCCCTGGCTTCAGTTGATTTTGGATTCCCAATTCTTTTAGCTTCTTCATTGCTATTTATTGCTAATTTGTAAGCGGTTCTTTCCAGGAATTGCTATTCTTTACAGGAAGTGCACCCAACTTCTGTTAAGTAAGTTCTTAAATTTTATACTTTACTCTTTTTATCTTGGTTTTGGTTTTATTTTTTTATATTTAATTTTTTTTTTGAATGATTGTTAGTTTGTTATAAAGGGATTACAAAAAACGTAATTGTTGAAAGTAGAAAGTTTGAGTTCATATACCTTCTTTTCTCCGCCCTTTTGAACGAACCCCGCATATGCATCTTTGATCTTTCTTAATTCCTATGCTCTGTGACTTCTTTGGAAATGTGGTTAAATGTCATATAAAACAATTTATTAAGCTTATATTTCAGGTTTTTTTTTTTATTTTTTAATTATTGAACAGGAAATTGAAAGAGGGGATAGTAAAAGGAGGTAAAATGAATACTTCGGTGAATGATGAGGTTTGTGTCATGTGTCTGCATTATTTTCTGATTTACTTTGCTTTTTTAGTCAGCAAGTTAGTGATGAATGATGAGGTTTGTGTCATGTGTCTGCATTATTTTCTGATTAACTTTGCTTTTTTAGTCAGCAAGTTAGTGACACAATTGATACAAAAGTAGTTGTTGAATGTTTTATTCGATATGACTTTTCTTTTTTAATTTATAATTGCAAGTTTAGATTTTGAATCAGAGTTTCAAATGGTAGAGGATAATGAGACTAAGGCTGATTTGTTTTTTTCCGTTGAATTATTTTGAACCAAATAATGATGTTGTCTGATCAATAGCTTCTTAATTATAGATATGAGATTCTATATATTTTTCTTAGTTTAATGTTGAACGTCTCAAAGATGATTCTATACAATTTTTTGGTTTTTGCTTGTTCTTTGATCTTTCTAATTGTCATAGCTATACATCAAAGAAAGATCTTTCTTAATAGCTATGGAGTATGAAAGATCTTTCTTAATTCCTATGCTCTTTGACCTCATGCAAATAAAATGAAAATAGCTATAAAATAAGGTTTTACCTTTTGTTCTAATTATTCATTCTTAGTCATCCTTGTATATAATGTTTAAGTCATGAGCAATTTTTTGTTGGGAATGTAAAAAAATCAATGATTATTTATGGTTTAATTGAGTTGAAACTTTTGATCTTTGATTTGTAGTTGTTTGCTGGAATTTGTTAAAGGCCAAGTTGCAAGCCTCAAAGTAAAAGTTGTGTCATGCAAATACATGTATAGTCAAATCTATATGAAAAATTCACAACAATTTAGTTAGAATCTGCTTCTTACCATATCGATTGTTGGTTGAAAATAGTTGGTTTTCAGACCCAAACTAATGTGTTTTTTGGCAAAATCATTGTTGTTTAACAGTTCTTTTTGGGTCAGAATTATTGATTTTATTAGGAATCAATATCTTAAAACTTAGGATAGAAATAGTAGATATGATTGCTCGTAATTTTGCATATTCATATCATCAACTATCAATGGCCATTATAGTCTGAATATCATCCAAGCAGGAGCATGCCAATAGTTTAGGTATTAATAATCGTTGTAAGAGTCAACTAAAAAATTACAGCAACAATAAAAGTATGTGACATACTCATAATTATCACTTCTTGCTTATAATGTGTTTTATATCTTGCTTAGATTCTTGATATAATTTGGAAATTACGTGATTGGACATATCTTGCAATGTTTGGATTTAGAAATGATGGTTCAACCCAAAGTTGGCAATTTGCTTTCCCCCTATAGCTGTGTAGCTGGGAATTGATTTTGATGAGACATTTGCCCCTGTTGCAAAGATGGCCACACTGAGATCCTTGCTTGCAGTGACATCAAGTCAAGGATGGAATATTCAACAAATGGATGTGAAAATGCCTTCTTGCATGGGGATTTGAATGAGAATGTGTATATGAAGCTGCTTCCTGGCTATGGTGGAAAGGGTAACAGAATCCATGTTCAAAGAGAGGGGGAGTATGAGCCTCGAAGTTCTGAATCTAGCAAGGTATGCAACCTAAAGAAGTCCCTATATGGTCTAAAACAAGCACCAAGACAGTGGTTTGCTAAGTTGAGTGAAGCACTGAAGCAAGGAGGATATAAGCAATCTAAGAATGACTATTCTCTCTTTGTCAAAGCTGAAAATGGGAAAGTAGTAGCAGTCCTAGTTTATGTTGATGATTTGGTCATAGCAGGCAATGATGAGGAAGAAATCTTGAGAGCTAAGACATCCCTAAGCAAGCAATTTCACATGAAAGACATGGGAAAGATGAGATACTTTCTTGGAATAGAGGTGGACCACACTGAGCAAGGAATCTTCCTATCACAAAGGAAATATGTAACAGATCTTCTAAAAGAATACAAAATGGAAAAGTGTAGAGTTTTGAAACTGCCAATGGAATCTCATGTGAAGCTCACTGAAAATGCAGGGGATCCATTACCATGCTATGGAGAGTATCAGAAGCTGATTAGAAAACTGATATATTTGACGATCACCAGACTTGATGTTGCTTATACTGTACATGTGTTGAGTCAATTCATGCACAATCCAACAACTATGCATATGCAAGCTGCAACCAGAGTGCTTAGATTTTTGGCTAGTAATCCTGGTCAAGGAATCCTTCTTGCTATCAAGTCTGCAGCAGTACTTACTGCCTTCTGTGACAGTGATTGGGCTGGTTGCCCTGTCACAAGAAGGAGCACCACTGGTTTCTGCATCATGCTTGGCAAGTCTCCTGTGTCATGGAAATCAAAGAGACAATCAGTTGTCTCTAGAAGCAGTGCTGAAGCAGAGTATAGAAGCATGGCAATGACAGTGTGTGAAGTGATGTGGATCAAGCAGTTACTCAAGGATTTAGGAGTACGACAACAAGAAGCTGTGAAGATCATGTGTGATAACCAAGCTGAAATAGCCATTTCAGCTAACCCAGTGCACCATGAAAGGACTAAGCATGCATGTTGATATTGACTGCCATTTTCTTAGAGACAAGAGCAATGATGGGACTATCAAGCCAACATATGTGCCAACCACAGAGCAGATAGCAGATGTTTTCACTAAGTGTTTGCCTATTTCTCAGCATTACAGTCTCCTCAACAAGATGGGAGTTCACTCTACTGCTCACTCTCATCTTGAGGGGGAGTTTTGAAAGGGGTCATGGCCCATGGCCTAGTGTGTGTCTTATTTTTGGGCTGTTGTCGTGTGTGTGGGGGCAGTCCAGTCATTTTGGTTCTTTTCTGTTTTGTCTGTTAGTGGTTGTAATCCCTAGGATGATTTTGGTAGGTGATATAAATAGAATAGTGGAGAGAGGTGCAGCAGTAAGAAAGATAACAAAAACATTCTCACAATATCAATGTAAGAAATCTGCAGAAATATGAATGAAAGGAAGACAAACATTTAAATCTTTTGTGTTGCTGATGACATTATAGCTTGCTCTAGCATTCTCATCAGGGTGCTTATTGAGCTGGGTTTTTATAGGTTTCAATTGTATTATTTATATTCTAATTAATGAAATAATATTTTGATAAGGTTTTTATAGGTTTCAATTGTATTATTTATATTCTAATTGTCTTTAAATTTTTATTTTTCTTATTTGATTTAATATCCGTGTAAGATTGTAAGGTCATTTGTTAGCAAATAAATTGGAACTCAGGAAGTATGTTAGTTCCTTTGGTCAAATGTTAACTTTTTATGATATTTTTATTTTTTCCATCAATGTGTAGACTGTTATAGACATATAAACGTTGATGTTGTGTATGGTAATGAACAAAAGCTAAGCATCCAATTAGTTGTGTAACATGGGATGCTCCTTCTCCTAATCTTTTTTAAATTCTCTCTTATCATGTCAATTCTGTTGGTTTTCAAGTATCTAGGTACTAGAGTAATATAATAGTAGTTTAGGATTTCTTTTTGTAGTTTCTCTTAAATTAAATTATTAGCACCTTATCAAAATTCTTACGTAGATGCCAAATTATTAGTTTTTGAGATTAACTTGAGTTTTGTTGTTAAGAGTTGGTTTGATTTTTCTTCTTAAGATCGAGTTGAATAGCTAGCTCATCGTAATCATTCTGTTGATTAGTATATATCTTATTTATTCTTGATTAAATGTTGGTATGATTTTCTTTAAAAAAAGATGTTGGTTTGATTTATGATCCTTTAGTTTTTGTTTAGCATATTACAAGTAGTAGCCTACTGAATCACCCTTAGCTTGTTAATTTCTATACACATACAATATATAAGTATGTAGCTCAGAACTTTAATTTATAGAAAATTTAATTTTATGGTAAAAAGTAAAATACTTTGGATAATATTCTCACCCAATAAACTCTGGGTAAAGATCTTTAAAAAAATTTGTTCTACTTGCAACCCTTTTACATAAGAAAAAAAATCTCACTTACTCTGTCAACAGTGTTCGATCTGTCCATTTTGCTGCTGATGCATGTTTAGAGCTCAGTCAACTCACCCATGCATCAATTGCTCTTTGTTCAAAGTTTTTCTTTCTATACTAATGTCATAGCTCAGCTCATCCAAAGGTGAGGAGCTAATTTGATATATTTGAGCAGATTTTCCCCCTTCATTTTGTGTTTTTGTGACGTGTTGGTGAAGTATTTTTTTCTCATTTATTTGCTTTTCTATTTCGTTCAAAATTATTTTAACAGTTGTCATAAAAATTATGTTTTTTAGTCATATTATGACACATCATTATAACTCTGGTTTTATTTATAATGTAATTGAATCTTAGGGACATGAGTGAGGTTTGGGCTAATTTTTTATTTTTAATTTATTTTGTTAATTGTTCCCAGAAAGTGTTTACATGTCTACTCAAATCCACCTAAACATAAAATCATTCTTTTGGTTCAGATCTAAATATCTAATAAGTTCCTAGGGAATGATTTTATGTTAAAAAAAGTTTCAGGTCTAATAAGTTCGAATTTAGTTTTTTAAATTCTTTTGATTTTATGTTTTTCCTTTTATCTTACAAAACTATTTAGTGTGAGGCAGGTATTGTTGTGTTAACCGAGTGAATACATTTTTTTTTCATATTTTTCACTCCCTATTATACTATTGTTACCCTTGTCCTACTGTTAACTAGAATATTATAGGTCATGCTTGCTCTATCTTAAGGGTTTCATCAACTCCAATATATTCGAAGTTGTTATGCGCTTGTGTAGATGCAACTATGTCAAATTTTGGTCTTGTTTTTCATCAGTCATATTATGTTAGTTTACGCCTCTCTTCTAATATACAACTTTGCTAGGAGTAGCTTGGATTTTTTTTAGTCCAAACCTACCCTTTTTTTAATGGATATATGATATTTTTTGGTTGATGACGTATTGACTATATGTCTTCGAATTTCAAGGTTTTCTGTGGCGTAGTGGCAAACAAGTTGCATCCATAATGTCGAATGTGCATGCTAATAGAGAAAGTGATTCACAATGAAACACTACCGGTGTTCGATGTTTGGCTCAAATTAGTGGAAGGTTAAAGTGTCAAGAATTGATAGTGAAAAGTTCTATAACTAGAGCTATAATGATTGTCTCTTTGCAGTACTCGACCTTGAAGCTTGTAATAAAATGTAGCTGGCAAGACTTTTTCCTTTACATTTTGTAATGACTTTGTTTGTTAAAAAAATTGATTTTATTTTATTATGTTGATACAATACCTAAATATGTGTAAATTTATTTATAAGATAAATGTCCAACCTGTATTTTTCATCAAATAATAATTAACCCCTTAAGACACCGGGCGCAACGCGCCCGGAGGCACACTAGTGTAGTAAAAAATCTGATTTTTCTATACAACAATTTATGAACAAACTTAGCCTATTTATAGCCAATAACGTAGAAGAGAATCAGCCATAACCATGAGCATTCAACCACATTAAGGCACCATAACATCTGAAATTGTAGTGATTAAATTGTGTAACATAAATCCGTCCAAACGATGACATACACAATTAGCTATCATATATTCATATAACATTCAGAAATTAAGTGGTCTTAATGCCATTTAGATTCCTCGTAATAGCATCAGCATACAAAGAATCCAAAGAACAAGCATCCAAGAAAAACTAAGAAGATGAAGCAATAGACAGAAGCAAATCGCGGGGAGTGGCGCCCTTGGTCGTGGCCTCGCGGGGCTCGATTTGCCTCTGTCTCGGTTCTCATCTTGGCCTTATTTCTTCTTCCTAATTAAATACATAAGTGAACGCTTCATTTATACATAAATATTCCAACATCATACAATTTTGACCTCTCCTTACTATAGATCTTTAACACTATCACTTTTAATTGTGCGACTTTGAAGTCGCAACAACATTCAAGTAAGAAAACAATTCCTAATACCTTCATATTGAATTGCCTATTTGGTAGATAGGAATTGGGGTAAAAAAGAAGAAAATGTAAAGGAAATATCACACATTATTTTAATATTTGTTTTATTAAAAAATAAGGTAGGAAAGGAAAGAAAATGGAAGGAATTGACACGGAAACTATTTACAATTTCCTTCTTTTCCTTTCCTCCCAATATCGAGGAAATTTGGAAAGAAAGTGAAAATTTAAAGATGGAATTAATTTTAAAAAATCAAAATATGTGAAAATAAAGTTATCTTCTCTTCCTTTCCTTTACTAATGTCTAGCCAAACAATGGATTCTTTTTACGGATTTTTCACCAGGTACCCCTGACTAATTTCAAAATGTATGGGGTATCCCTATGTTTTTACGAATGCACCAAATGTCATTGAGTAATTCACAAAATGCACTTAATGCTCTTAATGGGTAATTGGCGTTAATTGGGTGTCAAATTGTTTAACTATTACACCCCTTAAGTTAACCCAGTTCATATATTTGGACGTTGATACTCATATTCCTATTTCATTTGCTCTGCTCTTACGCTCCAAAATCAAAACCCAAAGAAAACCCCTATAGTAATCCCCAAAAAAATGGGAAAAGACCCTATCATCATTCTTTGTCTTTTCATTTACTTGATTTTTTTTGGCAAATTTTGATTAGTAAGGGTATTCAGTGCATAAATTATCAGGAACACTAACGGATTTTGATTAGTAAGGGTATTTAGTGCATTTTACGAATTACACAAAGGTATTTGGTGCATTCGTAAAAATATAGGGGTACCCCATACATTTTGAAATTAGTCATGGGTACCTGGTGAAAAAACTGTTCTTTTTATTTCATCCCTTTGAAACAAACATAGGAAAATAAATTTATCTTCTATTCCCTACCTTCCCCTTCTTTTACCAAATATTATGTACTCCCTCCGTCCCTTAAAGATTGCCCCATATTGACTTTTGTTACTGTTTATTTGGTAACTTTGACTCTCTATAATTTTATACATGTAAGGAAAAAATAGTCAAATGGGATCTCATTTGATTCGGCTCAATATGTAGTTTGTTAATATGTAATGCTTATAATTTTTTATTATACATATCTCAAGATATTTTCATTTAAAAATGAGTCTCGGGAGATGAGAAAAAGTAAATGGGACAATCTTTTAGGGACAGAGGGATTAAGTTGCAAAGGAAAACACATAATTATGGCTATGTAACTATGTAAGTGTACATTTTCCCCTTTTGCCCAAAAAAAAAGAACTATATACTTCCTCCGTTCCAAAAAAAAAACGCAACAGTCAACATTTCACACATGCCGAGAAGAAACTTTGACCATTAATATCTATAATTATGAATAATTAAAAAATATAAAAAGTTGATATTAATATAGTATTTAACGAGACGAATCTAACAAGATCTCAATTGACTATGTTATTTATTATGTGTAAAGCTTAAAACTTGGTCAAAGTATACAATGTGAATAGTGCAAAAATTTGGCTGTTGCTTTTTTTTGGAACGGATGAATTATATAAAAATGGATTCAAGTTCAACTTAGCTTGATATCAATACGGGCAAAGAATATTACTCCATCATATTATAGAATTAATGTCGGCATATATACTAACCTCAACTTCAATACATCTATGAGGAAGATTCTTCCTAATTACAGAGTGAGAACTCGCACCTCAACCCCGCAATGGTCAATGTCAGCTAAGTATTTCTGAATTAAAAGTCTTATTTTGAGTATCAATTCACCATACTTTGTTTAAAAAAACCTTATTAATTATGGAGTAATAGAGGTTGGGGTTTACGTCGCAGTAATTAACATAAGTCTTTAGAATGATATAGATGAGGTTATGAGTTAATAATTTGAACCTTCACATATGTGGGAGGAATGTTTATTTATATTCCTTCCCTTTTCAAGTATGTGTGTCGGTTAGATTGAGTCTGGTAAATTAAGAAAAGTCTTACTCTAGATCTATGAAATTAAAAAAGAAAATAGAGTCGTAGATAATATATATTATACTTCAACTTTCTCTTATTTTCTCTTCCATTCTCTGAATATATGAGGATGATGGGTAAGCAACCATTTTGTTTTTTGTTTTTTTTTTTTTCCCCGGAGAGGTAATAATATCATTAACAATTTGTCACATAGTATCTAGCTACAGTGATAATATAGATCTGCAAATCCTAGATAAAAATTAATATTAGGAACTTATAATCACATTCTTGCTTGTATTAAAACCATTTTGGCTAATTCATTCGTACACCCTTAAATCGCTTCCTCAAAATGCGTGTAAAACCAATTGTTGAAAGTTTTATGTTACGGAGGGAGTATATAACTCTTACAATCAAAGCAATTATTATATATTTAACCTAAACAATTTGTATTCCACCAATTATTCTATCTTTACGTGAGTAGATATTTCCAACATTTTTGCATCTTTCTAGATAGAGCCATGGCCTCTACAATTTATACACAAATTGTTTCAATGGACGAGTTGATAAAAACTCCAATACCATACAAATCCATATCACCTTATTATTAGTAACCTAAAAAAATAATACTCATACATAGGATGAGGATCCAAAAGAATGGAAATAAGATAAACCCAAAACAAATTGGGAACAACATATGGAGTAATTTATTGGGAACAAAACAAACAAAAAAAATCAAAAAATTGACCAAAAAAAAAGAAAATAATAAGAAAAAGGATCAGAAATAATACTTCCTCCGCTTTTGAATTCTTGCAACAAATAGGTATTATTTGTGAGAGATAAAAAATTCATTTGTTGTAAGAATTCAAAAACGGAGGAAATATAATGAATTTTTGAATAAATTAGACTACTTCCGGCCTATCAACCATTTGTTACAACGTACGTGTCTTCCTTTTATTTTATTTTATTTAAGTAAAAAAGTAAAATAATAAATAAATGGGAAGACAACTATCTCAATCTGTTTACCATTCTTAAAGTATAATCGTCTATTTATATGTGTGACAAATGACACTCGATTAATTAACTAAATAAATATATAATTAATTAATTAAAACTAATTAAAAATAACACAGTACAAACAATAAGAAGAATAATGCTAGTAGACGACGTGAGCTTAACCTATATTTTAATTTGATTTGATCATTCTCATCATAAGTTGTGTTTGTGTGCAATTAATTATTAGGCTAATCTTTTGATTAGCTAGTGTCTAGATTAATTAAGCTAATAATAATAATTAGAGCTAGCAAAAATAAACCCGACCCGTTGGTTACCCGAAAATCGACCTGAAAAAAGTTGGTCATGAACAAGAAAAACCAACCCGAAACCAGTTAAATAGTCTAAGATTAGACCCGAAAACTGTGTTAGGACCGAAATTCATTTTTGACCGACCGAAACCGATCTGACAAAAATAAACCCGACCCGTTGGTCACCCGAAAACCGACTCAGAAAAAGTGGGTCATGAACAAGAAAACCAACCCGAAATCCGTTAAATAGCCTAAGATTAGACCCAGAAACTGTTATGACCGAAATCGGTTTTTGATCGACCGAAACCGTCCTGACTGACCGATTTGCCAGGTATAATAATAATAATAATAATAATAATAATAATAATAATAATAATAATAATAATAATAATAATAAATGAGATAAGATTAGCATATATGTCTTCCTGTAATTACTGAATGCACCTGCTTGAGAATGAGGGTTGACATATGGAATGTTATTATTATCAGCTTCTTCAGCTTCATCCTTTATGCCCTTGCTCAATCTACTCATCCAGATGAAGGTACTTTCATTAATTTTTACTTAATTTACTTAATTATTTTTTATAGTTCAAATAATCTATTAAATTTGTTTTTTTTTTTTTTTGTGGCTTTTTTTTTTTAATTAGAAGGAATGATACAATTTAGTGCTTTATTAAAATTATTAATTAGGTTTGATTTTTTTTTTTTTCCGGTTCCGCTAAATGGGATTTATATTATTTATGTGTACCGGAATTGTTATTAGTTAATTATATATCTTCACTAATATTTCATCTGCAATTTTAATTTGATCATATCATTTATTGGGATTTTAAATGCTAAGATTGCTACTTTTCTTTAGGTGGATAGAGTCGTTTAATTTTTTATTTATTATTTTTTTTATATAGTTATGTGGGATTTTAGGTCATTTGTGGCAATGAGCACATTGAGAATTGAAATTTTATACTCCCTAGTATTTTTATAAATATATAATAAAATATGAATAATATAATTGTGCATTAATATATAATATTACAAATATAAATTTTAAGTGATTTTGATGATGAGCATGTATCATACAATTAAGCAAGAATTTGATCGAGCTATAGATACTAGGGCTATGGTTAGATTTTAATTAGTTCATGGGAATATTTCTTGTTTGATAGATCTAATAAGGTGTTGCTTAATTTATTGGCTTTGACCTTATATACAAAAATATATAATCCATATAAAAAATTAAGTGAATGTCAATTGATACATATTAATATGTACATATTAATAAATACGTAATTGTATAATTTTTATTATGAAACTAATTATATTTCATGACACAAAAATGGGTGTAGTCTAATTTAGTAATTAGTCTACACAAATAATTATGATATATTGAATTCTTTTGTATGATTATCTTACAAAAACAAAAATTTTATGCATGTGTTTTAAAGTTATGTGCCTCTGTCAAAAAGATTATATGCGCATCAACACATCTATCTATCTATCTATCTTCTATACTATATACTAAAAGGAAAACCACTAAAAATACATTTTCCCTCTTAAACTACCTCTCTTCCCTCCTAAAACCCCCTCTACTTGATAGGATAACATTAAATGTTTTTTCATTTTTTAAAACTACTTTTGACTTTTTTTAAATGAATTATAATTACTATTATTTTAAGCATTGTTATGGTCATTTTTCATGTTTATATTATTAAGGTAGTTTTAAAAATATACTACGTAATAAGATTCCATTGCAGAACCAAATTCTTTTTTTTTTAAAAAAAACCACCAACTTATTATGTAATAATATACCTGTCTAAATACGTTAGTTAAATAAACTGAGCATATGTTTGGATATTACCTATATGTGTCTAAAACTTTTACCACTAAAATTATCTAAATACGTTAGTTAAATAATATATATGCTTGGGTAGTATATCTATTATCGATTATATATTATATATGAACTAAAAAAATCGAGCAATTGCTCGGGTATAAACTAGTAGATAAATATTTTCTCTATTTACATCATCTACTTAATTCCTTGGCCTACTAATTTTAGAAGATTTTCTAATAAAATTTGCTCGATTGTGATGCAGTTGCGGCATTAAATTCAGTGAAGAGAAGTCTAATTGATCCAATGAATCACTTGGACAATTGGGGTGAGGGAGATCCTTGTACCTCTCAATGGAATGGCGTTTTGTGTTTCAATGAAACCGGAAAAGATGGATTTTACCATGTCCAAGAAATGTAAATAAATACTCCATCTTTTTTTTTTTTTTTTTTTTTTTCTTGCAAATGCCCAAACCCTCAATGTGCATATATAGGGTTAATATAGTGAACATGAAAAAGGACATTTTGATAATCAAAATAAAAACTTTACACATGGCACACATGCATAGGCCACAGTAGCGGATCTAGGAATAATATTTAGTGGGGTCAAAATGTGTTTTATAAACTTTATTGGGTTTAAGTGAAAAAAAATTAATGATAAAAAATTAAAAAAATCAAAATTTTATAGGTAAAATTTTTCTTTATTCAGGTCCAAGTGGGGTCAAAGGACCCCACTTAAACCCTCTAAATCTGCCACTGATAGGCCATTGGCATGCAAATTAAGGGCTTGTTTGGGAAGTGGCTAGAAGCTGTTGGCTGTTTTATGTGGCTTGTTTGACTTACTGTTTTATATACTCCCTCCGTAACATAAAAATGGCAACAATTATTTTTTCACGCATTTTGAGGAAACGATTTAATGGTGTAAACGAATGAATTAATCAAAATGGTTTTAACACAAGTAAGAATATGAATATAAGTTACTAATATCAAAATTATTTTGATTAATTTAGTCGTTTTCATCCTCAAATCGCTTCCTTAAAATGCGTGCAAATACAATCGTTGCCATTTTTATGTTACGGAGGGAGTAGCTGGTTTAACTGACTATTCCATCTAGCTGGATTGAAAACATGTTTGATAAATTGACATAAATAACCTTTATATAATAATAATAATAATTGATACTCCCTCCGTCCCTTATTGTTTGCCCTAGATTGACTTTTGGAACTGTTCATTTGGTAACTTTGACTCTCTATAATTTTATACATATAAGGAAAAATATAGTCAAATGAGATCTCGTTTGATTCAGCTCAATGTGTATTTTTTTAATATGCAATTTATATATTTTTTATTACATATATCTAAAGATATTTTCGTTTAAAGTAGTGTCTCGGGAGATGAGAAAAAGTGAATGGGGCAAACAAAAAGGGACAGAGGGAGTACATAATAATAATAATAATAATGATGATGATGATGATGATGATGATGGGCATATTTGTAATTTAATAATTAAACAGCCAAAAGCCAAATGAAAAAAGCTACTAATACTAGCTTTTGACTTTTGACATAAAAGCCGCCAAAAAAGCTGAAAACCAAACACTATTTTTACCTTTTTGGCTTGGTTAAACAGCCAAAAGCCAAGGGAATGCCAATTCCCAAACACGCCCTAATTAAACATGCCAAAATGTTGTGTAATTTCTTTTAATAACGCTGCACATTATGGGGTTAGGCACTTCTGGAAAAAACTTTGTTGACCCACATGGTAATATACCCACCATTAATAGAGAGTAATAATAGTGGGATGCAACTTGCATGATTAATAATTTTTTAATGCTTCTATTAGTGGTGGGTAGATTACCCACCGAGTAGATGTAGCCATGCCCGTCACTGCTACCCCTTTCTTTTCATAAACAACAATCATCCTCCCTTTTAATGTTTTGCTTCATTAGAAGTAACATCAATGTTTTACCTTGAGGTAGCTCTAATACCTAAAGAGAATAATCATCCGATCCTTAATTATACATTGATTTATTAAAACCCAAAAAATTACTTCCTATTATTGTTATGTCACTAGAGTGAGTAGAGTCAAAAGTAGAATATATAATTTTGAAAATTGTAGTTGAGACTTATGATATGGTTATTTTGTAACTTCTAGAAATGAGAAATATGGTGATTAAATAAGAAGATTAGAAAAAAAATATTGTTATTATCTTTTGGCGGGAAAACTATTGTTATTAAGGAAGTCTAAAAATTTTGTGGAGCATTAGTTTCTATTAATTAATTCTTATAATGCCAAAACTACATCAAAATATTTCATTAACGGTATGTAGGAATGACTTCACCTCAGCTCTTTGATGATAGGAGTTTGAATCCTCGTATTAATTAATGAAAATAACAAAAATATTTTATGTCAATGGAATAATAAAAGAATATAAAATGAGAAATTTGACAAGACATATCATTCTAATACAAATCAGAAGGTACAAACATGTGTACCAATAGAATGATACACATGCTATGTATACTAGTTCAATTTTAATGAAACATTAGTATAAGCTTTAATGAAAACTATTCAAATTTCAAAATTAGACAAAATGAAGATTGATCATTAACTTAAAAAAAAAAACACTAGTTTATTGCGAGTTGCATTTGTATGACAGTATGAGGGTACCTTTCTCTAGGTGCCTTATAACTCAATTTATACTCCCTCCGTCCCTTAAAGAAAACCTTATATTGACTTTTGTTACTTTTCATATGGTAACTTTTACTGTCCATAATCTTTTATGTATAAAGAAAAATATAGTCAAATAAGATCTCGTTTGATCCGGCTCAATATGTACTTTTTTAATATGTACGGAGTAATTGTTATAATTTTTTATTAAGCATATCCAAAATTATTTTTAATTCAAAGATATGTATCAGAAGATGAGAAAAAGTGGGGACAAAAGGAGTATTATATAAAAAAAATTCAGATCATGTCTCATGATTTTATTTAGTTTATTATGTTGTTTTACTAGATACCCCTTTATTCAGTTCACTGGGGTGCCACATATTTAAAAAGTAATCATTGATACAAATATAAGGAAATCTCATTTGACATATTTTGACTTATTTATTTATTTATTTTTTTGTTGCAAACATATTTTGACTTATGGATTGATGCATATAAAAGGTCAATGTTTGGTTTAACTAAATAATAACTTTAAACCAGGCCAGAAAAAAATAAATTTAAATTAGATCAAATCAGTAAAAGCCCTTATATCAAAACAAATTTATCATAAGTGGAACTGTCATTTTATTGGCCGATGATTTCGGCACCCAAAAAATTGATTTCCGCCTTAAAACTGAAAATATAGGTGCAAAAATTAATTTTTAGAATGCGGAAATCAGTTTCCATTTTATTTATTTTGAGAAGGGAGAGGCTTCTTAATTTTCTCATTTTTGATGTTAGTTTACTACAGCTACTACTTTGCATTGTTTGGTAAAATATACTACACATAATGCAGTCAACTTCTGAGCATGAATCTTTCGGGAGCTTTGACACCTGAGATTGGCAAATTGTCTCATCTTAAGATACTGTGAGTGCTTCGCTATTGTTTTCACTTATTGCAATTGGAACACACCTATAATAACTTCATATGATTTCTTCTTTTTTGGGTCTTTTTTTAATTGTAGAGATTTCATGTGGAATGCATTGAATGGAAGCATTCCAAAGGAGATTGGAAATCTGTCATCCTTGGAGCTACTGTAAGATCAACTCTTGCTTAATAATTAAAAACTAACCCAATTGGTGTTCATGTTTACTTAATTAATAATAATTCTTCTATATTGGTATGGTATGTGGGTTGGATTCTACCCCTTTTTTGTAATATTTGGTGCTACTTTAACTTAAACTAGGAAAGTTTAGACATGGCCTGCCAACCCGACACAAAAATTACCTGCTATTAACAGCCTAACAGGTTTGGCAAGAATAGTTTGACCTATTTTATTACTCGGGTTGACAAGACACTGACACATTTACCTTCAATTGACTTAACATATAAAAATACCCCAAAACAAATCCGGGCTAGGCCTGAAGTGGATGATATCATATTAATGCCAGAGTCCAGGTTGTGTTGTGGGGCCCAATAACTGGTATCAGAGCCGATGGTTCGGCCGGGGACGAATGCAAGTGTAATGTTGAGCTAATGGTGGCTTAGTGCAGGGGTACCATGGTGTAGAGTGGTGTGGCAGTGTGGCTCGATAGCGTGGTGTACAACTGTACAAGCCTTTGGTAGTGTTATTTGGGAGACCCTCTTGTGTGCCCTCGCGATTTGTGAGCTCTGTTTAGTGTCTTGTGTTGCAAGTCTTCTTGATATTGTGGTGGTTCAGGTAGCTTGTTCTGTTGGGAAGTAGCGGCGGTGCAAGATTGACAGATGAGTTGTCATTGGAGGGGAGGCCATGAGTTTTGTGGCCCTTGGTTTGAGGGGAGGATTGTTGGGTTTGCAATCCAAGTCCCACATGGGAAAATTATGAAAGTTTTGCCTTGCATATAAGTATCCACCTACTCTCATTAGTACGTGGCCTTTCGGGAAGGTGCTTAAAAACAAATCCGTATGGCCTAGGCTCAAAGCGGACAATATGATACTAATGCCATAGTCTAGGTGGTGTCGTGGGCTTAATTAAAAAGCTGTATTGGCATTTCCTTAGTTTGATTTAGCCTAAGTACTTGGAAATAGTGGATACATCTGTACGTGTTGGTGTTAAGGTTCAAACTCGTGACCCCAAGACTCTCCCGACCATCCACACCAAGTTTCCCTAGTATCAGATAGGACAATGAGCTCACCAAGAACATAAATCTCTTATGAAGAAACTCGGGGTGCACTCCATTTTGATACTGAATTATCCTTTGTCCTTTCTCAACCTTTTAAATGATCATAGGGGACTTTATTAGAATTGCTACAATAAATTCTAGATTTAGGAAAATCCTGGAAGTAAACTAGTCAGTAAGATAGTAACCCATAGCAATGGGAGCTAATATTACTCCAAACTCCAGGGACAGCGATCATTCTTCAGGTTACTAATTATATTTCTCCAATATTTCAAAAACTTTATATTATAAGCATTTAGGGTCCGTTTACAAGAGCGAAAAACATTTTTCCTGAAAACTGTTTTCCTATTTTACATCGTTTACTTTGGGTGAAAAAATAAAATGTAAAACATTGGATGAAAACTCATTTTTACACCCTATTGGAAACATTTTCCTCCAAATTTGGGAGTAAAACTTATTTTTCGTGCAAGTAAACAATGGAAAACTTCTATGAAAATGAGTTTTCCAACGTAAATTGTTTTTCATGGAAAATCATTTTATATCGAAAATGTTTTACACCTTAGCGAAACATAACTTGATATTATATTTCCTTTTTTTCACTACTCTTTTACTGGTGAATGAAGCAAATACAGATTATTAGTGAGGCTGTAATTTTGAGATCTTATGCATTATATAGAAGGGATGAAAGGAAAATGTATTCAATTGTCAAAGAGATGACAAAATGGTTTCTCTTTTCTACAACCTTGTATTCTACCCATTTACTATTCATTTGTTCAAAGTTAAAAAGCTTTGTCTATTATTTTATTTATTTATGTATAGTGTAAAACATGATCTTGTTAACATCATTTCTATGTATTTTTAAAATATCAAAATTTAGTGGTCAAATGAGCGTTGAAGACTATACAAAACCCACATGATTAGAACTTTATAGGATGGAGAAATGGGAATTGAATAGATTTGAATGATTGTTGCTTCCTAAAGTCCAACTTCATTAGCATTTTTTTAAACTAACTTTTATAGTGGATTTCATGCATATATGATTCTATGATTCAGGCTGTTGAATGGAAACCAGTTCTCAGGTTCTCTTCCTGATGAACTTGGCTTTCTGGCAAATCTGGATCGACTCCAAGTAGACGAGAACAATCTATCTGGTCCAGTACCCAAGTCTTATGCCAACATGATCAATGCTAAACACTTGTGAGTGGATCTTTGAGCTCTCTACCTCATATTGTATTTACTATTTAGCTTCTGTTGATACCTATGAAATCATTTGATCACTTGTGTATCTAATATTTGCAGCCATTTGAACAATAACTCATTTAGTGGACACCTTCCTCCTGAATTTTCCCAATTACCAAAACTTGTACACTTGTAAGTAGGCATGTCAAATGCTTGTGGAATTTTTCTCAAAATTTATGCGTTTAAGAATATCTCAAAACTTATTAGAAAGATGTTTCCTTTCCATCTTCAGGCTCTTGGATAACAATAACCTTTCTGGAAAACTTCCTCCTGAGTACTCAGCTTTTGCACAACTGGAGATACTGTATGTTTTCTCTGCCCTAATCTTGTGGATACTAGCTATGCATTTGAGCCTTTTAGATTTTTTGGTTAATCGAGGCAATATTCTGAAACCTCTGAAATGCAATTTTTTAGCTGAAATTTATATTTCATGCCCAGTGAAACGCAATTCTGAATTTATCAGCTTCCGATTTGCACTACGCTTACTTCTTGCATGCATGTGTATGCCAATTGTTGACCTATGCTACTTTGACTCGGGTACTAGTGTCCAACACGGGTACGTGACTAAGTGTCAGACTCGGCTAAATTATGAATTTTTTTCATGATTTTAGCCCAATATGAAGTGTCAAGTGTCCATACCCATGTTGGAGTGTCGAGCATCTAACACGGGTACTTGAGGTAAAATGAAGAGTCCAAGTAGCATAGTTGTTGACAGAGCTCGCAATGAAAAAATAAAAGAAAAAGATAGACTAGTAGAGTTGTAGAACATCAACCACTTCATATTTGTTTTTAGTCATCAGAGATGTCTAATGGCAGACTAGATTGGTAGGACCATGTGCAATGACAGGATTATATGTGACTGCTTAATGTTGGATTCGAGCGCATTTATGTTATTATAAGAAGGTTCTTATGTTTGTTTAGGTATCAAGTTTTATTGTACTTGCTCATGACCTCACATTGTTTGCATCTTGGTTTGCTGATATGGTAGTTGGACTGTGTAGTAGTTTGTGATTGACCTTTATATGAAGTTTTCCGTTTTTTTTCCGATGATCATTGGCAGCCAACTCGACAACAATCAATTTATTGATGCTGAGATACCAGAATCATACCAAAATCTATCAAGATTGGTAAAGTTGTAAGTGCCTTTTAGATTTGGTTCACAGAATGCTGGGTTTTCTCTAACTGTTTTCCCACAATGATGGTTAAGTTAGATAATGCATTTACTAGTTGATGTTTTCCGGGGAAAATCTATGGCAATCAATAATAGTCACCAACTATATTTTGAAGGATTTTTTGGGTGTTGCTCATGATCAATATCAATACTTTTCTTGGCCAAGATTTCTACGTGGTTGATATCTGCAATCGGACGAGCTATGTAGTTGTCCGGAAGGCTAGTTGTGCAGTTTTTACTTCCTTAGTCTGTATCCAGGTCTAGATGTGTACAATTAAAGCCTACTGTTCATTATGCCTTGCATTTCTACGAGTAATTTTGCTTCAAATATAGCTAAGTGAATAGTTATAATGTGTTATATTAAACTAATTCGATCAATACCTTTCATACTTTGCTTCCTCGTAATATTCTTATGATGCTTGAACACAAGGCGAGAACTTGACTATAAGATTTGTCATGTTTTATTTTTCTCTTTCTGGTCAACAGAAGTCTGCGAAACTGTAGCTTGAGAGGAGCAGTGCCTGACCTGAGTCAGATGCCTTATCTTAGTGTTGTGTAAGTTTGGTTCCTGCAATGCTTGCTTAATCTGGAAATACTCAATGTAAATATTTTGTTTTTGTGGACATTAATGATTTCTTTTTATATGTTTTTATATCGGTTTCTTAGAGAATTGAGCCGGAACAACTTCAGCGGGCCAATTCCTACAAACAAGCTTTCAGATAATGTCACTACAATGTATGTATATAACCAATATAATGCACAAGTAAACTCAGCCCAAATACTTTTCCCATACATCCTATTAATTGTTCCCATGTTCTTTTTTAGTTATCTATCGCATAACAATCTGAATGGATCAATTCCTGAGAGTTTTTCTCTTCTTCCAGCACTCCAGAAGTTGTAAGTTTCTGTATACTTTGTATTTCTGTATATGATAAATTGATAATTACTGGGTTTCCTGATTAAGGAATAACAATTTCATGAATCATTTATTCAGTTGATATAGTTAATTCACATGTTTGCAATATTGCTAAAACTAAAAGTATGATTTCCTTTTGCAGATCACTTGAAAACAATTATTTAGATGGTTCTGTCCCTGCTGGCATTTGGCACAATAAGTCCTTCAATGCTACTGCTACACTGTCAGTGTAAGGGCTATGGCATTTGGATATTCATTAATGAAAATTGAATCCCAGCTTCACATGTAGTTTATGTCTTTATTAAAGATGATTTACATGCAATTCTGATATTCCTTTTTGAAATGCAGTGATCTTCGATACAATTTTCTCTCTAATATTTCTGGAGACCTGAATCCTCCACAGAATGTAAGCTTAAGGTATCTACACTATTGATGAATTTCAGTTGTAAATCTTTTGATAATCGATAGTACATATATAGATGATAGATTTGCAAACATCTGGAGCCATATTTGGAATGCTTTTGCAACTAAATTTGGCTCTGATCTAGTAAGTATTAGTCATTGACTTGGAACTTTGTCTGTAAAAATACTCCCTCTGTTCCCATTTGTTTGTCCTATATGGAATCTTGACACTATTCATAAGGTCGAAGAATCTTCTAAATTACTCTCGACATATAAAACATAATATAATCATGTGGGGTCTTGTTTGATTCGTCTCAATGAGTACGTTATTAACAACTAATTATTATAATTTTTACATATTTAAAACAAAAGATATTTAAGGTCAAACAAATGCATTGGCATACGTGCAAAGTCAAACAGGAAAAACAAATGGGAACGGAGGGAGTAGATTACAAGGACTATCATCTTACTAAGCTGCATAAACTTTTGTGCACTCATATTCAAATAATAGACATGTTTAATTGTCAAAATATGGACCACTTTTGCAATTACTATCTTTTCTCTCAAAATTATGTAAATCCTTATGATGGAATACAACTTTGGAATGATTTGTCCTTTTCATTTGCAGAGCAACTGTTATTTAGCCTAAAAATTTATTTTTTTTAATTTCAGAGATTATGAACATATAGCATTCCAAATGAATGTATAATTTAAAAATCCTGACCAACATTGTCTTGGATCCATATTTAACAATAGTAATTTAGCCATTAACTTTCTGAAATTGTCTACTAAGAAAATGAATTTTCCTGGGAAGTTGAAGTATCATATGAGTTCCTCTGCAGGCTTCGGGGAAATCCTGTGTGCAACAATGCAAACATACAGCACATACACTTTTACTGTGATTCTGATGCAGGTGGAAATGGAACATTTGATGACCCAACAACTCGCAGTCCTACTGATTGTTCCATAACATGTCCTGTTGAGCAATATTTCGAACCTGTTCCTGAACTTGTGGATTGCATTTGTGCAGCCCCTATCAGGATAGGATATAGACTCAAAAGTCCGAGTTTCACTTATTTCCATCCCTACAAATCTGCTTTTAAGTCTTACATAACCCGTACCTTCAATATGGACCTGTATCAGTTCTTGATTGATTCATATGCATGGGAAGAAGGGCCTCGTTTGCGGATGTATTTGAAACTCTTCCCGAATATTAATAACAGCCGTGTTTTCAATGAGAGTGAGCTTCTTTATATAAGGCATATATACACAACATGGAACTTTCCTGGAAGTGATCTTTTTGGGCCATATGAACTTCTGAATTTCACACTTTTGGGACCCTATAGCTTTGGTACGTACTCAAATCTCACCAAAGTTGGTGCTCTTTGAACGTTAAGGCTGATGAGTTTTTTCTTCTCGTAGTGAATCTTGACACGGGTAAGGGAGGAATTAGCAAGAGAGTTTTGGCCGTCATTTTGGTAGGGATTGTTGTTTCTACTGTAATTGCATTTGTGCTTGCCACAGTCCTAATTATGCAAAGGAAAAACAAAAGCCGACATTTTTCAAGAATCGATACGTGTAAGTAACGTACTTTGTAAATTTCACTAGTAATCACTGTGAACAATGCACCATTTGGAATATTTTGTTCTGAAAATAGGTGACATAATGCAGCCCCAAAGATATCAATAAAAATCGATGGTGTCAAGGAGTTCACCTTCCGAGAATTGTCAAAAGCCACAAATAATTTTGACTTCTCAGCTCAAGTTGGAAGTGGAGGATATGGAAGGGTTTACAAAGGCATCCTAGCCAGTGGCACAACTGTGGCTGTTAAGCGTGCAGAGAAGGAATCACTGCAGGGAAAACATGAATTTCTTACAGAAATTCAGCTCTTATCAAGGTTACATCATCGCAATTTGGTTTCCTTGGTTGGATATTGTGGTGAAGATGGTGAACAGGTAAGTCTATTTCGTTCATTGATTTTTAGCTCTATGTCTAGTTCTTTATATATTGCTGAGGGGGTTAAAATTCTGAATACATTCAAGATTGAAGTTTTATTTTGTTTGATGGATGTAAGAATCTGATCCTCCTAGAAAGTTTATGGTTTCCCATTTTACATGATGATTATTTTAATGGAAATACCAAAAATTCCCTAGATTGTCTGATAGAGCGAAAAATGTTTTTCCTGAAAATTATTTTCCCATTTTACATTGTTCAATCTGGGCTATAACACAAAATGGGAAACTTGGGCTGAAGATTTATTTTACAACCTATTGAAAACATTTTCCTATCAAAATTTTAAGGAAAATGTTTCCCTTCTTTCTGATTCCATGCACACATGCTTTCTTAGGGGGATTTTTAAACCTGTTTTTTTGAGTTCTAGTTAATAGGACTAATTGATTTTTAGTTCAACCAAACAATGGAAAATGCTTAAAATGAAAAACATTTTCCTTGTAACCAAACAATGGAAAAGTTTAATGAGAATGTGTTTTCCGTGGAGAATCATTTTCAATTGAAAATGTTTTTCACCCTACCAAACGGAGTCTTGGTGTGCGAAAGGCATGCAACTTCCCCCATTTGCAAAGCATAAATATTTCCAAGGAACTTCCATCAATTTCCTGTTTTCCTAGCTCCTGCACTTTATATGTCAAACCAATAAAGTAGCTCTTCTTATTTCTCAAAGCTTAAGATAAGCAACAATTCTAACTGTGTTAAAGTACTTTAGTGCAAAAGCATTTGATAGAGAAAAATATTCTGGTGCTTAGAATCCCCTATATGCTTCACTGCTTGCCTACTCGAGTGATTATTCTATGTGTATGTCTCGATCGATAGCATCATTATATCTCCTAAACTGTTTTATGGGTATACTGCAGATGCTTGTCTATGAGTTTATGCCAAATGGCACTTTAAGGGAATGGATTTCAGGTATGAATTCAAGGCAAGATCTTAAATATTACTTTAGTCGAACTGTTGCAGTGTTTCACTCTTAATGAGATAATTCATGACATTTGTGCTGCCCTGAGCTTCATCTTTCAATATGAAGGTTTCAGTAGTCAACATATGATGAACATATTTCTAGATCTTGTTTTTAAACTTGATAAATATTATTGCTTTTTTTGTGGATTATTCTTTGCTAGAGATAAATTGTCTCTAATGAAACAGGTAAATTTGAGAGGACCTTCAACTTTCTCATGAGGTTGCAGGTTGCATTAGATTCAGCCAAGGGGATTCTTTACCTGCACACAGAAGCAAACCCACCAATATTTCACAGGGATATTAAAGCCAGCAACATTCTTCTGGATGCTAATCTTACTGCCAAAGTTGCTGATTTTGGACTATCACATCTTGCTCCTATCATGGATGATAAAGGCAGCATACCTCATCATATCTCCACTGTTGTGAAGGGAACGCCTGTAAGTGAAATCTACAGAAACATATCCGTAATCTAGAGTGTATGTGGCACTTCATTGTCTATTGGCATAGGATATAATATCACTTGAGGATCGAGCTCCAACACAATGCTACTGGAGTCACCCTCACATCCTCGAGTTGCGAGGTTCTATTTTTACCAACAACAAATCCCCTCCCCCAAACCCCGAGTCATGCCAGCATGGTATTCCAAGAGCCGCGAAATGAGCCTAGTCTTACCATTTAAAAAAAATAAATTTATGCTTTTGGACTTAATATTAGAAAAATTCAGTTCAGCTCCTACTGAGTCTAGGATTCATTTCAATCAGATTCAGTTCAGTTCAAATTCAACATTCCAAAAGAATAGGGCTAATGGGCTATAGCATTGCTGTGGAGGGATGGGCAGGAGCAATGTGCTTGAACTTGTCGTTCTCTTTCATAGGGAAATGGAAACCATTGATCTTTGTGTTGTATATGTATTGGCATATGGCTTGTTAATGATCCATCCTATGTCACATGAAGCATTTTACAGTAAAAAAGCAAGACTCCAATGTGATTTTATGATCAATTAACTAGTTGCAAAACCTTTTTGGTACCTGAAAATTCTTGTTACTACATATGCAGGGGTATCTTGACCCAGAGTACTTCTTGACTCATCAGCTGACAAATAAAAGCGACGTGTACAGCCTGGGAGTAGTATTTCTGGAGCTTCTCTCTGGTGTCCCGCCTATATTTCTTGGCAAAAACCTTGTCCGTGAGGTAAACTTCTCTCTCACTTTTGTGGCCTGGTTTTAGTCCTCTCAAACCACTCTTTTACATGTTCTTCTGTAACTCTCATATTTATTTGCTTATGTGCTTTAGATTGAAAAAAGTCATATTTGTCACAAAATATTTACAAAATCTCTTGTCAAACTCTCAAACCGCAACTTTTACCGTTTTACACAAACTTTTATATAACTAGTTAAGGTTTTTTTTTTTATAAAAAATTACAAATTTTCTTTTTCTGTTAAAAGAGCCAATATGACAAGAGACTTGCTACAAAATGTACATAAACGATCATATAGAACTATGTACAACAGTGTTTCAATACTAAATACTATATATGCATGTATATTCATGTATTGTAGGTAAGTGAAGCACAGAAGTCAGGCTCATTATTCAGCATCATAGACAACAGAATGGGGGCCTATCCATTGGAATGTGTAGAGAGATTCATAGCTTTAGCACTGAGGTGCTGTGAGTATAAACCAGAGATGAGGCCGTCCATGTTGGATGTGGTGAGGGAGCTCGAAAATATGCTGCAACTGTTCACCGAGAGTATGTCTCAGAGTTCTCCTTCCACCTCTCCCACCACGGCATTGACCATTTTCTCCAAGTACGCACGAATGTCATATGACATTTCTGGCAGTGATTTAGACAGTACCGTCATTTCCACCATTACACCACGCTAGTCGCTAGATTTATGAACCAAGCCAACACGGAAGTTGTGCCTGGATGGATTGGGTTTCTGTTTCATTTTGTTACTTTCACATCAAGTCAGGTACCGGTTTATGCCTTCAGGTCACTATTGGATCGGATTGTTCAAGGTTTTTGAGTTTGTGTGTGTTTGAATATGTGTGTGTACATATACTGATATACAGGCTTCTATACAGTCAGTCTAATGTACCATTTATGTCAAATTATGTACTCCTTTCTTCTGTTTTATATTACTCGTAACATATCTATTTGACATAGGACGAGATTTGAGAATGCGTGTTAACAACAAATTTGGTTTTTGTTTTTGCTTGTGTTACTCTAAAATTAATTTGTTCATTTACATGCTCAAATCTCTTTTGTAAAATGTGCGCCAAAACTCAAAATTAATAATATAAATAACAACAACAACAACAACAACTTGAGGTCCTATACTACGCCTTTTATGGAAGCTGAAATATTAATCCTTTTATGGAAGCTAAATTATCTTTTTATTTAGCTGCTGACGAGTCCGGCTGTTTTTCTTCGAGAGAAAGACTACATGACTTTTTTCCTTTCAAAAAATAAAAATAACTTGAGGTCCTATACTACGCCCACTTAAACTGAAATAATTTTATTCCTATCCAATTAGATCAAACTGAACCTTCTCTTCATGTTCTTATTGGACTAAAGAATATACTCATTTTGTTTTTTTAGATGTAACACTTTGACTTTGACACTATTCATCCAGCTCACTTTGACTTTGACACTATTCATCCAACTCACTTTGACCGTTAATTGCTATTTATACATTAAAAAAAATAATTATATGAGATCTTGTTAGATTCAACTCGGAATGAATATGCTTTTCATAAATATAATTTTTATACTTGTATATTTAGAAATATTATGGGTCCCAATTGTGTCTCGGCAAATGTAAAAAAAAATGTTACATCTTAAAAAAAATAGAGTGATTTTTATGAAGAGGAACTATCCTAATTAACAAGGAATATGCTTATCATAGTTATCAATGAATGGTCAAATAATATTAATATCATTATCAGCATCTAAACATCAATCTCAATGCATCTATAAAGATAGATTCATTCTAGTTAATTAATAATAATAATAGTTACGTCTTAATACTGCCAATTTTGTAGTTTGTGCCTATTAATTTTGAACATTCTTACTTCATTCTTCTCACCAATAAACCCACTACGTGCTTCATGTTAATGTAATACTCGTAATAATTTGTTATGGTTTCCTTCCTTTTTCCTTTACTAGTTGTTCACGGCGCGCGTTGCGCGCCGTGTCCAACATTTTTCGGTACTTGCTATTTTGAATCGTGGAAATATTATTTGATTCTTGTATGCGAAAACATACGTAACTATAATGCAATACACATATTGGTTGAAATAATTTTGGTTTTGTTGTTTACGAACGAACAATATTTAAGCTTTATCATTTGATAATACGTCCATTTATAACTGTTAAGCTATTTAGTTTATTCCGTCTTTGAAAGAATTTTTTTTAAACAATAATGTTTGGTATTGTATTTTTTTTCCTGAATTAATCTAAAGATTATGCAGGTATACATGAACAACAAGGTAAAAGAAAATATTCTATAGGTATAGAAACCATCCATTGAAATTAATACCCTTGCACTAAAGATGCATAAGTACACGAAAAATATTAAAAGTACACGGTCAGAAAGTCATACTAATACATAAATCTAATAATATGCATGCTGTTTTTCGTTGCAATATATGCAACCACCGGGCGACATATAACTTAAGAATATATCATAAGTACTAAAGTCCTTAAGACGATCCTAGTTTAGCTAAGCATATAATGTCGATTGTATAAAGGAGTTGCTAAATTCACATCAACACATAATACTATAAGTAGGAAAAGGAAAATTTGTGTCGATGGCGTACAAGCGTCTTCTATTCCTCATGCTCTGCTTGAAGGAAGTTTTCTTCGTTCGGAGATATTCCTTCTGCCTGGCTAGTTTCGTCTTCAATTTGTAGATCATCTGGCTCTTTCTTCACAACTGCAGCAGCCTCAATTGCACGAACAACCCATTTTAGCACATAGCTCGTTGTCAATGCAGAGCTCGGGACTATCTGAAGGAGCATGTTCTTGTTCTCAACAGCAGACAGCGTTGCGTCTAATTCAGCTTGATCATCCTATAGTTGTATAGTGATTAGAAAAATGCTAGGTCTGTTGCTATAGTACAACAATTAAAACTACTATGCAGACATACATTGTTCTTTTGTCTGTGCAGGTCTTCAGTTGTTGCAGCAAGAACTTTTTCAGCCTCCTTTCCAAATGCAATGACACGGACTGAGCCTTCACCATCAGTAACAAAGAACTGGAACGATACTCTGCAATGAAGCAGTGATTATAGCATTAGGGGGAGATTTATTATGTATAAGATGACTTGATTGTATGCCTACCTAAGAGTAGTTTCAGACTGAGCAGCCGTGCAATGCTGACACTTATAAGCCGTGTTAGGTGGAAGATTAGCCCTACGACCACATTTGTCACAACCAACGTAACAGTATACATCAGATGCATATACAGATGGTGCTGTTATGTTGATCCAAAAACTCTCATCTTGCCAAACAGTATTGGGCTGAAAATAAACATATAAATTAGCAGGGGTGATAATCAATGTATGGGATAATAAAATGGAACAAAAATTCACCTTTCTCCTCTCTATTTCTACAACAGGTGTGATCACTCTTGCAGAGCTGGAACCTTTAAGTGCATGACATTTTGTAACCCAGCTGTGGAGGGTTGTCATGTTTTCTTTGATCCTATAAAAGTTGTGCAACAAATCGTTGACCATACATTAAACCAGGAGTATTTGCTATAAGTATGTTAGGAAAATAGAGTTGTCGGAGTTGTTTTGCTGCTAAGTATTTTTTTTAAAAGCATGTTAAGAAAATATACCCTTACCCCGCCTGTTCTCGATCCTGAGGACGTAGGAAGAAGGATGCAATCTTTACGGGACCGCATTAGCGTTTAAAGCAATAGCAGGTTTAACTTACTGGTCAGATTGTAGTCTTGGAGCAGCAACTAAAATACTTGAGGCTATTATTACCAAGTTGTAACCTTTGGGATCTACTATTGGTGATGATTTAGCAATAAAAAACTCTTTTAAGGACTATATACTTCGTAACTTTTTTTATATTTTTGTGCATTTAGCTAGTTTAAGGAGGCAACACAATTAAAAAAAACAAAAAAAAAATTATATTTACCAAGCTAGAAACAAAAAGGCCTCAGGCATGTATTAACAGAAATATATAGTAATATGCATACCATTTGCGAAGCATGTCAGATATAGGTCCCTTGGGGTTGACCACAAGTTCAGTGCACATAGTTGTTTTAAGAGATACACCTATTAGCATACAAATGGAGCTGTTATTTTTTTTTTTCTGGTAGTTGCACCTGAAGACAGGCATGATGGTACTAATATTATTTGGAAAATAAGAAACATGCAAATCAGGTCAAGGGAAAAAGAAAAACAGAAATGCAACTTATGGAGGCGATACCTCGGTAGCGAGCCTTTTTAACTGCATGGAAGCCAACAATTGATAGCCCTTGAGTCGGAGACGCAATAACTTCACCAGACTCTTTTGCATAAGCGTTCCATGCAGACAATGTCATTGGTCTTTGAACGCTGTCACAATATTATTGGCACAACCACAGATCCAAATGTGATAAGAATTAAAGGAGTTGGCTGAACAAAATGCCAAAATTAGTGCATAGTGTACAAAGCTCTAAAACGAAGATATACCTATTGTCCACTATAGTTATGTGGCGTACTTCGCCTTGGCCAACAGTCTGGATGTCATCAATTGCAATGACCACTGCTACAATATCTGCATTGATAGACAAATTGCATTAGAAAGAAGGAAATATCATTAGAAGTACTGTAATAATCACATTGGCTTTGAAATATAGTTTAATAATAAGCTGTAAACACACCATAGATTTCATCCCCTTCCGCACGCTGCTCTATAACAGATGATAAGGTAGTGTATTGAGGTTGATCGGTACATGCCTGAGTGTTAATAGGTGCAATTCGTACCCGAGAGTTAAAGGTCATTTGATACTCTCCCATTGTAGTTTGGAGGTTGTCGGGAACGGTTTGAATTGTTGCACCGCTCACCTCATACTCGCCATATTTCTGTAATCCTTGGGAATAACTTTCAATGTCATCATTGAAGAGTGTAGCATGCATTCTGGTCCCCTGTTGCAGCTAAACATATTTAGTAGCAGAAGTACCTATCTACCATCTGAAACAAAATTCACAATAGCAAAAAAAAAAAGGAGTTGGGAAGTACCTCTTCATCTCTAAAAACAAGTTTTTGGAAGCGAGTTTGATTTTTTTTAGGAGATGTCTTTGCAGGGGACTTTTCAAGTACCTTGATCCTAACCTTGTAGTCCTTAGTGTTTTCGTTGAGGTTTCGGAGAGGTACATATGGAGGCTTCATAGCTACATTTGGTGACATACTTGTTAGAGATGTAAAAGAATTTCCTTATGGAGGAGAAATAAAGTGGTAAATGAAAACATGCAGTTGTATTTTCGTGTTCATGTATTTAGTGTTCTAATAGTCAGTATGATCGAATTTTTTGTTCTATTTTACAATGCCTGTATATCCTGAAGTTCCTAAGACAACATCTTAACAGTTTATTTGGTTCAACCATATAAATATTTAGGGGAAAGGATTAAACCAAAACATCTGATCACTTCTACCATAAAGAAATGATACATGGATACTGATACATGGATATTCAATATGGTCTCTTGCAAGGGAAAAGGTCTTGGAAAATCATCTATGCCAAGTACACAATAGCAATAACCTAATTTACATATGGTGTTCTCCTATGCAAAGCATCTAAGTAGCTTTTTAACTTTATTTTCCTTCTCCCCATGTTTGTCCGTTTGTCTTCCATTGCCATCATTCACCTACTTAATTTTACCATTAAAACTTTTATCATTCTTAATGCAAGTTTGTGTTATGGCTATTTTTATGTTTCTTTGTTTGTACGTCTATTCATTAATACAGTAAAATAATTTTCTGTTCTATTTTACAGAAAATATCCTAGCATTGTCCATTTTTTTTATAGAAGAAAAAACTCCAATGCTGTAAATATATGTAAGAGAAGTTTAGAATCCAAATGTAGGCTTATGTTAGAAATTATGTGAGAGATAATGACTAAAAAGTAAGTAACTCCATGTTCACCCATCAACTCCATGACTTTCTTCTTTTCTTTAATTCTAACAGTTTGTTCACCCATCAACTCCATGTTTTTCTATTGTCTATTGTAACTAAAATGTGAAACAGACATATCTAAATCTAGATTATTAGACTGGAAGTCATGGTGTCTACAAAAAAAAAGGAATTAAATAGATAACATACCTGATAGTTCAGAGGATGAATAATTGCAGATTTTTTTTTGTGTTTGTTACGGTGGATGGAGCAATAGTCTTCACAGCCTAACTGAAGAAGATGTAGAAGAAAGTAGTGGAGAAGTGCTCACTACTCATTTATAAAGATGTAAAGTGTAGCAACAAACATAGTGAGAGGTAAATTTACATCAGTAAATGGCAGAGCATAAATTTTGCAATTACTGCAGCCCAATTTTTTTTTAAAAAAGATAGACTGATTCTGTAAATCTGCAAATATTGTAAAAGATTTATTTGCAGTAAGCAGCTAAACAAGAAATATTGGTTGTCCATATGTTGAACTATTTTAGGTAAAAACAGAAAAGAGAAGGATTCTGATTTGATTCTTCCATTGTGTTCCTTACCAATGCTTGTCAAATGTATTTTTTTTACTTTACTTTTACCCTGATTTCACTCTTTGTTTATATACTAAAAGAAAGGTAAAAATTCTGGCCTCCAAAATTCAGTTGTAATATAATTACAACTATCTAAGTAATTCCAATTGACTCTTAAATAGTCTGTATTACTAAGAAAAGACAAACAAAAAAATTTCCATTTTGTTACAAAAAGTAAACATGCTAATATTTTTCTTGAAAGAGGCAACTTGCACATAACCTGCTCCCCCCAACCTCCAAACAATGTAATTGCATCGATTTTTCAATAATGGACAATGTGTTTATTTATGTGTATGCAAGCATTTTGAAATCATCAATAATAAAATTAAATATCCCATAGAACAAAACATTCAGGTCATCATTTATTGAGGTTGTCACTGATAATTTCAGACTTTCAATCCATCATCAGTCATATATATAAACTTTCCACACCTCCATGCCTCCACTAATGAAGTTCCTAGTTGTTTACAACTTTTATAAATTAGCTTCATACCTATTACAACAATTGTCCCCTAATTTTCTTCGAACTTGCAAAACAACCACAACTATAACCTAAACTCCCAAAATATATGACACCAACCAAATACATGTAGCAGGCACTTATACAAAATAGTCTGTCACAGCCTTTAATATAATTACAACTATCTAAGTAATTCCAATTGACTCTTAATTAGTCTGTATTTTACTAAGAAAAGCAAACAAAAGTTTCTCCATTTTGTTACAAAAAGTCAACTTGCTAATATCTTTCTTAAAAGAGGCAACTTGCACATAACCTGCTCGCCCAACCTCCAAACAATGTAATCGCATTGCTTTTTCAATAATGGACAATTGTGCAATGCATCCTTGTTAGACATACCAATAACAAAACTAATATGTCATTGTTAGAAATACTATTAGTAAAACTTGCAAACAACAAAAATATGAACCTATTAGTAAAACTAATACTTCCATCTAAATAGCACTCGAACCTCAGACCTGTTATCAGAAAATAATTAAAAGGAATCAGCGTTGGTCGTCCTTGTAAAAGTATGAAGGTAAATAGATTGTATAAGTTGAGCTCTAACCTAGATAATTCCGGCATATTGGAGCACGTCAAAAGAAACGACATTCAGAACATGGCCAGGTAACCTATGTTCAAGATCAGCCCCACAAACAACCTTTACCTTGGTAGACATCCGCGCACGGGATAGTGCTACGTAGAGTTGACCATGAGAGAAACATGGCTGGCGTAGATATACACCAACAGCATCTAAGGTTTGCCCTTGTGCCTTGTCGATTGTCATTGCAAAACAAAGCTTAATCGGGAATTGCTTCCGCTCGAACTTAAATGGATAATTTAGAGAAGCGGAAGGTTGCAACCTGATTCTTGGTAAAAACACGTGAACCCCGCTGTGAAAACCAACTGCAACCTCACATTCGATTATATTTTTGTAGAACCTTTTACATGTCAACCGTGTGCCATTACACAAACCAGACGATGGATCCATGTTTCGAAGCAAAATAACTGGACAATCAAGCTTTAAAGTAAGCTCGTGTGGACTCATTCCACCTGGACACAAGCTGTGCAAAAATTCCATTGGATATATGTTGCATTGGTCATCCACAACTGTATCAAAGCTTTTATAGGTAACTGTATCACCGCTAAATCGATTGATGAAAATTTCATTGAGACGGTCAACATCATCATTTTTGGGTGTAAGTATTGCTCTACTTGTAAAGGTTTTTAACAAAGAAGAATCGGCATGTAAGGATGGAAATATAAACTTTGAGAGCTCATTTATTGCATCATCCTCATCATCGAATTCGTTCACAATTTCACGGGGTAGTTGAACAACCTCCCACTCATTCTGCTGCAACTTTCCATCACCTAATGAAAGTAGAAAATCAGCATAAGGTGCATCATCTATTGCCCGCATATTTTGTGTTAGATGGAATTTTATAAACGATGGCCATAGCGCTGAACAAACTAAACTGGCATTCACAGCCTCTGACGGCCCCTGATGAGGAACTACAGGCAGAACCTGTCGAAAATCACCGCCGAAAACTATGATTTTTCCACCAAATGGAAGTTCACCTGAGCAAAGGTCACGTAAAAGCAAATCCAATGATTGGACACTAAGTTTATTGGCCATTGAAGCTTCATCCCAAATTATCAACTCAGCTTTCTTTAGGAGTAAAGCAAGGTTTCCTTGCTTAGGAACGTCACACGTTAATGAGGCAGAAACATCAAGGGGTAATTTAAACCTCGAGTGAGCGGTACGACCTGTTGGCAGATTTGCAGCTGCTATACCTGATGACGCTGTGGGCAGCACAATCTTATTCATCTGTCTGACTTTTGCGTAAAGAGCACAATATAGGAAAGTTTTACCTGTTCCCCCAGGACCATCGATGAAAAAAACACCAGGTTTATGTTGCTTGACATGTTGCACGATTGTTTTGTAGGCCATTTTTTGTTCTTGGTTTAATAGTTTCCGTGCACTGATGTATTCATCTGGTATAGGAGCATCTATCGCATCTTGTATGTCTCTGATCATTCGAGCATCTCCTAAATCAGTCTCTTCTAAATGACCAAGTCCATAATCAGAAAGCTTCCTACCCATACACTCTAAATAGCGAGCAAAATCACTAACTGTTAGACGTTTTATCCTAGCATCTGATCCTTGGTATTGATAGGTATAATCTTCTGAAAGAGAGGGGTAATATTTTTCCCACAGTTGGCAAGGATTAGCTGGCTGTGAAAAAATAAAAGTTGTCGCTAACAATCGCCTCAGAGCCTGTGGCATATGGGTTTCAACAGCTTCATCAAGACATTGCTCAATAGCACAACCATCTTCTACAAGACCTCTTTGTATGGCTGCCTCCTGGAAAGTTGAGAATGTAAGGTTACCTACTGTCAATAGGTCAGCAAATGATTTTGGAGAGTACACATCCCCAAGTAGAACACGTAGATAAAAGCGTTCTCCTTCTGATGGACCTACAAATGCCAACCTTCCAACCATAGGACACTTCTTTCTATCTTTCCATCTCCGAGCTTTCGGATCCCATGTGAAATGTTCTGGGAATTCAGAATACAGATATCTGTGCCCATCTCCCCGCATTGCATTCAGCCGGAAAAACTCAGTCAGTGGGGTCCTGCATCGACGTTGGTCAGCGACTATGGAAGGTAGTTGTTCGTGTGGGAAAAAATGCACCGACTGCATATTTGGCAAGTGCACTTGCAGCTGGAAGACCGACGGGTGCATTTCATACAAGTCAAATCCAAAAATTCTCCATGCAGCCTCAGGAGCTGAAACCCATCTACCTGATTGAAACTGGTAGATCTCATCGATAGGACCGTCTTCATTAGAACGTGCAATGCTGAATGAAATTTTATCGTGCCCTTTGTACACATACTTGTACAAATATTTCACGGCTTGTATGGTAGAGCATACTTCTACATTCAAGTGACAATAAAAAAAAGCTAGCAGGTATGGGTTATATGGAATAACCCATTGATTGTCCAAGTCTTCGCCTCGAGCGCGTATTGACTCTCCAGTGTTCCGTCGCCTGTACAAAGGATAACCACTATCATTGTTTGATGTGTGATTGGTAAATTCCTTTGGGTAACCATACTTACAGGCCTTTCTCCCTTCTTTTTCCTTCATACATGGACAATCTTGATGCTGAATTCCACAAGGGCCATGCATCATATGCCTTATGACAAGCTTTCGAAGGTGAGGTTGATTGACTGGAGGGATTTCAGCAGAGACGTACTTGTCAAAATCATCAACACCCTTGATCTTATTGTGACACTTCAAAATGACCAAGATATGTGCATGGGGCAGGCCACGTTTCTGAAATTCAACGACATAGACAAATGCTGCAACCTCACCCATTACCTGCTCTTGCATGAGCATTTTTTTTAATTTAATCAGTTTTGCTCGAAAGATGCGGGCTAGTAGATCAGGACGATCCTGAGGCTGCTCACCCTCCTTCAGTTGCTCCTTAATCTCAGCCCAGTTAGGATTACACATCATTGTTATAAACAAATCAGGTTTTCCATATTTTTGTACAAGCCTCATTGCATTCAAATATCTTCTACGCATATCACGTGGTCCACCTATAAAAGACGGAGGCAAGATGATTCTTCGACCAATGTTTGCACCGTCAGACTCTCCACTGTCTAGTGTATCGACCAAGCCCTGGTATAAGTCTGCTCTTATCGTAGATTGGTTGTTTCTAAGAAAGTCAAGCCTTGTATTTTCAAGCTTGACATACATGTCCACAAGAAACTGCAATAACAATCTGCCGGTCTTCAATAGGTGGTTTCCAGGTCTAATCTGGAATTGGTATGCGTAGTATTCTCGGCATGAAACATATTTCTCCACATTTTTCCCTGATAGCTCAGAAATTGCAGCACAACGTAATTATAGAACTTAACATTTACTGTGGGAACTAAGTAAAAAGAAGAATAGAAACTAAAATCATAGCGGTATCAATGCAGTGTATAAGACTAATGCAAATAAACCCTATCATGTATAAGTTTGTTGTTTTGTCTTTAAAGTAGTTTGCACCTATTGTGTTCTTACTAATATGCCTAATGCAAACCTTTTCCATTCTTTTTCTTCAGACTAATATCATGCTTTCCATTATGCACCCTATATGTGTTTTGCGTTCAATGACCTGATGCCAAATTAGATAGACCATACCTATTTGTTCCTGCTCTATCAGATCAGCTGCATCAACAGATGCATGTACAGGGGCACGAATACCAGTGCAGTAGGAACCCTGGCCCGATGGTCTTCGTATTCCTTGGTGCCAACCAGACTCACCATAAGGGAACAATAGAGGATATTGTAATGGATCATAGCACCCATAATAGTGCATGATACGATGCGTTTCCTTCTCTTTTCCTGTAACAATAATGTATGGGCTGGAATAATCAAATTCACATTGTGAGTCAGGCCAAATCACAACAACTTCATCAGACGTTGGAGCATTGTAAGTTCGTTGATCAAGCGACCCACTCTTATTGATATAAATCGTGGTCTGTTCATCAATGACTTTCTCTTTCAGGGATTTGAAGAATGATGCATATGGGTTCTTCTCCATTACACGCATAATTATTGAAATAACATCTGGTCGGAGAACATCAAAGCAGCTAGCACGATTTTCGCGTTCGTGGGCAGCATCATAGAAGTACAATTGAAGGTACTTAGGTTTACCGTCTTCAGGAGATAGAGGGGGGATATAATGATATAACTGCCCATGTAGGGAGAACACATAAATACCCTTTTTTTTGCTGCACTCAATCTGCCCACCTAATGAGCTGAATGCAAACAAATTATTATATAGTCGTGCATATGTGCGGAAATGTAGTGCATCCTCATCACATGCATCAAATAATCGCACTAATTCTTCAGGATATGTATTAGATGCGAGCTTTACACCACCACCACGACAACAAAAAAAGGGCGCCTCAAATTGGAATTTTGTTGCACCACATTTTGCACAAATGGATGATGGCTCTAGAAGCCCAGGAGCAACTGGGACCAAGTTTGGATTCAATGCAGCACAAGTATCTAGCAACAACAATTTCAACACATATAAACAAACGCTAAGCAGCCTAGGCTACAAATCTAACATTCAATAAATAAACGATACCTATACGAAGACATGCATAGGAATTGTAGATAATACCATACTACCACAAAAAGGCAAGTTAAATCACTTATGTTGAATTTTATGCTAAGAAACAAGTAGAGCTGGCTATAGGCTAGGTGGACTACTAAGAAAATACTCTTCCGCTTTAATATAGAAGTATGAAAATTGAAAATTCATTCTTACAACATTTATCATTGTTGCAAGAATAAACATGAAACTGATAGGCAGATTATTTTCTCCTTTTTTTTTTATAATTTATCTTAAAACAGCATTAGAAGCCGAATTGATGTATGCACCTTGTTGTTTGTTACGTTTATTGGAGGGCCGTTTACGTTTTCTACCACTCGATGAGCCTAGCACTGGACCATTCCCTAGGTGTTCACCTTTGTCAATTGAATGCGCATTATCCAATTGAGAAACACCATTAGATGAATCGTTCTGATTAATTTCATATGCGGGGACTAAAGAGTGAGAATCAGTACTTGTAGGTGCATCACTAGATGGCCTAACACGACGTCCATTATATGAGCGTTGTTGTGGAATCCGCTGCATAGGGCCTACACAAAAACATGAAAACATAGTGTTCAACTTATGCTAAGTATGTTAACCCACATTGGCATAACAAAGTACAAAACCTTCATAAACATCTATTGTCCTGTAAAGTCATATCATAAGCACTAATTAAGCAGATTAGACAATGGGAACGAAAAATAATTGGAAATTACTTTATACTACGCGTAAATACAAGGAAGTTCGAGAAATAGGCAATAACATATCCATCAAGAAAAACAACATAAATTAATGTTTATATATATATATATATATATATATATATATATATATTGTAATGACCCAGATTTTTATCGGTATTTTTGCCGGTATTTATATGTATAATAATGTGTTTATTTGCTAGTTCAAAATTTATTTTGAACTATTTATTTTATTTTTTATGTGAATAATTTCGATTTAATCGAAATGTTTTATTTCTCAGTTTTTATTATTCATTTTAATTATTATTTAATTAATTAGAATTTTATTATTTAATTTTCTAATTAATTATTTAATATTAATTTTGGGCTAAAGCGATTATTGCATGATTTTTCATGTAAATTTCAATAATTGGCCCAATGGATCACGAGAGCCCATTTAGAGCCCAAGCGTGGCCCATTAGCCTCATAGGGCCGGTTTTTATTAGGCAAGGAGTGGCTTGCCACTTGCCTTGTGTTCACACCTTGCTAGCTCTATTTATATGTGAGTTAGTGAGGCTTAAACCCATTTTTTGCCATTCTAAACCTTTGCCATCAATTTGCTAAGCACATAAACACTCTCTATTTCTCTCCATTCTCACGCCATTGTTGATGATTGAGCCTTCATTTGTTCATCATCTTCCTTTGCCCAAAACTTAAAGATTCAAACATCATTGATCTTTAAGCATCCTAAACACAATCCTAAACACGTTATTTCAACCAAGATCATTTGTTGGGGTTGTTTCCGGGTTGTTCGTGGGTTTTTTGTTCGAGTGTGTGGCCGTGTGAAGTCCGTGGTTGGGGTCGTGTTGCAGAGCCGTGCTGCTGTGCCGTGTTGCTAAGGCCGTGCAGTGGCCGTGTGTGGTGGTGCACTTGTGTGGTGTCCGTGTTCGAGTGGTGTGCAGGCCGTGTGCTCGTGTGTGAGTGTGCCGTGTGGGTGTCGAGTTTGGACTGCATATTTGTGTTGATTTGTGTGTTGATCCTCAACAAGGTAACATGCTAACTCAACTTAATTGGTAGTACTATGTTTATAGCCTTAATTAAATGCATGTTTGATTGAATTGTTGATGATTGTTCATGATTTTTTTGAAGTTAATCTTTAATTCTGATTTTGAAGTATTAAATGATGATTTTAATGGTGGTTTTCATGTTTTAAGGTAATTTTTATGATATTTTGGAAATCATGGTGATTGGGTTTGATTTTGTTGAATTTTGATTAAATTTGTTAAGGATGTCGTGTGATATGAGGGTTCATACGTGTAGTTTGAGTTGTATGAGTTCTTGATTGAGTTCTTGAATCTTGAATGAGTTCTTGATTGAAGTTCTTTAATCTTGAATGTGTTCTTGATGAGTTCTTTGAGTCATAGATGAATTCTTTGAGGATCTTGATTGAGTTCTTTAGAGTTCTTGAAAGTTAAAGAAAGTGTTAGAAAGAGTCTTGAAAGTTAAAGATTTGGGATGAGTTGATTAAAGATTGAGTTAAGAATGATTATATGATGTTTGGTTAGTCTCAAGAGTATGGCTATAGGCAATTCTTGGGTTAACTTCGATGATTTAGTTGTTAAATTCAAGAGTATGGCTTATTCTTGTCTTTAATTTAACTATGATGAAAAGATAATGATGGTATGATGGTTAGCTTGATTTCTTTTCTAGACGCCCTTGACTTTGTGTATGGCTTATGCTTAGTTTTTGGGTTAAGACGTTGCCACTATTTCCGTCCGCGGTATCGGAATAGTTTTGGAGTCTCACTATGTTATTCCTAGTACGCTCAAAATGATTGGGGATTAGGGACACGATTTCCCAGATTGATTGGGTTCGTGGGATTTGGGTGTATGGCTTATGCCCGGTCCTGACATAGTAGAAGTTCGGTTGCGTAAGATGCTTCCGTACGAGCCTAGTCCGGTCTAGAACTAGAATGATTGCACTTGAGTTAGATTTGAGTATAGAGATGACGTATGGTTGATGGTGTCGAGTGATGAGTTGATTTTGGGATTACGAGTTTGAGGTTGTCTCGTGTCTTCGAGGATTGTATGTATGATGTTATTTGATTATTGCTATGTACTTGTGTATTCCCGTTAGGGTGAGTCAGTTATGTTACTCGCCACTGATGGTGGATATGTTGTGTTTTTCAGGTACATCTGACGATGATGCTCTTGCTTAGCTTTTGGGTTGGGCGAGCGGCGCTTTGTGTGTTTTGTTCCTATTGTTTATTTTCGTTTGTTTCATAGCATTAGACTTGTTAGACGTTGATTCAGGATTTATGATATACATTTGTTGTATAAGACTCTAGCATGTGGTTAGAGTTACACTTGACTTTTATTTTCAGTTCATTTGATTTTTGGACTTAGTTTGTACAAAATTGTGGGTTATTGTACATTTATGGTTTAATAATATTTTGAGGTATTAGTATTATTTTCTAAGGGTTGAGTTTAGTTTTATAACTACTTGACTCGTCGGTTTCTTCCGCGCCGATTTAAGCGAGTCGGGTTGTTACATATATAGCCGAAACATACATGGCTAAAGTGATACACCGAATTCATACTTCATACCAAAGAGGAAAAAAAAAGATACAAAAGGACAGGACAATTGGCATAAAGAGCCTAAGCTCAATCAACCCATCTACAAACAACAAATTACTGCCATTGCACATAACAAAATACACCCCCAACCAAAAAGCAATGGCACCTTCATTTCAACTACTACAAATTAAAAGACAGGACATGCCCTACTGAAGGTGTTTTTTTTTAAAGTTTTTTTCTTTTTTCCTTCATTTTTAACAAAAACTAACAACGTAAACAATGGACGCGTTTTTAAAAGAATAATGAACCCTGCTGTTGGGAACACATCCTTTGCACATAACCACTATGCATTATGCGACTCAGCCGACAAAGATAGAAGCGCCTCTGCAACAACACCATCGGGTATAGTAGGCTCAACTAAGGTCTGTCGATTCACAGCCCTCTTCTTTGGAGGAAGAGGGGGATAATCAGCAACATTTGTAGCAGGACGCTTCGTACGAGGAGTTAGCTCATCCTGCTCAACAAGAACCGGAATCGGATCCGTTCCTTGTTCAAAGGCATGGACAGTGTTGCTGTAAGCAGTATAGGTCTCCCTTGCTACCTTCAGCACAACCTCTTCATGAGAGATCAGCTGAGCACTAACGTCTTGGACAAATAAGCCATAGTAAGCAACCAACATCAACGACACCTTCTTTGCAAGTAGTTGTTTAGCTTCAGCAAAGGTTGATGCTTTATCTCCACAAACACAATCAACCACGCTTGCTGAACCATGTGGTGCTACAGAAAACCAGGCCTGGCATTCTCCATTTGCAAACCGCACGGATTTAATAGGAGTAACCGGTACTTGTGTCTTGGTTATAATCGCCCGTAGAAGCTGAAGAAAATCAAGCCGAATGTCGTACGTAACAGTAGAATTGCTGCTTTCCTCAAGATCAACAACTGAGTTTTGCTGTGGAACTTTCTTCTCAGCACACACCAGCTCAGTACACTTTAAGCGGTACAATTTACGGCACTCCCTAAGCCGAGCAACCATTTCAGAGTTAACGTCGTGCACAAGCACATTTTTGGTCCTGACCAAGAAGAGGACCCCTTTCTTTGCAGCATTTTCACACGATTGGTTATAAGTCTCAAGAGCGTCACCATAAAAAATGTATGAATCTGGGCCCGACTTTGATGGTATCGTCACATAGCACTTTTTCATCAGAGAACACACAGGGGTATAAATCGGAGCATTTAGGTTGAGTGATGCAGCAATTTTTTCCAAACAAGCAACAAAAGACACATATATTGTTTTGCTTTCCATTCCAATGATCTGTAATGGCAAAACCCATAAGCCATAAACCATCTGGCTAAGTTTATACACAGGGAAAAATTTATATAAACCTTTCGTAATTAATTGAGAAATACCCATTATTTTGCTAGGCATTCCTTTTAATTTATTTTTATTAAGGAAAAAATATAGAATAATCTAACGGATAAAAAACATAGGCAAATATCGTTGACATGCACATATGATTACATCCAAAAGACATTTACCACAATTGTACATATATCAATAGCTATGATGTCTCCTTCTCAATTTATGGCAGAAGCACCAATAATTTTAGCATATAACACAATAACAACCACATTAAGTGTACTCATTTCAACCTTGAATTTGTATGGTACCCATCATAATGCAATAAATATAACAGACCAAATTTCCAGCAGCCTTAAACAAATGCCTACACTCTATATAGATACTCCATACAGTAAGCCCTTTGGTCATAGGAGTATTAAGACAGGGGGAAGTGGCAGAGAACAGAGTATTACACAACAAACTACTCACAATTACACTACTTCAACCACTCTAAACAGACACTTGCATAAAAATGGAATCCCCTTCACAACAACACTCAAATCCTAGAAAGCTTAACAGCAATAAATAACACACTATATACAATGATAAATAAGAATACTACATAACCAACCACCAAGCAACAAACATGAAAATCAGTATTTATGAAGTATGAAAAAAAAGGAAAAAAAGAGCAACAAAAGTTAGGGAAAATACCTGATAATAAATAACCAGCCTGCTGTTTTTTCTCCACAACCAATAGAACCTCCAAGGTGAGTGATGAAGAAAAGACAAGGGCAAATATATAAGTAAGTAGAGCAAGGCTTATGACTGTTACAACATATATAAGAATAAGATATAATATATATATATATAAGAATATAAGAATATAAGTTAAAAAAGAGTAAAAAAAAAAAAAACACTAAGAAATACTGAGCTGCCTAAAGAGTATAGAAGGTTTCCCCCATTCTAACAGTGAGCATGCACAATGGCACATACTCCCAGGAAAGAAACAGCCACCTTGCATTAAATGCAGGTCATGCATTGTAATCCACCCCAAACCAAAACAATCAGCTCTAATCATGGACATTGTTTGTCAACCAAAAAATAATACCATTTTAGTGAAAAAATTCAACTGCAATCCTACACAACAACAAAATTGGACTCGGCCGACCGCCAGTTACCGACCGTTAGTGGTCGGTAATTGGATTTACCGACCGTTTGTAGCTACACTTATACTATACTCTGTTAGTGCAAATCAAAGTTAACTAATAAAATTAAAACACAAACAACAATAAACAACCAGCCTACATGAAATCTTATTAATGCAAATCAAACTAAATAAAACTAAATAACCAGATAAATCAGAATAAAACAAGATAACCAGATACTTGCATTCCATATTGTAGCCTAAAAATTCAGGTAAAAAAAATAAAGAAAAAAGGGCCTGTATCCAGCCCACAATAAACAAAATAAAATATATTTTTTCACAAAAATAACAACACATGAATTATTGACCCAAAAAATTAACCAAACAAATTTAATTAACCAAAAAACCAAAAAATTAACCAAACAATTTTAATTAACCAAACAAATCAGGTGCTAAAAAATTCTCAACAAAAAAATAACAAAGATGGAAAAAAATTAACCAAAAATAACTAATCAAAAAAATTAGGTGCTAAAAATTATCTACCAAAAAAACAAAACAAAAAAAAAACGATTAAAATTTAGCCATGAATTAATCCACTAATTCAACTACAATCATCAAGTTAGAAACCCAACACTAGGACAAATCCAATTCAACTAATCATCCTCCCACCCATTACACACTGCCTCCATAAAAAATTCTCAACAAAAAAATAACAAAGATGGAAAAAAATTAACCAAAAATAACTAATCAAAAAAAATTAGGTGCTAAAAATTATCTACCAAAAAAACAAAACAAAAAAAAAACGATTAAAATTCAGCCATGAATTAATCCACTAATTCAACTCAACCATCAAGTTAGAAACCCAACAGTAGGACAAATCCAATTTAACTAATCATCCTCCCACCCATTACACTACCTCCATAGATGAATCCAATCACTCCTCAATGGTTGAAACCCAATAGTAGGACAAATAAGATTCATATTAATCCAACAATTTAATTAATTTATGAATTTGAAAGCCAACCTAATCCAAACTCCAAGCAAGTGCAGAACAAGCAAGCCATCTTAATTCCGTCCTCAGCCATTGGCAAAGCCGAAGATAAAGGTGAAGCAACCATATGAGATGAAGACCAACCAGAGCCGAAACTCGAAGGACCAACGCCATGCATTCAGCCATATGAGATAGGCGATTCAATCGATTTCACTCCTCATTAATGGTTTGAATAGAACAGGCGAAGGAGTAGAACAGGGGAAGCATGCATTTCACTCCTCAATGGTTAGAAGAGAACAGGGGAAGATGCAGAAGGAGGAAGGAGCATGCAAGAGAACAGGGGAAGATGCAGAAGGAGGAAGGAGCATGCAAGATAACAGCGTGGCAAAGCTGAGTATTTAAGTCGAAGTAAAATTGAGGGGGGGGGGAGTGAAGTGGCCCAACGATAACCACAGGATGCAACATGTCAGCAAACTGTAATAAGCTAAGGTGGACAAAGCAAGCACTGTGAGATCGTTACTGTTCATCAATGAACAGTAACTGAAATCACTGTTTTTATAAGTTTATAGATGTGGTAGGTTTAGAAGTTATCGAAGGTTCAACACATTTACTCAGATCATATCATGATAGACTTTGCTATAGCGATGAAAAAGTGGGGCTTAAATTATATCTCGGCTTTCCTCTAATTTTTTATACTAAAATAAAATATGCTGACATCATCTAATGTCACTTGTCATGCTCTCATGAAATATATTTCCTCCAAAAAAAAAGTGTCATCTTTTATTTTATTAATTACTCCACTCAAATTTTAAAATCAAATAATAAATGTTTCCTAAGAATTATAACTGCACTTTTTTTCTTAAAAAAAAATTTTAAAATGATATTAAAAGGTAAAGTGTTGTAGTTAATTTCAAATTACAAACACTTGTTTGTTCAATTTACTATCAATTGAAGTTATATGAATTAATTTCAATGCCTTACAAAAATTGCACAGTTTCTTTAAAAAAAACTATACATAAAAAAAAATTATATACATAATTGTCCAACACACAGAACTCATTTTATTTGTTTATTTTATGGATTAATAGAAAAGAAAGTATTGAAAATTAGAATCCAACTCTCAACTTCTTAGGGGCATTCAACTCATATAGTACCAACTCAATTAGGCGCTTTCCAATATTTTCGTTATTATTGTCTCAATATTGATAAAAAAATTTAAAAAAAATTCCTAACAAAAAATTCTTGACACCTTGGGGGCATATGATTTTTTTTTTGTTACAATTCAAAAACTTGAAATCATAATTTCATGTTTTTATATTAAAAAAAATAATATATATAAAAGAATAGAATAATAAGAATTTAAAATTAAATTACGATATATTTAAATATTAAATAAAAATCACCAATATAAATTAGATTTTTTACTTATTAATTTGTGTAAAACTATGCATCACACGGATTCTAGCCTAATAATAATAATATATAGAAGATAAAGGTATGATGAAAAGTAAATTAATATTTAAGGAATTAAGTTATTATTTATAATTGGAAGAAAATGAGATGATTATATTTCTAATTAAAGATTCATTATTGTATATCAATATTTTACAAAATTACAAGATATTTAATTACTTTTTTAGGCTCAAGCAAAATAGGTGATATTTAATTACAAGATATTTAATTACAAGATTTTTTTTTTTTATTTACAAGATATTGACAGCTCTAATTATTCCCCCGACCTCTCGTTTTCTGTGCCTTAAACAAATATTCGTATAACAATGTCAATGACAACACTTTTCGTTATATATATGTTGATGCATCCTTTTTAATTTATAGATAATTAATTAATTAATTAATTAGTAAAGAGTACTATGTATGTTTCATAAAATTCTTTAATTTAAGGTAAAGATAAGTAACAAAACTAAAAAAAGTGAAAGTTCTTACCTTATTATATAATATATAAAAAGTTCATTAAACTTTCAATTTTCTTTCATGCTGGCCTTAAACTTCTTTAATTAACATATTATATTAATCCAATTTAGAAAATTCTTTAATATTTTTTATTCAATCGGTTCATACAATCATACTCATAATAATAATAAAAAAAAATTCTTCCTTATTTAATTCACATTTTAGCCGTTTAGAGGTTTAGGCTCACTCTTTTATATATATATATACGCATTTTAAAAAAAGAGATTTAAGAGTGTAAATGATCAAATTAATATATATATATAATTTTAAGACAATTAACCTATAATATCATTCTTACTTGTGTTAGAATTATTTTAATTAATTTGCTCATTTACACTCTTAATCACTCCCTTAAAATACGTGCAAAATAGTTTGTTGCGTTTAATTTAAACGGAGGGAGTTTTTTTTTTTATCAGTACTCAACAATATTATTTTTTATTTTTTTTTTAAAAAAAATATCTCTGTTTATAATCATCCTAGATATTCATGTGACAAGTGACACTCGAATTTATTTATATTTGTATTTTTTTTAATAATAATAACAATAGTTGACGAAGTGATGGAGCTTAATTAAGCTATATATTATTATGAAGGCTAATCAATAGATTAGCTTCCGGATTAATCTAATAACTAAGATTAAGGCTAGGCTGCACCTGCAAATTAAAGGGATGAAAGTTGACACGATTGTGTTACTTAATATTATCTGCTTCTTCTTCAATTTCACCCTTTATGTCTTTGCTAATTCTACTCATCCTAATGAAGGTACATTTTCTCATTCTATTTTTTTATTTTTTATTTTTCTAATATATATATATATATGATCAGGATCGGTAGATCTAGTGAGAATGCATTCTTAGATGCCAACACTATTTATGCGATAACATTTCAAATTTTAGAACATAATAAACATTTACATACTCGTGTAGTATCTAATTAATTTAATCAACACATAAACACATATATATGTTCTAAATTTTCAAGCTTATATATGGCGCAACCCAAATTATTTCATCAAAATGCGTATTAAACTATTCAAAATTAATTCAAATGTGTTTTAAATTTTCAATTGCATGTGTATTAAATTCAAGTGCACTTCTAAGTATTAAATTACTTTCATAGTTGTTGCAGTTTAGATACTACATACAGAAAAAAAAAAAAAAAAACATATTCTATTAATTGAATCTAATTAATCAATTTGTTGCCGTAATTCCAAAGAAAATGGTAGAAGCATTCAATTAATGAGATTAAAATCTTGCAAAACAAACTTTCAAAAAAATTCCCAACTATCAAAAATCATCCAAAAAATACATCAATTGGGTTCTTCATACAAAAAAGACATAGTTTTCTCCAAAAAAAATAAAATTATATTAAGATGGTCTTCTTTTTCTTGAAGATTATATTGATATTGGTTCTCCAACCCACCCTCTACTAACCAAAATCCACCATGGTGCATAATCAAACATGGATTAAATTGCAAATCTGTAACAACATATTAAAAAATTAACCAATAAATTAAAAGAATAATAATATTAGAACGATATGGGATCAATTATCAAAAAAGAATTACAATTTTAAATGTTAAAGTATTTTTCTCAAATATTATTTCAGTCTATCATCATTATCTAAGTTTTTGACATGCATCCAAAGCCTTCTCATTCTACCTCTTCTTTTGACTTTTGGTAATTATTTTTCTTTTCCCTTTTCTTCTATTAAGATACTTCCTCCTTTTTTTTAAAAAATTCGAATCGATTTCTACTTTTTTTTTTTTTTGCGTGTTGTTAATTTGTAACATCGATCTTTTTTAAAAAAAATAAATTTGTTAGAATGGACCTTAATTTTTTTGATTTGTGAAGAAGGGCCTTATAAAAAAAATTTGGCAACAAAAAATTAGTTGTGAGGAGGGACCTTACCTTCTTTCTGACGTTGACTCTAATTTTTCGGCGTTAACTACAACAAGATGAACCCTAACTAACTTGATTAAGAAGAGATATTAGCAATTGAAATTAATTGGGAGGAATAGGAAATTATAAAGGGGTATAAATAGAAAATTATAAAGGTCCCTTCTCACAATTTTTTTTTTGTTCTGGGTCGGGAAATTAGAGTCAACGCCGGAAAATTAGAGTCAACGTCGGAAAAGAAGGGTAAGCTCCCTCCTCACAACTATTTTTTTTTTTTTTGGGCCTTTAAATGCCAATTTTTTTTTAAAGATCCTTCACAGTAAAAAAATAAATAAATTAAGGTTACTCATGACAACTTTTTCTTAAAAAAATGTTCCGTTTGCAGTTCACAATTTTTAAAACTTTTTTCCAGAAATTCCATTGTCTCAAAATTTAAACCAAAATTTATAAAGAAAAAAAAAATCCAAATATTAAAAAAAAAAAACATAACAAAAGCCTAAAACCTAAAAAAAAAAAACAACAATATAATCACATGTTAATTCCATTCAAATAAATGCTAAACAAAAACTATATTTTATCAACAAGTATTAAATAAATAAAACTAGTATATATTTTGGCACATGCGTTGCTCTAAATCGCAATCTTTCTTTTTGTTTTTTATTTTCTTTGTCGCAATCTATTGAAATCTAAACTATTATCAGTGAAAGTTGTTTATAATATTGGAATTATCTTATTAAATACAAGGAGAATATAATAGATTATTGGTAAATAGTCTTGCTTCATGGAGTTAGGTTGTGGATTGATGCTTGTTGAGGCATTTTATTTTAAATCATTTTGGATTTTAAATGGTGTGATGACATCTAGACTAATGATATGAATAATTATGTGGCGCCTATATATCGCAATATGGTGCGATGAACACCTTTAAATATACTGGGGAAAAAAATACCGTTGGGGCCACTCGAGGGAGACAAATTTCGAATGTTCCTCCTAGCTAGGTCCAACCAAAAATATGGGTTGTTGTTGCATGCCTTCTTTTGAGTTCTTCCTATGCTCCTCTCACAAAAGTTGTGCTCATATCAATTTTAGTTGTGCCAATATCAATTCTCGAAGTTAACATAGTTACTTTTTAGTATCTTATCTGCAACTTTTGCAACAAGAATACTCAAATTGCAATTTTTATTAAAGTTGAGTACCTTAGTTTGCACTTAACACTCTAGATTTCCATGGACATGTTTTAAATGATTTAAAATATCTTCTCAATTATTTGATGTGTAAACTATATTTTCAAGTGCATGTTCTAAATTATTCCAAGGATATTTTGAATTATTTAATGGAAAAATTCTATTTAGTACCACTGTACTTTGGAATTTTCCTTTTAATTACTCATGATACCACGGTAGTTTGGACAATTTCTATTTTAGGATATTTTAAAATAAATACAATAAATTCACAGTAAAAGGGGACCAGTTTCAACAGGAAAGAGGGAACATGGTGTTGTGCTAGACGACCTCTAACAAGATAGCTAGACTACTGGAACTAAAACTTCAACTTTTTCTTTCTTCATATGGTAAACTTTTGCTATTGAAAAGACATAATTATCCTTACAAATTTTAAAATTATCCTCATTTTATCTTTGTCCAATTCTTTAATTGTCATAACCTTCTCTCAAACTCTCACCAATTCTTTAATTGTTCCCACCTTTTTTTTCACCAATTTTTTAATTGTTCCCACCTTTTCTCTCCATTTATTTTAATCAATTACCTCTCATTTTTCCTAATTTACCCACTATCAAAAAATTGCCCAAAAATCCGTAAACCCAAAATTATTTGTTTTTTTTTTTGAACGGAGGTAGTGGTATATCCCTTAGTTCGTTCAAATCCAAATAATAGTGTATGCGAGGATGAAGCCATAGCCCAGTGGTTAGGGCTTCAGAATTTCAGGCATGAGGTCCTGAGTTCGATTCTCACCACACGCATTTGCGATGATTTCTTATTATCCCCTTTACAGATGCGTGTGTTGGCTAAAATTGGGCCGGATGACCTACAGTAGGGCCCGATTCCAAGGCCTAGTATCCCACACATATGCGTGCACATACCCAAGCTAATAAGTGTAATTGTTCTGCTGTATGTAAATAATGTGACGCAGTTGCGGCATTAAAATCAATGAGGAGGAGTCTGATTGATCCTCTGCATCATCTGGACAACTGGGGTAGGGGAGATCCCTGTACTTCTCCCTGGAATGGCATTTTATGCTTCGATGAAATTGGCAAAGATGGATATCTCCATGTCCAAGAAATGTAATTTCTTTTCCTTTTTTGCTAACTTTTCTCAATTTCATCTGAGTCCATTTGATAGGGTGTAAAATGTTTTTAAATGAAAACAATTTTTCATAAAAACTTTTTACAGTGGATTATTTATTTTCATAAAAGTTTTCCGTTGTTTAGTTGCATCGATTTTTCATTTTAAGAATTTTTCATTGTTTGGTTGAATTGAAAATAAATTACTTCAATTGTGACGGAAAATATTTTACTTCTAATTGTAATGTAAAATATTTTCCTTTTAATTTTGGGGAAATGTTTTTTATAAGGTGGAAAATATATAGTTTTCCACCCAACTTTTATATTTTAATGTTTTACACCAAACCAAACAACTTAAAATGGGAAAACAGTTTTCAGGAAAAACATTTTACATTCTACTAAACGGATCCATCATGATGAACATTATCTATAATTCATGTCTTGTATAATTATATACTCCCTCCGTTTTTTAAAGGAATATAATCTCTATTATATAAGCCAAGGGGGGAGCCATGGTGTCCCCCCTAGAAAAGTCTATATTACTCCTTGAAAATTTCCAAAAAATTAATTAGCATCACTCCTAACTAATGGAAATTGATATTGGCACAACTAAAATTGTTATAGGCACAACTTTTGTGAGAGGAGCAAAGAAAAATGTGCTCTCACAATGGGTTGTGCCTATATCAATTTAGTTGTGTCTTTATCATTTCCCCTAACTAATATGGAAAGTTATTTCAATTCTTAAATTTTTTAAAATGAAAATATTACAAAATATATATTTCATAAAAATAAAAAAAAATACCCAAATTTATATTTTTTAATTCTCTATAAGTTGATATCCATATTGATATAGTTTGTCACATAAAAATTTTACAATTCGATTATTGCAGAAATTTGATAGCAACTAGAATATAGCATGTAGATAATTTAAAAATCATAGCACGCAAAACGTGCATACAAAGCTAGTATATATAGCTCTAAGGATTGCATATAAACATTAAAGTCTTTTTTAAAATGATATGTATTTATAGATTTATGATAAAACTACACAAAATTTATTAAAATAAATGCTTAAAGTTAAAAAAATACTTATTAAATTTATTAGTTTCTTATATGTAGCCTTTAGGGCTGTATATATTATAACCCTTTTTTAATTTACTCACCTCACTTTTCACACTTGTCGAGACAAAAGTTTGAAGATTAATATTTTTAATTGTTGTGTTTGTAAAAATTATAAAAATAGATATTAAAAAACTATATGTTGAAACGAATCCAACAAGACCTCTTATGATTATGTTTTATTTTATATATAAATCAAAAACGATAGTCAAAATATACAGTGTGAATAGTGACAAAATCAAACTGAGTAAACTGAAAAAATAGAGGTAGTACATTTGGGCCCAATTATTATTCGTATGAATGACAATAGAAAATTATATTATATCAATGTATAAATATCCTTAAAAAATTAAAATCATTTTTCAAACTACATTTTTTTTCCTCAACTTTTCTCTGTTTCTTTATTCATTCTCAAACCCTAATATAATATACACTTATAAAAAAATAATTAACCTATACATTACATACACAATAAATGTTCTTTCAAAAATAATGTTCATGGATCCGAATATAAGTTAATACTCCCTCTGTATCAGTTTATCTGCAATATTACTAAATAACACAGTAACACAATAATTGCAACAATTCATATCTTTCTAAGGGCTTTTTTTTGGGGTTTAATAAACACATTTTGAAGTTTTTGGGATTTTATTTAATTAGTTGAGATTCTAAAGGTTTTGTCAAAGGTCAATAGGTAATGGATGAACTCGGGACCACACAAGTACACAACTTTCTGTGATCACTCTAAATGTTCACAACAAAATTATCAAAATGTTCACAATAAAATTATTAAATAATCTTCAACATCAAACTATCAAATGTTCACAACAAAATTATCAAATGTTCATCAACATCAAATTTTCACAACAAAATTATCACTTGTTCATCAACTTCAAACTATCAAATATTCACAAAAAAAAAAATCAAAAAAAAATCAAATGTTCACCAGCATTAAACTATCAAAATGTTCACAACAGACTATCAAATGTTCAAAACAAAACTATCTATTGTTCATAACAAAACTATCAAATGTTCACAACAAAACCATCAAATGTTTACAACAAAATTATTAGATGTTCACAACGTCATTTAGACCGGAACCAGCCAGCTGCATAGTCCCGGGTCCAGCCAATAATTTGCAGTAAACAGTGCTCCAAGTTGCAATAGGTAATGGATGGATCCGGGACCACACAAGTTTTTGTGGTCCCTCCAATGTTCACAACAAAATTATCAAATGTTCACAATAAAAGTACCAAATGTTTACAACAAAAGTACCAAAATGTTCACAACAAAATTACCAAATGTTCACAACGTCAGCTGCATGGTCCATACAACAAAATTTTCAACTGTTCACAACAAAACTATCAAATGTTTACAACAAAAGTATCAAATGTTCACAACAAAACTATCAAATGTTCACAACAAAAGTACCAAATGTTCACAACGTCATTTAGACCGGGACCATGCAACTACAATAATTTGCGTACAAGTTGCTGGGTTCTTTAAAAAAAAAAGGGAAATTCTCAATAGTACCATTGTACTTTTGGGAATTCCAAATGGTACCATTCTGTTTTTTAATTTCCCAAATATACTATTACTTTTGAAAATAATCCCAAATGTAACATGATGGAGCAAAGATTCCGTTAACTTTGGAATATTCCGTTAATTTTGGAATAAAAAAAAATTAAAAAAAAATAACTTTTGGAATATGGTCCAGCCACCACCCTTCTTCACCTACCACCCTTCTTTACCAGCCACCACCCTTCACCGCCACCCCCAACAAGCACCACCAGACAAGCCAACCATAGCCAAAGTTGACCAGCCCCTCCCCTGCCCCACCTCCCCTCGCCCCACCATCGCAGGAGTCACATGCACAGACCATCGCAGCCTAAGCTACCCTCGCACACCATCGCAGCCTAAGCCAAAACAATCAACCACCAAACTATCGATTCGAACCCCCACACCATCACAGCTACCCTCGCACCACCAAGTTGACCAACCTCGAACTCCCAATTCGACTACCCACCCGAACCCAAGCCAAATTCGAACCCCAATTAAAACAACAAAAACCCTAATTTTTGTCCCAATTCAATGAAATTGCTCGAAATTTGCACGAATTTGATGAAATTGGAGGAAAGGGTGGCAGTGGTGGGTTCAACGATGGTAGGTTCGATTTGGAGGAAAGGGTGGCGGTGGGGTTTGACGATGGTGGAATTGGGTTCGAATAGGAGGAATTGAGGGTGGAGGGTGTGGCGGGGAGATAGGGGGTACCCGTGGTGGGGCGAGGGCGGTGGGGCAAGGGAGGTGGGCTGGACGGTGGGGTTGGGCGATGGAGGTGTTAAACTGCTGATATGCTTTTGCTATTTTTTCCTTGTTTTTGTTTTTTGGTTTTTTCTTTGCTACTTAACATATTTTTTACAAATAGATCTTACATTTGGGATTTTATGAAAAAGTTGTGGCACCAATGAGATTTTTAAAAATTGAATGGTACCAATGGGAATTTTCAAGAGTACAATGGTACCATTGAGAATTTCCCCAAAAAAAAAATCCTACGGAGCAAAAAAACAAAAAACTACTCCCTTTGTCTCCTTTTATTTACAACATTTACCTTTTCACATTTCACAACACACAACTTTAAATAAAAATATCTTTAGATATATATATATATAATAACAAATTATAAAATTGTATATTAAAAAAGTATACATCGAGTTAAATCAAACGAGATTTCATATAAAATTAGAGAAAGTCAAAGGTTATGGAATCAATAATACCAAAAGTCAAATGTGACAAAAACAAGGGAACGGAGGGAGTACTTGGCAGGCGGCACATTTTGGATTCTAATTTCTAACCATCTCATTCTCCCCCGCCATGACAAGACTTCACGAGCAAAAATGCAAAACTCCTCATCTCTTCTTGTTGAGCAGAATTTCAAGCATTTTTTTATCTCATCGAAGGCTTTGATCCACGAATTCAATCAATTTCTCCATTTTTCAGAAGAAGCGTTGAAATTTTATTTTTTTTTGTTGTAAAATTCAAACAATTAAGAGCAATTATAGGTAATGACTTCGAAAGCTAAACCCTTAAACCAAATTTGATTTAATTTTGAACAAAATAAATGTCGAGTAGTCAATCAGCAAAAAACGATCGGTTTAGAACTAAGTCATTCGATATTGAACAAAAAATTCATGAAGATTTTGCAATATACGAAACCAGAACTATTCGATTTAAGCAGGATATTCGATAAAGTGATACTCCTATAAATGATCGTATATTTGGCGAACTAAGACCCCCAATAATGGTTGGTTTAATTTTTACTACGCATTATGTAGCCAACTTCTGAGCATGAATCTCTCGGGAACTTTGGCACCTGATGTTGGCAAATTATCTCATCTTAAGATACTGTGAGTGCTCACTAATGCTTTAACTTACTGTAATCACCTCTACTTTTCACTTCTACTTGTGACATTTATAATCACTTCTACATATGATGACTTCTTTTTTCGTCTTCATTTGTAGGGATTTTATGTGGAATCGATTGAACGGAAGCATTCCAAAGGAGATAGGAAATCTGTTATCTTTGGAACTACTGTAAGCTCAACCTTTGATTTTATTTCTTGGAATTTTAGGGCATTTTTAGCAGCATGGGAATTAATTTCAATGGAAATAGTGAAATTCTTAGGGATTGTTTAAAATTGTTTGGTTGGCATATAGGAAATTTCATGGGAATTTTCATTGACTAAGGGGAGTTTGGGTAATTAAATTCTTATATTTTGTGGGAAATACAAATTCTCATGACTTATAATTTCCTCCATTTATTTTAAGCAACCAAACAACCCCGTAGTATTAATAACCCAAATTTGAAGGCCGGGGCAAAGTAATGAATAAGGGCCCAATAAGTTTGTATGGAAGTATTTTAGTATTTATACAACTTATACTTCTATATCATATACTCCCTTCGTAACATATTAATAGCAACAAGTCATTTTTCACACATTTTAAGGTAATGATTTAAGGGTGTAGATGATCAAATTAATCAAAATGGTTTTAATACAAGTAACACTGAGACTATAAGTTACTAATTTTAAAGTTATTTTTTATCAATTTGTTCGTTTGCATCCTTAAATCGCTTTCTTAAAATGCGTGCAAAATAACTTGTTGCCATTAATATGAACGGAGGGAGTACTTAAATAAAGTATTGCTTAAGTCATCATTATTGTACACATACTACTTTGTTATTAAAAATATTTCCTCCAAAATAATTGGTGATGTCATGTTTTTTGCTACTTTATATCTTTGCACAAGTTCCAATATTGACAAAATCCTTCTTTAAAATTAATAAGCTTATAATTTCATACTTTATGTCCAAAAAAAACCTTCATACTTTGTACATATTGATTAATTAGTACTTTGTTGAAAAATTACCAAAAAATATTATTTAAACCGTGCAACGCACGAGACTAATCTAGTTGAATAATATTTCTACAAAAAGAATATAATAAAAAGGATCATGCTAACGATTTCCCTCGGGGTGCTATACAAACATTTATATAAGGAGTATGGAAGACCAATTTGCTAAGGGCATCTTCAACTTGGGATCATTGGTAAATTATTCAAACTTATTAATAATGGTTACACTTTGACCTTTATTTTCTCCCACAAAAGATTCCAAACGTAACAATACTATCCAATGTGAGATCTTGTCACATTTACTTCAATGTATGTTTTAAAACATTTACTTTATTTAATTATTTGTGATCTCATGAACTATTTACATGTTTTACATGTGATTAGAAATGTTGTGCCACATTGATGTGATGAGAATAATAAATAGTCTATGCTTAAGAGAATAAGAGTTACACCACTTATTAATAAGAGAATATTAACTATTTACTTGGTGGAATGGAAGCTTATGGATCAAAGGATGGCATGAGGAGTGAGAATTCAATAAATCGGTAAAAATCCTTTGTTCAGTGGGGATTAAGAATTGGTTGGGAATAAGCAGCAAGCTTAGAAAACTACATTTACTAATGAATTCACCTTCACTTTCGTTGGAGGATAAAATGTTCATTTTAACCAAATTTAATTCTCATCCTCTTGATAACCAAATTTTATTTTAATTATTGAAGTCAAACATACTCAAATTCATCCTCATACTTTATTCCCAAATCCCCACAAACAAACATGAATGTGATGCATTTGGATTAATATTACCATTCCCACTCTCAATTTTCCGCATTAAATGCCTTATTGGTGGCTTGTAAGGGATCCAAAGTCTCTTCTTTTGATGGTTGTGCTTTAGGTGCTTAGGCTCAAAATCTCTCAATGTTAACATAGTATTAGAAACCTTGTTAAGGTTAGGGCTTGTTTACTTTGGGTCTTGACTCTTGAGTTAGGGACAACTCATTTGTGTGAGGAGTATTAATTAAGTTCACAGAGTAAATTCTTATGTGAACCTATCATGTTATCCCTAGCATGGCTAACAGTTATTTCACTCATTTCCATTTGATTTTAGGATCAACCTTCTTTTAGACTTTTAAGTGGTCTGAAAACACTCCTTTTTTGATATGTGTTTAGGCCGATCAAACATATAAATTTAACAATATTTATTAATACTTAATTAAGATATTACTAATCAAACGAGTGAATTGGAGATTGTACCAAACCTAAATAGGTTAGACTTTAAAGAATGGAGAGAGTGATGAATGAATGTTGCTTCTCTAAGCTCGTTTTAATTAAAATTATCCATTTTTTTTTGGTTGGATTTCATATTTTCATACATATATGATATATTATGATTTGGTTAGTGTCCAATAGATTTATTGTCTGTGATTTAGGCTGTTGAATGGAAACCAATTGTCAGGTTCTCTTCCTGATGAACTTGGCTTTCTAGCAAATTTGGACAGACTTCAAGTAGATGAGAACAATCTATCTGGTCCAGTACCCAAGTCTTATGCCAACATGAGCAAAGTTGCACACCTGTGAGTGGATCTTTGAGCTCTACATTTAATTCAGATTTGTAGTGAACTTATATTGATATCTCTGAATTCATTTGATCACATGTATAATTGCAGCCATTTGAACAACAATTCATTTAGTGGACAGCTTCCTCCTGAGTTTTCCCAATTACCAGAACTTGTACATTTGTGAGTATGCATATAAGATAATTGTGGAAATTATAAACATATGTCTATGTCCAAAAACATCCCAAAACTTCAAAAGCATTGTTCCTTCTGCAGCCTGTTGGATAACAATAACATGTCTGGAAAACTTCCTCCTGAGTATTCAGCTTTAACACAATTGGAAATACTGTATGTTTTCTATGCTCTAATCTCTTGGATACTAGCTGAGTATGTATTTGGACCTGTTAGATTTTTTGCACACACCCATCATGCTACCTTTGTAACAATTTTTTTTTTTTTGGTTGTCTGAGACAATTTTAAATTAGTTACATGCCCAGAGAAAATGTAATTATCCTTTAAATTGCACTACATTTACAGATCTTTTGGTAGTTGCTAATAACTTGTGGTAAATGGTAATGGGAATGAATTTTTAAGTATAATATAGTAAGGGAAAAAACATTACCATAATTCCGTGAAAATGTAATCCCATCCCAAAATTTGTGATTGTTTCATATTTTTCATTGACTTGAAAGGGGTGAATGGGAATGTAAATTTATGGAGAAAATATAAGTTTGGGAATGAGACTATGTTTTAATAGAGATGGTAATATTGTTTCTCTTACTAGATTATATTGAAAATGAGGTGCTTTGGAGGTAAATTAGCATTACTATGTGAATGAATATTACTTTTCTTGGAAATTCCTATATAAATTCATTCCCCTTAATTTTACGACCGGGTACCAAACGAGCCGTTAGTTCTCAGTCATTATTCTGTCAGTTATGTGGCACGCAAGAAAGTCACAATAAGCAAGGAAAATGGCAACAACTTGGTTTTAGTTAGATTTGTAATGTGTAATTGTGTAGGACTACAAGCTGATGTATTCTCATTTCTTTGCTTAGGATGAAGCAATGTAATTCTTCTCTTTTAACTGAAAGGCTTGATTATGTTCCTTTAGATAGGCATTCTATACCAAGTGTATAAGGTGAAACCCGAATGTCTAAGTGTTAAATTGTTTCTGGATAACTTTGACACTGTTCTGAGTTCTGTGGCCAGTTGACCTCTTCACCCCATTTCAATTTATGATAGTTGCATTTCAAGGTTTTTCCTTCACTTGGTCTGAAGCATATGATATTGATAGATGGATGCCCATGAGTCCATGACAGTATTGCATGTAACTGCTCATTAATTAATTAATTTTTTTCGCGCATTTGTGTTGTATAATATCAGAAGGTCCTTATCTTATTTTAGGCAATCATGTTTTTAGTGTACATAATCATGATTTCATGACCTTGCCACCCTGCTTCTTAGTGTGTGGATGTGGTAGCCCGAACCATGTATTCTTTTGTAATTGAACTTTCATGAGCTGACATCATTTCTTGATTTTCCTCGCTGGTAGCCAACTTGACAACAACCAATTTATTGATGGTGAGATACCAGAATCATATCAAAACCTCTCCAGATTGGTAAAGTTGTAAGTACTTTTCAGCTTTGGTGCACAATCTACTGTGTTTTCTCTTAATCTATTACATGTAGTTATAGAGGAATAAGGTATGGAGAAGTGGCTCCATCTCCACTTCCGGCTCTGATCCTAGAATTTAGAGTTACAAACATATAATTTCTTATATTAACATGTTTGTGGCTTCCATAAAAAAAGGTAGTTACTAACATATAATCTCTTATATTAACTAATGTCAACACCTTTCGTACTTGGATTCCTTGTATCATTTTCATGATACTCGAACAAAAAAAGATGAACTCAGTGCCCTTCTTTGGTATCTGCTGATCCTTGAACTTGACCAGAAGATATGTCATGCCTTTTCCTTTTCTATCCACAGAAGTCTAAGAAACTGTAGCTTGAGAGGGTCAGTGCCTGACCTTAGCCAGATGCCATATCTTAGTTATATGTAAGTTTTAATTTGGTTCCTCTACTTTGTTCATTCCATTTGCCATTACTCAATGCAAATATTAATTTTAATGGACATTGATGACCCCTCTTGTTTTTAGAGACTTAAGTTGGAACAACTTCACGGGATCAATTCCTACAAACAAGCTTTCCGATAATATCACTACAATGTATGTAGATAACCTATACAATGTCTAAGTAAACTCAGCCCAAATACTTTTTCCTGAGCACTATTTTTTTTTTTTTTTGTAGTTATCTATCGCATAACAATTTGAACGGATCAATTCCTAAGAACTTTTCTATTCTTCCGGCTCTTCAGATGTTGTAAGTTTCCATGAACTTTGTGCAGATGTGTATCAGTATATGATAACTGTTAGATCATCTGAATGAGGATTTACAATTTGATGAATCTTTTTTTATGCTGATATATTTTGTACATCACATGTTTAGATGTTAATAATTGAAAGTCAAATACAATATGAATATGTGATTACTTTTTTTTTGTGTGAAGGAAATATGTGATATTACTAAAAGTATGTTTCCTTTGCAGATCACTGGAAAATAATTCGTTAAATGGTTCCATCCCTGCAAACATTTGGCACAATAAGTCCTTCAATGCTACTGCTAGACTCTCAATGTGAGGGCTTTGAACATAATTTAAATTTCATTACAGAAAAAATGAACCATGGGTTTGCATGTAGTTTCTGTCTTTATTGAAGATGATTTACACGCAATTCTGCAAATTCTTTTTTGAAATGCAGTGATCTTCGATACAATTCTCTCTCTAATGTTTCTGGAGATCTGGATCATCCAAGGAATGTAACCTTAAGGTATGTGCACTTTCTCTTGATAATTAATAACTGAAGGCATACGTGGAACGCTTTTGCAACTTGTCAGCATGTTTAACTAGTGTTGTGATTCACATTTCAGTTTATCTCCTGTTTCTTGTGCAACCTGTCAGCACTCAAATAAACTGATGAATCTCATGGCTCTGTTCTCTTCACATTAATTTCACTTCAAGATTAATAAAGGGCTCAGTTCCTAATTTATTGTCATGCCATCCTAGCACTTTTTCTTGACTGTCAAAAATCAAAATGGATCTGAACATAATGTATATGACATCCTGCGAGCTTGCTGGTTCTCAATCAAATTTAGTAAGCTTACTTGAGGGAACAAGGACACTATCTTCTTACTTTAGGGAGCAAGTGCATGTCCTTTTTATCATTCAGATTATAATTATCTCCTGTTCTTAATTTCAAAGCTTGTGAACGTGTAGTAATAGAAAATCTAAATGTATAATGTTATGCATCAATATATATTAGTAAGGGTATTCTAGGAAGTTCACAATAAGCAAGTTATTAGGAATTTCTAGAAGGTTCAAGAGTCACTAGAGAGGGTTTCTCTATAATATACCTTAGTAGTATGAGAGAAGGGATGCTGATGAGTGCTGAAGAAAGTTATGTTTTGTTTTTTAGATTAGTATTAGGAGTTCTCAGCTGCTCAAAAGCTGCTGTTTGAAATACCAAACATCCATTTCTGCCTACTGTTTTATTGTTGTTCCTTATTATTGTTCTGCCCAGATTATTATTTTTAGAATATCATTTGCTGTGAGTGTTGTGGTGTTGCTTGTCTGTTGTTGTGGTACTCCGTGTGTGTGAGAACAGGAGGAGCAGGTGGTCCATAACATATAATTCACAAATTGTGAACATATATTTTAAAAACTCTGAACATGTGGAATTTTGTAGTAGTTTCAAGACTACCAATGATTGTATTTATTCCTTATTGGAGAAAAGAACATATCTATTATTTAACAGTTTTGAACAATAAATATCCTTCCAAGTTCTAACCTTGGAAGGTTGAACTATATGCTTGTAAATCATGATTATTGAGCTTAAATTTTCATCCTGGACCATGTCTCTATGATGTTACAACTTTCAACACGCAACAACAATTATGTAACTTTTAATTTCCTAACGTCTGTACAACAATACACTCTTATGTTTGTCAATGTCTCTGCTGAGAGAATGAATTTCCCTGAAATGTTGAACTTATCATATGAGTAACTCTGCAGGCTTCGGGGAAATCCCGTGTGCAACTCTGCAAACATACAGAATATACAGCTTTTTTGTGATTATGATACCAGTGGATATAGGACATTTGATGGTCCAACAGCTCAGGTTGTTTGTTCCACAGCATGTCCTATCGAAGAACATTTTGAACCTGTTCCTGAACTTGAGGATTGCATTTGTGCAGCTCCTATCAGGATAGGATATAGACTCAAGAGTCCGAGTTTTACCTATTTCCCTCCCTACATATATGCTTTTAAGTCGTACATCACCCGTACCTTCAACATGGACCTATATCAATTTTTCATCGATTCATATGCATGGGAGGAGGGGCCTCGTTTGCGGATGTATATGAAACTCTTCCCAGATATCAATAAAACTAAAGCTTTCAAAGAAAGTGAGATTCTGTATATAAGGCATGTATACTCAACATGGAACTTTTCTGGAAGTGATCTATTTGGGCCATATGAACTTTTGAACTTCACACTTTTGGGACCTTACCATTATGGTATGTACTTTAACTCCATTGTTTTGGGTGTAAATTCTCATTTCAGTTATGCTATAGTTTGGCCGTGATAATGCGAGGCATATATTGAAAATATTAATCAAATGATAAATTTTGAGTAAAGAAATGTGAGTATTATTGCATAATGCATATAGTTTTTGTAGTAGTCGGGTAATCTCAAAGACTCCAAATTATTTACTCAAGGTGGTTGTTTATGTATTTATTTAATATCGATCAGTAAATATAAAATGTTAATTTGTCTAGTATTTTATTGTCATATTTTAAACGTTGTTGTCTATTAGTTTTATATCGATTAGTAAATATGAAATGTCATTTGTACAATTTGTCTTTTAAAAGTTGTTTCTTTCTTTGTTGGTGATTTTATTTTTTTAATTGGATATTTCATACGTCCTCTATTTTTTATTAGATATAACGTAATGACTTTTGACATTGTTCATCCAACACACTTTGACTATTAATTACTATTTATATATAAAGTAAAATATAGGTAAATGTTAATTTGTCTAGTATTTTATTGTCATATTTTAAATGTTGTTATCTATTAGTTTTATATTGATCAGTAAATATGAAATGTCATTTGTACAATTTGTCTTTTAAAAAGTTGTTTCTTTCTTTGATGGTGATTTTATATTTTTAATTGGATATTTCATACGCCCTCTGATTTTTGTTAGATGTAACGTATTGACTTTTGACATTGTTCATCCAACACACTTTGACTATTAATTACTATTTATATATAAAGTAAAATATAGGTAAGTGAGATCTTGTTTGATTCGTCACGGTACACACTATCCAAATATATATATATATATATATTTTATAATTTTACAATTAAAAATATTGTTGGTCAAATTTGTGTCTCTGTAAGTTTGTAAAGGCAATATGTTACATCTTTTAAAAAAGGATGGAGTATAAGAAAGTAAAATATTTATATAAGATGGTAGACTGTTTTATTGTCATATTTTAAACGATGTTATATATTATTTTATATTGATTAGTAAATATTTTAAACGATGTTAATTATTAGTTTTATATTGATTAGTAAATATGAAATGTCATTTGTACAATTTGTTTTTAAAAAAGTTGTTTCTTTCTTTGTTAGTCATTTTATTTGATTTGATTTTTATATTTTATATCAAAAATTAAGATATTTATATAAGATGGCAAACGGTTATTCATGTTTTTTTAGGTGAAGGGTGTAAGGAAATGTTACGTTATGTTGAATCCAAAACTTTAATAATATTGAATGCTTAGGTTAAATAGTGTATTCATTTAATGATCTATATTTTTTTTTATTAGGTAGTTATGTTAGGTAGTTTTTTTTAGAAAGAAAAAAGCTAGATCAATTTTAAAATTATATATAAGATAAGATAGGAAACAAATTAGAAATATGGTAGTATTTTTTTGTTGGTAGAGAGAAATATGGTAGTTATGTAGAATTTTATTTTTTAAAAATAATGTTTGGGTTGGATTAATGTGAGGCCTCCATTCAAGTTTTGGAGGCCTCTCATGCAAATTGACTCTAAAATTAGAATATGGATTTCTTGATCATGTTGGTTAGTATAATATCTTGTGTGCGGCATACTCTTTATTGGACAAATCACCACAAATATTTTTTTTTGGACTAATTGATAAACTAGTTAGATATCTAATTGATCAATCAAATAACATGCGGTTATCTAATCAACGAACTCTAATATATAACAGACCAGCTAATTTTTTGTTAATGTATCTTTATTCACATGTTGAACCACCTTAGTTGGTTCTTTGACATTTAAGGCTCACGGATTTCTCTTCTTATAGTGAATCTTGGCACTGGCAGTGCTAAGGGTGGCATTAGCACGAGTGTTTTGGCTGGCATTTTGGTAGGCGCGATTGTTTTTGCTGTAATTGCATCTGTGCTTGCCACATATCTAATTATGCGAAGGAAAAACAAAAGCCAACTTTTTCCAAGAAACAATGTGTGTAAGTGAATGCTTTGTAGATTTCAGTGTGATCACTGTGAATAATCCATCTTTTTGGAAAGATATGTTCTGAAAGTAGGTGATGTAATGCAGCCTATAAGATATCAATAGAAATTGATGGTGTAAAAGACTACACGTTTCGAGAATTGTCACAAGCCACCAATAATTTTAACAACTCAGCTCAAGTTGGTACAGGAGGATATGGAAAGGTTTACAGAGGCATTCTAGCCAGTGGCACAACAGTGGCTGTAAAGCGTGCAGAGGAAGGATCGTTGCAGGGAAAACATGAATTTCTTACAGAGATACGGTTCTTATCAAGGTTACATCATCGCAATTTGGTTACATTGGTTGGATATTGTGTTGAAGATGGTGAACAGGTAGTTCTGTTTCAGACTTTTAGTTCTCTCATGTCTATTTCTTTATAAATTACTGTGGGAAATTTCTCAATACATCTCTGGTTGAGCTTTAGTTTTTTTGGATGGATGCGAGAAGCTACACTAATAAAAATTGCTATTCCTATTTCCCATGTAGTATTTATTTTGTTGGAGGTACCAAAGTTTATTAGCTGATTGGAGGAAGTAGTACTTTAAATGGAAATTTTAGTTTCTCTGGGTGATGGGGGTAGGCCACGTAAGCGAATTCATTTTTTTTACGAGGAAAGAAAAGCAGGTTAACCTCTTTCAAAAGGCCAACCACAGACATCCTTGTGGATAATAAGGGAAAGGGTAGAATCAGAAGTTCAGAACAATGAAACCATCATGTCATGTTGCTATAGTTATGACCTAGGTTTGCTAAATAGTCAGTAGTCCGATTCACTTCTCTATAAGCGTGAGTAACTAGATGGTTCTCAAGTTTCATTAAATCAGAGTATCTTGAGTTAAGTTGTGGATTTTCCAAGGGATTTGTTACACTCTCCTAATGGCATTAAGTAGAGAAAGATTCTTTCGGATGCCCATTGAAATAGTTTTTATAATTTTCTTCCAAGGGCAAAATCTTCTGCCAAAAGGATGGAATGATTCTTGTGGCTTTTTCTTACTCTTGATATAATAACTTCACTTTTGTTATTTCATAATGAAGCCTATTGTTGTACTTTGTGAGGAGAATTTTGACCCGTCAAAATTCAATTTGAAGTAATCCAGTGGGGAGGGATCCAAGAGACGAAGCGGACTTTCGTGCTATTCAATGGATTGTTAGGATTTTGTGTCTTACATAAGCCATTTTCATCATCATTAATTGCCAAAGTTTATGGTTATTATTTGGTTAATGATTTGTGGGATCGAGAGGGTTTCTTTTTTAAATACTAGAGAATTCCGAGCGAATCATATAAACCACCATGTTGTAGCTATTGAAGTAAATCCAGCTATCTCATTTTGGGTTTTTATTGTGCAGAAGTTGTCGACACTGTAACTATTGAAGTAGGCAACTTTATTTTCTAGAACATGAATTTTGTCAGAAAATACCTTTTATAGACAACTTTTTTTTTTTATCAAAAACTACCTTTCAAATGGTTTTTAAAGTTAAGATCTTAAACAAACAAAAATGTCGCTTAAAACCTTTGTCCACTTTCTCCCTCTTTAGCACCCCATAAAATTCATGGAATGGTGTTTTAAGAGTGGTTTTATGGGTGTTAAAGAGGGAGGAGGGTGTTTGAAGAGTGCTTTTGATGATCATGTACAAGTCACTTGATGGTCATTGCCGGAATGATGTTAGTTAACGTCTAAAAGTGGACAAAGTTCGTAAGTGACAATTTTTTGTTTGTTTAAGCTCTGACTTTGCCAAGAAAATAAATTAATTAAAAGGTTGTTTTTTGACAAAAATTTGTCTATAAAATGTCCTTTGTAGCAAATTTTCCTAAAAGCAGTTCTTTTCATTTGCTCAATTGTTTGATGTAACCAACAATTATTGTGACTGACCAACAGAGTTGAAGTGCTATAATGCGTAATACTTAACAGGGGAAAATTTCTGATGCCGAAAATCCCATATTGCTTCACCCCTTTCCCACCAAGTCAATTATCCTCAGTGTACGCCTCAGTGTCTCTGTGGTTATCACCTCTATACATCCTAAATTTTCCTTTTGGGTAAATTGCAGATGCTTGTCTATGAGTTTATGTCAAATGGCACTTTAAGGGAATGGATTTCAGGTATGAATTCGCTGCATGAACTCAACGGTACTTTATTCTGATGAACTCCTAATAAGAAAGTTCACGACCTTTTTGCTGTCCCTAGTTTCTTGTGCCATTATGTGTAGTGCAGAAGTCGACATATGACCAGCATATTACTAGATCTTGTCTTAAAAGTTGAATATTTCTTATTTTTATGTGGGCTATTCTTTGCTGAAGATCCATAAATTACAATCGATGAAACAGGTAAATGTGAGAGGACCTTCAACTTTGTCATGAGATTGCAGATCGCATTAGATGCTGCCAAGGGGATTCTTTACCTGCACACAGAAGCAAACCCACCAATATTTCATAGGGATATTAAAGCCAGCAACATTCTTCTGGATGCTAATCTTACTGCCAAAGTTGCTGATTTTGGAATATCACATCTTGCTCCTGTCATGGATGATAAAGGCAGCATACCTCATCATATCTCCACTATTGTTAAGGGAACACCTGTAAGTGAGTTTTAGATAATCATTTCTTATCATTTTGAGAGCAATCTATGAATAGAAAAGCATCCCTAATCTATTATGTATGTGGGAGTTATGTAGCCTTTTGGTTTATACGGAGTATATAATATTGCCCTTGGGAGTAGGGACTAGGGAGCAGGGGTGATGTACTTGAACTTTTTTTTTTATAACAAAAATGAACCTTTTAACAGCAAAAGAACTGGACTCCGATCTGATTTATCAATTTAATTTGTGAGCTTGCTAAACCATTTTTCTGCTGAACAATTGTGAATGCTACATATGCAGGGATATCTTGACCCTGAATACCTCTTAACCCATCAGCTGACAGATAAAAGCGATGTGTACAGCCTGGGAGTTGTATTTCTAGAGCTTGTTACAGGTGTCCCGCCTATTTTTCTTGGTAAAAGCCTTGTTCATGAGGTAATCTTCACTCTCATTTTTCTGACGTAGGCTCCGTTGACTTTGGTATAAAATATTTTCAATGTAAAATGATAGAGTATATAACGTATTCTTGGGCTTTAACTATCAGCTTAAGCTTTTGGTAGGGATGGTCCTTTAACATGAAAAGCTTAAGCTGATAGTTGAAGCCCAAGAGTATATTATATACTCTATCACTTCCCCTCACATGAAAGGCCCTTTGGGCTTGAAATGTGGATTTAGCACAAGCCCCTACCTTTGTGTCACGTTGTCTCTTGATACATACCATGTTAAAAGATCATATCAACCAAAAATTTAAGCTGATAGTTGAAGCCCAATAATATGTTATATACTCTATCATAAAATTATTTTCATGGAAAACAAATTACAATCAAAAATAAAATTTTAAAATGTAAACCACTGGACTTGAGTTGAGAATTTTGAGCAACAAATTAAAGCTGGTAGTCTCAGCCCTAAACGAAGCAAATGAAGATAACAGTAACATCTAATTTGAGTGTAAGGAGATAATTAAAATGTATTCAGAATAATAATATGTTATCAATTAACTCAAAAGATTGAATACAAAAGATAATTTCGCAACTTGAGGTTGCAAATCTCCAAAATAGAGACTTAGTTCACATTACAAGTCTCCAAACCAAGCATTTACAAAATATTTTCCAGATAATTCTTTTTCTCCCCCACTCCCTATATATATATATATACTACTACTACTACTACTTTAACCTATTTTGTCCATATTCAAGTACAAAAATCACCCAAAAGCTAATAAGCCAGAATAAAAAAAAATAAGGACAAATATTTAAAGTAATTAAAACAAAATAAGATGCTGAAAATAATAAAGTTCTTAAAAACTAATTGTAATTACTTGGTGTGATACATAAAATAAGTTTTTCATTGTTCACAATCATGTAAGGAAAATGAAAGGGATAGTAATGAGGTATTTAAGGTAAGGAAAAGGAGGAAAATAGTTTTGATTTCCCTTCATTTCATTTTGAAAGCTAGGGAGATGATTTCCCGTCATATTATTATTACTTTGTATAGTAAACAATGTAAAATTGAAAATAGTTTTACAGGAAAATGTTTAACGCTATAGTAAATAGAGCCCTAGTTTTAAACCGTTTCATGTTGGACTTAAAATTCAGTTTTGTACATGTTCTGCCTTTGTGTTAACTCTCATATATACTGTAATTGATTTCGTGCAACGTTGACAGTTTCTCTGCTACAGTAATTCGATCAATTCATATTCATCGCATGCAATAATGTATGTCTATATATACAAGCATACAAAAAGAAGATGCATAAGGTTGGTTTAATAATTGACAGTATATATTGAAGATGATACATACCCAGGGTTATTATGTATATTGCATTGTAGGTAAACACAGCACAGAAGTCAGGCTCATTGCTTGGCATCATAGACAAGAGAATGGGGGCCTGTCCATGGGAATATGTAGAGAGATTCATAGTTTTATCACTGAGGTGCTGTGAGGATAAACCAGAGATGAGGCCTTCCATGTTGGATGTAGTGAGGGAGCTCGAAAATATTCTCCAACTGCTTACTGAGAGTATGGCCATATCTGAAAGTAGCACATCTCAGCATTTCCGCAACTCTTCTTCCACCACGATATCATTATCCAACTTCAAGTATGCACGAATGTCATATGACGTTTCTGGCAGTGATTTAACTAGTTCCGTCATGCCCACCATTTCACCACGCTAGCTAGCTAGCTATTTCTGTGAACAAACAAGTCCACATATGTTACCATTTCTTGCCCCTCTCTCTCTTTTCTATTAATCTCTGAGAATTGGATCAACTTATATATGGTGCCATTGATCAAATTGAGATACATGATGAGATCGATCTTCAGATGGATGATTTCAGATTGAGTTATTATAGTTTGATTTGTTTCAAGTTTTAGACTTTGTGTTGATATTGATTATTACATGTATGTGAATAAATACTTTTGTATACATATAGTAGTATCTGATCTACTTATCAATAATCATCATCTTAATTAAAGGTGCCCTTCTAAATCTAAAGTAAACATTGGCATAAAAAATCAGTTAATAACCCTAACAAAAAATTAAAAGGGAAATTCTAAGCTATGCCCTTCATGTTTTCCAAATTCTAAGTTGTGCCCCTTAATTTTGAAAGTTCTAAGTTGTACCCTTAAATTATTGGTTTAATTCTAAGTTATGCCCTTGCACTTAAACTTTAGTTAACCATGGTCAATGAAATGTGTATTTATACGTTTTATGTTGTATAATTATACATATTAAGCTGTATAAGTGTATAGTTTTAGGTATAAGCTAATTGTATAATTATACATATAAAATTTTTTAAATATTTTTTCTCTTTATTTTTCTTTTTATTTGTTTCCTCTCTTCTCCCTCCTCTGCTTCCTCTCTCCTCCCTCCTTTGCTTCCTCTCTCCCCCCTTCTCCCTCCTCCCTCATCACCGGCACCAACCGTTGTCGAGCCACCATCTACCACCTCCAGCTGGGTCGGCCGATTGGGTAGGTGGGGTGATTTAGTGGGGTTTTTGGTGGGTTTCAATTCGATTTGGGTGGTTTCAATTAGGATGCTTCGGGGAGGTGGGCTTGGGTGGGTTGGGGTTCGAAGTAGAGCTGTCAGTTTGGTTAGGAACTGTTGGTTCAACTGTTAACCTAACTGAACTGAACTTAACTTAACTGAAATTATATGAACCAAGAATCAAATGACTGATAACTGAAATTCCAACTGAAACAAAATGAACTGAACTTAACTGAACTGATTGATGAACTGAAATCAACTGAACTGAAAAGGTTGATTATATATAACTGTTTTTAACTGATCATAACTGAACCATAACTGAAATTAACTGTAAATTGTTTGGTTTTGTTAGTTTATTATTTAATTTAACTGTTGATCAACTGAATCAAAATGACTTATAAATTGTTTGGTTTTGTTAGTTAACTAAACTGTTATTAATTGTTGATCAATTGAACCAAAATGACTTGATATTGTTATAATTTAAAGTTAATTGAATTGTTAATTTGTTATACTTCCTCCATAAATGAATTTTTGCAACAAATGTATTTTTGACACTATTCACAATTTTCACTTTGAGTCTTTGATCGTAATTTGTCACTTGTACATAGAGAAGAAATATAGTCATGTGGGATCCCATTAGATTCGTCTTAACTTGTAGTTTTTATTATTTAATGATTATAATTTTTTTAAATACATAATTAGATATATTAAGTTTCAAAATTTTTCCTCAACATACGTGAAAAGTCCTTTGTTGCAAGAATTCCTTTATGGAGAAATAATTTAAAACTAACTAATAAAAATTTAATATTGTTATAATTTAAAGTTAATTGATAAAAATTGTATTTAATCGACCCATTTCATAAGATAATCATTGTAATCCATATGAGCATATGACTTAGAAGTATTGAAAAAATTATGAAAACAATCGGAACCGATATATCAACCGTTCACAATTAACTAACATCAATTGAAATTGTACGGGTAAAACCGAAGACCAACCATAATGTAAACCGAATACAATCGGAACTGTTATGTAGGGGTGCTTATCGAGCGAGTCGATCTCGAGTTGGGGGTTGCTCGACTCGTGCTCGTTAGGTTTCGAGTCGAGCTCGAGTCGATAACGAGTTGCTCGTTTAATGTTTTGGTCCTATTGAATTTCAATTTTTTTAAAGAAAAATTATAGATTATGTTGTTTTTTCTTTAGATAAATTATTTATTCTTAAAGTGTATTAATATATTATATTAAGTGTCAATCAATTTTTTTTATTTATTATATTAAATTATTTTCAATAATTTCACATAGAAAATTATTGATTAATCTGTAATTTTATCGAGTTTCGAGCTAATTCAAGCGAGCACGAGCCATATCGAGTCGAACTTTGACCGAGTCGATCGTATGGGTAAAACCATAACTGACAACACCCCTAGACTTATGTCAATCGTTCACAATGAACTGACAACAATTGAAATCGTATGGGTAAAACCATAACTGAACTGATTTGAACTAAAAATAAAAATAACTGGACTGGTTTGGAATTGAAACTGAAAAGTTAAAACTGCATTGGTTAATTTGAAAAAAATTAACTGAAGTCAACTGAACTGAAGTTAACCAAACTATTTGGGTCCAACCATAACTGAACTGATTAACTGAATTGACACCTCTAGTTCGAAGAGGCTTGAAGGTGTTGGTGAAGGTGGTTTGAAGGGGTGGATTATTTGGGGTTTGAATTGGTGGTTGGGCTAGGCATCGTGGTCCGAATTGATGGTTGAGTTGGGCTTGGTGGTTCGAATAGGTGGGTGGGATTGATGGTTCGAAGGTGGTGGTTTGAAGGTGGGCTTTGGGGCTTCGGGTTTTGTGGTTCGAAGGTGGTGGTGGTTGGGGAGAATTCGCAATGGTGGTGTGTGCAGTGGTGCGGTGGTGCTGTGGGTGGGCAGTGGTGGTCTGATGTAGTGTTGCGGTGGAGATGTGGGTGGGAAGTGGTGGTCTGGTGCAGTGGTGCGGTGGTGTTGTGGGTGGGCAGTGGTGGTAGTGTGTGTGGATAATTAGATAATAATTATAATTAAGTATAATTAGTTGAAATTTGTAGGTAATGTTATAATTATAATTAGATAATAATTAGTTTAATTATTTCATAATTGTGTATACTATATTTTTATTAATTGTATAAATCGTATTTATTAATTGTATAAATTAAGTTTTATTGACCATGGTTAAACAAAGTTAACTGCAAAGACATAACTTAGAATTGAATATACAATAGGAGGGTACAACTTAGAATTTGATAAAACAAAGGGCACATCTTAAAATTTGAAAAACTTGGAGGCATAGCTTAGAATTTCACAAATTAAAAATGGAGAGAGAGCAACAGTGCCCCTACTAAATTTAAAATAGAACCCCAAACAAGAGAAGCAATAACACTAAAACAAGAGAGCCCCAATCAAATCTCATGTACTATCAATCAAGCATATTCACGATGCGTTATTTTCAAATTTTTTTACCAGGTCTCATAACTAATCAGGTTTGATTAGGTTATGCCAGGTCACGTTTAATAAGTTATAATCATTAATCAAGTAGATTTAATAGGCTTAATCAGGTCCGATTTAATCAGATCAAGTTAAATACGTTAAAGAAAACACACTCTCGATGCAATTTTAAATAAATAAAATAAAGAAGATCAATAGCAACAACCATAGGGGTACAATTCAAGGATCAAGTTGTGGTTTATTGATTGGAAGCTATTCCATTTATCCAAAATGATCAGGACCCGTTCATCATCCCTGCAATTATATATTCGACTTTAACTCCTCCCCTCATTGCAAGGATAATTTAGTGTGCATTCTTTTCTTCTTATCTGATGTGAGAATGTATGAGAATTTAAACTTATATTATAAATCTGATCTGACATAAATTAAAGAGAACAAACCTTTAGTTGTAAGGGTAGATATCCCATTACCAGCCCAATGATTTGCTAGCTTCCTTAACACATTTAAATTTTTAGTTTTTTTTTTTATAAAAAAATAGGGGCATATTTCAAGCAATATTTGAATAAAATGCCCTCAAAATAGCCTTTGCACATAGCACAAAATATAAACCATTTTTTTAAGGTAACAATTGGAGCTATATGTGGAAGTATGGAACTCACATAAAAGCAATTGTAGGCGACAAGGGCGGTACTATGTTTTGAAGACGTAAAGTAAGTAATACATGTTTTTTTTTTTTGTTTTTTTTTTTTTATAAAAAAAATAGGGGCATATTTCAAGCAATATTTGAATAAAGTGCCCTTAAAATAGCCTTCACACATAGCACAAAATATAAGCCATTTTTTAAGGTAACATTTGGATCTATATGTGGAAGTATGGAACTCACATAAAAGCAATTGTCTGCGACAAGGGCAGTACTCCGTTTTGAAGACGTAAAGTAAGTAATACATGTTTTTTTTAAAAAAAAAATAAAATAAAAAATAGTGGCATATTTCAAGCAATATTTGAATAAAGTGCCCTCAAAATAGCCTTCGCACATAGCACAAAATATAAGCCATTTTTTAAGGTAACATAAAAAAATTTAAAAATTCTATGGCAAGAATATTTTTAGCAATTTTTCCTTTTGTTATTGCAAGAAGTAAATTTTTGAAAAGGAATATTGAATTTTTTTTATAAAAAAAACCATGTGACACTCACATGCCTCGTGTTTTACTTGATACCACAGGTAAACCGGTCATAGGGTCCAATTAAAGCAAACAACATAGCTAGTTTGTACTGCTGATGTATACTCAATAGTTGGGACTGATATGGACAGAGGGTAAATAGTATGGACCGGTGGTGTCAATTTTGCTTTGTATTCATTTACAACAAACAATTTCATTAGATTAGATTAAGTAAGTTGGACCAACAAGGATTAATATCTTAGGCCCCGTTCTTTAGGACTTCTATTGACTTAATTTAATTTCATTTCATTTAAGTTCAGTTAATTTAATTTAAATTCAATTAATTTAATTTAAATTAAATTCAATTAATTTAATTTAAATTCAATTAATTTAATTTAAATTAAATTAAATTAATTTAATTTAAGTTCATTTCATCAATTATTATTAGTTTCGGGCATTGTTTTTTCGCTCGACAATTTCCGACGACGGTTTTCGAACTGTCATTTACGGCGTTGATTATTCAGCCGACTTTTCCGGCGACGATTTTCGAGACGAGTTTTTCGGCGACGGTTTTCGGGACGACTTTTCCGACGAAGGTTTTCAGACTGACTTTTCCAAAGGTGATTATTCGGCCGAGTTTTTCGACGACGATTTTCGGGATGACTTTTCCGACGACAGTTTTCGGACTGATGTTTCGGCGGTAATTATTCGGCCGACTTTTCCGGCGACGATTTTTCGGGACGACTTTTTCGACGACGGTTTTCGGATTGATTTTCCGGCGGTGATTATTCGGCCGATTTTTCTGGCGACGATTTTTAGGCCGAGTTTTTCGACGACGATTTTCAGGACGAATTTTTCGACGACAGTTTTTGGACTGATTTTCCGGTGTTGATTATTCGGCCGACGTTTCCGACATCGATTTTCAGGCCGAGTTTTCCGGCGACGCTTTTTCGGGACGACTTTTCCGACGACGATTTTCGGACTGATTTTCCGACAGTGATTATTCGGCTGACTTTTCCGGCGACGATTTTCAGGCCGAGTTTTTTGTCGACGGGACGACTTTTCCGACGACAATTTTCGGATTGAATTTTCCGGCGGTGATTATTCGGTCGACTTTTCCGGCGATGATTTTCAGGCCGAGTTTTTCCACGACGATTTTCGAGGTGACTTTTCCGACGACGATTTTCGGAGTGACTTTTCCGGCGACGATTTTCAGGCCGAGTTTTTCAGCGACGATTTTCGGGATGACTTTTCCGGCGACAGTTTTCGGAGTGACTTTTCCGGCGGTGATTATTCGGCGGAGTTTTTTGACGACAATTTTCCGGCGGTGAAAAATGAAGGTTTTAGGGTTTACTTTGAAATATAAATAAAATAAAAAAAGAATCAAAAAATAAAAATAAAAAAAAAATTAAAAAATAAAAAAAATAAAAAAATAAAAATTAAAATAAAAATTAAAAAAAATAATAATTTAATTTAATTTCAGTTAATTTAATTTAAGTTCAGTTAATTTAATTTAAGTTCATGTTTTCTCAGTCTTATAGAACAGGGCCTTAGTCAAGAGCATATTATTATTATTATTATTATTAGATTTTTTATGAAACAAACAATTAAACACGGATTTAGAAATTGGAATATGCCAAAATGATTTTCGCACCCCAAAATTAATTTTGACACCCCTCCCCCCTCTTACATGAATAACTAGCCTTCTATGCAGGCTTTGCGTGCGATGATATATTAAATACATCTATTAATCTGTCTAATCAAACAAAAAAATTTAGTTATTTGCTCGAAAAATTAAAAAAAAATCTGTCAAATCCACACTAATTCATATAATTAAAAACAAATTTTTCCCTTTCATTCGGTCATCTCACAACCATGAATAAAAGAAAAGGTTTATTTATCCTATTTTATTGGATACCAAATTTCTACAATAATTAAAATATAAATTTTTTACTTGCTGAAGTCATGAAGTATATCAATATGGATGTCTATTTCTAGAGAATTAAAACAATAAATTTTGGTATTTTTATTTTATTTTTTTTTAATTTTATATTTTGTATTATTTTCATTAAAAAAAGTTCAAATATTGTAATAACTATCATTAATTGTTAAAAATGATATAAATTTAAATTTTAAAAAATTTTAAGGGGTAAAAAATTTTAAATTTTTTAAAAAGTTCAAATATTGTAAAACAGACTTTTTTTGAGGTGAAGGGTGCCAACATTAATTTTGGGTGACAAAATAACCACCAAGCGTACACAAGACTGTAGGAAACTTGATCAGAATACCTCCATTTTCGCGCCTAATTCATCACCTTATATATTAAACTTTTAATAAAAGGAACCTCCAAGTGAAGGAAACCACTCACATAGTCACATTTACAATCAGTGAATCAATTTCTCTCTCTCTCTTACAATAGTAATTCGGTCATAAGATTCTACGATTCTGTTTTCTTTGGTAAATCGCTGAAGCTGAAAATGCCAGAGATGTATGCACTCAAGTAAGTTTCCATTCTAGAAAATTGCAGCTGAAAATCTTAACTATACATCCATACATTATACACTTATGAGCTATTGAATTTTGTTAGCAGATCAGAGGAGCAGAGCCAGCAATTGCAGCTCATTGAAAGAGAAGAAATGGAAGACGAAGAGGACTTGTTCGAAGCTATCGATAAATGTGAAACTTCCTATATCACTCTTACTTTCTCTGTTTACACCTAACGAAATTGCTTCTACCGATTTAAAGCTAACTTTTAGATATTAGAACATATTATTTCAGAATTTTATCCATGCCGCACAATTTTACGGAGTTTAGTTGAATCACTTTTTCGTTTGATGTGAAACTATCTTCTAATAAATCTCATCTGAATTGTATCAGATTTGTGAATTCAAATTTCAAACTCTGTAAATTAATCAATGATTGTTAAGATGAAATGTATTGTGTGTTATTGATGTATCACTTAATCTAAAGGATTTCGAAGCTCTCTCTCTCTCTTATCTATCTACTATAATTGCTTGTGCCTTTTTGTTTTTCAAACCATGAAACTGAAATAGAAAATAGGTACGACTCAATAATTTTACTGCATTCGAACAATTTTGGAATGCTGATCGAAACTCTGTTTTTCTTTTTCTTATAAAAGAACTTCGTATTATAAGTGGACCAATTCATCCATTTTTACCTTTTTTTTTTCCCGATGACTCGTACTTCATAAGCCTGGCTGTAGAATTTCATCGTATAATTTCCGAATCATGAACTGAAACTCTGTTTTTATGGCTATATATTTAATAATATGAGAGGTTGATAACTTGTTTATTAGGTGATTTCATATAAGTTTCGTCTTATTTCTCTTCTTGAAGTTCTGCTTTATAACCTAACTATTGAAGTTTACGTATGGTGAAATGGAAATGATACTATGCGTACTTTTCGCTTTATTTCCATTTAGAAAGACTATCAGTTGTCACGCCCTTCCATTCTCTGTACGTATATATACGATTCTTACAATGACTTTCAGGTGAATATCGAAACACAAACTTCAGCTCTATAGTTAATATATTAGCAAAATTTCCAAAAACTGAGATAACTCTGTTTTGCACTTTTTTGCTTGATATCAATGCATAAATTTCCATCTGGATTTTTAGTTATAATTTTTTTAAAAAATCAAAACTCGTAAATTTTCATCTGGCAATTTAGTTATAATTTGGTAAATTCAAAACTAGTAGACCTCTACGGTTGTATTATGTAGTTGCCATATATTGTGGAGCTGAAATGATTCTGTGTACTGTGTGTGTGTGATTTTTTTTAGATATGGAAGCTTATTCCTTGGTTCGACTGAATTTTTTTCTTCTTCCTAATTTTCGTTGTCTAATAGTTTGCCTTTCATATATTATATTCAATAGTAATTTCACATGGCATCAATGCTGGAGATGTCAAAAAGCTTCAAGATGCTGGGATCTATACTTGCAATGGCTTGATGATGCAAACAAAGAAGGTATCCGTGTCCATCATTCTTTTTTATCGGGATTTGATCATATATCTTCAATTATAACTTCATTATTCATTTATCACTCATTTGTATGTGAAGAATTTGACTGGAATCAAAGGATTGTCTGAGGCTAAAGTTGATAAGATCTGCGAAGCTGCTGAGAAGATTGTGGTTGGTTATTAAAATTCTCCATTGTCTGTACTTTGTTGTTGATTATTAATAAGTCAAACAATTACACAGTTTGTATTTTGATTACTCAGAATTTTGGTTACATTACTGGAAGTGATGCTTTGCTCAAGGTTAGATACTACTTTTTTCAATTCCCAGAACTAGAGTATGTAGATTGTTGCAATTTTAATTACTAAGTTAAGTACTTCCATTTGCAATAGAGAAAGTCAGTGATTCGCATTACCACTGGAAGCCAGGCATTAGATGAGCTACTAGGAGGTAATTAGTTTATCTTTTGACCATTTTTCACCTTTTAATTTCAAACTTGTAAATCTTGCAAATACATGTTATTTTATGTCTAATTCTGGTCTTTTATTATGTGATTGTTGGAAAAGGCGGAATCGAAACATCAGCTATTACTGAAACATTTGGGGAATTTCGGTGAGCAGTCTTGACTCCTTAGTAATGTCTTGAATCTCCTGTTGTTTTGCTGGTTATTATTTACTTTTTTGATATTCTTAGATATTTCAAGAATTTCTACTCTCCTTTTCCTATCCTCTTCATCTCTTGGTTGATTTCTGTTGTTGCAATGTTAGCTTGATTTTGCTCCATGAATGTTTTGCTGAGTAATTTACTATTCATGATTCCTCTTTGCTTGATATTTGGGTTGTGGACTGGATCTTACTGGTGTTTTGGTTGATAACACTGTACTCCGTATGTTGGTTCGTAAAGTAATTATTGGTGACTGGCTTTTATTCATCTAACCTAATACTTGACAATTTTTCTCAGGTCTGGAAAAACTCAGCTAGCTCATACTCTCTGTGTCTCGACACAAGTAAGCCTTTTGGTGTGCTGGATGAACCTATATGTTTGTTGGGATTGTAGGAAGAATGTATATATGGTTTCGCATATCTTATTTAAGGCTATGTTCCAGAAACCTAATGCCATTTTGGATCCAATTTTTATTGCCTTTTTTTTTTTTTTTAGTTTGAAAATATGCTCTAATGTTGTAATGCAGCTACCGACTAGCATGCGAGGAGGGAACGGGAAGGTTGCCTACATTGACACTGAAGGAACATTGTATCCTCTCTTTGTCATTCATATTACCAATTTGGTGTTTACTTTAGATATTTGGTTATTCTAAAACAGAATATAAATGCATCTGCAAATCAACATTTCAATACATGTTGGTTTCTCTTAACTATCTATGGTACAGCCGACCAGATAGAATTGTGCCTATTGCTGAACGATTCGGGATGGATGCTGCAGCTGTCCTAGACAATGTCAGATGAAAAATTTGTGTTTATGATTTACTTTACTAGGAACTTGATGACTTGATCTTGTTTATCTTGATTTTGTAGATAATTTATGCACGTGCATATACATATGAGCATCAGCACAACCTCCTCCTTGGCCTGGCTGCAAAAATGGCTGAGGAACCATTCCGATTATTGGTGAGTTCTCACAAGTGATTACTAAGGAACTTCCTAGAACTCTTGCCTGATGACTGATCTCTCTTTTTTCTTCAACTTTTTTTAATAGATTGTAGATTCCGTGATAGCTCTATTCCGAGTGGATTTCTCTGGAAGAGGAGAGCTTGCAGAGCGACAGGTATTTTTCTAGACGAATGCATTAAAAAAAGTAATTGCAATAGATTTCATCAATGTCATTTCTATACCAAGACAGTAATTAAACTACTTTTGCAACTAGAAAACTGTGTTGAAACAGTAATGATGTATTTTCTCATTGATGATTGATCGTTCAAGTTAATTTTATACCAAGACTGAAAATGAATTATATTTGCAGCAAAAACTAGCCCAGATGCTGTCTCGTTTGATGAAGATTGCCGAGGAGTTCAATATTGCTGTTTATCTCACTAACCAAGGTATTACTCCAATCCTTAGAATTTTCTTCTATATATATATATGGCTGACTTGATTTGGATTACATTGAAATGAACATTATTTTTTCTGAACAATTAGTAAACCAAACTCATTTAACTGTAACCTTGGGGACGTTGGGGTGGATTTGAAGGGTTTAGTAGGGTAGATTATAGAAGTAATCACCAAACAATAGGGAAAAAGTCTGGTTGGGTTTATGAGCCTTGAGACTGAGTTGGGTGGAAGAGAGGCTTGATTCTCTCCCAATACAAGCTTTCGAGTGGCTTGTTCACTCCCAAAAAGATTACTATCAAAATACATTCAACATTCAACCTGATTTTCCCCTCTCTAACTTGCTCTTAATTAAATAATCAAATGTTGCTGCAGTTATTGCTGACCCAGCTGGAGGAGTTTTTGTTACGGACCCGAAGAAACCAGCAGGTGGACATGTACTTGCACATGCATCAACAATAAGGCTGATGTTCAGGAAGGGCAAAGGTGAACAGCGTATATGCAAGGTGTTCGATGCTCCGAATCTCCCAGAGACTGAAGCTATATCCTTTATCTTCTGTTACTGCCTGTTTTCTAGTATTGCATTCATAAATTGTCTCCTCTCTGAAGTGCAATCTCTGCAACATTCTATCTGACATTTATGGCAGTAAAATTTGGTATGCAACTTCTTTGACAATCAAACGTTTTTCAGATAACACCAGGTGGAATTGGAGATGCGAAAGACTGAAGCAAACAATTAACTTGATTCACCTTATTCCAGAATCATTATTTGGAAGTTTGCTTGTTTTTTTACTATTATATTCATCAGCTTTATTACTTAAGGCAGTTAAAAAGATGAATAACCTAAGTGTGTTTAAACTTGAAAACAGCAGTCACTTCTGCAAGTTTACTACAAGTTGCTGATTATGGATGTTTGTTAGCTTTGTTACAAGAATTGGTACAATAATATTTCATTCTGGCAGACAGCAAGCTTGTGAAGTTACTAAAACAAACATGTAATATTTAGGGCGGGAATATTGAAAGCAGTGATTACATAAACAGAAAGTTGAACACAAAAGCGCATTAGGTTTCTAGCAATGCAGAGTTTGTTGCTTTTGTTTGGGTAGATCACAATTCAAAAAACTAACGAGCAGAAGAGAAGTCCAACCAAGCATTATATATGATGGTCAAGATAAAGTTGTTCCTTTTCTTTTGAGGCAGAGTCTGCTATAGGAATTATTTCATGGTATATGGAACATTTAGGAGTTTCAGGTAAAGTATTCCCCTGGCTGGTGTTACAGAAAGATATCATCAAACCCCTTGAGATGTGGTACCAGAAGCAGTCAATTAATTTCATGCCCAAAAAAATGGTTCTCAGATGCATGATTATGCCAATTAATCAGGGGGTGCAAGAAAATAACGAAACAATGTTTGATATTTTTAGTTGCTAAGAAATCTAACCAAACAAAACTAGTTCAACTTCCTCTTATAGAACTATTCCAATTAGAAGTTCCTCTTATAGAACTATGCCAATGAGTATGCCAATTAGTTCCTCTTATACTATGTAACTATGCCTATTATCTGAGTGTGCCGATTAGTCCCTCTTATAATTCCTCTTATAAGTATAACAATTAGTTGCTATCAGAAGCAGTAAAAGTTGCTTTTAATGAGATTTCTAATGTGTAGAACTATAAGATAATGTGTTCTCATTTCTCTGTTTGAGATGAAACAATGTGTTTCTTCTCTTTTGACTGAAAAGCTTGAATAGATTTCTTTAGATAGCATTTTAATTATTTCTAGATCACTCACCCTGTACTGACTATTCTGTTAGATGTGTATGGTAGAGGGAAACGGATATATCCCTCCAAGGCATGGAAGATGTTTTTGTCTTGGCTTGCAGATTGGTATGAGCATTCTTGGCTTCACTTATTATTTTTGGATTCAATTTAGTTAGTCATTCGGCTTCTTGTTAGCTAGTGAGTCTCTGTTTAATGTTGGGTGTGTTGCCTTGAGATTTGATCCATTCTGTTTTTCTTGTGAGTTGTAGTGTTTGTAGTTGTATTGTATAATTTAAGTTCTTTTTCGTATTTCGATTCACTGTATTCTCATCCGGTTAGATGATTTGGGCTTCTTACCCGGCTTTTCTTTTCTTATAAAAAAAAAAAACTGCTAAGAACCACTTATGAACCACTGTGTTTTTCGGCTTTCGAGAGGCCAAGTTCTCTCCCAAATGCTACTATTGTTTTCTGTTTATTAATTTCTCAACATAGAAACATTACACATACTAATCTCTTATTTATAGACTAATTACTTAATTTAGCCCACTTGCTACAACATAAAGGAAAAAGACTAAAATACCCTTACTACTAAAATAATAGCAAAAATATCTAAAATGCCATTGTAAACATAATTAGACTAAGGTTCATAACAGGAAACTGATTTCCGCACCCCAGAAATTGATTTCCGCACTACTATATAAGGTGGAGTGCAGAAATCAATTTCTCGGGTGTGGAAATCACCGGCCTTCATAACAAAAACACAATGGAGTAACATGATGAGCATCTAATTAGTACTAGTATGTATAGCCCAAAGTGAAAGCAAGAATCTTGAATAGATAGGTATTTCTTCGATATATGGCAACAGTGGATGAGCATTTTATTGGGATCCCAAAAAAGGTTGTGGAGAAGGAAGTATTGAGAATTTGAGATTAAGGAAGGAATTTTTTTGGATCTTCCAGAAAAGATTAAAGGTTGTTAAAATTCTGATCAAAACAATCTGAAGAAATTGGGTGTTAACAAAAAGAAATGTCTATGCTTATTTGATGACCTGTTCTGGTCAACAGAGATTAATACAAAAAGAAAAAAGATTACAACAGTGATCCTTCCTCTTAACTTTTTTAGTTGCTGCATAGCAACACTTTCATTCAACTTTAATCATATTTCTTTGTGACTATTTTATACAAATACAAAAACAAATATAGAAGTAGGCTCATGTGAGAAATGTAGTTTTGGTGAGAAGGGTGAGAAGCAATCACAACCCTTTGATCACCAAATGAAGGGCTAAGATTAAATTTGATTTTCCTTCCTTACCCCTTTGATAGTTTGGAGTCAATGTATATATGGTATAAAGTCAATGTATTTTTACTCAATGTATTTATAGTGTATGGTGAATGTACCTATAGTTGGTGCTCAATGTATCTCTATGTTATAGTTGATGTATTTATCTCTTCTCACATTTCTCACCATAAGAAATTTCTCACCGGAACCCAACTATATATATATATATTTGTTTGTAATTACTTCATTCACTCTATGTTAGTTGGAACATACATTTTCAACAGACGGATTGAGGAAACAATTTGAGTGTGTAAGCAAAGAAATTGATCAAAATAATTTTAACATAAGCTAAAAGTAAAGTACAATCCGCCATGGTAGAGACGTCTGATTTGGACACCTTGTACTTTTTTTTTGTAGTGCTTGGTCACCGCTTTCCGTAGTTGTGATAGTGGTCACGATCGGGAGTCGTGGTTTGCGTTTTTATTGTCGAGGTGGCTAAGGTGTTTGCACAACTTGTACTTATTTTTTTAAGTTAAAGGTAAATTTGTTCATTCACACAAAAATGTGTGCGGATTTTAATAAAAATTGGGCGGCGACAATGTTTAATAATATAAATTTGATCAAATCCCTTTTATACTTTCAAATCTCTTCGCCAACTTACATGCTAAATGAGTATGTTGTAACTAATATGAAGTAGGTAAAGTTTCTAACTTTTTTAATTAATAATTATTGGAAGTTTATAGATATTAACAATTGAAGTTAAATCTTAAGAAATATACGGTATATAAATTGAAAACGAGCAACTAGAAAAATACTCCATATTTGTAAAGATTATTTTGATAGTGTAAAATGAGTGAGCTGATCCACAAAAGGAACATTGCATGTGTACTTTGGCACACCATTAAAATAACATGAGAACCCCACTTTCCCAATTATTTTAGTTGCAGTCTTTTCTTGAGTTCCGGGAGCTACCTCTCCATACCATCAGACATCTCAGTCCCCACATTCCATTTTCTATGTACTACTACACTTTAAGTTAATTTCATACATTGACTAATAATGTTGACTGTAAATTATAGCAATCATATCCCCGTAAAATAAAAATAAAAAGCAATCATATCTGTGTTAAAAATGTTATTCACATAATTTCCCTGTAGATAAAAAAAAGGCTTAGAAAATTACATACTTTTTTTTATATAAAAATCTAAGCACTCTTTTTTATTACCTTTGATTTAGTAACTTTGTATTGTTGTATGCCTGTATTGATATCAAACTAGGTTGCACAAAGTAAGGGATGAGACGTAAAATACTAAGTAAACGTCTAACACAATGATAAACCTAATTATTAATAGTAAAATAGAGTGAACTATCCATTTCATTTTCATTCCATGGCACGGGGCCATTACGGGTATGAGAGTCGGTTGTCAAATGAAGTACATCTAATATTGATGTATCTCTTTCCTATCTACTCCCTCCTACTATAAAATTCGTCGAAATTTCACTTTCGACACTAATCATAAATTAAGAAAATCTTGTAATTTCTTCTAATATTTAAGAAAAAAAAATATAATCATGTGGAATTTTATTTGATTTGTATTAAAGAATACTTTTGTTATATTTAATCATTGGTAAACATAAAAAATGACAATTATAATAATTTTATGCTATAAAAAGTGCAATGACAAACGTAAAAAGTGGGAAGTCTCACAAATTTTTATGATAGGGAGGAATTAAATCGCTTTCTCTATTTTTCTTTCAACCCCTCTTATTCATTTTTTTCCTTTTCAAATTTCTATTAATGCCATTGTCATTGTTGTGGACTTGTGGATCACAATTCACAACCACTAGCTACACCCTCTTGATGTTGAAATTTGAAATTACGGTTAATGAAATGAATAATAAGTGGGGGTAATGGTGATTAATGAAGCAATAAATGGGATAATAATGCGGAATTTCAATTGTGGGACAAAAAGCTTCCAAAGTGAAATCTAAAAAAAAAAAAAAAGAGAGAAAGCAAAAGCAACATCTTACATACCCCAGTGAGACAGTTGACAGAGACTGAAGAAGTGACCCAACATCTTACATACTAGAAAGCCAAACAAGAGGGAAATAATAATGAGTATGAAATAATTTGAAGGAGAAAAGACAGTTAAAAAATGGTTGCAGAAGACAAATACCAACTCTTACCTGATCCAAAGCTCTGCAATACTTTGAATAACCGGTATTTTTCTGTATCTGTTAATTTCGTTACTTCATATATCATATGTAATGCAAAAACATGTAAATCATACAACAACACATACTGAGTTGTGAAGTGATTTCTGATGTCTTCTGTTGGTTACAGTATCTTTCAGGATGTTGCAGGGGACATAACCATTGTTGTTGAAGGAGAATCCTTTTTACTGCATAAGGTCAGTTTTGCTTGTTTTTTCATTCCATTTACACTTGTACAAATCTTTCTGCACTTCTTTGTAATAGTAACTAGGAGAAAACACCATTGTTTCACTTGTCAATTGTTGTAGTTTCTTTCACATGCATAGCACAGTCGCATTTTAGTACTTTTGCATGTCAAAATCACTAATGGTTGTGTGTCATGTGTACAGCGCTACAACGCTACCGTGCTATATTTTTTCACATAGCACAGTGCTGAGTTAGGCACTTAGGCATTAGCATTGTCACTCACCAATTTTCTGTGTGAAAACACATAGTACAGTGGTATTTTAGTACTTTTACATGCCAAAATCACCGATGGTGGTGTACCATGTGTTTTGGAATTTTGATTCTATTTATCAAAAAGCCACTGTGCTATGGATTTAGAGCATTGTGCTAGGTTAGACATTAGCCATTGTTGTACTGAGCTGTCCCGTGTAAAAAAAACCGTAGCACAATAGTATTTTAGTACTTTTACATGCCAAAATCATCGATGATTGTATACCATGTGTTTTGAAATTTTGATTCTATTTACTAAAACGCCATTGTGCTATAGATTTCACAGAGCACCGTGCTGGGTTAGGCATTAGCCATTGCTGTACTGAGCTGTCTTGTGTGAAAAAAAAAAAATAGCACAGTGGTGTTTTAGTACTTTCACATGCCAAAATCACCGATGGTTGTGTACCATGTGTTTTGGAATTTTGATCGATATACTAAAACGCCACTGTGCTATGTTTTTTTCCAGAGCACACTTCTGGGTTAGGCATTGCATTAGCCATTGCTGTACTGAGCTGTCTGACAAAACCATATTGTCTGTGTTTGTGTTTGTGTTTTTGTTTGGTTTGTGGATAAATTGAAGTTTCCACTAGTCACTCGAAGTGGGAAAATCCGAAAAATGATAGCAGAAAGCAAGGATTCAAAGCTCTCCAAGTTGGACCTCCACAGCCTACCAGGAGGTTACCAGGCATTCGAGCTTGCTGCAAAGTTCTGCTATGGCATGAACTTCGAGATTACAGCAGGCAACGTAGTCCACCTGCGCTGTGCAGCACAATATCTGGAGATGACAGAGGACTATGTACAAGACAACCTCATTGCAAGAACAGAAGCCTATCTCGACGAAGTAGTAGTTCAAAGTATTGAGAAAGCCATTGAAGTCCTCTCTTCTTGTGAGTCCTTACCTCTTTCAGTTATTGAAGAGGTAGGAATCCCTTGCAGATGTGTGAATGCCATTGCTGTAAACGCGTGCAGAGAGCAACTTACTTCGGGTTTATCTCATGTAAGCTTCAACGAGGATGACTCAGCAGAGTTGAAGGAGTGCATAGTTTGGTGGGTTGAAGATCTGTCAGTTCTGAGGATTGATTTCTATCAGCAGGTAATCTCGGCTATGGCGAAAGCAGGAGTTGAGATTTGCAGCATCATTGCTTCTTTGATGCATTATGCTCAAGAATGGTTAAAGGGAATTGGGAAACTTCAGATATGGAATCCTGCAAGGTTAAGGCCACACTGTGGCGAAAAAGAGCATGATCAGAAGGTGATTGTTGAGGCCCTTGTTGATCTTCTTCCGGTAGAGAAATCCAAGTCTTCACCAATTCCTCTGAATTTCCTGTTTGGTTTACTAAGAATGGGAATCATAGTGGATGGAAAAGTCTCATGTAGGCTTGAGTTGGAGAGACGGATTGGGTGTCGGCTAGAAATGGTTTCGCTTGATGATCTTCTGATACCGTCTGTTCACAAGGGAGATTCACTATTCGACGTTGATACAGTTTGTAGAATATTGGTGAACTTTCTTCAAAGGATGGAAGATGAAGATGAAGAAGAAACAACTGAAGAGCAATGTGGGTATGAATCTCAAGGGTTCGCCTTTGCCTCTCCTAGCCATGGTTCGTTATTAAAGGTTGGACGGCTTATGGACGCGTATCTAGCAGAGATTGCTCCTGATCCTTACCTTTCAGTTCAGAAGTTTACTGCTATTATTGAGGTGTTGCCTGATTATGCTCGAGTCATTGATGATGGGCTTTATCGAGCACTTGATATTTATCTCAAGGTACTTTGATTTGGTTCAAACCACTCAGCTTAGCTTATTCCTCAAAACTATTGATAAATGCCTCATAATTAAGACCGGTTAACAAGTCAACTCGGTTCATATTTGGGTTGAAGAACTCTCAAGCCAAACCTAATCCGATTAATAAACAGGTCAAAAAAATTGAACCCTAAGCCAACTTATTAATTAAACGTGTTACCCATTTAACCCTTTTTTTATATGTTACAAATATTGTAAACAATATTGATTAACCCTAAACATATTTACACGCCTAAAGATATAATAATGTTTATTGTTTATTATGTCAATGATAATAAACTTCTAGAAATCATAATGCTATTTGACCAATTTTTAATAGAATTTTTTCATATATTAATGGATTAAATTGATCAAAGCATGTTATTTTCGGGTCAGAAACTTAACCTTAGCCCAACCTATTCAACTAAATGGGTTGTTCGTGCTAACCTATTTGATTAAACGGGTTAAAACGTCAACCCTAACCTGCTTTTTCTAGGTGAGGTTCTGGTCGGGTTATCAAGTTAGGTTAACTTTGCCGATCCTTACCAATCAAAATTTCAAGTAGTGATTATATATTTGAATGTGCAGGCTCACCCAATGATAACAGAAGATGAGCTCAAGAAGCTGTGCAAATTCATCGACTGTCAAAAGCTTTCACAAGAGGCCTGCAACCATGCTGCACAGAATGACAGGCTCCCAGTTCAAATGACAGTAAAAGTTCTGTATTTTGATCAGCTCAGACTGAGGAATGCCATGTCAGGAAGTTCAGGAGATGCACTGTTTTCCCAGAAAATCAGCAGCGGTATCCCAAGCGCAGCAATGTCTCCCAAGGATACATACGCTTCGTTAAGGAGAGAGAACCGAGAACTAAAGCTTGAGATATCAAGGTTGAGAATGAGGCTCAATGATCTCGAGAAGGAGCAGACTTGCATGAAACAGGAGATGATGGACAAGTCCGGAAATGGTAATACATTCTTGACTTCAATCTCGAAAGGATTTGGGAAGATTGGGATATTTGGCACTCCAATCGGAAACAAGCGACAAAAATCAGGGAAGAAAGCGAAAACAGGTCGTAGTAGAAGATACTCGGTTTCTTAGATGATCAGTTTGGATTCGGATTTCAGAAGCTGCTTCTGCTTGGAATACAGTGATCTGATAAGGGGGTTTAGGCATGGACCGCATGTTACTTAAAAAGCCAAAGTTATTACTGTGTTGAACAAGATGAAGTCCCTGCTATAGCCTTGATTACAGTAAAAAAATGAGAAGAATGTTCAGTTCAAATGATGAATTATTGAGTCCTTTTTTACCTTCTTTTGCTAGCTTATGTAACCAGTATCTACCAAAAATGCTAAGGCTCTTGCATCTGAATAAAACACACAAGAACCTTGGCATGGTCACCAAATTCATGAGTTCACATGATGTATACATAACAAATTTGTCTATGTTTCGCGTTTGAGACTTGAAGAAAAACCCGATACTCAAGCATACTTTCCTGCGTCTGACATTGAAATTTAGGCTATGTTCTCTTCATGACTTCATCTGATCTGATCTAAAATTTTCTAATCTGGTCTGGTTTAAATGTTTAATATTAATTTTTCTTATTTGATTTAAAATTTTGACTAAACATTGATCTCATTCATACACTAAGTTATAACTTATAGGGGGGGGGGGGGGAATTTTATCAAATAAGTTCATATTATATTCGAATTCATAAGCAGTTTTCAAATGTGCAATCTTCATTATTTATAGATATTTAGTAATAAATAAAAGCAAATGAGATTTGATTGATTTTTTCCAATCAGTAAGCGACCGCTTAAATAAGCCGAGGAGAACATGGCCTTCAGGGAAAAAAAATTCAGCAAATCAGTGTTCTAAATTCTAAGTATTGGATTTGTGTGTAGAGTTGTCTGATGTATGTTGTCTCATTGATGCTCAAACATCTTCACTTAGGTAGCAAAAGTAGATTGCTCTGAAAAGTTTTAAGCATAATCAATCAATTGCTGTGAAATTTACTTTATATAAATGATAGACAAAGCATATATTGTTCTTCAAATTATTACACTTCCCAAAATACTTCAAAGCTCTCCTTATTCCTACCCCACCCCAATCAACTAGCATCCATGCTCTGCAAACAGGTTGCATGATCTCAAAAAATTAATTTATTTTAGACTATAAATACATCAGTTTGATTCCTAATATATAGCAAACAAGTCTATATATGCCCATTTAATAGACACTAGTTAACTTCTGCCTTCTTGTTCACCAGCACCACAAGATTGTCAAGGACTTTTTCCAAAAAGTTGTTTGCGTATCTACAATGGAAATTAGCATCCAATGAGCAGTTTACCAGAAATGAGCTAAAGCCATGTAGCAATAGAAAGCAATCAAAGCATATGATATTGCAAGTTTCAAAGTGACAAGACCATAGTATCCTATTTATTAAACTCATTCAGATGTTACAAGCACACGCACCTCAGGTAACTTCTGTCGAAATGCCACATTCAGACGTGCATCCAAAGTATTTTCACAAACTACCTTTCCATCTTGAGAAGCGATCACCACTCCTCCCGAGCTACAAAAGAAGAATAAAAAAGAAACTTTGGATCATAAGCATGTGCATAACCCTATACATGACATCTTAAGGGTGCTCCGATTGAGATACGTATGATGCATCTACAATTCACAAGTGCAGGAATATGACCAAAGCCCTGTTCTTTTGGACTTAGTCCAAATTTAGTTCACTTAAATTTATTTCCTGCTAAGTTTAGGATTCAGTTTAATTCAGTTCAGATTAATGCAGTCCAAAATAACAGGGTCTCAAGATGTATTGCCTGTTTTATTATTACCGTTCCAATAAGAAACCACTCTTAGATTACAAGAATGTCTCATATACTAATGATACATAGAGGACTATTGGATCAAATTTTGCAAGAAAGCAAATAAATTACTCATAGTCATCTTACAAACTAATGCAAGTAAGCACCAACATTTAACAATCAAACTTTCAGGAAAAAGAAGCTACCATGAGGGTCCATGCTGCTCTGGGCCAGAGGGTGGAGGCAGATAGACTCTGTCAATGGAAATCATGGGTGCACGTACTCTTGCCTTTTCAGCATACTCTCGTTTTGCATCCTCCAAAACAGACTCAACCAATCTCTTGTCCATCTCCCTACAGCGTAACAACACAGATTGTTCCTTCAAGCGTAACAAGCCCTGGATGGAAAGAGAAAGAATTTGTCATCTATAAGAAACATACATGAAAACTAGCTGGGGACAAGAGTAAACCGTAAGGCCACAACTAGATGAAGAAAGACCTTATATTCATTCGATCGTTCACAAGACTGGGATCTTAACTTAGAAAATTATTCTTCTTCTGTTAAGTCTTCACTTTGTAGGAAATAACCTTTTTAATTATTAACAGCTACGGAGTACTCCCTTAGTCCTTATTTACTTACTACATACTACAAAATGGCAATGTTCATTTCAAAACTTTGATTGTTCGTAAGTTTATGTACATAATGAAAAATATAGTCATGATAGATCTAGTTTGATTCGTCTCAAAATGTAGTTTTTAATTATATAATTTTTTATTATGTATAACCAAAGATATTTTCATTTGAAGTTATGTCTTAGGAGATGTGAAAAACATAATGTAGCAAGTAAAAAAGACGGATTCTTTCAAATGCTCAATTCTTCACAAATTCCAAGTGGAGCACACTATGGGAAAATCATCCATGATTCATTACAATAAAACGCTGTCAAGTGTCAAGTCATTTCAAAAACAAAAGAAAGAGGGACCTGAACAATCAAAGCTTGGAGAAGCTTCTTGTAATTGTAAGGGCTCTTATCATCAGAAAAAGCTTGAAGAAGCTTCATGTAAGAGTAGGAATTGTTGCCATCCGAGACACGAAGGAGTTCCTTAGAAGCTGCTTCCTTCATGCCAGTGACAATGTCATCTTGAGCCTGTAGAAACTTAATGCGTGAAGCATTCAGCTGTGTTGAATACTCACTGCATATCAAGTAAATACTCCTATTAGATCAGTATACCCCTAGGTTCTTGATTTTCATAATTTCATACAGTATGACGCCTTTACCTAATGTTTGTATGTTTATATGAACATTCATGAGGCTATTTATATGATAAACAATTGACAAACATCTTTCACTTCTAGAGTCATATAAAATGATGAGTTTAGTTATATAATTTTTCCTACCTCTGCCCCAAATTAGTTTCAACATTTACCCAAAAAACGAAACTACACATATTTGTAACAAATGTTTTCTTTCGATAAATCATTTCATTTTATTTCTCTCCATATCAAATGCTTTTTTTTTAATCTCTCTATCCATTTCGCCTCAAAATAATTTTTTTATACAGATTTCGTGGACGCTCTTTTGTTGCGATAAATTTGGGGCAGAGATAGTATTTGAAATTAATATAGATTTACCAAAGAAACTCCGCACCATATTACTCGGAACATACCCCTCTAGCACTCTTTTTAGGAAGAAATTTGAGCATGTAAATGATCAAATTTTGTGAAACAATTTAACACGAGAAGCTTATAGTTTCATTCTTGCCTCTCTTAATATTATTTTAATTCATTTCCTCATTTATATGCTCAAATGTCATCGTTCAAATGCATGTTGAATAGCTATGTTTGCCAATAATGTCTGCATTAAATTGCATGCAGAAAAAAGCATATAGTTTCTACCATAAATATATTCACAAAAACAAACTCTAATCTTATGAGTAAAACAGAGACTTGAAAGAGAGAAAATGAAAGAGATGATGAATGTACATTCTGCAGAGATAGATGGCTTACATCTTTCTGCGAACTTCAACTTGTTTGCACTTGCGCTCATATTCTTGTTTAATCTTCTTCTTCTCAGCTTCAACTAGGTGTAGCTTCTCAATGTTGAAATCCTACACATCAAAACACAACAATTTAAAACAAAATTAAAAAGCGAGCAAAATAACGCAAAATCAACAAATTCAAACAACGTATTGCATTATTGCAAGAATAATACGTAATCTCCTAATTTCCAGTTATCGTTTATCAATTCCGACCATTACCACAATTTGCATAATAACTTATCTATTCATCATCAATCAGAAACCTAAATCGATCATCCATTGAATATCGAAACAACCTCAAAATGCAATTATAACTTCATAAATTTATAATAAAAAAAAGGAAAAATAAAAACAGAGGATGGAGAAACCTCTTCAGCAGAAACAGAGATTTCATTGGCTTTCTCTTCGGCCTCTTGGCGAATGAACCTCACCATTTGGTCTATCTGCTTCGATACATCTTCATCATTCATCTTTCCTTTTTTTGTTTAACAAAATTATGACAAACAATTTGGATTCAAATGGCTTCGAAGTGATTAATTGATTCAAGAAATATAATTGTGATTAAATTAGTTGAGGATTGATTAATTATGAAACTGGAAAGAAGGGATTGTTAAGATTGAATTATGAAAGAAGTTGTGTTTGTTTATCATTCTTACATCTGCCTACAAATTGCCGGGCGATTCTTAAATTTCGCTTGAAATTTTCCGTTTTTTCGTTTCTTTTTTTAAAAAATAAATAAATAAATAATCCTGAAAGGCTGAAAACCTTGTTAATTCATCTACTCCTCCAAACTTTTATTATTGCTATACTAGTATAGTAACTAGTTAGTGATTTAGGTTGCATCAATACGGTTATGGGTTCGAGAACGGGTATAAAATGAATACGAAATATATTACTCTTAAAATTAAGCATATGGATATGAATAAGAAAATAATATATAAACATATGAAATTTTATGAAAATCTTAAAATAAATTGGAAATTATATAGGTAAAAAAACACAAATAATCAACTAAAATGATTAAAACTTTTTCAAGGAATAATAGAAAGAGGGGAAAATGCCTAAAATAAGGTAAAATATTTTTTTAAAAAATATAATAAAAAACAATGTGATGTAGTGGGTATCCGTGAAGTATCAGTATTGTATTGGATTATCGGTATCCAACACGAGTACAACAACCTAATTGAAGTATCATGTTACCTATTACCAAATTTGATATTTGCCCCAATATTTTATTTTCATTTACGTTATTATTAAAAAAGAATAATGTCACATCATGTTACCCTGTAAGGGCGATAATAAGGAATCCTCGCAAATGCGTGCTGTGAGAATCGAACCCTAAACCGGGGATCTCGTACCTGAAATTCTGAAAACCTAACTATTAGGCTAAGATCTCATCCACTCTAAAAATGAATTAATATTACAAAAAAAAATGATAAAATGTATATTTTTATTTAAAATAAAAGTCAAATCAAATTACCAAATCAAAATCAAAAACTTAGAGAATAGACTGAGGGGGTAAGTTTGATACTAATTCTTGGATCATTGACATCGTCGCTACACATTATGTTATTTGACACTCATTAATTTGATTGTCCCATTTCTTTGCCTAATGGTGAATCCATCATAGCTACATTAGTGGAATCGGTTCAATTTATCTGATAAAATTGTTCTTTCTCAAGTGAGAAACAAAAACAGGACAAAACTAAAATAAAAGACATAGCTAAAACAAAACATGACATTCCTGAAATCAAAAAAAAAAATCCAACTGAAAAAAAAAAAAAAACCCTAACTAAGAACAAAATAAGTCCATAACTGAAAAAATAAAACCCAAACTGAAACAAAACATGACATACCCCGAAACCAAAAATTCCTATTAAAAAATCCAACTGACAACAAAAAACTGAAAATAAAACAAGGTCACCAAAGGGGAAAAAATATGGGATATTTCATATGGTACCACTGTATTTTTGGCTTTTATATGTGGTACTATTTTTTTAGAATTCTATATTATACAATCATAATTTGATCTTATTTCATATCGTAGCATTCCTTTAAGTCAAATAGGGTTAAGGGTTCATCTCATTTTACGTGTTTTGATTTGGGTGCTATAAAAATATGCTTGAATAAGGACTTGGGTTTTACTTTGACCCCTTAAGGCTCAAATTTATGGTCCAAATTTACAATGATGATGTTTATAATTCTGACCTCAAATTAGACCAAAATTACCTTTAAATTCAACTAATTTTCTTGTACACATATCAAAACATACAAATTGAGACAAAATCTTAACCCTAACTAACCCCCAACTAACATTTTAATTAATACAATGTTACGATGGAAATAAGACTAATGTATAGTGGTATCATGTCGAAATTTCAAAAATTAATGGCACCACATTAAAAAAAAAAAAAAAAAAAAAAGAAGCAAAAGTAGGATGGTGTCATATGAAATTTCCCAAAATAAAAACCTACTAAAAAAACAAAGGCTAATTGAAAACAAAGACTAAATAATTCATCTTCATCTTGGCACTTTCATTCACTGCCTCCTTTTGAACTTTGTTAAATCAATCATCGCCTCCTTCTCGTGAATTCTTTTCTTTAATAGTCCCTCCTATTTTTTAGATGTAACACTAGCACTTTGACTTCGGCACTATTAATTCTAATTCACTTTGACTGTCAATTGTTACTTATACATAAAGAAAAACATAGTTATGTGGAATCTTGTCGGAACTTTCCAAATATATCAATTTTATAATTTTTACAGATATATTTAGAGATATTATGAGTCCAAAAGAGAAGTGTTACATCTAAAAAAAGAAGTGTTACTGCACTTCTTTGATGACCCAGTATGAAGTTCGCACATTATGCCAAAGCATTTTTAGTTCATACGATCAAATTGAGAACATACAGAGGAGCAGAAAGTATGTATATGAGTTAATTGTCCGATCAAATTATTAGTTCATACGATCTGACCAACAGGTCAATATTTACTCGTACATGTTGCTCCATCAAAACTTGAAAGTAACAAGTAAAAGGATAATATTGAGTGAGAATGTTTCTTGCGATTTAGTTTACGAGCCATTTGGCTCATTTCATTATAATTTGTCAACAAATTTACAATAGAACTAATTTTGACACTCCACTTTATACAAGTATAATATAAAGAAATGTGATATCACAGGATGGAATGCCAAAATTATTTGTCGTATTAAAAGCAGCATCAAAAGTTTATTAAGGTACAAAGTACATAGGATTTGGAAGCTTAAATGTCCGATCACCAGTAAAATTGCCTTGGAGATCACTCCATTGGTCTCCTAAATTTCCCCAAATCCTATAACCTTCCTCCACCAATCTCCTACGGATATCAGATTTGTACTTTATTGCACTTTGTCCCCTATACTCAGCTGACCTGTAAAATAACATACTATACATGTTTATGATCCCAAATTAGCCATTAAATTAATTTAAACTGAACATCATTTATTTGAAAATTTAGACTGAAGTGATTGAATTTACTCGGGCTTGTCCCAAAATATTTGGGGCCCTATTCTAAAATCTTAATTATGTTTTTGATATTTTAGTAAATGCGATAATTCAATATTAAATTGACAACACATGTATATATCTCAAAGTTTTTTTTATAGATAATAATATATTTATCTAGTAATATAATAATATGACAAAATAAATATTAAAAAATTAGACCCTTTGAAAAACGGGGCCTTGTACAGAGGATGTTCTTACACACCTACCCGGCACGGCCCTGAATTTACTCTAGCTTATATTATTGAAAAGAAGAATTTGTTTAAAATGAATCAACCATATATAATTAATCAGATCTTATCAAATAATTAAGTTAATATTCCAATTAACTGACAAGAATTTGAACTAATACCCATATCCATTCAAGCAAATTAGTTTTTTTATATTGTTTAACGGTTGCATGAGGAACGGTTTCAATGAAAAAAAGCAAAGCCAAGTATTAATTATGTGGGCCGTGTTTATATAGTTGTTTATTAAAAGCGCTAATTTAGAGCTCGTTTACATTAGCTGAATAGAGCTGAACTGAACTGAACTGAACTGAACTGAACTGAACTGAACTGAACTGAACTGAACTGAACGAACTGAACTGAACTGAATTGAATAGAAGTGTATTAATTGAACTAAATAGAGATGAACTGAACTGAACTGAACTGAATTGAACTGAACTGAACTGAACTGAACTGAATATAATCTGAAGTAAACAAGCCCTTAGTCAATTGTAAATATAAAAAAAAAAAAAAAATTGAGAGGATACACGTATTAAATTGACTTATTGTCAGTTAATCGAAACGTTAATTAACTTCATTTGAGAAAATATTATAAGGGTTGACTTATTTTAAATAATTTTTCCTACCGACTTAAATTGAGAAATTAAGTAAGGGTTCATTTTTGGCAAATCAATAACTTACTTTGGAATATAGTAACGCATCGGATTTGAAATGGGTCCTCATGGACCCAAATACGAATTTATTTTCTAAGGTTGAATCTGGATCTGATTTTGATTTGTCGGGTTATGGATTCAAATTTATATTTGATTGATCCAACAGATTCGAATTCAAAAACAAATCCAAAATGAATCTGTTTATTTAACTAACTATCCTTCATACTTTGAGTAAACAATTAACTTCAAATGAACATTAAAAAAATTAAGCATACAATTTAACAATTAATCAAACATTTTTTTTGACATGATCAATAAGTCAAACTTTAGTACAGTAGGAGAATAGTACAATTATTAAATCCATTTTTGGATTAATCAAGCATATAAGTTATTAATCCACTTGTGATAACAATAGTAAAATGAATGAACATTAAACAGACTTTAATATTCATTCTTTAAACTATATTTAACTTTTTTTATTTATGATTTTAGTAAACGGATCTATTGTTTCGGGTCCAGGTCCGTAGTTCGACCTAGATTCATATTTTATGCATGTATTCGAGTACAAAATTCATGGTTGCCCCCTAAACTTATTAAACCCTTCATCGTTGAATCTTTGCCCCATTTTTTTTAGTTGTATCGAAATCTTTGCTCAATTTTCCTTTACGATATTCTTTTTTCACTACTTGTTGTACACATGGTGAGGCCCACACCAACTCCGGTACAATTTTCTCTCTACTTTTTTCTTTTCTTGGCTCATACACATTTCCCTTATGGGAACAGATTTGGGCATTCCCAATTTTTATTTTTTTTGCACTCCTCCACGTGAGTTAGAATAAAAAATTGTGCTCTTACAAATACAATAAATAGTGCCAAAATCATTTGTTTTAATTAGCTCCCTCTATGTAGCAAAGATTTGGGGATTGAGGGAGTATTATATAGTTTATTGTCTACAAAGAATCACAAGGACAATTGATGTAGACGAGATTTGATCGAACCCATACCTAAATCTTGGACATCATCCCCAAAAACTTTGATTACCAAATAATCTAAGCTAGTTAAACACACACATTTATTATTATTATTTTTTTTTTTGTTTTTTTTTTTTACAAAAAAGCCACAAAGGCAGAGATGAGAATCAATATCAGGATCACCTGAAATCGGGAGAGAAGCTTGCTTTAACCACCTAAATTATCCCGACCTCATTCTCACTTAAACACACACTATAACTCTACAAGATAAGTGGGTCGCCAAAACATAAAGAAAAGAATAGTAGCTAACCTCATAATAAGGCGTTCAAAGCCAACAAAACCTTGCATCACCAAATTACCAATAGTAGCATCACCAAGAGTCTCTTTATCCCTTCCTGTTAGTAATATCACCTTATATCCAATTTCAACCAATTTGTTAAACAATTCCAGCACAGCCGGAATAGCTGGACTTTCTCCTCTTAAGGCCCACCTGTTAAACTCCATCGGATTATATGGATCACACCTACAACGACCACTCATACAGTCACATACAACGTTAATAGTCAAACTTTTACATTTATCAATGCATTTTTTAAACCATTAATATCTAAAACTACGTATATAGTTAAAGATTATAAAAAGTTGATATTGTGAAAGTATTAATATACAAAATCTTGGTCAAAACATACAAAAAAGTGCAAAAGTCAAATCGTTACATATAATCTGTAATAGAGGTAGTATATATATATTAGCTTCATAGGATAACATAACATAAATGTTTTCTCTATTCATTTCAAAATATGCAATGTATATAATAGAGTATAAAAATCAATCCCGGCCTGCAATAATTATCAGCTGATACTTTTGTTTGAGTATCTTGTTTAATTTGAGTAGCGTTGATTACGAGGGCATCCATGCTGCGTGATTGCAAATCAACACCCCAACCCCGAAAGGCTTCCACGTGATGGAAGGTACGCCCTTCGTAACATAATACTAGCAATAATTGGTTTTGCACGCATTTTGAGGAAACGATTTAATGATTTAAATGAAGGAATTAGTCAAAATGACTTTAATACAAACAAGAATGTGATGCTACGTTGCTAATATTAAGATTATTTTGACTAATTCTGTCGTTCATACCCTTAAATCGCTTCCTCAAAATGCGTGCAAAATCAATTGTTGCTAGTATTATGTTACGGAGGGAGTACTTAGAAAAGAATCAATCTGAGCTTCCAACCATCAGCTTAAGTTTCTAATTAAGTTGATTTATTATTGACGCATAGCGCGCATATATAGGGTGCGATTTTTCTTTTCTTTTTTTTAAAAAAAAGGAAGAATTGTTACCCGAAACGCTTGACGCGGTAGTAAAATAGATTAGAGAGACAAGTATCGTCAACATCGAGGATCCAAGCATCCAAGGCATCACCAACGGGGCGGCTAAAGCCGTCCAAATAGGCGTACGCCTCGTCAATAACCAAGCTAATATCGCGGTAGTATTGACCCCGAACCATGTAACCTTGGACATGGTACAAGCAAGTACTAGGAATTGTACGCCAACCTCTCATGTTATTAGCTTCCACAGCCATCCTCCAACTTAGGCAATAAGGTTCACTATTACTAGCACTACTACTACTACTACTTGTATTAATTATTGATAAGGCTCTTGATTTTATTGAATGCCTTGCAAATCTAGTATTATTATTATTATTATTGCTGCTGCTGCTGCTGCTGCTGCTGTTATTATTATTATTATTATTCCTTATTTTCTTTGCCTCTATTACTCTATTGTTGCTAACCATGCTAGACATCAATATTAGCGATATCATGATCATCATCACCATTGCCTTATTATTCCACCTTGCCATTCCTGCAACAATTAACCATGTATATTCATTATGCTTCATATATATTCTTCCATGTTTATATGTATAGTAAACAAATGTATGATAATCTGAACTGAACTGAACTGAATTAAAATCCTAGTTTTATTATGGTGAACTGAACTGAATTTGCAGAAATTAAATTCAAAACAACATGAACTAGAATTTGATCTTACTATAATTAAAAAATATGTAGTACTACTAGTAATTCTCTCTTTGTTTGAGTATTAACATAAAGGCTTTGATTGTTGTTGTATTACATAGAGAAATAGGATACATAAATCACAAAAAAAAATTATTTCTAAAACTTTATTTTTTCTATAAAACTTTTTTATGACACAATTATGTCCTGAATATTCATTCTTTCATGTACTATTTTTTTTCCAGATTGTGTGTATATATCTGAAAAAAGATTTATCAATGGTCTTGAATTCCCAACTGCTTGGGCCTATATATATAACAAAATGTGACGTGTGTCATAATTTAATCATGATTTACTCATTTGAAGCATAAAAGGACACATGGTCAACTTCTTAGTTTGTCAGAATCTTATTAACTTATTTTGACAAAATCGACTAAAAGTTGAATTATCATTATGCTAGCCAGGAAGAATCATTTAGAGCATTCTTCTATATATACATGCATTAAATTATTACATTAAAACAAAATAGCAAGAATCTTCAAATTCAATGTGATATGAACGGAAAAACAAACAAAAAAAGTCGAATTATATGATAATTTCAATAATATAATATACATAAATGAAATGAATTATGCAAAAATTGTGATGATAATTAAAAATGATGTGCAAAAAAAATAAAAAAGCTCTTGTGCAAGTATTATTAGCAAAGAAGCAAGCTCACCTCTAATACGGAGTAACATAAAGTTTAATGATTGATTTGTTTATGCAAATTTAATTATGGAATTGAAGCATATATAAAAGGAGCCTATTTATAAGGCACATAAAATTTAGCTTTGTTAAGCTAGTGCTTACCTATATGATGGTTTGACGAGTTGGAGGCATGAAATTGATGACGTTGATAGTTGAATGAATTGAAGAATATAATGTCCATACACAGGTAAGATAATAAAATACAGCTCTTCGTAACGGGCTCCTCCTAGCTCGTAGTTATAATTTGTCTTTTATTTTTATTGAAGGTGACAACCTAACAGTTATTAATGTTTTGCATGGTAAGTTTCGTTGCCCCTGGAAGATTCAAATACTTATGGACGATATCCGCACCATCCTTCGTGATTTTGCTTCGATGTCTTCGGGTCACATCTTTCGGGAAGCCAACCGTACAGCAGATTACATAGCGTCTCTAGGGCATTAGACCCCTACGCATATTGATATAGATCCTTTTTTGGATGCTAAATTTAATTATTTTCTCTTTACTGATAAGTCGGGATATTTCTTCGAGAGGAAGAAATTCTGACTTCCTTGTTTACCTTTCCTTCAAAAAAAAAATAATAAAATACGAAGTATATATATATATATATATATTATATCTGAACCAAAAGTTTAAACTGATAGTTGAGGCCCAAGAATAATATGTTATATACTATATCACTCCCTTCACATGAATTAAAATATCATTTGGACTTGAAATGTTGACGCGGCACAGGCCCCATTATATCCGGCGCAAATTAATTTCACTTAGAAGGGAAATGAATGAGAGATTTGACCTCGTGACCTCTGCTTCACTTTGGCTCTGATACCATATATGTTAGATGATCATCTAAACCAAAAGTTTAAGCTAATAGTTAAGGTCTAAAAATATGTTATATACTCTGTCATATATGTATATATAGGGGAAATAAATAAATAAATAATAAATAGATGATGTATATGTATGACGTTAAAATTTTATATGAAGGAATGTTGGAGAAGATAATATAGGCAGTAAGAAAAAAATGGTTGAAAAGAAAAGAGAGAAGGAAGCACTATCGAGATGATGGCCTGGATGAGTCAGAATATAAAGTGGTTTAAAAAGTAAAATTGAGAGGGTACGACTGTACAACGAAGTGAGGAACTAATTAACGAGTTTTTAGTTAGGGCATGAACAACAAAAGCCACTACCTAGAATTATTTAAGTGCAAGAGGAGTCAGAAAGCAAATATAACAGTGATTGGAGCTTTTGTATTTATAAAATTAAATTTTTCATGAAAACAAATACGGAGTACATCCACTATCACGCATTATTGACAATAATTGAATATTTCATTTCTCACAAATAAATATCAAATGTTGTTAATAATGCGTGGCGGTTGGAGTATTTATCCTTCCCAGAAATGAGTTATAGACTATATATAGAGGATTGCCTTCATTTAATTATTGATCAGATCAAAGGTTTAATTGTGTCTATGGTAATTGATAGAGTATACATAACATAATCTTAGGTCTTAACTATTAGTTTAAACTTTTGGTTCACATGATCCTCTGACATGGTATCATAGCCAAGGTTGGGTTTGATTGATTTGGGCGAAAATATGGACAACTCATATGTGAGGGGGAGTGTTGAGCACTTGAGCCCATGAACAATCCACGTGTGAGTTTAAATGTTGTCCTACTTCATTGTATGCTACCAAATTTAAAACCTCACAACCCAAGAATGTAGATTTACTATTAGAGCTGGACATGTGTCAGGCCGGCATGAGGACCAATTTGGCACTGCACAATTTGGGCCCGCCTGACACGAGTCCGCTATGAGCACGGTATGACACGAATGCACGACTGGTGCGCATGGACAACTTTTTTAAAGTTTAATTTGGTACGAACCTGGAAGACCGTCATGCATTACAGGCCGGCCCACAAGTTGACATGCTTATTTTGGTTAAACTTTCATAATATATGAAAATTAGTATAAGGTACGATGACACGGCACGAAACGTGAGTTGGGTCGTGCATGTGCCATTTATTTTATAACGTAACACAAGCTCAACACGACACAAACTTTTTTTGCCCGTCACAAACACGACACGTTGTGGCACCGTCATGCAGACCTAACGCATAGAATGTCCCGACCTGGCCCATGTCCGCCTATAGCCACTATACTCTATGCATCTTTTCTCATCATGTTTTTCTTTTCAAACAATAATTACCATTGATATTGATAACATACCATAAGATTAAAAATGACACGGATGTGGTACTTATATAATAATAAAAATAGAAATGACATACTCACTCCGTCTCAAAATAAGTATTTTATTTGTTTTCTCAAATTTCTCAAGAAGTAACTTTAAAAATTAATCATATTTTTAATTATATATAACAAAAAAAATTATATATATAAAAAGTATATTTCAAGACGAATCAAACAAGATGTCACATGATTATATTTTTCATTGTTTATATAAATTAACTAGGTTCAAAATTACATTATAGGAAGGCTAGATTTTCCCCACTTTATTTCTTGTTGGTGTTGTGAACTTGTGACAGTAGTATAGTGCTTGAAAAAAAAAGCTCGTAATGACAGAACTCTGTAGACTAGTCTTCAATCAGTAGCCAGTGGCCCAGTACTGTAGATATTGAACTCCTTTGTTAAATTTGAGAGAATATCACAAATGAGTGTGGGGTAATGTAATTGGAAATTTCAGTCCGTTTATAAATCTACGGAAGTTCCGTATAAGAAGAAAATTAGACCACATATAACTTATAACTCCAAGTGGATTTCATTATAAAATCATATGGTTATAACTTATAAGGGTAGTAAATCTCGGGCTTAAAAGTTGTGAAAATGTTTTTAAAAAAAAATCGTATAACAAAATTCCTAGCCATGACATTTGAACCTAACCTGTTCACTAGTGCGTTTTTTTAATATGATAATGTGGGTGGTACTAGGTTTTAAATTGGAATCTGTTGTACGTCATCCGGTCCAATTTAGTCAACACATGCATCTGTAAGGGGAGAGATCATAAATCTTCACAAATATATATAACGATATTCGAGACGTGATGGATGATAAAAAAAATGCCGAAGCATCAACCATACTCTGTTCACTGGTGCATACATGATTTTGGCACCTGAAGTTTGATATTGGCAGCCCATTATAATTGTAAAATTCTTTAAGTTTTATTAATAAATTGAGGTGTCAAAATAAATTAGGGTGTATCAAAATTATTTTTGCATAAAATGATTTTCCATATGTATGGGTGAAACATCTTTATTCTCATGCTTGACGGCACACCAAAAAAGGTAGAAAACAAAAGGCTATCGATTAAGGGGGATGAATTCTAAGCTACTAGTGGTGTTTTGACTTGTTGTTTCCATGCAATGTGGGTGAAATGAGATGGTGTTTCTTCTTTAATTTGTTTTCCAACAAACTTATGGTCAATGTCTCCCTCTCTATTGATCGATAGTTACACCACATTTTGTGTTATAAATCTTACTCCTTTCAATTCCTTCTATAATATTTGTTACCTTTTACTTTTTACATATTTGTATGTGTATTTGTATTTTTTTTTAGGATAATGTGTGGGATACAGAGCCTTGGAACCGGCCCTACTACAGGTCACTCGGTCCAATTTTAGCCAACACACGCATCTGTAAGGGGGATAATAAGGAATCCTCGCAAATGCGTGCGGTGAGAATCGAACCCAGGACCTCGTGCCTGAAATTTTGAAGCCCTAACCACTGGGCTATGACTTCATCCTCATATGTATTTGTAATAGAGCTGATCAAAAGTGGTCCGGCCCGCTTTTTTGCGGGCTTTGGACATGAAAATTAGGCCCAAACTTAGGCCCGGCCCGGCCCGATTTTTTATTTTTTCACGCGGGCCTTGGACATGTAAAATAAGACTTTTTGGTTACTTTTTTAGGCCCGGCTCGAAAAAGCCCGAAAAGCCCGCCAAACCCGCACTAAATTTTCGGACTTTGGCTAAGAAATTTGGGCCCGAACCCGGCCCGCTTTATGGCTTAATTTTTTGCCTCAGCCCAGCCCGGCCCATGATCACCTCTAATTTGTAATATGTACAAAAATTAAAGTAAATAATGTATAAATTATAGAAAGTATCTAGGTATAAATTATATAAGATTAACACTTTACTATTGTTATCTATCCTTCCTATCTCACTTATTTTAATGTTATTGCTATACATCTCCCTATCCTCCTACTCATTCTAAATTGTTAGTTTATTATTTATTTCTATTTATTTTAAACGCATTAATTCATTCGTGATGTGATCATTGTCCTAAAGCTGAAATTGTCCCACTACGATACACGGACTCACGACAACCTACCTCTAGGGATACACACACTACCGCTAGCCCACTAAAACCTCCAACCCACACAACTCAAGGTATAACATAGACATAAACCTATATAAACTACTCTATACTATCTCAAGCTTTCAATGTGGAACAAAAACCCTTTCGATGATATTCTTTTGAAGCAACTATTTAACTTCCTACAAACTCCAACAAGGCAACAACTACTCCTCTTAACCATTTATGATAATCCCAACTGCACCCCAAGCCCCCAACCTAATGAAGTTGCGATTAGAGATGGTGACGGACCGGATCTTGATGGATCCAGATTCGGATCCGTTTTTAGAACCTGGATCCGGATCGGATCCGGTTCAGACAGATCCATAAAATCAGGATCCAGATCCGCATCCTGCGGATCCAGATCTAAAACGAATCCTTTTATAAAATCAAAATATTATACCTAATTAAAACTTTTGATGCATTAAAATTATCATTTCATCAAATACATAATTAATATGCACATTAAAACCCACTAGTCCACTACTAACATCATTAACATCCTAAATAAAAGACCAATCATAATGACAATTTGTCCCATACAAATATACAATTACATAATTAACTTTGAAATATTTAGCATTAAAAAACAAGAAGAAAAAAAAACATCATAATTACAAGTTTAAAACTTATATAACTATATACTCAATACTCATGTGTTTATTTTAGAAAAAACGGATCCTCGGATCCGGATCCGATGTAGAGATCCGGATCCGCATTTTCTCAACGGATCCGAATCCGATCCGGATCCGCGCGGATCCAAAATATAAAGATCCATATCCTAAAAAACGGATCTGGATCCGCGGATCCGGGGCGGATCCAAGATCCATTGCCATCTCTAGTTGGGATGTACCTTTCAACCGAAAGGTTGCGAATTTGATTCTCACTACTCCTCCACTTATGGACAGTGCATTCTAGCTAAGTATCCTTGTAATAAGAGCCTTGTGTTATGACCTGATTTATCTTTGTAAAAAACTTACATAGAAAAATATTGTAACATTTTCCATAATTTTTTTTTTTTACATAATTAGTTAAAGCTTGTTATGTAAAGAATTTTTATACACTAAAAACATACAAGTTTTTATAATTTTATGAGACCGTCAAATAATTAACCCATTGGATATATAATTATGTGTTGGACTAAAATTATCTTTCATGAATCGCATAAGTCAAAAGCATGGCAACTTTTTCACCAGAGAATCGATGATTTCTCCTACTATAACCCTTTAATTCTTCAAAGAGGCATATATAGATGGATGCATAAAAAGAGCAACATTGACTATAAACAATGCACAACATTGACTTTCCGGCCTCCTCTTCTTCCCACGTCTTCCGTGAAACCAACCACACTGCGGATTATATTGCGTCCCTCGGGCATTGGACCCCTACGCACATAGATATTGATCCCTTCATGGACGCTAAGTTCTCTTATTGCTTAGCATTAATTATGTCAAGTTATCTCTTCAAGAGGAAGATATCTTAATATTTACAACTGTCTATCTTTTCTCAAAAAAAAAAAAAAAACTAAATTGTACATACATAATTACATAGATATATAGTCTACAATACATAACTACATAAGTGCACGCCTAGCTAGGTTGCACATAGACACATAGTGCCTAACAGTGTCAAAAAGGATACAGGTACGGAAATGAAATGACAGGTCAAAAAAAAATACAGGGTAATAAAACAAAGAGTATAACATTTTCACTAAGTGGGGTACTCTTTTTAATAAGGAAAGAAAAACCTATTATTAAGGATGGGCAACTAAGAGCATCCTTACAAATGATAAGGGAAAGGGTAGAATCATATGAATGAAACCAACAAGTCATACAACTTAATTTATGTCCTAAATTCATAAGGTAATCTGCTGCTTTATTAGCTTTCCTAAACGAGTGATTTATAGTAACATAGTCTAGAGTATCGAGATCCATTTTAGAATTGGCTGTGAATTTCCAAGAGATCGATCGGACATTTCTTATTGCATTAATAACTGTTAATTAAATTATCTCCTTCTATGATTAGATGACTATTGACTAAGTGGAGTACTGGAGTACTACTCTTTGGTAATTAAATAGTTGATAGTTTTTAATTATATATATGTATAATGACCGTACTTAGAAGCTCATTCAGATAGGACTTTTTCAAAAAAAATTAAAAAGAAATTTCACCATGTATGTCAAACCTCTAAGGGTCTAAGCACTTATAATATATGAATGGAAAAGGATTCAAGGTCATACCTCTTGAAAAGGCCAAGCTAATTAAGTATAAACTAATTAAGTTCAACGACCACCCCTATTTAATAAATAGGCAAATAGAGGTCTTCGAGTGGAGGTATTGGAGACTTGAAAGTGAGGTCACTACCCAAAAAAAACACATTTAATTATGGAATATTTTGTTCTAAAAGTGCTTATCTACTACTTATCTATACCTTTTTTTTAAGGAAAGGTGCACAGTACGTTAGTCCCCGTATAAAACTCTTATCTCAGAAAATAATAACCTTAGCGTGCAAGCGAGGCAGGGGGCTGCCGAATTTGTGACCATGAGGATCACGGGGGGCACTTGGACTAGCTGATCCAAGGTCCTTCGACATCTATACATTATTTAAAGATAACGAATTTGAGAACATTCAGGGCGCCTCTATAACTGTCGTCTTAAAGACGATCTTACGTAATTATGTCTCAAGATTTGAAGCATCCATGTTCAATTAAGTGCTCCCTCCGTTTATATTTGTTAGTTACACTTTATTTCACTTTTTTTTCTGTCTCTTAAAAATCCAAATATAACTAACCAAAAAAAAAGTGACTATTAAGTTTGTATGAGGTGATTTTATATTAATCTCAAAATCCATGTCTCATGGCCTTATAAATTTGTATTGGATCCTATTGGAGCTAGCCAATTGCATTTCTTTCCAAAACTAGAAAGGGAGGAACAAAAATGGAAGCTAAGGGTGGGCTGGTCGGTTTAATAGTGGTATACATATGCTTAACAAAGCTTTTGAACAAAATGCATATATATTTAGGTCATATTAAGTGGTGGTCAAGTATTAGGATATCAATTACTTTTAGTGGTTATTCCACTACCTCATGGAAAAGTAGATCTCCACACACAAACATGCTAAAAAAATAAAATAAAATAAAATAGGGATATTTCCCCAGGTATCCCTGGGTAGGCCTAATAGCCAGAATACCCCCACTTAAAACTTACATTAGGTACCCCTGAGATCATTATAATTGGCCAAAATGCCATTACTACAAATTTCAACCTCAAATCATGACTAATCTGTTCGTTTTTTGCAAATTCCGACCTCAAATCTAACCCTTTAGGGTTAAAATGACCCGTAAAGTCTTAAGAGGACAATTTTTTTAAAACATGTAGATCAAAGCACGCAAATCGAGACGAATAAAGACGTAGATATATGTGCGCAAAAATTATCATCTCAATGTTTTACGAGCCATTTTAACCCTTAAGTGTCAGATTTGAGGTTAGAACTTGCAAAAAACGAAAAGATTAGCCCTGATTTGAGGTCAAAATTTGTAATAATGGCATTCTGGCCATTTATACTAACCTCAGAGGCACCTAATGCAAGTTAAAAAAAGGTGGTTCTGGCTATTTGGCCTAACCCCAGGGGTACCTGGGAAAATATCCCAATAAAATAAAACTACTCATCCGACCACTATTATTTGCTCCATTTTCTATTTTTATCGGTCCAAATTTATTTGCTCATTTCTTTTTTTCGTAATATGACCCATCTTTAAAAATACATTTATACCCTTACATTTACTTTTTTTTTTATTTCCTATTACCACATTAAAGACATTTATACCCTCAAAAATATCTATGTGATACACTAGAAGACAAAAAAAATATCATTTCTGAAAATTCACCTAAAATGAGTTTGGAGCAAATAATAGTGGACAGAGTGAGTAATAAATAGGTGCCAATTGCTCAGTGACTCCGTTTGGTTGAGCGTAAAATGTTTTCAATTTAAAATGATTATTTATGAAAAACAGATAACAAATTACAAAATAATTTTTCTATTATTTGGTATTATGTAAGAAAAAGAATGAAAAATAACGAAAATGAAATCAAAACTAAGCATGTAGTGTGAGGGGTGTATAAGGCATCTAAGTAAAAGGATGGAGATCAAAGTAGTTTATTTTCCCTTCATTTTGAAGTGAAATGATTATCCGTTGTAAGAGATATATACTCGTACAAAAAATAGTTTTACACAACATTGCAAATCAAACAATTTATAATAAATGAAAATTACTTTTCATAATAATTTTTTGCCCTACCAAATGGAGGTAAATTATAAATAAAAACGAGAAAATTATATATTATTGTAATATATAACTTGTGCGTATTTCAACGTATTGATTAATTTTCTCATATTCTCATTTCTGAATGGATGAATAAAGTTAAATTAAGGGTTATTCCCACTGGTACACCTGAAAATTTAACAAATCTCATTGGTACACCTAAGTTTTTTAAATTCCCAATAATAAACCTGAGTTTTTGACAATTCCCAAATGTGACATTTAAAAGGAATATTCCGTTTAAAAACATAATATTCCGTTAAATTACTATTCATTTAAGGAATATTCCGTTTAAAAACATAATATTCCGTTAAATTACTATTCATCTTAGTTTTTAGCATGCATTTGAAGATGAATATTGTCGTTTTTTGCAAATTTTGACCTCAAATTTGATCCTTTAAGGGCTAAAATGACCCCAAAAACCTTTGATTGTGTAATTTATTTGTCACACAACCAGATTGCACATAAATCGAGACAAGTAGTTAACGATTTTGGTTAATAAATGTCACATGTGAGAATTGTCAAAAACTCTGGTTTATTATTGGGAATTTAAAAAACTCAGGTGTACCAGTGAGATTTGTTAAATTTTCAGGTGTACCAGTGGGAATAACCCTTAAATTAAAAGCTTCTCTGTTTGAATCATACTTTATACTTTGTACAATGATAACAAAAGAAAATTCTAGAGTTGATGAATGGATGAATACCATAATTAACTGCTCCCTGCGTTCCCTTATTTTTGCAACAATTTGACTTTTTCATTGTTTATTGGATAACTTTGACTCTCTCTAATTTTATACATATTAGAAAATATTTAGTCAAATGGGATCTCGTTTGATTCGGCTCGATGTGTAGTTTTTTAATATATAACTTTTATAATTTTTTATTAAATGTATTTACGTATATTTTTGTTTAAAGTTGTGTGTTAGGAAATGTGAAAAGCAAATGTTGCAAACAAAGGGGACAGAGGGAGTATGTGATTTACTTATGGATAAATATGAGTTGGACTAAGACCCTGTTTTTTAGGACTGATCTGATCTGATCTGATATGATCTGAACTGATCTGATTAGGTGGGGGTATTATTTTGTGAGAGTATAAAATTAAAACAAAGCTGAACTGATCTGAAAAATACTGATCTGATCTGATCTGATTACTGTAATTTTTAAGTCCAAAAGAACAGGCCCAATTAAGTTAAAATTTTGGGATTCATTGAATCCTACTATCTACTAAGATATGAGGCTTCCAAGATTCCTCAAACCTACAATTTGTTAATTGTAACAAAGTTGACACTGTCAATTAAAATATTTGTAAACCCTTAGTTTGTTCTTTTAATTTGCTATAATAAAAAGGCAAAGCTTGTACCAATATCAATTAACAAAGAGGCAATCTCCAAGTCAAAAGTTCTAACCAATAGAAAATCCCAAATACCTATTGTGGTTCTAAACACTTTTTGGCGATAAATGATTAGGGTAACAACCATCAAAATTAAGCTTAACAATTTTTACAAAGATAAAATGCCTAATTGTTTACCTATATATTGTGAGGAAGGGGTAAAAAAAATAGTTGCTCTTGTCTCATATGCAAAACAATTGGTCTGGGATTGGATCCTTGTTTAATATGGGCACTATTATTTCTAGAGATAATAAGATCCTTGTCACCTTTTTTTTAAAACAAATGTTGACCTATCCTTCGTTTAAAGTTAGTGTTTAAGGAAAAAAAGAGTTGATCATATAATATTTAAGTTCGGAGAAAGAGAAAATATTAGAGTAATGGTTCTATCTAAAGGTGCTTATAAGAAGAGACAATTCGTGAGGTACTCTAGCCCGGTTCGATTAATATGTGGCTGATACTCGACTCGATTTAGATCAACTCAAGTTCTCGCCCAACTCGAAAAGTTAATGAGTTGAGTTGACAATTCAATACTTAACTCGAAAACTCACGAAAAGCTGAAAAACTAAGTAACACAAACTTTAATTAAATAAATGGTTAAAAGTAACAGAATTTCTATCATCGGAATACTAGTAAGACAATACAAGTTGTGAGCTACTCAATAATAACTCGATCAAATTAAAACTCGACTCGATCAAACATCAACTCAATCAACGTTAAAGCTCAACTTGGCCAAAATTCAGTCAAAACTTGATTTGTTTTTTTATTCAATTCAACTCAAACTCAAGTCAAAATATAAATGAGTTGAGCAACCAACTACTCTTATGGAGAAACATCGTATATTATACTTCATCCGTTCTAAAAAAACGCATCAGTTTTCATTTTGGCATGTTTCAAAAAAATGCAACATTTTTTCCCCTTACATGGTAAACTTTTGCTCCCCCTCAAGAAAAACTTTTGCTACTAAAAAGATATAAATGCCCTTACTAATTCTTTAATTGTCTGCGTCTTCTCTCCTCCATTTCTTTAATTGTCACAACATTCTCTCACAAATTCTTTAATTGTCACTACTTTCTCTCTCCATTTATTTTAATCAACTACTATTCACTTTTCAAATTACCCACTATAAAAAATGTCGTTATCCTCAAATTGATGCTTTTTTTTAACATAGCAATTAAGTATGAGATTTGTTTTATATTTCATCTCAAAATTAGCTATTATTCATTGGCTCATGACTCGTTTAGTAGTCTGTCATAGATAGTGGTAATGGAAACAAATTTATAACTAGATTTGGAAGAAAAATCAAAATTTATTCCCATTATGATGTTAGTTTAACTCCAATTTATCTGATTTTCTTCACAAATATTCATTCCCATCTAATACTACCCTGTTCAATGGTAATAGAAAATAAGAAGAAAATTCAAGCATAGGAATGAAAAAATATTTTCCATGGTAGTTATGAGGTTCTTCCTTAACAAAATTACACTTTAAATATATTACTATATCATAATTTATTATCAAAATCTAAGCGGGCCGAAAATGCATTATGGTCCACATCTGCTTTGGTTTTTTGGGTAGTTGCCGTTCATTAGTAAATGACGCAACCAAGTTGTGATCAAAATTTTGCATCAAAGGCCCATTCCAATTTTTTGTTTGGAAAAAACTGTAACACGAATCCAACAAGGGCCCAAAATATGAGTTCATCTAAGCACCATTAAGGTCCTGTATAGTAATCCCACTTTTTTTTTTTTTTTTTAAGGGAAAGATAAAATTTTATTAATTGAAAATCATACGGCATTTACAATAACCATTATAAAGAAGTAAAATACAATCTAAATTAATCAAGTAAAAATCTTCTTTAAAGTAACTATGGTGATGAGAAACTAGATCTGACGATGAAGTGCAATCCCCAATTGTTCGTTGAATTATGCAGCCTTCTATGAGGGAGTCTATCTCCCACTTCGTTCTTTTTTTTTTCTTTTTTTTTTTAATTTCGCTCCATTGAACAACACATAGTTTGCGATGAGGTGGTAGAGCTGTTAAATCAGACCTGAACTGCAAAATATCTGAAATTGACCCGCGAACCTATTCGTTTTAACCCGAAAATCTAAACGCCTAAACCTAAACTGACCCGATCCACACGTACCTGTGACCCGGACATAACTCGTAATTAAGATATATTATTAATAATTATGAAAAGTTGTTATCTTAAAAAATAAAAATACACATTGTGACTAATGACTAATCCAACATTATAACTTTTTTTTATTTATAAAAAATGTGTTTAAAAGCTCATGTATGAATAATATAAAACTCAAAATGTGGCAATTATAAAAGAAAAAAAAAAGTAGAGTAATAATAATTGAATGGTGACACAAATACAAGACACTTAGGGTGCGTTCTCTTCAACTTATTAGACCTGAACTTATCTGAACTGAACTTATCTGAACTTATCAGACCTGATTTAACTTATTAGACCTTATTTAACTTATTAGACCTTATTGGAACTTATTAGACCTTATTGGAACTTATTAGGCCTTATTGGAACTTATTAGGCCTTATTGGAACTTATTAGACCTTATTGGACCTTATTGAAACTTATTAGGCCTTATTAGAACTTATTAGACCTTATTAGACCTTAGTGAAACTTATTAAACCTTATTGGAACTTATTAAACCTGATTGAAACTTATTGGAACGTATTTTATATGATTGAATAAAATAAATTAATTATAATAATAATAATAATAATAATGATAATATTTTTTTTTTTGGTGTATCCACCCGGTTCACCCTTTTGGGCTAATCCGGATTCGGAGCGCGTCCCGGGGTTAAGGTTTTAAACTCCTCCCAACATGCTTGCGGGGGATCGAACCGTGGTTCTCCCTACCAAGTCTAGCCCCTAGCACCACTAGACCAAGACAACGTTGGTATAATGATGATAATATTCTATACATTTGAACCTATGTTTTTTTTTTATTATTGTTGAATTAGGTTCAAGAAGGTAATAATAATTAGTATATCTTTTTTCAAACCCATTATTAATTAATATTATCAATTCCAATAACAACTTATCTACATATTTAATTTTTCTTAATTCACTTGTAGTAAAATTAACAAATTAGAACGGATTGAATAATAATAATATGGAGGATGGGTAAAGTTTAATTTGGACCAAAATTAGTAATAATAATATGGAGGATGGGTAAAGTTTAATTTGGACCAAAATTAAATCAAACCCAAAATAAAAAATAAGTTTTATTTTATAATATAAAAAAATAGTTTAATTCAATCTAACTCTGATTGGTTTCTCTAAAAAATTATAAAACAAGAATGATAAAATAAAATTGGTTTATGTTGTGTAAGAGTGCTTTAAGTTAATTATTAATTTAATTAATTTTATTTGATCAATAATTAAAAATAATAATCTAGACCTGATTGGAACTTATTAGAACTTATTAGACCTGATTGAAACTTATTAAACCTTATTGGAACTTATTAGACCTTATTGGAACTTATTGGACCTTATTGGAACTTATTGGACCTTATTGGAACTTATTAGAACTTATTAGACCTTATTGAACTTATTAGACCTGATATAACTTATTGGAACTTATCTGAACTTATCTGAACTTATTAAACCTGAAACTTATTTTTTTAAGGTGAAGAGAACGCACCCTTAAAATGCGGAAACGAGGATCACTTAACCCATGTACTCAACTTTTTTTTTTTTTAGAAAAATTCAACCCATATACTAAGGTCTTATTCTTTAGGACTGATCTGATCTGATTAGGTGGGGTATTATTTTGTGAGAGTAGAAAATTAAAACAAAGCTGAACTGATCTGATCTGATTACTGTAGCTTTTAAGTCCAAAAGAACAGGGCCTAAACCTTATGATTGGTATGAATTATGATTATGATAAAGGCTCGAAATGAAAGAGCAAGGAATGACTAAGATTGAAGAAATCACAAAAACAGGACACATGCCATTCCATTGTCTTATGATATATGAAATGTGTTCCCAAATCATGGTTCCCATTGTACCCCATCTAATCAAATTTTGTTGTAACTCTCACACAATCAGCCACTCATTACCCCTTTGCTTCTAACCCAATAAACCTTAACTTTCTACTACATCCGTATCGCTCGCAATACTCACAATTTTTGTCATTTTAGACCGTTATACAATACTTATAATAAATATTTGTATAAAATACTTATAATAAATATTTGTATAAAAAATTATCCATGTGTAACTTTATTCATTTGTACTTAGTAACAAATAAAGTGAAGTTATTTGCCACACCATCCATTATAAGATTTTTTTTTTTCTAGTTATTTTGATTCCACAATCTTTCTAGATTAATGTACTTGTAGTATTTTATACAATCAACAAATTGAGCAATTATAACTCGATGGATTGCTAAACTGAGCCGTTTTATTTTTTACGTAGTATCGTCCGCATTTTGATAATTTTGTCCTTAGTATATAAATTTTACCGGACACTCAAACTTTGTCAGACTTATTTCGACGACCAGACCACCTTAAGCGTATAAAAAAATACTGAAGAAAACGCAAACTAGGTTTAACAATAGCATATAATTGCTTAATTCCAACTCAGCTACATGAAATAGTTTTAAATTGTACTCCGATCCGCAATTGGACAATTACGTATTATTTCCTCGGCTTCACTTCATTTGTTACATTTTGATTTAACGAGAAAATAATAGTTAAAGCGTAACAAATAAAGTGAAACGGATAGAATAATTAGGTTGCCAAAATTATTCTCCTTTTACTCCTTGAACTTTATTCTAGGTATGTTTTAGTTTACTAATCAATATCAACTCTTGAATTACCGATAATAAAGTATCTCAATGGGGATCCCTAGTTCCAATCATGTTTTTCACATTTCTTTTTCTCGTTATTTATTGTACTTATTTGTCATACGTCCAACCAGTCAACAACCATCATTTTTAGTTAGCCTTCATCTTTGACACTCACAAATTGTTACTATTAGCATGAAGAATTGAAGGCTATACATTACCTACCTCTATCTTCATTGCTTGAGCTAGGTGTTGTAGGCCTTGTAGCTCAGCCGTTAGAACATGGAAGGCTCATAAACCACAAGTTCCATTGTTCATGTGATCATGTCTCGACACTAAAGTCCGTTTGGTAGGTGTAAAATGATTTCTCTGATCTGAAAATTATTTTTTTTTATTTTATACTGTTTGCTTGGACTGAAAATTGAAACGGAAAAAGTTGAGTGTTAAAATGGTTTTACACTATAGTTGAAAATGTTTCCATCCCAAAATCAAAGGAAAATTGTTTTCCATTCTCTATTCTCATGACCTCAAAACACACTATCAAAAAAATGTCGCTGATCGCAGAAAAATGTTGATAAAAAATAGTCTGAAAATGTCAACGGGAAAATTTGACATAAATTGTCGTAAAACAAAAATCGTTGAAATATTTTACGCTGAAAAAATCGTTTAAACACCCTCAAAAGTTTATTGGAAAAAAATATAGTCAGAAAAAGTTCACCGGAAAGCTATTGTGTAAAAAAGAGTGGTCATTGTTAGTTTTGGTCCCGCCTTTGATAATGCACTTGGTTTGTTTTATAGGACTATAGAGACCGACCTTTGTAATAATACGAGTAAGAACATTGCCCACAGACACATGAAGAAATTGCCAGATATGTAATTCACAAAGGTTATCGCTTCTATAGAATCCATCCTCTCAGTATCTCCTCGGCAAGTTACAATCTCAGCAAAAAGATTGGATCAGGTTATGAACGGTAAGACTTATTATTGTGTGCATTGTTATCAGTTGGTTGTTCCTTGTTCTCCATTTCCTCATTGTGCTCTGCTTGTTCAAGGGCGTTTAATTCGATAGGGATATTTTTATTGGAGATCATGTTGCATCATGTGTTGGTGTTGTAGGTACTAAACTTAACATTGTTTGGGATACCCTAGTTGATGCGTGCTTTCGGTCTAGGATTTCAGTAGGTAAGGAGGCTCATGTTGGGTTGTGTGGAAGAGGTGATGGATCCCTCTGTCCCACATATGTGTTACTTATTTGTGGTCATGATGTTTGTGTTGACTTGACCAAGTCGTCGTCACCTTTGACATAATCTGGGTCTAGTTATTTGTTGTGTTCACTGCCGATATGAAGCTAGTTGTAGTGCAGTTGGATATAGTTTTTTTTCCATTCTCTTTTTCCACACATTAGGGGAATTGGAGGCTGGTGTTGTTTCGTTGTTGAAGCGGGTTCATAAGTTTTCTACAACTTAAGATATTGGTGCACGTGCAAATGCCTATATTTTCACCATGATTAGATTTACAATAGCTAAGTGTATGGTGTTTGGATTGTATCTCGGTTCCCCACCAATTTCTACGTGTTATAAAAAATAACAATAATAATAATGATACATCCAAAAGAACACTAAACTAAATTGAAAATAAGTCTAAAAGAATATGGCCTTATTTTGTGATCATTTATCCTTATTTAGTAGGAGAATTACTAATCAAGATTACGTACAAATTCATGATGCCCGTAATTTTCAAATATACTACGTCACATACTCCTTCCGCTCTATTGTTTTTTATCATTCCCAAGTTTGTCAATTGTCATGCAATATTTTCATCATCGGTGTCTAATAACAACATATATTAATTAAAAAAAATTATATGAAGTTTTAATTTTACGAATCAAATAATACAACACATGACTATTTTCTTTGCACATTAATCTATGTATTGTATTTGTTTATGACAATAATATTAGTTGTCAAAATTCCAAAATGTAAGATTAATTAGAAACAAAGCTAATATTTACAATTTGTATACTTCATCTTAAACTAGAAATAAACAAAATTAATTTAAACTCTACGTATAAAAAAGTTTTTACCACCAAAATTCATTTTCAGTAAAATAAAACAAAAATCCAATCAATTAGACATATCATTAGTATTGAATAAAGAAGCTTGCCAATTTGAGTTTTGCTCTCATTTCAAGGACAACACATAAAATTAGTCAATGAAGCACCACCATACCCTACTCCCACTAAACTGGTATTTTGACTTACATTGTCTTATTGCATAACCAAGAAGAAAAGAAATCTACCATATATATCTAAGTATCTAACTGAGAATGAAGTCATAGCCTAATGGTTAGGGTTTCAGAATTTCAGGCACGAGGTCCTGGGTTCGATTCTCACCGCACATATTTGCGAGAATTCCTTATTATCCCCCTTACAGATGCGTGTTTCAAGGCCTAGTATAGAATTTGGATTCTCATGTCTTTCTTAGATCTTTTAGAATGATAGATTGCTGCTTGACTCGCTTATGTCTTGTGAATTTAATTTTTATGTTCGTTCCTCTGTTTTTATGCTTCTACAACTTCTTTTTTATTTCTGAAAAAAAAGTATGGCGTATATTAGTCGTACACTAAATTAGTGCATTAAAAAAATCCAAAACATATTCATACTTCATAATTACCCATTAAAAAAATTCTGAATGATGACTTTTTATGTGTTTAGAGTAACTCTTTATATTTTTTACACTAAACTAATGTATATCCGTTAAAATAAATTTGTCCAAACTATATGTTTCTCCAACAAACTTATGCCAAAATAAATAGAAAAATCTCTCAAGAAAAAAAAGAAGTAGAACAAATAAAAAAGAGGAGGGAGTATAAAATTATGACGAGTAGTACACACGTGAGCGATTAAGTCTTGTGAACGTCGACTGACATAATAAATTTGCTCTTTTCTTCTTATTTTTTATTATCTGAATTTTTTTTTTCCTGAAAAAAAGTAAAATTAAGTTGAGCAAAACATACACTTTATCATTTGGCTAGTATACACTACACATTTTCTTCGGATAAGCCTACTCATAATGTTTATATGAAAACTCCATGTTAGAATGAATTTTTAATGATTAATACATGAGTCTCAATCCCCTATTTTTTCTCAATCCTTAATTCTCCCCTTTTAATACTACATCCGTATCTAATACTCGCTAAATAAGTATATGATACTGACTATTATTAGGTAAAAAAAATCGAAATAGAGAGATAAAATAAAAAATAAATAATTAATTGGACCTACGAAAAAAGTAAAGTTAAAAAAAAAAGCTACACATGGTTAATTTTTATACTAAATATAATAGAACAATATTTATTGCAAGGATTGTATTACAGTCTGACAAACGTTTCAAGTACTAGGGTGGTAGTGAAAAAAAATTATTGGTCATTCCCCCACGTGTGTAGAAGTGTACTCATGTACTCAAGTAAGTCAGTATTTGCTCAAAAAAACTAACTCCTTTCGTTTCTTTTTAGTTGCTACATTTTCTTTTTGGGAGCAACCGATTATTGTAATTAATCTATAAGATAAAATATAGTTTTGTTTGATCTCGTTAGATTCGTCTAAGCGCCAGTTTGTTAGGGTGTAAAATGTTTTCCTTGAAAACTATTTTCCTTGAAAACTATTTTCCTCATTTGACATTATTTGATTAGACTAAAAATTGAAATGAAAAAGTTATAGTGTAAAATAGTTTTCTACCATAGTTGAAAACGTTTTCCTCTCAAATTCAAAGAAAAATTGTTTTCCATTCTTTATTTTCATGACCTTACAACACACACTCCCACCTTATCTACATACTTTGTCTATCCTTACTAACCAGATAACTTATTTAACTTTTTCTCTCCTCACGAAAACTTTCTATCTCTTCATGAATGCTTAAAATAGAAAATTATTTTCATTCAACCAAACAACGGAAAACTTTTTTGAAAACGAGTTTTCCACTGTAAAATGATTTTCATGGAAAACCATTTTACACTGAAAATGTTTTACCCCTTACAAACGGACCCTTAATGTGTAGTTTATTAATATCCACTTTTTATATATTTTTTTAATACACATCACAATATATTAACTATCAAAGGCATAAACGACCTGAACCTAACCCGAAATTAGCAAGTTTGGGTTGAGATTTTCATCCCGAAAAATTAAATGGGTCGACACGAACACGATCTGAAATTAAATGGGTTAGGTTTAGGTTGACATTTTCAACTTGAAAAAAACCTGAAATGGCAACATTTTAGAGTTTCTAATTTGAGTTCATATATTTTCAGCTTTGAGGGATACTTAGGGGCTTTAAAAACTGACATGACCTACTAACACGACCTGAACCTAACACAAAATTAGCGGGTTAGGGTTTGAGATTTTTAACATGAAAAATTAAATGGGTCGACACGAACATGACCTGAAATACAAACTTGTTAGATTTGGGTCAGGGTTAGCTGACCTGAACCTGAAACTGACCCAACCTAATCTGTTTGCCGCCCCTACCTTACACACCGTGTAAAAAAAAAGTACCAATTAAAAATAGACGGTGGGAATAGTAACGGTAAATCTATACATACAATGGTTGTATAAAACCCCACATACAATGACTTTTATTGATTAATTATGTAGTTCTAAAATCCATGTCTATTTTTCTCCCTCTTTAATTTCTTTTTCTAAAATTCCATTATATATGCAGACTACTTCCTCCGTCCCCTTTTGTTTGCAACATTTTCCTTTTTGGGATGTCCCAAAATATTTGCTACAATTCTAAAATAAGTAATATGGTCCACATGTGGTCCCACAACTCTTCTCTACTTTATTTTATCTTACCCGGCCCCCACATACCCCACCACTCTACACACTAAAATACGGAGTACAAATTTTCATACCAACTCAATACTAAACTCTTATAAAAGTGAAAATTGTACCATGTTGCAAATAAAGGGGACGGAGGGAGTACATAGAATGATTGTATGTGTTCAATACTCACTCCGTCCCTAAAAGATTGCCCCATTTAATTTTTCTCATCTCACGAGACACATCTTTGAATGAAAATATCTTGAAATACATATAATAAAAAAATTATAATCCTTACATATTAAAAAAGTACACATTGAGTCGAATTAAAGGATATCCTATTTGACTATATTTTTCCTTACATGTATAAAATTATAGAGAGTCAAAATTATCAAATGAACAATACAAAAGTCAAAATGAGGCAAATTTTAAGGGACATAGGGAGTATATATCTCTAGAGTCCAAAGAAACATGGATTATTAAAATTTCTTCAGTCATAGAGTACTTCCCAACAAACTGAATACTGATAACTGTGATAAGCCAGGGTTTAGGAATTCCTCTTCAGATCCAAAATTTCACTCCCTCACTTTCACACACACCTTTTTATAATTTTATCTATCATCATACGACGTAAACTATCTATTTTCCTCGAAATCCTCCCACATTTATCATCTCTCTCTCTCTCTATTCAAACTCCCAAAAATGCTTCTTCTAATCGCCTGATTCATCCATTCATTGATTCATTCATCTTATTCTGCAACAAACTTCAGTACTTGTGTTTGTAATTTGCAGCAATGAATCGCAGTTTCAAAGACCACAATTCATCCACCATTTTCGGTGACGCAAGACATTATCCTTCAGTGACGCCGAACCACCACCGCCGCGGCAACAGCTTCAATGGCGTCGGCTCTGACGTCACACAACCTCTCAGTCAACGTCATGCCGACGAAAACCTCGATCTCTTCTCTCGCTCTCGCCGCACCGTCTCCCTCCCTACCTCCGATGATTCCGAAGGTTTCCTTTTCTTTTCTTCTTTTTATTCTTATTCTTTTCTTCATCATTCAATTTCACTCCTCTAACAAAAGTATGTACACTTTTGCAATTATTCATCTTACAATTTGTCATCGTTAATTGATGTTTTATACTGGAGGAAGATACAGTCAAGTAAGAACTTGTGTGATTTGTCTCACCTGTATTTAAAATTTGCAAACATGTAATTTTTCTGCAACTTAAAATTTTCAAATGTTATTGGTTCTTAACAGTGACGTCTTTTAGTATATTTTAATATTTGTTTTGTACAGTAATAGATTAAAAGGTTAAACTCACTATTACATTTGTAATAAAATAATGCATTTGGAGCTATTTGTATTCTCTGTTTTGATGATTGATATGTGGTTCTGAAAAAAAATTATGTTGGCAGTGTCGGCGAAATTGGGGAAGATATCAGTTGGATCTGTGAAACTACCTTCTAGTAGGAATGGATTGGATGATCTTTTGTCAACCACGGATGGTGGGAAGCATGATTATGACTGGTTTAACACCTTCTCCTTCCTAAATATCAATTCCATCTGTTCATTAATTGGTACTAGTATTCTATTATTGTCTTTCCATCGAATTACCATGTTTTTTCTGGCATTTATTGCTGTTGTTGGGCAACCTTTGAATAATTGAATTGAAATGTACAAGCATTTGATTCACTTAATATTTGTGATGGTGGTTGGTGATAATGTTAATGTTATGTTTAAAATGTGTCCTTTGAAGGATTTCAATGCTAGACTGAATTAAGATTTTTTTCCAGTTTTTGATTAGTTGTAGCTCCAGATCTAATTTTTTTAGTGAACACTGTTAATTAAAGATAGAGATGCTATGCCTTATTGCTGCTATGGATTTGTCATTGACTATCTTATCTTTCTAATTATAGGCTTCTGACGCCTCCAGAAACTCCTCTTTGTGTTTCGTCAGAGAGGAGTGAATTTCAATCAACCTCAGCCACTCCAAGAAATAGATCTGCTTCTAGACCAACCTCAGCGAGAAAGCCTTCCAGGGTATGTTGGTTTTTGTATTCCCAATGGTGTCATTATTTTGAATAGCATTGTTTGGCAGTGGAAGTACTCTAGGTGTCTGCATGGAAATCAATCAGTTGGTTTGTTCTGAAACATATGCGGGGAATACCAATTACCCTGTATTTGGGTCATTTTGGGAGGCTGCGTAATCACTTGAAATATTAATCCAAAAGCAAAGGAACTTTTTTCTCCCCCAATCATCTGTTTGATTTGCATACTATGTGGAAGATAAGGAATTAAGGATGTTGGCAAGTACCATGATTTATTCAAGGATGGTATAGATTTTTCATTTTCACTGCTCTGTATGCTCATGTGCCTGTAATGAACTATTGTAGCTTATTTCCTCATGTTCTTGTGCTCTTAAACTTCACTCCATCAGGCTGTTTGAATTCCTGCTTTGAAACATGTTCTATGTTCAAAGGGGAAGACTTTTGCTATTTCTTATGGCAAAAAATGAACCTAGTTGAGATAATGGCTAGCTACAAATTAAACTTCTATAGCACTACCTCTATTTGTATTAGCTTACTACTGGGAATCCAATAATCCATTGCGGCCCGTTTGGTTGTTGGTAATAAATTGTGGTAATGCCGTAATGGTAATGAATTTATAGTGGTAATCCCCATGGAAAACAAATTATCATTCCCAAGCTTCAATTTTCTTCACAATTTTTATTCTCATCCATTACCATTGGAGATGGTGGTATTTGATGGGAATGGATATTTGTGAAGAAAATTAGATAAATTGGAGCTAAGGTAGCACCACCATGGGAATGGATTTTGATTACCCTCCCAAATTTAGTTATAAATTCATTCCCATTACCATCATTTATAACCAGCTACCAAACGGGCCGTTAAGGATTTGTTTCTGGATTAGCTATAATTGCTTGACATTGAAGTTGTTTCAACTTAGAGTGTCGCAAGTCGATACTGATATCTTTATCCCGAAGAATCAACACTCTAATTTGTTGAACTTTACATATTGTAGTTTGTACCTAACAGATCAGTGTAGTTTTCGATTACTAAATACATCTCTTTATGTAAATGTTGGAAAATTTTGTATAGTTTTCCTAACCTCGGTCTTATGGTTGTATCAGCTTTCAACCGCACAGTTGGATAATGGCCATTCCTCAAGGCCAGCAAGAAGCAGCTCAGTGACACGGTCTTCTATATCTTCTCCCCATAACAGTACGTATTCCTCTGTTAGGTCCCCTTCTTCGATTCTGAATTCAAGTTCTGCCTCTGTTTCATCTTACATACGACCATCCTCTCCCATCACTCGCTCATCATCTACTGCAAGACCCACCACTCCTTCCACCCGAACGACATCCTCGCGATCTTCCACTCCTTCTAAACCCCGTTCAACATCTACCACCTCTTCTAATGACAAACCCCGGCAATCACAAAACTCGAGACCCTCTACTCCTAGTTCAAGATCACAGGTCCCTGCTAACTCAAGTTTTCCTGTTACTAGAACAAATTCTCGTCCATCAACTCCAACTCGGCGTAGTCCCACATCTAACTCCTTATCCGCACCCAGTATGTCTGTTTCAACAGGACGTGTAATGTCTAATGGACGGAGTCAGACATCGACTTCCCGTCCCAGTTCCCCTAGTCCTAGGATTCGTTCACCGCAGCCAGTTATCCCCCCTGATTTTTCTCATGATACACCTCCCAATCTAAGGACAACACTGCCAGATAGGCCCGTTTCAGCTGGGAGGTCAAGACCTGGTGCGCTGGCATCAAAAATAAACTCAGAGACTTCAAGCTCTGTAAACATCTCAAGAAGACCATCGTCTCCTATTGTGAGCAGAGGTCGGTCTGCTGAACCAAATGGAAGGGGTCATCTTCACTCTAATGGGCATAATGCTGATTTATCTGATTCCCGGAAATCGACTCATGTCCCTGATTCAATGAGGAAACCTGTCAAGGCATCCACAACCATGGAGAATGGGGGCATGGGACGGACTATATCAAAGAAATCAATTGATATGGCTATCAGGCATATGGTATGGTTTAATACTTTATTCTTGGTATTTCTTTCTACATCTAGTAGTCAGGAATTAGAGCCCCCATAATACATTGAATTTTGCCTACATTTTGCTCTATGCTTTTAGTCTTAACTATTATGGTCTTATGCGCTGCCTTTCGTCATCTTGTATATGAAGGAGATGTTCCCTTCTTCTTATTCATGTTTTTTTTTATGATTCTTTGACTTGTTTATTGTAACTAGTTCCTATCTAGAGTATATAATTAATACAGGTTATCCTGGCAGAGTTGCTCTCGAATAACTTGTTGAATTTCTTTGCACTGCATATGTAGGATATTAGAAATGGTTCAGGGAGCATGCGCCCACTTCCAAGTACCTCTCTATTCCCTCAGAGTATCCGGTCTGCACCATCCAAAATCCAAGCTACCCATGGGTCTGGCAGCCCAACATCAATCAACAGTAATGGGAGCCCATCACTCAGCGGCAATGGATACATTTTAGAGAATGGTACATATGCTAATGGATTGATTGAGAATGGGAAGAAAGAAGAAAATGGCAGGTTGTTTGGGAGATTGACTGGGGCAGACATGTGCGAGAGCACCCGATATGATGCAATTCTACTCAAGGAGGATCTGAAAAACACTACTTGGCTGCATAGCTTGGATGATATGTCTGATCAGTGTTCCATTTTTGAAAACGGGTTTGAGTCTCTTCCCGAACCGTTTGACTTTTGATTGGTTCTTCTCTAGGTATATACATTTTTTATATTATAAAAAAAGTTAGTTATACCAAAGCTATAGTCTCTGCGTGATCAAACGTCTCATTTTTTACTTGAGAAGAGTGGAATGCCTACTGATTAATTGTTTTGCAAAAATTTCGTGAAAACACCCTGGCCTTGGCTGTGCATGTTTCTGGAGTTTCTGCTAGATGTAATTTATAAGGTTCAACAGTGTAACTTAATGCCCAGGAAATGTTCCAGGCAAGTCATATAGTATTGTATACTTGATTCAGTCTATTGTATGTGATAATATAGTGATGATTATGCATTATTGTTGTAGTTGCTGTCTTATCTAGAGCTTTGTACTTTTGCATTTACAAGTCCTGTTCAGCTAAAAGCCATGAAGTTGTGTAATTGGTAGCAGAATGTAAGTTACAGTATTTGATATCCTCAGAGGCCGTGGGTCAGATGACAGCAACTTCAACTTTTAATAGACCCTGGGTGGCTGGGTTGGATAGTCCGATATTGCTTGTCACTCTTTTCGTCCCACATCTCTGCAAGTTTGTGACCGCCATGAGCTTCGCTTCACACTGTCAAGGGTTTTGCCTACTAATGATAGACATGGGTATTAATCAGTTATGCAAAAGAGATGGGGTTCAAACTGTCAGACGGCCCTGGACGAAATTAAGATTTATGAGAATTGGGGTAAGTTCTTTCGGATATTGTTATGGAAATGATTTTTTTTTTTTTTTTTTTAATTGTGTAAGCCTGAGAGAAGCATGATGAATATACGCTGAAATACCAGTCAAAGGACAGGAAGACTGAAGGGAATGGGAGGAATTTGGATAGTATTGCATTTATTTTTGTGCAAAATCCAACATGTGAGGGGAAAGTTCATCTTGTAAATCCAAGATCTGGTATTCTCGAATTAGTTGTCATACAAGGCTGTGCATGTGGGTTGCCCCTTTGAGCTTTGATGTCAGATGCAGCAGCACGTGATACGGGCATCAGGTTTAAAGTCCATAACCAAAGCAGCACATGCTGACATGCGTATATGCCATGTGATGTGTGTAGTTGTGTAAACATGGTAATATTGGGGTTGAGGCTGTGAGATGCTTGGTTTCCTGATTTTGAGGATCCACACTTGCAACTTTATAATCGACTGTTGAAGCTATAACATGCTTTATGCTTACATTCTTGAGGTGCAGGGTTTTGAATCCCCTAATACAACCTTTGGACAATGTCGGAGTAGTATTTTTGTCAACGGTGTCACAAACTGAAGTCCGGTTTATATTACTTAGTTAAAAAAAATGCTTGTACTTGTTTTTTATTAGTCACATTTACATCCTCGAAGTGCAATGTTTGATTCCTTACCATATAACCTTTTGTCTTTCTGGACAATATCAAAGTAGTATTTTTGTGAAAGGAGCCATAAATCTTAGTGCGGTTTGTATAACCCTAAATCTTAGTGCAATTTGGATAACTGTTAAAAAAATTGCTTGTACTTGTTGCTAATCTTGCTATATGCATTTTCCATCAATATTCATGCCCTTCTCCCCCCAACAATGTCACCTTGGATATTATGGGATAGTATCAATCAATAGGGCTCATCTTTAACATACCAATTCAATTCAATAATAATAAAATGAAGAATATTCATCTTCCAAGAAGTCACAAGCTTACACAGTTTCTGAGTTACACTACACGTGTGCTTCCATGTGTGTATTAACGCAATACATCATACATGTATTATCCCCTGGATTTGCCATGATATTATGATAATCAAGTGTATTAACACACAATATTATATCAAAATCATGTAAAATTTGCCACAAATCAACAATTAAATTCTTTTTTTTTTTTTTGCGGGAATTATACTGTAAAATAATACCACTTGTCGAATTTTTGCAATGTTGACTTTTTTAAAAAAAATTTAATATTAGCCTATAATTGAGCTTTCCCTTTAATGTTTTCTCGGTTATTATTGTCTTCCTCCGAATATATATGACTTATCCCTATTGTAGATGGTATCCTAAAGTTTGTAACCTTATATGTATTTAGAAACTATTGTTTAGTACTCTCTTCCATTTTAATTAAAAAGCTTTTACAATTTTAATTAAATTGGAGAAGTTTTTTTTCTTAAGGATTGAGAGAGTACTTGTAAATACAAACTAATACATTTATAAGTAATAAACAATAGTTTCTAAATACATACAAGGTTATAGAACTTTATTTAATTTTATCAATAACAACTTAAAAAAATTATAATACCTTTTTTTTCGAAAATTCTTGCACATATCTTAATTATTTATTAACTATTGAATGTTTTACGACTTTTAAATGCATATACTCTTGAAACTATTTTGAATGTTTAATTTACAAGAACATAAAATTAATCTTTTTAACATTAAGATCTCATGATAAATTTAGTTTTGCACGACATTATAACATAATCTATAAATAATATACGCAGGCTAGCTAGTATTGCATTATAACATAATTAACTCTTTTTTTCCTATTATTTAGTAGGACTTCACGATTCTACTATTGTATTTCACAGATTTCATCATATCCTTTTTCAACATTCTAAGGTAGGTTCTAAGAATGAAGTCATAGTCCAGTGGTTAGGGCTTCAGAATTCCAGGCACGAGGTCCTAGGTTCGATTCTCACCGCACGCATTTGTGAGGATTCCTTATTACCCCTTACAGATGCGTGTGTTGGCTAAAATTGAGCCGAATGATCTGCACCGATTCCAATGCCTATTATCCCACACATTATCCTATTTAAAAAAAAAAAAATCTAAGGTAGGTTCTCGATTTTAACAACCTTGGTTACAAGAGCTTATATCATATACAATGGAGGGAATTCGTTATTATATGTTTCCAATCCAAATGTTGAATCAAGTGGGCTACCCTTTCAACACATGGTATCATTTTTGCAACACATAAATTTACACAAAACAAGTAATAGAGTACAATATTGTAAGGTTAGAGTATAATACTTTAAGGTTATTTAATGCGAGAAGTTTAGCTTTATAAAATATTTAAACTCGAGGACAATAATACTCCATCTGCCTCAAATTACATGCTAAATTTTTCTTAAATGAATCTGCTAAATTACTTTATTGCAAAGGGATTATACCAGGCCCGTTTGATATCATGTTAGAGCCCTGGTTGGGTTTGATTGATTTAGGACAAATTATGGACAACTCACATGTGAGGGGAAGTATTGTGCCATAAACAAGTAAACAACCCATATATGAGTGTAAGTGTTGATGAATGAATTAAGGGAAAGTGTTGGGAATTAATCTCACATTAAAGAATAATAAGATTTTTAGAGTTATGTTCACTTTATAAAGTAGAGGGGTTACTCTCCTCATTGCCATATGATTTTGAGGTGGAACCCCTTTGGTCTTATAAAGTGGGCTTGTACTCCCGTGGCGGGCGCCGCCCAATCCCTTTTGACAAAAGAAGGTGATGAGATTCGAGCTTGCTCATGGGTGTGGAAGTTACGTATGGTAACTCCTTTACCACCCCAACCAAGAACCAACATCAACGCAGGATTAAATAGAATGAGTTAAAAAAATATATTAGGTACAACTTACAAGTAGAGGTGGGAATTGAGTCGAGTATGCATATCGGATCGGATTTGTGTCAACTCCGTTTATATAAATAGGTTGAATCTCATTGTCCATAATCTAACCCATTTAATAAGTAGGTCGTGACGACCTGCTTATTTAAATGGGTCAAATCTCTCAACTCAAACTTACGAATCGATTTCATGCTGGGTTGGTTGATAATTTGTATATTAAGTTGACCATTAGATGTAACTATGTCGTGCCGTGTCTCGTTTATTTAAATGGGTTGAAACCCATCAATCCTAACTTGGCCTGTTTAATAAACCCATCTATCGTGTCAATCTGTATACTTAAACAGGTTAGACCCCTAGACCAAAACTCATTAATAATAAGTCGATTACGTATCGAATTAGCGGATTATGTCAAACTTTTAATTGGCGCATTAAAGCCGGTTCATAATAAGGGGGTTGTAGGTTGGACTAGCATGTGGCATACTGGCATGGACCACATAATTCTCGGAACAAATTAGGGCATGAGAGCATAAATGCATAATACATGTTCATACTCGAAATACTCGAATGTGGTTGACTAGTTGTTGAACAATGAAGCACCACTATAAATCTATAATTTGTTAAACTTGTACTCGTATATCATATTGATGAAGGTTAAAAGCGTTGAGTGGCGGATCCAGAAATTATATACAGTGGGATCATTTTATAAAAAATGGAATTTAAAGAAAAAATGAGCGAGAGAAAAGAGTTATGAAATCACTTTTCACTATCGAACAGGGTCATTTTTTCAATAAAATACAATATATTACCAACTTTCATACAAAATATAATAAATTTATTTTAAAAAAATTGTTTCCAAGTGGGGTTACATGACCTCACTTACTTGAACCTCCATCCGCCATTGAAAGCGTTAATGAAATAAACCTATAATGACAAGTTTGGGGGGAGGTCATAAACCATAGTAATGGAGATAGATTTGTACGAAGATTCGTAAGGAATGAAATTCAATGCTTGTACTCGCAACAATAATGCTAGTTCACCTTAAGGAGTGTTTGGTATGAGATTACTGAATGTAATGGATTGGAAACAAACTAGTTTTAACTCCGTGCTTTGCACGAGATTTTGTTTGACTTGTAAATTATTGACCACCTAAGAGAAAAATTACAATATTTTACCATAAATATATAAGAAACATCTATTCATCTACAATCGATATAAAAACAAATTAGTTTTGCATGCATTTTGAGGAAGCGATTTAAGAGTGTAAACGAAGGAATTAATCATAATGGTTTATACAAGCAAGAATGTGATTATGGAGGTCTAAAATACTTGTAGAATATCCTTAGTTTTGTCATCTGTGCTTTTCTAGCATTCTTTGGTTAATATACGGGGTGCTTAACGAGCGAGTCGATCTCGAGTTGGGGGTTGCTTGACTCGTGCTCGTTAAGTTTCGAGTCGAGCTCGAGTCGATAACGAGTTGCTCGTTTAATGTTTTGGCGCTATTGAATTTCAATTTTTTTAAAGAAAATTAATGATTATATTCTTTTTTTTAAAGATAAATTATTTATTCTTAAAGTATATTAATTTATTATATTAAGTGTCAAACAAAATTTTCTTTATTTATTATATTAAATTATTTTCAATGATTTCACATAGAAAATTATTGATTAACCTGTAAAATTATCGAGTTTCGAGCTGATTCGAGCGAGTACGAGCCATATCGAGTCGAACTTTGACCGAGTTTTGACCGAGTCAAGCTTGAGTAGCTCGCGAGCTGCTCAGCTCAATAAGCACCCCTAAATTACGTACCAAGTCATGTTAAGGAAGTATGTGTGAAAGTTATTTGTTTGTGAAAGCTTGGAGTATATATGGGTTTGAGAACCAAGTCATAGCCCAGTGGTTAGGGCTTCAGAATTCTAGATACGAGGTTCTGAGTTCGATTCTCACCGCACGCATTTGCGAGAATTCCTTATTATCCCCCTTACAGATGCGTGTGTTGGCTAAAATTGGGCCGGGTGACCTGCAGTAGGGCCCGGGTTCAAGGCCTAGTATCCCACACATTATCCTATATAAAAAATATATATATATATAATGGGTATACAATCAAATTTTCGTAGGAAAAAAGAAATTGTACTCCCTCCGTAACAAAATAGCTGCAACAATTTGACATAATTGTTGAGAGAAAATATGTCAAATCGTTGCAGTTAATATGTTACGGAGGACGTGTAAGATATAAGGGCTCCTATTTTCATTTTAGAACAAGGTCCTAAATATATCCAAGACGGCCCTGGTGGTGCTGAAACTGCCCACATTCACCTTGCATTCTACAGTTGAGATACAAGGTTCGACTCTCATCACTTGCTTGAGAATTTTCCTTTAATATCCTCCTCAAATATAAGGGTTAATCAATTACATGGGTTAGTAATCCATTACTAGCCAATAAACTTGCTCATTTCTTACCCTATCCAAAAAAAAAAAGTACCAAGTCATGTTATCACATCATTTTTTTTATTTGTAGTCTTAAATTTTTTATTTTTTTTTTCCATTTGACAAAGAGGAAAAATTGAGTCTTCTGTCATGAGCAGCTTCCTAAGATTTTGTAAGATTGTACAATTAGTCCATTCTACAATCTGATCTTAATCTCTTTACTGATTCAAAATAAGATCTGTTCTTGATTCTCACAACCTTGCTTTAAACTCAATATTATTACCATAATTTATTATCGGGTTAATTAACCAATGAAAATGATTTACTAATTTGTAATGCCGATATATTTTCTTAAAAAAAAGTAATGTTTTGACCTTTATATATTAAGTACTGGAACATAAATAATACTCACTCCGTACTAAAAACTCCTTCACTCTCTTTTTTATACATCTTCAAATAACTGTTTCATTTTATTTCTTTTGCAGCATAACCCACATACAATTAACTTTACATTTATATCATTAATTATCACTTAATAATTAATTAATACCACTAATTTTACCTATTTTTACTTACAACTTTATACACAAATTTATACTTGTACCTTTACTTAACATAAAAAGTAGTTCATCACTTATCTCACCCCAAAACTTGATGGAGCAGGAAAAAAAATTTAAAAAAATTAGGTAAGCAGTTTGTATGTTTCTCAATGATGACAAACATAAAGTTTGATTGTAAATAAAATTAGCTTTTTTTTTTTTTGGTGCAAATGTCTACTTCAATTTGAACTTTTCTCAAACCTTGATGACAAAATAAGTTTAAACATTAGCTAGTAATAATCAATAATTAATACAACGTTAGAGTATGTTCTAGCCAAGTATAGTTCACTAATTGATACACTTATTTAAATTAACGCAATGACTGTCCCTACATGAAAGTAACTACTCCCGTCGTCTCCTTTTTTTTGTACCAATTTTCTTTTGCACTGAACTAAATTAAATTTGTTTGAATTAAAGTAAACTAAATTCTAGACTAAACTGAAATGAAATATCATAAATTAACTCAAAAAACAAGGCCAAATTTGTACTGATACAAGTATTTTTTTTTTTCTTTGTGTAATTATATTTTGAAAATCTTATAAGTGGATCCCTATTTTTTTTTTTTATAGGATAATGTGTAAGATACTAGGCCTTGGAACCGGGCCCTACTGCAGGTCATCCGGCCCAATTTTTAGCCAACACACGCAATTGTAAGAGGGGATAATAAGGAATTCTCGCAAATGCGTGCGGTGGGAATCGAACTCAGAATCTGGTGCCTGGAATTCTGAAACTCTAATCACTGAGCTACGACTTCATCCTCAAGTGGATCCCTATTTGAATTTATACAATATCAATAATGATACTATCATTCTATGATATAAGTATATAACCATAAAAGCAGGTAAAATAGATCCAACTACTCTTTAAAAAAAGCAAAAAAAGCTTACCAACTTTTTTAATTTAGAAGATGGATTTGAATCCTGTATGTGAGAAACCAATTGATGATTTGATGAGGACACCTTTTCAGAGCTAGTAAGACAATTAGCCAGATTGTTATTACTGTTAAATCTTAACTAATACTCTGTTTAAAGTATACAAAAGATGGTATTTTTGTAAATTCACACGTGGGCCCACACATTTTTTAACATGCCCAGTAGATGGCTGGTTAATCAAGACCAATCAGAGAAGATGTTCCCAAATTTCAGATTATTCATGGATTAATTGAAGTTGGGAATAATAAGATAAGATGACTCAAACTTCGAAATATTTTTAGCAAGTTTTCCATATTAATAGGCTGCTATTTCATTTGACTCTAATTGAAAAGTGAAACCCTTCATTAGGTAAAATATAGGCAAGACTTATAGAGTCTTACACAGTCAAACCTGATCCCTTTTTATAAGGCCTATTTTTGCTAGTTGAAGTTGATACTCTTGTTTAGGCTTTAGAATCTCACATTCTCACGTGTACGTCTTGAATGAATGCAAAAGCCCAACTATTGTTTTGTCCTTAATTAATCTTATTAGGCATGTAATGCAATAATTAGGGTGTTAATTAAACTTGGCGATACCCTCTTTCATCAGCCTCCACAATAGAGTGCACGAGTCGATCCTCACTAGCTAATACACTGATCAAATGCTTGAGTTTGTTAACTGGTAGATTCCTTACCTATAAAATAATTATGCAAGAAATTAGAGGTGGAAAGATAAGAATAATAATAAAGTATTAGAGTGATTACTCTAATAATTGAAACTGCATATTGTAAGATGCACTAAACAGTAAACACTATCATATATTACGTTTAATTCATATACTACCTCCGTTTCTTATTATTTGCAACGATTTGACATTTTTCCTCTCTACTTTATGTCACATCGTTGCCAATAATGAAAAACGGAGGTAATATATCACATAACCACCACGCTGGCATTACCTGTAGGATTATAGGGGCACTCTAGAGGGCCCACACAGTGAGTACGTTCCTGTGGGCCCTGTAGGGTAAGAGGTTTCATTGTGTCAATCCGGCCTTGGTCTTCTGAAAGATTGAGTGAGTTGGGGGCTAGCTAGTCCAGAAGCTACACATAACAAAAACGATATCAAGACAAGTAAAATTATACATTAGGTTCTTGTTATATAACGAGCGGACTAAGACTTAACAAGTAACAAATTAAGTCCTTTAGAATTTGAGAAATCATACAACCAGGCCCTCCCTTTCTTTCCCATCCTTTTCCTAGTCTTTTCTTTCTCTTCAATTCCCTTTGATCTACACATCCCAACAAGGTGGGCTCTCTCTAGATCATCCCCTTTTATCACCCCAAACCCTTATCCACACTACACATGCAAGACTAAGGATTTTGGCATGAGTATTTGAGAAACCATGCAACCATACCAATTAGCCTTGAAATGATGGAGATAAATTGAGAATCTTAAGAATGATTGGAATAACTTATCATCTCCATTTCCTTCTCTCTATTTCTTAACTTTAGATTATGACACCTAATTTAGTATATGTATGTATATATAAATTCCAAAAAAAAAAAAAAAAAAAACCCTGAATTGGAGAGGATCTTAACTCCAATTTGATATCTTGAAAATTAACTTTATTTTCTTGAATTGATTAACCTTGCTTCATAATTAGAGCAATTAACTCCAATAATGTGTTAGAAATTATGCATGGTAGAAGACTAGGAATGGGATAGCTCGTTTTCTATCTTCCGTTTTGGTTTGAGTTAAGATGAACTGAATTGATATGAACTGATTTGAAATTTCATAAATTAAACCCAAAAGAATAGGGCTATGGTGTATATAAGTTAAACTTAGCGGAACACAATGGAAAAAATGACTTGTTTTTGTGTTCTACAAAACAATTCAATAATCAAGATTTAGTTGATTGTATATGGAAACATTTAGATTAATTTACTGCACATAATCTTTCTAAGCAATACAAGTATGGATGTATAACTAATGTTTTTTAATCTCCATTGTATCTGCCCTGACCCCTATTTATAGAGGAGATCCTTTATCCTTTTATAACTCTAATGAACAAAAATTTCAATTCAACAAAGTTGAATTACGTAAACAATTAACTACGTGAAACTTTATACCAAAGCTTGCCTGCCTGACAGGCTGGCCAAACAGGGCCAATTTGTCCGGTCGAACAAATCGAGCCACCAAAATTTTTCATTTAGGCCCTGATTGGACAAATTTGGCCGATCCATCCACCAGGCGGATGTACAAAATCATGTCTTAGTATACTACATTACTACGTACGTAAGATTTACCTTCTATGTTTACGTATTTTATACAAAAGAATGAAGCAAATTCTAAACCAAAAGAGTATACTAGAAATAGGAATATTAAGAGGAGCATAAATATGTAAATAGGAGGAGACAAAGAGGAGAAGAGAAAAGGGTAATGTGACTTGTGAGTGAGTGAGTGAGTAAGTGAGTGACTGAGTGTAGTGTTGAATAATAAAACAAAGTGGAAGATTCCAAAGAGGGATAGACAACAAGAACATGGCTTTGCCAATTCCCATCAAACGTTTCACTTTAAACACCTTTACATAAATCTTTCTTTACCCTACTCTAGTACTCTACTCACTACCATTTTATAATACACTGTGATGTTCTTGTTTTTATTGTTGACGTTTCATCAACACATTTCTTTGACCACTAATATTGTTGATTATGTTTTAATGAATTATAAAATTTTGATTATCTTAAAAGTATATACTCATCAAAACAAATCGAGCATAGTTTGTGTCTTGAATTTGACTGTTTAATTCTGTATTCTAAAATTCTCCGAGTTCAATAAAATTTCTCATCCCCTCTATGTCTTGAATTTGATGGTCGAAGCGTCTGATCTGGACGTCCCCTACAAAAAAAAATTGTTAATTTTTTTAAAAAATATGGGGACGTTCAGATCAAACGCCTCGACAATGACATGGACATCCTCATATTAAAAAAAATAAAAAATTGACCACCGTCATGGTGATGGTGATGGTGGTGGTCGCGGTCGAGGTCATGGTGTTCGATATCGTTGGATGTTGCTATGTAATCAAAGTTGTTGTAGTGGTATAATTTTAAATCAAAGGCAATATTATCTTTTTACTTTATATTGTGGGTGATTTTAAGTAATATATGCGGACGACGTTTAGCAACCCACTGGGTGATTTTAAGTAATATATGCGGACGACGTTTAGCAACCCACTAATATAATCAGCATTGAGTATACAGTTCAAGAGTAGACCAGTGACAGCTTAGCACATTCTATAACAGTAAGTTTTAAATTTCATGCACCCACTTTACACACACATTCTTCCACCCTCCCAACCACTATGCCAATTTCTTATTTATTTTTTTGAGTCTGACCATTTTTCTTTTTTCCTTTTTTCCCCTTTCTAATTAATAAAGGTGGTACCCACTAATTTAATACGAGGAATTAGCAAGAACAAAAAAAAAAAAAAAAAAAAAAAGGAAGTGATACATCTAAAACCGTAAAACACTACTATACTACCATAGATGCATATAACAATTAACAATTTAACATTAACAAGTATAAAGTGGATACAATTATTTTTAAAAACTATAATATTGATAACCATAATGTGCTTAATTTTGGCCTTTTGTCATGAACTCATTAACAAATAATTATCTAGGAGTAAAATGGGTGCCATCTTATAATTTTTGTTGGCCACTTGCTAATAATCCTAATACTGCATTCGTTTTAAAATGATAAATTTATACGGGTTCGAATGCATGCAAAATTTATTGTTGCATATATTTTTTAAACGAGAGTATTATTAATGATTTAAACCTAAATTATATATAAATAATTCATGTTTAAAAAATCTAATGAAAATTATGTATAATACGAGTATATGTTATGCTCATAAAGAGTGCTTAATGAAATTTGAGCAGTCTGTGTTAGTGGATAGAAAACTGATAGAGTATATAACATAGAGCTGATCAAAAGTGGTCCGGCCTGCTTTTTTGCGGGCTTTGGACATGAAAATGAGGCCCGAATTTGGGCCCGGCCGATTTTTTTATTTTTCCGTGCGGGCCTTGGACATTTAAAATTAGACTTTGTGGTTACTTTTTTAGGCCCGGCCCGAAAAAGCCCGAAAAGCCAGCACTAAATTTTCGCGCTTTGGCCAAGAAACTTGGGCCCGAACTAAGCCCGGCCCAAACCCGACCCGCTTTATGGGCTTGATTTTTATGCATCGGCCCGACACGAACACGGCCCGGCCCACGATCACCTCTAATATAACATATTTTTGAGCCTCAACTATCAGCTTAAACTTTTGGTTGAGATAGTCCTTTAACATGGTATCAGAGCCAAGGTGACACAGAGGTCACAGGTTCGAATCTCTCATCCCTCTCCTTTCTAATAGGATTAATTCGCGCCAGGTATGACGCAGAGGTCCGTCACGGGTTCAAATCTCTTCTCCCTCTCCCTTCTAAGTGGAATTAATTCGTGCCAATTATGTGGTGGGCTGCGTCTTAAGATGGTCCTTTAACAAAAACAATAGTGAGATTTTCGTTGTTATTTTTACATTTTAGAGATTTTTTAGGGGGGTAATTTGAAGTGAAAAATTTGTTAGAATATGATAAATGGGTGTGAGGAACTCAATATGGAAATGGAGAATTCAATAATTTATAAAATTACAAGTCCAAGAGGATTCCTTTTCAAATCCAATTGGTAATAGATAAGGTAACTCCTAAACTTATTATCTTTACTTTATTCAATGTGAGACACTCATTAGTGAACACATATATGGGGTTAAACATATGCTGATGGCCTGATATAGTGTTTTTGCATGAGCAATGATAGGTAGATACCTGATATTAATTAAGTTTGTTGATACCATGGCATTTTGGTAATAAACTGAACTTTAAAGCAAAGACACAAATAAAAAGACATGAGAATTTGCCCTTATTTTTGTTATAAATTACATCATGTGCCATGATATTAATATAACTCATTGATACCTGGTATCCACTAACACTTTCTCTTTTTGCATGCACTAATTAATTGAAAGCCTTCGAATAATTGTAAGAAATGTATTTTAAGATATGTTGTCAAGAAAAAAAAAGTTTCTAAGTCTAACTTGTTTAAATAAGTTTCGATAAGTTATAAACTTATAATGAGCTTAATTAAGATATGTTTTCTTACCCATGGGGAAAATAAAACTATGATCTTATAACTCGTTGCAATCAGGTCTAATAAATTTAGTTATATACAACATCTTTAGATAAGTTGATACTTATAATTATGAAAAGTGATAATACAACCCTAATGAGCCGTATATAACATGTCAAAATTAATAATGATGTAAATAAATTAAAAATTAATCACATATAATTAATTAATTGCGCTTAATTTTGATATGTATTATTAAAGTTTACTCTATGCGCTTTTAATGTTGGTTAAATTTAGAATATTGATTACAAGAAGAGAAAAAATTTCATCATGAATAATCTTTATTAGTTATAATAGAAAAAAACATGTGTATGAAATCTTTTTAGATTCGTCTTGATATATAGTTTTTTTTAATATAAACTTCTATAATTTTTTGTGAAGAATATTGAAAGATATAAATGTTTAAATATTTTCAATGAATAGTTTACAAAAAAAAAAAAAAAAAAAACAAAAAAAAAACAAAAAAAAAAACCACACAAGTAACGTTATAAAACAGAGAGTTTCACTCTAGAAAATTTATTACTCCGTACTCCATAAATGTTCCCTCCATCTCTGAAAGTTTGTTATGTTTGCTTTTTGCACACTCTTTAATACAGTTATTCAAAAAACTACTTTCCATTACATGCTATAATTTTTTTATATATATATAAAAGTTGATATTTAAAAAATACAAATCTAGAAGAACTAACAAGAACCCATATGGATATGTTTTTTTTATGTATAGTAAAAATGTTCCATGATTAAAAGTTCACTCTCATCGTACCCAAAATTTCAAACGTAACAAACATTCAGATTTGTAGGGTGGGAGCATAAACACTTAGGGCCTGTTCACTTCAACTTATTTTCATTTCAGTTCTCAATTTTCTTCTCTCATAAACAATTATATACGCGCCTTCATTGATGCTGTTTTTTGACCGGAAGACCGAGAGCTAACTATCGAGACTTTGGGTTATCAGGACACATACTTCGTGAAATGGTTCACACATGTTTGTTGCCAGGGGCAACAAGATCAAGTTGGTAGCGATAAAAAGAGATTTTGATTTCTATGATCATCATCGATCATTAAGAGACCATTTCTATTCAATTCAGTTCAATTCAATAAACGTAAACAGACCCTTAGCACTATAATTAATAATTAGCTGGATAAAATTAATAAAGGGGGTGAAGAAAAATGTGAAAGAAGTGGTCTTTGGGGGGTCTTGGGTTTATAGTTGTGCCCTTTAAAAATTTACAGCTGTGCAAAGAACACACACTCACACCTCTCTTCACCTGCCTTGTTTCCTGCAAACAACAACATAGAATAACAAAGATGGAAGCTTGACCTCCTTAACAGAAGAAGCTCAATCAATGAAACAAACAAACAAAGATAGATTTTGAGATCTATGTTATGTTATGTTATGTTGCCGTAGTTTTAACGGAGAAGTATAGTCACTCACATTCATAGAGAGCTCAAAATCAGGAAATCAAAATCAAAACTTCTACCCCCATAAAAAATAAAAATAAAAAAAATTGTTTGTTTTTTGGGGAAATGTTGGGTATGCAAAGAAAGAAAGATGTAGTTTGTTTCTGCGTAATCCTGAAGATTTGCCGTTGAGAAATGCCTTTTCTTTTAGCTACTTATTGGACCATCTTCCTCATTTTTCACTCTTTTAAAGTCAAATTTTGTTTCCTTTTTACCTTCTCTCTTTTCAACCCCCTTCAAATGCTGCTAAATTCAGGTACTTCTTTCTCTCTCTACATTCATTTTTTAGCTACTTTATACTCCCTTGTTTTCTTCAACTTAGCTTGTTCTTCATTATTTTCAGCAAATGTGGTTTCTTCTTGAACTTTCTCAATTCTTTGGTCTGATTTCTTAATTGAAATTTTAAGTTGTTTACAATTTGGGTTCACTTATATGATGAATCTGTAGCTTGTTTATGATTCAAGTTTTGATTTTTAAATGTTTCTTTTTGTGCAGAGAAATGGATGAAATGATGGGTGCTCTTTTTTGAGCCCTCCCATTTTCTCCCACAGGTGATTTTACTTACTTTGCTGTTTAATTTCCTTGTACAATTTTACTGTTTGATTTTTTTTTTTTCTTGGTTACTTTTCCCCCTATTTAGTAAATTTTTCTTTCCTTTTTTGAGTAATTACTGCATTAGTGCTAATTCATTACTGTTCTTACTCCTTAGCTTTCACATTTCAAGTTCAAAGAATCAAACTCTTGTTTTTCTGTAATTTTAAGTTAATTTTTTCAGCTCATATTTTAAGCTTAATTAATGATTCAAAGCATGGTGTGTGTTGGGAGAGCTTTACCCCCAATTAGGGCTTGACCCAGCTCGAATCCGGATTAATTGGATCCAAAATTGATTTTGGAAACCGGATAAGGAACCCTTAAAAAAAATTAGTTGTTGATCAAATTGATTAGGGTACTTCCTAGTAGCTACTCCTGAAGTGAGGAAAAGTAAAAAAAAAAAATATGTGGGATTAAATTAATTTTTCATGCAATTAACTCCAGAACTGGATTTTATCCTGTTCAGATTCCAGAGATAAGTTGCATTATGAATTTTGGAAAGGGAAAGCATGGAAGACAATAGGAGAAGATTCATCATGGGTTATGATTATTCTTGCAAACAGAAAAAAAAGATTCTTCTTTTTTGACAACTAACCTTTGTATACTTATAATTAGTGCTCCCCTTCTTTGTCTGAAAAGAACTCCCTTGCTTTTTTGCTTTCCTTCTTGCTTTAGTCATATAACCTCTTTTGGAAAATCATATTGTTTATCGTAGTCTATGTTACCGGGACTCTTCATTTCACCTCAAGTACCAGTGTCGGATCATCAACAGTCAAACATGGGTACGACACTAGGGCAATTCATTTTGGGCTAAAATTATGAAAAAATATTCATAAAATTGCCGAGCGAGACACTTGGACATATACCCATGTTGGACATGGGTACCAGAGTCTGAGTAGCATAGATTGTAGTAATCCTTAATCATTAAGGGTCAATTGAGAAATGGACTAAACAAGTAAACATTTCATTATTTTCCTGAGTAATGATTTTTTTTTGGTTTTATCATGGGAATTTCCTCCTTAATCCTTTCTATCTTTGTCCACCCACTTTGATGCTTTAAGTTTTAAAGTTCCAAGGGTGGGTGGATTGGTGTAAATTATTGGACCCATCTGGATGGATACCTTGGAAAGATACCAGGGTATGGTGTAAATAAAAATCATCATAGCAACATATAAATGTGCTTTGATAGGTAAAAGATAACTAATCAAAGCATTCATTGTGTTGGTCCACAAATTATTCTTCAATTAGAGCCAACCGATCTGCTATAATGTTGCTCCCATTCTGGTTTATATTTACTCCATGAGCTGTTTCTCGATCCTTTGGCGAAGCATCTGTACCTACCTATCCATTTGTTGTGAACAAGATGATATTCCACTTGGTGCTTTTATATCCTGTTTTTTTCCCACATAATTCTATGCCTTGTGAAGTGGGATATCATCTTACCTCAAGTATATGTAAATACACATAACTGATTATCTTACCTCAAGTGTATGTATGTTATCTTTTATAAGAGATGCCCACTTATGTATTTTGTTATTCATTTGTGATGACTTTATGTTCCATCTAAATTGTGCTTGCTATTTGTGTGAGAATTCTATGTTTCCGTTTTCACATATATTCAGTGTTACATAATTCGCCTTTTAGTTTACTTTTATAAATTGGTGGTTTGCCCATAATGGGCCAAAACTAGTCCAAAATCGAACATAGTTTACTTTTTTTTTTTCAGATCGTATTGCAAGCACTTTAGGGAACTATGTAACATTGCATGTATTCAATGCTAGTTTTCATTTATATTAGTCAAATTATGATCAGTCGATTAACCGCCTTTTTTCCCCCTTATTATGCTAGGCACACTTGAGGATTACCGCAACAGACTCACAATTGTCCTGTTGACCTCCAACCAGAAGACTATCTATGAAGCTCTTCTATCTTTTGGCATTATCGCCACTCTTCTTGCTCGTTTTTCCACCTTCTACTCATGCTGACCTGGCAAATGACAAGCAAGCTTTACTTCGGTTTGCTGCTCTTGTTCCTTATGGTCGGAAAGTGAACTGGAATTCTGCTACTCCAGTATGCGTCAGTTGGGCGGGCATTACCTGTAGCTCAGATAACAATAGTGTAATTGCTGTCAGGTTACCTGGGGTTGGACTTACAGGTCCAATCCCTAAAAACACCCTTGGGAAGTTAGATCACCTCACGATTCTAAGCCTCCGGTCTAACCGCCTCTCTGGGAGCCTTCCATCTGATCTAATGTCCCTTCCGTCCCTTCAGTATGTATACCTACAACGGAATGTCTTATCTGGAAAAATTCCTTCTTCATTATCTCCTCAACTCATTGCATTAGATCTTGCTTTCAACTCCTTGAAGGGTGAAATTCCGTTAACAGTCCAAAATCTGACAAATCTAAATAAATTGTTACTTCAGAATAACTCTCTTACTGGATCCATTCCCAAATTGAAGACTCAAAACCTTAGATATTTGAACTTGAGCAACAATCGTTTAAACGGCTCAATCCCGTCGTCAATCAGTAGCTTTCCCAATTCGTCGTTTCTAGGAAATAGAGGCTTGTGTGGCCCACCACTCAAGCAGTGTCCCGGAGTTTCTCCTGCTCCTGCTCCATCTGCTCCTGCTCCTTCTCCGATGTCCGTGGGTCCCACAGCTCCTGTTGGTCCCAGACGAGAACATAAGAAAAAGAAACTGAGCAAAAGGGCTATTATTGCCATTGCTGTAGGGGGAGGTGTAGCGCTTTTGCTTCTACTGCTGATGGCGATCTTGTGCTGTTTAAGGAAAAAGGACAGTGGGGGAACGAGTGTTCTTAAAGGCAAAGGTTTTGGTGCTGGAAGGACCGAGAAGCCGAAGGAGGAGTTTGGTAGCGGGGTGCAGACGTCCGAGAAAAATAAACTGGCTTTCTTTGAAGGTTGTTCCTTCAATTTTGATCTGGAAGATTTATTAAGAGCCTCTGCTGAAGTGCTGGGAAAAGGAAGCTATGGCACAACTTACAAGGCCATCTTGGAGGACGGAACAACGGTGGTTGTTAAGAGATTGAAGGAGGTTGTAGTTGGAAAAAGGGAGTTTGAACAGCAGATGGAGACAGTTGGGAGGATTGGTCAGCACCCGAATGTTATTCCTCTAAGAGCTTATTACTACTCCAAGGACGAAAAACTTCTTGTTTATGACTATGTATCAGCTGGCAGCCTCCTGGCACGTTTGCATGGTATGCTTCCCATTATCTTTCTGTTTCCCTTTATTGAATAAATTAGGCCCTGTTCTTTTGGACCGAATGAATCTGAATTGAAATAAACTGAATCCTAGATTCAGTAGGAGCTGAGCTGAGCTGAAATGAAATGAATTGTCTGAAATTAAGAACAAAAGAACAGGGCCTTAATCCTCGTATTTGTTGGCTTGTCATTGACAAAGATGATAAAATATGTAGGAATTGGAAATTTTTTTTGTTGTGATTTAACAATTATTATGCCCTAGAAACTCAAATAAGTGTATGAATGATTGAAACTTCAGGTAGTAGGGATGGTGAAAAACCACCACTAGACTGGGAGTCCAGGATAAAGATCTTACTAGGAGCTGCAAAGGGAATAGCCCACATTCATTCAGCTGGGGGTACAAAGTTCACACACGGGAACATCAAGTCGTCCAATGTTTTTCTTTCCGAAGAATGTAATGGTTCCATCTCAGATCTCGGCCTTGCTCCCCTAATGAGCTTCCCTGCTGTACCCCCGAGAACTGCAGGGTACAGAGCACCAGAAACTATAGAAACAAGAAAAATCACTCAAAAATCTGACGTTTATAGTTTTGGTGTTCTCCTTCTTGAGTTGCTTACTGGGAAAACTCCGGTGCAGTCGCCAGGACGTGATGACGTGGTTGATCTCCCGAGGTGGGTCCAGTCGGTGGTTCGAGAGGAGTGGACTGCAGAAGTATTCGATTCAGAGCTTATGAAGAATCAGAATATTGAAGAAGAGTTGGTTCAAATGCTTCAAATTGCCATGGCTTGTGTTTCGAAGGTGCCAGATATGAGACCGGACATGGGAGAAGTGGTGAAGATGATCGAGGAGACGAGGCAATCGGATACTTCAAGTAGACCGTCTCCTGAGCCCGAGGCCGAGGGTTCTAAGTCGAAGGCCGAGGAAACTCTTACACCGTAATGTAACAAAGAACATTCATTTGTAAAATGGAAGCTTCTAACAAAGGACTGTACATAACTCGAATGTTGCAATCTCCTGCTAATGAGCTCCCACCTTATTCAGTGATTCTTTTAGGGTTATAGATTAGAAAATCAAAAATCAAAATGGGTGTAATTTTTTTTTTCCTGTTCAAAGAATTTACTTTGGTGATCAGTATAGGGTTGGTGTTGTAGCTATAAGTATTTTATTTGAAACATTTGTCATTTTGTTGGTGTTGTTATCTTGTACTGTATGTGTTTACAGAACTGGCCAAGCCAAACTAATATTGGATCTTGCATAAAGTAGTGCAAACTTTTGAGAATTGACCAATTGAAGAAACAGCTACCCAAATAATTTCTCTTTTCATTATAGAGATCTCATAATTGTGCAAAAAGGCTACTGTTGAAAAAGTTTTTTATGCACGTGTGTATCAAAGTACATTTCAAATGATACCCTTGAAATTTAACAGAAATCATTTTATCAATGGGACAACTACACAAGATGACCAGTGTTAAGAGAGCTTATACATATATTCAATTCAAGGTTTATAATCCCAAATCCAACCCAATCTAGGTCATTCTAAAGTCCTGTAAGACCTCTTTGATTCGTCTTGATGTGTACTCTCCGAATATTTAATATTTATAATATCATTTTTATTATACGTAGCTCAAAATATTAATATTCAAAGCTATCAAATCCAATCTAATCCATTTAATCCAATTCAATGCAATTTAATCTCGCGAAGAGAACACACTCTAGTGTATATAATCCATTATCCATATATGCATGTATGCACAAGTCAAAATGATTTTGGATAAAAAAAAATTGAGAATGGAGAAAAATAAAGGGAGGGTGGAAAGCGAATAGCAAAAGAATACATAGTGTGTTTTCTTTTTAATTTATTTTATCAGTGATCACTGATCAAGGTTGAACATGTTATGTAAAACCTAATAAGTTTCAATAAGTTGATATTTTAACTATAATCAAAGTTTGTCAATGTTGAGCAGTTTAGCCAATTCTGAACCAGTCAAGTCAAATCAAATCAAGTCTTATAAAATCATATTTCATTAGTTGAAGAGAACAAGCCCTTAGTGTATGTGGACACTGCCACATACAACTATTGTATGTAGTCCCCACATACAATGATTAATGAGATTTTTTTTAAAAAAAAATTAAGGAGAGGGGAGAAAACTATATTTGGATTTTGGGACCCACATAATTAATCAATAGAAAATCATTGGTGGAGTTTTTATACAGTCATTGTATGGGTAGGTTTATCCAATTTTACCCCAGCGTAAAGCTTCAAAGAAACACTTCATCATATCAAATCAATCAATGAATTTCGATTACAAACATTCTATCAGCTAATACTGTAATACAGGTTGGCCATCATGACAAAAAAAAAAAGAGGCCAAAACTAGAATAATAAAATAGAAAATGAAACTGTAATCTAACAGTAAAGTCTGTAGCCCTTTGTGTTGTAAAAGTTGAATGAAGCAAGTTGGCCATCTATTGTGATCTTTAATGAATCTTCTACAAGTAAACATACTTTACGTTACTGTGGCGAGTTTGAAGAACCCTTGTTGACAAGATCAGCGCCACTTACGTACTTCGCAAAAAACGAAATGAGCCTAAAAGGAGCGCCAATAAGAGGAGCATCTGCAAGTGGCACGCTCCCGTCTCCTTCACTGACAGATGATTGTGCTTCTAAATCCTGAGATTCAATTTCATCTAATGGAATTTGCACTATATCTCCAGACACAGTGGTCTCTGAGGACTGCTGGATTACATTAGCATAATTTGAGTTTATTTCATCAATTACTGGTGGTTCATCTCCAATTGGAACTGTCCCCAAATCAGCATTCTTTGCTGATAAGGAAATAACTTCTTCTCTATCCTTGTCTGGTGTAGATACATGATATGTGGTGGAATAATTGGGTATATCGATTGAAGTAACATCAGATGCTACAGCTTGTTGACCAAGCTCTGTGTTAAGCTCGTTCATCTAAAACAAATAATAATCACAGACATCTGAATCGCTTCTTCTCTTGAATGAATAATTGTGAAAGTGGGACTATTTCAAGGTATTGAGGGGAAATGGAGGGGTTTAAAACCCAGCACAAAACTAGAATAAAAGATAAGCAAGTAGCATAAATAGTTTGTGAAATACAGCAACTACCTAGAACCATCATAAACTGCATGTGCAAGCACACATGACTTTACAGTTATTACCTTCTCAACAAGCTCGGCATTTTCGGTGATCAATCTCCCAATCAATGCATAAGCTTCTTCCATCTGAGCATTCAACTTGTCTTTCTCAGAGATTTCCTGCATCAGAAATTCAAGCTTATCAAATAAAAGTAGCATTTTATTCCCTTCAAACTGCTCATGTTTACTCTGCATATTGATCAAAACACATCATTTCCATAATGCCGAGCAAGATGAAGTACATAATTTGCATAAAATCTTTCTCCCTTTGGTACCTGGTGGTAAGAAAGGGAGTAAAAAAGGATCACGGCCTTTTAAATGGGGAGTTTTAAAAAAAAATAAAAAGTCTACAGGGAAAAGTTAGAGAGAAAAGGATTTAGAAACTAAAATGCTGCAGCATTGTTCAAATGGGATGATCACCATGATATGATACTCCAATATGCAATGAGCAATATGGTGAGACCTAACAATAAGGCAGAATGAGCAAACCTTTAGATTGTCAGCCAGTGAGCCTACAGCCGGCAAATTCATTTCAAGATCCTGAACTCGTGACTGTAAGATAGATATGTTGTCTAGCAACAACTTGTTTTCATGCATGAGGCTGTCCTTAGCTCCTTCAACCTCCAAAACCTGCCAGGCTTTGTTTCAATTCAGAATCAGAAAAGATATACTTCGTATATTTGTTGCTAGGAGTGACAGAACATGAATGGAATGCGAAATCCAAATCCTTCTCAGCATGTAGCACGTGTGGATCAATCAACATGCTTGCATTAAAAAAAATCTCCTTCATGATTACATTTATAGTAAACAGCTAAAATATGCAGCACTACAGCAGCCAAACAGATACTCAATCATTTGATTGCACACTAATCAGTTGAATCAAATTTCTCCAAAAAGAGCAGAATTTATATAGCAAACTAGAAACAACACTCTCTGAACATGAGTAATACTATCTTATCTAGCTTAATCAACAAAAAATGTACTCTGCAATGAAGATGAAGCACTTGCTTAGTTGAGTCACTAAATAATAAATCAAGTTCAGATGTCATTTGACCACAATCCAGTACAAACTGAGAAAACAAAATACATACCTGCATCTTTAGCCTTGCATTTTCTTTACTCAGTGTCTCATTCAATTCCTTGCTTACGTTCTGCAAATAGAGGAAAAAATTAACCCATAATACATGTAATTGGCTTGCCACCGCTTACGAAAAGAAGGCAACAAAAGGTGGGCAGTCCAGCAGTAGCCGAGGTATGCAGACATATATAAGAAATTAAGATTGTCCTGGCAAGTAGAAGTCTTCAGTGAACTAAAACGAATTGATTAAACTACAACATGTGTAAGTGTAATGAACTGGCCTCAAGAGGGGTAATATGGATAGCAGATTATAAGTTTTTTGGGGGTTTCTTGGAGACACGAATTGACTAAACTACAACATGTGTAAGTGTAATGAACTGGCCTCAAGAGGGGTAATGTGGATAGCAGATTATAAGTTTTTTGGGGGTTTCTTGGAGACACGAATTGACTAAACTACAACATGTGTAAGTGTAATGAACTGGCCTCAAGAGGGGTAATGTGGATAGCAGATTATAAGTTTTATGGGGGTTTCTTGGAGAACTGAACAAATGAAAGGATTAGTTCGAGGAGAGAAGGTATCTCGAAATCATTATGGACAGAGGGAGGTAGAGTGTGCAATGGAACTGTCTTTTTGAATGTTTGATGACAATCCTTAACTAGTGTATTTTCCAAGGTATCAGTCCAGATTTCATCTTCCATCTCAATCAACTTCAGTCTTCGCTTAGCTTTAGTGAAGAAATCTAGATAAAGTGAATAAATAAGGAAATTCTTTCGACTTGCGATGTTTGGGTGATGAAATGGAATAGGACAGTGGAGCATTTTTGACTGGTGGAAAACCAGTGGAAAACTAAGCAAATCAATCTAACTTCATATGGAGTAAATTTGTGCTGTTTTCACAGATTTTTATAATAAACAACCAGATAAGTATAAACGTTTAAAAAATTTCACAGATTTTTATTAGCCCTACCTTTATTACATAAATATATAGTTATGCTTTTCCTAATGGTTCAACACACACATTGAGAGGATTCCAAAACAAAGTAAATTTTCAGCATCAGTTTTTTAAGTTCATCACATGCTGACAAAAATCTCCCACACCAACAAGATAAAGAGCAGAAATTACAAAGTTAACACCAATAAAGATAATAGTAAAGATAATAACATTACCTCCTTTTCAGCAAGAGAGAGATTTTCCTTCTCATAATGCTGAAATTTTTCCAGCAAATTTCTCTGAGAAGATATAAATTCGATTTAGTCATAGAACAAGCAGTTCAGCTGCTACTAAGCTCATGCACTAATGACATACAGAAGAGAAACATATGCCTGTTGCCAAGCCAATAACAAGCATAAACAGTTTATTTCAGAGAATAACTCTCACCTCTTCAGAAGTTGAAGCATCTTTCTCCAGCAATAACTGGCTAACTCTCTGTTCCAGGATCAGCTGAGAATAATACAGTCAAGGTGTTGGTTTCGTCACAACGAGTCAAAAAATGGAGTAAGCTTAGTGGGTGGAAAGCTAGTCAATAATAGGTGTGTAATATTCGCCTTAAGACAGGAGAATTCAATGCAACAAAATCAGCCAACATTACCTCTTTCTGATGCCAGGAGTCATTTTCACTCTGTAATTTTTTTATTCTTATCTCTAAGTCAGCCTGCAACAAGGAGGAATTTTCGATGAGAAAATTTACATATTCTCATCAGGGAACATTTTATTCCCCTATAACCAATTGATAAAACGTCACAATTCATTAATTCAATACCTGTCTTTCTAACTGCGAGTCCTTTTCATAGAGTAGTTGTTTGACCATATCTCTTAATTTAGCCTATAACATACAGACGAAAAAACCTTCTCATAATGATGCAACATCTAGAGAAGCATAAACAAGAGTCTTGTAAGTTGTAAAATTTACAAGAAACTTTATTTATTTGACTAATCTTACCTCTTCTTGCAACCAATTTTTCTTTCCATTTTCAACTGAAACACTCTGCCAAATGAGAAATTGTATAAACGTTAGATAGCAAACAGTCCAAAGCATTTGTTGAGTGAATCATATTCTTCCACACTCTTCCAAGCAAGAGTAATAATTGACTAACAAGTACAACTGTACAAGAATGCCTGCAACCTTTAGAGACTGGTGAACTAGAATGGAACCAATGTCAATCTATGGGGAAGGAGAAGCTCCAAGAACTACAATGCCGAGGAACTACAATAACTCCCATCATTCTTTTCACATGTGCTTAATGTTTCCGGCCATTGTAAGACCCGAAAACACATACGATAGTAATATGCCATCTAACAAACAGGAGCAGAATTTACAGCAATGTGTCATTTAGAATTGGTAAAGTAGTTTGCTAAGAGCATTTGAATCCACTTCATGAAACCATCAAAACAAACCACATTCAGAGATTTTCTAAGTACGATGGAACTACAGGCACTATGTTTGAATCAAGCAATAAATTACCAATAATCTTGAAGAAATGATTCTCAGTTGTGCTAAACTTCATAATTCATTGGTCAATTAAACTATTCACACACATTTAAACTCAGGGAGTAAAATCCAAATCAACGAAAAGATTGTGAAATTGCAATCAAACAATAGAAATAAAATCAAAGCAATCTACTTACAAATACCTATTAAGAAAGTATGATAATCAAAGAGGAATATAACTTACGCCATTAGCATTGTGAACAATTTTGTCATCAATTACAATGTTTGACCCATAATCATGTTCACCACTAACAGTTCCCACAGAGCTCGTCTCTCCAGCATTAGACGACGCCGTATCATCTGCAACTGAGTTTGCTGCTTTAGTATCGTCTGCAACTGAGTTTTTTGCTTTGGTTTGCTGCTTATTCTTCTTCCTTTTGTTTTTCTTCTTCTTTTTATCGTCCTCCATTTTTGCTCGTTGATCGGAAATTCAGTGCGTCAATCTCTGTCTAGATAAACTGAATTAAATTCCACCGATAAAATGAGATCGATCGACAAAACAATTGCAAATTATTTGAAATCCGAAGATTAACGAGTGATTTGAAAACCAAAAAAAAAATTGAAATAGAAATTGTTAGAGGAGAAAGAAATGCGTACTTGTAACTTTGTAAGATCCAGAAAGCCTGCAACCTTTGCGTGGTTCGGACTTCGGAGAAGAAATGTGTTGTTAGTTCATTAGTTGTATAGCCTTGTGTAGGTAGTAAAATAGAGCATGGAGATTGGAGAACATGAATGAATCGTGGTCCAATATTCCTATAATCTGAGCGTTACTATTAGCCTAACGGTTAAGTCTTGCGGATGTCGAGTGTAATGTCTCAAGTTCAAATCTCATTGTAAACATTTGTGAGAGTTCTTTATCTTCTCCTCTACAGTAGGTTTTGTTCAAGGCCTAGTTAGCTAGTTCTATGATTGAAATCTCAAATTCCCAACTATTGACAATAAATTTTCACAAGATTAGCTAGAAATTATAAAGCGCTAGCAAGTTGAAATGAGTATATAATTTCTGATTTTGTATATATCCAACAATGAACTAAGCAAGCCTATTTATAGGCATATAAGGCAAGAGGAATCAGCTTCAAAAGCTGAACAAACACTCTATTAAGGCTCATAACATCAGAATTGATGGTGATTAATGTTGAGCCATTAACACCTATGAAGATGCCATTCACAAGGCTCTCTTCAAACTTCTGATTTTAATCCACCTTAGACCATGTTTAATACTGCTTTGAAAACATTAAAACATGTTTAATACATACAAGCATCCTAGGCAAAAGTATACGAAAAGTCGTGAAACTGCTCATATATTTCCAGAAGCAAATCGCGAGTTGCGAAGAGGGAGTCGCCAGTCGCGACCTTGGCTCGTGAGTCGCGACTTTCCTCTGTGTCGTGGCTCGTGATTTGTTTCTTCCAGAAACTTTTCACGAGTCGCGACGGGTCCTCGCGAGTCGCGAGATACCCGTTGGACTCGTAGTTTCTATTTGCCTAACTTCTCTTTCCTTAGTTCATATAACCAAACCCATTTAGTCATAAATGTTCCAACAAAAAAGAGGTAGCATTATAGAGGAATCAAACTCGAACTTTTAATGTCTTTTAAAAATGGATTTACCAAATTTTTTTTGCGTTAAAAAAGACTGTTCTTATATAGGGATATCTAGCTAGCAGTGCCCTTTTTAAGGGAATTAAACTCGCAACCTCTCAATTGCAATGTGAACTCCAACGCTACTATGATATAGCTTAATTCTAAAAAAAAATGCTATATATAACCTTCTACGACATGTTTGGTAGTCATGCCAAAATGTCAATAATGAGAATGAATTAATGGGTAAATTTAAAAGGAAAAAATATCCATACATTCTCATGGTGGTGCTAGCTTACCTCCAATTCATTTAATGTTCTTTACAAATATCAATTCGCATTCAACATCACCATTCTCAAAGATAGTGGATTATAATAAAAAAGTATGAAGAAAATTTCAAGTTTGGGAATAATGATTTGTTTTCATAGGATTGTAAGGTTTCTTTTCTTGCTAAATTTTGCTTTAAATTTATTCTCTTTACTAAAATTTATTCTAAAGGCTATTAGGATTATGTTTGAGAAGCTGAAATGGTAGGTTTTACTTAAATCAAGCATTTATAACACTGATTACTGATATACACGTGATTTTGCCATACATCCTAAAATATTTACCACATTAAAAAGTGTGCTAAATGCTTGCTTATAGGACTACAAATCTACAATAGCAATATAACATAGGTGTTGTTAAACAAAACCCCATTTTTACTTCATAAAGTCCCCATTTGTACAAGATTGCTCTTGACCCCTAAAAACAAAACATTATACTTAATCCTTCACTGTAACACCCCAATAATTCTCATCAAGTTATAAATACTATTTTCAAGAAATATTGAGAATTATTAAAGTGTTATCGCCACGTGTGGAAACGTATCGGCTTACTCAGAATTTTGCAGCGGAAATAAAATAAACTAAATTTAAAATAAAACTAAATCTTATTACAACTTGGAACCATTAAGGCCCTGAAATTATTGAAACAACTTAAACGAAATAAATCCAACTTAAAAAATGAAAATGTCTAAAATATCCCAAACTAAAACGTTAAATCGAATTTAGAAAATATTTCATAAAGTAAATAAATGTTTCAGAAATACCACTCGTCACTCAAGCCCATAATCTTCCTTGAATTCCTGCACAAACTTACCTTGACCCTGAACGACTGCTCACCAATAATTGGGTCATCACAGAGTCAAGATATTAACAAGACCAAATTTGTACGGCGTCAGCAAAGCTGAGTACGACAATTAAATAAGCATACAGATCTATTGCATATAAAAATCATGTCAAAACTCAAATGCTATGGTGAGTAATTAGTTATTATTCCTTGTTAAACACATTGATTATTAGGTGGCCCTCTAGAGCCGAAGCCAGTGTAAGCACGGGCGAGTTGTCTATGCCTAGAAGGTGACAATGGGAGCTACCCACGTCACAAATAAAGGAATGAGCTCAATCCGCTAATGGAACACGTGGATCCTACGGTTCCCTTAAAGTCACGAGACCTGCCGTGACCCCAACCCACATCCATGCCAATACTCTAGACGTGCACTTGTCTAGAGTTTTAATGCTTACCCGAATCTTTCACTTTAAGTGATTAGTGTCTTGAGAGTTGTTACACATAAGAAGCACAAACATACAATTCACATAACACTTGTTTTAATTTGTTGTTCAGATAAAACACACTGAACTCTTGTCTATTAACGAGATTCCCATTAAGAACATATGTCTTAAGTGGTATCCCAAAGCTATTAAAGGGCATGAAATATTCGGAGAATCTATTCATGCATTACCAATAAACTTCAAAAAGGACAACCTGTCCATATGCAAAATAAATTGCAACTAATAAACTTGAAAGGGACAACCTGTCCATATGCAAAATAAATTGCTACTAATGAAGCATGAAATATTCAAAGAACCTATTCATGCAATATTCTCTTTTATAATCGGGAACATGAAATAATTCTTCCTATTCTTTTCTTGATTGGTTTGCAAACACAGGTTATACAAACAATTAAATTCATCACAAACAGTCATGTTCCACAAATTCACATATCTTGACAATCATGATAGAAATACGCAAAGTCCTAGCATGATATGATACTACGTCTGAAAACTTATTAATCACGCGTACCTCGAATAAATTTAGCGGTACTCCACCCTTTCCTTTAGAAATCGCCTAAGTAATATTCCTCGCCTAAAATATATAAAGTAAATTCATTATATTAAACTCGAGTCCTTACAAATATCCAGCAGCTCTAACCTATCCTAAGACTTTCCATAAATTACCCGATGATAATATTAACTACTTAATCAATTGTATAAATACATTCTTTAATCCAAGATTATAAAAGAAAATAAATAAAAATAAATAATAATTTTTTTATTTTTTTTAATTATGTAAATATACGTGTACATATATATATATATATATATATGCATACATACACGCATATACAGAGTACATATATGCATATACAAATATATACATATACAGCGAGTACTACCTACGGGGTACCACGACCGGTGGCTCGGCAGACGGCGCTCCGACAACACGGCGGCAAGGTGGTGCTGCGTCCGGTGGTACTGGGTCCGGTGGTGTTTCTGTGTTTTTTTTTTTTATTAAAACACACGACAGAGACCACCACGCATAGCTGGCACGGTGGCGGCTCGGCTCCGGCGAAATGGCTCGCGTAAGGATCAGAAGCACGGTGGTGGTTACCGTGGTGGTCGGGCGTGAGGGAGAGGGTGTGAGGTTGAAGATGGTTAAGGAGGTTTGGGTTTGAATTTGAATTTTGTTTTCCTTTACTTTTTTTCCCTCTGCTTGGCTCACGGTGAGGGAGAGAGAGTGTTTGTTTTTTTTTTTTTTTTCTTTTTGCTTTTTGACCTAATTTGGTTCATCCTGGGGTATTTATACTGTTACTGTTGTTTAGGGTTTTTTAATAGGTTGTGCCTGTGACAAACCCTGTAACGACCCGACTTTTCGACTTGTCGATTTACAAAGGGAAAGCGACATTCGGACCGTTACTAACTTAAATAACAATAAATCAACTTAATTGAATGAATAAATTATCTTTTATTAAATTAACTACTGAAAATCCATAAACCAAAAGTCACTAATACATATAAAGTCTGGAAATTCTGTCCCAACATGCTGGGATCATAAGATAAACTAAGTTAATGTCTCAAACTGTTCTGGGAATACTAAATACTCAAAATAAAATACTAATCTACTCAAGCCCATCCAGCGGAGCCCGCTCTACTCTGCTGCATTGTCATCTGAAACTGAGGGGGGGGTCCACCGTCAGTGGCGAGTAACTAGGCTGTCCCATTTAATCGAGGGACCACCAAACACATAATAGCATAGAAATATGCATAAAAACTGTAAAGAAATCTAATACATGTCTTTATAAAAATGTACAAAAATACGTATAACAGTACGTATAAAAATACGTATAAAAGTACGTATGCGAATACGTATAAACACACCTGCAGAAATACGGTTAGAAATACGTATAATCTACGTATAATGTACGTACAATCAACCCTGCAAATACGGTTAGAAATACGTACAAAAATACACTCAACATTCATACATACATGCATCCTTACTCGCATACATACATACCCATAAATACAGAAATACACAGCGGAAGACTTAACATACTGAACTTATACCTTATACTATACATCTTAAATTATCCCAATCCTTAACTTATACTTAACCCTTCTTAAATTATATCATTAATAAATCTTAATCATATCTTATCATAATCTTATCTTAATCATATCATATCATAGTCTTATCTTGATCATGTCATATCATAATCTTATCTTAATCGTATCATATCATGTCTTTCTTATCATATTAGATCATAACATATCTTATCATCACATCTTAGAAATCATCTTAAACTTCATCTTATGATTTCATCTTATCAAATCGTATGATCGTAATATAATATCTTTGTTGGACCGGTCACTTATAACTCGTTATGGATCTCGTGTTTCACCATAACTCCCTAGAACATGCCGGGAGGAGCTCGTGTACTCAATCCCGTAGCGGATCCCGTGTTTCACCACTAAGCCTAAGCTATGGCCATAACTTCCTGGTAGCGACTCGCAGATACGGTTACCAGACGACTACATGTTCTAAGGTCAAACTACTCGGGGGAACTCATGTGTTCGTCCCATAGGGTAGTGGTTCTGACTTAACCCACTAATGACTCGTGTATCATACAGGTGGGTGTCCATATTGTATCTTATATCTTCAATTAATTCAATCATGTCATATATTAGGATAATACTAGGTGACCGTAATAGGAAATGAAATGTTCGGAGTCCCAGGAAAGAGAGGTGCGGCACGTATATTGGCCACCTTAAATACCAAGTCTTTCCTAGCCAGAGACCGAAACATAACATGTATAGCTATTACTCTGTTTCCTTTCTTATCCCTAGTAGTATCTTATGCAACTTCAAATCTTATAATATACTATCCTTAAAATATATGTATACGTATAACCCTATCCTTTCGGATACTAACCTTAATATTACGTCATATACCAATTTGTAACTTTATCCAAAAATATTTATATTAATAGTACTAATATTATTTCGGTCCTCTTAATAATAATACCAATAATATCTTTTTATCCCTTCACTTTACAACTTATCCCTAATAATTATTTTGTCCGTAACTTTTATTATTAATTATTCCCTGAATTAACAATAATCAAATTTAATCAAAAATTGACTAATTCATCAATTCTACACGGCATTATTAAAAATATAACAATAATTAACTATTTTCTAGAATTAATTTAGTTAATCAATATAATTACAAAAATTACCAAAATAAGATAAAAATCATATTTTTCAACAACATTCATCAAGATTAACATAAAAATAATATTTTTAACCCTTCTTTTAATTTCTATACACTCGACAATTAGAAGATAATAACAAGATTTAATTTTTAATTCAAGATTAATCAATATAATTCAATACTATCAAGATTCATCATAAAAATCATATTTTTAGTTCCCTTTTAATACTTAGGTCACTCGAAAATTCAATAATTAATAATAGCATATTTTAATAATTCAATTGCCCTAATTTATACAATCTGATTTTTAAATAATTAAATTAAAAACGACCATCTAAAGATCTCTAAAAATCTGGAAATTTTTATGGGAGCTAAATATGGGTTCAAGGATTTACGTGCATAAATTTCGTCTAAAAATAACATCTTTTACTATTTTTAAGTGATTTTATAACTAACCAGTCAGATTAGGCTGAATTCGGTTTCAGAATTTTATGCCATATCAAACGATCTTTAAAAATTTCGAAAATTTAACACAAGCTGTAAAACATTATCACTGACTTCCATATAAAATTTCGTAGCATTCCGAATTGATTAAGTATATTAATAAATTCGTAAACCGATTCTGGACAGTTTTACCGGTTTGAAAGATTAAAATATTATAAATAATAAAAGGACGAATTTTGCCACGAAATAAATCATGGTTAATAATCAAACAGTAAAAAAGATACCATGAAAAATTCATCAAGAAATAACAAGATTTGATTGGTAAATAAATTCATACAAGATCATACATAAAATCAAGAAAATACATAAAAATCAATCAAGAAATTCATGCTTCATGCTCGACATATCCAAGTAAAACAATATTAAATTTCCTACAATGTTCATGATATGATTCCTAATTAACTATGTGTTTTTCTACCCATAGATTAAAGGAGAAAGCGAAGTTACCTTAGACGCTAAATTATTCCAAGGTACAATAATGGAGGTCACGGTTTTTCTTTGAATGGAGGAGGAGAGGAGATAATTTTCTTTAGGGTTTATAACTTTTGCAAATATGAACAAATTACCTCCTAATAGTCCTATTTATAGAAGAGATAGGAAGAAAGAAAAGAAAGAAAAAATAAATAAATAAATAAAAAAAAAAAAAAATAATAATAATAAAACAACCCCCAAATATTTTTAGAGTTGCCGTGAGAGAGTGACTAGAAATAAGGGGAAAAGTTTGTTGGTCAATCAACAAACTTTTGACTAGGTTTTAGGTGGTTTAAAATTAATTTAATTATTTAAATTATAATAATAATCCTTAAATAAATTAAATCAAATAACCTTGGCCCAAAACAAGGAGTGGCCGGCCATGACACTACAAAGGAATAAATTGGGTCTCTGGCCCAATTTTGAAAGAGAAAGGAATTGGGCTAAAAATAGAACAGTCCAATATATAATGGGCCTTTTTGGACTAGAATTAAATAAATATAATTAATAACCGCGAAATTTTCTGGCCCAAAATTCCGGGTCGTTACAAACCCTTTTAAGCCCTTATCATATTCAAACACTGAATTTTTATTATTTCATTCTTTTTATTTATTTATTTATCTGTTTGAACGGTTCCCAACCGACAATTAAGACCCTTTTGATTTATTTAAATATGACCCACAAATTTTCATAAAAATGATTTCAAACATATAAATTAATATTCCCATAAAATAAAATATTTAATTTATTTTATTAACTCTAATTCCGAAAATATCCGTTATGGGTGTAAAATCGCGTATTTATGTATAAATAACTTTATATTAGGGTATAAAAATACGGGGGATTACATTCACCTCCTTTCACACTCTCTCACTCTCTCAGCCCTTGTCGATCAATAGCGCACGACACCACCAACGTCGCAACTTAGGCCACCACACGAGGTATTATTCTTGCATTCTTTTAAAAAATGCATTTATGGGTGGGGCGCATGAGCTTTTAACTTTTCTAATATGATCTGAACTAAACTTTTCTGATCTGATCTGAAATGAACTTTTTAATCTGATCTAAACTGAACTTTTCTGATCTGATCTGAATTTTTCTTAAAATAAGCACAAAATTACTTATTTAAGTTGAATCAAATGCACCCCTACTTGGATGATTTCTGAAGGTAAAAAAAGGAAAAAGAAAGTGGGATACTAAATTCTAGCCGTCGTTTCTCTCTATTCTCTCTCTAAGGAAAAACCTTTTTCCTTCATTGTTTATTTTTCTAAAGGTTGATGGTAAGCCCCTTTTCTCTTCTCTTTCTTCTGTTATTATTGTTTATAATAAGGCCCTATTTTATTCTCTTCATGAGATCTATTATTCTCTTTATGAGATCTATTATTCCGTTTTATCGGATTTATCATTCCCCTTTGTGAGATTTTTGTCGGCTATACGTGCTTGTTTTTCTTTGGAAATTAATTTGTTGATGGAGATTAGCGTGGGATCACAACAGATTTTTGTACTTCCACTACATTCAAAAGAATCGAATCAAGATCTACTTCAAAACTATTGCAGATCGATATAAACCCCTCGCGAAAAGTTGTATGAAGAAGCAACGATGTGAAAGAGAAACAACTGTACTAGCAGATATCTCTTATCGCGATCTAAGTTTTGTCAAAGTTCGTTGATTTTATTTTGATCTATTTTAATTGATATTTATATGGTTGTTATTGTTTTCTATTGTAAACGTCGTATGACTTTCAATTAATGAATTAACCTTCTCTTTTCTTAAAAAAAAAAAAAATAAAATCGGATGATTTCTCCAAAAAAATCATTTTTGAAACACTATAAAAGTCAACATCCATGGAAGATCCACGAAGTGACAAGATATTTCAAGTCAGTCAACAATAGCCAAATTAGATCTCAACTACTTGGGCAACGCACGCACGTGTTCATATTATGTTCAAATTCATTTTCCTTGCCATTCTTTCTTGCAAAACAATTCGTCAGCCTCGCGTAAGTTACAAGTTTCAATCTTCCTCCAAACATGGGAAGCATTATCTATTTTTACCAATAAAATATTACATAATTAAACATGTTGTTTTTTTATTTGTTTACAAAGTTTGACCCTTTGATCTGAAGGAAGAAAAATTTTATTTATAAAATTTAGATTTTTTTTAATTAAAATTTATGCACTTGACCCCAACAAACAAAATATATAGAACGCATTTTGACTTGTTAGATATTATTCTTGGATTTGCTACTACTCATGTAAGGCATTGTTGGACTCATTTCAACATCCAATGTTTATAATTAAAAAAAAATAACGTATTTAGATCGAGATATTTATGATTAAAGCTTTATCTTGACAGTCAACCAACACAAAAAAAATAGAGTGTGTAGATTAACAAAAAAAAAAAAAGCATGGTACTAGGGATCACCAAATCTGTAAATAATTATATACTTAGTTTTACTTTTCTTGTTGAACTATTTGAAGATTTGGTAAAACTTTGAACATAAATATTTTTTTTTTTTTTACGATCAATACATAATTTTTACGTGACCTATTAAGCTTGTATATAAAAAGTTTGTGTTTAATGGTATTAATTTACCGTACGATCAGATATTGATATAAGACCTTCTATACTTGTATGTTATTTCAACTCATTTTTTCCTAAGTCTCATTCAATTATTATTTTCATTTTCCAAATAAATCCATCATTATAACTCAAATAGAAAAAATATATATATAAAAAAAAAACTTTCAAAAACTACAACAACAAATGCATACTTTCTAAATTCATATCAGTTTGGATATTTAAAAGGTGATAAAGGTTTAACAAAAATATTTTAGTATGCAGTGTCGTACCCAGGATTTGAAAAAATGGGGGTACGGATTACTTATGTTGGACATTAAGATAAAATAAAACCAAAAATTTACAAATAAAACAAAAAAATAGCATATATATTTTATCCACCTGACTAAAACAACCAAGCTAATATATTAATCGAAACTAAAAAATAAACAGAAAATGATACAAATATTAAAAAATCAAACTGAAAAAAAAATAGATTAAAAAAATACACTCTTCAGCCATAATTTTATTTTATTTTTAAAAAGCATTCTGCTATAAGTTACAAACTCAAAAAATCATAAACTAAAAACAATCGAAATTAGACTCAAAGATAAGGTACAAAATAAAACCAAAATAAGTTAAAAACTCAAATCAAACATTCAAAAATTTTAAATGATCAAAACTAGACTAAAATTATAATCAAACTAAATATATTGAAATAACAAAATTGGAAGTTCAGAATCAACTAAACAAATAAGAAAAAAAAAATTATTCTCAATGGTATTCCTGATGAGTTTTAAAAAAATCTCAGAAATATACTTAGATTGCTAATATAATTCAAGTAATGCTTTGTTTCTGGCCAATTAATCGCCGCTAATAAGTAAAAAGGTTAAGGTAAAATTATATTATTTACAAGGAGATTACACCAATATATATTACAAGCCTAAAGGAAAAGAAATAGCTATACATGGGGTAATAAAGGAAAGCAGAAATATAATGTACAAAAATAAAGAGATATATTCGATCTCCAAGAATTAAGCAACCTAGCTAAAGTCAAATATTATGGCCTAATATATATGCTGAATATCCGTAAATGAATATTGATTGAGAATCAATATCAAACAAGTCAAGGGTATTATCTTGAAATATCCTTAATAATAAGTCCTTAGTTAATTATAGTTAGTTTATTTAGGGAAAAAAATAAAAATTAACAAAAAATTACAATTTATTAACTTTTTACACCTACTATAAGGAAGTATATTAGCGTTAATTGAAATGTAAAAAGTTAATGTTTTTTATCTTATGTTAATTTTTAAATTTCCCCCCAAAATACACTAACTACATTTAACTAAGGACTTATTCATGGTGGTTAATTGGTCAATAATAACCATTAGAAGTGTTAATTGAATTATATTAGCAACTTAAGTATATTTTTAGATTTTTTTAAAACTTATGTATACCTTTGGGAATGTATACACGGGTATACCATTAGGAATTGAATAATCCAAAAAAAAAGAAATAACTAAAAGCAAATAATAAAAAAATCAACATTCGAAATAATTAAAAAAAACAAGGAAGGGCAATTAAACAATTAATAGAAACAATTATCCCATTTTAAAATAAAAAATTGAAAAAAAATTGAAAAAATTGAAAAAATAAATTACCGACCGTTTGTTTGGCGGTCGGTAATTTTTGGTTCAGAAAAATTACCGACCGCCAAACAGAATTACCGTCCGTTTGGCGGATGGTAATTTTTCTTTTCAATTTTGCATAGGACCCACAAAATGTTATGAAAGACATCAATTTATCATTTGTTTTGTTGAAGTTTAGAAGAACATGGTATTGGTTGCCCTCACTTCGAGTAGAAGTAGTAGTAGTCATACAAGGGATATCAATTTGTATCTCAAATGACATTTTCAAGTAATTTTGATAAATTTTAAGGGTAGGGATCCGAGCACCAACCAAATAAAAGTTGTTTTGGTAATATATTTTCAACAAAATTAAAAAAATATCATTTAAAATACAAAGTTTGCATCTCAAATTGATTTAGTGGAATTTCTCGTACTCATACACTCATTCATACTTGTTGCATTCAAAAGTCTTAACTACCTACCTCTACCTACGCAGTAAAAACATTCAACTTGCTCATTCAAGCACATCATTTTCCTTTCTAGAACTAGAATCCCCCAATCTTATCTTTCCTCCCCTTTTCCATTCATCAAACCAACTTCCCCCATTTTCCTTCTTCTTTTGTGCCTCTTTATAATTCTTTCTTTCCCATAAAAACTATAATTTCTCTTTAGTATTTTTGGCTTTCCCCCTTTTCAGGTTTGCATACTACTTCTTCAATTTTTGCTTTTTAAAAAAAAATTTAAATCTGATTTATACTTCAGTTTTGCCCTTTTACTTGATGAATACATTAACCAGCTTGCTGAAACCCCATTAAAAAAAAAACCCTTTCTTTTTAGTATGAGCTCAGAATTGAAGATCATCCTCATAAGTTACATTACCTTGAATAATGATGAGCTTGGACATTTGTGATTATACTCTTTGATTATCTGCTTTGTAATAAGTTTGGACATCTATGATTTGATTAGTATAGTTCTATTTCTATCTGCTGTTTGGCTTCTTTGAATTACTCTTAATCACTTCTGCTATATAATTGATTGTTCAAATCATGTATTGTGGTTTTTGTTTTTCAATAGTACTAGTTTTGATTGAGAAGTTGAGTGTGGTGTGGTGGTGGAGGCTTGGATCTTCCATACCATCCACCACGTCTAGAAACTTACTGCATGCATTGTGAGGATTCCCTGTTCCCCTTGCATATATGTGTTGGCTAAATTAAACCGGGTGACTTACAGGGAATAGGGACCGGCTCAAGGCCTAGTACCACTCATAGTGTCATAATTAAAAAAAAAAAGTTTTGACATAATGAATTCAAGCTTCTTGTATCATTGGATGTTGTACTGCTAGTGAATCATAACTTTTAGCTTAAAAAATGTAACTTTTTACTATAAATTTATAATCTTTTGCATAATTTGTTGAGCTTTGTATAGAAGGTTATGTTTTTATACTAAAAAAAAACAATTTTTTCGGTGAAAAGTTATCCCGTCAAACAGTCTCATGGAGGACTTGCTAATCTTCTAGAGGGTTGTTATGGATAATATCTATTTTTAGCTTAGCTGGGGTTTCTTAAATATGGTTAATCTGTAGCTGAATAAATTTTTTTTTGGTTTTCCTGGATTCATATGAAACTAGATATTGCTTGTAACTTGAAGCAGTATACTATTATATTTTTGGTGTAATCTCTGTTTGATTCTATGGTTCGCTGCTCTTTCAGGCTATTTTAACAGTGGCAGCACCCTAGCTTGCATCTCTACTCTCTAGTAAATATTGTGTTTCGAAGGTTGTTCGATGGGGTTGTGTGCATCAAAAGTGAGTTCGCTATTTTATTTATGGATTATGTATATAATGTTTTTGAATATCTCTTTGGATTTTTTCTTCTCATTCAATTCAGTGACTGAGAATTGCCCCCTCTGTCTGCGAGATAATCTTATAAAGTGCTCCACATTGCCGGATCATTCAATACGAGTTTGTAAGGGATTAATGGATTGGTTATGATGTTTATTTGTAATTTGATATGAATGCCCAATGTAATGCATATCCACTGACAAACTTTTGTACCAATGTCCAAATTTCTGACTCAACAATTTTGTGAATAGCACAAAATAAAGTGTACAAGTGTATACCCATTTTCGAGTGTCGAGGATTCGACACAGGTACTTAAATGAAGAGTCCGAGTAACATAGCTGACAAACAAGTGATTAGGTTGCAAAGAAGGAAATGTTTTTTTTTTTTTTTTGAAACGTAAGAGAAAATTCATTGCACCAACAAATTTACAAACTAGAGGAAGGTCCCCCGTCCCACACACACTCAACCAACAAGCCCACACAACTAGACAGGCTACTAAGAGCCTAAGCAACAAGCTATAAAGCCATAAACCAATTAAGATTAGCAGATTTAATCTTGCTATATACTTGAATGATCCTATTTTTGACTAGGAACTCAATCTGTGGTACAATACTACAATGACATTAACATTACAATTCTCATCATTCCAATACTTGGGAAGTTGCAACTAAGGTTAGCCTTTCCAAATCTGATAACTTGCAACTAAGGTTGCATAGTAAACCTTCTTCCTGACCATGCTATGCGCAGTTTGTATGAACCCAAGTCATAGCTTGATAGATGTCCTGGGATTGCCTATGAATCTCCTACCAGCTATAAATCTCCTGCAAGCAGGCCTCAGTGCCTAACAGGCCTTAAAGCCTAATCATGAAGCCTGTGGGCATTTGTTTCATAGCCTCTTTTGCCTTAAAGATACTCTTCCAGACCCAACTAGCTGCCTGTGGGCATTTGTAAAGCATCCACTTTTTATCTTTTAGATAAACTGTATGAACCCATTTCACCCACAAGTTCTCTTTATTATGAGATATATCCCATACTTGCCTACCCACAGCAGCTTTGTTCCATAGAACTATGTTCCTCATTCCAAGGCCTCCTGCATTCTTTAGGTTACAGAGTTCATCCCAAGCCACAAGACCAGCTTTTGCACTGTCCCAAGTGCCATGCCACAGATAGTGCTTGCATATAGAGTTAGTTTGATTCAAGACAGCTTTTGGGAGAATAAAGATTTGAAACCAATAGACACAAATAGACTTCAAAACTGCATTGACTAATTGGAGTCTCCCACTATAGGATAAGTTCCTGCCACTCCAGCTTTTAATCCTACTACACATTTTATCTATCAGCATATCACAATCAGCCTTTTTGAGATTTTTAGAGGTGATGGTGACTCCTAGGTACTTGAAAGCGAGAGCGTCAAGTTTGAAGTTTTGAACGCGGAGAAATCAGCCACCCTAGCCATTTGAGCTGCATAATTGAGGGAATATCTCCCCTAGAAAATAACAACCAATCATCTGCAAAGCAGAGATGATTTAACTTCATCTGTTTGCATCTTGTTTGAAACTGAAATTCAGGTCTATTGCCAATCTTGGTGAGGAGCCTAGAAGCATACTCCATACAAAGGGTGAAGAGGAGGGGGGAAAGGGGGTCCCCTTGCCTCAACCCTCTCTTTGGAGTCACTAGCTCACTAGGACAACCATTAAGTAAAATTGTACACCTGGGAGTAGTGATGCAAATCATGATGAGTTTAACAAGATTCTCAGGGAACTGCAAATTAGTCAACATCTCTTCAATAAAACCCCATTCAACTGTGTCATAAGTCTTTTTGATGTCTAGTTTGAGGAGACAACAAGCCTGTTTTAGACTAGCCCTATAGACCTTCACCAGATCTTGACAAATTAAGACATTATTCAGAATATTCTTTCCAGCAACAAAACACCTTGAGTGTGACTAATAATATGTGGCAAGACCAACTTAGTTTTTCACATTTATTTTGAGATATTGGTGCTTCATTTTTGCAATTTCAAGCATTTGGCATTGAATTGGTGTTGGGCAATAACTTGACTGTTATTTAAATACTGTTACTATTCTGTAGCCGGACAGTGATGATGATTCTGCTCACCATATTATGGCTGATGGAAATGTGCACCTTATAACCACAGTTGCTGCGTGGGAGGAGAAGTTGTTTCAAGCAAATCAACAAAATAAAATTGTAAGTTTTCGGGCCCTTTTTGCCTTTGAGGGACAACCTGTCGCTTATTTCTAATCTTATGTTGTTTTTGTTATAACAAATGACTTTGGACACAACCTTTTCAGTGCATCTACATGTAAGACCCTGTTCTTTTGGACTTAATGTTTTGAAATTTCAGTTCAGCTTAGCTCCTGATAAGTCTAGGATTCAGCTTAATCTAATTCAATTTAGATTAATTCAGTGACGAGGCCTCTCCATTTTTTGCTTAGGGCTTTTTGTTTGAAGATAGAAATAGTTGAGCATGGATGGTGTAATCTAATAGTCAAATGTGTGTTGAGTATTGTCCAATTCCTTGGAATAGGAAATGGGGATGCCAAATTGTAGATTTGCATCTTTGTGCTTTTAAACTTTAAAAGTTTTTCTTATTGATGAATTCCTGTTTTGACAGGTCCTAGCAAACTTTAGTGCGGCGTGGTGTGGACCCTGCAAAATGATCACACCGTATTATTGTGAATTGTCTCGGAAACATACTTCCTTGATGTTCCTTACTATTGATGTCGACGAACTCCCTGTAAGTAGTATGACCCTTTAATACGTAGTATATAATTTGGATGGGGCATAATAGATATTTTCTACTGCTGTGGTGCTGCTCTGCATCTAGTTATCTGATTTAAATTGGTTGGATATAGAATGGGTTGGACTTTTGCAGTTTATGTAACTGTGAATCCAGTGTTAGGATATTGTAGTTATCTCAACTCATTTTTTTGGCTCTTCTTATTTTAGTAGTAAACTTTTTTTTTGAAAAAAAAAAGACCTTAGAATTCATAAACTCTTTTTTTAATGGTTAATATCAGACATGTAAGCGAGATTTTCTTATTCTGAACCACAATGTACTACTTCACTATGTGTGCGTTCTCTTCACCTTAAATTTTTTTTAAGGTAATGGGGTGTAATAACTAATAAGGTGCAATAAGTTCAATAAGGTCTAATTATGTTTAATAAAGTATGATAAGGTTATGTTAATGTTATGGACTACCTGCTATCTCCTACTCTCACACACACGACTGCACAGTAACAGAACAACAACACAGCAACCTCACAGCACAATAATCAGAAAGTATCAATCTAAGCAGAACACTAAGAAATAATGGCAATAAAACAGTAAGACAGAAAGTGGAGATGATATTCAAATGGTGAACACAGCTTTTCGAGTAGCTTACACTCCCACTAAACTACAAAACAAAACATAATTTTCATCTTCATTCATCAACATATCCGTTTCTCTACCTCTTTTAGCTCTATTTATAGACCTAGGAAACTCTAGAATCTCCTAGTATCTATACTATTATAGAATTCCTAAATTACCCTTATCCTAATATTTGATTCATTACATTTAGGAAGATGAAAATTATCGTTTCTTAGGGCTAATTAGGTCTTATAGGCCTGTTTCATTCAACTTATTACCGTTTACCTGAACTTATCTTAACCTATTAGAACTTAATTATGAGGGAGACAAACCTTATTTTTTCTTATTTGAACTTATCAAACTTATTTGAACGTATTTTAAGCAAAAATAAGTTGAACGGAACAAACCCTAAATTCAATAAGTTTTAATTAGGTTTAATAAGTTCAGATAAGTGCAAGTCTAATAAGTTGAAGAGAATGCACCCTAATGAGTCCCTATCTCCATAATCATCATAGTTGTCTAACTAACTTCTTTTAACGTTGCTATAATCTCCTCCAAAAATATTAAGTGTAGATTACTATAATGCAGGATCTTAGCACCTCATTCGACATCAAAGCTACTCCAAGCTTCTTTTTCCTCAAGAACGGACAAGAGATAGACAAACTTGTGGGCTCAAACAAGGCAGAGTTACAAAAGAAGATTACTGCGATTGTAGACACACAAGGCCAGGCCCAGGCTTTTTAACGAGACCGTATCCTAATCTGCCAACAAATGCCGTGCTTAGTGTGTATTGTGATTTGGGTGCAAAGTGCCAACAACTCTGCCCTGTATAAAGTTTTTCCCTCCAATCTCCTTTATAGCTTCTACTGTAAAGTTGTGGAAGATGAGTGTAATATATGTGAATCTGAATATCTGATAGTATATACAGTATGCTCAGAAGCATTGATAGATAGATGAGTGTGATAGTTGTTAATCTAAGAGTATACACACTATATTTTCAAAAGCATTGATTTTTTTTTTATGGAAAGGTGTACGTCTGTACGGGTCCCACCCAAGATTCCTACTTAGGAAATTTCTGGGGGGGGGGGGTGTGGGAGATGAGCATCGAACCCAAGTCATCACCCCACGCCTCGGGACCCTTGCTATGCCACTGAGGCAAGGGGCCATCCTCTTTTCAGAAGCAATGATAGAAAGATGAGTGTGATATTTGTGATTTCAGAGCGCATGGTATTTGTCAAAATTTTGTATATCCAATGTTGTACCGTGTGAATCAGTAAAAATTAGTTTGCCAAATTACTCACCCTCTCCCACTCTGGTAGTATTTTGGGAGTATAAATAATGTATTTAAAAAAGTATAAATCAAGATAAATTTAACAAAAATCCACATGATTATATTTTTTCTTATATAATTCGAAGAAGTGATGGTCAATATGAAGTGAATGAATAAAATAAATGGAGCAACTAAAAAAAAGGGAATCCCAGTTACTCTTCATTTTTATTTTTTTTGACGTAATTACTCTTCATTTTTACTAAGACGAAACTTTAAGGGTTTATATCCCTAATCATGTATTTCTTAAGATTATACGAGTATTAACTTATTTAAAAACTACATGTTGAGCTAATAAGAGCTCAAATAATTATGCTTTTCTTATATGTATACTAGCTTTGTGTGCACGTTTTGCGAACAATGATATTTTAAATATATCTGTTAATTTGTTAAACAAACAAAAAAAGGATGTGGTGTGTTCGAAAAATTGAAATCTGACAAACTATATTAATATGGGTGTTCATTTATAGATAATTAAAAAATATAAATTTTGGTGTTTTTATTTTCTTTTTACGAATTTTATATTTTGTAATATTTTCATTTTAAAAAATTAAAAAAAATTATAATAAATTTCCTTAATAGTGAAGGGTGATGCTAATGGAATTTTTTGGAGGGCAAAGTGGACTTTTTCAGGGGAACACCATGGCTTCCCCTTGACTTATATAATAAAGATAAATTAGTTTTAAGTTTGTACAACACACAATTATTATTATTATTATTTAGCAGTGTAAAAAAATTTAACCTCGATAATGGATCAAATAAATAATGATAAAAATGTCTTTTAAACTTATTAAAAGTTAAAATGTGCATACAAAGAAAAATATTAAAATATAAAATAATAATGGTTGTCACATAAGTTATTAATTAAATTCTTGCAATTTACAATGTTCACTGAACAAAAAAATGATCAAAAGTGAAGAGTATTTAAGAGCCAATTTCGATAATTAAAATATAATTGCTACTTATTAAAGAAGTAGTTTAATGTAATGTAGCGACAAAAATAAATAAAATTTACAATGATACACTCGAATGAGAACGAGTTGAATTGGTTAAATTAAATTTAGTTATTAAATTATTTCATTAAAAATTAAATGGTTATGAAAATTTTCTTAAAAAATCTATAGGTATTAAAGCTTTTTTTAAAAAAATTGAAATTCTAAGAAAGTGAAATTGGTCTATAAAACCATTTATTTATTTTAAAACATTAGCTTAGTATAGATTACTACAAGTAATGCTTAAATTTAAATTTGTGTCATTAACGAATAATCTCACATTATCACCTTGGCATTATCACATTGGCCTTTTTTTTATTGGACACAATCTAAAAATAATGATCTAAAATCAATAAAAATTTTCGCTCTTATGGCTTCGGCTTATCGATTGACCTCTTACAACTTAAAAAAAATTGTTGAAAAAGGACTTATTTGTTCTGATTTTGGTATGTATTTTTTAACTTTTTTTTTTTTTTTTACTTTGATCTAATAAAATAAGATCATACGTCAAGGTGAGATTATTCAAGAATTACCCAAAGATGTAATTGTTAAACAAATGATATGTAAATATAATTTTGCTCATTGTATAATTTTTTTTTCTCATTTTAAAATTTAAAATAAACTAAATTATTAAAAATGAGCAATAAAAAATGTTTAAATGCACCACCTATTACACCCAAATATGTATATAATCACATTGACATACTACTTTTATTTCTCAAATTAAATTTTTTGACATAATTTTGAACAAAAGGTACTTGTGTGATTATGTAATGTCACGTCAACCCGAATATTGAGAATATATTTTCAACTAAATTATGCATGATTAATCTTGTTATAAAATAAACGGTGGGTGGAGGTGAATGTGATAGCGTGAATTGTTAGATTTTTAGAGGTCAAGAGCAATTTTGTCCATAAAAAACTTTAATAAGTAAAAATATATCTTTATTTAGCAATACTTCTTGTTTGAGATACAAAACGTTGAGAAACACAAAAGACTAAACTCATAAAGTCACTCTACCTCTCAGGCTCTCTGTTGCCCTCCCCTCCCTTTGCAGTCTCTAGCACCGCCACTAGTCCGCCGAACAGCAACCGCATTTGTACTCACTTTACGGTGGCGGCAACTGCTCAAAACTTCTATTTATTCTTGAAGTTTGCCCTAATTCCTAATTCGATTTGTGAACTCTCCAATTCAAATTCTCCGGTGCGTTTCTCAAATTCACCACTCATCCCTTCCTTTTCGATTACAACCTTCGCAAATTTTTTGATGCTTTAGTTTGATGAGATGGTTTTGTAGTTGCAATTTGTTTGTTTTTGAGTTTTATTTGTGTTAATTTTTTGTCCTCTGAAATTAGCCTTTGTTAAGTACTTTGCGGCACGATTATTGTGTAAAGTTCAGTTTTTTATTGATTTTTTTTTTTTCCTTTTATGTTTAGGTCTGAAAATTTGCAGTGCAATTTGATTTGACGAACGATAAGCATCATGGTAAGTTGTTGAAACTTTGCATGATTTTCTTGTTATTTTCATTTTGTTCGATTATTAGAGTTCAGCTGTTCTTCTGATTCTCTTAGAACTCAGACCTCAACAGAAAATTAAATTATAACTAAATGAATTAGTCCCTCCGTAACATAAAAATTTGTACTTTTGTCTTTTCATGCATTTTGAGTAAGCAATTTCATGGTATAAACGACCAATTTAATTAAAATAATTTTGATATTAGTAAATAATTTTTTCGTTTAAACTCTTAAATCGTTTCTTCTAAATGTATGAAAAAACAAAAGTAGAAATTTTTATGTTACGGTGAGGGTAGATAACATCAGTTTAAGTGTTATTGTAATGGAGTGGAACAATTTACTGCTACCAGCCTAGCATGCTATAGTTGCTTGCGTCTATGGATGTTTACTTGTTTTGTGCGTTTATGTGTGGTGTTAATGATTCTATTATCATGCTCTTTCTTTTCAGTCTAGTCGAAAAGAAACGGTCTTAGATCTTGCCAAGTTTGTTGACAAGGGGGTCCAAGTAAAGCTTACTGGTGGAAGACAAGGTTTTCTTTCTATTTCATGTTTTCCTTTGCTGTATGTGGTGCTACTTTGGCTAATGTTTATACCAACATTCTGTGTCTATATAGTTTTTTTTTTTTTAAGAATGAGATGCTTGCTACTATATGTGAAAGAATAGTCATGCGGGGATTTGTTAGATTTGTCTTAACGGTTGTTTCAAATTGATGTTGCAAATACATGATCAAAGATACTAATGGTCAAAAATCAAAATAGAACGATGGAGATCATAAAAGCCAAAGTTGCAATTAATTAGGATAAAAAAAGTATTTCCTATAAAGGCTGGGATACTATTTTTTTTTATTGGCTTCTTTTTAATCTTTCTGGCTTGCTGTTTTACTTTGTATATTCTTCTAATGTAGATGTTCTACTGCATGGTGTAAATATAAAGAACTGTATCAAATGGTCCAACTTAACTTTGAAGACAATTAGATTTAGGTCTTGGTGTAGCATTCACCGGTTGCCTCTTAGAATGTATATGCAAAATGTTGCACCGTATTTGTGCTGAGACATATTGCAAGGTCGAATTGTGATTAGAGTTGGTGTATTTTGTTATAATTCTTTATTTATGTTTTGTTAAGTGTTATAATTCTATTTTTAAGGAAAACAGTTGGTGTATTTTGTTATAATTCTTTATTTATGTTTTGTTAAGTGTTATAATTCTATTTTTAAGGAAAACTAATAATATCAGCGGGAAAATGTAGCCTATTAATCTCATTGAGCACAAGTCGTCTTTTGATGTATAGAAATATAGAATTGAAAAATGATCCGTGTGACCAGCTATTAGTTATCGTTACAAGTTAACCTCTATCCTATTTGCCTTGTTAAATGTTGCTATATTGTTTTTATTTTCTTATATGTATTGCCAGTGTCTGATTTCAATTTCCACTTTCCGCTTTCCAATAAATACATGCACTAACTATGAGAGTATACCAAATTATATCAAGCTTTGATGATGGAAAATTTCCAATTGTATCTAGTGCTTGATCTTTAGTTCTTTACTATTACTAGTGGTATATGTTAAAAAAGTTTACTGGTCATTCAGTTTGATTTATGTGACTTTTCCCAAACTATTGATTATTGTCTTATTTATTGCATTTTTTCTTTCCCCTTTTCTAGTTACTGGAACACTTAAGGGATATGATCAGCTGCTAAACCTTGTGCTAGATGAAGCCATTGAGTATCTGCGAGGTATGAACTTCCCGGCTGATATATATTTAACCCTGGTTTTGTTGCAAATCATTAGCAAATAGTATGAGTCTTTGTTGCTTGATAACTTTCTGAAGAAACTTTAATATTTACTTTGGTTTTTGGTGAATTCTACAAACTTAGTCAAACAATAGTCATTAATGCAATTTTTAAGGTTGTTTGTGATTGTATGGTCAATGTATGCATTCCTTTCTAGTGTGGCATATTGTTTGATATGAAATATTAGTAACACATAATCTTTCCTAATGGAAACCATTACCACCATTTTTTTACTCTTCTCAACCTTGTGTAAACAAATCATTTTCTCTCTAGTCTGTTTCCATTCTATTTTCTTAATTACACCAAACAAGTAATATTATCTTCTCTCTTTCTAATATGTTTCCATTCCATTTCCATTCCTAAATTTATACCAAACACCTTCTTAGACTTGATAAGGATATTTTTGCATGTGTGGGAATCGCATAGTTGATCCTGTTGGACTTGCTTTGACTTGTAATAGTGGCATTTCATTTTGCTTGTAAAAGTTAAAATATAGATTAAAGTGCCTTTTATTGAGAATTATTAAGCTCTTTTTTTGTCATAATTAGTTTATTTTAATCGATTGTTATTAATTTATTTGCAGCTGCTTGTGTAGGTGGCTTTTTTCAAGTAGTTATGGTGGGAGTTCTTAGGGGGGAAGGAATATCACTGGATTTTTTAGGTTTTTTTTTTTAATAAGCATATGGGAAAATCCGCATGCTTTAGAATCCCTATGCTTATTGCCTTATTATATCAATAAAAGTAGTCATCTTACACAATTCTTCAACATTAGATTTAGTGCTCGATCTCTCTCTCATCTAGGTTTTTAGATATGTTGGAATACTATTGTAGCTTTCACGGTTTGCACCTGTTCTATTGCTGAGTGATAGCCTTTTCATGCAAGTCTACAACTAAATTACATGTTGGGATATCGTAATTGGATGACGCTTTTGTTACCTTGATTAAATAAGTTTGAGTTACATTTCACTTTGTTAGCTCCCTCCCTTTGAGGCATCTCCTTATAGTCTATGATGATTAGGCTCATGCTATTGTCTATTACACACTAATGTTGATGCAAAGTGCCCAAATAGAGACAGAAGATATGTTTTGATCTCACGGGAAAGACAATTGACACTATATTTTAATTATTGCACTTAGACTTCGTTCCTTTTGTAACATAAACAGTGCAATATGGGGATATGGTAGTAGCTTGGCGGTAAGCTACTCCATCTCTCACCCAAGTGTTAAGGGATCAAACCTCACTGCTTACATAAGGACTATTTATCCCCCTTTCCCCTTAATGTAATTTGTAAGAGATTATCGGTTGTATAATTGTACGAAATCTACTAGAGAAAGATTGTGGAGAAATTTTAGTATCCCCCAAGTGGCTTCTGAGAATAGTTTAGGGATTTATTAGCTTTGTTTCTTTGGTTACAGCTTTATAAATAGTGAGATATGGCCATTTTGAAAAATATATTTTGTTGTCTAAGCTTGTGAAATCTTTTTGAGTTTACAGAGAATCTCAATATTTACAGAAGTGGTATTGGGTTGTAAAATGATGATTGTAGCAGGACTTTAAACTTTAAAAGTAACTTGTCTTTAATTTTCGAAATTCTCTGTGAAAATGGAGGTTTTGCTGTCACAGTTGTCATTCTACAGCAATGCAGTATCCTTCACCATCCTTCCTTTTCACATTCTTTTCTCGTGTTTATTTTGTCATTGCTACCTGTATAAGAAGATGTATTAGCTGCATCAAACACTGACAAGGTGGGACATGCAGTCAATTATGAATTTTGTAGTCATGACTCCTTGCGTTGCAATCATAGTTAAAGTTGTTGGTTCTTCCTAGATTTGCTTTACTGTGAGGTTTATAACATGAAATTTATGTTTAAGGACCCTTATCTTTGAACTTGAGAGGACCCATACTATGTTCTTATTTTTTTGACAGGAGCAAAATTATTATTTTTTCAAATTTTTAATGATGTTATTGATGGCTTATGTTTTGATTATTTGATTTGGTTCCAAAAGTTTCGTGAGGATTTTTAATTCAGATTGAATAAATTTGTGGCTGCAGATGCTGATGACCCGCTAAAAACCACTGACCAGACGAGAAGCCTTGGCTTAATTGTATGTTTCTTATGCACTCAGCTTTGTTGTACCAAGTCTTTAAATTTTCTATCTTCATGATGGAAATCACTTCTCTAGTTGTAGAATTGATAGTGATTGGATCGGTTAATGTTTCAATGGGCAATAGGCTGAAACAGGCGTCACTTGGTTTTGGAGCATGTTAAATTGAAGAAATTGGGTTGTTTGTCTGAATTTGTGTAATGAATTTGGTAGCTTATGTCAGCAGCAGTGTCCTAGAGATGGCACTGATTGCTTTACTAATGTTTTCTGTCCTGTCATTTGTAGACCTGCCAAAAATTGACTTGACCCGAAACCCAATGCCAACCAGACCCAAAAATAGTTGGTTTTGGCAAAAAGAATAATGATCCAAACCCATTTTGAACCCGCTAAAGATAACCCGCAAATTCTTGCGTAAAAAGTGACACGACCAGCTTTCAATCCGACCTAGCACAAAAATCATTATTATTGTACATTTTTCATATTATGTTAAATTTCAGGCAAAAACATGTCATAATTATTAATTTTTAGAACGACCAAATTACATTTTGCTATATATATATATATTGCATTAAAATGTGAAAAATTAAAAGGGGTATAATATTTGTTAACCACTTAACCGCTAGATCAACCCAAATCCAAAGACTTTGGGCTATAAAAAGCTAATACTAACTCAAACCTGCAGATACTTGACCCACTATAACTCGAACCCGAAACTATCTTAGCCAACCGGACCGGACCTGACCTGTTTAACAGGTCTAGTTATTATAATCTTAATGAAACGTTCACACCCGTCAAAAATAAATACCTAGTTGATTAGTGAGTAAGTGTAGTAGGATAAGTCGGTGTCGATTTCATATTGAGGCGTAGATTTCTTTTTAATTGTAGAAAGTCTAAATTATATAAAGGCCTTTGATTGATAATAATAAAACTAATCTAATGAATAACCTAAAATAATTGAAACTAAAAGAATTAATAATTAAAACTAAAAGAATTAAACTAAAGATTATGAATTTAAGGATTGAAAACTTATAGGAATAAAATCTAGGGTTAGTGTTCACTGTGATCAACTGCATGAAATAATTAAAAATCAATATTCTGTAATCAGATTCAATTAGGGCAGAATTTAGATCTTCTAAGCATTTGCTAGATTTGTTTTGCCTAAAATCTTAAGTTAAATATGGAGTTAACCAAATCAGGTTTTAAGAATCAAATTATGACATTAATTAAAGAACAAAGAATTTAATTAAACATTAATTAAAGAACAAAGAATTTAATTAAACATTAATTAATCATAGATTCCCCCAAACCCTATAGAGGGGAATACTACTCAGATTTGGAAATAAAAATAAAAATTGCAATCAAGAAAATGGACATTGAATGCATAATCAAAAGGAGAAAAGTAAACTTCCAATTGATGAATGAAATAACTTGTGGATTGAATTGCTTGAAAGAAGTGTTTTTACAAGGAAAGTAAACCCTAATTATCTCTAAAATACTGAAAAGAAAATAGGAAAGATAATGATAGAATGGGACAAAACCGTTATTTAAAAGGACGAAATCGGCTTTAGTGACTCGACCTTGGTCTCGGGGCCGAACCTCGGCTTCTAGCGATCACTGGGGTGAGGTATGTTTCCCCGATTTTCTTTCCAAAACTTTGCCTTAGTCCTACAAAACTGCTCCATTCTATGGATCTACACTCTTTTGTCGGTTTTTAACTCATTTAAGCACGCAAGATTGCGAATTTCTGTCAAAAACAAAGAAAAGACCAAATAACACTGCAAACTTACCTATTAGTAGTAAACAGCCCCGAAGAGCTTGGTAAGCACATAAAAATACCGAAAAAGAAGGGGGAAATCCACATATAAAATTGCATTATCACTTACACATGAAGGCCTTCAATACATAGCTTTCCCTTATCCCTAGTCACATGTCTAAGCCTTGATTCAGCTGTATAAATCACAGGTGGATTTAGTAATTATATAATTTATGTATATTGTAATTTAACTATGGATTAATGTGAAGTTTTCATTATTGTTGCAGATTTGTAGAGGAACAGCAGTGATGCTTGTTTCCCCAACTGATGGCACTGACGAGATTGCGAACCCTTTCACTCAACCAGATGGAGCATAGTCTTGTTTAGCATTAATGCCTTTTAGCTGATTGACGTGGTTAGTTGGATCAGAATGATTTTTTTTTTTGTTCCTATTTACCAAACATATATTTCCATATACTTGGACAAACTCCTGAATGTAATGCTTGGTTTGCTTAATTATTCATGCTAAAAATATTTGGTGTACCATATAGTTCACTTGCTTCGTAAAATTCCCATTTGTTTTCCTCCATTGTTGCATTGCTGTTATTTCAGCCCATGACTGTCAACCTTTTTTGCTTGGTACTTGGTAGTCTATGCCCATTGATTGTCAAGTGGTTCTTAACTTTGCAAATTCTAGCCCTCTTTACACTTGTTGTCTATCATTTTCCAAACATAGGCTCCTTTCAAGGTTGACAAGAAAGAGGGTTATGATACTGAGAAATCATTAACAAATTACACGCCTTGTGGACGAATTACAGGTATGAATTCATGCAGAACATTCCCTTAGATTCTATGCCCAGTTACTTGAAACATATCATGTGCTACAAACTGGGTGATGTTTGGACTGCCTACCTTCAGTATCTTTTGGTAGGTAATGGAAATCTGTACAAGTAAAATTGCCTTGGTCATGTTATGGTATAGTTGGTCACTTTCTCTTCACCTTTAAAACAACTTTTGGTTCAGTAAGTTGGAATGAGGTGTAATAAGTTCAATAGGTTTTGATCAAGTCGAATCAGGTCTGATTGGATTTTTTTGTTTCTCAGAATCAGGGCTAATCATGTTTGACCAGGGCCAAACAATTTCAATCAGTTTTAATTAGATTTGATAAGTTTTAATAAGTTCAATTCTAATAACTCGAAGAGAATGCACCCTTTAAAGATGTATCCTCATAGAGTTTAGCTTGAGAGAAGATGTTATGGTATACGGCATGAAGTGTGTCGACATTTTTGTGGTCCTATTCTTTTAATAGTGAACTGATAAATATTGCCCACCAATTACTTAGTATCGCCTGTATTTTTTTAATTCTACCCATAATTAGATAGTTTCATTTCACCCTTTAAACTTACATACTCACAAGTATAACTAATACAAAAATTAATTAAATTAATAATACAAAGTAACAAGTCTTTTTTTTTTTTTTGAAAGATTACAAAGTAACAATTATAATTAATAGTAAAACTAATTAAATTACTAATTATAAAATCCCACTGCCTAGGCGCAGAGGCACCTAAAATAGGGTATTGTTTTTTAGATGCCAATTGGTCTTTTTAATGTCTATAATCAATAATTTAATTAGTTTTATTATTAATTATAATTATTAGTTTGCGTGATTAATCTAATTAATTTTTGTATTAGTTATAATTGTGAGTATGGAAGTTTAAACGGTGAAATAAAAACATCTAACTACATAAGGGGGACAAATAGAAAATTGTGGACGATACTAAGTAATTTGTGGGTAATGTTTAGTAAGACCCTTTTAGATTGGGGAACTTGTAAGATATATGGCCAAATGTTACAAACTTTCTAGGAAATGGTATATATTAATGGGAATGTCACAACTTATGTGAGCTGCAATTTCTTACTTTGGATTACCTTTTGTAGGGCAGTGCTTAATTCTTGTGGGAACCAAAAAAAATAGGTGTATTATGCATCCGGATGTACATAGAGGTGTGTGCATCCAAGATGTTTTATTTCTCATTGTAAATAATTTTGTTCATTTTAAATTTTAAAATGAGACAAAAAAAAACTATAAAATAAGCAAAATTAACATTGTATATTTATATGTACCATACATCCAGGTGTATATAATAAAAGCTGACAAAAATAAAAGGGTCATTTATTCCCAATTTGTTTTGATAATATTGTATTTGGACCAACGCGTAATGCGCTGTAGTTAGAATATAATGGAAATGGAGGCAAAGAAGACTATACCCTCACTTAAGCTAGCCTGGAATGAACTGGTGTTTGGACTTATGAGTTGGGACGCTCTCATCCAATACTTCCAACACTTTGTATTGCTTTCTCACTCTAATGCACCGGTGTGATAGCAAATATTTGTTATTAATAACAGGCTTCCTGGTAGGATGTTACTCTAACATCATGTATTTTTGTGTGAATGAACTTCTATGCAATGAGTTTTTCTCATTTGAAATCTTGTACTCCCTCTGTTCCAATTTACTTGCCCCATTCTGACTTTGATCACTGTTCACATGTGAACTTTCACTTTATTTAATTTAACATACGTAAGAAAAAACATAGGCATGATGGATCTAGTTTAGTTCGTCTCAACATGCACTTTTCATATATATATATTTTTTTATTATATATAGTTAAAGATATTTTTAATTTAAAGTTGTGTCTCGAGAGATGTGAAAAAGAGAATGTAGCAAGTAAATTGGGACGAAGGGAGGAACAATTTAGAGCAGCTAGTGTTATTTGATTTTTTTTTTTTTTTTGGTATGCTTCAATCATTCCAATTCGCTCAAAATGAGCCCAAAATAGCTCAAAACTAACCATAATCTGCTTTTTCACAATTTACAAGGAGTTTAGGGAATTAAGTAATGTTGATTTAGAGTTAGGAGAATGTTATATACTACTTCCCTGTTTCTCAAAATCGTGGACATTTGTGTTTTTTTCAATATTCACTGTAGACCTGACAATTAGAGTTGAATCGGACCGTTTTGGATCAATTCACTTTCGGATCGTTTTTGGTTCGTATCATCATGATTTTCGGATTGCTTTTCAGACTGAGGTTTTAGATTGGGCGGCTTCAAATCGGAAAACTTTGGATTAGATCGAATCAGATTATCAAAATGGGTCATTGATTGGATATGATATTAATTTTCAATAATTTTTCATTTATTTTGAGTTTTCAATCTATTGTTACATTTTTATGAAATGCTATATTAGAAGTTAATTCAATATTAATATATATAATTTAATTTATAAGATATTAATTCTTACAGTTGTATATTAGAAAATAATTTCTATATAGTATACGTAATAGTAATGACCAATAAATTTAAAAATTAATTAATTAGTACAATATTAAAAGTTAGAATTTTAAAGTAGGATCACAATCAAAACAAGTATAAAGAAATGGTCCAATTGGATATTATACAATATAATTTATTTATTTTAAATAGATTGCTTTCAGATTGGAACTATTTGGTTCGGATCAGATCAATTTGATTTTTGAATCATTGTTTGGATTATCTTTTCAGGCCAAAATTGGAAAAAAAAAAAAGGGAGTTAATAAAAAGTTTTCCTTTCCCCTTACTAGTGAGCAAACCTTCAATAACTTTATGTCCCATGATACTCTCCATATAGTAACCACAATAGAATTATAGTTTAAGTTAATGGGTCAATATCTAAATTTTGTTAGCCATTTTTGTACGTAAATACTCCTTCCACATTGTTCTTTAATTTTAGAAATTTGACACTATTCATAATTAAAGAAGCATTTTTTAAATTATTCCCAATATATAAGAGATCGTATTTGATTGCCTTTTGATTAGTTTTTATAATAATTAATAATATGTAATTAAAAATATATGAAGTCAAAGCTAGTTGTGTATTTGCAAGCATGCTAACGTGAAAGTTAAACAAAAATACGGAACAAAGCTAATAAGAAAATATAGTTAATCTCGTTTCAAGCCGTGTGATATTATGATAAGATAATTTTTTTACTTAAAAATCCTAACTTTTGAGCATAAAATTACAAAATTTATCTAAAGTTTAACTACTTATGATAAAAGTTACAGTTTTTTAATTTAAAGTTACTTCTGACGGTCTCATAAAAAAAAAAAAAAAAAACGGTAAAGAAAAAATTGCGCGAGGGGATTGCAACAAATTATTCATCAGACCAATGTATTGTTGAGTTTAATAAATATCTATCAGCTTAGAAATATCTCATGGATCTCACGAATATTGGAAAGGAGTTATAATATTTTTGCTAACAATATTTAGATAAGTACTAAATTTTAATGAATTATCAAGAAAATTAACAGTTTAGAGGAATTAGAGCCACATCATTGGAATGAGTCTGTGCTTTAGACCAAGTAAATCATAAGTACTTAATTGCCAATTGCTAGGCATGTTGTATGTAGTGTGTTTAGACCAACTACATGGGGTGTCATACTATACTAATAGGGACGATGATAGCAACCATTTTACCATTTAGCAAAATACCTTTATTCTATAAAGTCCGCATTTGGACAATTTTGCCCCTGACAAAATGTGCGTGAATTGGACCGCAAAAAAAAAAAAAAACACGATATAGACCATGACGCATGGACCATGCGCCCCGGTCTATATCATATTTTTTTTTATTAATTTCATGTTTAATAAATTATTTTTAATGCTTAATCATATTAATTCATGATTTTAAGGTCCATTACATGCTATGTATATTTTATGATTAATCTTGATATAAAATTAAAGGAGAAGAATGAGTTTTTAAAGCAAGGGCAAAATTGTCCAAATGGAGACTTTAGTAAGTAAAATGGGGCTATATTTAGCAATTCACTTCTATAAAATGTCCACCCTAATTCCAGCCATCATCATGCATCACACGCCACTTTACATTAAAAAAATATATATATTTCCTCCATTTTTTAACAATTATTGTATTTTTTCAACCAAAAAATTAAACTTTATTAACAATGAAAATATGAAATCTTGTCAATCTATAAGAGATGATATAACTTGTAGGATTTGTTTTATGATAACACGTTGGATCTTATTAGATCGGATTATAGAAACAATTAGACCTTATCTCACCTAATTGGATCTAATCAAACCTTATTAAAGTTATCACACTAGAATATACCTTATCTAAATTTATTAAAACTGACACATATTAATTTTAAGGTAAAGAAAACGCACCCTTAATACATACTACCTCCGTTTTCTTTTAGATGCAAGGTTTTACTTTTCACATTTGTCAAACATGTTTTTATTAATTAATAATTTTAATTACATATGTAAATTATAAAAACTAAATCACTCCGTAATAAACTACACGTTGAAACATATTTCAGAAAAAAAAAACAAAAAAAAAAAACTACACATTGAAACAAATCAAATAAGATCCAAAAGATTTTAGTGGTTTAAAACAAGGCCAAAAGTTTGATAGATAAAGAGGCAAAAAGTGTTATTCTTACTCTTTCTTCATTGCCGTCCGCTTACTTTATAGGCAATTTGGATTACCAAAACATGGATTCCATGAATCCACAAACTGTCTTGACAAATGACAACCATGTTTTTTGGTGGTACATATTATTTCCTTTAATTTATGAGTCATCATTTATTTGATTGATTCTTTCAAAGGGGTTGACAAAAAAAATAAAAAAAATAAATCCAGTTTCACATTATTGTATGCAGATCATAAACCAATTCACCAGATTATTGTCAACTGAAAATAGACATGAATATGAAGAACAAACATTGAAGAACAAATGAATCTCACTGTAAAATGCAATGACCCATATTTCGCCGAAATTCACAAGAAAAAACCAATACACAGATTATAGAACAATTTTAGTTTCACTCTTCCAATAAAATTATAGATAGATACAACTTACGGCTACATCAAAGATGAAAAATCAAATCAAAATAAATAGCCATGTTCCAGCAGATTAATAACATAATATAAGATAAGTGTATATATAGAAGAAAATCGAATACTGTAGTATTATTAGTCTGATTATGAAATCCTTGAGCTCCTTTAGCAGATCTTCGTGTGATTAGACAGAAAAGTAGGAGTGAAAACTGAATCCCAGATTTCATTGATGAAATTCCTTCCCAAACATTTGATTCGGCCTCTCACCGTCCCTTCGGATTCATTATCTGAGAGAACACTGCGCTTGGAGTCAGACCATCGGAATCTTCACTGGCGAGACTGCGACCACCGATGCTCATTGTGCTTCTCGAGTCGGTTACGTTCCCATCAAAGTTCCGGGACTCGTCTGGATCCTTCTTCCCGCACTCGACATCAAACTTGCCCTCGACATACTCGGTTTCACCAATGGTGCCGAGTCCCTTCCCGCTCTCCTCTGCACTCTCCTGCAGCTGCAATGCAAACTCGAGGTTCCACAGAACGTCGCCCATGGACGGCCTGTCAATACCCTGATCACCCACACATTTCATGGCAGTCTCAGCAAACTTCTTGAAACATTCAGGAGCAATCTTTCCTTTTAGATAAGGGTCCATAATCTGATCAAGCATGCCCTTCTTGTAGCAATACACTGCCCATTCTGCTAAGCTAACTTGCTCCTTGGGTAGTGAAGGGTTCAGAGCGGGCCGGGCACATAAGATCTCAAACAAAACCACCCCGAATGAGTACACATCTGACTTATCGGTGAGTTGCTGCCTCCTGAAGTACTCAGGATCAAGGTACCCGAAACTACCCTTTACAACGGTACTGACATGGGTGTGATCCAACGAAGGCCCGGTTTTGGACAGCCCGAAATCAGAGACCTTGGCCACCCATTTCTCGTCCACTAGAATGTTTGTTGTCTTGACATCTCGGTGAATGATGGTGTACTTGGCACCTGTGTGGAGGTAGTGTAGTCCACGAGCAGAACCGATACAAATCTCGAGTCTTTGCTTCCATGGAAGAGGAGGCTTTTGGGTCTTGTAGAGATGCTCACGAAGGGTTCCGAAAGCCATGTAGTCATACACAAGGCACATTTCTCCATTCTCTTCACAGTAACCTAGAAGAGATACAAGATGCCTGTGACGAAGCTTGGAGAGCATCTCAATCTCAGTTTGGAACTCATGCATTCCTTGCTCAGACTGCGGGTTGGCCCGCTTGATAGCTACTTTCATTGTTCCTCCATCAATTTCTCCCCTGTAAACCTTACCAAAACCTCCAACCCCAAGAACAAGAGACTCGTCAAAGTTTTTGGTGGCAGCTTTAATCTCTGAAAAAGAAAAGTGGCGGCATAGATTTGAAGGAAGAGAAGAAGCATAGCTTCCGGTGGTATTTGTCTTTGCAGATCCTGAAGTATGCGAATTTCCATACAGAGAAAGTGGAAGCCACCCAGACGGGCCGTCACTTGGGTTAGACACCTTTCCATACTTTCGACGACGAGAAATGAAACATGCCAGAAAAACAACCAGGAAGAGAAGTGCAACGCCTCCAGCAACACCCCCACCAATGGCTGCTGCGTTGTTGCTCGAACCAGACGAGCCTGATGGGGGTAATATCTCGTCCTGCTTCGGGGCAGGAATCGGGTTGGGCCCGGCAAGATTACCGTCAGTGTTGTTTACCTTGAATATCTCTACACCATTAAGAAAAGCGTTGTAATACTGTGGTGGGGATGAGCCACCAGTGACTGGATGCAATGCAAGCCAAAGATCCTGCTGAGGCTCGTCGCTATTTGGAACAATCACCATAAAGTTCTGAACATCAGGTCTTCCATTGCCATCTTGCCATGGAATAATATCATATGCATCAAAGGCGGTTTGGTTATTCAAGTAGATATTAAACACAATCTGGTTAGGCTTAGTCATGTTGGCAAAGATCTCACAGAAATGCAGCCTCACAAAGTAACTAAACCCAGTGTCAACTGAAAACATCCATGTCAAGTTGAAATTCTCGTTCACTTTATTGTCCATTGTCATGAATCTAGCAGTAGAGTAAACATCAACAGGAGCAGTATATGCAGGCTCTGACTTATAAGTGATGTTCACCCCGGGATCAACCACACTGGTGGTACCTGCTGCAGCCCCAAATATAAAAGGTGTGTCATCGGACCAGGCCCGATAAAGGCCCGTATCCTCAGTCGGGGGGATGTAATTTCCACCCACATTCAACCGATACAGCCCTTCAAGGGCAGTGGAGTTATCAATCGGGAACGAAAGGCCACCCCCAACGAGCGTAGGCCCATCAGTATTGTCGTAGAGGCCGGGCATCGAGACGACCTCAATGCCATTCACAAAAGCAAAGGAATCAGAGTAATTGGAAGATGGGCTAAAGGTAAGGCTCAAAGAATCACCCTCTACATAAACAGAATACTCTTTGATAAGGTAACCAAAGTTAAGAGCTTCAGTGTATTGAGCAGCACTAAAGTTGCTAAGCAAAGTGTAAGAACCAGAAGTAACAGAGAATATAGCATTACTGGAATTGAGATTGTTATAAGAACTGGGATAGAAATAGAGGCGAACAAATTTCCTACCAGGAGCAACAGCAATGGAGTAAGTGAAATTGGATTCAAAAATTCTTGCACTCAAATATGGAACTTCCCCAACATCAGGTGCTTGAGTATCAGCTTTCGCTACGGAAGAACCTTTTGAGGATGACAAGAACTTAGATCCAACATCGGAGCTCCATTTCCGACCATCTAAATCAGATGTTTGTGGATCAGAAGCTCCACAATTCAACAGGATATTATCTTTTGGTGTATATTTTTGAGCTGAGATCACATTTACTAACACAAATAACCATAAAATCACAGCAAATATTCGACCCATTTCATCAAAGATGCTAAGCTTTTCTTATTTTAAGATGATTCAATTGAAAATCAATCAAATTCAAAGAAAACAAAAGCAAATTCAACAAATTAAGCAGGACAAAACAAATTGAGCTGAAAATGGAGTAAATCAGAGCTGAAAACAACCTGGGGTTTGGACGATCAAAAAGAAGCAGCAAGCTCAGATGAAGGAGAGAGCAGTGGGTAGAAGAGAGAGAAAGACATAGCTGTGATTTGGAGTGAAGAAGAAGGGTGAAATCGCAAATCTGAGAATGAAAAAAGGGGGGAAAAGTAGAGAGAGAAGTTAGGGTTTGACGTTTGAGGAAAGTTGGTAATGGAGGAAGAAGCAAGAAACCGAAATTGAAGGTATCAATCTATCTGCTGATATTTTTTAAATTTTTTTTTTTTTTTGTAAGTAACGATTAACGAGTAGTAATATATCAGTACTGGTGGTGGGGCCCTTAGTGTTTTAACAGTTATTTCTGAATTTTTATTAGTGAAAGTGTTTAGGCTTTTACAACTAATTACTCGTATTAGAAGTTCATAAAAAGATAAAATGAAATGAGCTGTAATTAGGGTGATACAGCATTGCAGCCTTGCAGGCATATATATTCCATTTTGGTCCATAATGCCCTTCTCACTTTAGTAGTTTAGCCTTTGTGTTTTAGTTGTGGTGTAGTGTAAGAGATGTCAATGGGATGGAGCCCATGGAGCCATGGATAGAGCTGAGTAGGGTGAGATCTGAACCGCACCAAATCACTGTGTTGTTTGGTTTGCGGTTTAAAAAGTGTAGTTTGGTTTGTAATTTTTCCCAAATTGTAATTTTGCGGTGCGGTTTTCGAAAATTTTGAAACCGCACCAAACCGCAAATCATATTTTTTTTAAAAATTGTTCTAAAATATTTAATTTCATATTTTTTATTTAGCCTACTACCTTACTAAAGTTATGTCTTTTTTTTGTGTTGGGTCTTATCAAATTGTTTAAGCACGCAACTCTCTAAGGTTTCTCTAACTCTTTAATACTCTAACAAAAATAAATCTAAGGTTTTTTTGTCCTTATCAACTACTAATTATAAAATAAAAAATTTAAAAGTTGGTTAAACCACAAATCACACCGCACGAAACCGTATTTTGCGATGCGGTTTGGTGCGGTTTGATATAAATTGTGGTGCGGTGCGGTTTCACAAAATGGCAAACCGTAATTTTGCGGTTTGGTGCGGTTTGACGTCCAAACCGCACCACGCTCAGCGCTAGCCATGGAGCATATGTCAAAGCTAAGACAAATCAAGTTAGATACATCATGATTATATTTTTCTTTATATACATAAAACTAGAAACAGTCAAAATTTACAAATAAATTGTGTTGTTTTTGAGAATGTAGCAAGTAAATGTGGACAAATGAAGTAAATGATAGAAATTAATATTTCTTTCTATCGGAAAAAAATAAAAGAAATTTTGTCAGAAAAGACCTTTTAAAACATTCATTTTGCGAGAAAAAACCTTATAAAAAATTTGTTGTGAGCAGGGACCTAAAACAAAAAAAAGTTGCAAAGAAGGATCTTATCTCTATTTTTCGACGTTGACTGTGAATCTCCGGCGTTGACTCACTATTTTCCTCCAGTTTTGCACGAATCCTTTCGTATTTAAGGGGGTAAGAGATGAGGAAACCCAAATTTAAAAGAAGAGAATTTTAGATGCTAGAAGGAAGTGTTAATATAGGGTTTATGTAGATGAATTTAGGAGGAAAAATGGAGGGTAAGTGGAGGAAAAATGAATTTATAGTGAAAAGAAAATGAAAGGTTAAATAGAGAAGAAATTATTCGTCGAAAATTGGAGGGAAATAGCGAGTCAACGCCGGAAATTCACAGTCAACGCCGGAAATAGCGAAATAGTGAGTCAACGCCGGAAATACAAAAATATAAGAAAATTAGCATATGCTAAGCAAACTTGACCAAAATTTGAGCTTATTTATCGCCGGAGATCAGATCATTTTAATTACCCAAATATTGTCTCAGCATTTTTTTTAACCCATTTGTCACAAAGTCTTTTTTTATCCATCTGGTCAATTGGCCATAAATTAGTTACATTTTATATTATCTTATTTTTTGTTCGGTGCTATAAATCTACTCTTTTGTTTTTAGCCTTTTAAAAATAGATTGAGCGAGAATTTAATTTCTCTTGATAGAGCTTAACATGATAGTAGAGACTTAATATTATGTTATATACTCACCTCCTCAATTGAATTCGCTTGAGTTTGAAATTTGGATGCAACACATGTTCACCCACGGCGCTAATTAATTCCACTTTATAAAGAAGAGGTGGATAAGATTCGAACTCATAATTAACTTCGATGCCACATTGATTCCATAGAAGATGTATACTCCCTTTCATGAAAATACTCTTCTAGAATTATATATACCTTATTTAGTTTTTAAAAAATATAATTTATTGAAACATTTTACATTCCTTCTTAATTTATAATTCTTTATTAAAAAAAATAGCTTAATCAATCAAACATTCAAATCCTAATTATTGATTTATTAATAAAAATTACATTCTCAATTACTTTCAATTGAAGCCCATAATTTATTCAATTGCTCAATCAATTTTTATTTTTTTATACGAGTTCAATCAATTAATAAAACTTTCACATTATGTGATTGCGTTAATTTATATCGTTTGTATCATCCATTTGCTCAATTGATGCAGTGTAGCGGCGAAAACGCGTTGGACACATTCTAACGCGTTTAATAATTTATAAATAAAATATACAGATAATAATAACAATATAATTATTCATTTTTTTTCAATGAAATTATTTACCGCACTAAATTAATTCGTTGATTATTTATTGTTTCTTTGGTGGAGCATTCACACTTTGATTGTCTATCCCTATTATTCTCCTTATCTGAACCACCTTATGTTATTGCCAAATTTTGTTTTATTATTTTTCTATATTAAAACACGACATTTATTTAATTTAAATATCTATTAAAAAAAAGCAATTGTGATGTTTAAAATAATTGATGAGTTTCATATCTTTTGTAGATGTCGTATGTCTCCTTTATCAATGAATTGATCTTATTTCAAAAAAAGTAAAATAATAATTGATGAGTTCTTTACCATTTATAAGAATTAAATTACAATTAAGATACACGTATTATTTATAATAATTAAATCACATAATAGTTCAAAAGATAGGAAATATTTTAAAATAAAATGTAAAAATTGTTTTTTTTTTAATTTTTTATTTTAGGTTTAAGGAAAAAGAGTGGGAGAATTTTTCATGAGAGATTGACTCTACATGAAAAAATGTTTTTTTTTTAAATTTTTTTTATAATAGTATATATATATATATATATATATATATATATTGATTGATTTTTTTATCTTTATCTATCCATAGTTTACTTACTATTATTACCTTCTATCTATGACCCACTTTTACAATACATGCCAATATTTGGAACATTCTAAAAAAAATGACCCAAAAACAAATGGAGCATTCAAATATGTATGGATGGAGTATTAATTTATGATTTCCAATTTTTTTTCCATATTTTCTCTAATAAAGAAAACCGAGGGAGTATTATCCAATTTTAAATTCAGATCAGACTAAATCAGATCAGAAAAGTTCAGATCAGATAAAAAAAATTATAACTATGATAATAAGTTAATAACTACAATCAGAAAAATTCAAGAGAAGGTATTGTGTCGGACAGGTCTGACAGTAAGCTTACTGTCAGACCAGTCCTACTCAACCTGACACATATTATTAAACCTGGACACATATTATTGAACCTGGACACATATGGTTGAACCTGGACACATATTGTTAAACCTGGACACAAAATGTTAAACTTGGACATAATGTTAAACCTAGTGACATAATGTTGGACCTGGATACATATTATTGAACCTGGACACATATTATTGAACCTGGACACATATGGTTGAACCTGGACACATGTTAATAAACCTGGACACAGAATGTTAAACTTGGATATAATGTTAAACCTGGTGACATAATGTTGGACCTGGATACATATTGTTGAACTTGGACACATATTGTTGAACCTGGACAAATGTGGACAAATCTGGACAAATCTAGACAAACATAAACAAAACTGGAAAAATCTAGACACACCTGGACAACTCTGGAAAAATCTGGACAAACCTGGACAAATCTAGACAAATATGAATAAATCTGGACACACCTGGACTAATGTTGACAAACTTGGACAAATGTGGACAAACCTGGACATATGTAGACAAAACTGGACAAACCTAGACAAACATGGACAAATCTGAACAAATATGAACACACCTGGATACATATTGTTAACCTGGAAACATTTGTAAACATGGACACAATATGTAAAACCTGGACACATTTTGTAACTAACTTGAACAAAATATAACCTGAATATTTTTTTTGCGTTTTGAGGCCTTTAGAGGTCTCATTTGACGATTTCCGGTGGCCAAATCCTCTTCGGATATTTGCGATTGCGTTTATATCGAAAAATTAATCAATTTCGACATATCATATACCCCGATCCGACACCCGAGCGCAAAGTTATAGCCTATCAAAGTTTTTCAATATTATAAATTAATCAATTTCCACTATTTTACACTTTTTTCTCAATCAAACAACATTGCATTTACCTAATTCCCAAAATTTTTAATTCCCTTCTTTAGAGTAACCAAAGAAGCAATCAGTCTGCTGCATTCTGAGAGTAGTGAAGTTCAGCAAACAGTCGCCCTCTCAAGGTCAAAAATTTAGTTATGCTCAGCTCTACAACTTAATTTTGCCGCTTATAATCTTGTTTTTAGGGTTTCCCACCCTCATTTATGGGTTAAACCAAGCAGTTTATATCCAACTAATTACTCATATCCAATCTAATGCTTATTTACTGAAAAAAAATTGGATTAATTTCTTGTAGATTTTGGTTCAATCATGACTGAAGGAACTTCGCAGATAGCAATGGCGGATTATCCAGATATACCCGAAGTGAGTAATGTTACATTATGTATATATCTGTCGAGTTTATCTCTTTAGGGGCTGCAAGCCTGCAATGTAATTATAAGTACAAATTAATTTATTATTGAATATCTCAAATTTCTTGATAAGGAAGCCATTGTCAATTTCTCGATCAAATCACATTTCATTCTGGTATGTGTAGAGTAATTCAGAGAAGGTAGTATCTAGGAGGTACTCTCCATACAAATGCAATTTAGAATTGATGTTCATTAATTTAATGATGAATGTTCATTTGTTTTGATTTTAAAATTTGAATAGTGTTCATTAAACCTTATAGCAATGTTTATTCAAATTGAACTAAAGTACATAACATGTGTACCAATCTATTGGTACACATGTGTGTCTCTTCGAATTTGTACGTGTAGAGTCTCCCCTTTAGGACCAATGACAAATCATAACACGTACATGTCCGAATCTCGAGCAGATTTCACAAAACATTTTTAGAAAATATCCAAAATACCAAAATTTTCAAATAATCAGTTTTTAAAACAAAATTTCAAAGTTCAAAAATTGCAAAACTAGCCCAAAATAAGCAAAGCCCAGGAGCAGAAGGGCTGCAACACATGAAGGGAGTAGGCCAGTAGGGTGAGTGTTTTCCTCTGGAAGTTTAGGGTCTTTTGTGGAGTAGTAGGCTTGGAAAAGGGTGGTATGAAGGGAGTTGTGTAGGGTGGTTTGCAGGTGGTGGAGTGGGCAGGATGGGTTTTTTGTGGAGTTGAGAGGTGGTGTTTACTGTTTGATTTTGTGACTCTTAGCAACAGCATGGCACCTCTTGCAGCTTTGCAAGACTGCAAGACATAGAGCCTGCTGCATATCCTTAGGAGTAAGCATCCGAACACTCAGCTGAAAACTAGGCTCCAAACCCCCTAAATCGCAGCTGAGGAGTTGACACTCGTCACTCAGTAAGGTCTAGCTTAGGCATCAAATGTGTCATGGTATTCTTTGCACTGAGTCTGTCGGTCTTAACTCCTCTTAAGGCTTTTAGATAGACAAAGGATCATCGTACAAATAGCCTAAGTGCCAAACCTACTAGTTATTGCTGAAACATAGTCATTCCAGCTAGGCATAATATAGTTTAGTCTCTTTATATAGTTTTGGTGCCAAAGTAGAGCTTTACCCTCTAAATGAAGGGCAGCTAACTTACCCTTTGAGGATAATCTATATTATCCTGTTCAAAAAATTGTTGGCATTCTATATCCAAGATTTCAACTGATCCCCATCAAATTTTGGTCCACCTTGGTGTGTCTAGTTGAAAACTGGTTATGAGACTTTTGAGAGAGCAAAAGTGGGATAGAGTGATGATATTATATTCAACATACATCTTTCCTGGCTTTTATAGCCTTGATTTACAAATAACGAAAGTTCAAGATTGGCATCCTGGAAATGAAAGAAAAAGGAAAATAAAACTGATAGATTCTAACATCCACAAAATAGAATCTAATTTGTTAGAGTCCCTACCAGCTGAGCAAGGGACTGTTGTTTGGATTCAGTTTATATTTCCTGCACATGCATTAACTCTATAGTTTTTAGTCAATGTATTTTTAGGTTATAGTTGATGTATCTAGCTCTTTGTCACCTTCTCACGACAAAAAAACTTTTCACCGGAACCCAACCCTATATATATATATAAATTTCTTATCGTGAGAAGGTGAGAAAATATATATATATATATATATATATATATATATACTTCCTCCGTTCAAAAAAAGAAAAACGCAACAGTCAACATTTTGTACTATTCACATTATATACTTTGACCAAGTTTTGAGTTTATACATAATAAAAAATATAGTCAAGTGGGATCTTGTTAGATTCGTCTTGTAAAACACTATCTTAATATCAACTTTTATCATTTTTATATATTCATAATTACAATTATTAAGGGTCAAAGTAGTGTCTCGGCATGCGTGAAATGTTGACTGTTGCATTTTTTCTAGAACGGAGGAAGTATTATATATATATAGAAGTAGGCTCATATGAGAAATGTAGTTTTGGTGAAAAGGGTGAGAAGCAATCACAACCCTTTGATCACCAAATGAAGGGCTAAGATTAAATTTGATTTTCCTTCCTTACTCCTTTGATAGTTTGATGTCAATGTATATATGGTATAAAGTCAATGTATTTTTACTCAATGTATTTATAGTGTATGGTGAATGTACCTATAGTAGGTGCTCAATGTACCTCTAGGTTATAGTTGATGTATTTATCTCTTCTCACATTTCTCACCGTAAGAAATTTCTCACCGGAACCCAACCTTATATATATATATATATATATATATCAGGAATTAGTTCAATATAGTAATTATCTTCTAGAGGGTGTAGATTGATGATTCCGGAGGAAATGTTGGCAATATCCTATTTATGATAATTGATTTTAATAAAACTAACGAAACCCTTTGGAGATGGATCAACATTTTAAAATTTCTTAGAGTCATTCATCTACTAACTACAGGAATTAGTTTAATACTTCCTCTGCTCCATATTAATCACAATGTTGTCATTTTCATGCTTGCCAATGCATTATTTATAATCGTAATATCTTTAGCTAAGATTTGCCAAAAATTATAAAAATTAGATCATAATAAAGTATACATGGAAACAATTCCAAAGAGATCCCATATGACTATTTTTTTATATGTATAAAGCTGGTTATATAAGTGTTTGTAAATAGTGCTAGATTTCTAACGTTGCAATTTTATAGGAGCGGGGGAAGTATTATATTAGTGTATGCTGGAATAGCTATTTGGCATGTTGTCTAAGTAGTTTATTATTCCTTTTTTTCAATATATAGCCATATGCCCATAAACATGTAGTGAGTGTGTAACCCAATTAAATAGAATGAGAGATAAAGGATAGGAAGGTTAAACCGCTTTCGAAGTGTATTTTAGTTCAGTCGTACTGAATATGTAGTTTTGAGCGGCGGAGACTATGTGACAATTATTGTTGAATAGTAGGGGTGCGAATTGTAATAGATGGATGAAAATGTAAGGATGATTCTTGCAATATCTTAATACTTCATCTGTCATCTAATATGAAGTATGTACTGAATAGGTCTGTGCAATAAATTTATGATAGACAATAAAGACAATTGTGCAAAATCATCTAGGAGAGAAGTATAATTCAAAGCAGCTTAATAGATGATTGGACACCTCGGTGGAGTAGAATCTAGTCATTTTAGCGTGTTGATTTTTACTTACTGTGCTGAATGCTGACTTAAAGTTCACATTTTAGATTGCTTTATTTGATCCGACCAAGAAGAAAAAGAAGAAAAAGAGGGAGGTTTTCATTCAGCATCATGTGGATGATTCTGTGTATACCTCATCAGAGAGAGGTGTCTTTGCAAACCTTCACCAGAGTAATTTATGTTCTAGATTATTCAGCATATTTTTGTCCAGTTTCCAAGCACTAATTACCACTTATCAGTAATATTTTGTTTGACTATTATATAATATATATTATTTGTTCTTTCAGCAATTGAAGGTGGAGGAGATGTCTCTCTGTGTTTAGAAAAGGAGAAAAGAACAGTGAGTTCACAAGTTATATTCAAATAGATTGAGCTGCAATGACTCTTTGTTGGTTGATAAAGAACTTAAATGTTGGTGCAACCCTTGCAGGTAGGAAGCAGTACATTGCTTGGCAACAGTTCTGATGCTGCAGAACATATTTGTGGTAAGCTTAGCCTTCCTAACCCAGTGTCTAAAACTGTTCTTGAAGGATGTCAGCTTTTTTCTTGCTTTGAGATTGATAGGTCACACACTAGCTAGTTGTATGTTAGCCTTAGAGATAATGCACTGGATTCCAAGGCTAGAGATTGTTCGTAGCTTTTGGTAGGCAGGCTGCTTACTGTGAGAGAGTCTTATTGCACAATTGATTTTCTTTTGCGTTTGTAATCCACTGCTTATCACCACAAGAAAGAGTTTTTTTCTTCTTATTTTTACTACTGAGATTTTTTTTTTTTGGCTTTAAGTAGATAGTGATGAGGAGGATGAGGGAGAAGATGCAATTATTCAACAAACTAGGTATCCTTGGGAAGGAAGTGAATGCAATTACGAGTATAAAGAGGTATCACTTTTGGCGTGCAGGAAAATTTAGTATGGTTTTATTGGATTTGTTGGATGAGATTTTATCTATCACTATTTTAGTGGATCATATGGGATTTTGGACATACCATTTAGATGAAGTAAATTCTTAAATTATGAAATTTTGGATGTACAGTTTGGATCTGGTAAATCTCTTTACTATCTAGATACTAGTGCTCTTCAATTTTTATTTATCAAGAGTCCAATCTTCTAATTGTAGATTTCACTTGATAATTGCATAACAATTAACAATTGAGGTTTTGGCAAGATTATAGCAGCTCCAGAAACTGGTTTTCTTGTAATTGTGATTTTTCTCAGTTCTGGATCAATTTTTTCAATCACTTGCTTCCCAAAATCTCAACATTGTTTTACTTGGTGAGGTTTTCATTTTTGGGTTGGCCTTTTGCAAAGAGTAAATTATCACTGCTTCTAGGTTTTGTTCTCAATTTGGGTGGATCATGATTTGTTTTCTGAATGTACAGCTGCTTCAGAGGCTGTTTAGTTTTCTACATCAACAAAATCCTGAGCTCGCTGAAGATAAGCGAAGATCAGTTTTGAGGCCGCCAATAGTTCTCCCTGAAGGCACTACCAAAACAGTCTTCGTTAACTTCATTGATCTTTGTCAAACGTAAGCTGCTTTTCTTCGAAAGTCATCATAGATGAGAATTTATGCTGTCATGTTTTATTTCATGATTAGCAAAAGTTTTGTGGTGCTGAACTGAAGGTTTTGATGTGTGATTCTGTGGATGTGACCATACAAGCTTCTACTATCATGTTTTCCCATTAGCTCATTTATATGATGAAAATGTGCACTTTAAATTGGAACTCGTGATATTTTTCAGGATGCATAGACAACCAGAGCAACTGATAAGTTTCATGTCAACCGAACTGGGCACAAGTGGATCATTAGATGGAGAGAACAGATTGGTTGTCAAAGGAAGATTTGATCCCAAAATTTTTGAAGATTTATTGCAAAGATATATAAGTGAGTGCATCTTTGATGCATAAATTGTTGTTAATAATGGCAATGAATAGAAATCTACTCTTATAAATGTTATCTGTTGCTTTAGTCTAGATAAATTAATGCATTTGCTCCACGATCACAGATGAATATGTTCTCTGTAACATTTGTAGAAGTCCAGACACAAGTCTTTCAAAAGGAAAACGCATTGTCTTCATCCAGTGTGAGATGGTAACGTTCTTCCCCCCACCCTCTTCCTTCTGTCAAGGATGAAAGCAATTAACCTTTGTTCACTTTCATCTCTATGATATGTTGAGAGTGAGGGATAGCTCAGGTGGTTAGAGCTTCCCTCCCGATTCCAGGTGATTCTGGGATCGATTCTCATCCCCACCCTTTGTGGCTCATTCACACACACACACAAAAAAAAACTCTATGATATGTTCTTTTGTTAACCTTATTTGCAACAAATGAGTAGTGCATATTCCTTGGTGTAATTTCCTAATGACAAAAATAAAGGTTTGATAATACATTTAGAAATACAATATGCATCACCATCATAATGGTACTTAATCCTTTCAGTGGAACCCTGATTTTCTCGGTTTCAAATTTTCAATTACCAAGTGCATAATATTAAATAACATTATCAACTTCAAAGTTAGTGTATAGTGTATAACTGAGCTCAATCATACTTCAAGCTTTATCATTATTTCTGTCAATATCTCATACCTTTCTGTAACCTAGAACATGTACCTACAGGCTGCAATAGCCTAAGAATTCAAATAATGCAGCAAACACATTCTATAAAATTAGGAAGTATCCTTGTACAAAAAATGCTATATGTGCCTAGAACTGTGTTGCCTCAATGATGCTTAGCTCTTTAAGATAAATATCTCTTGCTATTTGCAGCTCTCTAACAGCATCCTCGATCCTCATTCTATCTTGAGGTGACTCCATTGAACATTTCACGCCAATCTCCATGACAGAACTTGAGCATTTAACTTTACAGTCAATTTTTGTCAAAGCTATGTATTGACTTCCATTGCTTGCAACAGCATCATCATTAAGAAGCTTTGGATCAATTATTTTCATTGATTGATCGGATAATGCTGACTTTGCATACTTATGAAGATTTAAGCCTCCTTCAAACATCTTATCTGTGGGCAATATTGTGCTCATTATCTCTATCAACACGATGCCATAGCTGTACATGTCACCTTCCTTTGATGCCATGCTTCCTAAGCCATACTCTAACCAAAACACGACAATTCAAAAGTAAGACTCAAGTGATCTAATTTTAATTGAATGCACTCATGTACGGATCATTATAAATTTTGGTAGATATTGGTGAGGGTGGCCTTAAACAGTTAAATTTCATGAAATGTGTGTATATATATATATATATATATATAATCATATTACCTGGAGGAGCATATCCAACGGTCCCTCTGACTGCAGCTGAGCTGCTATTATACGTGCTTGCATGCGAATGAAATTTTGCTAACCCAAAGTCTCCTACATGAGCAACCATATCTTTGTCAAGCAGAATATTGCTTGGTTTCAGGTCACAATGGATTATAGGAATTTCACAACTGTTGTGCAGATAATCCAGTGCCCGTGCCACATCAATAGCGATGTTTACTCTTTGGAGGAGGCTTAAGGCTTTTTTTTGTAAAGCAACATGAATCCATTGCTGAAGATTTCCATTTGGCATGAACTCATAAACCAAAGCTTTAAAATCATTGCCATGAAAGTCAGTACTTGAGCAAGCAGTAAGAATCTTAACAAGGTTCCTGTGACGGATATTTCTCAATGCTTCACACTCTGCCATAAAACTCTTTCTAGCTCCTTTCTGTTCAAGACTGATAACCTTGATGGCCACAATCGTGCTGCTTTCTAGATCAAGGACTCCTTTATATACTGAGCCAAAATTGCCTGCACCTACTAAATTCGCTTCTGAAAATTTGTCAGTTGCTTTTAGAAGCATATTATAAGATACTTTTGAGAATAGCTCTTTCACATTCAATGATGATCCTGGAGATAACTTGTTCTTTTTAGTACAGAAATATATTGCTACTAATATCGACACACCAATCACAAAACAAGCTGCCGCGATAATCAGGATCACAACAACTGACAGCCTGCCCCTCCTTTTAGAACCTCTTGCTGAGTTAGTATCACTTGAGCATCTTGGCAAATGAATCTCAGGAATCCCTCCGCAAAGCTTGCTATTTCCCAAAGTTGTCACAACAGTTATATTGGAAAAAACCCCTTTTTTGGGGACCTCTCCCTCGAAATCATTGAAGGATAAATCTAGTTCCAGTAGTGAAAAATTAGACAGGAAATCTGGAATTTGGCCAGACATTCTGTTATGTGATAGATTCAACTGCTTGATACTCAATAAAGACTTAAAAGATTGAGGGATGGATCCAGTGAAGTGATTTCCTCCCATATGCAGTTCAAGAAGGCTAGTGCAACTAGCAAGGCTTGAAGGGACCTCACCAGAAAAGGCATTTCCTGATATATCCAACACTACTAAATTCCTTAGTTGACCAATTTCCACTGGGATGACACCTTGCAGGTTATTTTGATCCAAACGTAGCTCAAGCAACATCGAAGCATGGATTAAAAGCGAAGGTAGGGATCCATTGATGTTGTTTTTCGAAAGTGTTAGGTATAATAAATTTTTACAAGCTCCTAGATTTGATGGTATTGTTCCTCCTAAGTTATTCTTTGAGAGATCTAGCTCACTCAGATAGGACAGATTTCCCAGTGAATAAGGAATATTTCCAATGAGATGATTGTTACTAGATAAAAAGGCTTCTAGTTTTCGTAGATTTGCAATCTCAGGCGGAAGAGGCCCTGTTAGTTTATTGTCTGACAACCCTAGTCGCTGTAAGTTTACGAGGTTAAACAATTCAAGTGGAATGCTTCCCATTATTTCATTTTGCCGAAAATCAAAGACAGTTAGTTCTGTTGATAAGCTACCAATAGAATTAGGCAAAATCCCACCAAATCTGTTTGAAGAACATTCTAACATACTCAACTGGCTACAGTTTGCTAAAGTCTGTATAAAATCCAAATCACCAGGTTGACTTGTCCCCAGGTGGTTAAGGGAGATATCTAGCTTACTAAGATTGGGCATGTTTCGACCACTAAATTTGAATTTTCCTGTGAAATGGTTAGAATAGACAGAAAGTTCTACGAGCTGAGTAAGGTTAGAAAGAGAGGTCGGGAGAGTTCCATGGAAATTGTTGCCGCTTATTTTTAAGTACATAAGTTTAGGAAAATGAAACCCAATATCGAATGGAAGAGTCCCTTCTAGTCTATTAAGATCCAAATCAACAACAGAAAGAGAAGACATGTTGTAAAATGAAGGAGGAATGGTACCTGAAATCATATTTTGTGCAAGACCTATGTAAACTAAATTTGTCAAGACTCCAATGTTGTCTGGGATGGTTCCTTCAAAAGAATTAACAGCTGCGGATAGATATTGTAAGGAAGTCATATTCATGACAACCGTCTTAAGGAGGTCGCCTGTGAATTGATTTTCCTGCAGTAATAAGTACACAAGATTAGACAGTTGGCCAAGCTCACGAGGAATGCTGCCACTCAACTTATTCCCAGCAACATCAAGTATCTCGAGCTTCGAGCATAGAGATATGCTAGCAGGAAATTCTCCCTCAAAGAAGTTATGTTGTAGGACTAGATACCTTAACCTATGAAGCTGACCAATTTGAGGTGGTATGTGACCTCGAAAACTATTGTTGGACAAACTGAGATTGTGAAGGAAACTTAGGTTTCCAACAGAAGGTGATAAAGTTCCCACCAAACCATAGGAGACTAGGCGTATGCCAATAACTCGTGTTTGTGATGATGCCATGGCACCACTACAGGTGACACCTTGCCATTGACAAATGGAAACAGAGTCATTCCAAGAGTCAAGGACACCTTGAGGGTCATGACTAATCTGAGACTTGATATCTAATAGGGTGATGGGGTCTATACTAGTAGTATTAGACCCTTTTTGATTGTTATTATATATGGTAGAAGCAGAAATGGCAGTTGTTAGGCCAGAAGTTTGGAACAGGTTTTGAAAGTTGAATAACAAAATGAGAACAATAGCACTAAAGATGAGGTTCATGACTATAACTATGTATTAGCCAATTCAGTTACTCATTAACTTTAAAGTACTGTAGTTGGTATATGATTTGCAGATTTATTGATATGTGCTACTTGTATATGTGTATGGAGGTATGGGACTATTTGTCAAACAAAGTTTGCTGTAATTTGTCAAGTATGAAAAGAAGAAAGCAGATACAGGTTCATTATTTAATTTTGTGCTAACTCTGGTTAGTTGCAACGTGATTATAAAGTTAGAATCCAAAAAGCCTAAAACAGACTGAAAATCTTGACTTTTCATACCGTATATAGATATATACACTAGTGTAGAATGGTTTCTTCAACCTTGACCCAAAAAAATGGAAACTTTACCTAATCGCTTTACATACTATATGAGTGTGAGGGATAACTCAGGTGGTAAAAGCTTCTCTCCCGGTTCCAGGATATCCTGGGATCGATTCTTATCCCGTTCTTGTGGCTCTCTAAACACCAAAAAAAACTTTACGTACTATATCCCTAACATTGGGGCTCTCCATGGAGAATCATTGGAGAAAGACTCTCCCCCAAGAGTCTTGGTAGATCTAGCTCTTGCAGCATAGCTCAGTTCTTAAAAGACATCCCCAGTGATCCTTGAAGGTCACAGGTTCGACACCCGTCCCCCCTCTACCAGCCAATGTATTTTGTAAGATATGAACCTTGTGTTGCGGAATCGTATATCTTGCCTGTGAAAAAAAAGGGAATGCCATGCATTTTTATTATTACTATTATTAAAAATGGGTTTAAAAATAAATAAAGTGGAGAGTTAATTGTTATCTTCTCCTTTAAATTGATAAATGCTATTACTTATTTTTTTGCAGTGTGGATCTGAACAATCTGTGGCTCCCATTGGAGCTGATCCTCGCATAGCACGTAGAAAGATAAGGTTATGATGGCAGTGATTGTTCCCCTTTTTTGGTGATATTTACGGCAGCAAAAACTCGAGTAAATTTGTTTATATTACTCTGAACTCTGAAGCCATGTTTTCAACTCCTTCAAAGTTGGGCAGAACCATGAAAGATGATGCAGTATGAAATACTCCATCCGTATCGGTTTAATTACAACAAATTGGTTAGCACGGTTCCATAGGGACCTTTTCTTAAAGTAATGTTAGGAGATTGTTGAAGTCTAAAGTAAGAGAGACAAAAAATGATGTGTAAAGTACTTTTGGAGAATATGTAAAATTTATAAGGGTATATGTTTGTTTATGTTTTTAAGTTAGGGGTACTTTTATCATTTTAGGTCTAAAATTTTACCAAATTTCGAATGATATGAATTGTTGCAATTATTGTGTTACAACCCTATATAGAATTGTTGTAGATAAACTGATACAGAGGGAGTATATGTTGAATGGTTTGAAATTTCTGAGCTATGAACATTTGGAAAAGTTTATCGTCCAGATCTACAAGGTTTCGTTATGAGCGTCTGGCCACAGGCTAATTTTTTTTTTTTTTTGATGCTTGGCCACAGGCTAATTGAGTTATGAGTTACATTTGTATTTGGTTTCTGGAACACCGGTTATGTTAGGATATGATGAGTTTAACTTGTACGAAGTACTCCCTTTATCCCAAATTAAATGATACATTTAGAATTTTGGCACTATTCTTTGTAACTTTAACTCCCTTTAATTTTATACATATAAAATAAAACATAGTCACGTACTCATGTGGGTTCTTGTTTGATTTGTCTCGATATGTACTTTTTAAATATATAATTTTTATTATACACAATTAAAGATATTAATTTTTAAAGATTTGTCTTGGGTGATGTGAAAAAGTAAATTGAGCATTTATTTTGAGACGGAGGGATTATATTATTTGTGAACTACTCACCGTGAGGGGGAAATTTAGACTATGAGGGGAAAGTACCTTTCAAAATTTTGGTATTAAATTATTCATCAATATCAGATCTCATTTACGATAAAGTTAATCTTGTCAAATTAGAATATGATTTGATTCAATTTGATTTGTATCCTGAAACTTTACTATAATGTTTTCAGTCCAAAAAAAGAGATTTTGTTTGGTTCATCAATTTTAAAGTCGCTCGCGGAGATAATCTAGTTGGAGGCTTGGAGCTACTAAATTGATATCAGCTATAATAATTAAAAAAAAAAAATCATTAGCACAATTTGTGACATCTAGAAATAGGTTTCATCAATTCTTTAAAATTAAAAATTACAAATAAGAAAACATTATGGTCAAGAGAGATTTTGTTTTCAGTAAAAAAAAAAAAAGAGAGAGAGATTTTGTTTGGTTCATATTGATTTATACCGTTTCAAATATTAAAACTTTATAATTAACGCTATTTTATGTTAAGAGATATTAATAGTAGTAGAGTAAGTGAGTAACAAATTGTAAAGTTGCTCTTGGTTGGTCCCTTAAGTGGACTTGGTCGAATTTTCTTTCCTTATAAAAAAAATATTAATAATGATAACAGTACATTAGGAAGGGTCCGTTTACTAGAGCAAAAAATGTTTTCCCTGAAAATGGTTTTTCTATTTTACATCGTTTACTTTGGGTGAAAAAATAAAATGTAAAACTTTGGATGAAAACTCATTTTACACCCTATTGGAAACATTTTCCTCCAAATTTGGGAGTAAAACTTATTTTCCGTGCAAGTAAACAATAGAAAGCTTCTATGAAAATGAGTTTTCCAACGTAAAATATTTTGCATAGAAAATCATTTTACATTGAAAATGTTTTACACCAAAGTAAACGGACCCGAAGTGTAAAAACTAGTATGTTGCAAGTTACAAAAATCGAAGTATTTATAAAATTGTAAGGTCCAATTCTTTTGGACTTAATTTATGACATTTCAGATAAATTCATTTTAACTTTGCTCAAATTAATGGCTTAAGTCTCATGTCAAATCCGTTAGATCGTCAGATATAGCATAGTTTTTTTTTTAATTTTTAAAGCATAAACATATAACTTTTTATTTTAAATGTTCTAGTTACGTAGAAATTTATATATTCATGATAAAATGTTACCCGTACAAATTTTGGTTGGCAATTAGATTGCCCCATAAAACGCAAGGTATTAATATAATTGTCTGACATGAAATATCATTCAATGCCGTCTTAGCTCAGTGGTAGAGCGCGTGGCTTTTAACCACGTGGTCGTGGGTTCGATCCCCACAGACGGCGGTTTTTATTTTTTCCCCTTATAATTATGGGATCACTTTCCACTATTAATTGAGGTCCCTTATTCTACACAAAATATGCTTTTTTTTTAACTAAATTTCATTAAAATAAATAGACATATAAATTTTTCCCGGCCCAATTAACCTCCATTGTCCACTGATATTCTCCCCATAGCCTTCAAATATATTTAGACTGTGTTCTTTTGGACTAAATCAATACTCCATATAAATTAAAGTAAATTAATTGTAAATTAATAACATTTGAGTTATATTGAATTGAATTTGTCTGAAATTAAGTCCACAACAACAATATTGTTAGGGTGTACTCTTTATAACAACTTCAAGAAGGAGGAGGTTGCAGTTGAGGTTTGGTTTCTCTCAAAGAAGCTTTCTGATTTCCCAGATAATCACATACCAACTACCAACTGTTTTTATCTTACAGTATCATGCTGCCTTCAAATTAAACTACCAACTCCACAAATTACACTTTTCAAGTAAATTCAATGCCCCAAAACATCCCTTACAAAGAATTCAGCTACTTAAAGCTTATAATCTGCTGTTATCTTAATTTAATCAACAGTGGCAGTTTCTGCAATTGGATGGCAGGTAATTTATTTACTTTCAATTTTTGTCTAATTTTTAATCTTAGTGAAGCATAATTACTTCATACTCTTGCAAAAATGAGTGGATTATAAGCACTACCCCACTTGTTTTCTGTCTCCATTTTTCTTTACTAAGCAATTTACATCCCAAGTGATTTAGACCTCCTAACTTACCTTTGTGTATTGTGTTCATTACTTTAAATTATCCAACAAGTCGATTTTTTTTTTTTTTGTTCTTTTCATTTGGTTTTGTTTTTGATTTGGAGATTTGCTAGTTTCATGAGATATGATCCCTGTAAATAGAAAGCTCAGATTTAATTTTAGGTTTTGTGAGAGTATGGAAGAAACTATCTAATATCCAACCATGACATTGAGGACAATGAAAATCAAACCCTCAAGGCCTCAACCATTGAACTTTCATTTTAATGTTTGTTAATCAAGTAAGGTAATTAATCCTTAGGCTAACCCTAGCTAGGTTATTATCCTGTCGGGCCACAAGCTTGTTGGCTAGTAAATGGTAATGGGATAAATCCATACAATTAAATTGTACACCCAATGAGGGGAATAATCGATCCGATGACACACAGGGGTGAAAGGTTGGTGCTACAACTACTAGAACAAAAATTAACCCTCATTGGCTAGCCAAAAGCATTGTTGCCATTAATATGGGAAAGGGAAGAATTAAAAAAAGAAAAGAAAACCTACAAGATGAAGTCGAGTGATTATGACCAACATGATCTATAAAGTTAGCTACTTAATTAGCTTAACTATATTGACTGTTGTTTTGTAACTAGATTAAGGTGATGTTTGGTATAAATTTAGGACGAAATGGAATGGAAATAAATTAGAAAGGAAAAGGGTAATTAAAAGACACAATTACTTGTTTGGTGTAATTAAGGAAATGGAATGGAAGTGTATTAGAAGGGAAAGGATTTTGTTTTCACAATATTGAGAAAGGTAACAAAATGTTGGTAACAGTTATCCATAGGAAATGGAATGCATTACCAACATTTCATACCAAACAATGGTAATGGAAGCGGTTATTTGATTCCAATACCAAACACCTAAAAACAACAATACCAAACATGCTCTAATAACAATAACAACATAAACTTCTGATTAACCTAAGGATAAGCTGACACCTTTGGCTTTAAGAGGACTGTTATGTGTTGCCCATACTTTGGACAACTTTACTCGTTTATTTTCTAACTCTCCTTCCCAAATTACACTAACTTACTATCATTCAATCCAAATGACCACCACCACCACTACCTCCACCCACCTACAAGTATAGATCAGACATCATGATGGTCACCGATGGAGCTCTTGGTAGTTTTTTCACCGAAAAACTTGAGGGACGCCCATTAAATATGTACCATAATTAGGTAGGGGCGTCTAGGACTAGATTAGGCATTAGGGAAACCAATTTTTGCACTCCTAACCTAGGAAGGGGCACTCAAATTAGGCGCCTGTGACCTAGGAAGGAGCACCCATAATGGGCGCCTCTTTGTGAGTATATGGTGTGTAGTCACCCCTACCTATTTACAAGGCATTTTATTGTGAGTACCCTTCAAATTTTATGGCGTAAAAAAATATTGTTTGCCACCACCTCCTTTTCAACTTGGTATCGGTTGATGTTTTGTGGCTTTAGTTAAATGCAGGGTAATATTAGAGAATTTGCATTCATTTTAATGTAAATGCAGTCTCTTGTTTTTTTTTATAATTTGGTAAGGAAAATTTATAATGATAAAGTCTCTTATAATGAGGGGGAGGGGATAAGGAGAAATTCTTCATGTAAAGGGTGATGTTTGATCCCTCACTAATTGGGTGAGAGATGGAATAGATTACCACCAAGCTACTACTATATTCTCAAGTAATTGTAGGCTATGTTTGCCAACATCCCTACTCTAAATGAGTAAATTATAAATAAATTAATAAATTATGACATGTGTCACATTTAATAGGTTGTTCTTGTAATTGAACTCCTTTAAAGCATAAGTGAATAAAAGGCCGATTTATTGTTAGTAACTTATTTTAAAATGTTAACTTATTTTAAGGAGACCCATCAAAGGTACTTATTTTTGAAAACAAAAAAAAATTCCTCTTTTTTTTTTTCAAATTTTATATTTTGGTATGTTCAATAATATACGTAAAATATATAGGAGAGAAACCCAATGAAAAGCAAGCTAATTTTTTGGGCAATTGCTGATCTGATTAATCTAATATCTGGAATGCTTGTATTTACTAGGCATATAAATCAACTATACCATTTAACAATAAGTAATGCTTTGGAAAAATTTACTTGTCCCAGCGGGTATATAACCCATCTCTAAAACACTGATAAAACAATGTGTTGTGGCGTAGGGTCTCATTATTTACTAATGTCTATGACTGTTCACCTAGTGGATAGATAATCAATGTTTGTAACGTTTGTGTCATAATCTAGTATGTAAAAATGGTGCAAGTACACACTCAAAGAAAAAAATAAAATTAGGGAGCTCAATATTAGAAACCCCTATAGACTTTGCTTCAAAGAAACAAATCAGCCCTAAAAAAAGCAGCTTACTTTGCATTGTATTATATATACATATGAAAGGGTCTTCTGCATGACTTGGTGACATCATGAGAAACCAAAGAAAACTTATGAGCTTCACAATCTTTTTATTGATACCAATATTCTTGTTACTTGGTACCAATGCAGATGATCAATGTGGAATTACTCCTCCTAGTGGAACTGATGCAGGGTAAAAAAAACTAAAAGCAATTACATTACTAATCCATTAGCTAATTTCCTTTTGAATTATGTTGATATATTATGTTTGAAACAACTTCAAATAATGACAATGATGTATGTGACTAGTAGGCTGTCTGAAGTTGATGAGGAGGCATGGATGATGATGGTGGAGAAGGAAGGGAACCAATTCATTGTGAATGGAAAACCTTTCTACTTCAATGGGTTCAACACTTACTGGCTAATGGTCTTTGCATCTGATCAGTCTACTCGAAGCAAGGTCAGTGAGGTCTTCCAACAAGCGTCTTCTGTTGGACTATCAGTCTGCAGGACGTGGGCTTTTAACGATGGCCAATACCAAGCTCTTCAGAAATCCCCATCTGTCTATGATGAAGCTGTCTTTAAGGTTCGTATTACTTTTTTCATTGCTTCTATCACTCATTCCACCACCCCCTACCCCCTGTCTTATTATGCATTAAAAAACTATATGACAAGATGAGGGAAAATCGGTTAAGGTGGTTTGGTAATGTGAGGCAGAGACCGATTACCAGTAAGGATGCTTGAGGAGTGGCAATCAGATGGGAAGGTGAGAGATAGAGTAAGACCAAAACAAACGTGGATAAGGGTTGTTACTAAGAATATGAGACTTCTGGGCTGGAGGAAGAGCTGGCGTAAAATAGGGAAGCATGGAGGGAGAAAATTTGGGCAAATGACTTTTGCGATTCCATATAATGATTCATGTAAAGCCGACCCCAAATTATTTCGGGACTAAGGCTTTGTGAGTATTATAACAAATAATAAATCTATGTCTGAATGACCTGCAGGGCTTGGATTTTGTTGTGAGTGAAGCAAGGAAGTATAATATCAGGCTAATTCTATCCTTGGTAAATAACTGGAATGACTATGGTGGCAAAGCGCAGTATGTTAAATGGGGGAAAGATGCTGGCTTGAATTTGAGCTCTGATGATGACTTCTTCTCTGATTCTACTCTCAAGACTTACTACAAGAATCATATCAAGGCAAGTTTTTTAGAGTTCCTGCGAGTGTTACCTAATTCGTGATATAGTTCGCTTCTATAATTCGCAATTCGCCTAAAACGAGCCAAAAATAGCCCAAAACCTACCATAATTTGCTTATTTCTGTTCATAGATTCACAGCGAAATGCTTTCTATCTCTTAGTGTCTGAAGTCTGATGTTGTGTCTTTTTTACTGTAATATGACTTGCAGAAAGTGCTAAACAGAGTCAATACTTTAACCAATATTGCATACAAAGATGATCCCACCATTTTTGCTTGGGAGCTGATGAACGAGCCTCGCTGCACCTCTGATCCTTCTGGCAATAAGCTACAGGTTAATTTGCTTCTCCAGTTTGTTCGGTTTTGCAATTTTTTCTGTTCTTGTAGTGAAAGTTGTTTATCGTTGTCATATTTTCATAGGCTTGGATACAAGAAATGGCTGCCTATGTGAAAAGCATTGATCCAAAGCATTTATTAGATATAGGTTTGGAAGGATTTTATGGTCCCTCTACCCCTGATAGAGGCCAGGTTAATCCAAATACGTACTCTATGCAAGTGGGGACTGACTTCATCAGGAACCATCAAGCTTTAGGTGTTGATTTTGCTTCTGTTCATATTTATGCTGATTCTTGGTAAGCAAAATTAACAACTGCCATTTTTCTCATTTAGTCTCCGTTTGGTTAAGTCTAAAATATTTTCAACTGAGAATGATTTTCCACGGAAACTATTTTGTTGCAAGGGAATTGATTTTCCATTTTAAACATTTTTCATTGTTTGGTTGAATTGAAAATCAATTACTCCTATCAACTTTTCTAATTTTGGGGTAAAATGTTTTTGATAAGGTGGAATTAGGAGTAATGAATATGATTTTCCTTCAAATTTTGGGTAAAATGTTTTCAACTGAGTGTAAAACAAAATTTCAGCCCAAATTTTTCATTTAATTTTCCGGCCCAAACCAAACAATGTAAAGTTTTCCAATGTAAACATTTTTCATCCTACCAAACATACCCCTCTTAGAACATAATTTTTATGTAAATATATAACTGATGATCAGAAAATGAATCTTCTGACACAGGATATCATCATCAATATCAGATGCACAACTCAAGTTTTATCAGTCATGGTTGCAAGCCCATATAGAAGATGCAGAGAAAACACTCAGGATGCCTGTTGTGTTTGCTGAGTTTGGTGTATCTGTAAAAGATCCTGGGTATAACTCCTCTTTTAGAGACATGACTTATAACATGGTGTACAAAACTTTGGTTAATTCGGCCAAAAAAGGCGGCAGTGGAGCTGGAAGTCTTCTGTGGCAGCTCTTCCCTGAGGGAACAGACTACATGAATGATGGATATGCAATTGTTCTTTCTCAATCTCAATCTATAGCAGAAATGATATCTCTTTATTCGGCGAGGCTTGAACTCATTAGCTCGGTGTGTGCTTGGAGCTGTCGTTGGGGTTGTAAGAAGAGGCTAATTGATCCGTATCAGGCCGTACTCTGAAAACTACGATCTGGGAAAGTTAGGAAGGAAGCAAATATTATGGTAAAGATGAAAAGTTCAATATTGATTTTTTCATTGTGAGCATTGAGCATGTATAACATTTAAAAGGCTCATACCATATATGAAGAATAAAACATTGTTGCACATGTAAATATGTATATGTCCAAAATATATATGTTTTCTATGTTTATTACAGTACTTGAAAATATGTGAGGTTAACACCCCTCAATTCCTCAAAGGCTGCTTTTGGGTCAATTAGGGTAAAGAAAGCAACTCTTTTCTAGTAAGGAATTTATTAGCTTACTGATTGGCAATGGGTTACTGACTCATGAATCTGATTAACTCTTGCACTTGAGGGGAAGAAAACAAGGAGTGGTGAGGTTTAAAATTTATCCTATAGGTTAAAGGTGGGTGTAGGCCCCAATTAGGGTGGGTTTGATTCAAATTATTTAAGTACTACAATGTTTATTTTTAGAAAAATCCAGATCAAATTAGAAAATTTTAAATTAGATTACAAAAGTTCATATCAAATAAAAAAAAATTAGATCAGATAAGAAAAATTATAGTGAAATTATTGGGTCAGATTTTGTCTGACAAAATAAATTAAATTGGTCAGACGACTAACCTAATAATACTTGAATAAAGTCAGAAAATAACTTCAAAGCATTGCCACTTATTATTGATCTTACAGGACCGAGAAAAACAATCACCACAACAGTTATTTTCTGCCTATTTTTTACACAACTAAAAGTGTTGCAATGATATGGTAAAAAATAAGGTGGAAAATATCATTAGGGAACCATATCTATAATTCTATATGTACTTTTTTAAGAATGTACGGAATACATTATTCATATCAAAAGAATCATAAAATATACCATTTCCCAATTCTAGAATAATGCGGAGTATGCATAATACACACACTATATACTTTCTCTTTTAAGAAGATGTGATTATGAAAGTATAATAATTATTGTTTACACTATCAAGATCCAAGCATTGTTTATATATTACCTATATCGATCTACAAGTTTTATTGCCAAGAAAAAAAAAAAAAAACTTTTCTTTCAAAACTTAAGTTCATAAAAAATTAAAAAGCAAAGTGAAATTTTGGAAGAGTGTAAATCTCTGCAATAGTACCATGGATATGATAAAAATCAACAAATGCTTATTATTATGCATTTTGTGTGTTAAATTGATTTTGAGCTCAGGTATTTTTTTTTTTCCTTGTTTTAATCTATATTAATTAATAGTCTTTACTTTCTCTTAGTTTAAAACTTTAGACATTGTTTGGGAAGAAAATATTTTAAATGTGATATGGATATTAGTTTTCTTTTATATTGTTTTATGCAATAATATTTAGTACCAACAAAAATATGAGTGTGAGAACTGAGAATAGAAAAGGATATGTGAATAATAGAATGAAAAATATGGTAGTAGTATACCACCACTGGCCATTAGAATGATCACTTTGCATTCATGAGAAGCTATTTAAATCATATTTTAAACATATAATTAAGTTTTTTTTTGTGTGTGTGTGTGTGTGTGTGTGTGTGTGTGTGTGTGTGTGTGTGTGTGTGTGTGTGTGTGTGTGTGTGTGTGTGTGTGTGTGTGTGTGTGTGTGTGTGTGTGTGTGTGTGTGTGTGTGTGTGTGTGTGTGTGTGTGTGTGTGTGTGTGTGTGTGTGTGTGTGTGTGTGCGCATATTAGGTATTAATGTGCATTAAAAAATTCTAAAACATTGTACATATTTTTCATCTAAACAAATGAAAATTCACGCATTAGGTATTAATGTACAAAAAAAAATCATTTAACGTATTACAAGATGGCACCAGGTCGGGCCAGCTTGAAGCATAGGACGGTCTTGCATGTAAAAAGCACGACACGACACAAGCACAAGAAAGGTAAGACACATCATGGCCTCATGGGTGTCCTATACAAGCTGGGTCATGGGTTAGATTTAGGCCACTAGTCTTTGGAGTTGAGGATCAACATGGCATGACCCACAACACATTTTTTGACTTCATAACAAAATAAAAAACTTTGATAATTGTAATTTATCTTGAAAATGGTTTTGAAGTAAATGAAAGAAATAATTTGGGACAGGAGTAAAGTAAATTGGGAATTTATTTATTTTTTTTGCAATAGATTTATGAACTGTGATATTCTTCACATTGCTATAATTGTACAAGAGTAAAAGAATAAAAAAAATCTAAGTAATTGACAATAATCAACACTTTTCATCTGATAATCGACGAATTGAAGGGGAAGACGAAGAAGAAATTGACGGTTTTGATCATTTGCCATTTAAGAGAAGTAGATAAAATTGTTTCAGTCGAAGATGCTAGAAAAAGAGTGGTTTGGGAGGCCGTCTGACCAAAAGTTTTGGTCAGACGGTCTGACCCAGGCCAATACTTTCACTATATATAATTATCTACAAATTGAAACCATGTTTTGTGACATTAAAATTTTGGATAAGCGCTAATTCATCTTACTTCTAGGCTTCAAAATCAAGCAAACCATTTAACAACAAAAAAGGATGTCTAGCCAATAGCCATGCACAATTTTATGCGTAAATTAAAACCATAGCACAATGGCATACCTATAAATATTACAAACGGAGAATGCTGAAATCACGAATAGTCATGTGTCATCTGTCAAACAACTTTTAGTTTATTTATAACTGTGCGAAACTAGAGATTAGCCTTTAACAACAAGTAGCGTTTGTGTACGCACAAAAACACAAACTAGTATGTAAGAATGATGCAACTATGCAAATACACACTTAAAGAAAACTAAAACATAGAAACTCAATATCCTTGTAGACTTTGCTTAGAAACAATGCAATCCTATATATAGGTGTATTAGGAATTATACATTGATAAATATGCATAGCATAGCAAGGGACTTCAGATGTGATTGTTGACATCATGAAAATCCAACAAAAAATTAGTATGAGCTGCACAATCTTTTTCTTGATGCCAATTTTCTTGTTACTAGGTACCAACGCCGATGATCACTGTGGAATTAATTCTGGTGGAACTAATGCGCGGTAAACAACAATAACAACAACAAAACAATTACATTGCTTGGCATAATTTTGAAATATTTGTCTCAATTATGTTCATATACTATCTCTGTTTCATATTATTTGTAACATTCATCAAAAATATATACTTTATATTGTTTGCAACAAATATCTTGTCATTACTAATACTGATCACTTCTATTTTTCTCTCTATTTAACACTCACAGTTAAATTTTGCCTAGAAGTTCGTGTGAATACTTTTGTTGTGAATGGATAGAGTATATAACATAATCTTGGACCTCAAACCATCAGCTTAACTGCTTAAGCTTTTGGTTGAGATAATATTTTAACATGGTATCAGAGCCAATGTGACACATGTCACATGTGTGAATCTCATCCACCCTCCATGGACCTATGTTGCATCGCATTTCAAGCCAAAGATTATATTATATGCGGAGTACTATATATCACAAATAATATGAAACAAAGGTAGTACTATGTTTGAAATAATTATGCATCATGATTAATATTAAATGTATATGACTTAGGTTGTCTGAGTATGAGGAGGAGGCATGGACTATGGTGGAGAAAAAAGGGAACCAATTCCTTGTGAATGGCAAACCTTTCTACTTCATTGGGTTCAACACATACTGGCTTATGGAATTTGCAGCTGATCAATCTACTAGAGGAAAGGTCACTGAGATCTTCCAACAAGCATCTTCTGGTGGTCTATCAGTTTGCAGGACTTTGGCCTTTAATGATGGCCAATACCACGCTCTTCAGAAGTCTCCTTCTGTCTATGATGAACATGTCTTTAAGGTCTTTGATTTCCTGTATTTGCTTCTGTTGCTAGACATTGTTTTCGCCTTTGCGTTTGAAAAGCTGTAACGGTCCGTTTGGTATCTGGTCATGATCGAAGGTGATGGGAATGTAAATTTGGAAGGAAAACCAATATTGATTCCCATGGTGCTACTACTAGTTTACCTCCGAATCACCTAATTTTCTTCATAAATATTCAGTCCCGTCATAATGGATCGTACTGAAAAATATAAAGAAAAATACATGTTTGGAACTGAGAATATGTTTTCATGGAGATGGATCTACCTTTGTCCGGGGGTTCTTTGACCCCACTTGAATAGCAAAGAAAAAAAAATTACCTCAATAATTTAGGATTTTATAAAATTTTCCTTTATAATTAGTCTACTCGACCCCAAAAAAAATAATTAAATGCACTTTGACCCCGCTTTCTATTTTAGTTGGATTCATCACTGGGAGATGATAATGTTGTTTCCTTGTCAAATTACAGTTAAAAATTCATTCTTATTGCTACAATTTATTACCAACTACTAAACGGACTGTAAAAGGTCAAGATGGGTGGCAAAGTGATGTCCACTCCCACCAAGGGATGCAGGGTTCGAACCTTATTATTAGCATCCCCTTCACGTATATGTGTAGCTCAAAAAGAGCAGATTTTCTTACATAACTGGAATGACTTTGCAGGGCTTGGATTTTGTTGTGAGTGAAGCAAAGAAGTATAAGATCAGGCTAATTCTACCCTTGGTAAATAACTGGAATGAATATGGTGGCAAACCACAGTATGTTAAATGGGGGAAAAAAGCTGGCTTAAATCTGACTTCTGATGATGATTTCTTCTCTGATCTTACTGTCAAGACTTACTACAAGAATCATGTCAAGGCAAGTTCTTTAACAAAACCTGTAGTTTGATAAACCACATAGAATTGCTTCCAGTTTCTTACAGTATCTGGTATCATTTTTTTTACTGTAATTTGAATTGCAGACAGTGCTAAACAGAGTAAATACCTTTACTAATGTCACATACAAAGATGATCCCACCATTTTCGCATGGGAGCTGATTAACGAGCCTCGTTGCAACTCCGATCGCTCGGGCAATAAACTACAGGTTCATTTGCTTCACCAATTTGTTCGGTTTTGCACTTTTTCAGCTCTGTTTGGTTGAGTGCATGTAAAACATTTTAGATTGAAAACAACTTACAGTGGAGAACTCATTTTCATGGAACTTTTCTAATGTTTGGTTGCAACGGAAAATGATTTTCTATTTTAAGCATTGTGTACTGTATGGTTGAACTGAAAACCAATTAATAAGAACCTCAAAAAAAAGTTTTAAATATGCTCTTAAGAAGTCACGCGTGAATGAGGAAAGAAAACGTTTTCCTTCGAATTTTTGGAGAAAATGTTTCCAACAGGGTTTAAAACAAAAATCAGCCTATCTATCCCGTTAAATTTTTCGGCACAAATCAAACAGTGTAAAATGAAAGAAAACAGTTTTCAAGAAACTAATTTTCTTCCAACCAAACAGACTCTGCATGAAAGTTGTTCTCATTGTCCATGTTTTTGTAGGCTTGGATACAGGAAATGGCTGCCTATTTGAAAAGCATTGATCCAACACATTTGCTTGAGATAGGGTTAGAAGGATTTTATGGTCCCTCACCTCCTGAGAGGGCTAAGTTGAACCCAAATACAAAGTCCACACAAGCAGGGACTGACTTCCTAAGGAACCATCAGGTTTCAGGTGTTGATTTTGCTTCGGTTCATATTTATGCAGATGGTTGGTAAGTTACATTGCTATCACTGCTAATATGCTCATTTACATGATAACGGCTCCGTTTTGTAAGGCGTAAACTATTTTCTATTGATAATGGTTTTCCAAGGAAAATATTTTATAATAGAATACTCAATTTCATGGTAATTTTCCATTATTTGGTTGCAAGAAAAATAATTTTCCATTTTTAGCAATTTTTATTGTTTGGTTGCCCCTAAGAAGACACACACGAGTAGAATGAGGAGCAATGAAAACGTTTTCCTTCAAATTTTGGAGGGAAATGTTTTCACCAAGGTGTTACAGATTTTCAGCCCGAGTTTTCGATTTAACACCCCCCTAAATCAAATAATATATAAAACGGCAAAAGAAAAAAACAGTTTTCGAGGAAAACAGTTTTCGTCCTACCAAACAGACTCTACACGTAAATATACAGCTGAGCTGAGGAAATGAATTTTGCTGACACAGGATATCATCAGTAATATCTGATGCACATCTCAAGTTTTACCAGTCATGGTTGCAAGCCCATATAGAAGATGCAGAGAAAACACTAGGGATGCCTGTTGTGTTCACTGAGTTTGGAGTATCTGCAAATGATAATGGGTACAACTCCTCTTTTAGAGACACAACCTATAACGTGGTGTATAATACTTTACTAAATTCATCGAAACACGGCGGAAGTGGAGCAGGAAGCCTTTTTTGGCAGCTCTTCCCTGAGGGAATGGACAAAATGAATGATGGATATGCAGTTGTTCTCTCCCAATCTAAATCTATAGCAGATATGATATCTCTTTATTCGGCGAGGCTTCAACTCAATAGCTCAGTGTGTGCGGTCCGAAAGACAGGCAGGAAGCAAATATTGTAAGGATCAATATTGTTTTTTCATCCTAAGCAAGCATGAACAGAATTTAAAAAGAAACTTTACATACTGTATGAATAGAGTCCAAAATGTATCTGATTTCTGTGTTTATAACAGCAGTTGAAGAAGTCTGTGAAGCTAATACATACCCTGCAACAGCTGTTTTTGGATGAATAAGGTTTTAAAATGCAACTCCAATTTCGTCGAGTTGCTATTATCGATAAACTCACATTAGTTAAGAAGAAAAACTGCAGATTAACTACTAATAAAAAGAAGGAAAATGCTAAATACAGACCTTAGGGCTGTATATAAGAAGCCAAAAGTGGAATATTAACTAAAAATAAGCATTAATTACACTGAACAACGTGTGATTTTGGCATGCGTTCCAAAAATTTTACCTCTTTAGGAAATATATTAAATTCTTATATACAACCCTATGGATGTATACAGCTTACATTGAGTACTATATAGAGCTTCGGAAAAAAAACAAGGCGGAAGCTCAATTGATTTCCATGAAAATCAGCAAACTATATAGTTGATGACTATGTACTCCATGGAGGATATATTGAAAAGTACAATTTTCTCCTGCACAAAATAGAAAGATATACATGAATCATGTTGTATTTACTTGTATGTATCTTGAACATCCATCCATATGCACTTTCTTTTGGAATCTTGAAAAAGGCAAAAAGCAATACTGTACCTGGCCTCTTGTCACCTGCTTCTATTTTTCCAATATCAAAGAACATAAGTTGTATAATGCTTTTCAAAGCCCAAGACCACAAAGTATAAAAATAGCTTTTTTGAGGTTATGGTAATAGCTTGGTGTTAAGCTACTCCATCTGTCAACCAAGTGGTAAGGGAACAAACATCACCTTTACATGAGGAATTTCCCCCCTTATCCCCCTCCCCCTCATTGTAAGAGTTTATCAATTCTACAGGTTTCCCAGTCATTGAGCTGATACAGTTTCCTCACCAAATATAAAAATATATATATTTATGAAATAGTTTTTCTTCAAAGAGATTAGATTAGCAAAAGAACCCTTTACTTGAAAAGAGCAATCTTGCAGAAAAGAAATAGACAATAGGTACGGCATACGATGAAGACGACGATAATGATACTTATACTTACAAAAGATAAGAAGAGCTGGAGAGCAAAAGGTGCATATGAAACCAATTCAAAGGATTACTATCTGGTAAAGCTCAGTTTAGAGAGAACAGCAGCTGCTTGATCACTACCAAGCAAGAAATAAGGATGTCGAAGAGCAGCTGCAGCTGATAAACGGCCCCGTCTAAGTGATCCACCCTCTGAAATGAGCTTTGTTGCAAGGTCCCATCCTCTACCCTTGTCCAGATCCAAAATCCTCAGATCAGGCCTAATCCGAGTGCGCTCCCTCCACTGGCTTAAATCATATCCCTGAGCCTTCAATTCCATGTTGAAGTTCTTCAACCCAGCTGTAGACCTCAGATTTGGTACTGCCATTTGCAAAAGAACTATCCCAGCTGAATACATGTCGAATAGATCAGGGCTATTGAGCTGCAAAATACAATGTAGCAGGAATTTAAACCACCACAAACCGGTTTCTCTGTCAAATTGATAGGGATGTAAATATCCACTTGACGACTGGCTAACCCGTTCCATCCGCATTATTTAAATCGATGTAAACACTATCTGGTGCTTCTTTATCTTTATATATATATAAAGCAATTAAAACAGTTAAATTACTAAAAACTGTTAGGGTCTGTTTGGTATGATTAACATAAATGTAATGGAAAGAAATTTGACTAGGGAGAAAGGATAATAAAAAATTGTTACCTTTGTTACATGCTTGGTTTCCTAATGGAATGGAAACTAATGAGAGGGTTTTGATTGAGAAAGAAACCTAATTTGTTTCATTACTTTGACAAGGGTAACAAATGAGGGGATTTTGTTACACTCCAGAAATGGTATTTGTTACCTATGGCTCATACCAAACAATAAGAAATGGAAACAATTATTTGAATCCTTTTCCTACATCAAAATTATTTATACCAAACACCTCATTGGTCTGGTGCTTCTTTAATGCTCCACCTGACTCACTGACTGCCTCCTTACTCACCTGCCTTGTGTTTTTTCCTATCAACACTTAACACCTAATTTGCTTTGGTTGTAATCTGTTGAGTTTTAGAGTTTGTACCTAACTTATGTAAACCTTTATCATAATTAGATTATTGTATGTCAATATATTATGTTTTATGTAGATTGAATTTATGGTATATTATTTACAAAATTATTTATTTAATTGTTTTCACCCAATATATGATGGATAAACGTAATGCGGATGAGAATTTGGACGGGTGATGGATAGATTGGATAGATGCAGGCTATGTTACTCGGACTCGTGTACTCATGTCCGACACGGGTACGACATGGCTATTTTGTGAAAAATTTAAATGATTTTGGCCCAAAATGAAGTGTCCAAGTGTCATACCCATGTCCGAGTATCGAGGATCTGACACGGGTACTCGAAGTAAAATGAAGAGTCCAAGTAACATAGGATGCGGGTGAAGCTCCCATCCAAACCCAATCCATTTCCATCCCCACTGAGATTTATCAACTAGACAAAATTGGATAGAGATTTGAGTTACCTGCCACAGAATAGGGGACAGCAATGCAGCAATAGGCTCTGGAGGTGGCCTGGGAGTTTCCTCTGGGAGTACATATATTTCAGGAGGGCAATAATCAGGGTCTAACAAACCACGATCCGGAACATAGTTCTTGCCTATCCGAAGATCAGTAGCCGCTCCAAAATCTATGAGCTTGATCTTCCCTTTCTTTGTCACCACCAAGTTAGCGGGCTTTACATCCCGATGAACAATCCCAGTGTCATGTATTTTCTTTAAAGAAGTAATAATCTGTCTCATTATCTGTTTAATGATCAATGCATTTCGCTCAAGAGAGTCTAACCCTTCCAAAACACGACCAAACATGATAGGCTCTAAGTTCACAGGAAAGTTTCGGGCTTTCATGTAATCTGCAAGGTCTTGATCGCCCTGAGAACAAGGTTTTTTTTTGCTGTCTTAGCCAAATTTGCATAAGCAACTCTTGCAAATATAATTGTATGTTTGGCAAGAGGGTACCTCGAATTTCCAAACAAGGCATTTTCCACCTTTTACATACTGTGAATTTGTTTTGTCAGCTACAAAGCTTCCAAGAAACTCAGCACAGGTATCTGGAGCAGCTCTTGTAAGCCTGTAATTAAACCACTCTTCATAATCACCACATTCTTTGGCCCCTGAAACTCCAAGCTTTACCTAACAAAAATGGGAAAGCAGGAATCTAGTGCCCAAAATAGATGCTGATAAAAACAACAATGTTCCCCACTATGTAACTATCAATCAAGAACCAGTTAACATCTACCCCTAGGGCCCCGTTCTTTTGGATTGAATTAATCTGAACTGAACTGAATTGAATTAGACCAAATCCTAGACTCGTTAAGAACTAAACTGAACTAAATTTGTCTGAATTGAACCAAACTATAAATTTCAGAAACTAAGTCCAAAAGAACAAAGCCACATTAACTAATCAATTAAAGCCTTATTCGCAAATTAATGGATAACCGATATCCAATTTAATAAATTTTTGAATTTTTACCGCCTTTTATTTTGCACTTTTTTTAATTTACTTAATTTATAAAATAAAAAAAAAATCAATTTTTAAATTGATTTTTACCACCTTAAACTTTGAAATTTTGGTAAATTTTCAATTTTTAACGACAATATGCACCTCATTTGTCTTTCTAAAGCAATCATCCCTCCTTATAAACCATTCAATTGCATTTCTGAATTGAAACTCTTGGTTGGTAATCACCTTTTGTTGTTCTATAATGTCATTATTATGTCAAATGAGATACATAAAGTAATTAAAAGGTTGCAATTTACCCAAAAAAAAAATAAATCAATGTTTGTGGTCATTAAAAAAAATGTGGTAAATTCAGGGGGAAAAAAAGTGCAAAAGAAAAGGTGTAAAAAAACCCCACATTTGTTTTTATCATACATTTTAGTATCATAACATAACAAGCCTCAAATTTGAAATGATTCATGGATAGAGCATTGGGAAATACATAGAGTATATCAAAACAGTGAAAGCAATACTAATAGAGAAAGTATTACTCCCTCCCTAACAAAATAACTGCAACGATTTGACATAAAGTAAAAAAAAAGTCAAATCGTTGCAGTTAATACGTTACGGACTGGGTATAAAATACCTGCTTCAGAATAACTTTGTCCTTGAATCTCTTATCAGATTCAACAATTTTAGCCAAGCTCCTCTTGGGAACACTTCTCTCCACACTAACTCCTTTGGGTACAACCAACCCAGAATAAACAGTGCCAAAGGAACCTTCACCTAACTTATCAGTAATAAAAAAATCAGACCTTTTTAATCTCCTTTTACCAGTTAAGCTATCAAAAATCAATTGCAAAGGAGCTAAAATGTATGCATCAATGGCTCCAATAAGTACTCCAGGTCTTGCAGTCAAGTAAACCCAACTCAAACCAGCAAATGCAGCAATACCCCACTTCTCAGAGTCTGGTAATGCATCAGCTAGTTTCTGAATTTCTGCAGAATTAGAACCAATTATAGGAAGAGAAACTAGATTATCTGATAAAACTTGAGTTATACTTTCTGGTAATGCATTGGACCTTGTATTGATTCTTCTGGGGTGGTTGATGAAGGAAATGAGATGAGTTTGGATGGTGGTGGGTTTGGTGGTGGATACAGAAAGAGATTTGGGGTGTGCACTTGCAGTTGCAGCTGGAGAAAGCAAAGCAGAAGCCATGGATTCTCAAAGAAGAGCTTGATGCTATTTGGGTGGTGGATTGAGGTACAGAATAGAGGTTTCAGAAGTGGATAATGTTTTGCCACGTGGCAGTCAGATAGTATCCACTCCAAAAAAAAAAATTGTATGCAAGAAGATAAAACAGCAAAATTTCAGAGGTTTAGGGTGTTTGGTAAGTGGCTTTTTAGCCAGACTTGTTAGTTGGTTAAAAAATATGTTTTGTTAGTATTTATTTATTTCATGGCTTAGCCAAAATTAAAAGGTTGTTATGAGCCGCTTTTTATTGGCTTTTAGCTTTTATGTATTGGCTATAAGTTTTTTTTTTTTGAGGGGTTATTAGCTTTTACTTTTTTTTTTTTTTTTTTTTGGTCGTGAGCTTTTAACTTGTTAACCCATATTTTATCTAATAATAAATTGTCAACTGCCTGCAAATTATTTTACCAGACCACTTAAAAAGCTAGCTTAGCTTTAACAGCCAATGAAACTAACCAATACTACGAACTAGTCAAATAAGCCAAATGAACTAGCTATTATCCAACGCCGCTTGCTAAACAGTAAATCACTCAAAAAGGTGAAGATGACATCTTCAACAAATACCATTCTAGCCTTGGCCACTTGGGACACAAAAGGGTCCCAAAAAGGCTAAAACTGTTTCTTGAGGTCTCTGTCAATTTTCATGTTGCTGGTTTGTGGCTAAAAGAGAATGAATACAAACAACATTCTAAAGAGTAGCACATATCCACATAGTAAATTCACACCCATAAATTTATTTTTGACATAAATAAATTCAGCATATTAATCAGAATGTAACATGGTATGGAGTATGATCAAATAAAATAAGAAAAAATAAATAAAAAGTAAAACAGCTTTGCTCAACTCCTCAAGTTAAAAGTACAGACAGTTGAGAACAAGCATGAACCAAAAGACTTGTATAGGCTCATACATACAGAGTATATATCTTTGAGTATACATTAGAAACAAAACAATTGGAAATCGAAGGTTTAACCACGCTCGTTGAGGGGACTCATCTTCTGAAGGAAACTTCCAGCAGGCCTCACATAAGTGAAGTCCTTGAAGATGAGATTTCCATTGGCGTTGGGAGAGGCAGCCGGAGAAATCACCAAAGGCATGTCGGTCCAGCACTTTTCAAAGTTGGCGGTGCAAAGTTGTCCAGCAACATCAGGGCGAAAGCTTGGTTGAACTTGCCTTGCTTCCAGTTTCTTCCAATTTATGGGCTTAAACCATTTGTGGCGCTTCACTTCTTCGCTTGCCATTACTCCGCTCCCCAAACGAGTGCTTGGCTCTTTTTGCAGAAGCTGTAAAATACAAAACTCATTTCAGCTCCTATGCAAAAACCTAAACCTACAAAAACTTAGAACTAAGACGGGCACGGAAATTCAGGCAACTCTCACACATTTTTTTTCACCAAACTACTATGCACTCCGTACAAATATATATATATATATATATATATATAAATAAAAAATTGAAGGAAAAATTAACATAAGTCAGCCTTTGCACGGTCTTCCAAAATTAGATTATCGTTTTGATTATCTTAAAATAAGTCAAAGTTATGCAGTACCTCCCAAAATTAAGTTAACATGAGATAGATAACTAGAATAATACATTATGATACCGCAATTTCGTCTACATTGATATCGTACCACCATTTACACCGAAATGATATCATAATGAATTTATTATATATGTTACCAACCGTTCATAACTCAATTTTGGAAGGTGCCCTCATAAGCTTGACTTGTTCCAAAATAATCAAAAGGATGAATTATATGCGGAAAACCGGTAAAAGGTTGACTTGTTCCCGATAATTTTTCCCAAAAAAAAAATTAAAAAAATCTGTTACTAGATAAAACTTAAACAACAAAAGTTTTTAAAACTATTTCGCAGTTTCGCTTATACAGTTATACATACTTTTGAGAAGAAAAAAAAAAGATACTTACCCCTTTTAACAAAGAATGTGCTTCACTTGTTAAGAAACCAGGCAACTTGATCTTATCTTTTATAATCTTCTGCTGGATCTTGTTTCTGTTGCCACCACAGAAAGGAGGCTGCAGAAGCAACAAGCAATTAGTAAGTAATAGGTCTTTCAACTTTTATCAATGGTAGGGCTTCAACACAAATCATATATATAAAGCAGAGCTAAGAGCAAAAATAAACCAATATTCTATAGCCAAGGCATTTCAAAATTAGGATGCAATTGTGTAGAGATACTAGTTAGCAAAAACATATACTATCTCCTCAGTTACTACCACAACCCAATGAATTTCTGATAAAAGTTCCAGTACCAATCATCCAGTCGCATTCAAACTGTGAAAACAGAACTCCATGGAAACTCCACACGGGATTCAGCCACAATTCAAAGTGTCAGCAGCGGCAACAGGCTTTCAAACCCAACTACCCGCATCCCGCCCCGCCCTTCCCCCCCAACCAAAAATAAAAAACATATGGATGAAGTGATGAACCTCTGCCCTTGATCTGGGTCTGAGAGCTCTGGTAATAACAAGCAAATAACATCTCAAATGTCAAGAAAAAACTATAATGATTGAATGGTATTTTAAAAAGGAAAATGATATACCTAACCCTCACAGCCCGTTTGGATGTTTATAATAAATTGTGGTAATGAGAATGGATTTAAAGTATAAGTTTGTTAAGGATAAAACCTTATAATCCTCATAAAAAATATTTTTTCCTTTCCAAACTCGAATTTTCTTCGCATTTTCTATTGCCATCCATTACCATTGAAAAGATGGTACATTGATACTGGATGGGAATTGATATTTATGAAGAAAATTTGATAAATTAGATGTAAGTTAGCACTACCATGGGAATGTATGTTGATGATCCTTACAAATTTACATATCAAATCATTCCCATTATCGTAATTTATGACCGGCTACCAAATGTGCAGTTAGGGCTATGTTTAAGGAGCTAAAAATGGTAAGTTTTAGTTCAATAAAACATTTATTACATAAATTTACGTGTGACTTTTGCATGCGTTTCCAAATTCTTACCATTAAAAAAGTATATTAAATGTTTATACATAGCCTTAAGGGCTACATATATCATTAGCCTTTTAAAAAAGCGCATCCATTTAGCTTAGTGCAAGAAGAAATTACCCAACTACACAATAATAAACTCTTGATAGCTATATACCTGCCCAGTAAGCATCTCAAAAAGCAAGACACCTACACTCCACCAGTCTGCAGCCTTGTCATGGCCCTTCCCCAGAACAATTTCAGGTGCCATATATTCCACCGTTCCACACAAAGAGTTTGACCTCTTATTTTCTTCCAGTTCTTTCGCGAGACCAAAGTCGGTCAACATAACCTGCAAAATAAAGATAATATGACAACACCATAAGATCATCATAACCTGAAAACCAGCAAAGATTTGATTGAAAAGGAGGACTGATCATATAAGAGGAGATATACATGGCCATCTGCATCGAGAAGGATATTTTCAGGCTTCAGGTCCCTGTGCATTATACCATTAGCATGGAGGTGAGACACTGCAGAAATGATTTCTGCTGCGTATATTCGAGCCAGGTCTTCCCTGAAATCACAATGATTGTTAAACTACATTTCCACCTAACATCTGCAATTCTCCTGCTATCAAAAATTAAACTAAATATTTACCTGAAAAGTCCATGGTTATAGAGCTGGAAAAAAAGATGACCTCCATTTATGAAATCCAGCACAAGGTACAGTCTATACTTAGTCTGCAGGCAAAAGAGTGAAAGGCTAAGTAGACGTTAACATAAAACTATATCCACAATGCTACATCAATTCAAAAATGCTAAACTTATAAGTATTAGTAAGAAGGGAATTTGGAATACTCATAAAAACTCCATTAAATAAAATATGGAGGGTATACTAAAAACTAGTATAGGGTAATGTAATATAACCATTAATAGAATTAGAAATTACTTGGAATGAGTATCTGAGCTGAACAATAAAAGGATGGTCAATCTTTGTCAAAATATCCCTCTCCGCTTTCATATACTCAGCATGGTTCTTTTCCATTATCTTATCCTTTCGCATCACCTTCATCGCATAAATTTCAGAAGTTCCCTTCTTGCGAACCTGGTAAACCTTAGCAAATGCACCTTGCCCGACCCCTTTCATTATCTCAAAGTCTTCCAGGCCTACTTTCGGATCCTTTTTCAATTGTTCCACTTTTGGGGTGTCTGAAGGGTTTGCATCATCATTATCATCTGTAGAAATTTCTGCTTCATTGATTCCTCCATTTGTACACTCTGAAACGATGCCAGATTCTTCTGAGTCATGAAGACAGAGCTTATTCAGCTTCAAAGACTGACTAACGCAAGCAGAAGGGCCAACCAAAGAATGTGACCGCATGTGTACGACAACCGGGTCATCATAAACAATGTCGGCCGCACCATACGTGGTTTCCACATTCTCTTCGTTCACTTCGAGTGGAAACTGCACTGATATAGGCCCAAAAACATCGGAAAAATCAAACTCATCATCATCAGAATGAATAGCATTTGGAGGGTTATTCGGAAGAAGAAAAGGGCTTTGAAAGGATTTGTGACTCTCAGTAATAACAGATAACTGAGAAGAAACCATGCTGTCAGATTATGAGACAAGCAGCAAGTGATGCAGATGGCCGAATTCTCACAAAACTAAGGAACAAATGACAATAAGCGTAACGCTGATGGGTTCCTATCAATGGCCTGTACTAGAAGGAAGTTCACGTAAACAATTGGAGACCCCAAAAACTTAGGAAGAAGGCAAATCAAAATCCAGAGAAAGAAAATGCTCTCGTTTCCCGGACTGCAGGAAACTACCGATGTCACAGATGTTGCCGAATTCATAGAGAACAGGTACCAATTCTGCAATAAAAGTTTATTAGAAATTATGCTTTATTTACAGATAGCAATACTTGTATGAAAGATAAAATGAAATATCAGGGTTTCACAGCAAGAATATGGTATAAATCTCAATAAAGTATTTTTTAGAACAGTGAAATAGCAAGCAAGCAAACAACCATTAATTTAATACAAGTGATCATTTTAAAAGTGCATTTGAATTGAAACCAAATAATGGAAAGCTTCAATGAATTTACATTTACAATGAATTTACATCTACAATTGCTAGAATACTGTTCCAAACAGTGTTACCTAATTCGCCTTTTACTTTACCGTTCATCCAAAGTGGGCCAAAAGTAGCCCAAAACCAACCATAATTCGTCCTTTTCGATTAGCAATTCGCTGAGAGTTTAGGGAACTATGCAACAATTCCAAAAAAAATCAAAACTTTCTAGGTTAACGAACAAGAATTTCCACAAAAATTAGCATTCATCAAACTCCTTTTGTTAAAATCTTAGGTGCAACACAAACTCCATTAGTGCAAAAATAGAAGACTGTGTGCCAAAAATCAAAACTCTCAAAGTTACCAATCAAGATTACAGCCTAAAAGAGCCTGTAAACACAAATTCACCCAGTAGACTAGTAGAGAGGAATTAAAGAGCACAAAGAAGCAATAAGAACTTACTCATGACAACCAAACAGATCTAAGAACCCCAAAAAAAGGAACAATTAATCTAATCCAGTAAAAACCCAAGTCGAAATTTTCACAAATCATAAAGTTAAATTTGTACATAATTTTTTGGGCAATGTTGTACATAATTTATGAACATAAATTCAAACAGATCTCTTCTCAATTGAAGGAATGAAAAACACAGAAAAAGAACATGAATTCAAACATCTTTTTAAAAAAATACCCAGAAAAGGAAAAGATAAGGAAATAAGCAACAAACCTTGAATGCAGGTTCTAATCAAACAAACAAAAAAACCACAAGAATTTGCACTTGTATATATTCACCCAGAAAAGAAAAAAAAATATGAGAGGATCACCTGAGAAGGAGGGATGCAAAGAGAGATAGGCGGAAAAACAACGGAGCAAGAGAGATGGTTTGTTTATTTGTCAAACCGTCTTTTATATTTCTTTGAAACATAAATTGCTCGAAATTAGTTTTTTTTTTCATTTTATTTTTTATAATAATATTAATTCAGCTAGTCTCCTAAATTCATTCTCATTACCACGATTTATAATCGACTACCAAACGGGCCGTTAAGGGGAAGAAAAATTGAATCCATAGACTCCACTAGGTTAAAAAAATCATCCTCATTTCAGATTTTTTTTTTTTAATAATGTGTGGACATTAGCCTTTAAATTGTGTCATATTGCAGGACACTCAGCCCAATACAACTCATCTATGAAGAAATAATAAAAAATTCTCACAAATGTGTACGGTAAAAAAACAAATACATAGCTCATGTCTGCAATTCTGAACCCTTAATTCCGGATATATTTATTACGGAGAGGTATTCTTTTACAAATGTATATTCGTACTTTGACCCCTAATGACATGTGATTACTAATTAACACATTCCAGTGGTTGCTGAGCCGCGAAAACTTGTGGTTGTGGGGTCATTTCTTTACTCCTATTTTGAAGCATTAATTATTCTTTATAAGAAATTGAATTTTGTTTCAAATTTTTTTTTTTTTTTTTTTTTTTTTTGAAGGATAGAATATTTTTATGGGTGGAATGAAATTGTTAGAATATGCTTTCTTCCTAGTTTCCTATTGGATGAAAAAGATTGCTCTATAACTTTACTACTTGTCTACAACCATGCATTCTTTTCTTCTTTCTTATTAAAAGGCAAAGACAATACTTTAGGTTTAGGATAGCATTATGTTAGACCAAGACCACCTTAGTAAGGGTCTTCATCTCCAAGCACTTTTTTTCTTTGCATTCCAACTAAAGATGGCTTTGACTATGTTGTCATGCATGTTGTGTTAGACCCAAATATTTTAGGATTAACTAAGGACCGATTTACGGTCTAACTCACTAATTACATGTGGTTTGATGTCGTGTCATATTTTAAAGAATTGAGATCTCATATTTGATCTTTATAGCCTCAGATCCCCCTCCTCTAACCATACAGACAATGCTATCTGATGAGCCTATGATAGACAGCTTATGATAGGGTCCAATATCTTACCTATAAAAATTAAAAAATAAAAATGATACCATCAATATGTAATGGAGAAAGTTATTACTAATGTAGTATTTGAAAGATACTTAGTTTTTTAAGTAAATATAAAAAAAAAAAGTAGATAACTATCAAGTTAAGCATTCATTTCTAAAACAAGTCGCTTTAAATTGAATGCATTAGTTTAATTCACCTAAGTAGTTCTAACTATTGGACTATTTTTGTATGCCTCTTAGGATATTTCCAATACATGTTGCCATGTTGGAACATTTATTTATACATGACGTTTAAGCATATGAAATAGGAAGAACGATAAAGGGCAATGAGGAAAGGAGGCAAAGCTTGGTCGTGTTGCGCGCTAGGGGTGGTGTTGCTCTGACGACCAGATTCTATCTTGATACGTTCAATTTGTTTTGCTGATTCGTGTCATGTTTTGCTCATTAGATTCCTTCGATGTTTTAGCATATTATGAGTGATCTAAAATCTAAATGACATTTAAGCACCTTAATATTTGAATGTTAATCGAGATTAATGTTATATGTTACCATTGTGGTTAATACACAATTATATCATGTTGAGTTTGGATTTTGATGATGCTTTAATGTTGATGAATGCTCATGAACATGTGTGATTAACTTCATAGTTGCTGACTATAAAAAAGTAAAATATCAATTTCATAAATACTTTTTTTGTTTTATTGCGTTATACTCCCTACGTATTGATTTATCTGCAATATTTTTAAATAAGACTGTAAGACAATAACTGCAACGATTCATATCAATCTAAATTTGGTAAAATTTTAGATCTAAAATGACAAAAATACCCATAACTTAAAAACTTTAAAAAATACTATGCCCTCCTAAATTTTATCTCCTAAAATACTTTACACATCATTTTTTTATTCTCTCTTATTTTACCGTCCAACATTCTCCAAACATTACTTTAAGAAAAAAAAACCTAGAAAATCATGATAATCCATTTGTTGCAATTAAATCGATACAGATGGAGTGTTGTTTTACCGCGATATGTAGGTGGTGGTTGTAGTGTTTTAAAATTTAATGTTTGTATCTTGAATTGATTAAAAATTGATAATACTACTAAACGGGTTATGAGTCAATTCGTTTATTATAACATTGGGTTGTGTTGAAAGCTCTAGCAAGTTTAACTAAATGAGATGGGATTGAAGTTGAGGTGTTCAACATATTAATGTTAATGGGTCAACCAGAATTCAAGTTAAGTCGACACATTGCCAGCTCTAATATCAATTGAACACTTAGTGCTGGTTTGTTTACAAATTTACAATGGAAAGTTATTTTTCATCGGAATTTGTAATAATTAAACGGGAAATTGTTTCCTTCATACAATTCCTAAGAATTTAACAAAGTTGTATGGTTGGCAATACATGAATTTGAAATACTTATAAACTTTCATTAACCAAGGGGCTACATTACTTTCCATATTTTGTGGGAAATCAAAATTTCAAAGAATAATTCTCATTTCTTCCATTTTTTTTGTCAACCAAATAATAAGCCAGAAATTAATTTCACGGAATTTTGAGTGCATATACTAAATTACAAAGGTGACATTTGGTTACCATGGGAAGTGAATTCCTATAGAAATTTTTATTTCATTGGAAATAAATTCCCTTGTTAAATTCCTAGGGAATAAATATTTGTATTTGGTTGATTATGGGAATTTGCATTTGACACAGAAATTTGTATCTATCAAGGGGGAATCGGTTAATAATTTCCTACACTTTATAGAAATTTCCCTTTTCTTGAAATTATCATTTCTCATGCTAATATAAACCAAACACAATAGTATTTGAGTATTTCCCACAAAATTGTATTTCCAAGGGAAATAACTTGCAACCAAACAACCTCAAAATTCCAACAAACAACAACCTGTCTAACTTGCAACCAAACAACCTCAAAATTCCATACAACAAACAACAACCTGTCTAACAGCTATCAATACACCAAAATCCAACAAAAGTATTAGAAACATAATTTTAAAATATTATTGGCTTATTGATTTTAAAGTGAAATAATTAAGGTTCTATTCTTTGCATGTACAACAACTTTTACTATGGCCTTGTTTGATAGCCCTTATTTCAGCTACTTATTACTTATTTCAGATCAGATCAGATTAGAAAAAATAAGTTCACATTAGATAATGTAATTTTATGTTTTAAAACTTTAAATATCTTTAATTTTGTAACAAATAGATATACCTTCTCCGTCCCAAAAAAAGCTGCTCCACTTTCCTTTTTCGTCCGTCTCAAAATACTTGCTCAATTTCCTTTTTTAGTATCATGGTCCACCACTTTTTTATACTTTTACCCTTACTTATATATTTCAACCCACTAATTTTACCGTAAACTACTAAAAACCATGGCCATTAACTCACTATAAGACAAATTGGAGGGACCCACAAAAAAATGAGGGTAAAGAGGAATAGAGAAGTTTTTATTGGACAGAGGGAGTATATTATTATTACATATTAAAAACCTACTTATTAATACGAATAAAATAATATCTCAATTGATATTTTTTTTTCCTTACGAATTAATATATATATACACGGTCTGAGTTGAGTCAAATTAGACAATAAGTTCAAATTAGATCTGATCTGAAAAAATAAGTTTAGATCAGATATGCAAATTTCAAGTGAATCAAAACAAAACTCACCTCTACTACCAAATACTTGGGCTCTATAGCCCATCTCATGAAACAAAAAATTACTTAAAATCACAAATTTTCAATTTATACTTCACCCTAAATTTTATGAAACAGATTTTTCCCAGAAATATGTGACAAATCTTTAAAATGCTTTTGCTACAAGTCATTATTCTGGCCTATAAGCAAACTGTACAGCATGCATAATTGCACAAAACCTAGAACCAGATTTGATGATATACTCTAGTTTATCAAATTTGCCTGCTTAACCAAGAATACTTTCAAGTTCACAGGTGCTTTACAAAGACCAATGAAAAGCACTTACCTATCAATCTATCATCAATGGTCCACCACTCACTAATCAAGTTCAATGCAAACATCTCATGCTCAAACCATAGATTCTGAGATTTCCTTGACAAGTATTCTTGATGTTATCTTGAGCATTCAATCTCGAGCTCCAAATCCTCAGCTCGGAACTCTAGCGACTGCATTAGCATGGACAATCCTCCCAAACATACGCGTATTTCCTCCGTCTCAGGAAGCCTCTGATCCGATGAATAGAATTCGAACATTTGGTCATGAATTTCAATCATGCTACAACCAGGCAATTTCCTAAACCTAGTATCCCTCATGGCAACTTTTAGGTTAGACATTGTTTCCCAACTCTCGGCATCTCCATAAATGTTTGATGATAAAAGGTAGTTTGTTGGATTCCCGGGTTCAAGCTCAATTAGCTGTTCAAGAGCCAAATCAGCTATTTCAACATTTTTGTATATCCTAGAAGCACCTAGTAAAGAACCCCATATAACAGCATCTGCATTCATGGGCATCATTTCTAAACAATTTAGGGCCTCAGCCAAACGACCCGATCGAGCATATAAATCAATTAAACAACCATAGTGCTCAATTTGAGGGCGAATGGAATAATCAGCCATGCTCTCAAAATAAGCCAACCCCTCATCAACTAAACCGATATGAGTACAGGCACACATAACACCCACAAAGGTGACTCCATCGGGTTTTACCCCCGTGTTTTTCATCTCATCGAAGAAAGCAAAGGCATCTGAGGCATGACCATGCATTGCTAAACCACCAATAATGGTGTTCCAAGAGACCATATCTCTCTTAACCAAACCCTTGAATACCTCTACAGCATATTGTATTCGTCCGCATTTTGCATACATGTCCATTAGAGCATTTTCAACATAAATATTTCCTGTATATCCGATGCGTTGGGCATATAGATGCAACCACATCCCTTGATCAAGAGCTCCCAATCTTGCACAAGCTAACAGTACAAATACCAAGGTTGCATCATCCAAAACCACCTCGGCCTCAGACAACATTCGATTGAAAGTAGTCAAAACTTCAAAGTAACTCCCTTGATTTGCATATGCACCAATTAGTGCATTCCAAGAATAAACATTTCTCTTTGGCATTACTTCAAATAATCTCTCACAATCCTCAATCTTTCCATTATTTGCATACCCATTTAACACAGTATTCCAAGACATTGTATCCTTACATGGCATTTCATCAAAAAGCTTATGTGCACTTTCCATATCACCAATTTCAATATACCCTGAAATCATTTTGTTCCATAAAATAACATCTTTAGCTCCAACCAAGTCAAAGAGTTTCCTTGCTGAATCTACATTGCCACACATAATAAACCCATTGATCACAGACATCCAGGAAACAATATTTCTCACAGGCATTTCATCAAACACCTTGTGTGCAAATCTAACCTCACCAGACACAGAATACATTTCAATTATCGTGTTACCCACAAATGGATTTGTCTTAAACCCAGTCTTAATCGCAAAAGAATGAACTTGTTCGCCTTTACACAACGACGAAACCTTCCCACAGGCTTTTAAAATCAAAGGAAACGAATAGCAGCTTGGTTTTACATGGGATTCCATCATTTTCCCAAACAAAGAAATCACTGAATTATAATCTTTGTTTTGGCTATAACATTTGAGCATGACATTGTAAAACACAACATCTGGATCAGGCATTTGATCAAACAAGAAACGAGCATACCTGAGAAGCTTGAATTCAGCAAACTGCGAAATGAGTTTGGGAACTACATAGTAATTACATTGAAGGCCATGAACAATGACTTGAGTATGAACTTGGAAAAGGTGATTGGTTAACTTACATGATTGCAATAAAGAGATGAATTTCTCTTCAAGAAGAATGTGTAATGGCTTTCGAGATATAGCCAGAGCAATGTTTAATGGAGTATCTTGCAATGGAGTGATGTACTGTAAAAGATTAACAGATTTTGAGACGAGGAATTAAAGTGAGGGAAAGAGGTATAAATGTCGGTCAGAAACCTTTTTGACCGACCGCTATCGACTGATATCAAACTTATTTTTGACCGAATTTTTATTGAACGAATACTGACCGCTACCAAACATGAATTATACCGAAACCATTTTTCGACCGCTTTTACGCATATCAAAATCGACCGGTACCGACCCCATTCAAAACCGAACCCGTTTCCAACCTGTTTTTATTATACCGAGACCGACCGTTACCAAACCTGTTTTCAACATGCCAAAAACCGATTTTTGACCGACGTATTTTGACCGAAACCGTACTGTTCTGAACTTGTTTTGGATCGGCCTTATCACCGAAGTCGTTTGCCTGTTTACAACCGAACCCGTTTTTTACCGAACTTATTTACATAATTTCTCTAAGTTGACAAAAATTGATGAAATTTTTGTAAATTCATCTAATTAAAACTTAATATAAATAAATTAAAATAAAACTTCATATAAATAAATAAAACTTAATATAAATAGACTTATAATTAAAACTTAATATAAATTAAAATTAAATATAATTATTCGATCCTAAATTCTTAGCCAAAAATTCTAGGCCAACTAACCCGAAATATCAAAATCTGATCCGAAGTTTTGAATTGACCGATTGTATTGTGATCGATCGTTTAAGACTGACAGGTTACGACATACATTTGACCACGACAACTGATTATAACCTTCATACCGATTTTGACCGACCGATTATGACCTGCATATCGATTTTAAACGATCGATTATGACCCGAGTACCGGTTACGACCGGTAAAAAAATCGATTTTGACCGACCGAATGTGACTTGTTACCGAAAAACGACCGGACCGATAAGTATCAGACCGAAACCGACCGACACCTGTTTTGGAAAATACCAAATTTGACCGGATACCGAATAAGACCGACTATTACCAATCGATACCGAAAGGACTCATGCGACCTGTTTGTTACCGATCGTTTTTTACCGAACCTATTTTTGACCGACCTGTTTCCGACGTTTGACCTGTTTTTACATCCCTAGATGGAAACAAGCAGGAGCACTAGCACATTGCTTCAAAGAAATTCAACAATACGCATGGTACTATGGTAGCTACAAATTGCATCTTCATACTACAATTTAAAATCTGAAAATACTAAATTTTGCTTATTAACACTTAACACCCAATAACACCTAACACCTAGGTTGCACTAAAACGGATACGAATACGGGTACGGAAAAGTGTCACTGAAAAAATTAAAGATACGGGTACGTGAAAGAATACAATAAGTGAATCTATAAATTTCAATATAATTTCAATATAATACTGAGTTAAATATCAAATTTGGTGATGATAATATGGTTATTCACTATATAAAATATTCAAAACATATAAGACATAAACAATTAAAGCGAGAAAAATATAGCTCAAAAGTTATGGGATACTTGAGTAAGCTTAATCAATTAGTTCAATGTGGGTACGTGTGTCCAACGGATGTCGGTGTCGTGTCGGTATCGGACATGGGGCACAGCAGATTGGAGGTGTGTTCATGCATACTTGCTTAACACTACCATTTAAGGAAAAAAATTCACTTTCTTTCTTTCTTTCTTTTTTAATTAAAAACAACAAAGCTAGTAATCTTATGTTTCATTAAGAAATTTGTGTTTTAACCATGTTACTCAGGTGTGTATCTACACCTAATTGATTGCAATATTGCATATACAAATTCGTGTGTGCACTCGTTTGTACAAACACGATAGTACACACCTAAACGCATTATAAACTGAACAAAACGCTGTTACCAACTTAAATCTATTATATAATTTAGAATCATGTTATAATGAGAGACCTCCAAACCCCATAACTTAAAATTAATTTATTTTATTTACTTCGTATTTATTTTTAAAAAATTCTAACATAACTACGCGTCACACACCCAGACACACAAAATCCAACCAAATTATTTTAAAAGTCTTATGAAGAAGGGAATTGTTTTTTTTCACTCCTATGTCATTTAAAATCGCCCCAAAAAAACTAAAGTACCCAAAATATCCTTGTCCTAACTCACTCCATCTCTACATTACTCACTCCACCACACTACACCACCACGAGCATGAGTCAAATACAAGGTAAGTCACCATCACCGCCAATATTTTTTTTTATACTAAAAAATTTACGTCGAACGTCCAGATCTGAAGCCCAGGCAATGGCACATAGCTGCCTAGCTGGGACGTCCCTAACATGGCCTGGACATCTGATCTGGACGCCCCACTTCAACCAGACATCCCAACTATGGCTAGGGCATCCATATCAAACGCCCAGGCCAGGGTAGGGACGTATCTGCCATGGTCTAAGCTGATATCTGAGATGTTTTGCTTTTTTGTAATGAAATTATTGCGGTGGTGATGGTGGTGGCGTTGGCACAGACTGTCGGTGGTTAGAGAGAGGCCCTTTGATGGCTAGTGGTCACTGCTTGTGATGGTGGTGGTGCCTTTGGTGGGTGGATAAGTGATTTTATTAGAGTGGGAGAATTGAAATTAGGGTGTATTTTGGGAGTAAGAGTACAAATGTCTTTTAACTGATTTTTGAGGCGATTTTAAGTTAGATGGGGCGACCAATAACGACCCACATGAATAAAGGGATGGGGTTAGATTTTTTTTTTTTTTCCCTTTTGTGTTTTTAACTAGGAAAGTGAAATGTAATTTTTAAGTTAAATTAAATGAGACCACCAAAAAAAAAGTACTTTTATCCTTTTGTGGTTGTAATTAAAAAAAGTATGTTTTGTTTTGTATTAAAAGTGGGCCTCGTTTTCTATAAAAAGAATGTAGCAAACAAACAATCAAACCAATTGAGCTGCTATATTTTTATAAATTTTTTTCACTTAAAAGGTAATATATACTAGCAATTTTGGGCCAAGGGGGAGGCCAAGGCCCCCGCCAGCCCCATTGGCTCTGCCCCCAGTGATCCGGTGGTGACTGTGTGATTTTGGTGCCGTTATTTAAGTAATTAAAGTTGTTGTTTCATTGTTTTAAGTCAATGATAAAATCTTCTGTATATTTAAAATTTGATATTTAATAATTCTGGGACAATAAATAGCGATCTACGTTATTAAAAGTACATAGTTAACGATTAGATATTTCGATGTCAAGACAAATTAAAGGTCCAAAGTTAGCAAACCGTTATATATATTTCCAGCTATGTTCAAAATTGACATTGCATATAATATATATATAGTTATATTATAAAGTAATACCTCATATATCAGCATATTAAAAATCTGGGTTTGATCCTATATGATCTTGTAAGCTTATACGCAGTATATATAACAAATCCACGTGAACCTGATGAAGAATATTTGGACAAATGCAGCTGGAGGCTGGAGCCTAGAAGCATTTTAAATTTATAAACTATTTCCATCGAGAAAAAAAAACTACTATTTTAATATATAAAATTTCTCAAATGATCTTCAAAAGTTTATGAGCTCGATTCTCACTAGTCTCTTTCTTACTCAGACAATGTCAACTAATCATAAGAATTTTGCGCTAGGTCTCCGATCCGATTTTCTAACCATGTAAAAATTCTAATTTTATGATAAAAAGTTTTACAATTTTTTAGCGAAAAATTATCATGTTAGACAGTCTAACGGAATACCTAAAACTATTCAATATACTGTATTTTATTTTATAAGAAAAAAAACGATTGTCAAACGAAGACTATTACAATATTTAATTAATAAAACTACATGTTGTGTTTGGCAGCTACCAATTGAATGACACTTGACAGCACATTAATTTAATTTAATTTAATTAGTGAGAAGAAGATTAAACAAATCCCAGAACTGCAGAATAAAATGTTAGTCATAATTGAATGATTTGACTTTACTAACTCCCTAGATTAATTGCCTATATTCAAGCCAGTAAGAGCTGCTTATTTGCAACAATTTGCATTTGTTTGATAAGTATTATTATTAATTTATTATTATGGACAAAGATTTACAAATCAGATGTCTTCTTCTTCTTTAGTATAAATTGTTAGTTTTATCACTATTTGTCAATTACTAATCTTGGTCAATGATGTTCCAAAACCCATTTGAATGCCATTTTTTTTTTTAACAAAAGAAATAATTAAATGTATAGTTGTAATTTGATGGTATCTTATTCTTAATCAAATGAAACTTCCTTGACATAGTTGTATCTGTTGTATGAGGATGAAGTCATGGCCCAGTAGTTAGGGTTTCAGAATTTCAGGCACGAGATCCTGGGTTCGATTCTCACCGCACGCATTTGTGATGATTCCTTATTATCCCCTTTACAGATGCGTGTGTTCGTTGGCTAAAATTGGGCCGGGTGACCTGCAATAGGGCTCGGTTTCAAGGCCTAGTATCCCACGGATTATCCTATAAAAAAAAAGTTGTATCTGTTGTATTATACTTCTTTCATCTCTGAATATTTGTTACGCTTGGAATTTTAGGTTCAGAAAAGCTTAATATGAAATCTTTTTAGGTTCGTCTAAATGCATAACATTTTTAATATCAACTTTATAGTACATAATGAAAGATATAAATGTTTTAACAAGCGCATCGGAAACTGTGCAAAAAATAAATTTAACAAACATTTTGAAACGAGTGGAATAGGATATAGGTTATTACACAAGCAAAAATTTGTATGAGAAATTTTATCTGCATTCTCTTGTTTGTGTTTGAGTGTATGTATTTACAAAATTACAATGAGGAACTCCATATCTTTCTGTCTAATGATATGACAATGAGCGATACATCATCATGATACCTTCGGCGTTCTCCTTGTGGAATTTCTAGCAAATCGTAGAAATCCATCCCTACAAAGAACAACCAATTTACAAATTTTTAGTCATATGCAACTTGAATACTTGCTCTAAAAAAAAAAGTATGTAGCAAACGCATTTACAAGAACGTAATGAATCGTGGATATCAACTAGATTAGTAGTTTACAGTAGAGGTGATCAAATTTTGAGTCGAGCCTTGAAAAATTATGTCCAAAAACCGGTAGTTAGACGTGCCTATCGGGAAAATGTAGGTTTTGGGACTGACCGGATTTTTTTAAATAAAAATGTAATTTTCAGTTACTAAAATTCACACTTTTGGGGGTGGATAGATGATTGGACCAGCCCGGCTAGCTTGTCAGGCCTTAAATGCTCGCCTCTAGTCTTGAGATATCGTACTCAAGACCCGGAATTTAACCTATGTACGCCACATCAACGCTCTATTTGAATGGTTCTATGATATTTTCAAACGAAAATAATTTTTATAGAAAACAATTTGCAATTAAAAAAATGATAAAAAAAAAAACAGGGAAAATAAAAGAAAAGGGTAAGCATATAGTGGGATGAGTGGACAAGGCATGTAAGAAAAAGAAAGTAAAATAGAGGTGAATCTATGGTTTTTCATAATTGTAAGAGATATTTCACTCTATAGAAAATCTTTTTACACTAGTTTAGAAATTAAACAAAGTAAAATTGAAAATAGAGAGAAATAGTTTTCGAGTATTACTCACCAGCTTTTTTAGCAGCTCGAAACAGAACCTCCTCGATGAGGTGTTGAGCAGGATCGCCCTCGGGTGTGGATGCCATGAAGAGCTCAACCTCGCACACGGCCTCTTCGTTGGTGAAGTATTGGTAAAGTCCGTCCGAAGACAGGATCAAGAACCTGTCTTTAGGGCTTACTTTGTGGTGGTATAGTGATGGAGAACATGTTAGATATGGTGAGTTACCAATGTAGTCTATTCTGAACATTTCCAACAATGCTTCATTCCATTTTGGCTGTTGAATTCAAACCAATTGACAAATTAATACTAAGGTTTATTCCCTTATTTTGAATGGAAAGTAGGATTTTATGTTATATAACATTGTATGAATCGACAGATGCCCAATATAGCACTGTGCTATGTTTAAAAATACAACACAATGGCACATTTGTAAATGTTTCAATGTAAGCATGTCAAAATCAACCATGTGTCAAGCAACTTTAAGCTTATTTACGATTATGCCAATTTACTATGTTTGTTTAGCATAGTGCCAAACTAGGAATTAGTCGTATGAATCTATTGCAATATTTCCTTCACTCCATATTATTGCATCCGTTTGATCAAAAAAATAGAGAGTTAACTATTGCAATTAATATGAAACAATGAAAGTTTGAATCAATTATTGGATACCTGTTTGAGAAATCCTGCACCAAAAGCACGGGTAACCTTCAAGGATCCTTTCACCCTATCATTTGCCACTGCGAAGGGATCATTTGGGTGCTCCTTTTTTATTCTTTGAACTTCCTACAATTATATTCAAGCATATATATAAATATTTTTTATAAGGAAAGAAAATCCGCCCATACTTGCAAAAATAGAAGTAACCTAAACATCCAACTATGTAGTATTGCACAACGGTAGATTCGTAATTTTAAATGTCAAATTACAACTCTACATAATGCAGAATTAATTGATTTTATTTACGAACACAAGCGATGACTAATTGATTTTATTTACGAATCTACCACTATACAACTCTACATAGCGCAAAATTAATCATAAGCCCGCTTCAAAATTAAAAAAAAAACAAAAGAAAGAAAAAGGAGACAGAGCACAGCAAAACATCGATCCATAAAAGTATATTATATACCAATTCAACAAAAACTAAAAAACACATGAATGAATATTTGATTGATCTATGAAAGTAAAACTAGTACAAATACATACCTCTTTAACATAGGTATTGTGATCCACAGTTAGCTGAAGGGGAGAAATATGAGGGAAATCATCCCAAAACTCAACCTCAGAAACAGGTTTTTGACCTAAAACCGCTCTACTATCACCCACATTCATCAGATAAATATCTTCTCCTATCATCAACATTACCAAAACACATGAACCCATCAAAAACAATTCTGGGTTTTCCTTAACCATTTTATCAGCAACCTCCAAATAAGCTTCCTCTGTTTTCCTCAACGCATCCGAAAGCACCTTCAACACTTCCGAATGCTTCATCAAACACGGCCGTTTTAAACCCATTTGATTCATCACATCTTCATCCATCTCCAACACTTGCCTGCTATTCGAGCAACTGCAATCCAAGCCACTCCTTAACCTTCTAGAAACTTCCTCATTGAATTGGGTTGATGAATCCTTGGAGGAAATGGTGGATTGATTTGAGTCTGATTCTGATCTTGAATCATGGAGCAAACACTTGAGCTCTTTATCAATTGCAGAATAAAGATTCGAGAGTAAGAAATCGGGAGCATCTGGACCGTTAAATCCATCATAGATCCCAACAAAAACCCACCCATGATCTTCGGATATCACTAAATGAACACGATCTTCTCCTGCTTTCCCCTGTGCCCATTGAACATTGCTCTGTAACTCCATTTTCATTCCGCCATTTTCGTTTCCAATTTCAGCTTCATTCTCATCAGCTAAACTCATTTGCCGGCTAAAATTCAAAATTCCAGCACTACTCTTGCCTACACTGTCATTAATGGTGTTGAAATTGTCTGATTCCTTAATCGAATCATACACATACCCTGTTTTGTGATTCCCACTCCCCAGAATAGCACCCATGATAGAATCCTTAATCCCTTTAATAGAACCCCACTTGTTGAACTCGTACTTTGCCCTAATTCGGTCCAATTTAGGGTTACTCCTCTGCTGATCAATCGGACCCGAAAGAACCCCTCGCTCAATCGGGCCAGACATGAACCCTTTCTCAATCAAACCCGAACCCGAACCCGAGTTACGACCCAGAGGAAGCGGGCCGGAGTTGATGAGATTCCGAGGAACAGGTTGCAGAGGAACCGAAGCGAACGAAGAAGAACTCTCGAAGGAAGAAGCTCGATCCATGGCGGACGAGAAATCGTCCAAAAGCAGAGCGGTGGAGAGAGGAGTCGAGGTGTTTGCACTAATGGAAGCCCCTGAAATGGATCGAAACAACGCCAATGGAATAATTGGCGAGGTTGCTGCTGTTGTTGTAGTTGATGATGATGATGTTGTTGTTGTTGTTGATGATGATGAAGTGAGTGTGTTGGTAAGGAAGTGAGGTTGATGAAGGTGGTGGTCAGAGGGTGGTGGTATGTAACAGAAAGAGTGGCCTAAGCCGTCGTCGTGAAGTGGGTTGCGGAGGACAACGGCGATGTCGTGGCGTTGTGAGATGTCGCCGGTGTTGGTTGCTGAGCATAAACAAGAGGGAGTCAACTTCCCTGCTGCGTTGCCCATTGTGATTCTGGGGAAAACAGATACAAAGAGTAGATGAACAACAACAAAAGAATGATGATGAAGAATTTGTTGCTATAGTTGGAGTTTGTTGTTGTTGGTCTTGTTCATTGTTGTTAGAAATGGAGAGAGAGAGAGAGAAGGGAGTTATGTCATGTATGTGAGTTTGTTTGTTTGTTTGGGAGAAGAGAATCAAGAAGATGAAAAAGAGGAAAGGAAGGAGAGAGAAGAGTTGACTTTTTTGATATTTTTGAATTTTTTTTAAAAAAAGGAAAATGAGTAGTGGGTAATGAGTTTATTTTGAAGAAGAAGAAGAGGGGATTCTGTAATCTATTAGTGAATATTTAATGTTGGTTGGCGTTGACATTTAAAGTTGGGTATAACGAATAGCAAGAAGAAGATTTAAATTTTTTTTTTATTAAATGTGTGTGTGTGGGGGGGGGGGGGGTTTGGGGGAAAGTCTATGTTGGATGCGTGGCCTACGGTGTTAATTGAGAGTTTTAGGAAGTAGTGATAGTTAAATCTCACCCAACTTAATAATTATATTTTAATGTTGTATTAATAGTGGGTAGTCAACTCACCAGATAGATGTAGTCATGTCCCACTTCGACATATTATTAATCCATACCATACCCAATGATCTATTATGGGTTTATGGATGTGTCATGGTGTCAATTCAGCTTAACAGTTTAGTTATGATTATATTCAAACAGTTTAGTTTTTATCAATTTAGTTCTAATCAATTCAATTTTAGAAACAGTTTAGTTCAGTTTATTTTGATTTCAGTTTGGTTCAGTTTCAGTTGACTTATATCTACAGTTCAATTCAGTTCACTTTTCATTTTATTTTCAGTTTATACTCAATCCGTTAAAAGTTCAACGATTGAACCCCAAAACAATTGTGTACTGCAACAATTAATTTTCAGTTTTAGTTCATTTCCTTTCGGATAATTTATATTTTCGGTTTTATCAGTCCGATTCTAAATTATTTCGGATTATACCCAATAATTGGGAGGAAATGTGTTTTGATTTTAGAGTGAAAGTTATTATTTTCATTAAAAAAATTGAGAAGAAAAGTTAATTCTTTTCATTGAAAATTAATTCAATTTAGTTTCAATTAATTTACATTGTTATTGTAATTCGGTTTAGTTCTAATTTAATTCTATTATATTTTTAGTTTAATCCGTACCATACCCAATGATCCATTATTATGGATATGCCAAATCCTTATCATATCAACTATAAATAGGGGATATTCCAAAAAAAATAATATATATATAATAGGGAATGAAGTATGAATTAGTGGCTCTATGTATATAGTAGGTGAATGGCAAATCTATAAAATTTACTTAGGCTGGACCATAAAGATAAAATTGTGAATAATGTTAAAACTTAAAACTTCCAATATTACAAGCAAAACAAAGCAGATGAAGTATTGAACTCGAATTTTCACTGTCAATCATGTTAATTTTTATTAAACTATTTTTAAATATGTTGTTGAATACACCTTAACTTACTTTTTTTTAAGAATAATTATATCAAGCTTATCAAATGATACTCTTTATTCCTCATAAATCCAATCACTAGTGGCAACCCAAAAAAGTAGAGGCTTTATTTAGAGGTATGGTCATTGGCCAAGGTAGGTGGAGTTGTAAGCACTAAGCACATTTGATGGAAACTGATTTCCTGCACTTCAAAAATCGATTTTCGTACCTCATATTTTCAGTATTAACGCAGATTAATATCATAAACATAAAGTGCGGAAATCAATTTTTAGGGTGCGGAAATCACCGGCCACATTTACTTCATGAGATTATTCCAACAAGCAAATATGGAGTAGATCCTAAACTTTGATAGATACTAGATACTGGAGCCTAGACGATGAAATAACACCTGGGACAAATTAAATAGAGTTAAACTTTTTCATTTTGTTTTTGGTTTTTTTATATTTTTGTTTTAAAAAAGTCAAGTCAAAGATGATTGCATAAGCCATGGAGTATAGATGTTGGGGTTAATGCATAAGTAGTGGCCAGCTATGTCTTATAAGCCAATTACAGGTTGAAGACAATTGGCTCTTTTTTTTGTGTCATTATTGGTACTTGATCACGAGTCTATATCATATATATATATATATATATGGCCATTATCACTACTTATCAGATGTCACTAACCAACAAAATGTTATACTTCCTCCGTAATATAAAGATTTCAACAATTGTTTTTTCACGCATTTTGAGGAAGCGCTTTTAGGGTGTAAACGACCAAATTAATCAAAATTATTTTCATATTTGCTACTTTTTTTTAGTCGGAAAAATTCACAAGAGTAATCCTAATTTTTATTGAGCTTTTTACAATTAACTCAGCTTTTGATTATTCTAGAATAAACAAATGATAAGGCAATGTTTTTCAAAAATAATTGGAAGCGTTATTTTTTGTTGGTTTTGTTGATTCATATTGGAAATATTGTAAATAAGCAAAATAAAAAAATAAAAAAAAATTCAAGACTATTTTCATAACATACCAACTAAAGTTGAGATTATTCTTTCCAAAATAATCTATCAAAAGTTACAAATATTTTGAGAAGATCAAAAGTCGAGACCATTCATCTAATTTTTTTCCCCTTTTTTAGTTTATATTGACTTTTAAAAGTATTTACAAAGTTCATAGTGAACGCGACAACACAGCCTCAATTACATTTGTAAAAGTTACTCTGATTTATAAATTCTTTTTTTTTCCTTTTGTTTTGTACATTTGTCAATGCGTATTTTATGTGCTTCCATGAAGGTAGAAATTGAACAAAATACCCTAGTATTACTTCTGAACACTTTCAGCAATGAATCAATGTCTACTAACTGAATCAACGGGTATATTTCATGTCATTATATAACCTTTATTTGAGTCATTTCCAAAATAAGGACTAGAACCAATGGCCTCATACATACATACATACATACATACATACATACATGGATTAATACATACATACATACATACATACATAATTGGATTAAGTTTGTGCATGCATAAATGGGATCCATCCACTTTAGTTATTACTCCATTTAATTTAGTTGAACAAATCTAATTGATGGTTTGGTCATCTTCTCCAATAAGACCAACCAAATCTGCTAAAAGCTAATGTACAATTCATCCATGTTAGCTGATTTAGCTCCTGCCAATCATTTTAAAGTGTAAACTTAGCATTGGAGTTGACTTTTAACATTGTAAACCTATTAAATTTAGATTAGATGCATTAGTTACGGAATAATGGCTTGGTGTCCACTAAATTATGTTTTTGACTTTTTTAGCTTTGACTTTTTGCAATAATTTTTACATTTTTTTTCCCTTTTTGATATTGAAGTAGTTGCTCAAGTGGACTTCTCAAAATGTGCCTATGTGGAGGTAGCTTTTGTTATAAGGAGGTGCAGATTGTTTTTGAAGAAAAATTATCTGCTCAACTAAGCTAAATTATTCAATTACTATCCATATGAAACAAACCTTAGATTAAAAATATTTGCTTTTTTAAATAAATAAATCAAATTAGGTTAATACTCAAGTGATGTGTGATTTTTACTCTACCTTTTTGGTGTTTGGTTGATAAACATGTACAATCAAGTGCCTTAAGCTTGTATATTAAATAATAAATTAAATTAGGTTAATATTATTATGATGTTCACGTAGATTCAAGATTTATTGATTAATATGCACGATATCTTGTATTGCTAAAATTTAATTAATTTAAAAAATCAAATTTCATATCGATAACATGACTACAAATATTTCAAAAGAAAATCAAGTTTGGGTTCAATTTAGTTGAAGTATGACATAATATAATCCACTTTGAAAAAGAAAAAAAGTTTGACACACAACAATTTTAAATTTATTGGGTTTTATTAAACAGAATAGGATTTATGGGGTAATATAAGCAATTGGTAATAAAGGGATAGAGGAAAACTAATTTTATGGGAATTACATTTTCTATCGACTAGTTAGTTACATTAATATATTTGTTGTTGATGAGTTTGAATTTCACTAGATATCTATTGCAATGATTTGACATTTTTTCTCTCTACTTTATATTAAATCGTTGCAGCTAATGTGTTACGGAGGGAATAAAAGCTAAAGACTAAACCCTTTTTAGGGCAATGAAACTATACAGTTTAGAAAAATAATAAATACTGTGACAGATGAAATTACTTGAGGTCAAACAACTGAATTTCAACAACTCTGAGATGAGTCAACTTGGTGCCACAATACATCGGCATAGGCCTTCTCCTCGTCTTCTTCATGTACGACACAATTCACTACTTCGACTTCATCATCTTCATCGGGAACCTCTTCTACTGTTTCTTCAACAGCAGCAAGGTCAGAAACTGTGCCCTCCTGGGCAAGTTGAGCAAAGGCGTCACTCATTGCACGCTTTGTTGCGGGCCTATCTCCAGGCCCGTATCTTGGGGCTGGCACGACAAAAGGCATACTAATATCGTCTAGATTTGAAGAGTTATCTGGACTGTTGACTCTACTTTTTGGAGGAAAGACGAATAAGATGCCAAGTTCATAGTTGCATACATGAAGCCTCAAACGCGAAGGCTGATCTTCACTTCTCCCGCTTGCAAGGCTGGCAGGTTGGCTTGAAATTGGTCGACCCCAAGCAGCAGCACTCATGTTATGTGAACCACAATAAATCCACCCGAATGAAGATCCATCTGTCTTGGATTTGAAGCGCCTCCTTGCTACCTACTTGCAAAAATACTTGGCTGAGTTACATTTACATCATTCTTTGACAGCATTTGATGACAATACCAAGTATGTTTGGTAATTGGTAATAATTTGGGATAATGTGAATGAATTTTTAAGTAAAATTTAATAAGGGAATCAGCATTAACATCTTCAGGGAAACATAATATCATTCTTAAACTTGTATTTTCTTCATATGTTTCACTATCATCCATCCACTTGAAAGAGAGATTGGATGGGAATGGAAATTTATGAAGAAACTTAAGTGATTTGAAGGTTAATTACCAGAATCATATGGAATGGATATTGATTTTCCTTCTAAATTTATATATTGTACAAATTTATTCTCTTCTCTTTGAATGGAGGTATTGACCAAGATATAGCTCACAGGATCAAGTTGGGGTGGCTTAAATGGAGAGCGGCCACAGGAGTGTTATGCGATCGAAGCATACCCTTAAAGTTGAAGGAGAAATTCTACAAGACCGCTATAAGACCAGTATTACTCTATGGTACAGAATGTTGGGCTTCTAAGAAAGAGCATATCCAAAAGGTAGGGGTTACAGAGATGCGGATGTTGAGATGGACGTATGGCAAATTGGCAACACTCTACGAGATAGAATCAGAAATGAAGATATCCGTAGGAAAGTTGGTGTTACGGATATTGCGAGCAAGCTCAGAGAAAATCGTTTGCGTTGGTTTGGGCATATAACACAGAGACCCCAGGGAGCACCGGTACGAAGAGTGGATCAGGGGGATTTCAAACGTGATAGGGGGAGACCGATAATGACTTGGTGGGAAGGAATTAGAAAATATATGAAGCAGTTGGATTTACAAGAGATTGAGGCTCTCGACCGTGCGGGGTGGAGTAGGAAAATCTATGTGGACGACCTCTCGGAATAATCACTTTGGTTCATGTAGCCGACTCCAATTATGGGAATAAGGCTTTGATTGATTGATTGAACTTCTTTTATAACATGGTACCACACTGGTCGTAAAAGTTATGATAATCCAAAAGAGGATTACTCTGCATATATTATACAGAATATTTGAATTTGGATCATTCTGAAAATGGTTTCCTAGATTTGCAGTTGCTCAATTGTTGCCAATTTCTTTTTACAGGAAGAGAGGAACATAGCAAGGGAGGTGACGAAAAAAGATATGAACTCGTAGAAGGCAAAAAAAAAAAAAAAAAAAAAAAGATCAAAAGGATGCAATAGTATCAAAAGCCTATACTCATTATGGTCATTTCAACATAAGATAGCATGGAGCCATGGATCACAGAAGCCAGAGTAGATTGAAAATAGATTAATTTAGCACTCACTGAATGGAGGAAACCTCACCCGTGATTTCCTTTGGGGATAAGGCAAATGCTTCAGTTCACACCTCTAAATTCTAAACCGTCAGTCATACAGAATCCCTTGAGAAATTCCCCTCTACATGCGGGAGATAAAGCCAGGCAATCTAACTGTTTATAGACTTCATATATTTATGTTCAAAATGAACCATTTTAATGAACAAAGCAAATCTATCTATATACCTATACTAAAGCAATAACCACCGCCCAAATTTCCCATCCTAAATTTACTCTTGATTTCCCTTCCAATACTACCGAAAATTATTATTTATAAAAAATAAAATAAAAGTATTTTTTCCTCTTTTTAAGGAAACTCTCCGGCTACCGTTTTCACTTACCAAAGTTTATAAAATGATTTTTCACATTTACTTTGGAGAGTGAAATCAAGTTTAATTCGGCACTTAAAAAAAAAATCAGAAAATCAAAAACAATATGAATCTAGATTTATCTACTCAACTTAAATTTTCATCTTCTACAATTAATTATCCCAAAATATCGGTTAAATTGCTTTAGCTTTCTCATATCACATTTGTATACCTATATAAATTGATTGATATTAGCTTTAACACCCAAGTATTACTCGGGGTATTATTTAGTGATGATATATTGCAAATACAATTCCATTTTGCACATGAAATAACTTAATTGCAGCTACAAAACTACCGTATTCATTGGATCACTGCACAAGCTAAGTTTATTGAGTGAACTTTTGGCTAATTGACTGGATCAGAAAAGCATCCTTACCTTGACATGCATGGGATACCCTGATCTTTCACTAGGCTGAGGGATGGCATCATGGAGATAATTCACCGTCTTTAATCTTTGCCATGTTTTCTGGATACAAAGGAAATAAAAAGCACCATTATAAACGAAGTCTGTTTTAAATCTGAGTGGAGCAACAAAAAACAAGTGGAACTAGCAAAACTTGACCCCTAAATCCACTCCACAAAAATAACTTACTGAAGGGTAAAAAAAATATAACATGCAAGTATGACAGAGTATTTTGAATTATGACAGAAGTCAGAAGGGGTCATTATACAGAATAAACAGAGTTAAGCACCTTAGATTTTATGTACTCCGTAGTTAATACTTACAGAGATGGAAAAATCAATATAGATCTATCACATTTCCAAAGAGAATGAAAAAGGATTTCTAATTCTACACACTCATTGACACCATCAAACAATTTAGACCCTCTATATTACTAGGCAGTGCCTGCCGACTTGCACATATGTCTACTGATCAATCACCCATTGATATACGTCCCAAAAATGCACAAATACTGGGATAAAAGAATTATTTGAAAAAAAGGAAAAAAGCAAAAGTTATATACCTCTGAAAAACAAAGGAGCCGTTTCGATGGTAATATTCCACAGGGTGCACTCTTCACTCTGTCTATGGTTGGGAATATAATTTTCATGGATGGATCCTTCTGTTCATGTGTCATAGTCCAGCATCCCCACTGCCAAGAGCATCAAATTAGTGCAAGAACGGCACAATGATATTGATGTATACAATATTGAAGGTTGCTAAAATACAAACTCCGTGATGATGCTGACATAGCTGTAAAATTGCAAAGCTTAAGCAGGAAATGGCCAGAAAATAAAAAAGAGCTTTCACTTCCAGCAACTAAATGTAATATAACAGCAATCCATACAACTTTTAAGATGACTTCGTCCATAAATAGCATAGGATAGTCACCTCTGGATCAGACTCTTCTGAATCGAACAGATTTGGTGATCTCTTACCAGCAGCTGCAGAAAATGCTGCTAGAAATTGTGCGCTGACTGAAGTCCCTATAGACGAAGAACCTGAAAAGTATACAGAAGTTTCAAAAATTTAAATCAGAAAACTCTTCTAGTCTTCTTCTAACTCTAACATTGTGAAGTTCATGGGCAAAACCAAAAGGCTTACCATAAATGAAATCCGACTCCAAAGTTTCAGGCCAATTATACTGATGTAGCACCTGAAAAAACAGCATGTTAATTTTTGAAGGGAGTAGTGTGTTAGGTAAGAGCTAACAAAGCCCAAAGATTGGAGTCAGTGGCAAGCAGAAAACAATACTTCATCCGAGTTAGACTATTACCTCTTCCATTCGCCAGAGACCCGTGCATCTACAAAGTGAAGCAACAAGTGAACAAAATGCAACAATATGTTCAGGTTCCATCATCTTGGGCATGTCTAAAAAGTTGGGCCCCTATCAGAATCAATATGATATTGATGAACAGTACAAAGCATATGCTATTCTTTAAAAAGGGTATTTAATTAGTACTAGATACCATGCCTGAGAAATGTGAATAATCAACTCCACTTTTAGGCCGTTTCCTCTGAAAGCAGCTGCAAGAGCCTCCTTGGGACACACACGTCCACAGAATCTTAAAAATCCCATATCCCATAATGGAGAAACCCACTTTGCAACAGCCCGAGGAAGGAATCCAAGTTGTACACAATCTAGAGTAAGAAAAATGGCAGAAAATCAAATCGACCACAATAAATTTTAAATATGCTGTACATCAACCCAGGCCCAAGATCATGAGCGAATACCCTACAAGGAAAAGTCGTTACTAATATTTTTGTAATGATGGAAATTGTTAGAAGAACGTTAGGTCGTTATTTCAGTCTGTTATTATCCTTGTTGAGCGCAATTAGGGGGTAATTAAGTCTTTTGTAGTAAGTTCGTTATGTGAGAGTCTATAAATCATGTATTAACAAATGGTGAAGGTGATGAAAAATATCAGTGAGTTTTGGAGGAGCTGCTTACCTCTCAAGCAGTAAGCAATTGTGTCACCCTTTTTTCTTAGTGTGCAACAAAATAACTTCAAAAAATTGATAAGCAACCTTAAAAAAATTTAGAGCGTGGTATAGTTAAGAAACTTTTCCAGAAATATATATGGTCAGATTGCATTAGCTATGTTGTGTGCTTATGTGGTCACACAGGAATGCAAAGATATGCTAAACAAATTGGTGGATCCAAATGATGTACAATTGTACAAACCATCATTTTAAAACAAAAATACAAATATATAAACTGAAGCTTATCAGTAAATATTGTCAAGCTATGTATCTACCTCCTTTAGCAGGATCCATGGGGTTGAGAACCACAACACTCACAGCATAGGCATCCGAAGGTACATGTTTTTCTCTTCTTAGTAGAACCTCTGACGATCCATGTCCTTGTTCAGCAGATTTGCCAAGATAAGCAGCTAATTTCTTAAGGTATAAACCATTTGAATCAACTGCTGTTCGGAATATATGACTTACACCAACAACACATGACTCAACTGAGCCAAGTAACATTTTCCTACATTCAAATTTGCAGGCCTGCAACAAGAGGAAACCTATTCAGCTATATCTCATGAAGCATAGACCAGCACTGTGAATGAAATAAAAGTTGAAACTTAACATGAAACCTGCTCAAATTCTCAATTAAGCACAAAGCTTGCCTAAAGGCTACAGATATCAAATTACAAATATTTGATCGCAGATTCACAGCATATATTATAGAAATAAGACTAAGATTGTAGAAACTATTGGGTAAAAGTCACACTTTCTGTGATTATAGAAAATATATGTAGATCAAAAATATTAGAAATAACAACAAATATACCAAACCGAACGGAAGCGAACATATTAGAAATAACAAAGCCCTAATGGCTAAGTTGAACACATTGCTTTAGTATAATATGATAGACTCGTCATTTGCTTCTTACTATGATACTAACATTGTGCTTGAGCAATGCCTTATGCCTAGGTTTGTTTATGTCAATTTTTATTTGGTAACAGTATGTTTTAAAGACCGAACCAAACCAATATATATTTGTTTTTGATGTATATGAAAATCATCGCGAGAAAACTGCAGTTGGAAAACCTTTCTGAAAGAATTATCTGAATTTCGTTGCCAGAAAATAAGAACAAGAGCAGCAGCAGCAGCAACTATTGTTCTTCCAAAACGAACTGATGTATTTTGTTTTCGATGTACACGGAAAATCATTGCCGGAAAGCTGTAGTTAGAAACATTTCCGGAAAAATAATCATTGAAAATACGTTGCTGGAAAATAAGAACAACAGCAAGGGCGGTGGTGCGGTGCAGCCGTGCAGCAGTAGCAACAACCCTCTCAATATTTGCTTTGGTCTTATTCTACATTTCTACACCTCATGCCCTCACCTTGTCTCCTCTTTGCCACTTTTCAAGCCTCCTTACCGCTGCATTGTAAATTTATACTCTCTCCGTTTTACATGATCAAAACATATTATTGGATTCTCCCTCATTTTGTCATCTATGGAAGTAACCCCTAACTTTTTTCCTAATAACATCACTCCTTATTCTATCCTTTCTTGTATGTCCACATATCCATCATAGCATAAGAATTTAAGCCACATTCATCTTATAAACATAACAATACTTCAAAGCCCAACATTTTGTAACACAAAACAATGCCAGCCAAAAATTTTCCTTTAGTGAAACAAAGAAGCTCCCTTCCACTTCATCCAACCTGATTTCCTCCTATGAACAGCTTCTCCATCTAGTTCACCATCGTTTTGGAGAATAGATCTTAGATATAAAAAAAAATGCAAACCAGTATCCCCTTTCCAAAGTAATTGCACTCGACGTATATCCTCTTATCCTGCTAAAGTTGCATTCCAAAATCCAAATACACTATTTTACTCTGGCTAATTTTAAAACCTCGAGATTCCAAAGTTTGACACCATAGTTCCAACTTATTTTCACGCCTTCTTTTGCCTATCAATCAGCACAGTATCACCGAAAAACATCATGCACCACAATTACCCTCGATTTGACTTGTCAATACATCTATGTAGTTCGATTGTGACAGGAAATTCTTCCCACACTAGTCAGTAGTCTGTACAATTGCGCAAGCATCTTCATACATGTCGTTAATGATGTCAAATTGTCATTGTATTTCTTTGAAATATCTTTTCCTTGTTAAAGCCCACCAAAATACTCTCCAGTAGTAATTGTACTCTCCAACATTATTAATAATTTCTCCGTTCCAAAAAAATGCAACAATTTTGGGTTCACATACTCCTATGCATTTTTTTGATACTGAGTAATTAAGAAAACTGAAGTCAGTTGATTAAAATTAATGGAGAGAGAAGGTGGGGACAATTAAAGAATTGGTGAGAGAAGATTGGGACAATTAAAGAATTGGAGTGAGAGAAGGTGGGGACAATTAAAGAGTAAGGGCATTTATGTCTTTTTAGTAGCAAAGTTTGCCATATAAGGAAAAAACTATGTATTTATTTTGAAAAATCACAAAATGGAAATTGCTGCATTTTTTTTTTGGAACGGAGGAAATAATAATAATAATAATCCCAATAACAACAACAATAATAACAATTAAAACAACAACAACAATAACAACACCAACAGTGACAGCGACAACAACAATAACAATAAAAATAGTAATAATAATAATAACAACAACATTAACAATATTAAGTTATTAACTGAAGTGAGAGCCTTACAGATGAGGATGCAGAAATAGATTTGTATGAATGAATTCCAGGAACTGAAGCAACTAGATAGCCATTAGCCCCCGAAAAGTCATAGTTGGTCAACTCAGTAATCCAGTACGCCTCACTAGGAACATCAGCCACAAGAGCTGCTATGAATCCTGCCAGCTGAGCAGCAAAATCAGATCCCAATTCATCGTTGACATTCCCATTAACATGGTTAAAAAGGGTTGTGTAATCAGGAGATTTACTGCGCGGGAAGTCTTGCCACCAAATGGTATTGGTTACGCTGTGCCACTGCAGGTTCAGAAATAGTATGTAGAAAACATTAACCACGTGAAGAGAGTTGACCATGTGAAATTATCAAATGCTTTGCAACTCAAAATAAAAGAGCTCTTCTAACAGTTTGATAAGTAGAGAAAATTTTAATGCAATTCAGATTTGATTTTGCACAGAGATGGGGACTGGGGAGGAGAGGCTGCCCCAACTAGACTATAGACAAATATACAAACAAGTTACAAGCTGCAGAAATTACACAAAGCCAACAGGAAGAAATGAAATTGCTATTAACTGTCATAGCGGACCAGAATACTAAATAACAGAGATGTAAATACTGGTTAATGGAAGATAATGGTGGTGAATATGATTTGACTAGATGAAGTAAACACTAAGTAAGATAACTATCAAGCATTCGAGAGACTTGATTCTCTCCCAATACAAGCATTCAAATGGCTTGTTCACTTCCAAAGAGATTACTCTCAAAATACATTCAACATTCAAAATTTCCTTCTTCCTCTTAGTAATCTCTCTATATACAGAAAACAATTGTCTAAGACACCTATTAGCTACTTCCTCAAGCAACTAGTAATAAATTTTTAATGTAATACCTAAAATAACATTCGCACTAATATTAGTTCACTGCAGGAATATATAATAAAATAATCATTCTGACCATGTCACAATCATCTTAGAATTGTTCACTGCTGAAAAGAAAAGAACAGCTACAGAGCTAGCTTGTCACAAGCAATAAGTTAATTGATTCAGAGTTACCTGCTTAGCCACCAAATTAGCAGATGTTACAATGATGCGCAGACTATCCTCTCGTAGCAAAACAAGTAGCTTTGGATGATGACAACCAACACCACGATTCTTCCGATCCTTACCAAAGGCTATTGACTCAGGAAAAGGAGGGTACCTAAGACAACAAAAATTCTACAGTGTGAGGGCGGATCCATAAGATCAAGCAATCACTTCCACACATGCTAGATAGAGCACGGAAATTTTTTTTGCAAAAGATAAGAACTAAAAAACATTTGTGTAAAATCAATTTGGGAGGTGAAACTGACAGTATAACTAAATTGGGAAATTCGGGATTAGGTGAACATGATCTCTTGCTGCGATCCCCACTCCAGCATTTCTCAGTGTTATGACAAGCAACTGTAACTGGCAGCTGGGAAGGAATTTCACAATACGACAAAAACCTGCCAGTGAAATGATATGAGGCCTGTGAACCAGAATATGCAATGCAACTACCTATGGAGAAGATTAGATACATGGAAAACAAACTGACACACAAAAAAGTATAGTAACATATAGAATTACAAATTTAGTTTAGGGACAGCTTACCATTCAATGTCACTTGTAAAAGTTGCAATAAACATCCTCAAGATACTGCCAACAGGATGCAAGAGTTCATGCAAGGAAACATCTTTATTCTGTCCAGACGAACCCTGATGCTGATGCATGCTTTTAAGACCATTCAAGTAAAAGTTTTTCCCAGGTGGTGGACGAAACCTTTCCTGGCAATCATTCTGACTGATAGCTTTGCGAACCATGCAGATTGGTTCTGAAGATTTAAATATAATATTGTTGTCAACACTACTACTAAAGCCAGCACCAGTACACCCATTTTCACATAAAGCGAGAGTTTTTGGAATTGACAATAACTTCTCACCAAAACCTACTGTTTTGATAGTTGACTCTGATGCAGTAGCCCTCAAACATCTAATGCCTTCGAAATCATTATTCCCAAAGGGGCGATCCTCCACAACTGTCACAGGTGCAATGCTCCTCTTTGGAGATTTGGCCTTGGTACTTGGCTCAAAGCCTAAAAAATTGTTTTCCTTGGGGATGCTATGATCACCAACTGAAGGGCATGAAGCTATAAACTGCCTAATACAATATATAGGATCATCACTGCGTACTACCTTATTGCAAAGAGATGAGAGTGACTTGGCTCTTCCTACAACTTCATCACATCCCAACCTTGAGGACTCTGAATCACTCACTCTCATGGCAAAAACCCTCTTGTTCACCTTTCCCGGAAACAAGGGTCTAATTAATCTTGGCCTCTCAATCTGAAACCCATCCAACACAGGTTGAGCAAGCTCCTCTTGAAAAACAATCCTTCTAACCATGAACCCAATCCAAGAATTCAATCCACAAGCAGAATTTTTATTTGCACAAACAAGCATAACAACATCTCCAACACACAACTCTACAGCCATGCCCTCACTAATTTTAACACCATTAACAAACACTCCATTCAAAGAAGCCTTAAAACTATATGTACAATTACAACAAACATCACTTTGCACATTTGTACTTGTATTGTTCTTAACAAGCAATCTATCCCTAAATTGATAAGCAACGCAGTAATTACAACAATTAGAACTAGAATTCGAAACTAAAATGGTACCATTAAGAAGATATAATTTCTTCAAAGAAGCGTCAAATAAAACCTGACAATGTTGCTTACTGACTCGGGGATCCTTGAATATGAAATGGGCGACCCGATTACTCCGCCCAATTGTGTAAGGCTTGTTGGGTTCGAGCACTGAGGAATGGGAACTGTGACACAGTATAGCATCGTCGTCGTCAATTTCTCCATTATAATCATCTTTGTCACCTAGTTGAATTAGGTCAACCCAAACAGCAGAAATCTTCTGTTTGAACAAGTGCATGGTTTTCTTCTTCTTGCTGAAAAAATTGACATCTCCTGTAACGATTCTCTTGTTGTTAGAATTCATCTGAATATAGAAATTGCAAGAGATAAACCCTAGCCTCGGAAATTTTATTAAAAAAATGGTGATTGTGGTTTGAAAAAGGAAGAATTAATGCGAGAATCAATCAATAATTTTAATGTTGTGAAATCAATAAGAAATCTACAAAACTAAGTAAAGAAATTGTGTTATGGAATAAAGTTTTAAGAAAAATAAATTAAGAAGTAGAACAAAAATGGAGAGGAAAGGGTTTTCCTCCCAATGTCTATCAGTTAAAATGGAGGGAGAAGATGAAACAAAAACCAACAACAAAACAATGATAGTGGGAAATTGGAGGGAAAACAGAAGCCTTCTTCCTCAGTACGCTAACGCTTCAAAAGACCATTCTAACCCTGTTGGCCTTTTTTTTAAAGGGAATGATAAAAGAGACACCTAAAATTTAGAGGTGGGGCGGGCCGGGCCGATGCAAAAAAAAAATCAATCTCATAAAGCGGTTCGGGTTCAGACTGAGCTTAATTAGGACCCAAATTTCTTAGCCAAGGCCTGAAAATTCATATGAATAATCCCAACTATTAGACGTTTCCCAATATTTATCCAAACTACAGGTTATTACACTATAATCTAAACTATAAGGGTAGTTTTATGATATTAATCCATATTAACTTTTGATCGACTCTGATTTCCTCCGTAGAAAGGGAGGAAGATGTAGTCAAGTACAATAAATAGGGAAAGAGGAAAGATAACGAATACTTTTTGAATTGGTAACTGATTATAATAGGTTAACTAAGTCAATAGACTAATATCATAAAAACAACCCCGAAGTTTGGATTATACTGTAATAACTAATTAGTTGGGATTAATATTGGAAGACCTTCAATAGTTGAGATTATTCATATGAAAATTTCCAATTTTTAATGAAAATTATCATATGTACATGATGAATTAAGCATTAGCTTGTTTTTAGTATATAAAATAGGTGTTTTTTTTTGGGAAAACATATACAGTAGTTACTCCGTGTACCGTAATAGATTAGGTTAGATCTGTCAAACGACTTAAGGGCTTGTTTACTTCAGATTATATTCAGTTTAGTTCAGTTCATCTCTATTTATTTCAATTAATACACTTCTATTAAGTTCAGTTTAGTTCATCTCTATTAAGTTCAGTCCAATTCAGTTCAGTTCAGTTTATCTCTATTCAGCTAAAATAAACGAGCCCTACTCGAGTGAAATTGATGTAAAATAGTTGACAAATTCTTATATACAGCAGGTTGCATGGTTTAAAACCATGCAACCTGCTGTACATGCAACTGATTTTACAAGGCCATTATTCTTCATGCTTCATTCAACAATCAACACATGCAGCCTAATAAAACAATTTTACTTATAATATTTTTTCACCAATCATAGTAGGAGAGAGGTAAATATTTTATTTAAAAAATTTAAATATATTTTTGTACTAAAAGTACAATTTAAAAAAATAAAATTTAAACACCAAAATTTTTATTTTTTAATACTTTATAAATAGAGACCCATATTGATATAATAATTTTCTAAGAAACATTGTAATCTCATGTATAAAAAAAAACACTTTGTAACCCTAATAATACTTTGTAATCCCACTTAAACACTTTGTAATCACACGTAAACACTATGTATAGTAACCCCAAATAAAAAATTTGTCACCCCAATAACAAAATAATCTATTGTAGTTGCAAAGTATTGTATTTTGTTGGAGTTACAAAGTGGAGTAACGAGGTGTTTGTTGGGGTTATAAAGTGTTTAATTGAGGTTCAAGTGTTTTATTAGGGTTACAAAGTGTTTAAGTTGGGTTACAAAGTTTTTAAGTGCGGTCACAAAACGAGGTTACAAAGTATTTAAGTGGGGGGGTTACAAAGTATTTAAGTGGGGTTCAAAAAAAATTTAATTGGGGTTATAAATAAAGTATTTAAGTGGGATTACAAAGTTTTTATTTGGGGTCACAAAGTGTTTTTTTGAGATTACAAAGTGTTTATGTGGGGTTACAAAGTGCTTTTTTTGGGGTTACAAAGTGTTTTTTTGGGGGGTTACAAAGTATTTATGTGGGGTTACAAAGTGCTTACGTGGGATTACTAAATGTTTAAGTGGGGTTACAAAGTGTTTTTGAGGTTATAAAGTGTTACCGGTGTTACAAAATGTTTAAGTAGTGTTTAAAGTGTTTTATTGGGGGTCACAAATTATTTCGTAAAAAGTTACTATATCAATATGCGTCTCTATCTGTAGAGAATTAAAAAATAGAAATTTTGGTGTTTATCTTTTATTTTTTAGAATTATATTTTTTGTAAAATATACCTTAGAAAAAAATTTAAAAGGTTGTTTTTTTCTTACTCCTACTATGATTGGTGGAAAGTTATTTATAATGAAAGATGCATAATTTAGCAGGTGGATTGCATTTGAAGAGGAAATCTTTCCTTTTTCATGTACCACACAAAACCAGCCGCATAATTTACAATTGTGCGGCCAGTTGTACACAAAACCAGCTGAAAATAGTTACGGCCTTCGGATTCAGATTAGCCTTCACCCTTCAGTAACACGCTTTTATTTCCAACAAAAAACTCCCATCGTCCACTGATTGGCAGTCCCAACTCCCATAGGTCATAACTCTTCAAATTTCTCAATTGCAAACGGCGAAACATTCTCAATTGAAGCATAGACGAAGACCTCCAGTGAAACGGCTCCCTTGCTTCCTCTCCTTCATTGAATCAGCTTCTTATGTAAGATATATTATACTTTTTTAATCATTTAATCGTCGATATTTTTGTACATTTATACATGTATTTTTATATGTATTTTATAACATATACATGTATTTTATAAGCCTAAATTTTTTTTTTATATACTTACGAATTAGGATTAATAAAATGGTTTAAAGTCAATATTTACAGAATATTATTTATTAGGTATTTTAATACCTTATTTATATTTATAAAGGAATTTTATAAAATCATATTTGGAAATAATATCAAAGTTTTTTATTATGTATCTTGGGCGTCGTTATAAAATAGAATATTCTGATTTGAAAAAGGATAAAAGTACTTATTCGTATTGTCGCAAGCCCAACCCGATAGGAAACTCAAATTGGACCCAATAAACCAAACAAAAACCCTAAATCAGAAAAGAAAAAAAAACAACAACAACAACACCCACTCAATGTCTCTCCCGTATAACTTCAAACAAGAGAAAAAAAAAAAAAGAAAGACAATCAACAACTGCAACGAAGCAGCAGCGCAACAGCCGAAGCCGGAGCCGCCGCCGCCCGGAGCCCAGCGAGGACCGTCGTCCGCCGCCGCCGTTGCCCTGCTACAACCTGCGTGAGTCTTTAAAAAAAAAAATTTTCTTTATTTATTTTTAATTCTTGATTTATAATTTATAAATTGTTATATTTGCTTAATTTCTGATTTGATGATGTTGTTTAATCATGTTTTGGATTAAAGTTGAGGTTTGAATCTTTGATTTTTGGGGTTTTAATTGAAAATTTTCAGATTTGTAAGTTGATTAAAACTAGTTTAAACCTTGATTTTTAGTGTTATGTGATGGTTAAAGTATTAAAGTTGATATTTTGGAAGTTGTTGTTGTTGAAGTTTTAATGAAGGTTTTCTTGAAGCTTTAATGGAGGTTTTGGTGTTTTAATGGAGGTTGTTGTAGGGAGTTTGATGATGAAGTTGTGTTTTTGTATTTTAATAAGTTTTATGAAAATTCTGATTAATCTTGATTAGTAATGTTAATTGGATTATATTTTTGGAGTTTTATTAATTTTATTATTGCTGTGACTTCTGTAAAAATAATATAATTTCAAAGATTTTAATTATTAGTAGCGTATAATTATTTCCGGTAGTGTAAGGAACTTGTCGGGTGTTGTTAGAACTTTAAAATCTATGTTCGGAACGTTTTAAAAGGCTTTTAAATAATTTTATACGCACTGAAATTTTTATTATCATATGATAAGGCGATATTTCAATTATTTAAATTATTATCCAATTTTTATTTTATTAGGAGAGCACAAAAATATAATTCTGGAATTAAATAGGGGAATTAAGTGTTACGATTAAATTTTAATAGAGGCTGGAATTTTGTAATATGTACTTAGAGTAGTTTGGGGTTTTGATTAGTTGTAATGTTTAATTGTAGGAGATTTTGAATTCCGAGAATTCAATTAAAAGTGGCTAGTCGGATTTATTATACTAGGTACGTATGTACTCAGGAAATTGTTTGCATGTAATAGCATGTCTATGGCATGATTTAAACTGTGACGACTGGTTATATGTTATATCTGTGATTGTGGAAGAAGGAAATTATATTTATTATCAGAGCATGTTGTCCTGGATTGAATATTTTATCATAGTTTGGAATATGAGTTCAATTATGAACCTTTATACCACGTAATGTGGGGCTAGTAGGTATCAATATTATTTTACCACCATTGTGTGGGGCCATGGGCATTAAAGGACTTGGTAATTATGTGATCGCTAAATGAAAAGATAAATAAACCTGCAATTGTGTGATTCAAATGTGATGGTTTATGTTGTAGATTTAGGGAAATTGAATTAAATCAGATTCTTCATAATAGTGTAAACCACGTAAAGTGAAAGAGGATTCGCACCAAAACTCTTGGAACGTATATACCTTGAGTATGAACATATGGGGGAGGCTATCTAGCATCCTACAAGTGGTACAAGACGTTGTACATTCTTGTTTTTATTTTTATTTTTGGGATCCCACCACTCTTAAGTGGCATCGTTTTTTCCGCTCGATTTGCAACCGAGTGTGGCCCTGAGGGCGTCTTGACAGACATACTTATTTTTTTTGGAAACCCGTTCGATGTGAATCCAATCTCTTAATAAAATAAACAAATAATCATCATCTCACCATTATTTAATCTGACCATTATCATTTCCTAGTCTGATCATGGAGTCCATAGTCTTAGTCTAATCACAAATATTTATTTGTTTATTTATTTATATTCGTCTGTTGTATATATGTACTCAGCTTTTGCTGATTACGTGCTTTTATGTGTGTCTTCTTTGGTCATGGCCCTCGCCTTAATGACCTTGTGATGAACCAATATATACACTTATATTATTGGGGCACAGGTTAACTTGATGATGTGAAGTTCAAGTTTTCAGCATACGCATGGTCTTGGGATTGGTGTGAAGAGAGAGTTTACGATTATTGTATTTGAGCTTATTTTAAAATGTTATTTCGTTTATTTCAAATACAGTTGATTTCTAACTAAGGGTTTTAAAATTGTACTAGACTGTAAGCTTTAATTAGTTAGGTTTATTTCGAGATTAAGTTCGCTTAAAGTTTTCTTCCGCTGTAAAATTCTGAATAAGCCGAAACGCTTTCACACGTGGCGGTAATGCTTTGGAAATTTCCTTTTAAATCTATTTTTATACCTTGAGTTTTAGAATTGTTACGGATTTAAAAGTAGGGAATTTTCAGGGTGTTACAGATATCATTGCCACGATCTAGGGTTTAATCGTTTACTTAATTGTTAGACAGTCAATTAGTGTTCTTCTAAGATGGATTATTGGGCGAATGATTATCAGAACTGAAGTTATGAAAGATTATTATGAGCCACCTTGTTGCTACTTGCTAGAACTTTGTTGATGTTTTAGTGTCTAATTTGATAATTGAGTCAAATTTGGTTCTTAATTTGTTGCAGGCTATTGTTATATCCTTCAATATTAGGGTTAATTTATGAGAACGAACCTTTTTCATCCTAGGCCTAGGGCGGCTGCCTCTCTTACACTGGCTCATGGATGGCCTTGTAAATACATTGGCCTTTTACATGATTTGATAGTAAATTAGTAATTCAAGTTCTTCATTCATGATATAAACTTATCTGTAACCCTTGACTCGTGTATGTTATTTATATGGGGTTGATTTATCAGCACTTTTGGAGATGACAACATGATCTTTCATGTTAATACTCATGTAGCTATTCTGAAATATAAGCTTAATTTGTAGGGTTTATACATTGCTTTTCTACTATAACATATGGGAGGGCACAAGAATCAGAGGAAGCAGAAGAACCATCGTTCCCACCAAGGTCAACGTAGCCCTAACTATGAACCCTCTTTGGAGGGAAGCTCACTTCCATCTGAGTATGATATAAACGAAGAGAATGAACTCAGTCCTAAAGTCCAACTTGCTATGTGGGATTTCGGACAATGTGATGCAAAAAGGTGTACAGGACGAAAACTAGCCAGGTTCAATTTGCTAAAAGAATTGCGTGTAAATGCTGGGTTCGGGGGCATTGTCTTGAGCCCTGTTGGGACCCACTGTGTCTCGAGAGAGGACTATCCTTTAATCAAGCAGAGAGGATTGGCTGTCGTGGACTGTTCGTGGGCCCGGTTGACTGATGTCCCGTTTGTGAAACTCCGTTGTACTGCTCCTCGGTTATTACCGTGGTTGGTAGCAGCAAATCCGGTGAATTATGGCAGGCCATGTGAGTTATCTTGTGTAGAGGCATTAGCTGCTGCTCTATTGATCTGTGGTGAAGAAGAAACAGCTCATTTATTGCTTGGGAAGTTCAAGTGGGGTCATGCCTTCTTGTCACTTAACAAGGATATTCTCAAAGTTTATTCTGAATGCAAAGATAGTGCTGAGATAATTTCAGCTCAGAATGCATGGTTATCCAAACAACAAAGTTTACAGGGTAACAATGTTCAGCAAGAGAAAGGAGAAAAAGATGGGGCATTGAGTGATGATGAAGAGGCCAATTCTTGTGATTCTGATGATGGGTTGCCGCCATTGGAGAGGAATTTAAATCATTTGAAATTAGAGGAGAGTGAAGAGGAAAGTGAATCAGAGGAGAGCGAAAAGTAAGGTAACATAGCTACAATTTTGCCGTAAGGTTAGCTGGTTAGGTGATTAACCACACAAATGGAACTTGTTCAAAACTGTGTTGCCATTGTCTACAGGTTAACTCGAGCACAATGTAAGAATTAGAAAGGCAAAAAGCTGTTTTTTTTAAGGATGAAGAAGCACTCTTTTGTAGTGTTTACTTGATTTTTTCTTAGTAGTTCAAAAGATTTTGTAATTTAGGTGTAGGTGAATGAGGATCAGATACAAGTACCAATAAATGATGGTTGGGGTCGAGTTCTGTATTGTCTGTTGAAATGTGTAAAATGACCGGGATCGAGTTTTGTATTTTCTGTTGAAATTTATATGAAATTGATGAGAATATCTTGCATTTGTTTTGAACTATCAAAATTAATGGTTTGCTGTCAAAAAGTTGCATCATATTGTGACCAGAATGGCTCACCAGATTTTGGCACCTTAATTTTACAGTAGCAGCAGAACTGTATTTTTTTCCTTTTTCTTATGCAAGCAGAAGTGTATTAATATATCCATACAAGTCAATAGCAAAAATAATTATCCAAATTCACTTGGAATTCCCTGTCTTAGTAGGAGAAAAAAGGGAAATTAATTTCGAGTAAAATTTCGATCCTAATAACCTTGTTGGTTGGTGTTTGACTTAAATTCTGAACTGTTTGCCCAAATATTTCCTTTGCAAATAAAAACTATAACTCATAAATATACCACTACATAATTGACAATTGCAACGCTAAATTAACATTGCAATTGGCTCATTAACCATTGCCATAGAGCTATTTGTAACAGTTAATTAGTTGTTGGATTTATCAGCGTTGCAATAGCTCTAAGGCAATGGTTACTAAGAGCTATGGCAACGCTTGTTTACTAGCCATTGCAACGGTTATTGGAATATGACAATGGTGATTAACAGTTTAACACCTATTCTAGCAGTTATTTAACTATGATCAATTGATCACCTAATGCAACGTTTATTGGAATATGATATCACCTACTCTTAGCCATTGCATTATATACATTGCATTATTGTTAAGATTGTGCCTATTTCAACGCCTATTATAATGCATTGATTAATTAAATTCACAATAACAACAATAATAGTAATGCATTAATTAATAAATTTACAATAATAATAATAATAATAATAAATAAGTCAACCTTTAGCCGATCTTCTCAAATTAAGTCAACTTTTTGATTAACTCAAAATAAGTCAACTTGTTACACACATCTGCTCAAATTAAGTTTTTCACTAATTTATTTGTGGAAAAAGTTAACAATTTCAATGCAAAATTAAAGCGGCGCATTAACACGTTGTTGTTTATACGGTTTTTCATTGAAAATGTTAATTTAACCAACAAATAATTAGTGAAAAAACTTATTTGAGAAGACATGTATATTAGGTTGACTTATTTTGAGTTAATCAAAAAGTTGTCTTAATTTGAGAAGATCGACTAAAAGTTGACTTATTTTTTACAATTTTTCCTAATAATAAAGCATCAATTTTGATGATGATAATAAATTAATAATAATAGATTAAATGAGGCCATACAATAATGTTTACCATTAACATAATATTAATATTAACAAAATAATTCATCAAGTACTATGTTTATGCATCAACTACATAAGCACTCAAAGACTCAAAGTGACCTTCAAAATACCATCAACTACATGTTATATAAAATATCATAGACATTCATTAAGTAAAACAACACAAACAACTTCGATCATGTTCAATCACCCTAAAAATTAATGATGTCTTTGTTAGTTCCTCCAATTACTCCATTAATTTCATCATCTTGATCTGCACCATTTTCTTCAACATCATGTACCTATTATATTCATATATATATTGAAATAATAAGTTAAATAACTCCATATATATATATATATAATAATAATAATAATAATAATAATAATAATAATAATAAATATGTAAATCAAATGATAAAATAACATGGACTACTTAATTGTGTTGAAGAGTAGGTGAATCACATAGAAAAGGGACTGGAGGGGGCAGCAGTGTGCTCCTAACCTAGCTTGCTGGAGGGGTGTTGTGTGAACGCTTATCAACACCCAACCTTTAGCAATTTGTTTAAATTACACCAGTGAGCATTTGTAACAAGAAGTTTGTTTTTTTTTGAAAGTAATTTGTAATAAGAAAGTTTGTCAAAGGATTTGCATTAACTTTGTTGAGATTGTCTACAAACCTTCTATTGTTGGTAAAAGTTACAGTAGTAGGGGTTACAACTTAGTAACCGGTTTGTATTGGCAATTTTTTATTTTTATTTAGCACGTCTCAATGTCTCATGTATAAATAAGACTTTAAAATGGTTTAAGTATTGACAAAAGATTTGTTGGGGGAGAGTTAGTGATGTGGTATATATATGGATAAGCCTATGCAATTAAGCATGAAATACGATGATTGAAACTCATAAGACTATGAAACTAAATTTCATTGCAGTAACATGAGGTCATTGAAAGGGTTATGATTTGGATATCAAATACTTACATTAAATTTATCAATCTCTCAATCAGCAAATTCAGTAAAAACGATCAATGAGTTTAATTGCATAGGTTGAGGAACAACTATGCAAAATAACAAAGCAAATGCACCGAATTTACTGATAACAGAATAAAGATCAGCACAATCTACTGCAACAATCAAAATACAGCAATGCATATGAAACTAATCATAATCATAACCTTAATAAATCAAGGTAACAAGAAATTGCACCTTTACGGTTTGGTCAACCAGATTCTTCCTCGGTTCAGCATTTGAGACATGGCAAACAAGAAACAACACCCAAAACTTCAATCCACATTATTCTGCATTAACCAAATTCTTCCTCCACCATGCTAATTGATCCATCAAGCTGGCCCACATAGCTTGTGCAACTGCAAGTAAAGCAAACCAAGATATTTACAGTTATTCTTCATTCTTCAATAAAATTTAATGCACCATAAACATGTTCTCAAAACTAAAAAATGAATGGAAGGAAAGGACATGAGTCACATGACAGATAAAATATACTATCACCATAGATACAGAAGACACACTTCCCTCACATGAGGTATACCAAAGCTGTATTGCAGTCTTAAGTGCTTCAACACTATTTGGACAAATTTGAACTATCCGATCATATGATTCGGCAGCTTTTGAGTATTGCCCTTTCTCCATGCAGAGCGAAGCTCGGCGGTATTTAAGAGTAGTATTAGCATTAATTGCTCTATCAAGGTACTTAGAGCTTGATCAATATTTCCCTCTTCTCTGCATGAAAAGAATTTAGAGTATAATAATTAAGATGACCACATCAACTTTCAGTGCTCAAAATCATCATCAAGACGAACAAAGCTGTATGACCATCAGCCAAAAACTCAGAACTCTCGGAAAGCTCTAATTACAAATACAGCGTGCTATAGAAAAGCATGACAATAAGTCCATAGAAAATCATACTTACAATAAGGAACTGTAGATGATGCAAGGAACCAAGCAAATCCTACACTGAATAGGAATTTCACAATTAGTCAGCTTTATTATTTCACTTTTGAGCTTAACTGGTCTTTTTTAAAAGCCTATTGAGAATTGTGAATCATAGGGCCGGTTGATAAGCAGCTTGGTACCTAAATTGCAACATAATTTAATCCTCAGTGATTTGAGAATTGTGAATCATATACCATCAAAATCTGGTTGTAACATCATGTTTCCTTGTAGTATCTGAAGCTGATCTTTTACTTCTGCAATCCTTGGGTGTATTTGATCACCTGATGAGAAAAGTTCAAAGTTTTTTACAGTCCCAATCCAGCTCAGTCCTGGATCCTTTTCCAAAGTTAATCCTCTTATTCTTTTTCTAACTTCTATGACACCATCCCAACTCCCAACAGAAGCATAAAGATTCGAAAGTAAAGTATGAGTCGAGCTATCTTGAGCATCAACTTCTAAAATTTTCTCAGCAGCATAAAGCCCCATAGCCAAGTTTTTCACAGAAACAGCTGAACTCAACACGGTTCTCCATAATGCAAGACGGTTCAGAGAAAAACCCGATTCTTCAATTAAATCCACCGCCTCTTCTAGTCGCCCTGCTCGACTCAGCAAACTTACCATGCAAGCGTAGTGCTTAAGACCTGGAGACAGTCCCCTTTTTTTCATGTAGTTCCACAAGCTCTTCCCTTGTTCGACTAAACCACAGTGGCTGCAAGCCGAGAGTAGAGAAATAAATGTCACTAGATCTGGTTCAAGACCATCAGCTAGAAACTCATCAAACAGTTTTATCATCTCCATTGCCTTTCCATGGTGACTGTAACCCCCTATCATTGAATTCCAGCACTTCAAGTCAGGGAATTTGACCTCAGAAAATATTGACTGAGCAGCATTTAAGTCACCATTTTTGGAATATGCATTGATTAGATTTCCACATACTGAAACCTCAGAATCACACCCAGCTTTTATGGCCAAACAATGAAGCATTTCACCTTGTTTTAAAGCTGCAAGATCAGCACATGCACTCAAAGCACTACTTAGAGCAAAGTCATCAATTATATAACCTTCTTTCCACATATTATAGAAGAATTTAATTGCATTCTCACTATCTTCCACTTTAGAATAACCTGAGATCATTTCAGTCCACAGAACCACATCTTTCTTTGAGATTGAGCGGAAAACACCTTCAGCGGATTCGACTTTTCCAAGTCCAAAATACATGGAAATCAATGGACTCCCAACAAACACACTCCTATCCAATCCGAAAACTATTACCTTTGCATGGAGGGGTTCCCCATAGCGCGAAGCAGGGTATTCTTGAACTGCAGCAATCAATGCTGCAAAAGTATATTCATCTGCTTTATGAGCAGCACAATGCTGCAGTTGGATAAATAAATCCATGGCTTTCTGCTCTTCTCCTTTCTCTGCATATCCTGCCATCATCGAGTTCCATGACAAAAGGTCCGGATTTTGAATTCTTTCAAACACATGAAATGCAGATTGGGTGTCACCACAGCTAGAGTACATGTCAATCAATGCATTCTGCAAGGGTAAATCTACAAACACCCCACTCAAAATAACTTGTCCATGAGCAAGACGACCACAGGAATAATCTACTGATCTTGCACAAGCATTTAGTACCATTGAATATGTAAATTCTGTTGGGATTGTACCACTATCAAGCATCTTTCTGAACAGACATAAACCTTCTGTCATCCTATTATTTTTTATATAACCTGATATAATACAATTCCAGGTATAATCATCTTTGACAAGTACATTTTCAAACACTCGATTGGCCGAAATGAGATCCCCAAAATTAGAATAGAAACAAATCAAAGCGGTTTGAACCTGGAAATCACACAACTGACCAAACTTGATAACTAGACAATGAACAGCTAATCCTCGAAGCTGATCTCGAGCAACAGAGGCTGACTGCAATAAGCTTATAAACGAAGCCCCATTGGGTGTAAAGCATTGATGCCTCATTTTGGATAACAATTGAAAAGCAAAAGAAGAAGTGGAATCTGGGTGACGGGCAAAAGCTGAAATGATGGAATTATAAGAAATGAAGTTTCGTTGAGGCATTTTGTCGAACACAAGGTGGGCGTGAAAGAGAGAACCGCATTTAGCATACATGGAAAGGATGTTATTATGGAGGAAAGGCTTGTGGTAAGTGAAAGAAGTGGAGGATGTTAAAATGAGGGCGTGGAGTTTGCGAGCTCGAATGAGTGAAGTTATGGAAGTGCATTTTTGAAGGAGATAGATTGTGAAGGAACTAGCTTCATTCATATGTGGAATCATTCAACTGTAAGTGCAAGAAGTTTTTCGATCTTCATTCGAGTTAGATGAGAATGTAAGAGACAAACATAAGCTCCATCTTTGACATTTGCATACTAATCTGCACAATTCGCCCACTAAACTACAGAGATTTCAGCATCAAAACGGCATGTGACAACGCAGATTCAGCAGCAGAACCAAACGACATTATTATCCTAGAGGAATTATTCACCCTCAAAAGCACTCATCCTTACCAATTACCATCACTCCAACATGTGAAAAATAAAATCCACATTTTTTATAATTTTTATACTGCAGTTTTAAATAAAGGGTGAGTATTTTGAGAAGAAATTTAGCATTTCTCAATTCTCATATCCTAACAAAGCATTTTCTTGCAACAGAACTCACTATTTAACAATGGTGTATTGGTGTGACGCATATTAACACAAATTAAAACGGAGGGTTACAAAGTTTATTTATACGTAGTTATAAGATTTAGGAAAAATTGCCAAAAATAAGCCAACCTTTGGGCGATCTTCCACAAATAAGCCAACCTTTTGAAAATCCAGAAATAAGCTAACCTTGTTATCATTTAAGCCAAAAACAGGTCAAATGATTATTTAACATGTTATTTTCGATTGTTTTTTATCACTATTTTATAATCATTCAACCTATTTTTTGCTTTAAATGATAACAGTAACTTAAAACAACCGATAACTAATAGATTAAATAATCGTTTAACTTATTTTTGGCTTAAATGATAACAAGGTTAGCTTATTTCTGGATTTTCAAAAGGTTGGCTTAAATGTGGAAGATCGGCCAAAGGTTGGCTTATTCTTGGCAATTTTTCCTAAGATAAATTACTCTATATGATTTTCCCCTTCTAACCCACTTTTATTTTTTCCCTGGTTGTCGTACCATGGCAAAATTGTGCAGTGTAACCCCAATCTTAGCCCCTTTTATTATGTTTATCAACTCTTGTTGCTTCCTAATTAATTGTTTTTATTAGTATTATTCTATAATCTTGCTCAATTGTTGGTTTGTACCTACTTAGCTTTTCTAGGAAATAACATTTGATGGTTGATTCAATGCCTCTTTTATGTTTGACCCCTTTTTTGCCTACTATTTGTTATTAAGACCGAAGTAGGTTTATCTTTGATAAGCTCGACGATAGCTTACCAGTGTCCAACCTAGGTGTATATTTTGTTGCCAATTAAATTAAATGAGATGGAGGATCACCTTTTCAAAGAAAGATTGCCCGATGATCCAGCGCGTACGTGTGGCATGGTCCCAACATAAGGATTACAATCTCCATCAGTTGAAGATTCATTTATCTATTTGTATAAGAAATTTATTTATTTTCTTCTAGCGAGCTAGAAGAAGGAAACTAATGCCCAAGAGCAATAGAGTTCTTGCTGATAGCTTAACAAGACGGACAATCTGGGTCCATAGGAATGAGTGTCTATTTAGAAGGACACAATCCATACCCCATCACTATACATCATGACAAAATTGAAGCAGTTTCATATAGATTACTAACGACATTATAGGTGAGAAGCAAGTTTGCAAGCAACAACTCCATTCACCCATCCACATCCACATCCACATCCACAATTGTTACTATGAATTAAGTGGAAGCATCACTTGATGGAATGATTGTGAGGCCTGGGTGGGTATGTAGATCGAGCATGGAAAAGACATCAAAGTTGGGGATCCACTGCGTGAATTGGTTGGTACTGAAGAAAAGGGGTCTAGTTTAAGCCGCTAAAGGATACCATGCAAGGGTTGGATCTATGATCTAGGTAGGAAAAAGGGTAAGTAATTCTCAAAGAGTTAATATATAGAAGCATGGATTACAACATCAATTCCGGCATGTCAGTGTGTACACAGACTCTACCAAGCTAAGCCATCTGCCAGCTCGATCTTAAATGATAAGGAAGACGACTAGCTAGCTACAGATTTCTAGATTGCTGCGATATATCTTTTTTAAGGTCCGTATTTTTATGTACTACAAGATAATTAGTCTTATCTCAAGAACCTCAGTAAAGGAGGCCCGCCACTTAGCCTAGCAATAAGAAAATCGAGTATTTAGATCTTGTTGAGCTGATTTTTATGTATGTCCTAGTAAAAAAGAATCACATGGTTTATTCAAATTTTTGTGAATCCGATTCCTCCACCTTATATTTTTATCGAGTCAACCAAATAACTAAGGATGAAAATGAGTGATGGATCATCCATTTAACCCGAATTTAAAAATTCATAAAAAAATGCGATTTATATGGATAGAAAGCAGGCAATGAATGAGGCTTCTTTTACTCGTCACCCAATCCATCAGTCCATCATCCATTTAATCTCTAATACATTACTCATTTATTCATGTTTTTTTTTTTTTTTTTTTTTTTGTATTTTTGATAGAAATATTATGTATCATGTGTATTATATCAAAAAATTATTAGAAAAAAAGACTAAATATTTTCACACGTTTAACATCTGACCCACCCATTTCATCCGACGAATGTAGCGGGCAATGTATGTGGGTATGCTCCACGCGCCCCAACCCGATTCATTTCTATCCCCATAATAACACATCTGATTAGACCTATCAAACAGGTTGGGTCGGGTTGGTGTAAAATAGTTACGGGTTCAGGTTGTACCGGGTTGGGTGTTAGCGGGTTCGGATCAGTATTAGCTTTTTATAACCCAAATTCTCCGGGTTCGGGTTGACCCAACGGGTTGGGAAGTTTTATAACGCCCTTTAATTTTTCATATTTTAATGCAATATATGTATTAAAATGTACCTTAAGCGTTCTAAAAAGTACAAATTATGAGAAATATCTTCATTAATAGCTAAGTCATGGCAAAAAATTGATGTTGTGGTCTAATAAAAATTATCTTAAATTCAAAGTTTTAATGGTAAGAAGTGTTTTTGCTTATATTTTCCTATAATATCATAAGTTTAATACATTTTTAATAATTTTCGGGTGGGGTCGGGTTGAAAGTAGGTCGGGTCGGGTTAAGAGCAGATTGTGTTTAACAGGTTCAAAACAGGTTTGAGTTTTTTTTTTTTTTGTCAAAATCCACTATTTACTGGCCGGGTTTACTGGGTTTATCGGATCGGGTATAAAATTGACAGCTTTATATCTGATTGATCTGAACTCAAATAATATTATTTGAAAGTTCAACCAAATAATATGATAACTGACTAGCCATTTACCAACATTCCACATTTGTGGATGTTTTTCTTTCACTTATTGTTTTCTCGCAACAATCACTAGCTTGTAGCTTCGGTATGTTCTTTCTCTTATCTCCCTCCAAAACCTTTAATGTATGCTAATCTGCAAAATAAACTCCAAACATCCTTTTGTTTTTTATCTTTAATTTCTTTGATTTATTTGAGGTTGTAATCATAATACTAGGGTGCCCTTTTTTATGCTTCGTCTATTTACTAAGATGTTTTTCCAATCTTATGTTTGAATTGGATTATTTGAGGATATATTTGTTTTGAGCAATTACTAAATATTGAGAATTAACTTCCAATTTATACCCAGGCTTTTAATTTCAATTCCATAATGGGTAAACTGTGTTTAGTACAATTTAGTGGAATTTAATGTTGTTAATTTTCAACTAGGATTGTGTTTCATCAATTAATGTTTATTGTTGATGATGATTGATGAATGTTCATTTGGTCTAGTTTTGAAATTTAGACAATGTTCATTAACCCTTGTACTAATGTTCATCCAAATTGAACTAATAATCATAGCATGTGTACCTTCTAATTTGTAGTGTTTCATAGTCTTTCTATACAACTAATTAGTAGTTGTCTTTTTTTCTTTCTGTTGTTTTTGGTCAGGATTGAGGGGTTAACATGAAGTTGAACTGAAATTTATGGTTCAAGAATTCTTTCACCCTGTTTCATTCTTATCTGCATTTTCCCCAAAATAAAGTCATGTGTGATTGTGTTCAGTTACCTGCTACTATAGGAAATCCATGTAGCAGTGCCCGATTTCAGAAATTAGGCTTTGCACAATGTAGTTGGAGCAGCAAGCCAGTATTTTTGACATCAGAAATGCTAACTGGGTACAACGATTGCTCTATTACAAAAAAATTACCGAGCAGCAACCGCTTTAAGAATTTGAAGCATGAAATGCTTGTTATGGGTGAGAGAGTGTGTTCTAAATCAGGTTTATCTGACTCAAATGCATTTGACTTGAGTTCTGAGTTGAGGCTGAAAGAGGAGTGGGATGATCATTTAGAACCATATTTGCAAAATGGAGAAGCAAATCTTGAAGAATTAGATCTAGGGTTTATCAATGAAAATGAAGCTTTTGATAATACAAGGACTCGTGATTGCTTGAAAACAGAGAAAAGTGAGATTAATGAACTTGGGGTGTTGAATTTCGATGAACCTTTAAGGGATGAAGATAAAGGTGGAGTTTTAAAACCTGAGGATTTGATGGCTTTTGAAGCTAATGGGAAGAATGATGATTTGGAGTTGGAAGACAACCAAGTTGAGGAGATTTTACAATCCAAATCTAAGACAAAACATAAGCCAAAGAGAAAGTTGGAATCTAGGAGTATAAAGCAGTTGATGAAGAGATCAAGCATTCTTGCAAAGCAAGTGATTGGGGTTGAATCAGCTCAGAGTTTGGGATTTGTCTCACAGATTTGGGTTGACACTGCTACTGTAAGTTAATACGATGCCTTATCTCATGTATCAAATTTCAGAATACGACTTTCCACAATTTCCTTAATTTCCATAATTTGGTTGTCTCTGTTAGTTTGTACTTGTACTTTGTTTATGATTCTTGCTCACCAAATCTTCAATTAGAGCATTAAGAAAGTTTAATATGCACCCAATGATTTCTTGAAAGCTGCATTCATGATCTTGACTAAAATAGTCATCTTTGTTATGCTTATCTCCAAATTCCTTGCCTTAACCATTTGTTAATTGTTGAGCCCAACATAAACCTGTATGTGAGTGTGAAAAGAGTTTGGAATTAAGGGGGAGTGTTGTGGTGATCCCATATAGAAGAAATAATAAAGTTGTCTCCACTTTATATGGCTAAGGGTTACTCCCCTATATGCTTTTGAGGTGGAACCTCCTTGTTTTTATAAAGTGGACTTGCACTCCCCCGTGGCGGGCACGGCCCAGGCCCGTGTGTCATTATTAATCACTGTTTATACAACCTTTTCCAGCCACCAGTATGGCAATACTACTGTTATATGGCTAAACCACCCCTTTATAATCTGCCTGACCGCTATCACATTATTGACAACCCTCATTACCACCTTTTCTCACCAATTCTTATCCCCACTGCAAGTGCCCACCCCTTTACCTACATATCCCTTTACCGACTGAAGTACTGAACCAATTAAGTTCATCTGCAGTCCACCAGTGTTGGCCTCGCCATCTTCAATAATCTAGCAATCAGATATAAAGATAAGGAGACAGAGAGGCAGATGGAGAGTAGCCTTGAAAAAAAAATTAAAAAGCTGGAAGTGTTGTTTGGGAAACATTCCCTCACAAGTCACAACACCCTGCTACTCTAGATTACATGGCCGCCACCTGTCGAACTTACCTCCTCCACATCTCAACATAGAAACCATCCAACAAACAAAAACAACAAATCTCTTATATTCCCTCCGTAACATAATAATGATCTTTTACACCCTTAAATTGCTTTATCAAAATGCGTGCAAAATCAATTGTTGCTAGTATTATGTTACGGAGGGAGTACTTTTTTTAGTATGATAATGTGTGGGGTACTAGGCTTTGAATTGGCCCCCTATTGCAGGTCACCCGACCCAATTTACCCAACACACGCATCCGTAAGGCGGAAGATAAGGAATCCTCACAAATGCGTGCGGTGAGAATTGAACCCAAGACCTCATGATTGGAATTCTGAATCTTTAACCACTAGGCTAAAAACTCATCCTCAACAAATCTCTTACTATTCAAGTGCATTGTACTTATTTGAACTTCTTAGGTATGATGTTGATTTGTTGGAACTTTGTAATACACTGGTATTACGACTTAATTCAAATCTGGAATTTTACAGAAAGTGGAAACAAGGAGATGAATCGCGAATGAAGATGATGAACTTTCTGGAAATTCTGGAAATAAAATAGAGTTGGATTAATAACAACAAAAATAAAATAGCAACTTTAGTTTGCAAATCTCAATAGTGACTTTAGGTCACAAGTCTCAAATGCCTAAGCCTTTACAAATTTCTAAGTTACTTTACTTCTCCTCTGAGTCCTCTCTATTACTTATACTATTTCCCTCTTTAATTGCTATTTTTCCATATTCAAGTACAAGATCACAAAAGGTTGAAATATGATCAATCACTAGCTAAAGCACAAACTAAAAGTAAACAAAACAAAACAAAATAACAGTAATATAATTCTGAAAATAATAAAAATCCTGAAAACTAATTTTAACTACTTGGTTCATTTCAAACTTGTATAGACTTAACAGAACTTATTGTAGTTTTGAATTGAATTAATTAGATTTTTTTAAAAGTAATAAAACTTATTGGAACTTATGTGTATGAAGCTGAAATTTATGGAAGTTATGAAAACTGTTTGAACTAATTTCTTTATTAAAATTTAGAATGGAAATTTTTAGAGTAAGAATTACATCAAAGAACACCTAGATTGGCAAATGCCTGACTTGATTTATCTCTTTCTAGGTTATATTTTTGCTAAAATCTTGCCTGTGCTGTCTTGGAGCTATTAGAGTCACTGAGGGCTTACACCTTCTGCTTTTACATCTTCTGCTTGAAGTTGTCATTAGTTGATAAATGGAGTGTTTGGTGATGGCGGCGACAGTGGCTGGGTAAGAGTGAGTTGATAGGAAGAGTGAGGGAGTATTGGGGGATTGTTGCCAGGGAAACAATTAATGGGGATGGTTATCTTGATGATATTAATTAGGGGAAGAAACAGTTTGGCCTTTTAATAGGAAGTATTACTTCTCAAAATATTTTGAAGTATCTAATTCAGATGCATGGCCATGCTATTTGTTCCCCTGCTTGTTAAGCAGCCATTTGAAGTTTAGTGAGTAGTGACGTTGAAGTTTGATTAAAGCCTTGATCAAATTCATTGATGAGTTACTTACTGGCTGTAGGCTATTTTGTTTTAATATGGATGCTAAAAGAGAATTGAAGACCTGAAGCTTGAGCAATTCAGTTCATTTAATTTTATGTTGTAGTACTGTCTATTACAGACCTTATGATCTACATTATTACATAATCCGAATTTCTGTTCATATAGTCATCTTCATCTTTTCATGAAACATGTACTTTAGCCATTTAACAGCCCCTCCATTTTTGTTGTTTACACATTTCAGTGGGCCGTACTAGAGGTAGAAGTCAGGCCAAATTTACTTTCTTCCGAGTCAGTAAAAATTCTTCTTGAAGATATCAACAAGGTATGTAAGTTCTCTCTTTTGAAGGATTAGGTTCTATTTGCATTGGTAAAGGATCTCTTTTGAAGTGTGAAGAGTTGAATTTTAGCTATTGCTCATGCTATTTTGAGACTGCATCGTTTGTTATGGTGATGCATATCATTGTTCTCCTATTTTAAGCAAAGTGGGTGGCTCAAAGTTACTGTAGAATTGTGTAGATCTCCTTGGTTGCAGAGAATGCTATTGATCATCAGTATTATACTGGTCTTAAGCAAAACACTATAAAATTTAATAACCACAACTCAAATGAATACAGTGAATATATGATTTTTAATTTCTCAATTCAAGTCTTCGATCATCATTAGCCTAACTAAAGATATTGTATAGACTTAACTCTGATATCAATAAGTAATCATGCTCCACATCAAGGACAATTAAAAAAAAAAAAACGCAGTCAATTATTAGAATTCATGATTATAGTAGCTTGCTAAAGGGGAGTGAGATAACCTCAAAGCTCTACACTGGGGCTTAAAATTGATTCTTCGCATGGTTTTTTTTTTTTTTTTGAGACAACAAAAGTCAAGATGCAGGACATACCAAGTGTCACATAATCCGTTTCGGAATGTGGAACGAACTTAAGAGTGGAATTCGCTAACCATAGGTTTAGGGTGTAGCGGAATTTACTGATAATTCCGATATTCGTTTTTGAACCCAGAACGAATTCGGGAGCCTGGAGCGGAGTTCACTGGGGTGAGGACTGAATTATGTGACACTGCGAGATTTGACAAAGACAAGCCAAAGAGCATTTTGGAGAAATTGGTATATATATATTTAATATTGGATATTTTGAGCATTGTATAGGCACAATCGCGCAAGGCGATCAGAGGTATGCGCCTTTTAGGGTCTAGTCGAGGTGGATTCAATGAGGTGCACAATAAGCGCACCAAGGCGCACTTAGGCACAAGCTTAAGCCGCTAAGGCGCTAACCTATTCTTTTCAAAGAAAATTCTCTATTTTTAAGGTGTGCCCTAAGATTCCCCGCGCCCCTAAGGCATAGGGAAATCCCTGTCCCCTTGGTGCGGCTTGAGCCTTTTTAAATATTGGTTTTGAGCAGTTAGTCTTTTTGAATTTGTTTTTGGTTGCGATGATGTACTGATATCGATTTAGAAAACATTTGAAATTTTGGAAGAGAATGACGAGTGATGTACGTTCATGGTGTGGACAGTTGGAGAAATGGAGACTAATGAATTTGTTTTAGTAACATGGGATGAAGGCATTGAAGAGCCAACAATTATTCTACTTATCTAATCTCTTTTTGCTCTTTGTTATTAACACATTACTACCAAAGTATTTTTGGTTTTTTGGGCCCATACTCCCCGCCTAGGCTCAAGATTCGCTTGATTATAAGATACTATTCCTAACTGTTTGAGGAAGCTTGTTTGCGAAAGCATATCAGTAAAAAATATCCTACAGATATTTTTAAAAAACAATCTCGCAATCGCAAACATAGTGGGAGGCGTTCGGATGCTTTGAGTGGATTTGGGTTTTGAAATTTGCAAATTGAAAGAACATGTTGAACCCATTCTGATGTGACCTAATTTTTTTCTTGAATGAAATGGAAGACAAGTTGGCTAAGGGTGCCCAACTGTAATGCTCCTTTGATTCTAAAAACCCAAAAGCTCCTTTTATGATAGTATGTCATATGGTCATTTGAATGTTTTTGTAATAATCTACTAGCTAGTGTTGAGTTTTTGTGGTTTAATTTTGAAGTGTTTAACACAGCCCACGTATAATTTCAATTCCTTTTTTTAAATTGGAAGGGTATCTTGAATCTATCTTCATGTACGGATCAGGAATTGGATGTATGAAGGGTCTTTGGAAAGTTCTTGGGATGAGCTATCCAATTATACCTTACATTTGAGTTTGGAATAGTTTAGAGTTACTTCAGGTGATTCTCTGGTTTTAGCCCCCTGATGTTGTATGTGGAAGGGTATTGAGTCAAACGTCACCATTATAACCCAAAATCAAGGGTATGTAATGTAATTAGAATGCTTTTCTTGCATGCTATGATAATGTGAAAAGGCATTTGTAACTCAAGTTGGTTTTAGAGTAGCTTGGTTGCGTTGTCATCGGGCCATTAGGGAGAGACATTTTTAGGTGTCTACAATGAGATTCACCTATTTAATCTAGAAACCATTTTGTTTCATGTTTCTGACACTAATAGAAGTAGTCGTCAACCAACGTGATACTCTAATAAATATTGAAGTCCTTTTGCTCTTGTCACCAATGATGAATTTTAATTTTGTTACAGATTGGTGATGTAGTGCTTGTCCACGAGGAGAATTGTGTACTAAATGAACACAGAACAGTTGGGCTGGAATCATTGGTATGTTTTGTGGTTACTCTTTTAATCGTACATTTGATTTTGGTCGATACTTTTTTTTGGGGGGGGGGATGAGGCTGAAGAGTTATTAATGCTATGTTAGTCGAAAACACGCATCAATCGTAATACACTCTATGGGTATAGTTCGATTAAATCATTGCTCTTCTACATTGCTTTCTCCTTTTTTTCTTTGGGCGTTCGTAGATGGCTAGGCAAAATCATCAAGATTAGTCAGGATTGATGATGATTTGCAGTAATTTCAGTTGTAGGAAATTGCCATTTACTCTTCACATAAATTGAGCTGACAAATTGGCTTCAAGAACCTCCTTGCAATTACAGTATTACAGCAAACCTTCTTTTCATGTAATTAATATCTTGTTTAATCATGGGTGCGAGGCTTGTTAATTATAGATTTGATCATTTGAATTCCTGTAGTGTTTGCATCAATTTTATGGTGTGAGATCTCACTGTTGCCTCTTTGCTAGGTAGGGTACAATGTTGTAACCCCGGGACAAAGGAATTTGGGAAAGGTGTGTATGTCTGCTCTAGCTTCCAGGTTTTTTTTTCATGGGACAATATTCACTCATGGATCAATTGCAATTACATTTTCTGTTTATTCTTTTAGGTCCGTGGTTACACTTTCAACATCAACTCTGGCACTGTAGAGTCCCTTGAGTTTGATGCATTTGGTTATTCTGTTATTCCTTCAAGTCTGGTAGGTCATTGGTGCTTTTTATAATACTCCATAATAATTAGAACTATCACACCATCAATGTCCATTATATATTTCAAATCAAGTTTCATTATTATACGAGTCCCATCAATTCTCTGAACATGTTCTTCAATCTTGAGGTTACATTAATTTTGGACAAACCCCTTGAACAGGAATTGGTTTATGTGCGGGCTGAAAATTGTTGAACCTCTCATATTTTTGCACTTGTGAATTGTTCCACATCTGAGAATGAGAAGAGAATAAACCACCTGGCCTAGAATTTACACCTCCCATTGCCAATTAGTTGTGGAAAGAAACCTCTTTGGGCTTGTAAGTAGAATGAACTCCCCTTTCCATATTGAATTACCGAAGCCCATTTCATCTAATCTAAAATTTAACAAAAACCAATTGCATTGTCTTTAACTGGAAGTATTCCCTCCCCCCACCCCACCCCCACCCCCGCACCTGACACCCCCCCTATTATGTGCATAGTTTGTTTTGAATGTTTGTCCCTTTTTCTTTGCCCTATTTACCCATAGATCACTTTTTATGTCAATTGAAAATAATTTGTGAATTGTGCACCCATGTGCCTAATGAGTACCATGCATCTACATTTAAAACAGGACATCCATATACATAAACATTTAGAACATTCATGTTTAAATTTAGATCACTTAATTTTATAAATATGAGTGTTCTAAAAATTAAAACAGGAATATTTTGCGTTTTATTTAGATCATTTAATCTTGCTTTAATTCACAAATGACTCCCATGATATTTTGTTTGAACAATTATCAATTTTCCCCTTCATCTCTATCAATATACTTATATACATAAATGTGTATTTTTGGTTGAGACTTAAAGAGTGAGGGACAGTATTTCCTGATCACCTGCCATCCATGTAAATGGCTCATTTCTAAAGCTGTCCATACCATTGATTAATTAAGAACCTGTCTTGATGTTTTCAGGTAAGCACTTATGCCTTATTCATCGAAGATGTTCTAGAAGTAGTCTCCGATATCATCATAGTCCATGAAGCAGCAGTGTCACGTATCCAAAGGTTGACCAAGGTAATGACTTGAATTTTCTTACTGTGGCAATGAAAGAAATAGTTGTGAAGTAGCCATTTGAGTGCGACATTTAGAGAACTGATTTACCTCAATCTGCAAGCTCACATACAACATTTACTAAAGGCTATGATGAGGATTAGGGCTTATAATTTCTCCCATTGCTTTCTTGAGGCTTTGAAATGACAATTTTAGCAACTTTCCCTGTTAGGTTACCTGATTTTGGCTGGCAAACTTATTACAGAATTTTCACATTCGAGGTCACTGCCCTTTCGACCAAAGGTTGAAATTTGAAAAGAATATTTCTCATTTCCTCCATCTCAAATTAATTGTCCATTTAATTAATGTCGTGTTCTCAAAACTTCTGAACTTATTGGACTTAACTTGAAAAAAAAAAAAAGCAATGGGACAAATTAACGTCGCCCCTGTTTTACTTATTATAATTCGTAATTTGTCAATTATTTTGGGATGAGGTGATAAATTAAATGTTATACCCGATCTACGGAGTATAATTTATGGAGTAATATTAAAATATGCATTTATAAGATAGTTTAGTTTATTATTTGTGGGATTATTCTGTTTGTAAAGCTAATCCCTAATTTTTTTTAACAGTGTGCAAACTTTTCATAAATCCCTATTGATACAAGGCAAAAGCTAACGAGTGCCCCTGGGCGCTGGATGAGGGAGTTAAAATTGCAAATAATAAATTGTAGTAAACATTAATTACATCGATCAACGCATGATTTTGACATGCATTCCAAAATTATTACCACTTTAGGAAATTTATAAATGCTTAGCTAGCGCTCCAGAGGCACTCTTTAGCAATATACTCGATATAATCTCTGGTTCTTATCCTTTTTCTAGGGCTTCTTGGGCACAACAAATGCAGAGACATCAAGCATGTACCACAAATATCACAACCCGGAATTAGAATCCATGCAACCAATCAAAGGTCGTAAATCAAAGAGGAAATCAAGTAAACGAAAATCGAAGTTCTATCGAGGAGCTAGGGATCCAGGCAATGATGTCGAGCTGCCTATGGATTATATGTAATGAATACTACTATACTGCTGCCTTACTCTCTTATCTTGTACAAGTAAATATTTCATACACCTTTTTTCTTTTCTTTTCTTTTTTGTAAAATACATTTAAGTTGTACCAGTTAAACAGGGAAATTAGACAGGTTTCCTCTGGAGAATTGTATGCATGTTGAAGCAATGGAAGTTGTCTTTTCTGGTCAATGTGTGCAGAATTTCAGAGTTGCTGTCTTTGTAGTTAGTACACTCAACAAACTAACAAGCTCCTTTGTTATTCAATTCTGTAAAAACAAATTTAAAAAACTTGACAGTGACAAGTAGCAACCATGCATGAAAGCTGATACCTTTGCAGGATGAGGTTCAATCATGCACCCATGGCATGGAGCCCACAACCATTTGATTGCGCTTTAGCTCATCATGACTATTACTATAATACTATGTAGTGAAAAATTGGCAGTAGAAATTTGTAAAATTTCAAGAAAAGTGTAGAATTTGCATAATCTTCTAAACACTAAACCTGTATTTTTTTTTGGGACATATTCTAAACATTGAAGATAGCACTAAGAGTTTTGTTCAAAAGTTTGTAAACCAAATCTTCGTATAGCTATAACCAATCTTCGTATAGCTATCAAAAATGATCATGATAATAGTTATGGAATAGAAACCTACTATATTAGAACACGTGCGATGCGCGGATGCATGATTTTATAAAAATATTATGATAATTTTGGTTGTGTCGGTAAAATATGCTATAAAAATTGCTTTTTATTACTTTAACATATAGATGTAAAGATTGGTACAAATTTGCCTGTCACAATTTGTAATGTTTGAATGTATTGTGATTCAATATATTTATAGAATGATTTTTTTAGAATAAAAATAATTTGAATTTATAATTAAGTGCAAGTTTGTCATGATTAGTTCTAATGATGCGAAATAATTTTGTTGCAATATTGTTTTGCCTTCCGAAAAGTTATATTTTTATAAAAATTTGAAAAAGAATAAACATGAAATGGTATTTGAGGTAAAAAAAATTGAAAAAGAATAAACTTGAAATGGTATTTGAGGCAAAAAAAAATTGAAAAAGAGATATGTGTATGGATGATGTGATATACAAACTAAGTTGGTGCAAAACGGGTACAGTGACGTGTACTAGTGCAAAATAGTTACAGAGACGTATTACGTATACTAGTGCAAAACCGGAACATTAAAGTAAATATTAAATATTACGTAATTTATTTAAAAAACAAGATATTTACAATATAATTATTTTGAATAGATTATGAACATTTTGATGAAGTTATGCAAGTAGCATGAAAATTATACAAATTGTTAGGTACATAAGTGAGTACCAATCACGCGATGTACATTAGTTCAACCTCAATGAACATCAGTATAAGAATTAATAAACATTATTCAAATTTCAAAATTAGATCAAATGAACTTTCATCAATTTATTGAAACAAATATTCATTGTGGGTTCCACTTGTTGTAGTATACCTTGTATTAATCAGAAAAATTGTGAATTAAATAAATATAACTATATGGAAAAAGATTGCTAAAATGAGGAATTATTTCTCTAAAAAAATGCAGAATGGCAATATATTGCCCAGATTAATATAAGTATATAACTATGGGCTTATGGCAATGTCGTCACACAAGATTTTGCAATTTTTAGAAAAAATTGGCCCATGCAGGTCTCGAACCTGCGACCTTCGCGTTATTAGCACGACGCTCTAACCAGCTGAGCTAATAGGCCATTGATATTAAATATAAGTGCTAATATTTATTTATATTAAAAATAAATAGTTTTTCAACTCCAATCGAAAGATTTAATTACCTCTCACCAAACCCCAAAAAATGCTACTCATACATTATCTAGCCGTTACCCCGTCGTTACCCGCCTTCTCTCCATTCAAATTCAAATTAAATCAACATTTCCCCAATCATTATTTAAAAACAAACAACAAAATCATACATACCTTATTCATTCTTCATTTCACTCTCTTCTTCTTCCACCCTCCTCAACAATGCTAGCCGCCGCCGAACCCCCCACCGCATCTCCCCACCTCCGCCACGCCGGCCGCAAACCCTTACAACCCAAACCCTCCTTTTTTAACTTCATCAACCATCTTCAATATGATCCTCCAAACTCAAACTCCATCAACAAACCTTTACCTTCTCAACAACAACAAACTTCCTTCTCATCATCCTCCATTATTGACTCCATTTCCAACAAGGAAAACCTAATCACCAACTCAAACACAAATGTTCAGCTCATTGATGCTTCACTGGCGCAGGAGCTAACCGCCGTCAAGCTGAAGATGGAGCGACTTAAGTCTGACAAAGACAAAACTCAGAGTTTGCTTCAACAGCGTGATCGCGTGCTTGAAGTTCAAATGACTGAGCTTCTTCATCGCGGTGAGTTCCAGAAGGATCTCGAAATCGAGGTTGATCGACTTTATCGATTGAAGCACCTCAAGCTCGCTTGTGTTGTAAGTTTTGTTCTGTAAATCAATCTATCAATCAATTACTGCATTTTTCTCGTATTTTCTTATCAATTTTTCTCATATCTGTGAATTTTGAATTGAAGCAGAAGACATCTCCAATTCGGTCGTTAAGAGAGAAAGAAATGGAGAAGAAGAACAATGAATCGCAACATGAGCTACTTGCTGTAAGTAACTATTTGAGGTTTAATTCTCAAAATTTCTAATTTCAAACTGTTACGAGCATCGTTTACTCCTGAAATCACGCATTCATTGCTGTTTTGCCATTGATTGATCTCCAATAATCTCAATTTCACATTATTTGAGGTTTAATTGTCTGAAACTTCTAATTTCAAACATTGATTACTCCTGAAATTGCTCATTCATGGCTGTTTTTCCATTGATTGATCTCCAATAATCTCAATTTTTTTTGTACTAAATCCAGAATGAAGAGAAATCAGAAGAAACTAAAGAGGAATTACTGGATGCAAGCAGCACAACAGGGAGTCCAAGTCCAGCCATGACCTTAGAGAGTTCATCAGCATCAACAGCAGCATCCACTACTACTGCTACAATGTCGACTGCAACATCAAAAACGTTATCAATTTCCTCAAGGTTTAACTTGGAAAGTGATTTCGACGATAAGTGAAAGTGAATTGACAAAGTGATGGAGAATTTTTCAATCAACCATGGTTGATTGATTGATTTCAGATTTTGTTTTCTCATGTAACTCCCAATTATTGTGATCCTTCAAATGTTGTGTAATGTCTAATATTAATGAAAAAATGGTGATATTAGTTGGATACTTAGATTGGGCTTTGTGTGATTCGGTCGGTCCTGTTGTAAGGTCAGGTTTTCTGACCCATTAATCAGCTTGGGCCAGACTATACACTTTCGTAGTTTCGTGGCAACTCATAAATTTTTAGAAAATTGCACGTGGCACCATAAGCCTTTGATCGTTAATTTCGGAGGTCGTTTGGTTGGAACATATTTGCTCTGGAAATTAAAATTTCTGGGGAATAGTTAAATCATTTGGTTGACATGAAATAGAAAAAGCATAAAAAAATTAAAATTTGAAGGGAAATTAAAATTCCTATGACATGCAGGATTAACCTACCTCCTCTTAGTGAATACAAATTTCTGTGTCAAATACAAATACAAATGGTGAACAAAAAACAAAAACTTATTTCCTAGGAAATGGATAAAGTAAGACTTCCTATAAGAATTAAATGCATACGGTGAACCAAACAAAATTTTAATATCCTCATATCGCAATGCTCGCTACATAAGTATGTGATACTGACTCCTAAGCAAAAATTGTATTTAAAGAGAGATAGAGTGAAAAATAAATAATTAATTGGGCCCATAACAAAAGCAAAGTTAAAATTTTCTTTAAAAAGCTACACATTGATAATTTTTATATAGTAAAATTTTGAGAAAACTTCTCTTTGAGCCCTTTGTGAGCTTGTCTTCCTTAGCAGAATAAAGTCTTACTAAACTTGGTGATTGATAAATCTTAATCTAGTCTTTTACCTAGTGTTTAAATAATATTCTGCCTAGTTCTTGTTGATTAATCCTTAGTGTATTAATTTGCAAGTTCACGTCATATTTTTTATGACATTTTGATGGTGTTTATGTTGGTTGTATTTGGTTGAATGAAAATATGGATTTTTCATGGTGTTTGTGCTTCTTGTAATGCATCAATTGGGATATTGTTTTACGTGTTATTTGCAATTAATTTGGTAGGATATTTTTGGTCAAATACGTATAAAATAAAGGATTATTTAAGATTGATTCTTATAAGAAATAAAATTAATTGATATCTTTTAAAATGAGATTCATCCATAACTGATAGCTTTAAAAATACGTATTTCTATGGGTAGAAATTATATTAATTTCGGATTGTTTTGGAAAAAGTTAAAGTTTGGATTAATAATGGAAAGTGCTCCAAACTTCAGATTAATTCTGACAATATTATTTCTTTTTGAAAAATTATGATTTGTCAAAAATAGCTGAGAATTGATCAATTAATAGTTAATTAAACCCATAAATCTATTTAGATTTGTAAAAGGCAAGAGCATCTACATCATTGAGGATTTAGTATCTTTAGAGCACTCTCTCCTATACAAGGATCTCCACATGGATGTAGCCATCATTAGTGATGGACCAAAGAGCTTGAATTTGGGGTAGACAATACAACAACTGCAAATGTTAGAGATGCATATATTGTTTAATATAATGTACACAAATTAAAATTACATTTGATGATTTGAATGGTACAAATTCTAATTCTAATATTTTAAAAATAATCACAAAAACCTTCTTCGGAAATTAAACTTGAAGAGCAAGAATTACTTTCGAAGTTTTGTATTCTTTAAAATTTGAATTATCAAAGATAGTGTTGCATGTTTTAAAGGAGTCGAGGTATAGCTTTGTGAAATTGTGGTAAGCGCTCCAAGCCTCATGACCAATGTCATGGAATCGATCCTTATTCATCATTTCCTAATTGATTTGATAAAAACTAATCAATTATCATATTTTCTAATTCTATTGATAAACGAGCATAGTAAGACATGTCAAAAATTGATCTGCCCTGAAGCCCAATACTAGCCCGACTCAAACAAAATTGGGTTTTGAAAAAAATAAAGTATGATATGAAATCATTTTTAACCTACAATATCATGGGTAAAAAAAAAAGACCGACCTCCTCTCAAGTTGACACGACTTAGAAAATCATTATTAATTATTATACTACATTTATTTATTTATTTATTCTTGAGAGATGTAGGGGATTTTTTTTTTATCATTCGACAAGAAATTACAAATATTATCGGTTGAAACTAGATCATAAATAAAATCCGACCAATCCTCCAACTATATTCGACAAGACTAATTTTAGCCACATGATGAACTACACTATTGCATGATCTCCCTAAGCTACATGGCTCACATGCAACCAAAAGCACAGCTCCAAACTGTTTGCCCACTTCAGGATTTCCTCTACTTATAAACCAGTAGTAGAGTAATTAGAGTTGGGGGTAATCTAACTTCGAATTCTTCGTTACTTTTGTTGAACTACAACATTATTTATTTTCTTTAAACTGATTAGTAATGAAAATATTTCTTATATTGTGTAATTTTTGTAATATTTTAAGTACATTTTGATAAATATATTGTATTAAAATATGAAAAATCTATAAGGCGATAATTATTTCTCAACTTGTTGGTTCAACCCCAAAAATGAATACTTTAGGTTATTAAAAACTAATACCAACCCCAACTTACATACTGATCCGTTATAACCCCAAACTAATTTAACGGACAGGTTTAAGAATTGGTAATTGGTACCTTTTCACTTTTGTCTTCCATCTTATTTTCCTCAGAATTTGTTTGTGTGTGTGTGTGTGTTTTATTTTAGGAAAGAAAAATAGGTTTAATTTTCCTCTAGAGGAGGAATTGAATGAATAACCACAAGTGTTTTTGTGGACAATAAGGGAAAGATTATAATCACAAGAATCATACTAGTAAGTCATAATAGGGTGACATGACCTTTATTGGACAGATAATAATCTGCAGCGTAATTATTTTCTCTATAAATGTGATTGATAGTATCTATATATATATATATATATATATATATATATATATAAGTGTTTTTTTTTTTGTTAAAAAATTAATAAACTGAGGGCTCATTTACTTTAGCTGAATATAGCTGAACTGAACTGAACTGAACATAGCTGAAAGTAATATTTTATAAGAAAAAGAAATTGAGAGTTGAACTGAACTGAACTAAACTTAATAGAGCTGAACTGAACTAAACTGAACTTAATAGAGCTGAACTGAGTTGAGCTAAACTGAATTTAAGCTGTAGTAAACAAGCCCTAAAGCTGATTTTTTTTTTTCATTTGAAAAGGCCTACTCCCTCCATCCCTCTAAGTTTGCCGGCCACATGTTAACTTTTGTTACTTTTCACTTGATACCTTTGACTCTCTAAAATTATATATGTATATGGAAAAATATAGTCAAATGAGATCTCATTTAGTTCGGCTCGATATGTACTTTATTAATATATACTCCAGTTCTTAGAAATTTTTATTAAACAAGTTTAAAGATATTTTAATTTGAAGTTGTGTTTTAAAAGATATGTAAAATGTAATGTAGCAAACTTAGAGGAACGGAGGGAATACGATTATTGTACCCCTCTGGCCCCTATGTCACCAAGTGGATCCGTCTTTAATGCCTTGTGCCCATGTGGCCGATATGCGGAACTTTAAAACAGTTAAAAGGGGAGGATGAGCAAAATCCATTAAATTTGGCCAATGCATCACCTCACCTCTCGTAAGATTTTTAAAGGAGTGATGGGTGGATAGTGTATTAGTGTGTATTATTGAAGATCTATTTTTTTTTTGTTGCTTAGAGTACGTAATTTCAATTTTAAATTTTTTTTAATTGTCAAAATTCATCTTAATTAGAAGCAACTTTCTATATACGCAAGTAATTTATTGGTTTTCTGTTCTTATGAACTAATTTCGACCTAGCCTGTGCTTTAGTTACAACCACGAAACTTGAAATAGTTAATGCATTCAAAATACAAAGTTCATCATTCAAAATTTCAATGATCCGAATGATACAATAATCTATATCCTACATCCGGGTGTATTATTTACATCTATATTTGTATTTTACTCATCTAATTAATGTACTCCATACATTTTTAGAAAATGAACAGTATAAAAAATTATATGAGCCTATGTGCACGTTTTATGTGCACCTGAATACGTAGTATTTATAAGAACTCGAATGATAGCCACAAAGTCCACAACACCAACATAAGACTTAAAAGGGTTGTAAAGAAACAAAAGGTCTTTTTTTAAAATAAAAAAAAAAAAACAAAAACAAAAACTTTGGAGTCCACTGAATTAGAGTATTGTTTGATGCGTTTGGCAATTTGCTACTTTGCTTATATGATAAGTGTAGTGAGATTGAAATATAGCCTTTTCTTTTTGATATTGGGGTTGGCTTCATACCTTCAAAAGCTGACCATGTAAAGTGATCAATAGTGTCTTTGTTATCACCTTACCTTGCTTTTTTTGTTGCCATCTGTTTCCTCTTTCTTTTTTTTCCTTTTGTTTTTTAAGAAGAAATTGTCAAGAATAAGTCAATCCTCGAACGATCTTCCACAATTAAGCCAAAAATAAGTTAAATGATTATTTAATTTATTAGTTACTAGTTGATTCAGGTTAGTGTTATCATTTAAAGCAAAAATACATTGAATGATTGTAAAATAGTGATCGAAAACGAAAGAAAATGACATGTTAAATAATCATTTAATCTATTTTTGGCAAAAAATGATAACAAGGTTAGCTTAATTCTGGATTTTCAAAAAGTTGACTTATTTGTAGAAGATCGGCCAAAGATTGGCTTATTTTTGACAATTTTTCCTTTTTTATTACAAATCTCTATTTAAAAAATCTCAATGGTTTTCTAGATTGTCTTTTTTTTATAAAAAATAATAATAAAGAAAATTGTTTTTAGATAAAGATCAACTTGATAAAAACTAGTTGTAAATTGTGTGATCAGGTATTAGTTATGAGCCAACAATTAGCTATCCACTACTTGTTGTTATAGATTATTGTTTTAAAGCATCGATAAAGAATCAGATAACTATTATCAAAATATATAATTTTTCTAAAAGTGTAATAGTTTTAAAGCTAAAATGTAACACAATGTTGTCAATGTCATAGTTGCCATTTATAAGATTAAAGTAGTATAATTAATTGCTAATCATATTAAAAATTAATTAATTAGTTATGGAAGTTCAATAGAATGATTCAATGTATTTTAAAAAATCAATTATCAAAAAAGAAAATCGATCTAAATTAAAGCTATAATAGAGGCTCGTCATGTGTCACATAGAAATTCATGTTTTATAATCGAAAGTATGGAAGTATAGAGATTAGATTGAAGAAAGTAGCTTAGAGTGCAGAAATAAATCTGGGAGTGCCAAATCATCATCTGATTCGTACAAGACAAGAAATTAAAGAGATGGGGTAATTTTTCATTGGTCTAGTTTTCAGGCCGCTTTATTTTGTGCAAAATATGTACTCTGTATATATACAAATACAACTCTTAATATCTTGGTTAGTTTTATGAGTTTGTTCTTTTCACCTTATTTTTTTTTACTTATTTGAGGATTAATAATAAATTCAGAAAAGTTAATATAAGTTTATTAAGCTTGATTAAGCATAAATAACCAAGATTTTTCATTGTCACAATATAAGAGCTAATTAAGGGTCCAAATAAGTTCAAACAGGTACAAATAAATTGAAAAGAACTAACTGACCTTAAATATGACAAACTTAACTTTTTATGCACGCTTTATGTGCGTAACATTTTGAATTTAACAGTTACTTAATTGGAATTAAAATAAACAAAAATCAAAAGTTTGTACCTTAGTATTTTTTTAGGGAAAAAATCTATATCTAAGGTAACATCCATTTTGTGATAGAAAAAATTGATACTTAATAGTAATTAAAAACAAATTCTTTAGAAATGTAAATAATAAAATTGTCTCTCCAAATCATACTTTTATATATAAAGCCTAATTTCTCCCCTTACTTTTATATATAAAGCCTTTTATATATGCTCATTGGTGGGCAGTGATATTTTCATGCACAATAATAAAACAATTGATTTATTTTAGATGATTTAAAATTTTATTATCATTAACATTATTTATTTTAGGATTTTTCTAAGCTATGCTCCTGAAATTTTGGAGTTTCTAAGTTATGCCCATGATTTTTCAAACTTCTAAGATGTGCCCCTGAACTTAAGTTTATTTTATTAAAATAAACCCACTTCGTTAACCTGGCGTTAAAGGTTCCGTTATCTCTTACTACAATTTAATTTGTTGAGAGGGAAATTTCCCTCTTAAAATCTAGGGTTTTATTAATTAAATTTCACTCCTTTATAAATTTCATTTTTCAAACGGTTTGTGGGCATTGATATTATTTTCATGCAAAATTATAATAAAACAATTGATTTATTTTAGAAGATTTAAAATTTTATTATCATTAACATTATTTATTTTAATTTTTGAAAACTTTTACAACCTACCATATATACCTTTATATTCCATCATAAAAAATAAATAAGTGGAGATGATGCCTAGTTGCCTACACAAAATATGCTCTAGCTAGTATAACTAATCACACTTGCTCCTTTCCACGTCAAAGCAAAAGATATAGGATGAAAGTTTTTTTTTTTTTTTTTTTTTTTTTTTTTTTTCTTGCAGACTTATCTACCTATCTATTTTCCAGATATGCCCATATGGTATTTATTCTCTTTTTAGTGGCTTTTTTTTTTCTGTTAAATCTATACCTTAATTAAACCTATGGCTTGTTTGGTAAGAAATAATAAATGATAATAATGATGATTGAATTGTACATTATCTAAAAGTTTTAGTTTTATTACCTTTACCAACTACCAATAAAGTAACTAAATTTCGTTCTTAGAATATGCTTTTCTTTGTGGATTTTCATTAACCTTAAGAATTAACTTTTCTAGAAAAGATGGACTATGATTTTGTTAGAATACTAATTTAAGCAATAAAATTGTTCAATGTTGCATTAATAATTGTGGTTCCACGCTACACCGATGCAATTATTACAATACGGTCGCCCTCTAGGACGAAGTTGAAATTTGTGTGCACTCAAAAATCCAATCGGAACTCAGAATACCTGCTCAAACTTGAGACCAAGCCATTGATATGTGTTTGAGCATTTTTTACTTATATATATATATATAGGGGTTGAAAGAATAAGAATGTAAATATGTAATAATGGCAGAATTAAATAGAAATAAATTAGGGGATATAATGTAGCTAACTAATTGATAGCTAATTAGAGAGTTAAATTGACCAATTCAAGTACGTACCAAAAAACTATAGGGTCCACAATCCAATGAACTACACACGCATTGCAAGACCAAAGTCCGGCCTAGCCCAACGCATGTAGTATAACATCCCACCTACCACTTTCTCAACTAGGTACGTAAAAATAAGACACCCTAGAGACAGGCTAGAGTATAGGTGGAGAAATCTATTCTTTTTTCTTTTAATATATATGACCTTTGGTTTTTCCCTTTTCTTCTCGATCTCTTGATTTACATAAAAACTTCCAACAGACATTTCATATCCGATCCCATGGTTACACGGTGCTTGAATATGAATTCCACGTTGATATACTTTTTTTAGGGAGTATTTCCAATAAATAGTGATGTGCACCAATGACACAAACCTTTCATAACATACCTTTTTTTGGTTGCTTGGTTGTGCTAAAGAGGGGTTAATTACTTGAGCACTATGCCTTTTTTTGGTTGCTTGGTTGTGCTAAAGAAGGGCTAATCACATAAGCGCATTTAAGTCCTATCATAAAACAAGAAAGCCAACTAAATTTATAATGTGCAAGATGCTTGTACTCAATATTTTCTTGCCTTAGCTCCAAAAAGAAATGTTCTTTTTCTTACATTTGCTAATATAATCCTACAAGTATGCTCACTTATAAAGAAGATGAGAGGAAATGATAAAGACACAACTAAAATTGATATAGGCACAACCCATTGTGAGAGCACTCTTCACATGTTCCTCTCACAAAAGCTGTGCCTTTAACAAATTTAGTTGTGCCAATATCAATTCCCGAAAATGAGGCATGTTTTTTTTTTTTGACCATGATATATACCTTCTTTTTAACTTTAAATTGTATTTTCCTTCAATTGTATGATTTATAATTTTGGATATAGAATGTAAAAAAAAGAAAAGAAAAAAGATGGTTTACATGGACAAAAAGATTTATCTGTGAAAAAAAAAATGACCTATCTAAACAAAAATTAAAACTAACCTAGGAAAAAATAAAATTGAGCTGAAAAAATAGAAAATGACCTGGAGAAAATTAAAACTCACCTGGACAAAATTAAAACTTACCTGGACAAAATTAAAACTTACCTGGACAAAACTAAAACTAGCCTAGATAAGCTACCCCAAACTGAACTGGAGAAAGTTTAAAACTTGTCTGGACAAAACCTGGACAAAACTAAAACATCTTCTTGATAACCCTTCTTCAAACGGACCTGGATAGCCTTCTTTTTCATAACCCTTCTTCTTCATCACAACCATATTCGAGGACCTGTTCCTTCATAATGGGCTCTGAAAATAAGGCAAATTGCCAAATTGGTCTGCAACGAAATCTCCAGTACATCTATTTGAAACTATGTTAGACTAAAGTTCAATTGGGAAGAGATGATAAATTAATTTGGGGGATTGATATTTACACAACTAAAATTGATATGGGCCTGCACACCTTTTGTGAGGGAAATATAGGAAGATATGCTCTCACAATAAGTTGTGCTCTTATCAATTTTAATTGTACATTTATCATTTCCCATTAATTTGAAAATGAAATTGCATAGATAATGTATTAATATATTAATTCAACCTTTAAACCTATTTTATTGAATAATCTGGAGGAGAATATATATACTTAGATTAAGATCTAACATTGCTAAAAGCCTAAAATCTTCAAATAATAAAGAAAGCTCAAATAGTATATTCGAAGGAATTGAACTGACAAGATTAGCGTGTTTTTTTGTTTTTTTGTTTTTGTTTTTTTTGCAGTAGTGGTGTTTGGATGGAGACATTCTGATAGTAACATTGAGTCAGACAACATGACCCAATACTTTCACTAAAATAAATTCTTATCCCATCTTTGATTTTTTTGGCATCTATAGTAAACAATGTGAAATCACACAAAAATCCAAAGACCACAAGAAAATCATTCATCATATAAAATTTAATTAGGCTAATTAAATTGTTACTGGCTTGCGTTATCTTTTGAGTGTTTTTGTACATTTTTTAAGCATTATTTGCATAAGTTATTATAAGTAGAATTGTAAAACATTTTGTTTAAATCAATTAACACTTGTCATGTTGATTTTGTTTGATTAAGTTCATATAACTTAAGTTAAAAAAACTCGAGTTTGAGTTTAATTATAAAATGGTTAAATTTAGTTCATGACAAGTTTATGATCAATATGGTTTAGGGTTTATAATTTCCAAAAAAAAAGTTCATATATATGGGTATTAGTTAAGATATATGTAATGTGAATAAAAAACTTAGAATGCGTTTGATTCAAGTTATTTAAGCACTTTAATAATTATTTCAGAAAAGTTCAGATTAGATCATCAGATCAGTTTAGTAAAATTTAGATCAGGTCAAAAAAGTTTAGATTAAATAATCAAAATTATAACTATAAAAATAACTACAATACGAAAAATTCACATCAGATCTAGAAAAGTATAGATCATAATAGAAAGATTAAGATAAGTTCAAATCAAAAGAATTAAGATCAGATAAGATAAGATCATAAAATTTCAGACGAATCAAATGTACCCTTAGATAATACTTCTTCAATTGTCGAAAAAATAACAAAATTATACAAAAATAGCAACAACTCTTAAGAATCTAGTCACTCTAAAGCAACAACCCCGCAAAAGAAGAAGATCGACTACTTAATTCTTAAGCTACGTTCCATGCTTTCATCTTCTTATACTAGTGAAAGTAGTGAGCAATTTGAACTTTAATATACAGTGGAGTTAAAAACCTTAGATTTTTTGTTTTTTATTTTTCATTACCATCCAATACCATAGGGGAGGGTGGTATTAGATGAGAATGAATATTTGTGAAGAAAATTAGATAAATTGGAGTTAAACTAGCACCACAATGGAAATGAATTTCGGTTTCTCTTCCAAATTTAATTATAAATTCATTCCAATTACCACAATTTATAACCGACTAATAAAGAAGCCGCAACAGTCATTTGTGCTATTAGTTGCAACTATGTCTAAAAATCTGTCCCATAAGAATAGAAAATAACCTTAGCAAGTGGGGTGGAGGTTTCGTGGTGTTGTTGGTGAGGATAGATCCGGGTCATCACTATTGGGAAGTGACGCATGTCCCAACCTAGTTGAATTTTTTTTCTCCAATTTTTTTCCTAAGAAAACCAATTTAATCCTAACAAACTTCTAAAATGCTAACAAAACCTACTTCATTTGAATTTGAATTTGAATTTATACAATAATTGGAAATGACTAAAAAAAAATAATACAATAACATTAAAATTGGAATATTTTCATGATATTCAATTATTCATGAATTATTAAGATGTCTACTTTATTTTAAATATCTTTAGTAGGTTTAACTTTTTTTTTTATTTGCAATTGTTTTTTTTTTTTTTTTACTTAAATTGTTATAGGCATATTTTTGTTAGATGATAGATAAAGTTTTAAACTAATACTACCTTCTTTGCAAAATGACTACAACGATTTGAAAATTTTCACTTTATTTTATGTCAAATTGTTGCAGTTAATATGTTATGGAGGGAGTATATTTTTTATATAATTCGAGTATTGTTCAGGTAAAAAAAAAATAGTTACTCCCTCCGTAACAAAAAACTTTCAACAATTGGTTTTGCACGTATTTTGAAGAAGCGATGTGAGAGTGAAAACGAAGGAATTAGTCAAAATGGTTTTAATACAAGCAAAAATGTGATTATAAGTTACTAATATTAAAATTATTTTGACTTCGTTTACACCTTTAAATCGCTTCCTCAAAATACGTGCAAAACGAATTGTTGAAATTTAAGTTATGAAAAGAGTATTTGAAATAAGAAATAAAATACTATCAATACACATAATTTTATAATTTTTTTTTTTATATATAAATAGACCCGATGTATATAAGAATTTCTACGTTAAGGTCATTTTGTATCCGTTCCCCGCAAGCCCGCAACTATAAACACCCACTTTATAATTTTTTTTTATTTTATATATAATTTAAATAAACATTATTAACAGAAGCGGGATTTATGTTCATCCATGCATCTTTCTCTCTCTCTCTCATTTCCTCTGTACTATCTTTCTCTCTCCTCTCTCTTCGTGCATTCTACTCCACCTTCATCCACCTACATTCTTCATCAAATCAATCTTCATTCAATTCAATTTAACACTTCTCAAACCCTAATTTCTCATTTCTTTTGATTCTAATTTTCCTTTTTTTTTTTACATTTCTTTTTTCGAGACAATGCAATTGGATTAATTCTTTTTTTGTCCTATCTACCGCTACAGAAAATTGGCCGTAGTACCAAAATAATTGATCTGAAACTTCACCATCAGATCTGGCATCATTTAATCAGTGATTTGTGATTAAAGACTGCAAAATTTTGTGTGATTGATCGATTATTTTTTTTGTTTTTTGTTTTTTTGGGTTCAGTGCCAAAACTTTGAATTTGAAGGACAATCTATAACCTGTGATACAGTGTAATCTGCACGGATTCTTCATTTTCAGCTATTTTATTCGCGATTATCGAGGCGAAATTTTTGGGCGTTTTCGTCTTTAACATCTGTGTTTGGATCGACGCTTTGATCTTTATCTCACCACACTGGTTGGTCTCTTTCTCCTCTTACTTAGCTTCCATTGGCTGTTTTGAGCTTCCTTTGTGTTGCATTTATTACTGCAATTTAACTCCGTAGCTACCACCCTGATCTATGTGATATATTGCCTTATGTCAGGGTTCTAAATTAAGCACATTTTTTTCTTCCTGATGTTTTTCAGTTGATATGTCGACACTTTTTGTGCTAGTAATTTTGCATTGATGCTCGACAATTTGTTGAATTTTGCTTCTTTTTGTGGAAGAGTGATTCCTTCTTTTTTTTTTTTTTGTGGCGAATTTGGTGCTTGTTCTCTTTATTTTGTTCAGGTGAAAGGAAGAGGTACTTAAATTGGAATGGACGGTTTGTTTTGGTAGAGTTGGGAGTATCTTGTTCGTGGAATTATTTAGTTATGATTAATATTCATGATTCGCTTTTGTTAATTTTTTACGTAAATGACTCACTTGTTGGAGAAATTAATTAAGCTCTGATTAAAGTTTTCTTTTTTTTTTTCTTTTTCACCAACATCTGCTAACTTTATTTTGTGGTCACTCTAATATGGACTATACTGTGATTGCAGAGCTGGCTTGACGATACTGGATCATTTGGTGTGCTGTATACTTGTATTGATTGAACTATGAGGAATTTTTGAACTGATCATCTCCTATGGGAATGGGAAGTAAGAGGAAAAAGAGTAAATTATAGTAATGCGTTGGATATTCTCCATTATATAGGTTTTAGAGCTAGTATAAGTCCTGTTTTAGTTGATGTTTCTCCAATGTGCGCATTGGAGAATTCTTTATGACTTCTGGTGGTGATTCATTGCTCAACTTGTCTGAACCTTCTACAAATGTAGTGCACAGGCATCGATCTACTGTTAGTAATTTGGACTCACTATGTTCAAATGCTTCATTCTCATCTTCCATGCATGATGCAGAATCTGGTCCATTTGATGTGAAAGCGGACAAAGAGGCCACCATTTTTGTTGATGATAGTTTTGCTAAGACGGCGATTGAGAGGTCCCCTATTTCTGGCTCTAGAAATAAACGGTTTCATTCTGTTGGCTCTCATTTCTCTGAGTCATCCCCTTCACAACACCCCATACAAGACCGCAAGCGCCTTGTGTCTTGGGGTGGAATGGAACAAATAAGTCAGCCTTCTAGTTTTGAGATTTCTGGTACTACTTCCAGGGTGCAGGAAAAGTTGAGAAAGTCTCAGGCTCTTTACAAGAGTGGGCAGTTGGATGACAACATTTTCCGGGATGAAAGTCCAAGGTTAGTTTATATCGGTGATCCAAAGAGGACAAATGATAAGTATGAATTTGTAACTAACGAGATCCGTACTAGCAAATATACTTTGTTGAATTTCTTGCCCAAAAATCTATTCATCCAATTCCATCGGGTTGCTTATCTCTATTTTCTAGCCATTGCCGGTCTCAATCAACTTCCTCCGCTTGCGGTTTTTGGAAGAACGGTGTCTCTCTTCCCTCTGCTGTTTGTGCTTAGTGTAACTGCTGTAAAAGATGGTTATGAAGATTGGCGGAGATACAGGTCAGACAAAAAAGAAAACAACAGGGAGGCTCATGTGTTTCAATCAGAGCATTTTGAGATGAAGAAGTGGAAGGATATTCAGGCTGGTGAGGTTGTAAAGATACATGCGGATGAGACAATTCCTTGTGACATAGTCTTGCTTGGGACAAGTGACCCTAGTGGAATTGCTTACATCCAAACAATGAATTTGGATGGTGAGTCTAACTTGAAGACCAGGTATGCAAGACAAGAAACAGCATCAGTTGTTGCAGAAGGAGTGGCAGTTTTAGGGTTGGTCAGGTGTGAACAACCTAACCGCAATATCTACGAGTTCACTGCCAATATGGACTTCAAAGGTCATAAGTTTCCCCTCAGTCAATCAAACATCATTTTGCGTGGTTGTCAGCTTAAAAACACAGAATGGGTGATTGGTGTCGTGGTATACACTGGCCAGGAAACTAAAGCAATGTTAAATAGTGCAGCTTCTCCTGCTAAAAGAAGCAAGTTAGAAAGTCATATGAACAGGGAAACCTTATGGTTGTCGGTTTTTCTTCTTATCATGTGCTCGGTTGTTGCTCTTGGAATGGGCCTGTGGCTGCAACGTCATAGGGAGCAGCTTGACACATTACCATACTATCGGAAACGATATTTTACCAGTGGAATAAAGACTGGAAAAACTTACAAGTATTATGGAATTGCTATGGAGACTTTTTTTGCTTTCTTGAGTTCTATTATAGTCTTCCAGATAATGATACCAATTTCTCTTTATATCACAATGGAGTTGGTTCGGTTAGGACAGTCCTATTTCATGATAGGAGACAAGCATATGTATGACAGCAGTAGTAACTCAAGGTTCCAATGCAGATCTTTGAACATAAATGAGGACTTGGGTCAGATACGTTATATATTTTCGGATAAGACTGGGACACTCACTCAAAACAAAATGGAATTTAGGTCGGCTAGTATCCATGGAAAGATGTACGGTACTTTGTCTTCTGCTGCTGCTCCTGCACCTGGTCAGAGCCTTTCAGGTGTATAAACTTTTCCGATTCTGATGAAAATAGCTAGCGTAAACTTTTTGGTATTGATGTGTTGTTTAGCCACATTATTATTCATTTCTGTTCTTAAAAAAGTATGTTTTTCTTAACACTTGGTATTCACATTTATTTTTCTGATGTGTCATTTTTCATGCTAGTTTTGAGCTGTAATGTCTAGCTTGCTGTGTCGTTATGTGGTGAGTTTGGAGCTTGTCTTAAGGTTTCATGAAGGTTTATGTACACATCCATGAGGGGAAATTAGAAAATTTATTACTCCCTCCGTCCTAAAATTCTTGCTACAAATGACTTTCTAAGTTCAAGGTTTATAAAATTTGACCATAATGTTTAACCAACATACAAAGAAGACATTAATTAGTAAGATATTGTTAGCCTTGTTTCAACATATATTTTCATGTCATCAAGTTCTATTATTACTACTAACATATAATTAAAGTTATTGGTCAAAGTTGTGTCTTGGAGACCGTAAAAGTCAAATGTGGAAAGAATTTTGGACCGAGGAGTATTATGTTTTGAATAGCGCTTTGTTAAAATTTGTATGTTTTTGTTGCTTGAATAGGATTTGAAGTGTGGTGCTAACTTCTTCTAAGTGGCTTCCTTATAGCACTTTCCTGTTTCTTCATTTCCCTTTGGTTTAGAAGGACCATATACATGTTGTTTCATACATACAATAATCGATGATTATTTTTCTAGCCTAGCCGAGTATCAAGGACAAAGATTTTAATGACTTTCTTGTATTGGGAAGTGGCAATCCTTTGTATTGTATTTATTTAGGTCTTTTTTGGTTTGAGGACCGAGGAGGGGGTCATAATTCATTGGGTATTGGGGTTGCAAGCTTTTAGAATGGAATGGATGTGATACTATTAATAAACAATATAATGTTTGGTTGTGGTATTTAGGTATGGAACCCCATACCCAATGGATTCTTATCCCTCCTCAAATCCATGAATCTCATACCACTTTCCCACTATAGTTTCTCATCCCCATACTTTCCCTTTACAAGTAAATGGACCAAACAACTACAAGAAAGTAAAGGATTTTCAATCCATACCTAGAGGATTATCATTCCCATACCATTCCATTCTAACTTTTTAAACGAAACATGCCCTTATTTATTGATAAAATGTATCAATGCCTTTTTTTGACGTGCCTTTTGTCTAATCTATTCATATTTCCATACTATCGTATTTTAATCACTTTTGGAGTCCTTTTGGTTGGATAACTTATCTCGAGCACCTATATGTTTTTGTTTGGGTGTTGGGTAAAGGTATCCTGTATTATGTTAGTGTGAAAATGGTATGTTTAACATTTTGAATTTTCAACTAGTTTGTAGCCTATGTAATGCGCAAGTTTGATTTTTCAATTTATTTGATGGTTATAAAATAATATAAAAACTATAAAGTTTAACCTTTTTTTAGAAAAAAGAAGATAATTATATGAGTCTGAAGTTCTGAACTCGCTGTAACATTGGTTAGACGGATTCAATTGCTGATGAAACAGATATGATATCAACATTGCGATAGGTTGTTTGCTCCATATTTGTGGTTTTACTTTTAATTTGGTGATGGTAGAGAGTGAATTGGATCTAGAAGTTGCTTCTCTTCTTCTCATACTCTTTGTGAAGCATTTTATAGGGTTCTCAATCGCTCACATATTGGTAGAAGGCATAGCAAAAGCAGCAAGAGCTTTAGAACTAGTAAGACCATAAGGCAAATCCAAATTACTCTTGCCCAACCACTTAAGAAAAGCAATGCAATCATTAAGGCCGGTTTTGAAGTGAGTGAAAGAGTTCAAGAATCCCGACTTCGATCAACCAAACGATTTCATTGGTGAAGGTGGCAAGGAAATGGAGGGTTTTGGTTAAGAGTCTTAAGACAGAGGGGCTGATGTTGAGGGAAGCCCAAGCGTTGTCAAGGAGAGGAAGATGGTGATGCTGAGGGAGGGGGGACTGTAGGGCTTTTTGGTACTGCTATAAGAAGGGGGTTGATTGAGATGGGGAGTTTTAAAGCAGGAGTTTTCTGCTGTTTTGTGGTGGTGGTACCGGTGAAGGGTCTGAGAATCTGAGATAGAGGAGGGAGAATGAAAGGAGAGCCCAAACACTGTTTTGTTCCATTTTCCAGTGGTGGTGGTGGAGGAGCTGCTGTTGAGGGCTTTTGAGGAGGGAGAATGAAAGGAAAGCCCAAACACTGTTTTGTTCCATTTCCCAGTGGTAGTGGTGGAGGAGCTGCTGTTGAGGGGTTTTGAGGAGGGAGAATGAAAGGAAAGTCCAAACACTGTTAGGGAGAGGAAGACGGTGACGAGTTGCCCTTCCTGGAGAGTACTCTGTGTGTGTGTTGGGGGGGGGGGAGGTATTTGGGGAATGTAAGACAAAGTAGGCTGATTTAGATAGAGAGGCTTAGAGGGAGGAGTTATGTGCCTTTTGTGCGTGGTGTTGGTGGGGATGCCGTTGAGGGGTTTGAGGGAGAAGAGGGGTTTTTAATAAGGAGGAGAGTGGTGGTGAGTTTTAGGGCTCCCAAAAACTTTAACATAACATATTCACCCAATATTTTTGTTCTCAAAATCATAAGTTGTTGGTTTAGTTAGTAACATAACACTATCGTAGTTAGTAAGAAATTAGACTAATTTTCTGCATTTTGCAAGTAAATAATCATAGCATTTTCTATTGGATGAATAGAGACCTAAGTCCTTTGTTTATTAAGCCATAAGTTCTCAAAATCCATTATAGCATGTAATATATTTCATACTCAGGCGTTGATAATTCATTTGCTGGTGTTTGCCTGCTTGGTAATTGGTAGAGGTCAAAGATTGAAGTCTTGGTCTTGAACTATATTTCTATGCATAACACAATATATGGTCTTGATGTGTCTTAATCTGGCAACATGGAATTTCTTTTGTCCACTTTTAGCAGGAGCTAGGCAGGTGGGAGGACTGAGAACCTGTCTGAGACTTAATTGTCCCTATTTGCATATTTGCAGGAGTGACATTTGTTCCTAGAAAAAGATGGAAACTGAAATCTGAAATTGATGTTGATCTTGAGCTTTTGGAATTGTTGCATAAAGAATTGGAAGGAGATCACAGAAATGCAGGTCATGAGTTCTTTTTGACATTGGCTGCGTGTAACACTGTCATTCCTATATTCAATCAAAGTGCTTCACTTGAGCATGCTGGAAAAGATGTTGAAGATGATGCAGAAGCAATCGATTACCAGGGTGAATCTCCTGATGAGCAAGCCCTTGTCTCTGCTGCTTCCGCGTATGGATATACCCTTTTTGAGCGCACTTCCGGGCATATTGTGATTGATGTCAATGGGGAGAAGCATAGGTAAGTGGGCAGATTCAGTTTTGGGATACAAAAGATTTAAACTTAATATTCAGTAGCTAGAATCTTTAAAATTCATACCTAGTAACTCTTCTTTCTCCATTCCATTAGCATTTTTGTTATCTGTTGTCCGGCCCATCTTCTCTCATATGATGATGTGCAATTCTGCTGAAATTTTCATACCCAGTATATGTGTAGCTAGATTTAATTGTTTGATATGCGTTCTACAGCAACTTTGTGTTTGTGTGTAATGGCTCTGAACTATTATGTACAAGGTAGATTCACCTTCACATACAGTGGCAGCCCTAAGATTTCCATAATGGTTATATATTATAATATTACTTGAAAAGTCATATTACAACCAAAATACCAAATAGTTGATATTGCATAGAAATGGTACTAAGATCCATTATAAATTTATAATTGTTCACGACGAGTCGACGAGTTTTCATGTTTTGATATCGATTTATAATATCATCCATACTAACTTCCAAAAACCCATCTTTCTCTAATTAAGTCATTTATCCCGACTTCAAACTTCACAATTTAGAATTAAATATATTTATATAACAATATATGCATCTATATCAATCTGAAAATATAACTTTTGAATCTCAAACTAAATATAACTCTTGAACTATATCAATCTGAAAATCTGAATATATAGGTCTTGATCTTAAAACTAAATATAACTCTTGAACTATATCAATCTGAAAATATTTCAATTTGAAAATCAAACAATCTGAAAATATATGTTTTAAACAATAATTCTATCAATAATACAGTGCAATCGACGTTATTTTGCTATCAAACAGTATATTAAAGTTCGCAATCTGAAATTCAACTTCAAACAATAATCTGAAAATCAAACAATTTGAAAATACATCAAACTAAACTTCACAATCTATTTGAGCTGTAATTTCTATTAAATTTATTTTGCTAATTCTTGAAGTAAATCGAATTGGGGCAAAAATTAGGGTTTGAATTTTTCCAACAATAATCCAAAAAATAAATAGAGACTTAAGTAATTAAAACTCACATGGTACCTTCCGGCGGCCGTGCATCAGTTGCCGTCACCGTTGCTCTACTGTGCAGTGGAGCCTTGAGAGAGAACACTGCCTTGGAGCAACGGAGCCACTGTGCTCTGTGCGATTGATGTTGCTCGACTGTACGGCTGAGAGAGAAGACTGCCTCGGTGCGACGGAGCTTCATCTGCGTTGCCGCCACTGTGCTTAGGGTTAAGGGTTGTGAGACTGTTGGCTGTTGCTCGACCCTTCCAATTTCGTGCTTTCTGCGGTTTCTGGCTTTTTGTTTCCCCTGCTTTCCATATCTTTTAAGATTTTTTTTTTTTTTTTTTTACTGCAATAAATGAATTAATTAAACCTGGCTAAAGTGACCCATGATGCACATGCATGGGACCGCCACAGTTCACATATGGCCTTTTTAGGTTATGTTATGTCTTTTTGTGCTGTTCTTTGGAAGTGTTTCGGTATTCCATGAATTTTACAGAAAAGGGAAGGTGGAGTAGTGTTGTTAGAAGGGTTTTTGAACAAACATTGATGACCTCCGAGAACTGTGATACAATGATTATTTTTCACATTTTTGTTTCAGGTTTTTTCCACCCAAGCTGCTAGCATGGCTGCATGGTCCTGCATCATGATCCTTTTAATATTGATTAATTTTACATTATAATATGCCACTAAGTGTTCCATTCAGTGCTAAGCTGAGATAAAAATATGACATGAGTAAATAACCGCTCACCGTTAAAATGAAAAGAAATCCCATGTTTTTCCTCCCATCTAACTTTAGTGGCAATTAACCCATTCTTCGTCCTTCTCAAACCCCACCCAAAAAGCAGTCACATCCCTCCTTTCTAACACTATCCCCAAGTGGAAACAAGTTTCCTGAGGTTGATATCAAAACCCTGTAACATTATCTGGATTTTAGTTGAATGGTTAGAGCCTAGAGTTGAAATTAAAGCTAAGATGAGTGAAATTTATTGATGGTTATTTGATCTTTTGTTAGTTAGGAATTGTGGTTTGCTCCTGGGGAGAGAACATACAAGTGCACGGGAGACGTTTTGGTAGGGAGGTTTCTTTCTGTGTTTTAGTCGTGAAATGGGGCTTGGTTTTTTTTTATATTTATTTATAGGTTTAACAATATTTTAAAGAGGGGGCAGGTGGTGAGAGAAGGTCGTATACTTGCACACTACATCTATACCATTCTTTTTTAGTTTTTTCTTTCATCTGTTTTTTTTTTTCTTTTCTCCCTATTTTACAGATGAAGCCATTTTATTCATTTCAAAACTTTTTATGTTATACCGTAGCTGAAAAATAATGAAATATTATGGTGCTTGTTGGTCAAGAATTAGAAGTGTACAATGTAATTTTTTTTTTTCTTCTAGCATACATTAATTTTCAAAAGTTCAAAGGTACAAAAAATAAATTCTCCTATATTAGTATCCTGAATGCTAAATCTGTTGAAATCTTCGTATTGGATATCGACTTGTGTAATCTTTTTTAGTTGTTTTCCTATCAGGTGGAACTGAATGCACTATAATAATGTCAATGATCTCAACCGAATGCACTATAATCATCTGTATAAATACGGAGTATTTGTTTAGCATTGCATATTAGGGTTTTTTTTTTGTTTGTGTTTTTTGTGTTTTTAGAGCCATATTTTGGAGGGCATTTATGTACCTTTTTATATGGCTATTTTCTTGGCTATGTAGTCTGTTTTTGTGTTCCTATTATTTGTATAATCTTTTTCCATGCAATATAGTTGTGGGTTGAATTACATAAATATATTATGTTTGCTATGCTGTTATCTTTTCTTGACTGCGAAATGGTCTAATATCTGGTTTTCCAACTGTAGGCTGGATGTTTTGGGTCTGCATGAATTTGACAGTGTCCGGAAAAGGATGTCGGTTGTAATTAGATTTCCTGACAACTCTGTGAAAGTATTAGTAAAAGGTGCTGATACTTCTATGTTCTCTATTCTGGCCAAAGAAATGGACAGGGAAGACCATGTCCAAACTTCTACCCAAGCTCATCTTGTTGACTATTCATCCATTGGTTTGCGAACATTGGTTGTGGCTGCGCGAGATCTAACAGATGCAGAACTTGAGGAGTGGCAGCAAAAGTATGAGGATGCTAGCACGTCTTTGACTGATAGATCTGCAAAACTACGACAAGCAGCATTGTTGATTGAGCGTGACTTGAGATTACTTGGGGCTACCGGCATTGAAGATAAATTACAAGATGGTGTCCCTGAAGCTATTGAGTCACTTCGGCAAGCTGGTATTAAGGTTTGGGTTTTAACTGGGGATAAGCAGGAGACTGCAATCTCCATTGGGCTTTCCTGCAGACTCTTGACTACTGATATGCAGCTGATCATCATCAATGGTACTTCGGAACAAGAGTGCAGAACCCTTTTAGCTGAGGCAAAATCCAAGTACTTTGTCACATCAGCCTGTTGTGGGGATCATATTTTAAAACGAAAGGACACTAAAAATGGTTATCTTGAGATCCCAGATGATACAAGGACTGTGGAAACAATGTCATGGAGCCCAGGGAAGGAGGAAGAATTGTCAAGCTCTTCACTGGCACTAATTATTGATGGGAATAGTTTGGTTTACATTCTAGAGAAAGATCTTGAGTCAGAGGTGTGTATATGTTTCATAATGGCTAAGTTGATTTTTTTGTGTGATAAGTATTAGTACTATGTTTTTTTTTGGGTGATTGCTTTATCATTAGAATTTTCAAAGCGGTTTTAAGAAAGCCATTAAGTGCCTATGTATATTGGTTGTGCCGTTCTTATTTTTGTGATTACCAATAATGCTTCATTGCCACCTTTTTCATTCTGTAGGGCACTATCTCCATACTTGACCTGTGATGGAAAGTCTCATGATTATTTATTGTCTTTGCTTGCTGCAGCTATTTGATCTTGCAACTTCTTGTCAAGTTGTGGTTTGCTGTCGAGTTGCACCCTTGCAAAAGGCTGGGATTGTTGACCTAATCAAGAGCCGAACTGATGATTTAACACTGGCTATTGGTGATGGTAAGTTTTTTTTCTCCTGATTGTCACTAGTATACCTTTAACTAGGCCTTCTTTGGTTCAACAGTAAGAATTCACAAAAGTCAATAACAAAACAAGGGATGTCAAAATTCATGTGAAGTAGAATGTTTTTTGACTCCATATATTATTGTGTTTGATTTGCTAATCAGCTTTCCAAGGGATTTCTTACAAAATAAAAAAAGATAAAAAAATTCTCAGCAATAATAATTAAGGAAAAAATGGTTATTTCAATGGGTGTCGATGAAGTTTCCTTATCAACTGTCATATTGACATGGGCAATTTGCTTCATGTGGAAATTCAAGTTCCATAGGAAGCAATGGACAAGCTTTTTGTGCATTACTTCCACAATAGTTGAAATTTAATGTAGTTCCTACAATAATAAACTATCGTTTGGTTCACTATAAGGGAAATGAATAGAAGCAAGAGAGTGGAAGGTAAGACATTTCAAACCCTTCATTCCTTTTTGTCCTTTGGTATGCAAGAGAAAGGGTTTTGTAACCCTTGTGCTTTGTTTTTTTGGGGGAGGGTGGTGTAAATGATTCATAACAAAACCTTTTTCACCCTGCTTCAGGCCAAACCTCCTGCAACTCTTAACCTACTTTGAGCTACAGGCTCACAACCAAGTAGTCCCATAGCTCCAGCCTCCAGGAGAGCTGCTCATTGTAACACTGCCACAAAACCTTTACTTGTTCTGATCATAATCTACTAGTAAAGATCTAGACTAGAACTTTGATGGCTTGATTAAATCATCTAGTTGTCATAATTGGGGTTTTCATGGTCGGATAATCTCTCTCAGATCTGAGGGCGTGGCAGATATGGGATAAGCATTGTGATGTGCCTTTGGTGGGTCCATGAAAGTGTTGAAAGGTGGTGGCTGGTGGGCGAGGCTTTTGGCTGGTGGCGAATCAATGGTGACGAAACTGGTTTTAGGCTTTTTGGATGGGGACCAAAGAACCAGATTTTGGGTGCCGCATTTGGGCTCGTGGGGGCAGTGTTTGAAAAGGCATGCCTAGGCCCTAAGCGATAGGGGCTAAGCGCTAAATTTGGCCAAGGCGAGGCATTTGTGGCTAGGCGCACTTTTGCTATTTCACCAGATTTTTTTTTCCAGATTTTCCCCCATGCCTTCTTAGGTGCGCCTCACTTCAATGAGACACACTAACGTGCGCCTCAATCCAATCGCCTTGGTGCGCCTTGAGCCTTTTTATAAATTGCGTGGGGGTTATTTTGGGATTGTTGGGCATGTTTAGTCATGTTGCTGTTCAGGGCTGGTATCGATTAATGTTGTGTACTTGCTTATTATGTGATGTTTTTATCCCTCAAAATGCTCATTTTGCTTCTTATGTGATGTTTGCAACAAATTTATTGGTGTAAAGTTTTTATTTTTGTTTGATGGAATATGAACCTAGGTGCAAATGATGTTTCAATGATTCAAATGGCGGATGTTGGGGTTGGAATCTGTGGTCAGGAAGGACGCCAGGCAGTGATGGCATCTGATTTCGCTATGGGACAATTTCGATTCCTGAAAAGATTACTATTGGTGCATGGACATTGGAACTATCATCGTGTTGGTTATCTAGTCCTCTACAACTTCTACAGAAATGCTGTTTTTGTACTCATGCTATTCTGGTATGTACAGCTGGGTTTTTAGTCCATGTACCTTAATCTAATTACTGATTTTCAGTGAGAATTTCTACTTGGTTCGTATATATTCTTTTATTCAGCCATGTCTTAGTTTAGTTGATGCATACTTTTATGGGAACTTTTTTTTTTTACTTATCATATTTGGAGGACAAAAAACCTTTATGCTTCACTTCCAGTATACCTATTTAATAAGGTGTCCTCTGGAGCATCGATTTGCTATAAAATGAGAAAGTTATTGATTTGACCTTGATTTTTGCTATGTATGTGTGTAGGGAGAGGACCCACTAAAAACCATAAACTTGCTGAAAACTGTGAAAACTAAATGAAAGGGATACATTTGACGGTTAAAGGTGTAAATATAAAGATAAAGGGATCCACATGTTTTTTAAACCAAAATTGTTAGAGGAATGCTCGCATCACTCTCACTTTCCTCACTCTCATTTCACTCTCTCTATTTGATATGTGGCATAAAAGTTATATTTGAAAATATAAAAAAATGGATTTTAGATTTTCCATGCCACATGTCAATTAGGGAGTGAGAGTAAAATGAGAGTGAGAGAAAGTGAGAGTGAGGCTAACATTGCTCAAATTGTCAATATGTACGAAAATGTCATCAATGACTCGCAAATACCTTTTTTAACCTCATATGTACCCTTGTTATTTGGTTTCACTGTTTTTATGGCTTTAAAATGATCCTTTTCCTACACACACACGAATACATGTACATTTTTTTAAAAGTTGCAGCAATCTACTTTTTTTTTTTAATGTTTATGGGTTTAAAATTTTCCTATTCCAACATTTTTTTTTTTTAAAGTCGCAGCAATACTTTTTGGAAAGTTGCAGCAACATAATTGCTACTGTTAGTCCGTTACCTTACTTGGCTAATGGTTCTGTCTCTTTCCTCTCTTCTACTGGATCCGACTTATTATCTCTCTTCAAAAGTGTGTATCTTCTCCAAGCTGTAATTATTGAAACCTGAAAGGAATTACTCCGTGTATTGTTATCTTTTTTGTTATGTGGATATTATTTGGCATCACATGCTTTGTTCAGTAGACTGTAGCAATCAAATATAGGCTCCTGCTCCAAATAATTAAATTAGTTCTAACATTGTCTCTATTTATGTTAGGTACATATTGTGCACTGCATTTTCAACAACTCAGGCGTTGACTGATTGGAGTAGTGTCTTCTATTCAGTTATTTATACCTCTGTGCCAACCATTGTTGTTGGAATTTTAGACAAGGACTTGAGTCATAAGACATTGCTTGAACATCCAAAGCTCTACGGTGCCGGGCACAGACAAGAGAGCTATAATTTACAGATTTTTTGGATAACCATGCTGGACACGTTATGGCAGAGTCTTGTCCTCTTTTATATCCCTCTGTATACGTACTTCGAGAGCACCCTTGATATCTGGAGTTTGGGTAGTTTGTGGACTATTTCTGTTGTACTGCTTGTGAACATGCACTTGGCGATGGACATCCAACGCTGGATAGTTATTACTCATGCTGCCATATGGGGATCAATTATCATTACTTACGCATGTATGGTGGTTTTGGATTCCATACCTGTTTTCCCGAACTACTGGTTAGTTATTATTTTTGTTTTGAGCTTAGCTGTGATTTGTGTCGATTGTGCTCACTGTTTATGTAATATTGAATCCATACTCTTTGCATTTTCAGGACCATATATCAGCTTGCAGTTTCACCTACGTATTGGCTAACAATCGCCCTAATTTTAATTGTGGCATTGCTTCCCCGCTTTCTTTGCAAAGTTGTTTATCAAATGTTTTGGCCTTCAGATATTCAGATAGCTAGGGAAGCTGAGAAAATGAAGAAGGCTAAAAAGTTAGAAGCAAAAACAGAGCATGCCAGTTGATTTGTATAATTGACACAAGTAGAGGCTTACTTTTTGAGGCTGCTACTTCTGGTTGTGCACCATTTCTATGGCCCTTATTCCTCAAGTTCCTCCAGTAAGCATCTGTTTCTATATTTGTGTTGATTTGTTGAGTATATTCTTTATGGGATGAGGCTCTATGTTTTCATTTATGTTAGAAATTAAGAATGTGCTGATCCAAATATTTGACTCTGATAATTTGACCCAATGATAATTCAACCTAGAGGTGATCGTGGGCCGGGTTCAGGCCGGGCCGATGCATAAAAATCAAGGCCATAAAGCGGGCCGGGCTTAGTTCGGGCCCGAATTTCTTAGCCAAAGCCCGAAAATTTAGTGCGGGCTTTTCGGGCTTTTTCGGGCCGGGCCTAAAAAAGTAATCAAAAAGTCTAATTTTAAATGTCCAAGCCCCGCACGAAAAAATTTAAAAAAATCAGGCCGGGCCCAAATTCGGCCCTAATTTTCATGTCCAAAGCCCGCAAAAAAGCGGGCCGGGCTACTTTTGATCAGCTCTAATTCAACCCAATGTGGACAAGTTATCTGCAATACAGTTATAGATCAATGCAACCTGAGTGGAACTAACCATTAAAGTTAATATAGGACACTTACCTAATTGGCCTCTTGATTCTCTGAAGTGCTGAATCTGTCTGTAATTTTGGATTTCCTTGCCATTTACGTAGTAGTATGTTTTGATTGTGAAATCAATTATCGATGTCATGATATTGCCTTGGTCATTTACTCATTTGCTTTAAAGGCTAGCAGCATTTTTAGAGCTATAACAAATTGGTCCTGGTTTTGGTCAACCTTTGGCATAATTTAATTCCTTATTATGGGATGTCAAGTTCTGCATGATATTTAATGACGCGAGCCTTGAGTTTTCTTGTAATCTATATAGCTAAATTTACCTCTGCTTCCGAAATACTTGTGTCCGGTACAAAGATACCTCTTCAGCTATGTAACTTTTAGGCAAATGTGAATTTTGAACTAATTCATATCTCATACAATATCCATATGCTTTCTGGGCTGGCCAACCTCTTAATCATCCACTTGCATTTCCGTAAAATGACTGCTGGAAATTAATAAATCCAAAGGACTATAGATATGCACTGGGAAATTAAGACGAGATTGATATGAGTGCAAAAATGTGAACAATATGGTTTGAGACAGATGCTTAGCCGACTAGCAAGAGAAGATTCTAGCCAAACTGGTTAGGACTAGGAACAGAGCATTATCAATTTCTTCCTTTTCTGGGCATTTACCTCCTGATGTAAATAACCTATCGTGTGAGATTTTCTCCAAGTTGAGAAAATAACTTTGCAAGTAGCTCCAGAAATAAGAGCTTTGAGGAAGAGAAAATTATCAGATTAAGGCAGATGGGTGATGCTGAGCTTCTCCGTATTACATTGAATGCATGGATGCTGAACTTCTTATATTCAGGATGGTGCTTTTTTGAAGTGTCATAGAAGGGTGTTTTGAATTTGGGAAATAATATGTCTGCCGCATGATTTGTTCGATGGCATAAATAGGAAAATGCAAACCAGAAAGGGCATCCATTGTATTGCATGTCAGATATATGCTCCTGCTGTTTATGTCAGATTTATGCACTAGAGTAGTTTCCAGGTGCAATGATGTACGGGTACGCCATTTTTGTGAAAAGTCGCATGTCGGTACGGTTATGACACGTCATTTTACGTACCGGCACGGCAAAAAACTGTCCCTGTTTTTTTTTTTGGGTACGGGTACTGCGGGGTATGGGACATGTCTCATGCAATTACCCTAAACACATATCTCACTTTCTCAGCTCACTCTTTCTTCCTTCTCTCTTCTACGACCCTGCTCACGACTCTCAAGAATCATGACGGCACAACCTCACCGTCAACTCCACAAGTCCACAACCCATCTTCCTGCACCATCAGCCCCACAGTCTGCAGCCCATCTTCCTCACCGCCGAGGTGCCGACTCCATAACCTATCAATCGATCTCCTTAGTTCTTCTGTGCCTCTGCTGATCTTATGGTTAATGTAGCAAAACTTTATTTTATTTTTGTGTTTTTGGTCATTTAAATAGATGTGTTTTCTATTAAAAAAATTAGGAAATTTCCGTTTTAAAAAATATATTATTCTTACCTTTCTCAAAAAAATAAATATATTATGTATTAAAAAAAAATTGGCGTACCCGTATCCTATAAATTTTTTTTCAGCCGTATCCTGTACCCGTTTCCGAACCCGTATCCTTCCCCAACCAATTTAGTGTATACTTGTCCCGGTGTTGTTTTGGACTTAATTATTTATGTTGGTTAGCAACTTAGCACCCAGACACTGAGCCACATTACACTAGAACTGGCTGAACCTGGGGTTGCCTTGATTTTGTTGAATAATCGCGCAGAATAATATTATGCTTTGAAAATAGTCTGAGTCCAATATGGTTAGGGACCGGGCTGCTTAACTTTTGACACTGGCTAATCATAATGGCAGGATCCATATATAACCATATTGGAATTTGTTGATTTCAATCAAGCTCTTTTAACCTAATCAGCCTATGGTTGGTGTCTAAGGAGAGTTTTCTAGGTCTGTGCATTTTCTTTTGAAGAAGTATTAATCATGTATGAAAATTTTATGATTTTCACACTAAGCTTCTCAAGGGAAATTCTACTTAATAAATTATTTCTTTTTTTTTGTAGGTCACAGTATCAGGTGCTGTTGCATTGGCTTGTGGATCAATGTACTGGCACGGCACCTGTGTCAGAGTCGGAGAAATCACTTACACAGTTACACTGCAGCAGGGAATGAGGTTGTGGAGAAAATTGAGGATTTATGTAGAGCTTATAATCCCACTACAGCTTTTCTACTAAAAGATTCGGGTAACTATCAATCAAATCCATTCGAGTGAGAGCGGCAAATGTTTATTTCGGAACGAGGAGTTTACACTCTTTTCTCAGTACAGGTTAGTGGCAGGAACTTGTTGCTAAAGGGGTTGGTTCAGAAGCAGAATCTGCAGATAGCCAGATAGAATAGAAATCGTATAGTAAATAGAATAGCTTCATGTAAAGATCAATCAATATCATTCTGTCTAGACTGTTATAAATGCAATGATAAAAAGCTTTGGCAAACAAATTCGCCATTTCTTGTCTCAATCTGATATACCTAGGGCTGTGAAATTTTGATGCGACTTGAAAAGTCGACTTGTATGAGTCGTGTCTAACCTGATAAATATCTAAGATGAGGTGATCTGCAATTGATTGCTATATGACCTATAATACTTTACCGAGAAATGATTTAACCTATTATTGAGTATCTGAACCTGATCTACATTTGTCTTGAAACTAAGGGTCCGTTTACTTGGATGTAAAACTTTTTCGATGTAAACATGGGAAAACTCATTTTCATAGAAATTTTCCAATGTTTACGTGCACGGAAAATACGTTTTACTTCCAAATTTGGGGGAAAATGTTTCCACTATGGTGTAAAATGAGTTTTCACTCCAAATTTTACATTTTTATTTTTTCACCTAAAGTAAACGATGTAAAATGGAAAAATTATTTTCAAGGAAAACATTTTACGCTCTAGTAAACGGATCCTAAAAGAACTTGTATTCATCCCATAATTTGACAAACTGAATTGAACTTTGCACTTGATTTGAATAAAATTGAACTTTTGATATTAACCTATTAAATATTTGATGCTCCGTATATCTTAAATTAAAACAAATCAAGGTCATGTTCGTTATAACTAGTTTTCTAACTTAATTTACCCAAGTTTTTATAGTATTCTAGACCCTATTTTGCAATCAATATACTAAAACAAAAGAATGTCACCTGTTGAATCTTAATTTATCTTTTATTTTTATAATAATTTGTTTCCCATTATCTTTAAAAATAGTATTATTTCCTAAAATATATTAAATTCCTATAATTTTAATAAGTATTCTTTTCGTCGTATATTTTTTGTTCCATGTGTGTTGTGCACACGACCAATGAAACTAAAAATTAGAGAGGAAGTTGTTAAAGATTTGTGAGCTTCATGTGGAAAAAAGGAAAAAAAAAAATTACCATAAAAAGAAATAGAGCAAAGATTTTGAGACAATAAAAAAAAAATGGTGCAATGATAATGGGACGAGTGGAGCACCTTACAACATAATGGGGCAAAGTTTACTAGACAAATGAAGTACCATACAACACAAACTATCTTTCTAATTTTAAATAATTTAACTATCTTTCTAGTTTTAATTAATTTAGTCTTACAGAATTTAAATTTATTTAAATACTAAGTTTTATGCATGTGGTGTCTTGACGTGATTACAATCCAATTCAATCCTATCAATTCTCATCCCTTCATTTCAATTCATCATTTCATTCAGATTATTCCATTCCAATACAATACAACTCATTCCAAGCCAATCTATTCTAATGCATTCTAATCAAATCAAATCAAATCCAATCCATTGCATTCTAATCTCGCAAAAAAAACACACCCTATATATGTTAATGTGGTAAATTATACTCTTTGTATATACATACTTAGTATATATAATATGTGTATTTGCATGGGTTTTAAACTAATTATCTACTTACAAAATCCATATTCCACTTGTCAACTCCTAATTTTTCGATTCTTTTTAAAATAATCTTTTGGCACAATATCTCCATTTTCTTTCAAGTATTCTTTGTAATTTCCTAAAATATATAAAATTTCTATAATTTTAAATTTTATTAAGTATATATCTTAGAGCAAAAACTATCTTTCTAATTTTAAATAATTGATACATGATAATCGATTATAAGAGTACGTTTGATTCGTTTGAAATTTTTTGAACTTTTATGATCTAATCTGATCTGAATTTTTAGATTGTACTTATTTTTATAGTTATAATATTTCTGATCTGATTTAAACTTTTCTGATCTGATATTAATTTTTCTGAACTGATATGATCTGGTATGAATTTTTCTAATCAGATCTGAATTTTCTAAAAATAAGTACAGAATTGCTTATTTAAGTTGAATCAAACACACTCTAAGTCTTACAAAAATTTAAATTTATTTTAATATAATTACTTCATAACTTCTATGTTTAAATTATACTTTGCATATACATACTCCATGCACGTATCAATGGGTCTCTGGTACAACCAGCCACACAACTCTTTCCTGTATGGCTGTCATTTAATCTAAAAAAAAAATCTCACACGCGTGCTCAATGCAGTACTCAAGCAAATATGTGCATTTTCCCACATTGTCAAATCTATTAAGAGAGAGAAAATATGTAATTTGTTATTTTTTTTCAAATGTATATATTACAAAAATTAAAACTCCAAAAAATAAAAATACCAAAATTTATATTTTTATTTCTCTACAAATAGAGACCCATATTGATATAGTTTTGTAACATTAAATTATTTGCCCTTTTTAAATCACTTAGTAACCCCTATAAAATACAAGGCACTAGCAATAGAACAAACCTTTTGACACATTGTATTTGATACAACTCAACTCAAACAAACCTATTATCAACAATAGAACAAACCTCTATCAAGGTTTGTGTTGGACCCAATGTAAAAAAAAGGAAATCAACTTTCACAAAAAAAAATTTAAAAAAAAAGACAAACCTAGGGCATTAACAATAGAGGGGTTTGTATTGAGGTTTGTGTTTGTTTTTTGAGGTTTGTTCATAAACCTATCTATTGCTAGAGGAAGTTACTACATGAGAGGTTTGTTGAAGTTACTAATTAGTAACCTAGGTTTGTCATGTTTTGTTTTTTTTATTTTATGTGAGAGTTGATTTCTTTTTTTTTTTTTTCACATTTGGTCCCAACACAAACCTTATAGAGGTTTATCTATTGTTGGTGATAGGTTTGTTTGGGTTGAGTTTTATTAAATATGATGTGTCATGAAACAAACCTCTAAGAGGTTTGCTTCTATTGCTAGTGCCCTATTAGTAACTTGTACAAACTTCAAAGGTAATAACTTCTACTAGCAATAAAGAGGTTTATGAACAAACCTTAAAAAGTAAACACAAACCTCTCTATTGCTAACCCCTTATAAACATACTTAGTAACCCAATATAAATATTTGATAACCACATATAATTAATTTAGTAACACTATATGAAATTAACCGATAACACATAATAAGTAACCCCATTGACTTATATTTGGTAACCCCATTAACTTACTCCTAGTAACCGCACTGACTCACATTTATTAACACAGACTCACAGAGTTAGTAACCCTCTAAACCATAATAGTAAGCCCACTTACTTACACTTAGTAACCCACTTATTTTTAGTTATCATACTCATTCAGAGTTAGTAACCCCTCTATACCATACTAATAAGTAATAACCCTTCCATACCACACTACTAACCCCATTGACTCACACTTAGTAGCCCCACTTACTCACCCTTAGTAACCCCATTCATTCAGAGTTAGTAACTCCTCCAAATCATAATAGTAATCCCACTTACTCACACTTAGTAACCCCACTTATTCTAAGTAACCCTACTCATTCAGAGTTAGTAACCACTTTATACCATACTCTAGTAACCCCTATATACCACACTACTAACCTTATTGACTCACACTTAGTAACCCCACTGATTTATACTTAGTAACCCTACTCACTAACACTTAGTCACTTAGTAAACCCCACTTGCCCACTCTTAGTAACCTCACTCATTCAGAGTTAGTAACCCCATTGATTCATTCTTAGTAACCCCACTTGCTCAAAGTTAGTAACCCCTCTATACCATATTTAATAAACCCCATAGAATATACTTAGTAATCCCATAAGAACACTAAGAAACCCAGTAAAAACTAAATAATTGTAAACACATAGAAAGTTAAAAACACTCCTATAAAATACTTAGTATTCCTTATAACACAAAACTAAATAAATTCAAATAATACACTAAGTAACCCCCAAAGAAAACGTTAAGTCATTAACCCTAAATGAAAACACTTAATAACCCAAAGAAAAATTAGGAACCCTAAGAAAATACTGATTTTTTTTTGGAACAAAAAATACTGAAAATTTAATGTTATAAAACTTTGTCAATATGGATCTCTATTTGTAGGCTTTAAAAAAATGAATTTTGATAGTTTTATTATATTTTTTTGAATTATATTTTTTGTATAATATACATTTGAAAAAAAAAAAAAAACTCTTTTTCTTATCCTGATGTGATTTGTTAGTGGAGTGGAGGTTTGAGAAATTGAGAGTGGAAACATTTATAAAATGCCCACACCATTGAACAGCGTACATCTTTTTTAAAAAAAAAAAAGAAAATGGCCACACCATAACTAATTGTGTGGCTGGCCACACCGCTAACTAATAGTGTGGCCAGCCACATATAAGAATTTGTGTGCACCTATATATCATCTATGCTTTTGCACGGATCCTAAATAACTAATCTCTATTATATAAGCCAAGGGGGGAGCCATGGTGTCCCTCTCAAAAAGTCTAAATTAAACTTTAAATTTTTCTAAATACTCAAACTATATAATATTAACTAAAAAGGAAAGTTTTGTATTTTTTAAAATGAAAATATTAGAAAAAATATAATTCAAAAAATAAAACACAAACACCAAAATTCATATTTTTGAATTCTCTACAATTAGACACCCATATTGGTATTTTCACAAAAATATTTTCTTTTTTATTAGTATAAATCTCTATTATATAAAAAAGTCTAAAATACCGATCATCCTTTACTTATGAAATAAAGATAATCAATCCAACAAATAAGGAATTATCAATCAAAGAGCATATAATTATTTATTTCCCATAAAATATAACATTTTTTATCTTTTTAAATGAAAATATCGCAAAATTAATAGTTCACAAAAATAAAAGCCACAAAATTAATATTTCGATTTTTTTTTTACAAATAGACACCCATATTTACATAGCTTTTCACATTAAATTTTATCTTTTAATTACAGTGAAAATATGATCAGAGATAGTATAGTAGATGGAATTAAATTTTATTCAATTAAATAATCATAATCTTATTTTCAACAAACTCATAAATAATGTATGCAAACATTATATAAGATACTCGTACATTGAAGCACGCATAGCGTGCACTTAAGGCTAGTATCCATTATGATATGGCATTGTGCCATTGAGTAATAAAGTATAAGTATTAAACTAATATACATAATGATATAACTAGATACCTATTATTAATTTTCAATCATGCTATTAATGCATTGAGTAGTACAAAAGTAGATATTTTGCTAGTTAAAGAAGTGAAAAAAAATTACTCCGATCCGTACTACATATGCTTAAAGTGGTACTCATTATCTTATGATACGGGTTCGAACCTTATTGATTATATAAATATAAATTTCCAAATCATAAACTATTTAAAATCAATATATCTACCCTAAAATTAATGACTAATGAACCGATTTAAAACTTATCTAAGCCTAAATTGGTATGAATGTTATTTGCTTCAGGCGCGAATCGGATTGACCCAAACATGTGGTTGATCAACTTAAAAATAATTTGATTATTTAAATGCAAACTAAATCCAAAAAGGCCAAACCTAAATGACCCGAGTCACTTGGCCAAAAATTCATCTGAATAATCAATTTTGTAACACTTTACCTTCCACGCACCAACACGAGTACTCCCTTCGTCCTCCTTTTTATTGCAACATTATGACTTTTTACATTGTTTATTGGGCAATTTTGACTCTCTCTAATTTTATACATATAAGAAAAATATAGTCAAATGAGATCTCTTTTGATCCGGCTCGATGTGTACTTTATTAATATATAACTTTTATAATTTTTTAATACATGTATTTAAAAATATTTTTATTTAAAGTTATATATTGAGAGATATGAAAAAGCAAATGTTGCAAATAAAAGGGACAGAGGGATTACAAGACAACAGAAGATTCAAAATTGATCTGAGACTTCAAACTGAGTTGTTAGAGTTTTTGAACTTAATTTTACAAAAAGAATTTATGGTCGGTTCTGAATTAAGTAGGTCAATTATTTGATGTGAAGTGTGAAAACTTGAAGCCATCTGTACTGTTGGTGATTAATTACTTCATCAATTTGTTCTAGAATTAGTCAATATTTTAGATCTCATTGAATTTCTCCAACCAAGCTAAGTCAAATCAGTTTCTCTGAAATTTATACATTCTATTCCTAGAAAAAAAAAAAAAAAATCCATTTTTACCGTTGGATTTTACTTCTTTAGTGCCCATTTGTTGAAGTAATTTTTTTTTTTATAAAAAGTATTTGATCTGAACTTAGGCTATATTTGATTTAACGGATTTTTGTTGATCATAATAACTTAGTTTTTTTAATACGATATATTTTAAACTTATTGTCTGATTTGACTAGTTTTTGATCCTGTATACATGTTAATCCACAAGAAAAAAATATCAATATGGAATAATTGAGTAGTTTTCAAAAATTGTAATTTTGATAAGAAATTTTGTTATGAAATTGAAGATATTTAAAGTTTGAAAAAAAATAAGTAATAATACTTCGTATTAACAAGCCAGATCTGAACATGTTTTTTTCTGATTAGATCTAATCTGATCTGTAATAAGAAATACATACCTAGTGTTGGAACATTTATGATTAAATGGGCTTGGTTACATGAACTAAGGAAAGAGAAGATTAGGCAAATAGAAACTACGAGTCCAACGGGTATCTCGCGACCCGCGAGGACCCGTCGCGACTCGTGAAAAGTTTCTGGAAAGAAACAAATCACGAGCCACGAGACAGAAGAGACTCGCGAGCTCCTCTTCGCGGCTCGCGACTTGCTTCTGGAAAACTCGAACAGTTTTTCGACTTTTCGTATGCTCTTGCCTAGGATGCTTGTACGTATTAAGCATGTGTTTAATGGCTTCATTGCAGTATTAAACAAGGTTTTAAAGTGATTTAAAATTAGAACCTTGAAGGTTGCCTAGTGAATGGCATCTTCAAGGGTGTTAATTGTACACAATTAATCACCATTATTCTGATTTTATGGAGCTTTAAGAAGGTGTTTGTTAAGCTCTTTTGAGCTGATTCCTCTTGCCATATATGCCTATAAATAGGCTTGCTTAGTTCATGGTTGATGTACACAAAAAAATATTCAGATTTTCTACACTTTATACAACTTGCTTGCACTTAGTATTCTCTTGCAATTTATACTAAGTGTGTTCTAAACAAATAACAAACACAAAGTTCTTTTAAGGTATACTCTAAGATCATATAGAGTGTACAAGTTTTCTCCATTGTATCTCACTAAACATTTCGCAGTAACCCGGTAATCTAAGGGGCGAATAAGTTTAAAAGGAAAGTGTAGATTCCACGCCTTGGAGGGTTACATCAACAATTTCCATACATATTTTCTAACACCTAGAACTAAACAAGTAAACATAGCCTTAATTAGTTGTTTTTTTTTAAAAGCAAGGTTAATTATGAATAACTAATTATTCATTTTATATTTTTATGCATAAGAAGCCAGTAAGAACGGAGTATAAGCAAAGTTATTGGTAGTTGGTAATTTGGTATTTACCTGAAGAAGAACTAGACTACTCGTAATTGACTTGCATATGAACCCAATTTAATTTTCACAAGAAGATTAGATTACATGGTGACGAATTGATGATGATTCATTTTAGTACAATTATTTAAACGTCATTTTTGTTTAATTTGTTTAGTACATATATAATAATATAATAATCATGGCATCATGCATGCCACTATACAAATTAAAACTGACTTAATTCATTAATTAATTAGCCTTCATTATTTTAGGTTCTGAGATTCGTAAATTATGGAGATATATATATATATATATGGATTAACAATGCCCATTGACCAACGTGCGTTAATTGAAATTTTGAAACCCTACTTAATTACTTAAATATTCTATGTCAAAGCTAGCTGTCTAATTTTTGAAACCCTTGGTTACACGGATATCAAATTTTCTAATTTTTTCAAGTTTTAAAACATATATGAATAAATTTTTCTCTAAAATTTTTATCATTTAATAAGTAATATAATTTAATTGGAATACTTGTAGTGTTTATACTAAACTATTTACTAATATAAAATAAATATTAGCTTTTGCCAACTTCAAATTAAGAAATAGTATAAGAAAATCATGATATGAAGCATACATACCTTCTTTTTATTTATATTTGGAAAAATTGTCAACAACTACCACTAACTTTTATCTTTATTGATACAACCACCACCTAAGTTTTTATTTTATAATTAAAACTACCACAAACGTTATGAATTCTACGAAACCATTACCACTTAACATTTTTAACACCCAAGGTTTACAGAGGCATTAGTAGGTCCCACATAAAAAGTATTCAAAACAGGAAGTTACTCTAATGAAAAGGAAAAATTAACTCAATTTACCTTCAATTGACCAATATTGCACGATTTCACCCACAAATTCTAATTAAGCTTTAATTGAATAGAAAGAAAACCATATAAAGATGAAATTTTAGGTGACAATTGAGAAATGAGGAGAGATTAGGGTTATATAGATGAGGAATTGTAAAATTGGAGGAAAATCGTGTAATATAAGGGGATGGGGAAACCGAAATTGACAACTCAGTCAAGGGAGTTAATCTTGAGTGTTAAATGGTAGTGGTTTCACATAAATCATAACATTTGTGGTAGCTTTATAAATTAAAAAAAAAAACCAAAAAAAAAAACTTAGGTGATAGTTGTATAAAAAATAAAATAAAAAATTAAAGAAAGTTAGTGGTAGTTGTTAACAATTTTTCATTTATATTTTTCTAGAGGGGACGTATGTATGTGCCTACTTATAATGTAAAGTATTAGCTTTATAGCAGAATTGATATAACATTTTTTATTCTTAATTTTTAAAAGTTGATTATAGATATGTTATTGTAAAAAATAATGAATAAGTTATTATGCATCATGGTGTGAACTATTGGAAAATTATTCCAAGATCCAAATCAATCATCTACTGTGAGTTGGAGGTGGATAGAAAAATAATCTCTCGCATTCACACGTGCCACTGCTCTATTTTTGGAACAATTTCACTACAAAAATTGATCCATTAACGGCGGATACACATTAATGATGGGCTTGAATCCCGTCGCAAATATAGATCTTTTGTAGCAACTTTTAAGCATGTCGCTAAAAGTTAACTAACCCAAACTAAATTAGAAATGATTCATTTACGACGGTATTGTGACGGGAAAAATCATTTGCGACCCCCCTTGTTTGCGACGGGGTCATATTTTTACGACGGAAAAAATTATTTGCGACCCCCTTTTTTATGACGGATCACATTTTTGCGACGGAAATTCCCGTTCTAAATAGAATCTATTATATAGTAGTGTTTGATATTATTAATTATAAATTAATATTATGCAAGATGTATATATTAATTAATATTATACCATGTGGTATGGTACTATGGTTGACATTCATTGCAAGATGAGCCAATTAGCTACCTGACCTCACGTACTATTGCAATTTGCAAATGGCAAACGTTATGGAAAAGTATTTGGACTCATCCAGACATCCACTTCACTCCATAAGACATAAGATCCACATTGCAAGGGACCACTCTTAGCTTTCATTCTAGTCACATTTACTACACTTTTGATAGACGGTCATAAAAATAAAAAAAAACAATGAGAATGAATTTATGTGTAAATGATAACAAGGTTAGCTTAATTCTGAATTTTTAAAAGATTGATTTAATTGTGAAAGATCGATAAAAAAATTGGGGGTTATTCTTGACCAATTTTCCTTTAGCTAATTCTTAAAAAAAATTCTAATTCTTAGGAATTTTTATTTTCAAGGAAATACTCCAAATATACAACCCTAAACCCAACAATGATGAGTTCATGACCTACCATCATATGTCATATGCAAATGGGGAATTGAAAAAGGACAAATAAATTTACTCTCAAAGATTTTTTGAATTATGATTAGGACTCGTTTACATTAGCTGAATAAAGATGAATTGAACTAAACTGAACTAAACTTAATAGAGATGAATTGAACTAAACTTAATAGAAATGTATTAATTGAACTGAACTGAACTGAATTGAACTTAATAGAGATGAACAGAACTGAACTGGACTGAATCTGAAGTAAACAAGGCCTTAGTGCATAAATAAACTTCCGACAAGTAAAGCAAGGGTAACATGGTCATCGTACTACTGTTGTAGTTTTCTGTGCAACTGTACATGTACATACATGATTACATGAACATAATCCACCAAAGTATGTAGCAGAGTCCAAAATACATTTTCAATTTATTATTTATATATCATTAGTATAATGTTAGAACCGCGTTATTAATTAATTACTCTAATTGCCACGATTAAATTATCATAATTATTTGCTCAATTGTACGTCATTATCACATTTCCCAAGAATCTAATACTTGCATTTTCATACTACGTGTCCCCTTTTTATTTGTTTTTTTTTTCTTAGTTAGTATAGTGATTAGTGATGGAAGACCTGTTCAACACTTCAATCCACTTTCACAAATTCACACAGTAAGGAGTAAACAAATTATAATACATATTTTATACTATATGTAAAGATGTAATGAAAAAATATATCTGTTTGAAAAAATCTTACTCTGTCTCAAAATAAATGTTTCATTTTTTATTTTTTTTACATCTTCCGAGTGACATTTTTAAAAGATGATACCTGGATTCTTGAAAAACGAGACTAAAGAGTATTATGTGAATCCTTGAAAAACGAGATCAAACATAGTATTGTAATAAGACACAGACTAAATCAACATCAATGATTTAGGACAAAGTCAGTGATGGGAGAAATTGACTAAAAATTGGCGAATTTAAACATTGAAATAGCTAGATCTAGGACAAAGTTGGGGATGGGGGTTCGTTGTGGCAACTTTTAGAGAAGAGGAATGGTTTAGGTTTTTTTTGTTGAACGAGAAGGGTGATATCTTTTCTCTAAAAAATTAACCCAACTTTTAAATGTAACAAACAAATAACGAACAGGGGTAGACGGGTAGTACATAAAGTTGAATATAAAATTATTGTGCTTTTTTTTTAGTTGGATAATATTGATGGTATTAAACATTAAACAAGATATCTTACTGCAGATCACGCAATCCAACTTGCTCAACACAGTCATTCATAAGAAAAAAGATAAAGTTCGAACTCGAGATCTCAAACTCAACGTTAACAACACACGCCTCAATAATTGTAGGGAGTACTAAAAAAGAAACGAGGAGAGAGACAATAAAATAAATAATCCATACACACATGACACAGTAGAGTTGAGTTTTTGATGGGACGTAATGATGACGCACTCATGAATGACGATAGAAAAAGAATTGTCATCGACGATATTAAGATTGCACCGCTGCACCCTTACAGATATCTACATCTCTTTAATTTTATTTCACCTTTTTAATATTTACTTATTTGCTACATTTCTTATATTATTTCCTTTTTGTCTAAATTAAATGATACATTTTGACTTTTGGTGCTGTTCACTTTGTAACTTTGACTTCCTTAATTATATATATATAAGAAAAAAATATTACGTGAGATTTTGTTGGATCCGTCTCGAAACGTACAAGTATATAATTTTTTATCGTATACAACTAACGATATTTATATTTAAAGATTTGTCTCGGGGCGGGTGAAGTGAAAAAGTAAATAGAGCATTTATTTTGGGACGGAGAGAGTACAATTTTTTAGAAATATCATGTGGAGTGGTAGGGGCTATTAAAAAGTAAACGTATTTATGAAGAAAAATGATAAAAATGGGGTAAAATATGTTGAATAAAGATGGTAAATGACTAAAGTAAGAGTATAATGGGTAAAAATTAAGCAAGCCTCACATATTAACAAAAACAAATGTAGCATGTAAATTTGGGACATCCAAATAAGAAAAATTTAACCAAGTATAACAAATGATTTTTTTTTCTTTTATTTTCTGTTTAGTTTAGGTGGGTTCGCTTTATTTCATTTTTTAAGTTTATTTCAGTTCAGTTTTGGACAATATTTAATTTTTCTGCAACATTCTTGGCTACTTTTTTATGGGTCACATGTTTCCAACCGCACTTTTTGGCCATGTTTTATAGCACATTTTGGGTGATACTGTTTTAAAAAATAATAAAATTAAATTAATTATATAAAAAATTTAAAATTAAAAAAATTGGGTGTGTAAATTTCTAAATTATGTGAGAATAAAAAAGATAAAAAATAGTTTCAAATTCCTTCGTTTAACATTTTTTAAAACAAAACATAATGCATATTTGTATAATTTCAAATTCGATTTTGAAAAAGTTGGAGTGAGGAGCTTTTTGTACAGTGTTTTGGAGCGAGTGAGAAAAAACAAATGTCTATTTTGTGCATATAATTACATCTAACAAATTATTTTAATAAAAATGTTCATAAAATGTCATTTTATATAACATTAAAGTAAAATTATCTAAACAAAAAAAATAATCATCTAACCACAAAACTATAAACTTCAACCTCTAACCTCTAAACTCTAAACTTTAATCAACTTGATAGGCATGTGATAGTAATTGTGGGTAAAAAAAAAACAACTATTCAACGTCCCAAAATAAATGCACTATTTACTTTTTCACATCAATCGAAACACATGTTTAAATATTAAGAAAGTACTAGTTAACCATAACTATAAATAAAAAAAAGTTATAAAAATATATATTTAGAAAGTACATATTGAGACAAGTCAAATGAGATCCACATAACTATGTTTTTTCTCATATATATTATATATACTACCTCTGTTAACCATTACGTGCAACAATGTAACATAAAATAGATAAGAAAAGTGTCAAATCGTTGCACATAATAATTAACGGAGATAGTATATAAAATTAAAATTACAAAGTAAACCGTATCAAAAATCAAAATATGAGACAGATGGAGTATTAAAAAAAATGACAAAACAAAGTCATACACTCACACCTAGACCTGTCAAACAGGTCTGGTCGGGTTGATGTAAAATAGTTGCGGGTTCAGGTTGTACCGGATTCGTGTTAGCGGGTTCGGGTAAGTATTAACCTTTTTATAACCCAAATTTTTCGGGTTCGGGTTGACCCAGGGGGTTGAGAAGTTTTATAACGCCATTTAATTTTTCATTAATAGCTAATTCATGGCAAAAAAATAATATAGGTTTTGGTCCAATAAAAATAATCTTAAATTCATAGTTTTAATGGTAAGAAATGTTTTTGCTTACATTTTCCTATAATATCATAAGTTTAGTACATTTTTAATGATCGATTTTCGAGTCAAGTCGGGTTAAGAGCGGATTGTGTTTAACGGGTTTAAAACGGATTTGAGTTATTATTTTTTTTTGTCAAAACCCACTATTTATGTATCAGGTTAACAGGATTTATCGAGTCGGGTCAAAAATTGACAGCTGTACTCACACCACATAAAACCACCCCAAACCACACCACACGACACCACAGCACCCCAAACCAAACCAAACCACAACATAGAGCATGCTATATTGCTATCTAGTTGCATTATTGGCTGGGTAGGAAATGAAAAATAGTCAGTCCCCTGCATTTACTGGACTGAACTTTCTGTCAAGATTCCTTCTCCCTTTCCTTGAATTTGCCTTTATTTATTTACCACTACAGTCCTCATGATCACATCACTTCACTCAATAATAATAATATGATTAATTTATTTTCAAAATAGAATAGAATAGAATAGAATATATTTCTTCAATAATCTGTCTTATCTATCCCCTTCCTCACCCTCCCAAATTCTCAATCATATAAATACACATCAATGTTTGCTATTCTTAACCTCTTCTCAACAAACTCCCACAAACAAACACTTTTACTTTTCTTTTCTGACAAAATTAATCCTTAAAAATAAATAAAAAATGCAAGTAATCAGCAGAGCAGAAAAACCTAGTTCTTCTTCTTCATCATCATTATCAAATAATATGAGCCCAGCAAAAAGTTTAAAGGAAGTGATGCAAACCATCGCCAAAGTGCTACAAACTGGTAAAACATCTGCTCTTCAAATGAAATTACTCTCCGATCATAATAATCACAATCAACGGTTAGGATTCAATGTTCTTGATGATGTTGATGATTATGATCATCATTCTAGGGTTACTTTAAACGCACTTGAAACTTGTCTTTCGATGCTCACCAAATACGATTTTGATCATCAATCCTCAGTTGATAAATTCATCACCAGCAATAATAATAAACGTAATAAGATTGATCGAATCAATAAGGATGTTCAATCCTCTGATTCAAATGTATCCAATACCACAAGCTACAAGCGTAGGTAATTCTTTTTTCCTCCTTCAATTTCGATCTGTTTCACATTTACCTATTTTCTTTTTTTTTTTTTTTAAAAAAATTCTACTTCTCCGTTTTTAAATTGTTGCAACAATTACAAAATGGAGGAAGTAATTAAGTTAGAAGAACATTTGAAAAGTGTATTTTAATTTTAGTTTGTTCAATTTTTTGTTTTTAACATTCTAATAACATTTTGCAAGAGAGAATCTTTCAAATAATTTCTATTATTTTCTCTGTGTTTTTTAGTTGTTACACTTTTATAATATATGTGAGAAATATAATAATAAAGTGTAACAATTAAAAAAATAAAGGAAATATGTAAGAAGAAATATATCCATCTAGAATTTCATTTGATTAAATTGTTGTCACATAGGGTATGTTCTCTTCACAAATTGAGATTCTAATTCAATTCAAACTCAATTCATTCTTATCCATGTAATATATTCTAATAAAATCTCATTTATATCCATTCTAATTAATCTAATATAGTCCTGTTAAGTGAACATTTATATCTTATGGAGTATTTCTATAAATTTTTACTATACATAAATAGATATATTTAAACTTAAAATTTTGCATGTGCAAAAGTCAAACGTGACAATGATAAAGTTAAACAATGTTATGAAATAGATGTATTAAAAATAAAATTTGTCGTTGATAAACAGGAAAACTGGCCAATCAAGGATTGTGGAGGCCACTACTTTAATGGATGATGGATATGCGTGGAGGAAATATGGGCAAAAATATATTCAAAATACAAAGTACCCCAGGTATTTATTTTTTAAAAATATATCTTTATCTATAAGTAATTCTATCTTAACTTCACAAAGTACAACTAAATAATGTAAATGAGGACAAACTATATACTAATGTTTCATATTTTGCCTGATAAGACCTATTAGATTAATTATCCCTATTTCTAATGTTGGTTGTTTATTGAAATTTAATCTTAACACTCAAATTATGACCCCAAACAATCAAATTATATTTGCAACATGGATTTTTTTTTATTCAAATTTACTAATTCTTGATTGTTGAACTGTTCATGTGCGCTTTTTAAAACACTAATCAAACATCCAGTACTTATTTACAAATCTAGCTAGCTGTCACAATTGAATAATCCAAAATAAGTACTCTGTACTCCATATTATTTTTGCACAAAAAGTCATTTCAATAATTTTTTATTATTTTATTTTTTTTTTGGCAAGGACATGTCAATAATTTTGCTAGCTAGATTTGGTCACTACTTGATTGACTTGTTCAATATATATATAGGAAAAAGAAAAAAAAAAAAAAACAAAAACAAAGTAATTAATAATGTTATTTGTAATGATTGATGCAGGAGTTACTATAGATGCACACACAAGGATGAACAAAGTTGCAAAGCAACCAAACAAGTGCAACAAATATCAGAAAATCCCACCAAATACAACATCATTTACCATGGTCAACACAATTGCAAAAACCTCTATCAAACCTCTTCTCTTATTACACCACTAGATATCTCCCCTTCTGTTGAAAACACATCCTGTTTATTGAGCTTTGACTCTAAAAATAATCACCCTAACTCTTCTTTGTTCCCACATTCAGCTTTCCTCAACACTACTACCCCTCATCATCATCATCATCATCATCATCATCATCATCATAATCATCATTCATTTGGGGCCCACAATCAGTACTCATCATCCTCTGATATGTCCCAACCATCATCATCATCATCACCATCATCTGATTTTTGCCCACCTCCACCACCACCATCATCATCATCCTCTGTTATTTGCCCATCATCATCATCATCACCATCATCTGATTTTTGCCCACCGCCACCACCACCACCACCACCATCATCATCATCTGATATTTTCCCACCATCATCATCATCATGTGATCTAACAAGCACTGGATTATCATCATCATCATCAACACTTGTTTCTTTTGATGATCAGAGTGATATGATATCACCAAGTGATGAGATATACACCTCTACATATTATACTCCATATGATATGGATGATATCTTAAGCTTATTCAACATGGACCAAGAATTCAATCCTCATCTTGATGGATTGTTTAATGATCATATTATTTTTCAACCTTTTGATGTGTAGGCGTATATAATTATAATTAGCTTATTATTATAACGAGTAGTTTATTTGAGGCAAATTTTCTACTGTATGATAGTTTTTTTTTCTACCTCTAGAATTTTTTCCCTTTTTTTCACCATGCATGTATATTAGATTTCCTAAGATATTTATGGAGTGGAGGAAAATAAGGAGTTTACTGAGCTACTGGTTAATTGTGCTAGTTACTTAGCTAGTTTTGTGTTTTGTCTTTTTTGACGAGAGTTTTGTTTTTTGTCTCAATAATGTATTATGTTAATTCCATGTTAGGGTACACAAATTTTAATAAGATTGAATACAATATACAGTTATTTTTGTTTTGAACAGTATACAGTTAAGGACTTATTTCAAATCAGATCAGATAAAATAATTTAATCTATTTTCGATCTTAAACTTTAAATATCTACAATTCTGTAACAAAAAATATTATTAAAATTACATATTAAAAAACTACTCATCTATACTTCTATACTATATATTACAGTAAAATACTAGCCGTTAAAAAAAAATATATTCCCTCTTAAACACTAATTTTTCCCTCCCTACTTATTATTTACCATAATATTAAATGCTTTCCATTTACCAAAGATGCATTTGTTTTTATTTTATTTCCTAAAACAATTATAATTATTTTTACTTACTTTCCAATAAAAACTTTACTACCAATTCAGCTTTAAAATTTTTCTTATTAGCGTTTATTTTTCAATTTTAAAATATTTTTTTATCATCCTTAATTCATTAGTGGTTGCATATTTTTTTTTACTAAACTTGGTTTTCTCCATCTTGGTTTTTACCCTATTTTGATTTGAATTTTTTAAAATCTTCTAAAATGAATGAGCCATTATATTAATATGTTTATTATTTTGTATATAAGTTTCAAATATGTATTTTGATTGTCATTAACTCTTTTTTTTATTAAATTTGGAAATACATATTTTTATTATTAACAAAATATGAAAGAATTCATTAATATAATTTATTTTAAAAGTTATTAAAATTAACGAACAACTCGGTAACCATTCATGGCTTTTTTTAAAGTTTTTTTTTTTTTTGAAAATAATACAAATTTATATTACAAGAAATAACTACATAATCTTGATAAAAAAAAATGTAGAAGATTGTATTTTCAACGTTAGAAGACATGAAATTTATGAAAATAAAGTAATTTGATTGATATCAATCCAAATTTGAAATGACTATAGAAAATAAAGTAGTTAGTGAATTAATTCTAATCTATTGCAAAATTTTATTTGAAAATTATGTGCATTTCGGGTATTACTTATTCTCTATTGTCCAAATATAAATAAAATAAAGTACTTAATAAAATTTTTATCTATAATAACTTTTTACCAATTTTTTCATAAAAAGATTTAATTTAGATATAAATACTTACCTTAGTTAAATAAACTGAGTATTTTCTCGAGTATTATCTAGTTAATACAAATAAAATAAGATCTAAATTGACATTTTTTTTTTTTTGGATTAGTATATATAGTGGTCAAAGTTTAGCAACTTTAGGAAAACTAAAAAAAGGTTTCTCTTTTTCTATACTCTCTCTTACTTTTACTTTGTGCACGACTTTTTATCATCAGTTATTGTTTTCTCCTTCTCCCTATTATTTTTTTTTCTATTGATCAATAAAAATCCAAGTGAGCAAATAATTATAAAAAAAAAAAACTGAAGGGAGTATCAATTATGGTCAAAGCTTCTAGTAACTATGGAGTATTAACTATTACTCTATTCTAAAATAGAGCATGATGACATTATCATTGTCCACATGTCACTTTCTTAAGAAAAATTTTCCCTCCTAAATACCGTACAAGCTAATCTAAGGATGATGTCATTTTCTTTGGAACTATCCTATCTAATACAAGCTAAGTATTATAAATTTCTACATCACAATTACGATCTATCCATTTTTTCTAGGAAATTGAAACAATTTAATTTTATATAGCACAATATAATAAATCACTTCCTAGGGCTCCTACAACATGAAATATCTAAAATTTTAAAATTATAAATATTTTTATACAATGTGCATAATATAATTCTTATATATATTCATGTATAAGTAAATTTTTTTAATAATTTACAAATCACAAAAATAGAGTCTATATAAATTAAACCGTGCATTGCACGAGATCTAATCTAGTTATTTATAAGCCTGAGCACATCAGTTGTTCATGTAACTTTTTTGTATAGTACTCCCTCTGTCCCCTTATTTTTGCAAAAAATTGATTTTTGTCACTGTTCACTGGGGAACTTTGATTCTCTCTAATTTTATACACATAAGAAAAAATATAGTCAAATGAAATATCGTTTGATTCGACTCAATGTGTACTTTTTTAATATATAACTTTTATAATTTTTTATTATATGTATTTACAAATATTTTTGTTTAATGTTGTGTTGGGGATGTGAAAAAACAAATTAAATATTACAAACAAAAGGGGATAGAGGGAGTATGAATATAACACGATTTCTTATTTGGAATGTCAAATTATGTATGTATATCATGGTCACTATATTGATTGAATTGCCACCAACCATGAAAATTCTCGATCACCTATAATGAATTTAATTTCTTTCTTGGTATAGTTCATAACAGGATATTTTTTAGAAAACTATATCTTACAATCAAATACTCGTAGTACTTAAAAAAATCTGTATTGAAAAAAAATATTAAAAAAAAAAAAACCTAAAAACCATATTCTTGCAACAAACTATGAAAAAGTATAAACCCTAAAGTAAGTATATATAAAACCTAAAGCAATTAACTAGGGAAGTATAACTTTTCCTAAAGGAATTATATATAAACCCTAAAGCAATTAGGGATAACTTTTCCTAGTGAGAAGAGAACACCACAATAATACTTATTTTTTTAATTATTATTGTTTTTTAAATGAAGACCTATTTTTTGGTACAATTATTATGCAGTCAATCTATCAATGTCATGATTGAATGTCTCCAAGGGAGAGTCAAATGTGTTGCTATGAATTCTATCCACCAACCCCTACCACTAACAAAATCTCTATACAATTAGATTGACAATTAGATTTAGTCACTCCTAATTGACTGGAATTCACCTTAAACCGTGTACTCCGTACATTGTTTTTCTTAAAGGAATAAAAAAAAAATCTGACTAACCCCTTTTAAAGTGATAGCCAAGCTCATTCTTGCGCAGAATTAAAGAAACATTTTGGTGTAAAGGTTGAAGCCAACATCTTAAATTACGTACTATAATAACGACTTTTATGAGCTAGATATATATTCAACTGCATGATTAGTTTCTCTAACACAATGATATATGTCAAATTAACGAGTTGAATTTATGTAGTTCTAATTTGATGATGTGCTGAATGATTGAGTGAATTTTCCATGGGATGTCTTTCCATATACCTTTACAACATTAACTATTATTAAATTGTCGTCTTCGATAAGAATATCTTGGATAGATGTTCCAACTTCCAAGTAACGGCTTGGATAATACGCTCTTTCAATGATGAAGCCTCAACAAAGATATACTCCCTCCGGGTTTTTTAGATGTAACACTTTGACTTTGGCACTATTCATCCAACTCACTTTGACTGTTAATTGTTACTTAAATATAAAGAAAAATATAGTCATGTGGGATCCTGTTGAATTCAAGATCACCTCGGAATACACTTTCCAAATATGTAATTTTTATAATTTTTACATTTATATATTTAGAGATATTACGAGTCCAGATTTGAAGCACATATATTACAAAGTAGATTGACAATGTCAATCAAATTTGGGTTGCAATTTAGTCACTCGTAATTGACTGGCCTGGACATCATACCTTAAACCGTGTACTCCGTAGTCCGTACTATATATTGATTATTGAGGCTAGATTCACATCCACCCCTTGTTGAAAAACTGACATATCCTAAATCCGGTTGTTTTTGTTTTTAAAGAAAAACAAATCTGACTAACCCCCTTTCAAAGTGATATCCAAGCGCATTTTTGTGCAGAATTAAGGAAATATTTTGGTGTAAAGGTTGAAGCCAACATGCTAAATTACTATAATCACAACCTTTATAAGCTAGATATTCAAATGCATGATTAGTTTCTCTAACACGATGACATATGCTAAATTACTGAAGAATTAAATATTCTAGACTTCTACGCATGTTTTGCGTGCGATGATATTTTAAATAAATCTATTAATATGTCTAAACAAACAAAATATAAAGGTTATTTGTTCGAAAAATTGAAAAATCTGTCAAATTCACACTCAGTCATATAATCAAAAATAATTTTTTCCCCTTTTATTCGGTCATCCCACAACAATGAACAAAAGAAAATATTTATTTATCATATTCTATTAGCTACCAAATTATTACGATGATCAAAATGTAAATTTTTTATTTGATGAACTATATCAATATGAATATCTATTTATAAAGAATTTAAAAATAGGATTAATTGATTTTAATAATACAACCTTTGAGGGATTCGCAAGTAATAAACCAACCTTTTGATTATTCGTTAATAAACCAATCTTTACACCCCATGCATCTTCCCACAATGAACCTTCACCTGTTTTAACCTTTAAAAACAGTTTACCATAATACGTGGCATCATATCATTGGTTATTTTTTTTAAAAATCATAAATTAAAAAAAAAAAACTCATAACTTTTTTTAAAAAAAGTCTCTCTCCTCTCCCCCTCCCACAAATTCTCTCTCCCTCTCCCACGCATTCTCTCTCCTCTCCCCCTCCCACGCATTCTCTCTCATCATATCATTGATGGTGTGGTTTTAGTGGTTGTTTTGGGGGTTGGTGAAGGGTGGTAGAGGCGATTTTGGGGGTGGGGATGGGGTTGAGTGGCGGATTAAATTAGGGGTAGAGGGTGGGCGGACGATGGTGGGCGAGGGTTTGGGGTGGTTGTTTTCGGTGTGGGTGGTTGATTTTGGGCGTGGGTGGTTGATTTTGGATCGTGGAGGGGTCGATGATGTCCGAGGGTGGTGGAGGTGTGGGTTTCGAGGGTGAAGGGGGTCGAGGGGATGGTGGGTGTTAGAGGATGGGGCTTTGGTGGGTGGGGAGGTTAGGGATGGTGGTTTCAGGGGTGGGGGTGGTTGGGCAGGGGGGAGGGCCGCCGGCTGCAGGTGGGGGTGGTTGGGCAGGGGGAGGTGTGACTGTGTTTTTTTATTACCAAATTTTTTATATTTTTTCTTTTTAGTTTTTTTTTGTTATTTAAAAAAAAAAAAAGAAATCGAAAAAAATTTACCTGTTAAGAAGGTAACAGGTCAAAAGGTATACTTAAAGAAATTTAGGTGTAAAAGTTGATTTATTAACGAATAATCAAAAGGTTGGTTTATTAGTTGCGAATCCCTCAAAGATTGTATTATTAAAATCAATTAATATGATTTTTGTTTTAGAATTTTATATTTTGTATTGTTTTAATTTCATTCAAAAATTTTTAAAAATTGTAATAACTTTCCTTAATAATTATGAGTGATACAAATTGAGATTTTAGAAAGTTTGAGTGGGTAATATGGTCTTTTCGAGGGGGGACACCATGGCTTCCCCCTTAGCTTATATAATAGAGATTAACGAGTTGTATATTTGTAGTTCTAATTTGATGTCCTAAATGATTGAGTGAATTTTTCAAGGGATGACTTTCCATATACCTTCACAACATTAACAACTATTAAATTGTCACCTTCGATAAGAATATCTTGGATGTTCCAAGTAATGGCTTGGATAATACCATAGGCTCTTTCAATGTTGAAGCCTCCACAAAGACATAAAATAGAACAATTTCTATGTAACTTTTTCGCTCCGGAGATCACGATATTTGTTTTGTGAAGTGGTCTGATCTCTTATAATTAATACTTCGTAAATCCTAATGCACTCAAGTTGTTGTTACATTTTCAACCATCAAAATTTTGTTTCTAGACATTATTGGAGGCACTTCCCATCGAATTAATTAAATAGGGAGCCTTTTCTTTCTTAGAGACTAGGTTTCTACATCAAGGTGTATGTACACCCATATTTATATTTTGCTTATATAATATGCAGTTTTATTAATTGAGCAATAAAGAAAATATAATGAGCAATTTATTTGAAATGATTTTATAAGTAAAACCACATATTGAATAAGAAAAATATAAACATTGGTGTGTAGTATAATATCGAGTTCCTTGCAAACCAATCAAAGCATTATGTTGTATTTTATTTTATTTTTATTTATTTTTGAAAAGGAGAGTAAGAATTTAACTGTTCTATGTGAAATATCTACTACTGTGATCATTTAATTTACTTACTAGTAAGTAGTAGCCCAAATTACATTAAAATCCACCCCCCCCCCCCAACAAGTTTTTTTTTTCTCCTTTTTTTTTATTTTTTAAGTTCTTTGGTTCCATGGTATTTTAAAAGTTAATTCCAAAACTATAGCATTGGGTGACCAAGTATGAGATCCTATCTGGCAGATTTATTTTAACGAAATTTTAACTAATCTGATATTTTACTTTTTTGCAAGACTAATATTTATTTAAAATTTGAATAAATTATTTAAATATATTTTAGAAAAATATATATATATATATATATGTGAATAAAAATTTACTTAGTATATATATATATATATATATATATATATATATAAACTTCACACTTGGGGTTTTTGTTGTTGTTGTTTGAACTGTACTGTGATAGTCATGCCAGTACACAAAACTGACTTTCCCTATGGATATATATATATATATATATATATATATAATTATATAATTATGATAGTCATGCCATTATTTTAAGGTTTGAGATTCGTAAATAATGGATATATATATATATATATATATATATATATATAAATTATATAATTATGTATTAACAACATTTAACAATGCCTTTTGACCAACGTGTTATAATGGAAACCCTGCAGGCTAATTAAATAATAATTACTTCCTATGTTTTTATCTTTAATTTTATCATAGCTGTCTTGCTCCTCTTAAAACAATAATAACATGCTATTAAAATCCTAATCTTTTTTACCCGAATATTATTAGAAGGAATAAATCCATAACCATACATGGACAAAACGACAAAACCATGTTACAACAACACTAAATTAAGCTCTAATTTTCCTTTTATCCCATGTTATACTAAGTACATACCAAATATTCATTTTATCCTTTGATTATATTTTTTATTATCTATATCAAATTAAATCTGGTCAAAGTTACAACGTGAATTGTATCAAAGTCAAAATGGAGCAATTATTTATGGAATTATATATGGACGAAGGAAATACTAACTTACAAGAGTGTTACTTTATTAAAGGGTTTTGCTTTTTGCACATATGTGTTTGTCCTTTTTTGTACAATTTTAAGAAAATTGTAGCAATTTTTAAGTGATGGACAAACTAAAATAGTATGTGTATAATATTATCATTTTATCACATAAGACAAATAAATTAAAAAAGCAATTGCGTGCATTTATCAAGCGTAAATTCAAATTTTACTAAATGTAGATTTGAATTTACAAAACATAGAATTTTCATTGCTAGGTATATTTAGGCCGTGGAGTATTGTTCAACTTATAAAGTGTTTGTGGTTTATTATACCTCTATTATTACAAGGAAAATGATGCAAGTAATGTAAGTTTTCTATTGTGGAAATCAGATCAATTATTATTGTTGCAACGATTGATGCATGATTTTGACATGTATGTCTAAATTATTACCAATTGATGAAAATAATTCAAAAAGTATAAATTAATAAGCATACAAAAATTAAAATTTTACCATATGAATGAGCAAAGTAATTAACACTAAAAACAACTCAAGAAGAAAAATTAGCTAATACTCGATATTAATAATATGCCATGTGGTGTGGTTGACCTTTATTGCAAAAACAGCTGAATGGAAGAAAAGTTTATCGATCAACCGTTGCATCTGCATGGCTCCATAAAAACAGAAGAGCCACATCTCACTGGGCAAAATAATATAATATAATATTATACTCTTTAAAAAAAACACTTCATCTGTTCATTTTTTTATTCTCGTTTTTACAATACATGCTTGTCAATATACGAAACTTACAACTAATATATATAAATATGAAGAAAATTTAGTCTTGAGAATGAAAACATGTTTTTCGAGAGACACTGCTAGAAAAGATTTTATTTACGACGGGAATTCCCGTCGCAAAAATGTGATCTCGTTAGAAAAGGGGGGTCGCAAATGATTTTTCTCGTCGTGAAAATATGACCCCGTCGCAGAAAAGGGGGGTCGCAAATGATTTTTCCCGTTGCAATCCCGTTGTAAGTGAGCCATTTATAATAGGTAAGGTTTGAGTTAGGTATTAGGTAAATTTTAACAATGGGCTCAAAAACCGTCACAAAATATATTACATTTACGACGGATTTAGGCCCGTCATTATTGTGTACCCGTCGTCGTTAATGGACCAATTTTTTTTAGTAAGAATAATATGTTTTAACTTATGTATAAGAAATAAAAAAAAAATATTATATCCATCTTGATCACATGAACTTATTTTATAGTTTATGAAATAAGCAAATATTTTCTGAAACAGTATATATTAGTAAAAATTTACAAATATATTAACGGTTGTATTAATGTATGCCCATGCTCAGGGCACACATTAACACAACAGTACAGATTCTGTTACGGAATAATTGTATATTTGGGCTTTGTACATATTTAGAATAGTAGTTACACAGTAATATTATTCATATTCCTTGCATCCTTAACAAATTCTTTAGTAAATATTTCATTATGATGGTCGATGGATATTGAAATGTTGAAAGAGGCAAGTCAGGGGCAGAGCTAGAATTATATAAGAAGCTGTTAAAAACAAGGCCTTAGAACAAAACTTAAAAAATAATACCTAAAAAAAAAACCAACACTACTCACAACCCTAATACCATCAGTCCACAATAGTAAAGGTTTATTATTTTTTTAACCAAAAAGGTCACTTTTATATATTAATATTAAAATTTCAAATTACAAGATAAACATCAATAAACAATAACATAAATAGTAAATACAGTACTTTCAAACTTGAAGGATTTTTATTTCAAAAAAAAATCTTGCAGGATTTTAATTTTGGAAAATTAAAAAAGTAATAAAGAGAGAGTTAATGATTTTGGAAATATTAATGTAAACATGGATTACTGATTTTAATTTTAGAATATTGAAAAAGTAATTGTGGAAGTTTTTAATTCAAATATTGTAGATTTGTAGAGAAGGGATGAATCAGTTAGAAAGAGGGAAGTAAGCATGTTAACTTGTTCCATTTAACATGCATGTTCAATAAATGCATCAAAATTCATCCAAAATAATTATAGAGAGATTTGAAAATGTGACTTCTAATACACGAGGCCCTGTCCTTTACTAGTTACCACCACTATCTATTCATGTTTTTTTTTTTATATTAAAAAATAGAATAATATATAATTTGAGGCATTTGGTTCAGAGGCCTCGTGCGGTCGCTGACCCCAACACGGGCCTAGAACGACCCTGTGGCAAGTAATGCGTTTTACATTCAATAATATAAATCTTCCCTAATTATATTCCTTCTTACCATTTTTCTAAGTTTGAGCCCATAAATTTTGTTAAGAAATCATATATTATAAAACAGGCAAGCAATTATATTGTATTTCAATATTCATGGTAATAAGATATTTAATAAAGAATTTGTTGTGTTAGGGTGCGTTCTCTTCAACTTATTAGATCTGAACTTATCAGACTTTATTTAACTTATTAGAACTTATTGGAACTTATTAGACCTTATTGGAACTTATTGAAACTTATTAGGCCTTATTGGAACTTAATAATAATAACGATGATAATAATAATGATAATATTCTATACATTTGAACCTATGTTCTTTTTTATTGTTGAATTACGTTCAAGAAGGTAATAATAATTAGGGTTCGTTTACATTAGCTGAATAGAGATGAACTGAACTGAACTTAATAGAGATGAACTGAACTGAAGTGAACTTAATAGAGATGTATTAATTGAACAAAACTGAACTAAACTGAGCTGAACTTAATAGAGATTAACTGAACTGAACTTAATAGAGATAAATTGAACTGAACTAAACAAGCCCTTAGTATCTCTGTTTTTTTAAACCCATTATTAATTAATATTATCAATTCCAATAACAATTTATGTACATATTTATTTTTTCTTAATTCACTTGTTGTATAATTAACAAACTACTCCCTCCGTCCCCTTTTTTTTTGCCACGTTCTGACTTTTTTCACTATTCATCGGACAACTTTGACTCTCTCTAATTTTATACATATAAGAAAAAATATAGTCAAATGGGATTTGTTTGATTCGGCTCGATGTATACTTTTTTAATATACAATTTCTATAATTTTTTACTATATATATTTAAAGATATTTTTATTTAAAGTTGTGTATTGCAAACAAAAGCGGACAGAGGGAGTAGAACGGATGGAATCTCTATTATATAAGCTAAGGGGGGAGCCATGGTGCCCCCCTCGAAAAGTTCATGTTACCCCTCAAAACTTTCTAAAATCTCAATTTATATATAATATTCCTAATCATTAAGGAAAGTTATTACAATTTTAAAACTTTTTAAAATGAAAATAGTACAAAATATAAAATTCGAAAAAATGAAACAAAAATAACAAAATTCATATTTTTAAATTCTCTATAATAGACATCCATATTGATATAGTTCATCAAATAAAAATTTTACATTTTGATTATCGTAGAAATTTCGTAGCCAATAGAATATGATTAATAAACCTTTTATTTTGTTCATTGTTGTGGGATGACCGAATGAAAGGGGAAGTTTTGGATTATATATATGAATGAATGTGAATTTGACAAATTTATTTTTTTTATTTTTCGAACAAATAACCTTTATTTTTTTATTTCTTTAGACAAATTAATAGATGTTTTTAAAATACCATCGCACACAAAGAGTGCATAGAAGGCTTGTAATAATAATATGGAGGATGGGTAAAGTTTAATTTGGACCAAAATTAAATCAAATCCAAAATAAATAAATAAGTTTTATTTTATAATATAAAAAAATAGTTTAATTTAATCTAACTTTGATTGGTTTCTCTAAAAAAATATAAAACAAGAATGATAAAATAAAATTGGTTTATGTTGTGCAAGAGTTCTTTAAGTTAATTTAATTTTATTAATTTTATTTAATGAATAATTAAAAATAATAACCTAGACCTGATTGGAACTTATTAGAACTTATTAGACCTAATTTGAACTTATTAGACCTGATTGGAACTTATTAGAACTTATTAGACCTCATTGGAACTTATTAGACTTTATTGAAACTTATTAGACCTTATTGGAACTTATTAGAACTTATTAGAACTTATTAGACCTGATTGGAACTTATTAGAAGTTATTAGACCTTATTGGAACTTATTAGAACTTATTAGGCCTGGTATAACCTATTGGAACTTATCTGAATTTATTAAACTTAAAACCTATTTTTTTAAGGTGAAGAGAACGCACCCTTAATGTGTGCCCTTCGGAAACATTAGAAAAACCGATTTATAAATACATAATTTCCATATATGTGAAATTGAAATCAATCGTGTCATAATTAAAGAATAAAGATATAATCATGTTTGATTTCATACCTTTTAAGTTACAATACTATCTATTTGAAAAAATTTAATGATCTTGCTAGTATAAAAAACATAGGAGAAAAACTAATTACACACCCAAAAAAAAAACTTCAAAATTTCACAATGAAATTCGAAAAATTCTTGGTGATTTTGGTTCTATATGTTCTCACAAGTCTTTCAGGTTTGTCAATTCTATACTAATTAATTAAATTAATAATCTTTTCTGCAATTTATCTTCATTATACGTATAATTTATGTTGATGTAGGTTTATTTCATAATCTAATTGAATTAATTAGATTGATTGAATATTTTATTTAGTGTGAGAGATATAGTTCAATTGGTTGGAGTTAGAGGTGTCAAAATGGGTGTTTGGGTCGGATTCAGGTCGGGTCAATGTGGGTCGGGTCATTGCGAGTGTCAGCCCTTGGTTTCGGGTTGGGCTCGGGTCGGGTCATGTTTGGGTCGGCTCGTGAGTGGATTGAGATGGTAGCGGGTGTATGTCGGGTTCGATTCAGGTCAGCTTTGGATCAGGTGTCTTTCGGGTCGGGTTCGATCAGGTCAGTTTAAATGCAGGTTGAAACAGGTTCATTGCGGGTTTGGGTTGCAATGGGTTGGGTTGTTACGGGTTTAGGTTGAATTGGGTCGGATCACTCATGAGTCGGATGGATTTGGGTCGGGTCGTTGCTGCCTTGCCGGGTTGGGAGCATTTTTGGGGTCGATCGATCTCAGAACAGGTATATTCGGGTCATTCATTTAGTGCAGGTCAGTTTCGGATCGGGCCAAGGAATTTAGAGCAATGGGCAATTATATGTGAATTCGGAATCGCAAAATTAAGCCATCCTCAAGATTATATACAAAGTCAGTTCCATTCCATTTAAGACAAAAATCAATGCCAAATCGAGGTCTCATGAATTCGGATTAGACAATTCTACATTTTTTTGAAAGAGTCAAGTCTACTAAGGATTAGGGGTGTAAATGTGGTCAGAAACCTGTTTGACCGACCGATACCGAACCTGTTTTTGACCGAATTTTTAGTGATCGTATACCTACCACTATCGAACCCGAATTATACCGAAACCGTTTTCCGACAGCTTTTACGCATACCAAAACCGATCGGTACCGAACCCATTTAAAACCAAACCTTTTTCCGACATGTTTTTAATTATACCGAGACCGACCGTTACCAAATCCGTTTTCAAACCAAACCTGTTTTGACCAGTCAAAAACTCGTTTTGACCGAAATTGTATTGTGCCGAACATGTTTTTGATCGAACCTGTTTTGAACCGATCTTGTGACTTAAGTTGTTTACCTGTTTACAACTGAATCCGTTTTTGACCGAAATTATTTACATTATTTCTTTAAGTTGACAAAAAAATTGATGTAATTTTTAAAAATTAATTTAATTAAAACTTAATAAATTAAATTAAGTATAATATTTTTTTAAATTAGATAAAATATACATTAATTAAATCACTCAATTAATATATATTTTATCTAATTAATTAAATGGTACAGGTGTGAATCAGGTCGAGCGTGAATCGGTTCGGGTGCGAACCGGGTCGGGTGTGGATCGGGTCGGGTTAATTTGGGTGTTAATCGGGTCGGGTGCGAATTGGGCTTGGGTGTTTTTCGGGTTGGGTTCGGTTTGAGTTTGGGTGTTTTGAATACGGGTGTGATCCGGGTTTAGGTCAATGTGGGTCGAGTGTGGTTTGGGTTAGGGTGTCTTAATTACGGGTCACATCCAGGTCACGAGTTTATGCGGATCGGGTCGGGTTCGGGTGCCTAAATTTTCGGGTTAAAACGGGTTGGGTCGCGGGTTAATTTCGGGTCATTTTGCAGTTAGGGTCAGGTTTGACAGCTCTAGTTGGAGTCCCTCGACCGATACAATTCTAGGTAGACCTGGTTATTGGGCGGGTCGAGGCGGGTTAGGGTCAGGCCGGTGCGGGTCGGGTCATGGCCAAGATCGACTAAAAAAGGTCATTAGCAGGTCGCAGGTCATTAGTGGGTCGTTAACGGTCTTTTGGCTATGTATTTTTAATAATTAAGTATTTTTTTTTTTTTTTTGTTTTATAATATAATGATTGTTGTTGTACATGCATGTAGTGAAAAATGAAATGGCGAAAGGAGAGTGTCCGCAATACGTAGCAATGGAGGGTGGAGGATGTCCAAACTTGGGAGCATGTTCATACGCATGTTGGCCGTGTTATTTAGGAATTGGAAAAGTGGTTGCGAATTGTGTGTATGCACCAAGGGGTCTCCCCGGCTACGAATGTAGGTGATACTTTTATGGTGGTGCACCTTGCCAACCTATTGGCTCACCACAATGCCCTAGAAATCCACCACTTTCTTCTACTTTCAAGTTCAACCATTTTGATAATCATAATCATAATAATAATAATAATGCTACCAATTATGTAATCAACCAAACTTCTATTCCCTTTTCTTAGAATTATTTAAAGTTAATTGATTAAGATGTTTTTCTTAATTGGATCTTTGGTAATAATAAGAATTTAAACTTCAATTACCTTGTTCATTCCAAATTTATTTTATTTGGTGTGAAATTATGAATTTTTAGTTTAAATTGAAGTTTTTTGTGTAATTATTGTTTGAATGATCCTTTATTTTCTTTAATTTGATTAGCATAGATAGTGTATGTCACTATATCAATATATATAACTAGTCTTCTATGCACGCGATAGTATTTTAAATACATCTATTAATCTGTCTAGACAAACAAAAAAATAAAGGTTATTTGTTCGAAAAATTGAAAATTTTGTCAAATTCACACTCATTTATATATATAATCAAAAATAAGCTTTTTTTCCTTTTCATTCGGTCATCCCACAATAATGAACAAAATAAAAGGTTTACTTACCATATTCTATTGGCTACCAAATTTCTACGATAATCGAAATGTAGTTTTTTTATTTGATAAAATATATCCATGTGGATGTCTATTTATAGAGAATTTAAAAATATGAATTTTGATTTTTTTGTTTTATTTTTTCAAATTTTATATTTTGTACTATTTTTATTTTTAAAAGTACAAAATTTGTAATAATTTTCCTTAATAATTAGGAGTGATATAAATTGAGATTTTAGAAAGTTTTGAGGGGTTACACGGACTTTTCGAGAGGGGACACCATGGCTCCCCCTTAGCTTATATAATAGAGATTGATGTTATACTAATAATTGTCAATGTATTAATTTAAAAGGTAAATATAGTCTATATAGTACTCCGTAATAGAGATCGACATGGTACACAATTATATTATTGTACACTTGATTGCATTATATTATATTCTGTTAGCTTTGATCTTAGCTGAAATGTTAGTATTCTTTATGTATTTTTTGACCTATTATAATCAAGTTATCAAGATTATGTTTGCATCAAAATAAAAAAAATAAAAAAAAAGTTATCAAGATTAAGGGTATGGCTATAGTTTTCCATTTTTTTTGTTATTTTTTTTCTTAAAAGTCTTGTGAAATATTTCATATAAAAGATTACAAAATTTATTAAAACATATTGGAATCATGATAATTTTGAAATCTGACAATAATATATAGAAAAATTTAAACTATTTTTGTTGGTTTCCTATAATGCCGAACAAGCCCTAATTTGACACTTAAATTTTCAAGTAAAATAACTTGATTACATGATGAGTAAAGAAATCCCCAAGATCTAAACTAAAGGCTAATAAGAGCACAACATATCTCTATTATATAAGCCAAGAGGGGAGCAATGGTGTCCCCCCTGGAAATGTCTGGATTACCCTTCAAAATTTTCTAAAAATTTAATTTTCATCACTCCAAACTATTATGGAAAGTTATTGCAATTTTTTAGATTTTGAAAATGAAAATATTATAAAATATAAAGTTCATAAAAATAAAATAAAAATACCAAAATTCATATTTTGGAATTCTCTATAAATAGATACCCATATTGATATACTTTGTCACATAAGAATTTTATTTTTCGATTATCGTAGAAATTTGATAGTTGGTAGAATATAGTAAAAAAAAAACCTTTTCATTCTTTTTTGTTCTTTGTTGTGGGATGGGCAAATGAAAAGGGAAAAGATTTTTTTATTATGTGAATGAGTGTGAATTTGAAAAATATTTCAATTATTTCCAACAAACAACCTTCGCTTTTTTTTTAGACAAATTAAAAGATACATTTAAAATATTATCGCACGCGAAGCATGCATACAAGGCTAGTAGGTTTTATAAGAATTGAGAGCAAATCTATAATAAATACTACCTCGTTTCTTAAAGTTCATAGTGGTTGCTATTTGAGGTTTCATTAAGCAAAATAATTTTAAAAATAACTATATTGTCGAATATCATAAATAAATTGGAGAAAGAGTGAATAGATTGAAGAGAGATTGTGAATATTAGTTCAACAATAATAAACAAATAATATAAACATTCCTAAAAAGCAATCAACGAGAAGTGGTATGGACTTTATAGAACATCCAAATGAGAAAACTGAAAATAATAAGAACTTTATATGATAATGGAAGGAACAAAGTTATTAGGATCAGGATTCTACTTTGGATTGATGATAGATGGTGTAGGATCAAATCAGTAAAATCAGATTGTAGGATCGTATACGATCCTACAAAATTGATGTAAAATTAATAAAAATGATAAGAACATAATTAATTACATGTCTTTTAAGTAAAAAGAATGCAGAATACACAAACTCCAATTGAATTAAAGGCAAGGAGAATGTAGAAGCTTTAGCTAAATAGGGAATGGTACGATATAAGACTTCGTAAGAGTATTGAATTGGTAAGGGAGTACGAAAGTTAGATGCTTTTTAATTTGTAAATTATTTTTAAAAGTTTGTTTCAATGCTTTAAGAGAAGTCATGTAACTTTAGAGACCATAAAGATAGATAAGAGTAGAATCATACGGTCTTGAATGATCCTAACCCGATTCTGAAGGATCCTGACCGACCCTACACCAATTCTGCACGATCCTACATTGACCGTGAGCGATTCTGACCAATTCTACCTTTGGTCCGATTCTATAAGCGATTTGAATTGCTAACGCATACTTGGGGCTCGTTTATATTAGCTGAATAGAGATGAACTGAACTGAACTGAACTGAACTAAACTAAACTGAACTTAATAGAGATGAACTAAACTGAACTGAACTGAACTGAATAGAAGTGTATTAATTGAACTAAATAGGGATGAACTGAACTGAACTGAATAGAGATTAACTGAACTGAACTGGACTGAATTTAATCTGAAGTAAGCACACCCTTGGATCGTAGGATCGTGCGATCCTACGATCCGGATTGTTATTCTAATAATATTTGGAAGGAATAACATATGAAAGAGTAAAAAAATACTCCCTCCGTCACCGATTAGTTGCAACAATTGAACTAGGAGAATTTTTTTAGGCAAAATTTGTTAATGATCGATAGAGGTGTATTTTGGTAAAAGTATGAGAGATAAATAACATGTGATTAGGAAGAAAAAATAGGGAAAGCGAGGAAAACAACAAAAACAAATACAAAAGAGTTAATAGGGTCCACGGACAGAGAGAGTTGGGCGCCCACATTATTGTATGCCAAAGTCGCGGTTAGGAACAAGCAAGCAACGAGCTACCTCAAACGCGCCTCGCCCACGCCCTAAGCCCCTAAGAGCCATCGCGCCGGCGCCCTTTGTGCTGATGTAGTTTGTGCTTTGGTCGTTGTTATTTCGGATGGTATACTACAAGAGGGGGTGAATTGTAGTATGGGACTCGCTTTTCAATTTTTGCGGAATTTAACGATTATAAAAGCAAGTAGGATAAAGTAGAGAAAAGATAAAGCAACAAGGAACAGGATACACAAACAAGTTAACCTACGAGGAAAACTTCCTAGGCCCAAATAGGAAGAAAAACCTCGACCCTTGGGGATTTTGACTCTTGGACTTCTCTTATTAATTATAGGCCAAAACGACTCTGTTTTACAACCTAAAAACGGATCTTCTCTATTCTCTATGTTCCACTAGGAACTTGTTCCCCGGTAACTTGTTCCCCCTGTCACTTGTTCCCCTTGAACCCGTGACACGACTTCACTAAAAGTCGAATTTTCTCTCTCTTTGATTTCACTCGAAATCTTCTCTCTTCTCTAAGAACTTAACTCTAAGTTCTAATACAGAAAATTCACTCGAATTTTCCCTTCCCCATATTACAAGAATTCACTCAAACCCTTACAATTCCCTCATACAAGAATTCACTCAAATTCTTGCCTACTTCACTAGAAATACATTAAAATAATACAGACGCTTGATAAATCGAAACTTACAAATATATTGAAGCTAAAACTAGAAAACCCGTAAAGGAAAGGAGAAAGATATGATTTTTAAGAGGATGTAAATTTAACAATGGATGCTTAGCCTCTTAAAAATCATACTCCATTTGGAAGGACTACATTGACACTCTCTCTTTTTCTTCTGCCTTTTCTTATTGTCTGAGAGTTGTTGTTGTGTGGTACTTGTGCAGTATTTCTGATTTTCCTCCTATTTATAGCATGAAAAATTGTCTTGGAAAGTCTTGTCTTGGAAAGTCTTGTCTTGGAGAGGAAGTCAAACCCATGCATATTCACGTACAAGTAGTGGAAGTGTGGTGTTGAATGAAGTAATATGCAATTCTTCTTTTAATGCATCAAATATTGCTCCAATTCCTAATTACATGGTTGACCAAAGCAAATAGATGACATGGAAATGAACATCTCCCTACTTTAAGACCACATACATTATTAGACAATTAACCCCCACTATCCCATGTACATACTGTGCAACGGTTTTTTTATTTTACTTTTTCTTTTTTCCTTTTTTTTAACTAATAAATTTATTCAAAAACCACTACCCACTTACCAACTTAGTAGAACTAGGAATTAACTAATTCTACCCAACTTACACGTGGAAATTGAACAACAACACTTACAAATTTTAATAATTAATTTTTAAAAAAAAATTCAAAATTAAAACCACCCACTAACAAACTTAGTAAACTTAAGACTAATTCTACTACTGACTCATACTAACTAATTAACAATTACCTACTTTTACCAAGTAAAAACAAACTAATTCCTAATTACCCTATCCTACGTGTGACTTGATCACCAAGGTAGCATTTTTTATTAATTCCACTAACTAACTCCTAATTCTCTAACTATACGCATAACATGAAAAAAAAAAGGAATCTTTAATTTTTTTCAACCAAACCTATTAACATACTCCTAAAAACTCTCTTAAAAACACGGTTTAACTAGTACTTGTAACTAACAAACTTTTGATTTATTATTATTATTTTTTTATTATTCCTATTATTAAGCTAACATACTACTACTTCCCTAAGTAATAGGCCACTTAAATAATATGCATAAACTAAATAAAACCAATATTAGTTTAAGCATAATATACGAGTGACATAATAATAAACTAGGCTTATACTAGTGGACTAACCAAAATTACCTGCACCACAAAACAAGGTCAGTATTCCAACGCATAAATAAATTATCATGTAGAAAGAGTTAGGACATATTTAATAAAATATATTTACCCAAAATTAGATACTCCTCTAATTTTGTTTCCAATAAATATATTCTACAAAATACAAATATATATATTAAATGAAATATATTTAATAAAATTAGATGCTCATCTAATTTATTCTCTATAAATATATAACATAAAATATATCAGTTATAAAATAAATTTAATTTCAACTAAAAATACTTTTAGTCAATTCTCCATAAATCTATTTTATTCACCCATAATAAATTATAAAAGTGATGGAAATATTTTTCTAATAAAATTAACTTGATTAGGTTAAATACTCCTTCAACCATTTTTCCACAAGCTATTTTTAAATATAAAACATTTTCATCTTAACTTAGTAAAAAGATATTATTTTTATGAAATAAAAATCTTTAATTTCAACTCCATAAAATATTATTTCATCAAATAAAAAATATCTTTTTATTTGCATAAATATTTCCAAGATGAAATATATTTTTCCCATCAACTCCATTTAGACAAATATTAATTTTATCAATATTTACTATGCCCAATAATACTTGTATGTCCTTTCTCCTTTTGTGACATTCCTTTACCTGTTATAATATATTAACTTGAAGAAAAGAAAAATAAACTCTTATTTTTCTATCTTCACAATTTTGATGTTTCGATTCTGAAATGTCTTCTACTTTGCTTCTACTCTGAAGCTTCTCTTTGATTGTTCTCTTACAGAACTTCTCTTTAGCCTAAATATCAATTAGGCTTCTTCTCTTTGGAAATTCTCCTTCAAGAACTTCCTTTATTAATTCATGTTGTATACATCTTCTCGTACTTGGATCAACTGTATATGACTTGTCCAATAGAATATATATAATATGCACATCTTAAAACACATGTTGGTTAGATAATCATCATTTGCTTACAATCATCAAAACCATACATAATAACTCATCAGTCGTAATGTTCGATCATTGCTTGTGCTATTTTAATGAATCACATGCCCTACTCCTTGCTTTGACCACTTATTCCTACATGTTGTATATCTATGCTTTAGGCTCCAAAAACATGAAAAGGAAGATAATTAGGCTTAGATTTAGATCAATTTTAAGATTTTTCTTAGGATTAAGAGAGAGAATCTCAACCCGGCCTATTTTGTTAGTTTTAGGTTTAAACTATTTTCCTATGCGATTATTGATGAAGATGAATATCTATGCACTTTGATTTCTTTTTTATTTTGAGAGGCGATTATTGATGAAGATGAATGAAGTTTGAATCAAGAATCAAGTGACATGATCATTGTGGAGGATTTTACTCATCCAATTCAATAAGTTCTTAATTTTTTCTCTATTTACTTGTTCTTCAATTTCTTCTTTTGCATTTCATTTTTATGGTTTGTTTACTTGTTAGATCTTTAGATTTCTTTCATTGTTGATAGATTTTACTTTGATTTCATGTTTTTAATTGCTTTCTATAAGTTCATGCTATTGTTTTGCTCTTTCAATTTCCCTTGTTCATGTTTTGCTCTTATTTCTGTGATTGAATGCATTCTTGAATAGATTTGTTGAGGCTCTTGGATTGAATTTATTTGTGAATTTTGTGATGATTTCTCAATTGATTAGATGATTCCTTGATTTAGTTTCCTAGGATTGGCTAACCTAGGTTCCTTTATCAGAGAGGAGTACACTTGCTGATTTGCTCATTGCTTGGCAAGGAATTGTGAGCACGAGCGTTGTATTCTAGCTTGTGCTTTCATTGTGAATCTCATTATTCTAGGTTGGTAGCGAAAGCTAGAATCATGGACGTTTCAGATAGCCTTTGGTACTTGGGAGATGATCCAAAGAACATCCCTAGCTAGAGTCTAATTGGTTGAGGCTCACTTTCACAAGACCACCAGCAAGCACCAACAAGCCCACTCTTACACACGTCCACTGCCTAAAACAATGATAATTTGATCAAAAATATCGTGGACCAACTTAATTTTTTTAATTAAATTCATGTATCACGTGCTTATTATTATAGAGCTATATCAATAAACAAAATTGCTACCTAACTTATATTAAGGATAACATCCACAACTTTTTGTTAAAAAAAATATAAATTGAAAGAGATTAAGGATTAACAATGGCATTGATCAAAGTGCCATAATTATTGAAATCTTAATTTCACCTCTTTACATCATAGATTATTAGCTTGTCTTGCTAGAATCCAAACTCACTATCAACTCAAAGATGCTAATTAATTAATAATCCTAATAAGGTACTAAATTTCTTTATCAGCTTTTTAAAGAACTCTTTCCATGAATAATGCAGGGAAGTTTCCTAATTCCCAAAATGCATTCACTTTTATATCAATTCCCAAATTACCGTCCATGTCAGCATAGGAAAAAAAATCGTTTTTTTTTAATGAGAAACCGCTACTGGCAGTAGCGGTTTGTCTAAAAACCGCTACTACCAGTAGCGGTTTTCTCAGATAAAGAAACCGCTACTGGCAGTAGCGGTTTATGTGCAGTATTTTTTTTATAAAGGTTGAAAGCCAATAGATTACTTAGGAAATTTGTATTTTTTTTAACTAGGACAAACCGCTACTGGGAGTAGCGGTTTTCTTCAGCAAAACCGCTACTCCCAGTAGCGGTTTTGTCACGAAATTGAAAAAAAAAAATCATTCAACCGTCTACGTGGACGGTAATTTGGGAATTGAAGAAAAAGTAACAACATTTTGGAAATTAAGATTATTGCTAACATTATTTAGTGAAAGATCAGAGTTCCTTTTTAAATCACAACATGACATTAAAAAACAAAATTAGATAAACAAAATTAAATAACAACATGACATTAAATTACAAAATTTATTTCTTTATCAACTTTTTAAATCACAACATGGCATTTAATATTGTGAATCCATCATGAATTCATCATCATCATGATTCATGTGAAGTGAACCCTTAAGATTCTTCCACAATCCACATCATCGTGTGAAATTTAGAGAACTTCTTCCACGAGCCAATTCTTATCCTAATATCCACATCATGGTGTGAATCCTTCATAATTTTTCTCATTCACATGGCTATATTAATTTTTTTTTTCGGGAAATTTTCATTGGTAGCTCGATCTTACTTTTTAAAACAAATTTAGTAATCTCATATAATTGTTTTTTTCTTAAATAGCGGTGACAGTATTGAAACTTATACGTTAAATGATTATGTATTTTTACTAGGTTTACTATCATTAAGCCTCATTCAATCCTCATCCCTTTTTCACTTAATATATGTTTTGGATCACACAATACAATATTAAAACCAAAAGCTGCACCCAGAAAAAATAAGTAGAGGTGGGCCTATTTGTGGGACAACGTAACACAATAGCTTAAATCCATTTAAAGAAACATTTTAATGGAAACTTAATAGAAAAACCTTCATTAATATCAAGTTTGGGAAAAAAAATAATAATATAAGGGATTATTTTTGGAAATGTTTTTATATATTTTTCTACCATTGAAATTTTTAAAAATTGAGTCTACCAATGGTAATTTTCTCTTTTTCTATCTATGATAGTACATACATATGAGAGTCTGCACAGTGGATCCAAGACACACTGGACCCCATGTCATACAGAAATTGATCATCATTTTATACATGTAAAAGTTTCTTTTTTTAGCACTAGATAAATTAGAGTTTAGTCATGTGAGAATATAACCTAACCCTCAATTAATGTTTACTTCCCAAAAAAAATGATACTACATGCATATTGTATATTTGTACGTACATGTATATATTGAGCATCGATTTCTAACGCAAAGACGTTGAAATAAAACTTGTAATCGAGATAATGTGTAACAATTCGTCTTTTAGCAATAAATTAATTATAGGAATAGCTACTCAATTCAAAATCAATCGTACTATTGACTATGTTGCTCATGAATTCGTTCTCCTCCGTCCGTTCATATTTTTAGTGAAATCAATCGTACTGTTGACTATGTTGTTACTCGATCTCAAACATTGGACCTCTATGTATATTGATTTTGATCGTTTTCAGGACGCCAAATTTTCCTATTTCTTATATATTGATAAATTAGGATTACTCTTTGTGAGGATAAATGCTAGTTTCTTGTACACACCTTTCAATTCCTTTTAAAAAAACAATTGTTGCATGTTTAATTTGGACTTTAGTCATATGATTTATGATGGTAATTGTTACCTAACTAACTATTAATCCATGTTATTTCTATTACAAGTATCTACTTTATTTCAAGGCATGCTCAGAAAAGTCTTTAATCTTTTTTTTTTTTTTTTTTTTGAGGAAATCTTTAAATTTTTTTTAAAAGAAATAAATCTCAAATAATAGTGTTGGGAATTGTCCTTTCACATCCAAAACAGTCCAAACCTACTGACCCCCACTTCACAGTTTTTTCCCATTATATCTCATGGCGGCTAAAACACTAATCCCATTTTATTCTTTCTAGAGTTCTACTACTGTGTTTTATGTTCATAAAAATGGAAAACTATATAATCCCCTAGCATATTCTTCCATTTTTAATTTATCAATAAATTAAAAATGTCTGTTATTTTATTAAAAAACTATAGAATTATGCATTATTATTTAATGAGGAAATACCAACCAATGAAGAAAAAACACATTTATTAAAATAACATTAACATGAACAAAAATGAAAAACCAATTAAATTTATTTTTTTAATTTCAGTTTTGACGATAAAGATTATAAGGAAAACGTTGTGAAATATGTAAAAGTCGATCAAAACTACTCTGTAGAACTTTCTTTCCGTATATATAAACAAAACTTATACTTTTACCTAATAAATTTTCAATTCTTACAAATTAAACTACCTCTGAAGTTTGATAATGATTTGCTTAATTGAATATACTTTAATGTAATTGAATATTTGATGTTTTATAATAGTTATAATTTAACCATAAATTAGTTTAATTATTATCAAAAAAATCAAAGCTATCTTATAAATAATACTCCTTGTTTCCCAAAAGTTGTCCCCATTTAGAATATTTTACGTTTTATAATAAAAGGAGATCAGCAAAAAATATCATGATGTGAGATATTGTTTATTTCATTCCGATGATTACTTCATATTAATAATATGAGAACGTATTAACAAAATGAGTTTAAGAAATAAAATACAATTAAATATATTCATGGTTTAAGAAATAATTTGGCATACATGCAAAGTCAGAATTAAAAAAAAAAAAAAACTTTGGAAATGGGATGGAGTACTAAAAATTAAATTCGAGTAATTAAAATGAGAGTTTGGGAGTTAGTTGTTAGCTGTTAGATGTTAGCTGGTTGAGTTAGTGGTTTGACTAGATGGTTGTGATAGCTGATTTGACTAGCGGATTATATCAGCTCTTTTGTAAAACTGTTTGGCAAACAACGTTTAGTTGTTAAAGGTTTCAGTGTAAAAAGAATGAAAAATTTATAGGGGTGTTTAGGAGAAAATTAAATGTTTGAGGGAAAAAGAGAGGTTTGAGAGGAAAGATATGTTTGACCAACTCAAAAAGTTATTTATAGGTGTCTGGTAGTTATAGATTTGGAAGAATGTTTTGGGGTGAAAAAGCTTTTTTTTTCAAATAGCCCATATAAGGAGCTTTATAGTTCTTTTTACTCTGAAATATCTAACAACTAACCACTATTATCAAACACTTTTACACAAATATACTTTAATGCAATTGAATATTTGATGTTTTATAATAGATATAAGGATTATTCCCATTGGTATACCAGAGAATTTGCGTATTCCCAGTGGTATACTTGAGTTTTAAAAAATCTCAGTGGTATACCTACATTTTTAATGGAATTCAATAACCACTTTTAAAGGTTGTTTTAGTACATTAACAACCATAAAATCGGTTTTTTCTTTTTATTTAGTCAACGGTGGATACCCGAAAAAACTAACTATAGTTAACCTAATTAGTATGTTTATGGTCGAATTAGTGGTATTTAATGGCCTGAAACAGCCTTTAAAAGTGGTTATTGAATTTCATTATTTATTGAGGTATACCACTGGGATTTTTTAAAACTTAGGTATAATTTGGCATACATGCAAAGTCAAAATGAAAAAAAAAACTTTGGAAATAGGATGGAGTACTAAATATTAAATTCGAGCAATTAAAATGAAAGTTTGAGAGTTAGTTGTTAGCTGTTAGAGGTTAGCTGGTTGAGTTAGTGTTTTGACTAGCTGGTTGTGATAGCTGATTGACTAGCGGATTATATCAGCTCTTTGTGTAAAACTGTTTGGCAAACGACGTTTAGCTGTTAGAGGTTTCAGTGTAAAAAGAACGAAAAATCTATAGGGGGTGTTTGGGAGTTAATTAAATGTTTGAAGGAAAAAGAGAGGTTTGAGAGGAAAGAGATGTTTGACCAACTCAAAAAGTTATTTATGGGTGCCTGGTAGTTAGAAATTTGGAAGAAAGTTTTGGGGTGAAATTTTTATTTATTTTTTTTTCAAATCGCCCATATGAGGAGTTTTATAGTTCTTTTTTCTCTGAAACATCTAATAACAGCTAACCACTATTACCAAACACTTTTACACAAACAACTTATATAATCAATTAGTTAAATCAGGTATCACAAACAGCTGGTCAAAGCAGCTAATCCAATTAGCTAAACTCTAACAACTAACTCCCAAACAGGGCCATAAACTCTTCCAAAAAGCTTCTAATATAAGGTTTTTGAAAAAGAGTTTTTTTTCATCCCAAAACTATTTTCCAAACCTTTAACTACCAATTACCGAACACCTAAAATAACTTTTTGTGTTGTTCAAACCTCTCTTTCTTCTCAAACCTCTTTTTTTTCTCAAACCTCTAACTTCCAAACACCCATTATCAATCTAACATGGCATCGTGTGTAATAAGAACATAAGAAGAAAAAAACGAGTGTATGGAATCATGTGTATTGTTTAATGTGTTACAAACGGAGAAATGGAGAATATTCTCCTGAATATCTCCAAAAAAAATAAATTTGAAGAGTTTAAATAATGATTAAATGGAATCAAAAGTCTAAACTAATTTTATCTTATTATAATAATAGAGATAGTGCCAAAAATTAAAAAAGATTATATTACAGTAATCCAGCACTAATACGAAAAAGGAAAATGCCAAATGCCTGAGCCTCGTCGGATGAAAAATGAACATCCATGATCCATCGACCGTGACGTATCTATAATAGCGTCAGATGTCATCGTCATCAACGTGATCAAATATCTCCAACGGTATTCTTTCACTCTCTTTACTTTAGCGCGTCAATTAGACTCCCATAATTTAGAGGTGATCATGGGTCAGGCCGTGTCCGGTCCAATGCGCAAATTGAAGCCCATTAGTTTGTTTGTGTTTTTGGGTCGGGCCTATTTCGGACTCAAATTTCTTGCTCAATCCCGAAAATTTAGTTCGGGTTTGGCAGGCTTAAAAAACCGAGTCCAGCCGAGCCTAATATAGTAATATGCATGTTTAAAGCCCGCAAAAAAATCGAGTCGGGTTGGGTATGGCTACTTTTGATCAGATTTAATTATTAGTCCCTCCCTCCCACACTGTTTAGAAATGTTTAATTTATATATATAGACTCATTGTAAGGTGCATTCAAGAGTAATTGTGTTCATATTATAATATTTTTTTTTTGCTCTAAAAGACGATTTGGTGGTTAAAACAAACGATGAGGAAATAAGAATCGTCATGACCTCAAAACTTATTATTATCTTGCCCTTTTTTTAGGTAATTAAGAAGACATCATTCTCAAATTGTACGTATAGGATGTACCTTTAGCAAAGGTGAGGTAGAAAGACACGGTGACAAAATTGTATCAATAACTATGCCTTTAGAAATATTACGGAGTAGTATTGAGTATTGATGTGAGTGACTAATGTGATTTTAAAGTTAAATGTATTTTTATATATGGGTCGTAAAGTTGGATTGAAACAGTTATTTTGAGTCAAACTAAAAAGGAAGATGAAATATTTACTTTTGAACAAACAGAGTATCACATTAAAGGCTGACCTATAATGTGGATTCTATCTCTCTCCTATATAACCATATATTTTATTCATAATAAAACATTATTTCCTACATTATTATATGCACATGGTTCCACTTGCATTATTAAATATTATTCATCGGTTACCTCTAAAATAGTATATGCACAATTCATTGTGGAGCGGATGATGTAATTACTTGGTAGTGAATAATGACATCCCCTCTGTTCTGCTTCATATTATTTACAACAAACCTCTTTGACATTCATTTAAAAAACAAAGCATGTAAATGAGAAAATTAATTAAAATAAATCTAACACATGGAAAACACAATTATATGCTATTAGTGTTAAATTATTTCACTAAATTTGCATAATTGCATGTTTACGTGTTAAAATCTTTTGAAAAAAAAGTATGCCAAAAAATTATGTTGCAACTAATATGGAGATGATGAATTAATAATTTATTTCTCATGGGAAAATTTTTCTCCTCTCAAATTTCTAGAAATTAAGCCAAAATATTTAGGGCTTGTTTACTTCAGATTATATTCAGTTCAGTTCAATTCAGTTCAGTTCAGTTCATCACTATTTAGTTCAATTAATACACTTCTATTCAGTTCAGTTTAGTTCAGTTCAGCTCTATTCAGCTAATGTAAACGAGCCCTTAGTTTATATTATTGAAAATTATATTCTCTGAAAAGTTCAATTGGGGGAGATGGTGAGGATTTCCTATGGTTTGGAGGGAAGTGTATTTCCCTTTGGATTGTAATTTTTCATGATATGCTTATTATTTCTAAGCTATAAAATTTTATTTTAAAGGAAATTAACTTAAGTAAAGCGCGTTGTAAAGGCTAGATTTGCCTTTTCAATTTTCCATTTTGTATTCTATTGAGGTTGAGGAATTGTGACGTAGCAGCATAAGTCTTTTAAAAGGCTTGGGTTATAAGATTCTACGTCGTCTAAATATGCATCATATGTGAATGACTTGGGCACACTGTCACAAGTCATACTAGGATGAACCGCATGCCAAGCTCGCGTAGTTGCGTGCCTCGTACCATGCATAGCAGGTCATGCCTAAAGCAAGGCAAAAGGTGTTGGACCAACCCATGTTTTATTTCATGCTTCGTGCTTTATTAAAAAATATTTATTTATAACGTAAATTTTGTTCATAAAATCAATAATTAAGTCGTACATGGGTTGATTTTTTTTTTTTGCGAGCTTTGGACATGTAAATTGGACCCGAATTTGGGCCCAATCCAAATTTTCATTTCTTTTTACAAGCTTTGAACACTTAAAATTAGGCTTTTTGGTTAATTTTTAGGTCCCAGCTCAAAATAGCCCGAACAGTCTGCACTAAATTTTCGGGGTTTGCCCAAAAAATTGAGACAAAACTAGGCCCGTCTCGCCTAATGGACTTAATTTTGTGCACATGGTCCAACCCGAACCCGACCTAACCCATGATCACCTTTAATTTATTCCAAAAAAAAGTTGAAGCAAATACACTACAAGAAACAAACCTTTCAAGTTTAAATATAAACCATGTACGAAAATTAAAAGGCACAAGTCACTAAAAATGGGCACGTGTCAATTCCGCTTTCCTCGTTCCATATCAAGTCATGACTATAGCCTATAACCGGCTCTGAAAATGTCAGACCACCCAAGTCTTAGAATAACAAGGCACTCACTCGGTCCGTCTCACTTTTCATGCTTACAATATTTTGAATTTTATGCATAATGTGCAGGTCTAACACACGAGCCGACCCACCATGCCGCTTATGCCAAAAATTTAAATTGTTGTCCATACACGACCATGCCCATTACTCATCAGCGTGTCTCGCATATATGTCATGTCCATACACGACTCACGTATTCCAGGCCTAACTAGTGTCGTGTCGTTTCGTGTCATCTCATCCCGGCGGGTCTATGCACAACTCTACTAGTCAGACACTTACTCACACAGTCACACACACATCTCACCATAGCGCGTGATGGCTGCGTCATGTGGAAAATAAATCCCTACTTTTACAAGACCGAATTTTCCGTCAAGGTTCTTCCTCCTTTCCCTTGAATTTGCCTTCCTATACTATATCCGGTCCCACTCATTAATAAATAAAATTATTATTATGAAAAAATAAATAACGTTTCTATCTATTTTACACTACCCTCACTTATATAAACCCCTGTTTCATTAACTTCATACTCTCTTACTCCACTCTACAAAAAAAAAAAAAAAAAAAAAAAAAAAAACCCCATAGAGAAAAACTATAATAAAAATGCAAGTACTTAGCAAAGTAAAACAACAACCCACTTCTCCTTCAACAATTAATTCCAATATTACCCCTCAAAATAGAAAAGATTTGGTGCAAACCATCACCAAATTATTGGAAAATGGTCAAGAATCTGCTCATCAATTGAAAATCATCATTGATAATAATCAAGGGCTAGGATTCAAAGTTGAGGATGATGTTCATCATGTTATTGATCATCATTCTAGGGTTACTTTGAATGCATTTGATAAGTGCCTTTCTCTGCTTAATAACTTTGATTTTGATCATCATAGTGAAAAGGTCATCAACAATAATAAACGTAAGATTGATGCCATCAATGATGTTCAATGCCATGATCATGATGATCATCATGATCATGGTGGCCATGATCATCATGATCGTGATGGTCATGATCATCATGATTCTTCTAATGCTAAAGTATCTAAAGAAAAAAGAGGATGCTACAAGAGAAGGTAATTTCTAATTTATGTTAGGGGTGTTTAGTTTTCTCTTTCAATTTTTTTCAATTTAACATCTTGGCACTATTTTGACTTTTTTTAATTAAAAAAAAAAAACCATTTCATCTAAAAATAATTTTCACCTCTATTTTTTTTTTTAATTTTAATAATGGAAGATTAAAAGTTAAATCCTTATATTAACAATATATATTTAACGCCTGTTATTTTGGATTGAATTAATCTGGACTGAATTGAATGCCGAAGCTAAACTGAACTTAACCAAAATTTCATATGCCATAATTTTAATTTCTTAAGTTATTGCGGGAAAAACATTTTAAGATTAGTAAATAATTTTCACATGTTCTTAATATTTGCTTTTTTTTTTTTCACACAAAAGTTTTGTGAAAAAGGAAAATCATATTTGAAAAAGGGTATGAAAAGTTTGCTCATTGATAAATAGGAGAATTGGCCAAACAAGGACTATGGAGACCACTAATTTAATTGATGATGGACATGCTTGGAGGAAATATGGACAAAAAGATATTCTTAATACAAAGTATCCAAGGTATATTTTTATCTTTTACTCTAGCTATTAATTTGTTTATTCAAAAACTTTATAGTTTATAGAAAAATATGGGCAAAATATTGCATGTTGCATGTACTTGCAATATTTTTTTTTTTCAAAATAAAAATACATACTTCATTGCTTGTTAATTTCTCTATTAGCTCCTCCTTCAATTGAAGAGCTCAACAAATCATATTATATAAATATTTGTAATTGGAATAATATGATTGTTAATTTTTACATTATATATATTTGTATCATATTATCACATGGATGATTTGATATTCAAATCTTTCTTTTTTTCTTAATTGTTGTGCTTTCTCCATGTGAGCAACTTTAGATGCATATTATATTTAAGTTCAACTAGCTTTCTTGATTGAATAGTTTAATTATTTTTTTTTTTAATATAATTTTTATAAATTCAACTATTGCCTCTCTGAATGCAAGGCTGTCCTGTTTTTATTCTATTAGATAAATTTATGGATAGAGTTATACGTACGATACCTAAAATGTTTAGATAAATATTATCAGTTTTTACAAAAATATATGTAACGATCACGTGTGTATCCTTTTGGTGTCTAATGTAAAGCCAGATTTTCACGATCGAAAACCGATCTATTCGTATATATTTAGGGCTCATTTACTTTAGATGAATAAAACTGAGCTAAACTGAACTGAACTGAATACAGCTGAATGTAATATTTTATAAGAGAAGAAAATTGAGAGCTGAATTGAACTGATTTGAGCTGAGCTGAACTAAATTTAAGCTAAAGTAAACAAGCCCTTAAGTGAATGCTAGATTTGATGACAAAATATAATTTATTGACCTTCTCTAATATACAACTTCCAATGTAACTAATTTTTTTTTCTTGTAATGGTTGATATATAAATGCAGGAACTATTTTAGGTGCACATACAAGCTTAGTCAAGGTTGCCAAGCAATCAAACAAGTGCAAAAAATATCAGAAAATCCCACAAAGTACATGATCAATTACCATGGCCAACACACATGTGAAAATCTCCATAAAAACTCTTCCATTATCATAGAAGACAACCCCCCACTTGAAAATTCCTCTTTTATGTTGAATTTTGACTCAAACATTTACCCAACACCCAAACATGCCCTAATTAACTCTTCTTCTTTGTTCCCACCATCATCAATGGTGAATCATGATCATCATTCATGTGGGCCCCACAAACAATACTCATCATTATCATCATCATCAACATCTGATATAACAAGCACTACTGGATTATTACCATCAACCCCTGTTTCATCAGAACAGAGTGATGTGATCTCACCACCTGAGGTTTACTCCTCTGCATCAACCCCATATGATGATATGGATGAGGCCTTAAGATTAATCATCATGGATCAACTTCCTATTCTTGATGGGTTATTTTGATGATCATGATTGAAGTTTTTTGGGGTTTTTTTTAGTGTGGATATAATATATAATATATGTGTATTTATTTTAGTTTAAATGATCCACTTTTTTTCTTGTAGATTTAATTTTTAGCTAGCTATATAGTTTTTTTTCCCTTGTTTTCACCATGTATATTAAGGAGTGGAGAAAAATAAGGAGTACTAAGCATTGCTTGTGCTAGTTACTTAGCTAGTGTAAAATATTTTTGTCTCAATATGTAGTAGGTTCAATTCCATGTAATTAAAGTGCTAGTGTAAAATTATTTTGAAGCAAAGTTAAGTTCAATGTCCATAGTAATATTTGTTAAATCTGAATTTCGCAGTTTATTCGTAAGCCCTAATCATAGTTAGAATATGAACTTAGAGTTACCTTGATCAACTGTCATAAACTTATTGATCATTGATAAAATAAATTGAAGAGAATTCACCTTAAATACCATGCCAATAACCAAATGAGGCATTAGTACAACTTTTTTTTTCTTTTTAATATGGAAAGAATGACCGAGTAGTTTTTTTTGCTGAAGCCTTAGCTATGAGGGAAAGGTTTATAAAAGAAATTGCTATGCTAATTCAAAATATTCACATCAAAAGGAGATAACCTTGTTGTCATCAACTCAATCAGAAGACCTTGACAAATTCTCTAGGGAGTGCACAATCTCATGCAAGACACAATATTGGATATAAAACACTTCAGGACTATTCCATAATGCATTTCTATATAGGAAGCTAATCAAGCAGCAAATCATATGGCGAATCTAGGCCACATCCACAACAATGTGGCATGTGGATTCCATCCTTCTAATCACAATTTTTCCATTATATATGATCCGAAAATATGTTTGTGGCTAGCCCTATGACAGGGGCTAGTCGTTTTTTTTTTCCGTATCAAAAAAAAGTTGTGCTTATACTACGTACCCCATTTGGTTATCGATATTCAGGGTGAGTTTTCTTCAACTTATTTTATTAGAAAATCAGGATTTATCAGGACTAAACAGGTCGGTCAGGGCTAATAAATTTCAAAAAATTCATATTTTAACTATAATCAGAGCTTTAATTTTGAAATTCACGAGTCCATGTATATGAGAATGCTAATATACCCTTTTATATATAGATATATATATTCCCTTAATTTAATTTCTGTTACTATCCATTATCAATATAAAACTAATAAAAGGGTTGGTGTCCAAATTAAAGTGAATGAAAATAGGCAGAATGTCAAATGGTAAAAGATGATGATGCATTCTCTAAGGACATTGGAATCATATTTTCTTTGCAAAAATTATATGCAAATCCAACCATTACTATCCGCTAATATTGATAGCAATACCACCATGTAAAGGTTTACCATGATTAAACATTGACAAAAGCGTTTCATTGCAAAAGTGCATTTAAAAAAAAAAAAAAGCTATTTTCATTATTGCTAATTGTTACTATCAAACTAAGGAGGGCCATTGAAGGGTTTAATTATTTTTTAATAAAAATAAAAGTTCATGCATTAAGTTCTTCATACACTATATGTTTTCATCCGAAGCATCGGTTTACATAAAAAAAAAGGTTTAGGACTTTATCTATCATCTAACAAAAATGTACACCTGATAATTTAAGTGTTAATTGGTTAAAAAATGCAAACCACAAATTTTATTTTAACATTATTAAAGATATTTAATTAAAATAAAGCGAAAAATCTTAATTATTTATGAACATCACGAAAATATAACATTTTTTTAGTATTATTATCATATTATTATTTTTTAGTGCTTTTCTTACAAAAGATTCATTAGAATAAATAAATTTTTAATATAACTAACAATATTAATTCGGATTCAAACGATGCAGCTTTTGTTAAAATTTTAGAAGTTTGAATAAAAAAATTTGATTTTAATTAAAAGGAAAACTATTAAAAAAATAAAAAACCAATTCGGAAGGAAAAAAATGCAACCAGATTTTGACATGTGTCAATTTCGATTACTACTTTATTAGTGAGTAAACAATTAGCCCGTGTTTTCATTTTAGTTAGTTACGCTTTGATTTTTTCCCTTATTAAAATATTACAAACATAACTAATAAAAAGAAACGGAACGATTGTTTTATAAGTGTTTTTATCTTTTCTTATTCAACATGTTAAATCACTTAATTTTACGATCTTATTCTCTCATAATTGAAAATTAATAAAATATTGGTTGTTATACAAGAAGGTGTATATACACATGTAGCATGTGTCGTGACAAATTTAGATTTGCTTAACGGTGTCTCGTGGCAAATTCAGATTTGCTTTTTTAACATGTCGAGTGTCGACATGTATATACCCATGTCGATTGCATCCGTACTTGCACCCGACTTGTGAAACGCTCCAAAACTAACGTACTCATGCATCATAGATGGTTAGCAGAGAGCTATCCAAGTATCCATGTTGGTATGGCCAACATGTTTCATGCTTAGAATGGGTTAATAAAATGTCGTATTGCGCGGGTTTACGCCATGCTCATGAGAAGTTAATGCCTTAATGGTACGACCTACTTCACGTTTTATGATGTGCTTCATATATATATTTTTTACAATATTTATATTTCCTGGATTGTTCATAACATGTGGGCCAACATGTGGAACAACCATCATGCTTATGTTGGGCTCTTGACAAGTTTTTAAAATATTATACATACACGACCTAATGGTCATCAACGTACCTCTTGTATATCGTGCCAATATCAGCCTTACATCAAAGCGAGAGTGTTGGACACAATGCAACTAGTGTCCTACACGCTTCACAGAAAAACCACGTTGACATTGCTCGAAAGGTTAGAGACCAAAGGAAATTCGTCGTTCGTTGATGAAAATCAAATCAGACACCTCAGATATATCTTTTTTAGAATGACCCTAGAATCACTGCGCTAGAGCTCGATACTCTGTCATAACTCATTCTACTTATTATCTAGCTCTATGAATGATTGGATGAAGGTTTAAATTAGACATTAGGGGAAACAATAATAAAGAAAGAAAAAGAAAGACAGCATGAGACAACTCAATTTCCAATCTACTAGAAGCACTACTTTTCAAGAAGGTTGTGTGGGATGATGGTATGTTATATATATGTGGTCCTCTCATTAGTCTCATAGTCATTGTCTTGTTGGATTTTCCTGGAGGAGCATGCATTGGACCAGAATGAATGGTTTCGGTTTGGCGGCTATTTTAATTTATGGGCGAGCTTAATTGCTAACTGTCCTAGAAAATTTTACAAGCATATAGGAAAATTCTTAGCTAGCTAGATAAGGGCACAACCATTGAACAATAGTGGAGGTGTCACCAAAGTTCACCTCATAATTAATATTCTTTAAGTGCGAAATTCGATTTTATTTTATCACACTCTTTCCACGCAATGCTACCCTGATCATTCAATAATAAAAAAGCCTGTAAGAGTCAAAGTTAAAACGTAGTTGATCCTGCCGTTGTTTTATATATAAAAAAAAAGACAAAAGAAAAAACTAGCTAATTAATTGATTTGTGATCGAAATGGACAAAAAAAGAAACATTTCAATTAAATAGTAATTTTAATTTGTACGAGCAATATTGAGGAAAAACAAGAGGTAGGGTTTTCTATGAAGCTTCTAAAACATTTTCATGATTTTCTCAATCATGATAAAATTCAGTAAGTGCGGGTTAATTTACTCATAACACTAAATTGGCAATTTGATCAAGAAATTTTACAAAAATATTCTATCTTAGCTACTACATATCATTCCCTCCGTTTTTGTTTTATTTTATTTAGTTTGACAGTAAGTTTACTTGGATTGTCATTGGTGTTATGGGTGATTTTTGTGGATTCGCATCAACATGCAATATTTTTAATATTAGTTTTTATAATTTCATTTTACAAATTTATAATTTGATATATTAATCTTTAATTTAGTTTGATAAATGCAAAAAATGAAGTGTATAGATATAAAAAATATCGGAGAGAGTATGATATAAGTACTGAATTATATCAGCCATATAATTTAAGATTTTAAAAACCAATTTTAATTCATTGAAATGTCATGCAACTTTCATACAAAATCATGAAATAATAATTTGGCTAATTTTGCATAAAGAAGACAAATAATACTCGGCCCACAATATAGAAAAATCAATAAAATTCTCTCTAGAATTTGAATCTATGTCGACCTGTAGCTCATCATCTATAATCGCATTGTAATTGCTTGAACAAAAATATCATATATAAATCAACAAATTTTGTGCTTTGCCAAAAAAATAAAAATAAATATATATATATATATATATATATATATATTTTGTGAGAAAAATTAAATTATAATGAGATGTACCCACTAACTTTGAAATGATCAAAGTGGGTTGATATGGTGTAATAATCAATAAGTGTAATTTGATAAGAAAATATGCATATAATTACATACTTTATAAATAAAATTCATCTTAATTAATTAGGTTTAATTTATGTGTGTTGGTCCATATGTGAACCATCAAAAAGCACTTGACCTTTTTTTTAAAACTTAAAAAAAGAAAATTTTAAAACAATATACTTTATCCTTTTCTAAAAGTTCATTCCATTTAGAATCTTGACACGATTCATAATATATAAGAGAGGATCTTCTAAATTTATACTACACCGTAATATATACTCGTACTTATATAGGAAAGAATATAGCCACATGTGGTGTCTTTGGATAATTGAGATAAGGTACTTGGATAATTGAGATAAGATATTCGAATAAATACTGAGCGGAAGATACTCTCTGTACAATGCAACTTACAGAGAAGTAATGTTCATTTAACCTAATTTTAAAATTTGAATAACGTTGATTAAACCTTATATGAAGTACTAATGTTTATTCAAATTGAACTAATGTACATAACATGCATACTATTCTATTGGTGCACATGGGTGTACATTCAAATTTGTAGTCTTTAGATTCGACTCGATGAGCAGGATAATAATATATCAATTTTCACTAATATAAAGTTAAAGCGATATTAAATTTAAAAAAATACTTTGACAAATGTGTAAAATAAAAATGGGGAGAACTTTCAGAAACGGATATAGTAAATAATTGTACAAACTATGCACATCACATATTTACTTTAATTTTTGGGTTTTTCTCTATTATACCTATGATGTATTGAGATTTTCCAGCTATAGCCATGAATTTTGAATTTTTTTTGTTATACCCATGACCTTTTTAAAAATTCTTAACGATAGCCAACAAACATAATATATAATAGCTAACATGGTTAAGTTGTTAGCAACAAACTAACATTATTTTTCACAACTACAACTACCAAATCAACCTAACAAAAGTCCACCATGCCCCCACCTTTTGTTGCGAAGTAAATTATGCTAACGTTTGTGACCTATAATAATTTTTTTTGGCTACAGTTAAATTTTTTTAGAAACCTCATGGATATAACATAGAAAGATCCTTAATTTTTTTTAATTTTTTTTGGGTTAATATATAGATAAAGTTTTGGGCATAGCAAAGAAATGGTGAGGTAGTTTCATGGAGTGGACGGTGCGACATAGGAAAAGTGATTCTAAATTTCTAATTAAAAAAGTTAGACAAGGAAAGTGAAATGGAATGGGACAGGCTCAATTACTTTGTTATAAAAATGCCAAAATACTAGGAATAAAACAAACACATCACTCTCTATCTTTATCATTAAAATTTCATGTTTATTAGTGGAAGTTACTTGGAGCATACGTATAGATGTGAAAAGTAAGAAAAAAACGAGTGTGAATGGATTCATATTTTACTCATAATAATATATTTCTATGCCTTTTTCATTGTTATTTTTCTAATCTTTAGGAGAAAATTGGGTCCCTCAAAATTAAATGAATTTGTTCTCCTTTAAGCTACTTTGAAGACCTAGGCCTACATATATTAATGATCACATAGCATAAGTGCATAACCACTGTCCAAAAGTATGCACTTGCTTTTAATTCATCATTTTAGCTTATGTAATATGTTTTAATTCATGATTTAGTGTAATAGTATGTTTTATTTCAAGATTAATCTTGATATAAAATCAATTAAAGATTTTAGGATTTGGTCTAATTAGAGAGAGGGTGTGTTTTAGAATAAGGGTAGTTTTGAAATAATGAGGGTTTTAGTATGTAACTTGAGGGTTGTGTTTAACAGTTCACTATTGAAAACCTAGATCTTCAATCTAAACACCCAATTGACTCCTAAACATAGAAAAACAAAACCAAACTAATTAGGAAAAGAGTACCAGAAAGAAAACCATTACGAAATATACAGAGTGTTATTAAACTAGAAAAAAACAAAGAATATTGTCTAAAAATCATGAAAATTCACCAGTAATTCCGTTGACTGTTGAAAACTTCTAAATAAATATATTTGGTGTAGACTACCACTAATTTATAAAAAAATTATACCAAAAAATCTACAACCATTATCAGTTCATCAAACATCGCCACAAACTTAGACCTACCAGTGAAAGGAAGAAACGACATTTCGGGCTCGTCGGTGACCTTTTGATTAGCAAAGGATGCTTAGGGCACCAGCAAACCGCCTAATCAATTAGGGTTTTCGTGGTGTTTGGAGAGAGAGGGTTGGGGAAAGCCGGAAAGAGAATACATGCTTGGAAAAAATAAACTATCTTATTTATTTTTTTGTAAAGCAAAACTTCATCACTTCGTTAAAAGCTAAATCAAGGGCCACCAAAGTTAGCAAACTTTGGTGAAAAGCGTCGAGCATCATACATTATGAATTAACATCCAATTCCCACCTTGCTATTAAGTGAGCATCAATGTTACCTTCACGATTAACATGATAGAAAATTACATTATCAAAGATTAATTTAAGCATAACTCCCTGGCCTAATATCTATCTTAACCCATTTTCAATCAACTAACAACAAGATCTTAATTAGTTTAATGACTTTAATCAATCAATCAAAGCCTTATTCCTATATGTGGGGTCGGCCATCATAATTAGTTTAATAAAAAAGATAATTTAGCATTCATCTTATTTACTCGATCAATCTCTTAACAATTCACAAATTCTTTAAATAAGACCATAAGTGAATGTATTGTATCAGAATATATGATCATAAATTTTTGGACAAACAACCAAGGCACCAAATCCAATTACTGCAATATTATTCTTGCTTTATGATTGACTATTTTATCCACATCTTGTTGCTTTGACTCGGATTCAAATTGGACATGAAATCAAAACCGGTTATATCGTGGCCAGAACTATTAGGTTTGGCCCCGGATTCGGTTGAAACCAGGTCCAGAATCGGGTGCTGAGCCCCTCACACATCCCATTCCATCCTGGTCAACCCACCCATTGCTCCAGCCCATGAAACTCACCATGCTAACCCAACATAACTCAGGCCTTGTTTGGTTGATGTAGGAAGTACATTCTCATTGGAAATGAAAATTCATAGGAATTTATTTACCTAAAGAAATTCCTAGGAATTTACTAAACTTATTTGATTGGCAATGTGGGAATTTGCAATTCCCATGAATTTTCAATAACCCAGGGGAGACTTGGTAATTTATTTCCTATGATTTGTAGGAAGTCACAATTCCCATGAATTTCCACATCCCCTATTTTACATTTTTGTGTTAACCAAACAACATATCTAAAATGAAATTCATAGGAATTTTGAATGCCCATGAAATTTTTTGACAACCAAACAACACCTCAGTTTTCAACCCAAGTACCCAACAAACCCAACACAAGTGATCTATGAACTTGTCCCAAGACTCCCAACCCATTCCAAACCCATTTAAGCCCATTACTGGGCTGCGAATTCTTTGACTCAGCCCAATTACCTCATGAGCGGCCCAGCCTACTTTGCGGCGGGAAATAATTTACTCGTAGTAAAAAAAAAATGGTAAAGTTCCATTGCTTCACCGGCCTTCTGCAGAATTCTTCACTGGAAGCTCTGACTACTGATTAGGAAATGGCGATAACACTTAATAATGGATTCGAAATGCCCATTGTTGGACTTGGAGTTTGGCGAATGGAGAAGAAGGACGTTAAAGATCTCATCCTCAACGCCATTCAAATCGGTTATCGTCACTTTGATTGCGCTGGTATTTATTTTCTCTCTCTTTACTTACTTCTTCCATTTTTTTTTTTTGCTTGGATTTCCCCTTTTTCATCGAATGAATTTCATGGTGAATTAATTCATGTTTTCGGTGGTTTGCATTCTGTTATTTGTAAATTCATGCAAAAAAACTTGTCGAAGTTTGAAAAAACTATCACTCTGCACTGCAGCAGCATCCCTCTTCGATATATGTTCATGTTACAAATGTTAATTGGGTTGAATTATAGTAGAAATGTAGAATTACTTGTTAACTTGAAATATAGAAATTGATTGTCAAATTTAATATTTTGTTGCAAAGTTTGAAGCGACTTTATGTGCTGTTGTTCTGTCCTAGGACTTGTTTGGCTTAGGAGAAATCCAAAGAAGAGAGTGAATACAAAAGATATTGTTTAAATCTGCTTCTGATTTGTGGTTTTTTTTTCAGCTCTGCATGTCAATTGTAGTTTACTAGTTTGTGAGACAGTAGCTCGATCTATAAGCTAGCATGATACTGTTCATCTATGTAGACACAACAGTTCCAACTAATAGTGATCATGACCCGATTTGATTAGGGCCTTGTTCTTTTGGACTTCATTTATAAACTTTCAATTCACTTCAGACAAAGTCAATTTAGTTCATCTCAGCCCCTCATAAATTTAGGTCGTTTATTCAATTCAGTTCATTTCAGATGAATCTAGTCCAAAACATCAAGTCAAAATCAACCCAATTACTTTGACGAAGAATGCATGGTAAGGGCAGCTTTACAGTATGCACGACTCAAAACCTTAAGAACCAAAGTAAAGAACTCAACTTGTGAGCAAGAATTTATAATCAAGTATATATGAATCAAATGGAGGAGATGAGTTCAAACTTATAATTGGTGTATGCCGAGTATCATCATAGAATAAATAATATATAAATTTTGGGGTTGCTACTTGATTTACCCCAGAACAACTTTTGAATGATGAGCAGAAAACTCTTATGTTAGAACCATGCAATTTATGTTTTCAATATTATGTTGTGTAACTAGATAACATTGCTTGCAGCTTATTACCACAATGAAGACGAGGTTGGTGAGTCGCTTGCTGAAGCATTTCAAAATGGGCTTGTTAAGAGAGAAGATCTCTTTATAACCACTAAGGTATGACTATTTAAATAGGAAAAGAAAGGGGAGAAATGTTTTGAATTTTGTACTTCTTCTTAAGATGAAAATCACTCTCATATTTTGTATGTACTTGACTGCAGTTGTGGAGCTCTGACCATGGACATGTACAAGAAGCCTGCAAAGACAGCTTAAAGAAACTGCGACTTGATTATTTGGACTTGTACTTAGTTCACCTTCCTATAGCCACAAAGCATACTGGTAAAGTTAGCATTCCAGCTCGAAATTACGTATTTATTAATATTTTTGCACATTCATTTTACAAATATAGATGTTTCTGAATAGGCTCATATATGATGGTTCTTAGTTGCAATGTTATGAAATGGATGAGATCAAATTTTTTCATACTAACTTATGGTTGCACCATAAGGGGGATGCTCCATTTTTAAGGGAGCCCATGTGTAGAGCCAGGGAAGACAGGAAGAGAGAAATTAATGGAGATAAAAAGAAGGACCCGTGTTATGAGGAGAGAGACATAGAATCATTAACCGAATTAATAACGTTACAAATGCATAGAAACTTCCTAAGAAAGAAAATGTTGCTGTGGAAAAAAATGGAGGAAGAAAACTATAACATGAATTACACTATTCATAATGGTCAAGATTCGAGAATTAAAAAAAAAAAAAGCAAAACAAAACACATATTTCCCGCAATGTGATACTATGTTGTGCATTTTGATGGTCAAATCCTTTTCTTTTCAAAGGGGTTATGTAGGTTTGAGTTTAACCGTTTAACATTTCAATTGATAATGTTGGCGGTACAAAGCTTAAATTTTGTGCACGATGTTCTCACAGGGGTTGGTACCACTGCAAGTACATTGGATGAGGATGGTGTGCTGGACATTAACATTACTATGTCCTTGGAGGCCACCTGGCATGCTATGGAAGATCTTGTTTCAACAGGTTTAGTTCGCAGCATTGGGATTAGGTAACTGAGATGCAGGCCATACCTTAATTTAAATCCATCTTACGTTAGAAAGTATGTTTTTTCCACTGCTTGGGGTATGGTCTTTACTTCCCAATCTTAGAGACACCTTGTTTGTTATTTAACTAGTTAATGTTCAACTTATTGGTTAATCTTTCCGTCCTTTCATTTTTATTTTTTTTAAGTTAAAAAAAATACAGTATCATTCTTCTGGACATAATCTCCTAATAATAAGGTTACCGCTATTGAACTTCAACCAATTTAGAGTATGTTTGCTAGGGCATAAAACATTGTCCTGTAAAACTATTTTTCTCTATTTTCAATTTTAAATTGTTTGGTTTGCAAAGCAGTGTAAAATCATTTTCCTTTGAAGTAAAAAATCTCTACTGGAAAATTGTTTTCCTTTCAGAATGAAAGGGAAAACTATTTTCCTTACTTTCTTTACCTCCCATGTATACTCCTGCCACTGCCTCTTTACATTCCCTTTCATTTTCCTTATTTTCCATCATTTTTCTTACATGGTACCAAACAATGTAAAACTTATTTTACAATTGTGTTTTCCATAAAAATCATTTTACATTGAAAATGTTTTGCACCCAACCAAACAGAGCCTTATAGTGTCTAGCTTTAAACATGTATTGATGTGCTAATTATAAATGAATTTTTGTGCATTTTTTTCTACATCATAGCTAATTATCAAAACTACTTGCAGCAACTATGATGTCTTTCTAACAAGAGACTGCTTAGCATATTCCAAAATCAAACCTGCTGTAAACCAAATTGAAACACATCCTTACTTCCAACGTAATTCTCTTGTGGAATTCTGCCAGAAGTATGGGGTCTGTGTGACCGCACATAGTCCTCTAGGAGGTGCAGCTGCTAACACTGAATGGTTTGGGTCGGTATCTTGCTTGGACGATCCAGTTCTTAAGGTACATGTTTTCATCAATTCATATGTAATCATTGACTTGTTTCAATAGGATCAACTAACAAGCAATATCAAACGACCTAATGTGTCTAGATTTCTGCAAACTGTGTGAATGTCTTCCATTTTTTGGAGAATGATATTTTACTTTGCCTATAAACTCTTTTTTGGTTTTTAAAGAACACAATTGTGTGAAATTAAGATCACTCCCTCCGTCCTGTTTTACTTGCTTTCCCTCGACGAATTCTCAATTTATATGCTACTTCCTCCAACCCTTTAATGTTGCTACATATTATTTTTTAAGTTGTCCCGCAAAGTTTGATACATTTCCTTTTAGGGTCCCTTTGGTGTAAAATATTTTTGATGTAAAATGATTTTCCATGAAAAACACTTTAAGTTGGAAAACTCATTTTCATATAAATTTTCAAATGTTTACTTGCACGGAAAACAAGTTTAACTACCAAATTTGGAGAAAAATGTTTCTAATAGGGTGTAAAATGAGTTTTCACCCAAAAATTTACATTTTATTTTTTCACCTAAAGTAAACGATGTAAAATAGGGAAATTGTTTTCAGGGAAAACATTTTTCGCTCTAGTAAACGGACCCTTAAAGTAAATGGTCCCAAGCTCACTCAGTCACTCTAACTACTTTTTACTCCTACCCCACATGCTACTTACTCATCCAAAACAACTTTTAAAAAAATAATAATATAGGGGGCCTACATGAATTCTTCATATCCACCTGCTTTATTCTAACCGTTTTGCCCTTATTTTTGGATGATCCTCACCATTACACATTTTTTTTTTTTTAACAAATTGTGCAAACCACATAGTGTAGCAAGTAAGAAGGATTGGAGAGATTATGACATTGGATGCTATTTTCTTTCTCCAAATGGTGTATGATGACTTGGAAATGGTATAATCCATTTGCTAATGTGATTATATATGTTTGTTATGATCAGGGCCTTTCGGAGAAACACAAGAAAAGTTCAGCACAGATTGTCCTCAGATGGGGGATCCAGCGCAAAACAGTGGTCATACCAAAGACATCCAAGATAGATAGATTGAAGGAAAACTTCCAAGTCGATGACTTTGAGCTTACAAAAGAAGACATGAAACATATTAAAAGCCTGGATCGCAATTATCGGACGCATCAAACTGCCAAGTTCTGGGGAATGGATTTGTATGCATGAAACTAAATTAAGAAGATATTAGAGCACCTATCAATTAGCAACATAGGGAGAAGGTAGAATCCAAAAAAGACTAACAAACTTCAAGAGTGATTCTGATGAAATTAATCATTATTGTGACCAAGACAAGAAAGACCGGATCTCCATGGCTGACGAGTGACCCATCATCATCAGTTGGTTCATCATGGCTAAGCCATCAGCAGTCCAACTAGTCTTTGCTATCTAAGCCAGAGCAATGGTTGCTGACGAGGCACCGATTGTAGTAATGGGAGAGAATCATTGTTCTTTGAATTCATTGATTTTATTTCTTTCTCATTTGATTATTTTTCTTTGGCTAATTTACTAGTTTTGCTCTGACTATTTAAAATGCTAGTAAAGATAGAAAAGCATTGACTGTGGCATAATTGTACATAAATTGAAAGTTGTTATACTCATGGCACTCAGCCATTTGTGTTTTTAAAATGATCTATTCATAATATTTACAAATATACTATTGTGCTATGTTAAAAAAAAACATAGCACCATCCCTCATTTTGATTGATGCCAACATTTTTGAGATAATGAGAGGAAGTATTAAACTTGAAATGGTTAGTTCGGTTGATGAGATAGAAGAGGAACAATGAATAATATGGATATCAAGAATATAAGCAAAGAAGATGAATAATTCAAATTTTTTATGGTAATTTTTATGTTAATGGAAAATGCCTTAACGGCCCGTTTGGTAGCCGGTTATAAATTATGGTAATGGAAATGAATTTATAACTAAATTTGGAAGGGAAATCAAATTTCATTCTTATGGTGGTGCTACCTTAACTCCAATTTATCTAATTTTCTTCACAAATATTCATTCCCATTAAATACCACCCCCAATGTAATGCATGAGAATGAAAAATGAGAAGAAAATTGAAGCTTGAGAATGAAAACTTATTTTCCATGGAGATTATAAGGTTTCTCCTTAACAAATTACTATTACCACAATTTATTACCAACAATCAAATGGGCCGTAAAAGTTTTCAAACTAATATGGGCACAGAAATTCAACTTCGACCCTCTTTAATTTTGTATAGAATTTATATAGCTAATAAAAAATAGGAAAAATTGCAAATATTAATCCGAAGTTTGGGCCATCTTTCGCTATTAATCCCAACTTTGATTTATTTTTGATTAATCCGATGTTTGTGGGTGGTCTTCCAATATTAATCTGTTGTTTGTGGTGGTCTTCCAATATTGATCCAACACTTTTGAATTTTGGAAGACCATCCACAAACTTTAGATTAATATTGGAAGACCACTAACAAATTTCGGATTAATCAGAAATAAATCAAACTTCGGATTAATAGTGGAAGATGACCCAAACTTCGGATTAGTATTTATAATTTTTCCTAAAAAATCTCCTTAAATCTGTGCATAGCCTACAAGTTAGACTGGGTATAAAACGCACCAAAACGACATCGCATGCAGCATAAAAGTTAAACAGAGTTACGAGCTATGACAACCAGAAAAAAAATAACACTGCAGAATTCTTCTTCTTCTTCACTGAAAGCTCTGAGTACTGATAGTGATTACTGAGATAGCCAAAGAAGAAGCGAAATGGCGATAACTCTTAATAATGGATTCAAAATGCCCATTGTTGGACTTGGAGTTTGGCGAATGGAGAAGAATGAAGTTAGAGATCTCATCCTCAACGCCATTCAAATCGGTTATCGCCACTTTGATTGCGCTGGTATTTCCTTTCTCTCTTTATTTTCTTGTTTACATTTCTTCCCTTGGATTTCCCTTTTTCTTTGGAGGAATTTCATGGTGAATTGAATTGGGTGTCATTTTAAGAGGGTTTTGGGGTTAGTATGTTGTTTTTGTGAGTTCTTAGGCTGTATCAATTCTATAAATTGGTCTAAAAGTTGGTTCAAGTTTGAACAAATCATCATTATGCAGTATTCCTCTTCGATTTATGTCTTTTCTTTTCAAGTGTTAATTAGGTTGAAATATAGCAGTACTTCATTACTTGTTACCTTCAAATATAGAATTAGATTGTCAAAATTAATAATTTGTTGCATAATTTGAAGTGATTTTATGTTTTAGTTTCTCTCTCCTAGGAGTGTTTTTGGCTTGGGAGAAATGCAAAGAAGAGGGTGAATGCAAAAGATATTGTTTCAATCTGCTTCTGATTTGTGTTTTTTCAGCTATCTGTCAATTGTAGTTTGTGAGACAGTAGCTCTATAAGTTATCATGATAATTCTATTTATATAAAAGAGTTCCAACTAGTAGTGATCCTGAATTACTTGAGCTCAACTCTGTTAAAACCAACTTAATTGAGCTTCAGCCTAGCTTAATCTTTGACAGATACTTTGACTTGCCATGCTAAGGACAGCTAATACACTATGCATGGCTTAAGACCTTAAAAACCAAAGCGAGCAACACTAAACTTGGCTAGAAAAGCTTGTGAGCAAGAATGTTAGAATTGAATATATGAATCGAATAGAGGAGATGAGTAAAAAGTAAGAATAGTTTTTGCAAAATAGTTAACATGAATTTTCAAATTCAGTGGCAAAATGATGTGTGTCTAACACCTGGGGAGAGTTTATGCTTGGCTGAAACTTACTATTTTAAGCTTAAGTGATTGAGCTTATCTTAAGCTTGAGTTGAGTTGTGAATCGATTCTAGCCTGAAATAGTGAAATCTCCAAGCTTGGTTCTGAGATGCTGGGAGCCTCGTCAAGCTGCTTTCTCAGCCTGTAATATTGGCCCTAATTTCAACAAGGTCTTAGTTGAGAGCCTTGTTGTTTACAATACTATATATGTTTCATGTACTTCTTGTTTCTAGATTCCAAATTATGGAGTATCATCCTAGAATAAATAATACTTGTCTATAAAATTTGGGGTTGCAAAGGTTGATTTACCTCAGAACAACTTTGAATGATGAGCAGAAAACTCTTATGATAACCATGCAATTTTTGTTGTAATGATTAAGTTGTGTAACTGGAAAACATTGCTTGCAGCTGATTACCAGAATGAAGCTGAGGTTGGGGAGGCACTTGCTGAAGCATTTCAAAATGGGCTTGTTAAGAGAGAAGATCTCTTTATAACCACTAAGGTATGTTTATATACATAGGAAGAGAAAGGGGAAAAATGCTTTGAATTTTGGAGATAGATCCTTGTTTTCAAGATTGACAATCACTCTCATATGTTATTTTTGTGAACTTGACTGCAGCTGTGGAACTCTGATCATGGACATGTACAGGAAGCCTGCAAAGACAGCTTAAAGAAACTGCGACTTGATTATTTGGATTTGTACTTGGTTCACTTTCCTGTGGCTACAAAGCATACTGGTAAAGTTAACATTGCCAACTCAAAATTATGGATTTACTAACTTTGTTTGCACATTTATTTAACAAACATAATTTTATTTTTATAAGGAAACCACCACCTCATTGGGTGGTATGAAGACCCAAACCTCAGTCCTTAAAGATTTTAGGTGAGCTTGGAGCCACTGCTTCATGTCTCTTGCCTCATTTAACAAACATAGAGATTTTTTAGTAGGCTTATATATGATGGTTTTAGTGCAATGCTGTGAAATTAATAGGATCAATATTTTTCATACTAAGACTTTTCATTTGTGATTGCAATGTAAGTGAGATACTTAATTTGAATGGAGCCCATGTGTGGAGTCGTGGAGTACATCAGGAGAGAAATAAAAACAAAAATAAAAAGAGGGACCAAATTAACCGAATTAATAATGTTACAATTGCTTAGAAACTTCCTACGAAAGAAAATGTTGCTGAATTTTTAAAAAAAAATCGAAGAAAGTCATAAGATGAATTATATTAGTACATAATGGTCAAGAATTATGCCTGTCTAGGAAATTTTGAACCAATTAAAATTACTTATGTCATGTGATACTAGACTGTACTTTTCCAAAGGGGAATGTAGGTTTAACATTTCAAATGATAATAGTGGTGATGCAAAGCTTAATTTTCCTGCACAATGTTCTTACAGGAGTAGGTACTACTGCAAGTGCATTGGATGAGGATGGTGTGCTGGACATTGACGTTAATATATCCTTGGAGGCCACCTGGCATGCTATGGAAGATCTCGTTTCAACTGGTTTAGTTCGCAGCATTGGGATTAGGTAACTCAGATGCAGGCCATACCTTAATTTAAATCCATCTTACGTTAAAAAGTAGGTTTTTTCCACTGCCCGAGACAGTTACCTCCCTACATCTTAGTTGTTATTTAACCAATTAACAGTCAACTTATTGATTAATCTCTCCATCCTTTTTATATAAAAAATCAATCATTCTTCTTGGTAGTCTCTCATTTTTTAAATAATAATTTACATATTACAATTTGTGGCCTAAGATATTGAGCTTAAACCAATTTATACCGTCTGACTTTAAATATATGTTGACGTGCTAATTATGAATATATCTTTGTACATTTTTATTTACATCACAGCTAATTATTTAAACTACTTGCAGCAACTATGATGTCTTTCTAACAAGAGACTGCTTGGCATACTCCAAAATCAAGCCTGCTGTGAACCAAATTGAAACACATCCTTACTTCCAACGTGACTCTCTTGTGAAATTCTGTCAGAAGCACGGAGTCTGTGTGACCGCACATACTCCTCTAGGAGGTGCAGCTGCTAACACTGAATGGTTTGGGACAGTATCTTGCTTGGAAGATCCAGTTCTTAAGGTATGTGTTTTGTTGGGTTTTGTAGAGATGGTTTTATGGAGTGGACCGACTTTGAATGGTCATATCTCAAAATCTATACATGATTTTGAGGTGATTCAGGTTGGAGGTGATAGCTTATTTTAAGAGCTTTCTGACGGTAGGTCATATGCTTGATTCGGATGAGAAACGAGAAAGTTATGGCCGTTTTACGAAGAGCTGAAAAGCTGTAGGGCGCTGGGCGCGCCTCGGTGGCGCTGGGAGCGCCTTGCTTCCAGTAGCTTCTTGGGGTTATTGACCTGGTGGCGCGGGAAGCGCCATGGTGGGCGCGGGGAGCGCCCCCTCGAGCGATACGCGCGATTTATCTCTTTTAGTGATGGTACTATAAATACTCCTCTTCCCCAAATCTAAAAAACAACAACAAGAATGCAAAGAAGCAAAAACCCTAAGATTGTAAACACTAGAAAGAGAGTTTGAGAGCAATCTTGAGAGGGGTTTGGGTTGGGTCATACATTGAATGCTTGTTCCACAAATTATAAACACTAAAAGTTAGGGTTTGAGAGTTTGTGAGTGCATTGCAATGGTATGCCATTGATGCTTGAATTGTGGTGTTCATCATCTTCTTAATTGATTCACATAGTGCTAATTGGTGGGTTTTTCTCCCGGTGCTCGGGTTTCCCACGGTAATTTCCTTGTGTTATTACTCTTGATTTCTCCACTGTTATTTGGTTGCTTGTTTGTTTGAATATCCTCTTGGGTGATTGTTAATTGTTATTGTGGGTGATATAATCACAAATTGGTAGTTAGAACACTTCGATCTTCCCTCTCAATTGGTATCAGAGCCGAGGTTGTTTCGGTGCATGTCGGGAAGGATTGTGTTGGCTAACTTGGTTGTTTGTGGTTGAAAAGTCCAAAACTTGATTTCTTGTGTTTAGGGTTTCAAATTTTTGGTGTGTCATTGAAAATTTGAGTCTTTGGGTACTATTTTAATTAGATCTAATTGAAGTAGTAAAGTCTTGAATTTTGTTGTTTGAATTAACAATGGAAGAGGGTAAAATAAGGATTGAGAAGTTTGATGGGAAGGATTTTGGCTTTTGGAAAATGCAAATAGAGGACTATTTGTATCAAAAGGGTCTTTATCAACCTCTCGATGGCAAGAGGCCGGATAGCATGAAGAAGGAGGATTGGAGAGTGCTAGATAGACAAGCACTTGGAGTGATTAGGTTGACTTTAAGCAAGAGTGTTGCTTATGGGGTCAAGGACATAACTACGACGGAGGAACTGCTTAGTACGTTGTCAAATATGTATGAGAAGCCTTCGGCCATTAATAAGGTGTTCTTAATGCGTCGTTTGTTTGAGGTCCGGATGAATGATGGTGGTTCGGCCGCCGAACACATCAATGAGATTAGTTCGATTTTGTCCCAACTATCATCGGTCGATATCAAGTTTGAGGATGAGGTTAAAGCACTAATATTGTTGTCATCTTTACCTTTGTCATGGGAAACGGTGGTGGCCGCAATTAGCAACTCTTGTGGGAAAGAGAAGCTAAAGTGATGATGTGAGGGATTTGATTTTGAGTGAAAGCACTCGAAGGAAGGAATCTTGGGATTCATTCGGTGAGGTCTACGCGTGTGATGGAAGGGGAAGGGGAAGACAACATGGTGGGAGTGCTAGTCATCATGGAAGATCGAAGAGTAGAGGGCCGGGAAAATCAAATGGTTCTAATGTGTTGTGTTGGAATTGTAATGAAAGGGGACATATAAGAAGTAAATGTCCTATGAAGAAGAAGGGGAATGCTAATGGGCAAGAAGATGATGGAGATGGTGAAGCTTCATCGGTGACGGATTATGGTTCCGATGCTTTGTGTGTAAGCTCGGGGTGCTCGTCGGATTCTTGGGTCCTTGATTCTGGTTCTTCGTATCACTCTACACCGTGCAAGGAGTTGTTTCGGACGCTTGATTCTGGAAAACGTGGCAATGTTCACCTTGCTAATGGTGAGCATGTGGAGGTGTGTGGGAGTGGTGATGTGAGTGTGAAGCTCATGAATGGTGGTTTGTTGGAGTTGACGGATGTCAAGTATATCCCCAAGTTGAAGAAAAACTTGATATCGGTTGGTCAACTTGATAATGCCGGCTACAAGGTTGTGTTTGAGGAAGGTTCATGGAAAGTTGTCAAGGGAGCTCGTGTCGAAGCTCGTGGGACAAAGAATGGAACCTTGTACACCTCGGGAAGCACAAAAGTGGCGAGAAGAAGGGGATATGGTTCTTCACGTAAGGTGTCGTTTGGTCGAAATGCTATCGATAGTGGGTCATTGAACGAGAGCCGTGGCAAAGTCGGTGTCTCAATGGCGAAGAGGGACCAAGAAGCGCACAAGTTGAAGACGACACACAATGGTGTTGTGTGTGAAAAGCAAGCAAAGGGTGATTTGTTCGGGTGGGAGCATCCAAGGAATGCTCGGAGAACACATGAAAATTCCAAAGGCTTGGTTCGTATCACGAAGGGTTCCATGTCCGGGTGGGAGCATCAGAAGTATGCTTGGTCGGCGAAGGTAAAGTCCCTTGCTTTGTGTGATGTTGTTGATGATCCGAGGTTGGATGCAACCTCGGTGTTACTTCCTTGTTGAGTAGGAGGTGTGCTTGCACTATGGTGAAGAATGGAGATTATGATGATGTTGATTTGGTGGATGTTATCTCTTGTAAAACCAATCTCTAGGTGGGAGATTGTTGGGTTTTGTAGAGATGGTTTTATGGAGTGGACCGACTTTGAATGGTCATATCTCAAAATCTATACATGATTTTGAGGTGATTCAAGTTGGAGGTGATAGCTTATTTCAAGAGCTTTCCGACGGTAGGTCATATGCTTGATTCGGATGAGAAACGAGAAAGTTATGGCCGTTTTACGAAGAGCTGAAAAGCTGTAGGGCGCTGGGCGCGCCTCAGTGGCGCTGGGAGCGCCTTGCTTCCAGTAGCTTCTTGGGGTTACTGACCTGGTGGCGCGGGGAGCGCCCCCTCGAGCGATACGCGCGATTTCTCTCTTTTAGTGATGGTACTATAAATACTCCTCTTCCCCAAATCTAAAAGACAACAACAAGAATGCAAAGAAGCAAAAACCCTAAGATTGTAAACACTAGAAAGAGAGTTTGAGAGCAATCTTGAGAGGGGTTTGGGCTGGGTCATACATTGAATGCTTGTTCCACAAATTATAAACACTAAGAGTTAGGGTTTGAGAGTTTGTGAGTGCATTGCAATGGTATGCCATTGATGCTTGAATTGTGTTGTTCATCATCTTCTCAATTGATTCACATAGTGCTAGTTGGTGGGTTTTTCTCCCGGTGCTCGGGTTTCCCACAGTAATTTCCTTGTGTCATTACTCTTGATTTCTCCATTGTTATTTGGTTTGCTTGCTTGTTTGTTTGAATATCCTCTTGGGTGATTGTTAATTGTTATTGTGGGTGATATAATCACAAATTGGTAGTTAGAACACTTCGATCTTCCCTCTCATGTTTCACTCGATTCTTATGTAATTATAGACATTGACTTATTTCAATAGCATCAACTATCAAGCAATAAAGTTAAGAGGAGTGGCAAAGTGGTGTCCTATTTACCCTTATTTTACCTATGTACCCTTTTTTTTGGACGGTCCACATCATCGCACATGTTTCTCCTATGAAATTGTGCACACACCAATGTGTAGCAAGTAAAAAACGATGGAGGGAGTATGTCATGTTTCTCCAAATGGTGTGGGATGATTTTTAAATATTATAATTCATTTGTGAATATGATTATGTTTGTTATGAGCAGGGCCTTTCAGAGAAACACAAGAAGACTTCAGCACAGATTGCTCTCAGATGGGGGATCCAGCGCAATACCGTTGTCATACCGAAGACATCCAAGCTAAATAGATTGAAGGAAAACTTCCAAGTTGATGACTTTGAGCTTACAGAAGAAGACATGAAACAGATTAAAAGCCTGGATCGCAATTATCGGACAAATCAACCTGCCAAGTTCTGGGGAATAGATTTGTATGCATGAAACTGAATTAAGAAGGCACCTATCAATTAGCAACATATAGACTACATCTGTAATGCTTGTTTTGCTTTATCCTAGGTGCGTCGTTTGTAACCTAAACCAAACTTCGAGCTATATCCGTGGAACTCTTGTTATGAACTAGTTTATTGTACTTTTGGCAAGGAAATCATGGAATAAAATGCTTTGTTTCATTCTTAAGACGTTTTTCCTGGAAAATAGTTTTTTTCCATAGGTAATAAATGATTCTTCCAAGAGAGGAAAACAATCTACTCTCCTCTCTCAAGGAAGATATGCCACATTTTTCACCAAATTTCCTTCCTTCCCTCTTTTTTACTTCCACACACATCCTTTGTCTTCCATTTTTATCCTTTCTTTCCATGTAAACAAACAATGGAAAATTAATTTCTAATTGTATATTACTTTGGAAAATGTCTTCAAAGTTGTTTTCAATTAAAACATGCGAAGCCTAATACTTTTGCTTCTTATACACTTTTGAAAAAGAAATTCTGGTCAATCAAGGGGTGGTTAGCCAGTTTTAGGGTTTATTAATGAGTGAAACAGAGGTGTAATTTTCAAGACTTTAGTGTTATCAGTAGTGTCAGTTGAAGGGTAACATGCATACCAGAACAAAAATCATTTGTATATATTGTTATTCTGAAATAAAAGTTGCAGATGATCTTATATACATCATTCATTAGCCAAATGTTAACAAAATACATGTAAGATTTAACCAATATAATTTTCAATAAAGAAAGGGAATAATAGCATATCGGTTGCTTGGATAGTTGTCAAATTTGCGTTGATACCATCGGTGTGTCTCTGCCGCTGCAAATACAAGATTAGCCACCTGCCACAAACCATTAGGTTAGATTTTTCAGCTTCTTAATAGTTAGAAGTTAGAACAATTTATATGTCAAATGCTTGTCTATAAACAATTAACCCAAGGAAAGAGGAGTACCACAAATGTAAAAAGCAGCCAAACTGGCAGTCCAAAGCCTCCACTAGCAACTACAAGACCAGCATATATAACCTTCAAACAAATCAATTAAAGGTTATTGTGAAGAAGAGAAGATTGAAGTGAGGGGAAAAACAACCTTTTAATTCACATTCCTATTTGGGGTGAATAGTAATAAAAGTTGAAACATTACAATTTCAGCAAGATAATGTGGACAAGAGACACTTTTGAACCAATCACCGTGAGGGACTTGGTAATCATTTGCATGTTCTTTCTCTTCTCGTAGATTTCCCTGATATATCATTAGCAATTATGCATTAGTAATTACTCACCATCTGCAACATACATCATGAGAATCAAGAAGAGCTTGTGGAACTGACCTATCAAGCTCGAGAAAGCCAAACGCCAATTAATAAACAGTACTATGCTATAATGTTAGTCTGATATGTAAAGTACTCTGATCTATCAAGCTCGAGAAAGCCAAACGCCAATTAATGAACAGTACTATTCTATAATGTTAGGCTAATATGTAAAGTACATTCCCTCCGTTTCTTAAAATACGTTTGGACGGGACAGTAAAAGTGAAAAGGAGGAAGAAAGAGCCGGGACTCGGGAAAGAAAGGGACGGAAAAGATGGAGCTCATTTTCTCTTCTAATATCTCCCATTACAGAGGGTTGATGTTATTAGAGGGGAGGGAATTTGACAAAGAAATAGGGTAGAGGGAGGAAAAAGCAGCCTTTTTAAGGTCAAATGTATGAGCAGTTTGTTAATTAGCTAGGGGGCCTAGGAGGAGGTACAGAGCAAGAAATATGAGATTCTCGTAAGCTCCTTGCCCTTTCATCAAACTAATGTGTGAAAACTAAACTGTCAGGAAATCATTATATAGGACAAATCATAAGGCTTTCCTTCAAGGGAGGGAGAATCAATATGAATACTAAAGCAAAATGCAAATACCTTAGAACTTCAGTTGGATAATCACCCTGAACTGGAAGAGAAGCAAGTGGACAATACTTTTGAACAGATTCAGCTAACACAATCTGAATAATTATGATCTTATAAAGAGAATCTATTTACTTAAAGATAAGAAACAAATATAATCATATTAGACACATTACTACCATCTTCCCTTGATCTTGCTACATTTTATTTATGAACATCAAATTCGATCAATATATTAGAAAAAATATTATAAAAGGATCTTGTTAATTTCTCTTAATGAGTTTTTTAAAGTTAACTAATTACATTTTTTTCAGAAAAAAAGTGATTAAAGATAATAAAAGCAGAAGGTAAGAATTGAAGACCACAAAAAAAAAGCAGATGGAGTGAAAATTAAGGGACATTGGGAGCACCGGAGCAATCACTTGTTCAGACCTCAAGATTTCTTCTTAGAGCCAACTGTAAAAATGATAATTGCATAGTAATACTCACAAGAATCGCATGACAGCGACGCTGATGAAGCCAACCATAGAAGAAAATTATTGCTCCAATCCACTGCAGCCAGTCAAGCTTAAGGAGAGGACTGAGATACTCCAACCATTGAAATTCAGGAGGAGGCATCCGATTCTTTCCTTTAACTATAAACTCCGCCACTCTGTTTACTGTAAATGTAAATACCTCTGGTGCACAATTGCAGCAAAGGGACAGTGGTGCTGCTGTGTAAAAACTAAGCCCATAAAATACAAACTGTAAGAGCAAGTCAAGCCAAAGAAAAATTGGAAAATGAAATGCAAAAAACATTTAAACGTAATCATAAGACAACCCTTGCATGGATTTTCTGTTTCTGACACACAGAGAATCAGTTATCTTTATGCCAAGGAAGGAATAAGAATGATAGCAACATCCTGAAAGATCCTAAGAAACACTTCTAAAGCCATAATAATCCTATCTAAATAGAAGGGAATTCCCCATCTAAAATGCAAATCAAACCTCAAATACAACTCAGAGGTGCCTGAAAGCTTTCAAGTGTTAACTAGTTTCTCAGTCAATGTTGACAAGTTCAGCTATCTATAAAAAAAAGGCGAGAATGCGAGATTTGGACAGATGATCTCCAGGTCTTTTTTTTTTGCCCTTTTTGGTGTTTTCATAATTGTTGGAACAAGCCCATGTTTCTGCCACCATATAACTTATGCCAAAACATTAATTCACAAAGGTGAGTCAAAGACAAAGAATGGGACCAAATGACCAAAGCAGCAGGATTAGTATCAAAGCCAATCCAAAAAAAGGAAGCCATAATCGAGCACACAAAATTGACTGAAAATTCATCATATATCAGTGATACAAACTCACAGCTAACATCACAAAATGTTCATCACAGTAAAAACCTGGCACATATAATCAGCAATAAGATGTCTATTCAAATCAGGGAACTCTTGACACAAAAGATACGAGCATCTTACAAGAGACCTGTTAGATATCCAAAGATATTCATACGAGCTGTACTACTGTAGTTAAACACATATAGCGACTCGTACAAGCGGTATAATACTTGCACTTCCATCAGTATAAGAAGAAAGACTGATCGCCAAACCCTGAAAATGTGCTCCCGTGAAGTTGAATATGTTTTGTGAAAGGATAATATGTGCGAACCTCCAGCCAGGTAACTGGCAATATTAGAGTGAAATGTTGACTCAGAAACCAATGATCCGATATTATGTGCATATACCCAAGTTGTGAGAAGCAATACTGACGTCCATACCGCAGCCAATACATAAAAATGAGAGAAAAAACTCTGAGGGACTGTGAGTTTCTACAATAAAACAGAAAGGTGCATGTTAGAAGTTGTTTTCCCATTAAAGAGAAAAGGAAGACCGACCTAAAATGTTATTGATTGAGTTATTCAAGAAGCATAACATAAGGTCACGGGTTCAAATCTCATCACATAGTAGATATTGAGCGCTAGGTATGAGGGGCCTATTCTGCATCCACATTTCAAGCCTAAAAAGCTTATGAGGAGATGTGATAAAGTATAAAACTAACAGCCTCCAACCATCAACTTAAACTTTGGTTGAGTTCGTTCTCTATCCATAATCATATTAATTAAGATAAAAGACATCAAGAATCCATATTGTTCGAGAAAATAAGAGGCACATGAAATCAACACTAGGATCAACAAAATTTGCATATGATTACGCATTGAATGTAGTTACGCCAATCTATGTTCATGTTAAATTAAACATGCTATCTAGCTATATGCCTTTAAATGACATGACATATTCACTCATCACAAGTTTAGAGCCTTAAGTACACAAAATTCATGCCAAAATCAAGGTTTGAATATGACTCAGTGCCATACTTTGCTCTCTTTCAGGGGTCAATCAACTACAGCTTCAGCTCTAAGGCTGCAACTGGTCCATATAAATCCCTCATCTACTTTCATTATCCACCTAGCATAGATGAAAGGAGAATTCCTAAATTTTCATCATTTCTACAGCTCATTCTATCTACTGCTGATTATTTATTACCCAAATATCACTCTTTTTTTTATATATAAAGAAAGGTGTCTCATAACCTCTAACGAGTCACTCAAATTTCGAACCAACCTCCAGACTTCAGTTTCCTTTTTTACTCAAAAACAAAAGGAAGAAAGGGAAACAAGATTTAAGTTAATCAATTAATCACCCACCTCCATATTCAAGGTCCAAACACTTCCTCAAAACAAAACAAAAACAATGAAACAAATCTTAAAGTGAGAATTAACGTTTATTTTGTTATTCAACAACGAAAACAGCATCAAATTAAACTTGGAAAAACAAGAACAACAAATTGAACTTGCAACATACATGTAAACCATTCATTTAACTTCAAGCGTTAACAATTTAACATTGATGATGCATGAATATAATCAGAACTTGAAGCATTCAAAAGATGATGCATTGATGAAACCCATAAGTGAAAGAAGAGTAAAGAGAAAAGGATTACACTGAGACGAGACGAAGCCTGGAAAGTCTTGCCACGACCAGAGAAAACAAGAACAGCATGATGGAGAGAATTAAGATGAGAGGAGGGAAAAGAAGCAATTAAAATGGGCATAATCGATGCTACCCATGCTAAATTCAACAGATTTTCAATTGATAACTCCATTTTCATCATCAATCTTTCTGTCTACAACAAAAACCCACCAATTGTCAAGTTATAATTGAGATTCTTGCCCTAAAAATCACCCCGAATATGATCCCTTTGAAGACAAAATTAGGGATTAAAAAAGGAGTAAAGCTTGGGGGAAGAGCAACTGCTTTTTCGTGCTAATTGGTGTGTACACTTCCTTCCCCTTCTGGCGTATGCAATGCGGTTTTTTTTTAAAAAAATTATTATACTTTAACTAACTGTATGACAAAGTCGACGACGAATATGTAAGAATCTTTCAAAAATAGTGAGAGAATTTTAGCAACCCAGATCGGTGTCGCCGGCGGCTGTACAGTAGAGCCACGTCAGCGACGCCGCCGGAAAAACCCTTCGACACCGATTTCCCACTCAGTCCTCACCGCTCGAACTACAGTCCTCACGGCTCTCCACTCCAGTGTCTTTTGGTTTTCAATCCTGCTTTGTCTAGGGTTAGTTGTTTTGGGTGCTTTTGAATAATTCAAAGCGGCAAACAAACCTCAAACAAAGCTAGTTTGATCGAAGTAACAAAATAACCCACGAAAGCTGTTGAAATCTCCAAACCAAATCAATGGCTAGCAATATCAACAGCCCAATAATAAATCAGTAGAACAACAATAAACGATCAACTAAAGACATGATTTTTACATGGAAAGCCCTTCAGTGTGAGGAGTACAACCACGAGACTGTAAAGAAGTCTACCTAATTGATCTTATTATGATTAAAAAAAAGGTTACAAACACCGATTTTAAGTCTTAAAATAGGTACTCAATTTACCAACAACAATAATCATAAAGGGCATAACAAAGGGCATAACAAGAGGAGACGAAAATTGAAGAATGTCACCAAAAAAATAGAGTTTTATCTAGCAGCTATAAGCCTATAACTCACAATACGAAGCACCAAAGACAATCTCCACCGGTCAAAATGAAGCCCAATGTGTCCCCAACATGCTGTCAAAATCTCAGCAAAATTGGACCACAAATGACCTTTAATCTCCGTAGGCTGCTCACACAAAAACGTAAATATGGCTACATTATGTTTTTCTCTCTCTTTCACTCCAAAAATATTATGTAAAATGTGTTTGATGATTTGTATTCTACCACACACAAATCCTCTTAATTGCCCCCACTCACATAACATTAGGTTTCACCAAGAATCAATTGAAGAAGCTTCTCAAAGAAGCTAAAAGATCGCTTAGGATTATAGATAGCAGCAGATCTTGGATGATCTTGGATCCAGTTTGGATCTGTGGATCTAGAAGCGTTTTTTTCAAGATCTGGAATTTTGGATCTTGATATTTTGGACCTACGCGGATCCAGAGCGAATACGGACCTCAGGAAAGAAGGATCTTGTGTATAGATCTGCATTCCTTTTTTTATATTAAAAAAAATCACCCATAAGAGATGAGAATACTTAGTGGTTGTTTGGTTCACATGGGAATTAAATTTGTACAGGAAATTTCATTTCATCTGAAATGATTTCCGTATAAAATTCATGGGAATTTTCATTTCTTGTTTGGTTGGAATCAAGGAAGTTACAATTTATGGGAATTGTAAGTTACCAATAGGTTACTTGGTAAGTGATTTCCCATGTTTTGTAGGAAATCAAAATTCCCATGTACTTTTTGTTATCAACCAAACAACATGGTCAAGTAGCAAATTCATGGGAATTTCTAATTCCTCCATTTTTAGGGTGCAACCAAACAACCCATTAGATCAAAGACATAAAATGATTGGTATTTTTTCATGTTTTTGTATGCATAATCTTAAGTCAAAGTTAATTATGTAATTGTACGAACTAATTCTCATCATGTAAATCTAAGTGGGTTTTAATTTGCATATTAATTGTGTATTGAATTAAAATGTTAGATAATTTGATCTGATTTATGTGACATGAAATGATAACTTTAATGCATCAAAAGTTATAACCATTCATTAAGTAGGTATAAACGTATAATAAATTAAATTACAAGAGGATCCATTTTGGATCCAGATTCGTAGGATTTAGGTCTTCATTTTATAGATCAAACAAATCTGGATCAGACCTGGTTCCAGGTTGAAAAAACGGATCCGGTCCAGATCCAGTCTGTTGTCATCGCTACTTAGATATAAAAAAAAAAAGACTATTCAAGCCATCCAAATGTAAAATGAAAATTCTCCACATAAGAAGGGACTCAATGCCCAACAATCTCATTCTGTGTAGAGTTGTCAAATTTGACCTGAACCACAAAATGATATGAAATTAAACTGTAATTCGGCCCGTTTTAACCTGTAAATTTGGACACCCAACCTAATCCAACCCGAACCAAACCAATCCACACACCCATGACCCAGCTAAACTGCTAAGTGCTAACCCAGGCCCCATTATATTGTTGGTCCACCCGTCAACCCCCTAAATCCTAGTATGCGACTATGCGACATGGCCTTACATACATAGTTACATGCCATAATAATAATATTAATAACAGAGGATATTCATGTTCATCCATCCATGAATCCCATGATCCATCCATCCTCCTAGGTCAAATCAATGAGATTTGTAAGGAACACAACAAACCAATACTCACAAAATTACAGATTTATAGTATAACATTAACACTACCCTACCCTGTACCCTACCCATCAGGCCATCACTCTCCAGTCTATTCTTTTCTCTCCCAAGTTTCTCAGACTCAACTCTGAAGTGTCTAAATTGCTACATTCTTCAAAGGGATTTTTTTTTTTTTTTTTTGGCTCATCATCCTTGTTTACCCCCCTTTCTGGCGAGTTTCTTCTCCTCTACTTACTTACTATCTTCATAACTTTTACTCAATTTTTTGCTTGCTTCTTTCTTTTTTTAGATAGCATTATTACTGAATTTTCTGTAACTTTGAATGTCCCTTTGTTTTCCTTATCCAATGATTATGTATTGCCCTTTTCCAATTTCCCCATTTTTGCATGTCCTTTCTTATGTTTTCACCTTGTTTGCACTCTTCAAAATTCCAAGCTTTTGCTACTTCTTTCCCTATATACTTGCACTGTTCTGTGGCGAATTTTAGTTTAGGATTTTATTACAACTGTTCAAAAATTGGAATTCTGAATGTTAAATACTGAAATGCCCTATATTAATCACAGTAATTGCAATATGCTCAATTGCTCATTGTTAGTTGTTCTTGTTAATGTTGGTAAAGATTATGTTTAATAAGCTTTGTGCCATTCCTTTATCAAAAGGCCAGCCATTTGGTTTTTGCTTGTGTACTCTTTACATATAATGAGCATATACTAGTATGTATTATATTTTATTACAAAAAGTCATGTTTTTTAAGACATTGTGATTAGGTTTTCAATAGTATCCCCACTTTGATAGAGATAGCCACCATAAATGGTTTTTGTGTGAAATTAGTAAATGCTTAACTAAGAGGGGTAGAGTAGAGATGATGTGACAATTTATTTTGGATGGAGGGAGTATTTGCAAGTCTTGCTCAGTATTTTTATATAAATCCATGACTTCTTGCCTATCATTATTATGCTTGAAAGTTGAAACAAATTTCTTTCACCATTTCAAAATTATTCAACATCTATCTATATTGGTGGAACAAAAGCTATTTTAGGTTGTGCCAAATAAGCCTTATTTTAGGGATTGAAGTTGACAACATGTTCTTGAGATTGTGTTTGGCAGGCGTAAAATGATTTCCTTGAAAACTATTTTCCTTTGTACTGAAAATTGAAATGGAAAAGTTAGAGTATAAAATAATTTTACACCATAGTTGATCAACATTTTACTCCCAAAATCAAAGGAAAAATGTTTTCCATTCTCTATTCTTTATTCTCATAACTCATTTTCCACTCAACCAAACAATGGAAAACTCGTTTGAAAATGAGTTTTCCGTTGTAAAATAATTTTCATGGAAAATCATTTTACATTAAAAATGTTTTACGCCTTACCAAACGGACCAGTAGTGTATATTGCGACTTATTTATGAGTCTTTCAATAGATTGAAGTAGAAGTTCTCTATGTAGTGATCATCTAATATGAATTCATGATGATATTTGCCTGATAATCTTATTTTATTCCGTTGATATGTAGCTAAGATAGCTACAAGGTGCCTATAGGATAAGCATGAGATGTTGACTAGATGAATCACCGCGATAATAATGCCATGTTTACTATTGAAGCATGATACATTGGGCAATAAAGTAGGAAAAAAATAAACTCGAGAACTTAGCTCAGAAATCCCTTGAGTCCGACACTGCTCCTACCACATGGTGTTAGCCTTTTAAGACTTTTCAAGCGTGGTATACAACAGTTCGCATGATCTATTAATATTCTCTTTATTTGCTTTTTTTTTTTTTGTTTGTTCTGGTATTAATTATTGGAACTAACTTTTTTCTTCTTGTTTTTGAAGTTAGATTTGCACAATTGCACCAGTAATTCAGTAACTTGCAACACTTCTGTCAAAACTTGAAACAAACTGAATTTCTGCTGAGCAAAATTTAATCTGATATGGACATTGGGGGGCAGCAAGGAGGTGCTAGGCATAAGTGTGAGAATTTCAGGGATCATTCTTCGGTAAGAAACCATATGCTAGATTTGTTTTGTCTTTACCGGCCCATTTGGTTAACTGCTAGATTTGTTTTGTTTTTAAGGGCCCATTTGTATAATTTTAAAAGAAAATTCAATATTCATTCCCATGATAGCAATATCTTACATCCAATTTATCTTATTTTCTTTACAAATATCCAATCCTATCCTGCTATCCAATACCACCCTTCCGAATAGTAATGGATGGTAATAGGATTTGTGAAGAAAATTCAAGCTTGGGAATGTGAATAAGCTCCCATGGAGAATATAATGTTTTTCCCTTGCTAAGTTATACTGTAATTTCATTCCCATTACCACGATTTATTACCAACAACCATACAAGTTGCAAGTGTCTGAAAAAAAAAGGTTAGGAAAATAATACCGATGCCATCTCTATTGACTACAGTGGAGTATGCTGGCGTATCAGCATCAGCTCAAGGAGCAAAATACTTTGAATATGAACCGAAAGCTTTTGAACATCATAGCTGAGAGAGATGCTGCAATTGAGGAAAGGAACAGAGCTTTGTTTGAAAAGCAAAGGGCTTTAGAAGAGCGAGAAGCAGCAATGTTACAGAGAAATTTTGCAATCAAGGAACGCAATGATGCGATAGATGAAAGAGACAATGCCCTGAATGCTCTTCAAGGCTCCATGAGGCAACCTTTGAGTTGTGGACCTCAACACAGGACGAATAGCCTGGCTGATCTCACTTGTGTCACAAATGAAATGCAAATACTCGATATGTTGTGTAGAACTGAAGTTGAATCTGAATGTAGAAGTTCACCTCAGCCAAAGAAGATGAAGGAGAGCAAGGGGTGTGCCCTAAAGCCGAGGAGGGAGAAACGGGCTTCGGTTCATTTGAAGGTAAAGAATGATTGGGATGGTCAAACTTTGGGGCTAAACCGAGTTGATTATGATGATTCGATTATGCCAGCTCCTGGTTGCTCATGTACCGGGGTTTTCAGGCAGTGTTACAAGTGGGGAAACGGGGGGTGGCAGTCATCTTGTTGCACGACAGCCATGTCGGTTTATCCTTTGCCACCTGTCCCGAACAAGAGGTATGCTCGTATGGGTGGTCGGAAAATGAGTGGAAGTGCATTTTCAAAGTTGCTGAGTCGGCTAGCATTAGAAGGTTTTGATTTCTCTATTCCTGTGGATCTGAAGGACCACTGGTCAAAACATGGCACCAACCGCTACATAACAATCAAGTAGAGATCGCTGATTACATCGGCTGTATTCGAGTAATTTTTACTTATTAGTTGGATTCATATCTAATCTTCCCGGGAGGGCTCGTGTTTTGTTTATTCTGTTATTTTTATTTCTTAAAGTGCAGGAAAAGAAGTGTACATATAACATGCAGTGATCCTTTTTTGCTGTAACTGAATAGAATTGACTGCTTTTGGCCTTCTGAAGTTCTGATGTGGGAATTTTGCTGGTAAATGGAAAATTTGTATAGTAAAATGATACTATCTCAAGAAACAAGATTTCCTAGTTCAAAACTTTGTGCAATTCCCTGATGTATATTGCAGTTGTTCTTCTTGTCCATGAATATCAAATGCAAATGGTTCACATCTACTGATAGCATAAAAAATTAACAAGCAATCTTATGGTGTATAATTTTGCAGACTTTTTTTTTTCATTGTTCACCAAGGATCATTGAAGTTGAAAACCTATTGATAGAGAAAATATTAAATATTAATTTATGTAAATATTTTTTGGAAAATATTCTTCCTATCATTTAGGACTTAGTTATGCAAATCCTAGTCTTGTATTTTAAATATTTGAATGATGAATGGAAAGCAAGAGGCGGGGATTTTACCACAATTCAACACCTATTACTCTCTTCATCCTTTTTTTTGTTCCTAAAATTTTCTTATACCAATGTTTCAATTTATTTTTTACATTTCCTTTTCAAGATTGTGGATTCCGTATAAATTCAACTTTTTCTATCATTACATTTGTCGTTATCAACTATTTTCTACTTATTTACCCTTATATTCTTCTTACTTCCACTGTCTCTAAAAGTTTGTTACATATTTCTTTTTGTTGTCCCTAAAAGATGTTACATCTCTCTTTAGAACTATATGGTCTCACACTTATTCTCTCTTAGTTACCTTATCAAGATAACCTCACAAATTGCATATCTACCTACCAGTCCTACCTAATAAAACTTTATAAATATAAAATTTAAAAAAAAACTTATCTAGCAATCAATAAGGGTGGACGAAATATTAAATATCTTTACTTTTCAAATTATTCTGCCTTTTCATAAAAAAAATTCCTTAAAACCTGTGCACAAGAGAATGTAACAACTAAAGAAATGCGGAGAGAGACTATATATCAATGATATACTAATATCAAACTAGTTTATACAAGACCAACATGTAATATACATATCATGGCATATTTTTCAAGTAGTAAATTAGCATCCTAGGGAAATATGCTATTCAATTGGACCAACCCACACTAGATTTCATAGTAGCTAGCCCATGGATTTTGGCAACATAATCAAGACCATATAAAACCCAAAGCATAGCCAATGAAGAAAGGAGCAAAACAACAGGGCTAATCAACCACAACAAGAAAGGCAAACTAATGCACAACATTCTACTCCCTACAACACCCATTAGAAACCCTCTTTCTAGCACCCTCTTTGTATGCCCATGGCTTAACAACTCCCCTGATGATACATTTGCATTGATCAAGAAGTTAGCATCTACCAAGTTGCTTATGGCTAGGGTGCTACACAAGAAACTAGCAAGTAGGAAAACCGTGGCTAGCCCATATTTTAGGACGATGATTCGATCAACTTGGGACCCGAAAAATGGGGTTTCACCAAAGAGGTTGTTGGCCTTGTAGGCACTATTGGCTAATGCTGCAACCGCGATGGTAATGAGCACAGTTAGGGTGCCTATTAGTATTGCCTCCATAAGTGCGTTCCTTAGACTTTGAACAGCTAGCATCGCCTTCTTATGATCTCCCTGTTACATATCATATTAGAAAACTAGGTCAGCATCCGTGCACTGCACGTACAATTTTGATGATTTTTTTTAAAAAAAAAAGAAATATGGTTAGAATTTGTTGCAATTAAATTGTAAACGTGTTTCATAAAAATATGATGATCCTTATATTCCGTGTAAAAGCCGTAAAAAAGAGATAGGAAACAAAGAAATCACCTCTTTTATACCTTGTAGCCAATCCCTCCTCTTAAGAGTATTGATACCTATGGTGGTAGTGGAAGGATTGTTCTTGAAGTTGCGCCATAGAAAGACATGATATCCTACACACAAGAATAGGCTCAAAGGAACTAATATGGTATCCAAATAATTTGCAACTTTCATCATTTGAAACATCTAAATTAATGAGAAGAGTTGTTTGTTTGGAGAAGATAAAATTAAATTCATTAAGAGCTTCTAAATTTAGTTTGGAAGTTTGGTAAGGTGACTATTGCTTTATAATGTTGAGACTAGTAAGGAAAGTGGAGGCTTAGTCATAGAAACAAATTTAGAGCTTTGTTTAGTGGAAATCAAACCAATTGGCATATGACACATTATGGGACCCACATCAACATCCATCAATGATTTGTTTACCTAGTTAAAATTCATTCATGCTTAATTGGTATTTCGTAGCTATTTATTACTGCCTCGTTTTGTTTTAGACGTAGCGTTTTTGTCAAAATTATTTTAAAAAATCAAAAATTAATAAACTACACATAAAAACAAAGCATATAACACACTACATCCATTTTACATTATTTGATATCCTCATTTATTATTAAATATAATTAGCTTCGTACTAAAATAAATAATGAATATTATACATTTGAAAACTACTCATCAATATGGGAAAAAAAAGGTATGATTATTGCCTAGCAATGGTTAAAAATCCACAAAAATCTTATTTTGAACGTTATGAAATCATCTGATTTTGTGCAGAAAATAATGAGAAAGCATGAAAATTCATTCACCTCTATACTCATGCTACTTGCCCAAGCTTTTTTAGCACGCGAGTGGCAATCTTGAATGTTTTCTCTAAACCTCAAAAACAAAAAATAAAAAAATATAAGAAAAAATTTATGGGAATAATACCAACTTTCACACGTCTGCTCATTTTTGTCCCTACTTTGGATTAACTCAGTATAATCCAAAGTTGCACAACATCTTCTCAATTTGGTCCCAACTTTCACACGTCTGCTCATTTTGGTCTCTAATTTACCTTAAGTTACCTAATATAGCAGGTCAACAATAGCATTGGGACCAAATTGAAAAGATGTTGTACAACTTTGGATTATACTGAATTAATCAAAAGTAGGGACCAAAATGAGCAGACGTGTGAAAGTTGGAATTATTCCCATCAAATTTTCCAAAATAAAAAGCATAAAAAACTAGAAAAAAAATGTTTTATCTTGAAGGTGGAAGCATTGAATGCATTGGGCATCTTTTGCATTTTGCTTCTACTTTCCATGGTGGAATAATGAGCACATCCAAATTAATACATTTTGCCACCTTTTAGTTTATGTATGGTTTAGCCAATTTAGCTAAGATTATTACCATTTTTTTCTATAAATCTATAAATTTTTAAATAATTATTATATTGTTTAACACAACTTTTGATTAAAAATTTACTATATATCTATAAATTTTTACATAATTAGTAAAGTTTTATATAAAAAGTTATAATTTCATACTAACAAGTTATAACTTTTAGAAAAAAATTATCCATAGTAGCCCACTAAATTTCAGAAATTAACAGATACAATATCACATTTAAATTAAATAAATTTCTTGAAAACTTACGATAAAGTTATAGATGAGTAACACTTCTACATGACTTTTTTCATATTGATTTGATATTTGCAACGGTATTTAGGCTCTATTCTTTTAAACTGAATTAATCTTAAATGAAATAAATTAAACTAAATCCTAAACTCAACATGAGCTGGGTTGAACTAAATTTGTCTAAACTTATTTAAAATGAATAATGATCGAAATTCAGTGGCTCACTCTATTCAGTTAGGAAGGCATTATTTCATGGCAAAAAATTGCCAAACACCAGGAAATGGAACAAAATGAGGCAGCAGAGGGAGAGAAGTGTTCAAAATTGGTAATGTTCTTTCAGTATGAACAAATATGCAAGGAAAGTGTAACAAGGTACAATCAACCTCAATGCACCCAAGGGCATATTACATTTCGGGTTGATAGATAACCCGATTTCATATTAGAGGAAGAAACAACTCATGCTATAACACCAAGCTTGAGGATCTAATGCAAAATCAAGTTTTTTTTTACCAAAGCTTAGTTACATTAATAACATGGTTTCACTAGAAAGCTTGTCCCTAACGCTTATGCTATGCTGGTCATCTTCCTCATATGTACAATAATACACCAAATCAAAGGATCAGTAAGCAAACTCCCTATATCAGTAAGATTGAATCAGAATTACAGTACACAAGATAACAGAAATTTGTTGATGCTGCTTCTACTCTCGCTTGTCCTCCTCAAGATCCTCTCTAACCCCAACAAAGGTGAGATCTGAAGCGCTTGGAACTTTTCTATCAGCAGAAACCTTGATTCCACTACCTGTTAGTGAGACGCCCTCTTCATCTAAGTCATCACCTGACTCTTCCAAATAGGCATACCTAAAAGCAAACAAAAAAGTGAAAAATTCAATAATCAATGCACCTTCACTGAGGCAGGAACCAGTTTTGATGATGTAGTAAAAAAGTGGATTTAAAGTGTAACTTTATTAAGGAAGAATCTTATAATCCCCATGGAAAGCATAATTTCATTTCCAAGCTTAAATTTTCTTCATATTTTCTATTACCATCCATTAACATTGGGGAAGGTGGTATTAGATGGGAATGAACATTTGTGAAGAAAATTAATAAATTGGAGTTGAGCTAGCACAACTATAGGAATGAATAGTGATTTCCCTTCCAAATTTACCTGTAAATTCATTCTCATTACCACTATTTATAACCGACTACCAAACGAGCCATAGAAGTTGTGTTTATGGCTTTGTTTTTCTAATCTAACATGCATAAGTCCATTTGAATAGAGATCTTACTAAGATAAATGAAGTGGTCATCTAATTTGGTGGTAACTGCAATACTGCATGCATAAAGATAGGTGTTTATTGGAGTTACACATGCATAGGGTATTCGTTAACTTAGTTTACAAGATCTTGCATGGATTTTCGTCCACCTAACAAACCCACTAATAAAGTTAGTTTAAGGAGTCCTTGAAAAAAAAGTTAGTTTGAGTATGTGTTTTAGATTTGAAAAAGTAGTACAATAAGGGGCCGTTTGGTTGTGGGAAATAATCTAATGGAAAGAGAATGAGCCCAGGTCATTCCCTTTGATACTTTGATGTAGTTTGTTTGCTTGTTTTATTCATTCTCTTTACCCACTTTCACTAATCCCTTTAACCCATTCTAACACTTTACCATTCTCTACCCCTCCCCTATCTTTTCCATTCTCATTCCTTCCCTTATTACACACACTCTCTCTCCTCACATATCCTAAACCCTTCACCATCTTCCTCTCTTAGGCTGCTGGATTCGTCGCCCCCACTGATTCGCTGGCGAGCCCTTCGACCACCCCGACCACCGCCTGAAGTTATGTCTCCTCTAGTCCTCTCTCCTCTGTTCTCTTCTTCGAAACCCGACAACCCCGATAGCACACCTTTGTTCGCCCCCAACCCCCGACGCCGTTAATGTTAGTATGTTACCCCCCAACCCCCGATGACATTGATGGTACCTCAACCCCCGATGCCCTTTTTCGTCTCCACCCCCTCTGTTTCTCTGGTCTTTTTGTTCGCCCCCTTGATTCTCTTTCTGGGTTCCATCAACAAAGGGTCGGCGAGGGGTGGTGGAGGCACGGAAAGGGGCGGATAGTAGTGGCTGGGTGGTGGGGTGGCTGGAAAGTGAGAAAGTGAAGGAAATAGGTGGCTGAGGGTGCTGCTTTGCAGTTTGGAATGCTGGCTTGATTCCCTTGTTAAAAAAAAAAACCAAACATAGTACATGTGATGGTTTTTCATTCCATTCCCTTTCATTCCCGTTGTTCATTCCATTTCGTTTATCCCATGCAAACCAAACGGCCCCTAAATCAGTAACAGACTTGGCAACAACTTCGGTAAAAAATAGAGTTAAGCCAACAAGGAGGACCTAAACATTCTGCCTTTTCACCTTTAAGGACCTATTATGTGGTGTTTCAACTTAAGCCAAGTGAAGCGAACAAGGAGGACCTCAACATTCTGCCTTTTAACCTTTAAGGACCTATTATGTGTTTTTTTCACTGTTTAGGACCTCCTTTGTTTTTTGAGGTGAACTTTAACTAATGTAAAGTTAGGATGGGTACTTGACTTTAAACTAATGTAAAAAGTGGAGTTAAGTCAAATGTTGCACATTTGTGTCTTCATTGAACTTTGCATGAGCATGCTTGATCTTCTCCATAAGGCTTTAACTTTAGGAGAAAGTGGATTAACCACTAACAAATTACTTCACTCATTCATTATAAATAGTCACGACAATTTCGAGTCCTTTTATCGGTCTTCAAAATACTCAATTGCTAAAAAAATAAGATAAGCTAGGTTGAATTTTTTCATTTTAGGTATAGGCAGCATTTTTTGTTTATTCCATCTACTTTGGGTGGTGGGGTACCGCTCTAAACCCCGTCCCTCTTAAGAAAAAGAGAGAGAGGGACCAATGATCAAGTTTTAAGTCAAGTTCTTTACTGGAGAGGTGGTCGAACAACCCGCAGATGTAGGAAGGCGGTCCGCCCGCTAACTGAACTGCGTAAAAAAAAGCGATCCCCTGTTGGCGTAAGGTAGGTGTAGGTCCGATTCACCTATGTCAGTTCGAACCTGACGGATCGTTCGTGTGGGGAATCTCTCTCCTTACTCAGGGTTTCTTGATCTTCGGGGCGAGGCATATTCCATTTCTTTCTTATTTATTTAGTCGGGAAGAAGGTGAAAGCAAGAGAGGGAACGAGATATACCTTCTCTCAAGGAAGTGCCTCATATAGGATAAAAAGGCAAGGTTCTTTCTGTCATCAGGCGGGATATGAGCTAAAGTGCTTTATTCTCATGATTGATGAAAAGTTCTGTCTGGGAAGAAGTGAAGTAAGTAGCAGTAAGTACCGGAACTATAGAAGTCAGTACTCTTATCAGGGATAGTTTACCTTCAAGCTAGGTAGGGACAGGACTATCTGTTGTCTTACCTCAAGTAGCTTGTCCTGTTGTTGCTGTCAGGGGGAAAGATCACCCGTAGGAACGTAGTCGCTTAAGCGAAGGTTAAGGAGTGAAAAGCGAGGAAGAGAGAGATTTATCTCGTTAGTCCTGGCATGATTGCCGTGGGTTGTGGCCCACCCGGTAGAGGATGTAGTTTGCGTTAAGTCTATGTCACGCGGGGTACCAATCCATTTCGTTGGGAAGATGGCAAGGATGAAAAAAGAATCTCGAGAGAGAGATAGGAAAAAGAGTACAGAAGCGAGAGCGGGCTATAGCTTGAATTGGCTCGTGCACACACACATGAAACTGAAGATGGGGAGGGGAAGGGCCTCCCAATTCCTAATGGATAGAATAATAGTATGGAATGTTAGGGGGGCAAATAGTCCTAGGAAGCAAAGGGGTAGCAAATCTTTCCTCAACTGCTATCCTAGTGGCTTTATTTGCCTCCTTTCAACTAAGAGAAAGGCTAGGTGGGGGCCTTTTATCTGAGTCTTTTTCAAGGGTATTATTTCTTGCAGCTGATCACCAGCGAACCCTAACCCTAGGTTTCAATTCATACTATTTACCACTTTAAATTTACAACGTTTTTAATTCGTGTCTTCTTAAGTTTAGATTAATTTATTTTATTTTCCTTAGTTTAATCATCATATCAATCAGAGATTCAAAGGCCCTTTATATAGTCCAGGCTTTTTAGAATAATAAATTTATATTGCCTCTATGTGGAATCGACCCTGACTTTACCCTTTGACATTAATTGGAAAGTGAGGTAATTAGTTTACAAAATCCGTGTCAAACTTTGAAATTTAAGTTCATTGTGAGAAGAGAAAAAGAAGAGAGAATGCTTCTAGTGAAGCAGTAAGAATTCGATTTTTAGGTGGTCATTACAGTAAGGGACAATATTCTATTGTTAGGGGGAAATTGATAAGGGTGGTCATTACAGTAAGGGACAATATTCTATTGTTAGGGGATAATCGATAAGGTGTAACTTAGTCGTTGGCCTATTGTTAAAGTAATAAGAGAATTGAGTCAAAATTCCTAGAGGGTCAGAGTCCCCCCCCCCATTTGGGCCTAGTAAGTTTTCCTTGTACGTTAAATTTTTGCGTCTCTTTTTTATTTTCGTTGTTCTTCGTCAGAAGTATTTTTGTTTTTAAGTTCCGCATAAGTATTCGCAAAAGGCCACAGCACAATTCAAAGTCAACACAATCAAATTCCAACGAGCATAGAAACAATCAAAATAAGCAATGAATGAACCAAAACCAAGAAACAAGAGACCCATGACAAAATCATAGGACATTACTCATATAATAGCTTTGAAGCTGAAGTTCCCAAATTGAAGATCAATGCTATATCGATACAAATTATTCAGCATTCCAATTGATTGATGCAAAAGGTTGCTAACTTTATAATTTACACAAGCAAGTTGGTCAAATGAATGAGCGCACAAGACTACTAGAAAAAACAAAATGTAGATATGCATCGGAAAAAGAAAAAGTGAATATCACATATGAGTAATGAAGTTGCATACTCTAATACAACTGAAGGAACAGCAGATAATAACACTGTCAACTTCTGACAACTACTCGCATAGACTTCCTAATAACATAGACTTCCTAGTCTTACTTGCTGTGCAGAAAACTCGCGGGAGAGGGGGGGGGGTTGGTTTCCAGAAATGAGCACAATCACTTTGTTTCAAAAACTACTCTGCTAAGAGCATGCTTAGATTCCCTAGAATAATTAAGGACCTAAAATCCAACAGGACAAAATTTGCATAGAACAAGAATTAGTTCTCTAGACTTCAACAAGCAATACCATTATTTAATTCCAAGGTTCAAGATAACACAAGATAACATGATATTAGCTTCAAATTTCCAAATTTAATTCACAGCATATTTATCAACTGAACCATATCGAATTCAATATTCAAAGAGTGGACAAGGGTGAACCAACTAAGCTAGTTTGGGCATATTATGACATCATCTTAATAAGGAGAGCAGAAAGTCAAGAATATAGGAGTTATCAAAGAAGTGAGGGAGATCAATGAAGACATAAATGGAAAGAAAATAACATAAGAAAAGCGGAGAAGCATATAGGACTAGATTAGGTGAACGGAGGACAAAGCTCCATAAAAATCATGGGATGTATTATGAGGTTCATGCAGCCAATACGATGTTATTGTGAGTTGTGACACATTTTTTGGCATTCCAAAACAATAGGGCAAATTCATGAGAAGCTAAAGCCATTGGAAGTAATTGGGCAATGACGACGGGACAAGGGTCAGATGAATAATTCGAGCTCCCAAAGCAAGTCAATGTTTAGATACAATTTAGTAGTCGACCTCTAGTAATTGCCAACATGCTAATAATTTGGAATTACATCATTGGTCCTCATCATTGGTCCTTTTTCTAAATTAATTTCAATATAAGCTAAAACAATAAGGAAATAATGGATAGCATAGTGGATAACTCAAGCTAGTAAGTTGCAAAGAAAGCGGTTCCACTATTTCTTACAGCATTTTTCACTGGTTCATGACTTCATTCAAGCTTATCTAGCCTAGTTAAAATTGCCAATGTGAGTCTGGGTATACAGAAATTCAACATCCAAGTGTTGCGATTATAGAAATTCAATATGATATAAATGTATAATCACAAACTTTGATTCAATGTAGTACACATGTGTGTATTATATTATGGAACAAAATAATAATAAATAAATGGAATTTGCGATAGAATAGTGCATAGTGGACAACAAAGAATTAGAATATACATAAGAAACAACTGGACTACTCAACCAATGACTAGAACTGGCTTAACAATCCTGTGATACAAGTATACAATATTTGAAATTTGACCCAAAATCAAAGCTATCAGGATAGGCCCAAGTGGCGTGCCAGGGTTGCACAAAATCAGACAATGAGATTCAATATTAAAATCACAAGCTTATGATGGAATTCAAAACAATATAGTGATTCTGTTTCAATTTTATTTTTCTTTCTTTCTAAACCATCCATATAACAAAAAGAAAACAAAAGAAACTTGTCTTTTCATTCTCGTAGAAAAATGAACACGGAATATGATGCATAAAATAGACGGCTCCATCATTTCATATGAATTCTCTTTTTTACTATTTGTAGATTAATCATAAAAGAATACGGTTTAAATTAAAAGGACGTAGTAATGACTAAATAATTCAAGAGCCAAAGTCATAATATTCCAAACTCTAAAGACTAAAGTTATTTTTTGGCATGTGATTTAAAAAAAGGCGGTAAAAGAACTAAAAATGCATAAAAAGTGTGTGAGAAAGCAAGTGAGAGAGAGAGAGGAGTTAAGTGCTGGGGCGGAGTAAGAGAGTGGATTGAACAAGAAAAGGCAAGAGAATATGGGTAGAGACTAAGGAGAGAAGGTAGGAGAAAGCGAGTTATAGGAAATTTGGAACATCCAGATAAAAAAAACATGCAACATTTTCGGGTGCAGTGCCCAACATGCATGCAGGGCCAAGGGAGGTCAATACATTCTGGATCTGGCCTCTACAGACTACAAATGGATTTAGATAGCATAAGACAGACAGAACACAACATGTTAGTGGTATGGTTGGTAGAGTCCTTTTAGAGTTTATTAATCTAGGATCAATTTGATGAATGATGCAGTGAATCATTAATAACTAGTTTTATAGAACAAGTGTTTGTGGTGTTAGGTGCAATCACTGTTTTGCGGAGGGGGACCATTACCCCACTAATGAGTAATAGATAGTAATCGTCACCCCAGGGAAGTGCCAAACATGATACGTGTCTAACAATCGGTCCACGCCCATTAGCCATTGCTTTATTATACTCTAGTACTAAGGGTGCGTTCTCTTCAACTTATTACACCTGAACTTATCTAAACTTTTCAGAACTTACTAAACCTGATTGAAATTTATTGAACTTATTCGACCTGATTAAACCTGATCAAACCTTATTGAACTTACTAAACTTGATCAAACCTTATTGAACTTATTACATCAGATTAGACCATATTTGAACTTCTCTGAACTTAAAATTAATGTTTTTGAGGTGAAAAGAACGCACCCTAAAAGAATTCATGAAATTTATAAGCTTGAGCATTACTTTAACGTGTCCCTATTTCCTAAAAAAATTTTGCTTCCCAGAATATCATGGATTACTTTAGAAACATATTCCACAACTAGGATGTAGCATAACCTTAGAAACATATTCCACGTACTTGCACAAAGTAAGTGATATATACCTTGTAGGATTTCGCGAAGGAGCCCAAAGAATACATATCACTAGTAAAAGAGAGTATGCAAGCAAAGCCCAAAAGGCAGGAATGATCCATGCAATCCGCCAAAGCTCGCCCAAAGGATCAGTTGCATTGAAATACAACTGCAGAAAAAGCACATAAGCTTATAAGGTAAAGAACAATATCTTTCTTTCTTAAGATTAGAAAGAGTAAATAAGGGAAACAAGTAAATAAACAATACCTCATAACCAATCCAAGCAATTGAGAGCACCACAAATATCGCAAGAGAATTCGTAAATTTCCGGTAAAGCTCTAACTTAGCCATGCTTCTACGCATCTGGATACAACAATTAACATAATTTTATTTTGCGGATATTCGCAAAATTATCGTATACTCTGACTGCAAGGCAACCATTACAATGCTTCAGCAGATACACAGATATATAAAAGAAGGTAGTTTCTGAATGCAAAGAGCTCAAAGTTAAGTGTCAGGAACTGAAAACAGAGTTCTTGTGTAGGGAGCAGCATATCTTTTGCTCCAATGATGATTGTTCACCAACAAAAATAAATAAATATGAATAGCTAAAATTTTACCCTACACAACTCCATAAGAATAAAGGCAGGGTCATATTTGATGGGAAAAAAAAGGAAAAAAAGAGACAGCTTACAAATTATATCGCATTACAGCGTCTCGACCTACTAGACAGAACATCATCCTCCCACCCCCCCACCCCACGCCCCCCCCCCCCCCCCCAAAAAAAAAAAAAAACAAAAAAAACACCACAAAGGCAAAGGCAAAAAAAATCCTATTAAAATCACAGGAGTGTTTATTTAGAGGTTCAGTTTGTATGACATGTTTAAATTCAAAAAGAGTCAATTCCATATTTGGGAGGGCTGAAGAGCATCAGTCAAATAAGTAACAAGAAATGAAATAGAAGTAAACAATAAACCTGAAGCTTCTCCAGAGTGTTTGAGAGCGAAGAAAAAATCCACAGAATAAAACAGGTATCCAGAAAGACAACAGGCAACACCAAAACTAATTTTGTTCTCCCAGTGAAATCATTGATATTGCCCAAATGTTCATAAAGTTCAAGTGCTTCGGAAGCAACGAAGTATACAGTTCCAAAAAGCAGAACCTTTGATGTAAGAGCCCCCAAAGTTGGTTTGACCACACCATATCCCATGGAAACAACGAGAAGGAGAAGACGAGAGAGAGTTTTCTTGACTGCAGTAAAAGTTACTGCCCACATAGTGACCCCCATTGGTCTAACACCAGTTGCATTGAGATTTGAATAGTCAAAAAACCATAATGCCATTTCAAGCATACCAAGGGCAATCACAGCTGTAATGTGATAATGCAGCTGTATAATATCTTTCCAAAAACGAACAAACCGCAATAACCACCCCAGTCCTAGCAAGAGGTATGCTAAAGACATGAAACCATAAAATTTCATCAAAGGAGTCATTTTTCCAGGCAAATAACCGTCTGGATTCTTCCACACTGTTCTTCCACTTATTGTTGTACCCTTCAGTGTAGGATCACAATACATAAAGTACAAATAATACATTCCTGTTCTTTCTATGTCGACAGACTCGGATTTTGAGGCCTTCACATTCTTTCCTTCAAAGAAGATCTTGATCCGTTTAGGCCATTCACGATTTTCTGGATTCGTCTGCATTATAACCTCACCTACCTTGCAATGCCCCTCGTTAGCAAGGGTCTGGTTGCAACAGATTGCATCATTTTTAAGATATGTTCCACCAATCCTTTCTCGGTCTTTGACCTCAACAATTATAGCTTCAACTAAACCAGTATATTGCTGCCACTCATTTTGCTTTTCTGCAGACTCCTTTGTTCTTGTAAAGGTGATGGACTCAAATCTGGAAGGCCAACAACCCGTAATGTCATAATAACAAACCAAGTAATGTTAAATTTAATTCGAGCACACAAACTTGTAGCAATTCATGTTACCAAAAATTCAAACACAGCAGAAACTTAGTTGGAACTAATCAAAACAGTTGCTAATATGGAACAAAATTTCACAGGGTACATACTGCATACTGTGCAGAATAGTAGAACTTTAAAACCAATCTCCCATTTTACCTTTGTCCCCATGTAAGAAACACATCTTTTTTAGTCCAATGCCAAATAATAAACCATCATCTACAAGGGTTTAACTTTTTTTTTCATATAGACCTAATAAATCCTTAACTAAAAAATCTACAAAAAGAACACATTTTGCTGCAGGAGAGAGAATTTTTTTAATCGTAATGGACAATCAAATTAATATAACACAAATCCTAAATAATAGCGCTTGATCAAAGCCAGATCTTATGAGACCAAGGCAGTATTAAATAACACTCTCAACAGCTTTTTAATGGATTGAGTCTAGTCACTAGTCATCACAGTGCAAGAATTTTCTGTTCCATTCCACTCCGTGTTCTACCACCCATCTGGCCCTATATCAATTATCAAGTATGAAGATTGTATGAAGGATACAAAAGCATACACCTGCTCCATGCTCACCCTAAAGAGGCCACTTCCCGGCTAGGCCCTACAATTTTTTATTTTTTTTTGTATCTTTACTTATACTCCCACTGTCCCAAAAAAAACTACTTCACTTTGACCAAAATGGAGCAGCTTTTTGGTCAAAGTGGGGCAGTTTTTTTTGGGACGGAGGGAGTAATAAATAGGAAACAAGTCTCCTCTCAGTCTACTTGCTCAAAAATTGAAACTTTTGACCATAAAAACATAACTTTTCATATAAAGATTAGCTGGTTGTCCCAAAAAAAAAAAATTATAGTAAAAAGTTATATCACGCCAGACGGTCTCGCAAGAGAATTGATAAATAGGAAAATACTATACATAGCTCTTGGGGCTATATATAAGCTCAGAACGAAAGTTTGAGAAATATTAAGCATGTATGCGTGACTTTGTCATAGATTCCCAGGTTTATATCATTTTAGGAAATGAATTAAATTCTTATACCATAGCCCTAAGGGCTACATATAGAATTACCCTAACAAATATGATACTTTCTCTATTCCATGTTAAATAACATGCAGAGAGGTGTGAACTCTGGATGGCTGAAGATGAGAGAGGTTGGGAGAGACAAAAGAATGGGCTCATTTTAGGTGTTGACTGTTGAGAGACAGAGATAACAAAAATGGATATGTAGCAGTCAATGTAAAGCTTCTAAATTAGAAATTTTTTGAATGGAAGAAGCATGTGTATAAATTTGGAAAAGAATTAGCCTAGCCAACCTTATAATTAAGAGTTTAAGACCATACAAAGGACTGTTGTGAAATCAGATTAGATAAGGTACCAATCTTCTTGCAAAAAATGTTCAGCTAAAAAGTTTCTGATAGAGTTTCCAATTTATTTCCAAGAAATCGCAAAACACCTAATACACGAAGTACAAACAAGCCTCATCTTTTCAAAAAATTAGAAGCAAGTATCATCAAGCCTGAAATAGCAACATTAATTCACCACCATAATCTTCAACAAGTTTTTATTCCAAATAAGCTGAATCATTAAACGCCGAACAGCAACATAAACACACTGTCAAAATGATGATCTAAAAAAATCACTAGAAAACACTGTAAAATTCATTAACAATCTAAAAAATTACAAGATCAATTGAAATTGAACGATTCATGATGACAAAAACGATGATCAAAATGCTCAACAACTTCAAAGGAAAAGAAAAATTCAAAAATGATACCTAATAAAAGACCTTCCTTTGTAACCTTTATCAGAAGAAGATTGATCAGAGACCTTAGAAGCATAAAGACCTTCACTACCTCCATGGAAGAAGAAAGCGTTTGATTGAGGAATAAAATTTTCATTTCTGTAATCGTGAATTGAACCTTGAGCTTGTTCGATTGAATTGAAGAAGATGATGATGAAAAATGGAAGACCTAAAATAAACCCTAACTTCATATTCGCAGGAAATTCTCTCTCCACCATTGTTGTTTCGCTCTGAACACACTCACAAGGGAAATTTCCAACTAACATTAATTAACATTAATTAATGACGACAACCGATGACGTGGCAATAAATTTTTTTATTTTTTTAATATTTTGAGTGCGTTTATTACGTGCTGCATTATCAGATAAACCAAGTAACGAACCCCATTGGATAATTTTTTCCCGGCAGAAAAATCTAAGGATAAACATAAAAAATGCTACTCAAGTCATATGTTATTCAATTTTATTTTATTTTTGATCACGAAATTACAATAATTGTTTGATTATTTTTTTTAGAGAAATAATTGTTTGATATTGATGTGACTGATAGATTAGTGTTATACGAAGTATAACATTAACTAACTAAATAATAAACATCACTATCGAAATTCAAAAGTAAACTGCTAAACATTGCTCACATTGTATTAGATAATAGACACCAATAAAGGTAAGTACAAAGTAAGGATGGATAGTTTTATTTTAATGGTGGGGTGCTTGATAATTCACAAGTTAATAAAGATAGGGTGCTTCATAAATCAATCAATTAAATTTAGGATTTTTCTCAGTTATAACCATAAGGTATTGGGATTTCTCAGTTGCAGCCATAAATTTTGAAAAATTTCTGTTATATCCATGAGGTTTTTAAAAATTCTTAACAGTAGCTAACAAACATAATAATAGTTAACATGGTTAAGTCGTTAACAACAAACTAACATTAATTTTCACCACCACAACTACCAAATCAACCTAACAAAAGTCCACCACGCCCCCACCTTTTTTGCAAAGTAAATAGTGCTAACGTTTATGACCTATAATTATGTTTTTTGGCTACAATTAATTTTTTTTTACAAACCTCATGGGTATAATAGAGAATTTTCATAATTCGTAGCTACAGGTGAGAAATCCCAATACCTCATGGGTATAACTGAGAAAAAACCCTTAAATTTATTAGCGGTCTTTTTCAAATTTTGAAAATACATAAAAACTTTTATCAATAATATCGAAAAGTTCTACAATTCCAGAATAATGGCCAAATTTTTATCAATTTTTAAATTACTGTCCACGCAAGCATATCAGGAATAAGCTTTTTGTTAGTTCAGCATAATCTGCTATTATTAGTAGTGATTTTCTCAAATTATCTCCCACTAGAATGATGGTGGTTTACTCAAAAGAAAGTGCTACTGCCAATAATGGTTTTCTTTAGGAGACCGCTACGTATTGCCAGTAGGAGAATAATTGCCAACACCACTATCATCCACCATTACAACTATCATTCACAATTGCCAACACTATTTTCATCTACCATTACGACTACCACTGTCATAGTGAAGAAGTTCGTACTAACAATGCAAGCTAGTAGTGACTTGATGCGAGCCCCCTACTCCGAACATGTTGGAACCTAGCGAGTAATCTATGTTTGCCACCTCAACACTTGTCGCGGTGGATCTTGAGGTCTGGCAATTAATGACTTGTCAACCAATGTATAATATACTTCCCAAGACTATAGTTACATCAGGATAAGACCCTATTGTATGATTTCACTACATCTTTTAATTTACTTGTTTTAAAAAATCAAATTGGTGTCCAACCTAGAGCTCTCCCTCACTTGTGAAGGTGGTCTTCCCCATCTAAGTAATCCATGATTGATTGTCGCTTCATCAACTTTTAGAACTTTACTGAAATCTCATGTTGGAGTTCAGAAACACCAATATTTTATTTTCCACTTCGTTCTATACACCACATCATTACTGTTTTGTATTAACTCACCTTCTCCTCAATAACAACATATAAAACAATTATGAGGATCCATATGCTAACAAACAAAATATTATTGGACTATTCTTATTGGTATACCTGAGAATTTGCGTATTCCCAGTGGTATACTTGAGTTTTAAAAAATCCCAGTGGTATACCTACATTTTTAATGGAATTCAATAACCACTTAGGTTGTTTTAATACATTAACAACCAAAAATTCGGTTTTTTTTTTATTTAGTCAACGGTGGTTACCCGAAAAAACTAACTATAGTTAACCTAAGTATGTTTATGGTCAAATTAGTGGTATTTAATGGCTTGAAACGGCCTTTAAAAGTGGTTATTGAATTTCATTATTTATTTAGGTATACCACTGGAATTTTTTAAAACTTAGGTATATCAGTGGGAATACGCAAATTCTCAGGTATACCAATGGGAATAATCCAATATTATTTCATACACAATAGTTAACTAAGTATAAGCATTATTTCATATACATTATTATTATTATTAAAATAAGTGGATACCACTAATAAGGCAAGCGATGGAAAGTAAAAAGGAGATTAAAACATTAAAATAAGGAACATAACATGATTTAGGTCATACAATATCAATATTTCAATCCCATATGAATTCTCAATTTATATATGACATGCTTTAGGTCATAATCAACATTGCCATTGCGATCGGTTAAGCATTGTATTCTTGTTGTGCTAAGGTGGCAGAGGGATGAGATACATATATTTTTTTTTCAAAGAGGCTGATGTTAGAATAAGGAGATGTGTTTTTTTTTTTTTTTTTTTTTTTTATTTCAAGAAAACAACTATTAATAGTATAGTAGATTTCTTAATGAACCTGCTACTTGTAGTGGGGTTTTCATATTAAAATTGCTACTAATTGCGTTATTTTCTTAAAAAAGCTATTGAAAGCTATTGGAAGTAGTGGTTTTTTTGGACCGAAAAAAAAAAAAAATTTAACCGTCTTTGTATGTACTAAATGATAATCTTAGAATAAAAAAAGTGGTTGCAAAATGGGAATTGAAGAACTTCTAAACACTACAATGGAATTTCAAAGAAAAATACGTCATTAATTAATACTAATAATTGCTATACAACTCCAATCCTACTAGCTCCAATGGCCCGGATCCAGTATGGTCTCGCTTGTGGTGTCTTAAGATTCCGCCAAAAGTTTTCAATTTCATTTGGAGGGCTTGTTGGAATATTTTGCTGACAAACGTGAAACTTGCTCATAAAAGGGTGGTGGAGAATGCGAGGTGTGTACACTGTGGTAGCGAAAAGACAACCCTACATGTATTACGTGATTGTGTGGTGGTGGGGTAGTTCTGGGCCGTTGTTGGTACGGAGATGGTATTCTTAGTTGCCTCGTCATTTCGGGAATGGTTCGCATGGGGCAATGGATAACCTGCACAACGACAAGCTTGAACTCTTTGTGATGATAGCTTGGCAGATGTGGAGTAACCACAATAATGTCATCTTTGAGGGGAAAAACACCAATCCAGATGTAATTCAAGAGGGCGTGTTGTTATCCTGGTCGTGATAACAACTCTAATGAGAGAGCAGCAGCAAGATGGAAGGCCCCCCATAGGCGATTTTGTGAAGCTTAATTTTGATACGGTTGCTAAGAGAGAAGAGGAGAAGGTGGGACTAGGGTTAGTGGCTCGTGACAGCAATAACATAGCTCTATTGTAGAGCTGATCAAAAGTAGCTCGGCCCGCGGGCCCGGCCCGATTTTTTGCGGGCTTTGGGCATGAAAAATAGGCACGAATTCGGGCCCGACCCGATTTTTATTTTTTTAGAGTGGGCTTTGGGCACTAAAAATTAGGCTTTTAGTTGATTTTTTAGGCCCGGTCCGAAAAAGCCCGAAAATCCCGCTAAACTCGCACTAATTTTTCGAGCTTTAATTTGGCCAAGAAATTTGAGCCCGAACTAGGCCCGGCCCGAACACAACCCACTCTATGCATGGGCTTTATTTTATGCATTGAGCCCGGCCCGACCCATGATCACCTCTACTCTATTAGTGTGTTTAAAGACCATTTGGCAGCAAGGCCGTGCCGGGTAGGTGTACAAGAAGACCTCTGCACAGGACCCCATTTTTCTAAGGGCCTGTTTTCTTTATAAAAAAACCTTCTTTTGTCAAATTATTGTTATATTTCTTGATAAATATATCATTAAATATGAAACAACTTTGAGATACATACATGTGTTGTCAAAATAGTATTGAATTTTAGCATTGATTAAAATATAAAAGGCTAAATTACAATTTTAGAACAAGGCCCCAAATATTTTCGGGACGGCCCTGTTTGGGAGCATGGTGACCCAGAATTAATAGAGGCGATGGCGGCTAAGCTCGCTTTTGAACTTGCTCGTGATTAAGGGTGGAAGAAGATTTTTACTTTATTAAAGATTTTTTATACTAAGTAATGCAAATTGAGCCCTAGCACAAGACTCCCACCACAAGAATTGTTAGCTAGCATTATCAGTAAGAGGGCGGGGGGATGAGTAGAGGTGGCATTGAGGCCGTTCGGGTAGGGTACGGGTCGGCTTGATTCGGGTCGGGACAATTGGGGTTGGAGGGCTTTTGTTTTGACATCGAGTCGGGTTAGATTCAGATTTTCTCCAAATAGATTTAAAGGGCATAATATATAATTAGTTTTACACACTTTAAGGGTCGTGTAATTCGAGTCGGGTAGGGTTATGGTTGGGTCAAATTCGGATCATAATATCAAGTGAATTCAGGTAGGTTTCGGATTTTGGGTCGAGTAAGCGGGTATGCGTCGCTTTTTCTACCTCTAGGAATAATAAGTATCGAACTCGCAACCTATTAATTATAAGTACACTCAAACAATGTACGCTAGAGGTCGATCCTCAACAATTTGAGCACTCTTAAATATATACAGGGTAAAAGATGATTGACTTCTAGATAGTGGCACTAGAGCGTATCTTGCAAGACGTTGCAATCGAAAGGTTACAAGTTCAGTTCTTGCCACTCTCTTCCCTTATGAACTACATGCACCCAATTTTATAATTTGGTCATTTTATATGTAGTTTTGGCTATGGAATAGTTTCATATTGCTCGTTTAGGTTTTTTTTTTTTACATTGTTTATTTTCTGGAACTACATGAATATTAAATATACAACATATAAACATAGGTGTACACGGGTGTAACCCTGTTTACATGTAGGGTTTTTTTTTGGGTTTACTACACCGTACCCATGTGTTTTGTCGATTACTAATTTATACCTAAGATTTGAGAACTTTTACATTGTGCCCCTGAGCTTTATAAATTGTCCATATGACTTCCTTAAAATCAATTAATCGTCACTTTATGTTTTGTTATTTAAGGTAAATTTTGTCATACCCAACAAATCGTATTTGACTTAAATGACCCAAAATTCAGTCAAATTAGCGAAATTATTTGTGTAATTTAACAAAGAGGATATTCATGTAGATATATAGTTTAATAGTAGTGGGTTTTTTTTTTTTTGGTATATCAAACAAATATACTCCCTTCGTCTCAATCTAATTGCTACATTTAATTTTTCACATCTCACAAAATCTGACTTTAAATAAAAATATGTTGAACTACACATAATAAAAGTTTATATATTTGAAAAATACATGTTAAGACGAAGTAAATTATATCTGACTATATTTTTTGCTATAATTACAAAAACAAGAAGCAGTAAAAAACGCACATATGGACCGTGCTATAACTCAAAATGTAGCAATTGGACACAGAGCCAATATTATTATTATTATTTTTTTTTTTTGAGAACATACGAAAAGTGGTTTTCACGTTTCATATTGGGAGGGAGACATGGAGAGAGATCAAGATCATATACTTCATACGACCAACAGAACAACCGTCTCCTACACTCAAGGAAATAAACATAAACAAAAACAAAAAAACCCAGAATTGAAAAATTTAGCATTGTATTTTCGATTTGAGTTTAATCTTTTTTTCCCTTGACAAAGTGGATTTTGATCTAGTATTTGAGTATTTCCTCTTTTGTTGGATACAACCTTGAATCTTAATTAAGTATTTTTTTGTATTTGGCACTTCCAGTCTTTCATTAGCTTTTTCTTAAGTTAACACACTCTCTAAAACCAACAAATATAAAAATGACAATTCTACAAAAAGCAGGAGATTGTTGAATTTTCACTCTTACGATTATTCCTTTTCTACGCAACACTTTTTCTTCACAATCCAATTTTGGGGTTTTGCCATTTTCACTCTTGAATTACACCCTTAAATTAAACTTTCTTTTTAAATTCTGGGTTTTTTTTGGGGGGGTCATTAAAAACTGTCGTTTTTCTTGATCTGGGTCTCTTTACTATCATTTGATTGTGATTTCATAAGTCGATGGCGAAGAAGATGAAGCAAAAGGCTGAAAATTTGATGATTGGTATGGTGATGGTGATGGTGATGATGATGATGATGATTAGTTCATGTTTTGGGAGGTTTGTGGTGGAGAAAAACAGCTTAAAAGTGACTTCTCCAAGCTCTATAAAGGGTGTTTATGAATGTGCAATTGGGAATTTTGGGGTCCCACAATATGGAGGTGCAATGGGTGGAGTTGTGTCTTTCCCAAAATCTAATCAAAAGGGTTGTAAACCCTTTAATGGTGATGATATTTCCTTCAAACCAAAGCCTGGTGGATTGCCTGTTTTTCTCCTTGTTGAACGTGGGGGTTAGTCTTCTTATCTCTGTTATTTATCAATCAGTAATCTATTTATGTTTTTGATTTGTTTGTTTTGATCTTTGTTTGGTTTGCATGTTATAGAATTTGAGTGTAGGATGACAATTTGATATAATAGTTGATATGTATGTGTGGAAATTAAATACTGTGTGATTTGATGCTGAATTCAGTTGTCTTCATTGTTGGTCTTTAATTATACTTTGTCTTTGGAATTTAATTATGAATGATAATACTAATCTATTATTACGTCGTTAATGACCCGTTTGGTAGTTGGTAATAAATTTTGGTAATAAGAATGAAATATTAAGTATAATCTAGCAATGCAATTTTAAAAATGATAATACTAATATATTATTATGTCATTAACGGCCGTTTTGTCCTTATTTTTTATTACCATCCATGACCACTTAAATGGATGGTATTGGATGAGAATGAAAATTTGTGAAGAAAATTAGGGGATTTGGGGTTAAAGTAGCACCACCATGGGAATGAATTTTGAATTTTTTTCCAAATTTATACACAAAATCATTCCCATTACTTTCGTTTATGACCGGGTGCCAAACGGGCATTAAATATTCTAGCTTCTATATGTTGTTGTTATAATAGTGATTGTTGATGGGAAATTATAGTTTAGGAACTTGACAGGATTAATAAAAGATGCTAGCTTTGATGTTTCTTGTTTATGCACTGCAAGTTGGATGAGACTATGACTTGGAGTGTGAACTAGTCTTTGTATTTTTGGGAGGTTTGATCTTTTGACATTTCCTTCTTTTTGGGAGGTTTCTTGAGGTCATTTTTTATGTGTTAGGAAATATGGGATGTTTCTGCATAGAGATACCTATTATTGGAGCTGAAAGGTCGATGCTTTAGTGGGTATTTCATATATATATGTAGTGATGTAGCACTAGCATTTAATTTCTCTGTATTCACCAAGTTCACTATAGATGAAGGAATGTTTTGTGCAACTTCTGTTTTGATGGCGGTAATTTTCAAGATTATCCTTTTCCTAGCATGTTATGTTTCGTTTTGAAACCTTTGGTTTAATTGTTTCTGACTTTTAAAATTCATGATGTTTTCAGAATGTTATTTCACCCTGAAGGCTTGGCATGCTCAGAATGCCGGTGCTGCAGCTGTCCTTGTTGCAGATGATAGAGTGGAGCCTTTGATTACTATGGACACCCCTGAAGAAGGCAGCTCAGAAGAAGATTATGTCAGCAATATCACCATTCCCTCAGCACTCATTAGCAAGTCCTTTGGAGATAAGTTGAGAAAGTCTGTATCAAAAGGTGACGTTGTAAAAATATCCCTTGACTGGAGGGAGACAGTCCCACATCCTGATGATCGAGTTGAATATGAATTTTGGACTAACAGCAATGATGAATGTGGGCCAAAGTGTGACGCTCAGATTGCTTTTGTAAAGAATTTTAAAGGGGCTGCTCAGATACTTGAAAAATCTGGTTATACTCAATTCACACCTCGCTATATTACGTGGTATTGCCCTGAAGCTTTTATCTTGAGTAAGCAATGCATGTCACAGTGCATCAATCATGGGCGATATTGTGCTCCGGACCCCGAGCAAGATTTCAGCGTGGGATATGATGGTAAGGATGTTGTGCTTCAAAATCTACGCCAAGCATGCTTGTTTAAGGTAGCTAAGGAAAATGGAAAACCTTGGCTTTGGTGGGACTATGTGTCTGATTTTGCAATCCGTTGCCCTATGAAAGAAAAGAAGTACACTAAAGAATGTGCTGATCAAGTAATCAAGTCTCTTGGTAAGTTGTAGGACAATCTTGTTATATCTCTGTTTTGAACTTCATGAACTTTGGCTCCCATGGTATTTTTTTGAATTAATAACATTTTTTTTTTCAACCGGGTACCCCAAAGGTTTGAATGTATGAGGTACCATTATTGTTTCAGAATGCACCAAATGCTCTTAAAGTTTTAAAACATTGTTCTAGGTGCTTCTTTATGACTACAGAACGTTAATTTTATGGTGCTTTTTTTTTCTACTTTTTGTCGTCAAGTCACGCCCTTTTTCTAACACCAAAAAAATAACCTTCATTAGCCATGAAAGGGCATTTGGTACAATTATTTTGTATCTAGGAATATCAATATAATTGAAAAAAAAGAATACCTTATATAGTTATATATGCTTTGTTGAAACGGACACCTTGTGAAAAAACCGAATTAATAATTCTTTAGTTGGTTAAAGTCCATTAGGTGTCTATCCAAAACAGAACTCTTTCTCAACTTTCTCTCTCTGCCTTTTTCGGATGTTGTTTAATTGTGTTCATTTGCCATATTTAACAACAGATTCTCTCGAGTTTGGATATTCCATTGTGATTTTAGTGTCCTGTGATTAGTTATTTTTATTAAAGCACAAATTGGGAAGTTGATTGAATCATTGAAGTGGATCATAATTCTTCACTGTCCTATTTAAGGGAAACAAATTGTGTTGAAATTAGTTCTAGTCGATTTTATTCATTTCCTATTTACAGAGATATCTTTGCAGATTCTTACTATGGTATACACCCCCAACACACACACACACACACCCCAACACACACAAAAACCAATGCTTTTTACTTTTTAGCACATCATCACCCAAATTTCTGAATTGTGATTGACCGTTGTAAGCTAGAGGCAATAATATTATGTAAGAGCTCATTAAAAACCAGTGCGTGATTTGACCCGTAAGCTGTTGATTTGTGAATTAGAATTGCCATTGTTTGGTAGTTGAATAATGTTTTTCCTATTTTTTTACACTCTTTCCTGATGTCTTACTATTGGACGATGTGGTTTCCTTTCTTTCTTTTTCCCCTCTTTTCCTTTGGAATGGTTGATCTGTTAATGTGTCTTATATATGCTTATAGGTGTCGACGTCAAGAAAGTAGACAAATGTATTGGAGATCCTAGTGCTGATGTGGAAAATCCTGTCCTTAAGGCAGAACAGGAGGCACAGGTATTATAAAAAAGATCTATAGTTGTGACATCTTCAATTTCAGTTGAATGGTCTGTGGTTTAATCTTGGTTCAGAGCTGAAGAACTTTATTAAATATATTTCAGATTGGTCATGGTTCTCGGGGAGATGTGACTATATTGCCAACTCTTGTAGTAAACAACCGACAATATAGAGGTTTGGTGATAATTTCTGATTTAACTTCTGGTTGTGTTCACCCAATTCATAGGACTTCGTATTCACTTTTAATGTTTCTCAGGTAAATTGGTGAAGAATGCTGTTCTAAAGGCCATCTGTGCTGGTTTCGAAGAAACCACTGAACCTTCAATTTGTCTAACCCCAGGTCTGCATCCATCTTTACTTATTATAGTCATTGTACATTGTGTGTTTTTTCAATTGTTTTTCCTGGCTTTTCATATTTGGTTATTGTTTACTCTCAACGTGCAAAACTGCAAAGAATGGTCTCATGAAACAAAATGATCATTGCGTGTCCAAGACATTTTATTATGAGCCGCTTGGGTGGGTGGGTGGGCATGGTTAGGGCTTGGGGGTTAGGACATGTCAATTGAATTGGCCAGCTAAAGCTCTGTTTAATTTGCATAATGTTTTTCGTGTTTTTTGAATTTCTGTTAACAGATGTAGAAACCAATGAATGCCTGGAGAACAATGGCGGATGCTGGCAGGATAAATCTTCTAATCTTACTGCATGCAGGGTAAGCATAACAGCTTAGTTTATTGTGTCTGTTGAAAGTGGATAGAGAGTTGAGTGGATACTCCAGGGGAATGGTTTTGGAATTTTTTTCTAATGTGTCTCAATTGCTGCCCAGGATACATTTCGAGGCAGAGTCTGTGAATGTCCTACGGTACGCGGAGTCAAGTTTGTTGGTGATGGTTATGTTCACTGTGAAGGTAACTAATCATTAATGTATACCTTAGGCAATGTTATCACTTAAAGCCAGGGTCAAACCTAGGATTTTGTATACAATTAAAAACCGTTCCGTAAATCATAGTTATATGGGAAAATGTTATTGCTAAAAAAACTTAACTAAATCACAAAGTGTAAAAACAAAGATTTTATTTTGCAACATGAATTTGGAAAAAAGTGATGATTAAGGGTATGAATTAATTAAAATCTGCATTTTTGGAAGATTTTGAATGAAAGAGAAATTAATGCCTATGGTGGGAAAGGATGAGAAAGATGAAATAGAGTTTGGGTAAGTGGTGAAGATGGAGTTTTCACTTTATCACTAGTTTTGTTCTTGTGACTAGAGCCAAGGATGGTGAATTTCACAAAAAAGAAAGAAAGAAAAGAAAAGGGGGCTTTACAGCTGGAAAACAGCACTTCTCAAAAGAAGTTCCTAAAATATGCATTGTCTAAGTCAAACAACTAATCAGCTAGCCAAGAAGGTTCAAGCACTTGCCATTATTCATTACAATTTTCTCTGCATTTAATCATAACAATAACGATAGACATATTCTTTTGGGTGCCCTTATTTCTTGTGCGGCTGTGCAGTCGTGCAGTTTGGCAGCCTCTCAATTCTTTCCATACTTCATTTTGAATTACTCAGCAATTCATCTACAGTTTTACCATTATAATCCTTTTATTTCACCGCTTCTACTTTTTTCTCTCTCTCAATCCAATCACTATCTTTTAATTCAGTCTCTGTTTTTATTTGTTCATTGTCTCTTCTTTATATTCCTCTGTCAAACTCAAATGTGAAAAAAAATAAATTAGCGACGGATATTGAATTGAATAGGAAAAAAAAATGTAGGAGGTGCTTGTCCTATTGTCCCTCTCTTTAGCTGCTAGATTCTATCCGTACTTGTTACTTCTTCAGGCTGCGAAAGTGGGATAAGCCTGCTGGAATGCAGATTTTGCATGTTACTTTCTGACACAAACAGTAATCTGGTATGTGTAATGGAACACTCGTCTGATTTGTACTCTTTATGTTTTTCAGCGTCAGGACTTCTACGCTGTCACATTAACAATGGAGGATGTTGGAAGGATACTCGTGGTGGCGTGACACATTCTGCCTGTATGGTAAGTTTTTCAGGACTGTTTTTTACAACTAGTGCATAAAAATGTACATCAACATTGAATAAAACATTTTCTATTCTTCTGATGCAAATTATTTTAAATTTTTGCATGTTCAGGATGAGCAGTCACATGGATGTAAATGTCCTCCAGGCTTCAAGGGTGACGGAATTCACTGTGAAGGTACTAGTTATCTAATTGCTTTATGTCTTCATCTTGAATTCATTTTTGCTTCTGCTAAAACTAGGAATAGTTTATGTGAGATTATTGAGTTCACATTAGTGGCTAGCTAAGACTAGGTTTTCTGTTATGTTTACGGACTTTACCCAATAATTGTTGGTATGTCTCTGGAATGGTGGTCAGTTTTGTGCTTGATATTCTAATGCATGGAATTTTTATCCTAGTAGCAGTTTTTGCTTTTGGATATTTTTTGTTGGTTGGGTAACGGTAACTCAGTAATGAACTAAGAATAGTCTATTATAATGATATTTAAAGGCTATTTCAAGAAGCACAGAGTATACAAGTCATTTGAATTTTGTTCATGCAATCCAAAGCCAAGGATTACCGAAGCCTTTGGCTTCAAAACTTTTTATTTTTATTTTTTTTGTTTTAAAATTAACTTCTGTGTTTGGTTCTGACTCAGATGTTGATGAGTGCAAGGAAAAATTAGCCTGCCAATGTCCAGAATGCACGTGCAAAAACACTTGGGGCAGCTATCAGTGCAGCTGCAGCAATGGTTTGCTGTACATGCATGAACATGATACATGCATTGGTGAGTATCCTGTGAACTCTTCTGCAGTCTCTGGGCTTTCTCTTTCTCTCCCCTTTCCCCAACGGTTTTACCAACGCTAAGAAAATTTTCATATTAGATTAATGCATTAGCATGTAAAAGAATCTTTACTAAATCCGCTAAAACTTAACGTCCCATTCGGAACATTGCCATTTTTTGAAACGAAAAAACAATTTGTTAGAGTATACTACAAGGGAGCATATACGAAAGTTTGCAAGTAATGTCGTAAAGTCTGCATAAACATCATGTTCTCAATTACTTTTTGTTTGGACAAGAGTAAATCCATAGTCTAGTTCAGTTTTGCTACTTTACCTGCTCTTCGCTTGAATTCAAAATAATATGGTTGACTTCCTATTCCTGATTAGTAAAAACGGTGGGGAGAGTACTCAACTCTTATTATGTGGAAATTGGTGCACTTAGCAATGCTTTGTTTGCCAAGCTCGTAGTCACTATCCCTTTTGTAACTAACTATGAAGTCTTGTTTCTATTTACTACTAGCAAAAATCCAAATTGATAGGCCCTGTTCTTTTGGAATTAATTTCATACAAATTCAATTCAGCTCAGCTCCTGATTAGTCTAAGATTTAGTTTGATTCAGTTTAGTTCATTTGAGTTCATATTAATTTCTAATTTAACTTAAGTGTAACTATTTGCAAGTTAAACTTGTGAAATTTTGATACCAAAAACTGAACACTGCCAATAATGCCAAACAGTTTGGATTCCGGATTTGCTTTAATTTCTTGATGCTCCCCTTTTGTACAGGCAAAAGTAGTGGAGGATTTGGGTGGGTCTATTTTTGGATGCTTGTTTTGGCTTTGGCAACCGCGGGAATGGGTGGATATGCATTTTACAAGTACAGGATACGGAGTTACATGGACTCAGAGATACGCGCAATCATGGCTCAATATATGCCTCTCGATAATCAAGTTGAGATTACCACTCATATTCTCGGGGAAGAGAATTGAGAATCAAATTCTAACCTTGAAGGTTGGCACCAAGGAAGTGGTTTGACTGGCGATGGAACAAAAATATATGGTGCCTTTGCCCTCAATGCTTAATTATTCTTTTATTGAGTTAGGGCAAAAGGAGGTTTATCACTCAGTAGGCCTGTGTATTTTCTGTCCATAAAAAGGCTACAAAGTTTTCATTATGTGGTCTTTTACGAGTATTGTAGATCTAGATTATTCATAACTACGCTAGCTTTAAATAATTTTGCTTGTATATATAGAATCATGGATAAGGGATGGAGTTTTGTCTTCCATCCATTTTGAGAAGCAAGCTACATACAAGTATTGTTTTTGGCCTTTTGGGTTTGATTGCTTTATTATTTGTTCGGTTTAAAACAGTAATGAAAACAATTAAGGGCAAAGAAAGAGAATTTGTTTCCAAAAGTTTCACACGTAAAACAAATAGGAGGATTATGTCACCTCTTGGAAAACGATAAGTGATACTTATGAGTTATGACAACTAACAAACAAGTTGGAAAAAATAAATTAATTGAATTCAGTTACAACTCATTGATAATTTTTGCCACAATGGGTTGTACAATATTACTTAGTTGAACTTTCAGAAGTTTTGGAGCTTATAAATATGAATCTAATATACTGCAATTTGATAGAGGAGATTATAAATTTTGAAATCTATTCTAATTATTTATGTTTTCACAGATTTATGGTTTTTCTTAACTATATAAGACCTGAAACATGAATCAACATGATTATGATAATGAGCTACATTTTCAGAGAAAGCTGCATTTTCTGCTTTTATAATTTAGCTATAACCATTCAATAAATGTTGAAAAGTTGACACTATTATTTATCATTGAATTTGCCATCTCACATGATTTGTAGTTGTACTGATCAGTTTGAAATTTGCTTGCATACTATGTTTCAGGATGTACATGTCTTATTGTACTCTGATTTATATACTAGATTAGTTTGCTTTTTATACTACATAAGGTTTTATTGTACTGTATGGACATTTATAAATGTTTTGAGCTGGTGTCATCTTTCACTATTTTGTATTTCATATTCAAGCCTTTTTGGGCATGTTACATTTCAGAAAATTCTGCTGCTATTAGGACACCCTCTTTCCTTTTATATGACTGCAGACAAAATGCTAAAACCTAGGTTGATACCCTTGGGACAGCTGTCCTAACACAGGACAGAATAACAACACAAAAAGCAAAACAGATTTCCTGTTTTACTCCTACTGGGCTAATACACCATTTGGGCCTAATACAATTAGTCTACCTACTGGACCTGCTCCTCTAATACTCCTCCTCAAGGTGAGTGTGAAGGGTGCTTCTGAACATTAAGCTTGGACAGTAAGTTGTTGTGTTGCTCAGTAGGAAGAACCTTAGTGAGAATATCAGCAAGTTGATTTTTGGAGGACACATATGTAGGATGAATCACCCCTTCCATTGCCTTGTCCCTAAGGAAATGACAATCAATGTCAACATGCTTTGTTTTTTCATGAAGAACCGGATTTGCAGCTATGGCTAGTGCAGATTTATTATCACAATTGATGATGATAGACTCATTTGCCTTCAATCCCAATTCTTTCATGAGCTGTTTAAGCCACATGACTTCACAGACTGTAAGAGCCATGTCCCTATATTCTGCTTCTGTTGTGCTCCTAGCAACCACAGTCTGTCTTTTGGACTTCCATGAGATAAGACTCTTTCCCAACAGGATGCAAAAACCTGTAGTTGACCTTCTTGTGGTGGGACATCCACCCCAATCACTATCACAAAAAGCTTGCAGTTCAGCTTTCCCATGGCTAGCCATCAAAACTCCTTTTTCAGGGCATGAAAGAAGGTACCTTAGAACTCTATATGCAGCTTGAAGATGAGCAGATCTAGGCTGATGCATGAATCTAGACAGGACATGAACAACAAAGGTTATGTTAGGCCTTGTGAGGCAGAGATAGATGAGTTTCCCCACAAGTTTTTGATAAGGTTGTGGATCAGCAAGGAGCTCTCATGTGTCTGAACTCAGCTTTGTGTGGCTGTCCATAGGAAGTTTTACAGCTCTGGTTTTTAGCATTCCATAGTCTCTGAGCATATCCATCACATACTTTGCTTGGGAGATGAAGATTCCTGCCTCTGTTCTATCAACCTCCAGACCCAGAAAGTATCTAATACTTCCCATATCTTTCATGTGAAAACATTTGTTCAAGAACATTTTTGCATTTCTTATGTCTTCCTTGTTATTTCCTGCAATCAAAAGGTCATCCACATAGACCAGAATCACAGTTAGATTTTCACCTTCTCTCTTAGTAAAGAGAGAGTAATCACATTTTGATTGACGAAAGTGGTGTGCTTTTAGAGCCTCATTAGGCTTGGAATAATATTGTCTTGGTGCTTGCTTAAGGCCATATAGGGACCTCTTAAGCTTGCACACCTTCCGATTGTCTTATTGACTTTTTCCTTCAGTGTCAACTTCAATTCTTGACCCAAGACCTTCATAACCTGCTGGAAGCTTCATAAACACAGTTTCCTGCAAATCACCATGGAGAAAGGCGTTTTTAACATCCATTTGTTCCACAAACCAATTCTTCAGTGAAGCAATAGTGTAGGGGTCGTTTTTACCCGGCCGCCTACGTCACGAGTTGGTTTGAATGCTCGTTAACGCCGTATATGAATACGGACTAGTAGGAGTCGCCACCGTGCGTTTATACGGTCCACGGACACCGAAGAAGTACCGAAAGCCAGGAGCAATCGGTCCCATATGGTCGTGCACCAGAGTATGGGTTCGGGGACAGGTTACGAGCCAATCGTAAATTGGGCCCGCCCGCCTGCAAGCGGTCTCTACTAGGTCTCTTTTGTAAGATCATTGTTCAATTTCAGAGCAACAGAGATAACTCAATTTTAGCCCTAATTTACGAATTACTAAGTCGGTTTAGATTAATGCACAAATTACCCTAAAATTGTTTTGTGACCACTTTGGAATTAGTCAATATTATTATACTAGAATGAGTCCAAAAGTCCGAATAAAATCATGGTTCAAATCAAATAATCACATAATAATAGAAACACAGCGATGGCACGAAAAAGTAAAATTGAAAATGCGAATGTACCTCGAATCCCGTGCAATCATAAAATCAAAATAAATAAATAAAAAAATGCTACATAGAAAAAAGCATAAAATTCACAGATTAAGAAAAAACATGAAAATGTACATGGAGATGATATGAAAAAATGCAAGAATTAAAGCATGACATGGCTTATAAATTAAAACAAACTACATGAAACAAAACATAGATCTGAGTGAACAGAATAACAAAAATTACATATTATCGTGATGAACGCAAGTCATAAATCAAAATGAAAATTAAAACAAAAGAAAGCATATTGAAATCGAATAGAAAAAGGGTCTCAGAAATGTGTACCGGAGTGTGCGGCGGTCGATTACGGCCCTGAAATTAGCGTGCCAAATCCCGGATTCGGTGATTGAAAATGCTTGAATGTGTTTTATATATGATTAATATTGATTTTGACAGAGCTTTTGTATAGAGAGAATATGTAGTAGACCAGAGCCGAGAGTATGAAGTTTTTTTCGTGTTGTATTCTCGTCGTTTAAAAGGTCGAATGAAGGGTCGTATTTATAGGCAAGCAGAGGAAAAAATCGTCCCGGAATGGCTCCAGACCTGTGTCTAGGCGCAGGTCCTGTAATATGGACCTAGACGCAGGTCCAGCTGTGTCCGGGTCGATTTTTTTTGCTTATTCTGCGCGTGAATCTCCGAGATATTATGCGATTATGATACGATTACGGGAATCATACGTAATATTATCATAATATTTGAGATTCCGGGAGATTTCGCAAGGTTCCGGAATAATCCGGGCTAATTCGGACTGTTTTCGGGATTTTCGGAATTTCCGGACTATTTTGAAAAATGTGCTAAAAAATGCCAAAAATTATGGGAAAATATGGGAAAATTCTAGAAAAATATTAATGAGTGAAAAGTGGAGAAAAAGTCGACGATGCAGGTTTAAAATTACTAAAATGCCCCTAAGAATGGAAAATGCTTCGAAAATTCATAGAAAATAGATAAAAACTCAGAAAATTGTGGAAAAATTACCAAAAATTCTAGAAAAATGTATTTGACTTAGAAAAATTATTTAATGCAATTTAAAATGGCTAAAATTCCCTTAGAAAATAAATATGCATGAAAAATAATAAAAATAAATTAATGAAAATCCTAAAAAATGTCCGAAAAATCCTAAAACGAGTCGTGAGCCTCTAAAATGTCTATAAATAATGTGAGAGTGGTATGGGGGGGATGAAGAGGTGGCATTTTGGCATACTAGCTCAAGACCGGACCTGCGCAACAGGGTACATTCATCATAGACCGTTGGGAGCTAACTGAGGTGCCAGAATTAGGTGTCTACAAATAGCTAATAATGATCTCACTGTTGTCATTTTTGCCACTGGGGCAAATGTTTCATCATAGTCTACTCCATATATTCCCCATAATCACAAGTCTAGCTTTATATTTTTCTATGCTTCCATCACTGTTATATCTAATTTTATACAACCATTTATTTCCAATAGCCCTTTTTCCCTTGGGTAAAGTGGTTATTTCCCAAGTTTCATTACTCTCCAAGGCATCTAATTCTTCATTCATAGCACTCACCCATTTCTTGTGTTTTACTGCATCTTTAAGGAATTTAGGTTCATGTCTAGGAACTGATGTAGCAAGTAGACAGTAATAACCATTTGACACATGAGCATCTGCCCCTTGTTGTATAGATATTGGCTGACTAACTCCCTTTTTCATCTCCTCCTTGGTGGTATAGTAATATTTCAACCACTCAGGAGGCCTGTGAGACCTGTCAGACCTTCTTATAGGTTGCTGAGGACTTGATTGAGCCTCAGGATCCCTCACCTGGGGTGATTGATCAACTGTTACAGCTTGAGTCTCATCTGTTTCATCATTATTACCTCCTTCAGAGGTTTCTGTCTCATCTTCCCAACTATGATTTCTCACACCTATGTTTTTAATCACCTCCTTAGGTCCATCATTCCCATTTCCATTTTTAAACATTTTGTAAGGTATAATACTTTCTTGGAATTTTACATCTCTGCTTACAAATTCTCTATTGGTAATTAAATTCAATAATTTATATCCCTTTTGAGATTGAGGATATCCTAACAATACACAAGGAACTCCTCTAGGACTGAATTTATCACTACTTTTTTCAGGATTGTAAGCAAAAGCTAAGCAACAAAAGACTCTAAAATAATCATATTTAGGTGGTTTTTTATAAAGTACCTCATATGGAACTTTGTTGCTCAGGACTGAAGATGGCAACCTGTTGGTAATGTGAGTTGCAGTTTGCACACAATCTCCCCAGTGCTGAGCTGGCAGACCTGCCTGGAATCTGAGTGCCCTTGCCATTTCTAGAATATTCCTGTGCTTTCTTTCTGCTCAACCATTTTGTTGTGGTCTGTTCGCACAGCTTGTCTGATGAAGAATCCCATGCTCCTCATACAAGGCTCTACAATGTCTGTCATCAAACTCCAATGCATTATCACTCCTTATGATTTTTACCTTCACCTCAAAGTGATTCTGGACTTGCTTGACAAAAACTTTGAGAGCTTCAAAGGCTTCTGACTTCTCTTTCAACAGATGTGTCCATGTTACCCTTGAGAAATCATCAACCAAGGTTAAAAAATACCTTTGATTCCTCTTTGTTGGTGTCCTGTATGGACCCCATATGTCCATGTGCACAAGTTCAAAGGCCCTTGAGGCTCTTGATTCACTTCTATCATAGGGAAGCTTAGTGAATTTGGCCAATGGACATGTTACACATATATCCCCACAATCATGTTTGTAGCCCTTCAGACCATTCAGTTTGTTCAACCTCTTGTAGGGTGCATGTCCCAATTTGCAATGCCACAATGTGCTTTCACTGAGCTGCTTCACACCAGTTACAACCTCTGGAATTTTTACTCTTGTGTCTGCATTCATAGCTTGAGAGCCTCTGACTGTTTCAGCTTTAGCAATCAATTCCTCTGGAAATCCATTCATGAGATAATAGAGCCCCTTATAAGCTCTTCCAATTCCAACTACCTTCCTTTCATACACATCCTTGATCACACATACAAAGGGTGTGAACTTCACATTGCATCCTGCATCTCTTGTCAATTTTTCAATTGATATGAGATTATGTTTAAATGATGGCACATACAACACATTCTCAAGTTTCATGTTGTTTTTTAATTTCACATCACCTACATGAGTAATGCTTGTGTTTTCTCCTGTTGGCAGATTGATCTTGGTTTTCCCTTTGGCTACTCTGACTTTCTCAAGCAGTCCAAATTCTCCAGTCATATGGTCTGAGGCCCTAGAGTCCAGGATCCACACACCTGTCTCAGCACTTGCCAGATTGCAAGTCACCATGGCTGTGAAAGAGTTGTCCAACTCCTCTTCTGTGTCAGAACCCATCTTGGTTGGTGGAGGAAGCAGCTTCATCAAATGTTCAATCTGTTGCGTTGTGAAAGGATTTCCTTGTGAGCTTCCCTCAGAGCTACTTTGCACATTTCCAGCCATCCTTCCACCTTGTCTGCCACCTCTTCCACCTCTATTGGCACGACCTCCTCTTGAACCTCTTCCATAGCCACTGTCTTTCACATATCCACTTTCTCTTCCAGTTGGCTCCTTTTCTTTTCCTCTTGGTTTGGATTGTTTAGGGAATCCAATCACTAACCAACATTTATCTTTTGTATGCCCTATCTTCCCACATACACTACAGCCCTGCTCATTTCCTCTACTAAACATCACTACAGATTCAGATTCTTCTCTGCCATCCTTGTGAATGTCTCTCTGAGTCTCCTCCTGTACCAATGTACAAGATGCTTCATCCACATCTGGTAATGGAGTTTGCATCAATATCTGACTTCGTTGTGCACTCATCCAAACCATTCAAAAATTGGAAGAGCTTTTGCTCCTCCTGTTTTGCAGTTAATGCATTTGTAAATGCAGTGATTTCTTCAGTTACTGTGGTGATAGGTGGCAGTGAGTCCAGAGCCTCCAACTCTTCCCATAAACTCTTCAGCTCAGTGAGGTAATCTAATATGGTTCTTCCATGTTGTTTAGTCTCATAGACTTGTTTACTGAGTTTATATTTTCTAGCCCCATTACTCACCAAAAAACGTTTCTCCAACTGCCTCCACATTGCAGCTGAACTATTTATAAACATGATAGACCTTCGAATGGACTCAGACACATTCCCTAATATCCATGAAATAACCATACTATCACAAGTTATCCATGCTTCTTGTTTAACACTATCTGTTGCATCTTTCTTAACTGACCCAGTTACAAAGCCTAGTTTACATTTTGATGCAAGTGATATTTCCATTGATCTTCTCCAAGATCTATAGTTTGTTGATCCCAACAACTTTTCCACAGTTACAGAGTTGCTTCCATCAGATGGATGGAGATACAGAGGACTGCTAGCCTCTATGATTGTTTTGTTACTTGGTTCTATGGCTGCCATTTAGTGCAAAGCAGAAAACTAAGGAAATAAAGAAGAACAGCTTACCAGGAACTTGAAACACCAGCAATAATACGAGCTATTCGAACCTTGCTCTGATACCATATGGACATTTATAAATGTTTTGAGCTGGTGTCATCTTTCATTATTTTGTATTTCATATTCAAGCCTTTTTGGGCATGTTACATTTCAGAAAATTCTGCTGCTATTAGGACACCCTCTTTCCTTTTATATGACTGCAGACAAAATGCTAAAACCTAGGTTGATACCCTTGGGACAGCTGTCCTAACACAGGACAGAATAACAACACAAAAAGCAAAACAGATTTCCTATTTTACACCTACTGGACTAATACACCATTTGGGCCTAATACAATTAGTCTACCTACTGGATCTGCTCCTCTAATATACTCTGATTTGTTTGTTGTATATTCTCCTTTAAACTTGCTTCAGCAGTTTGAAAACATTGTAGCTTTATCAGATGTTCACAGAAGCAAACAGAGAGACAACTTTTGCTGTTATTTGCTGTAATTGATATTTATGTGTCAAGGAATTTAATTAATTTTCACTTACAATTATGAAGTATGTGGATTTACTAAATAATTCTGCAATCCAGCATGACGCATAAATGACATTAACTGAAAATCTTTCACCATCTCTGTTTAAGGTCTTTTTTTTTTGTGTGAATGAGCCACAAAAGGGCAGGGATGAGAATCAATTCAATAATCTCATTGAATCGGGACGGAAGCTCTACCACCTGATAAATCCCTCACCTTCACCTTTTAAGAGTCTTTTAGTAGGCTATGCACACATATTGACATACTATTAAGGAATTTTTAATTATAGCATTGGTTTATATTTCACTACTTTTCTTTTCAGGATGGCCTAATTTTGCCTAGAATCATGCAAATAATTCATACAATGCTAACATGAGAGTTATAGGACACAAATAATGATCAAAGACATGAAAAAAAGGTTGAGTAGTTTGAAGATGGGATGAACAAAAAATGACCTACTTATTTCACTAGTTCTCGTTTCGAAATACTCTATTTTTAACTAAAATCATGCAAATAAATCATAGAATGCTAACATGAATATTATAGGACATAAATAAGTCATAGAATGCCTTACTGTGTTTACATATACAGATATTCTGTATATGAAATTGAATATTCAATGCTTATATAAGGGTGCACATAAAACTACATGGACCTAAGTCTAGCTAATAATTTACAATATCTACTTTATACAATAAGAAATCGACTTCGTCAATTGGGTAAGAAAATTAGCATATGGGTTACTAACATCGGTAACATGTAAATTGTAAAGTCACCCGCTTATTGGCTAATAATAAGATAAACCTCTAATACAATGGGGAAAGGAAGGTGATGCAACCAATACATCAAACCTTGTTCCTCTTTAGTTGGGTTATATCATCAATTTGATAATAATAATATGGCATTAAGAATTGAATCACTCTATTAATTTAATACTGCTGATGCTGTTAGTCAGCACATTGATATAATGTAACAAAAAGGAAAAAAAAAAAACTGTTGATGCTGTGGAAAGGAATCAGCAACAAAAGATGGATGGCAATACAACCAACCTGATTATTACAAGACATGCTATGAAACCTGTGCTTAATACCAATGTCAACAACCCTAGTAAATTAAATTAACATACAATAGACTTGCTTCTAAAGGTCTAAACTTCCACCATCTTGCACACAAACTGGCTTAAAGAGAAAAGAAGCATCCTCAATTGAAATCTTTCTGCCTTCTTTGATGCCAAGTTAAAGCATCTGGAGCTCGATTGACAATCACAAACAGTAGTATGTAGTATTTCCTATCCTATCGATGCTTCAGTTTGTTGTCTCCCCGTCAATATTTGGTCGATTTTGCAGCTTGTCATAGGTAATCCTATATATGAAGAAAGCTGCAACCGCCCCACTGCAAAGAAGCATCGCATCAAAGATCAGAATCACTAAACTATTTTATCATCCAACCACAAATTTGCAAACATAAAATCAACATTCAGAAATTCACTACTTTGATGAGCATAGCATAAAAATACAATTGATAGTTACTCAAAATTATGTCAAGGAAGCAAAAACAGAAATGGAAACTAAAATTGCGACCAAACACAATTAATCAGTGGTAAGATGAAAACCTGATGATCATTTTTAGTAGTCCTGCAAATGTCAACCCCTGCAACCAAAGGTTAAAGATTAAATCCTTTTTAAACAAGGAGAATAATAATCAAGATTACTATATAGCTTCCACAGAAGAGGAAGATGTTTAAAATTTACTTCCTCTGTAACAGAGTTTGCAACAAATGAATATTTTATACCTCTCATTTTTTGCAATTTTTTGGTTACAGAGGAAGTCTATATTTTGACAACATGAGCGTATGGAAATTATGACCAAGCCATGGAAATTATGACCAAGCCATGGAACTTATTTTGGCACTCCACTATGTGAGTATAGTATAGAGAAATGTGCTCTCACAAGGTGAAGTGCCAAAATCAAAATTGGAGTGCCAAAATCATTTGTCGGTGTGTTACCCTGTCTATCGTTTAGGCATGTCCCTCCAGAGCCTTTACTTACACACCCAAGCCATGGCCTTGCCGAAATTTCCAGCACAAGTATTTCTAGATAAAGATGGTTGTTTACAATATAAACAGACACTTTGTGGTATTTTGGAGTTTACAACTATTGAGGATGTTGCCCAGAACCCGCACGGGGATTACTTGAATCCCCCAACCCTAAATCCCTTACTGAAGGTTCACTTGAAAGGGCCATCTATGAAGGTGGTGGTGGAGAAAGAGAGAGACTATAAGGGAAAATTTGGAAAAATAAACAAATAAATGGGTGGTGCTTAGAATTTGTGGGCACTTTTTAACAAGAATATACAAGTAGATGATTAATGCATAGGAATCAATGAAAGTAAAAGAAAACCAAATCTTACCTCAAAAACCAGTCGTGTGTCCCTTAAAAATAAAATACTACTTATTGCTGCAAAACCAAAAATAAACATGTGAGAAGGTTGAATGCAAGGATTCCATGAAAAAATTTCTGCTATTAGAAAGCATAAGACAGTCAACACACAAAGGGGAAACTTTTAACTTGCAGTGTTGCATAGCATTTCTATGTCAAACTACAGCATTGACCTTTCATCTTTTGGGGAAACAGAAACTTCATAGCATCAAACCTAAAAGCAATTACAGTTCTTAACATATGTCTACTGCCTGTGGGACCTGCAGCTATATATTAGTTTATCTGTTACAAAAATGACCATGTTCTGAGTTCTGACATTGATATCAACAGGATGAGAAGTTAATAAAGCAATTACAGTTCTTAACATATGTCTACTGCCTGCGGGACCTGCAGCTATATATTAGTTTATCTGTTACAAAAATGACCATGTTCTGAGTTCTGACATTGATATCAACAGGATGAGAAGTTAATAGTTTATCCACCCGATGAAGTATGTCCTTTCGATTCTATCTCTAAACCCTTCCTATAATTACTGTCTAGTATAAATATTGGAATCCAGAACATCTTTTGCCTTGCTCATATAAGCAGTTTATTGCCCTTAAACTATTCCGCTTGTTTAAATAAAGTAGGTATATGAACAAAGGCAGCCCCAATACAAAAGATCAGACAACTAACCTTTATAAAAGGCAAGAAACGGAGAACGAATCAGAGATTATTTCCAATGGTCTAAAAGTAACTTTCCATTATGCAGTACTTTAAACCATTCTTAATAAATACTAACCTGCCTGTCCTTTCAAGGTTGTACCACTGAACTCCCCTTTTCTCCAAGATCTTAGGCTTGACACACTCAATGCCAAAAGAATACCCCCAAGGATCACACCAAACCTAATGGAAGAAACGCTTCCAGTTAGCATAAAGTTAAGGAAGCCACCGGCAGACAGAACCACACCTGCAAATTTAACAAAGTACATATTGTACAAAAACCATATAAGAACCTTTCAAAAAAAAAACATATAAGAAAGGAATAAATAACAAAATACGTCAAGCTATTGAACCAACTGCAAAGAGAAGCTCAGATGCTTTGGATTATGATAGAAACATAATTCTTAGACCAAAAGATGAAATTTCAAACTTTTGATGCAAAAATATTACTAGAAGTGAGTGCATATCCTAGAAATTAAAATCTCGTCAACATACGTCAAACATCCAAGTAAATGTCATACCATATGGTATTCCGATATAGAAATCTCGCACTTTAGATACATCATCTAGGTCACGAGCAGAAGCAAAGGTCTCAACCACATCCTTCACAGGCTCAGGGGAGTTTTCTGCTGCTGTAGAAAGATATTGTCTACCCTCTTCGCTTAACTCTATCGTCATGACATTTAAATCTTGCCTCGCCTGATCAGCCTGAATCTTCAATTGCTCAGAAGTATCCTTCAGTGTAACAAGTGCTTTCTTCATATATACATCATAAGCTTCTTGTGAGACACTCCGCAACTTTAATGCTTGCTCTTTAAAAGATGCCAGAGCTTGCTCCCAGGCCTCCTGAGATGCTTTACCAGCTTTATCTTGATCATTCTTCTCGCTATCAATTTCTGCTTCAGAAGACTTCTCAAGCATTCAATAAATCAAGAAGTCAATAAAATCAAAAAATAAAACAACATGAACAAGATTAATAATGCTAGGTAAGCCAGGAATTATAAACTCTTTTCCAATAACATCTCACTTCTTGAAATCATAATTATTGCTACCAAGTGTTTATTAAGAAAATGAGATGACCCTAAACCCTAATTGATTTTTCCAGCTTTTATCTTATACATTAGCAACAATTGACTCGGATTCTATTACCAAAACTATCTTTAGCTTTGATTTCTAAGAAGACACTGCCATGTTTATGAATAAAATAATGTTATTAAAGGCTTGAGGTCACGCACACCATCAGTATTATAAACATCAAATACATTGGATGTTCTTACTACAAGCTTCTTGCCTGTTACAAAATCAAAGGTACACACATGAGTCCTGCTCAATTGGTACTCTTGTGCGAATCTTACGATGAAACATGAAAAAAAAAAAAAAAAACTTGTTATAACATGCAATGAACATTAGTTTGAACTGAATGAACATCAACCCTTCAAGGAGATGAACATTGTCTGAAATTCAAAGATTAAATAAAAGTTCGAAAACTGCCCATTTTATTTCCCTTAGTTTTCAAAATTCAAAAACAACGATTTCTCTCTTTCTCATTCACCTAATCATCTCTCATGCAGACTTTTCTCTCCAATTTTCTGTCTTCCATTTTTTATTGGAAAAAAATATATATACAACACTTGGGACTGTATATAAAATGCTAAACCATTCAATTTTTTTTATTCAATTATTACACTGATATACGTGTGTTTTGTCATAAATTCACAATTTTTTTTCCATTTTGAAAAATGTATTTAATGCTTATATGCCATTTTTAATTTACTGCAACATAATGTACATTAAAACAAGGGTTTTGCTATTCATTGCCCTAAGGGTAATGCATAAGAATTAACAAATGCATTAAAAGTTGAAATTTACATTTAATATGTGTAAAAAATTCATTAAAAAGTGAAATAAATATATTTTATTTATTTATTATATGAAAATATTACATAGAAAATTGAAATATGTATTTAATATATGAAAATAATTTCACATTTCAATGGAAAATTTTCACATAATCATTGTGTAAAACAAGTTTCAATGTGTTTTTCACATTAATTAATGCATTTGTTAATTCTTATGCATTTCCCTTAGGGCAATGAATAGCAAAACCCTTAAAACAATAATAAAAAATTTTGTGTAATGCAATGTCCAGTTGTACACTAGACCGATATGAATGAACAATTGAACATCATTTGAAACTTAAAGTTTTAACCAAAATTTGGAAAACCGCCTACTTTTTTTAAAAAAATTTGTTTCACAAACCTCAAAAAAATGCTTATTATACAAAAGGTCAAGTGTATACCAACCTAGCGAAACCCCATAAAATGTCCTGTAACTTATGCCAAATGTACATCAGCTTTGAAATGAAATCATTGCACTTCAAAATGAAAATTATAACAATAACAATATCACCTTAATTAGAAAGACAAGACGGATCAAGGTGCAAATGGTTCTTGGAGCTTAGGCGTGAGGCACATGGTGAAGGTGTGTGCCTCTTGTAGCAGTTGTAGGTGAGACACTTTTTATACAATTTTTTTTCTTTGATTGTATTTAATATTAATTAAAAGATCTTTAATAATTCTAGTAATGATATGTAAAGCCAAGATAAGTCTCAATTTAAAAATATTTCAACTAAAAACAATCCTTAATAATTTTCGTAATGATATATGTAAATTGTAAAGCCACGATAAGCCAAGATAAGTCTCAATTTGAAAATATTAATTAAAAGATCTTTGATAATTTTAGTAATATTTTTTTTTTCTTTGAAAATATTTCAATCATTCTTCGATTTATAAAGGAGCACCTCACTAAAGGCATTATGAGGTGGAGCAAGGAGCACTTTTTGAACTAAGATCATTTATCTTCAAAATTAACATTATTACTTTTCAAGATATGCTTTCGTTCAATTTAAAATGACATCAATTTATGTTAAAAAAAATCATTTCATTTCAATCATAATAACAGTACATTACTTCTAAAGACACATACAATATCAATTTCTCATCTATTTTTTCTGTTTTGCTGCTTATTTCAAATTATGGTGATGTGTTGTTTATTTGAAGTAATATTACAGTACTTCCTAAATAAATAGTGTTTATATGAAAACAGATATGTTTATTCTACGGTAACTGGTAAGCATAAACATATGCTTACCATATAGTTGTGGACTCAATTTCCCATTTTCCAAGGGGCATAACCTTGTAATTGCCGTCCAATTCTTGGCCAACCCAAACCCACAAAACATAGAGCTAAAATGTAGTCTTGTTTACCCATTACCACAATTTACAGACGAAAAACTATGAAATCACCCATCAATTTAGCTGCATTTCTCAATCAAATCATTCAAAGTAGTCACAAAATCCGCAGTTCTTTTATCCAAAAATGGATTCCTCTAGCACTCAATCAGGAAACCTCCTTTTCATCGAAATTATCCCAAAAAGTGAAAGTTGGTTCAGTCCCTTAGTCGAACAGCTAAGGTTCCATATCTCAGGCAAAAAAAAAAAAGTAATCATAAGATGCTCAAATTTCACACATTGCAAGCAAAGGGTATCCTAAAAATAACAAAAGCATATAACTTGAAAAGTGAAACCTCAAAACTCACAGATTCTCCATGCGAAGAAGCGAAAGAAACAACAGCAGAGGTCTTCTTCTGCCAATTGCAACTCGATAAGCTAAGTCCAGGCACCAAACCAGCAGCAACAAACAATGCTCTTCGCCGCATGTGAATTGATTTAGATTGCAGAGAAAATGAAGACGTAGGTGGACATAATGAAAAGGATGACAATGCCGAAGAAGAAGAAGAAGAAGACAAGTTATGGTTCAATGGAAGACCAACAAAATTAGGGTTAGGGTTTGTAAGAGAGAAACAATTAGGAGTCATGATTTAGTGAATTGGTGGCGATTATGGTTGGAAAATTTGAATTGAAAATGAGAGAAAAAAAGAGAGATTATACTGTAGTACTTTGGGAGGTGACTTGATTAGGTAGAGAGGTAAGTGCAATTTTGAAGAAAGGAATATGCGACTCTGTTGTGGGAGGGAAGACTATTGCAAATGTGGAAAGTGAAATCACAATACTAAACCCAATTGTTGCAACAAACTCCCTTGCACGGACTTTAAAAATATTTTTGTAAGTATATTTAAGTTGATAGATTAGTAAAAATAGGAAAGAGAAATAAGTAAAAACTTACCAAATAGGAGAATGTTGGTATTTTGTTGCAAGAATTTAAAGACATCCCAAAATAGCAAATGTTGCAAGAATTTATTTACCGATGAAGTATTTTTTTCCCATGTTGTATTTTTGAGGATTTTGACATTTCTTATTTTGGCAAAGAGGCAAAAATGCAACTACAGACTCTAACAATAGAGGTTAATTAATGAGCATGTAAAACACATGCAAACTTTGTCCACCAAACGTCACTATTAGAAAACTAGAATAAAAGCTTGTTATAATATTTGATTTTAAGAACACTTGCCTAAAATAATGTAATTAGCATGGCTATCATCGAAACTTGTGATTGACAAGATTGGATTTTTTGGTCAGGCATCTGATTCAAAGACGCACAATCCACTATCAACGAAAACAATCCGGTGTCAGAAAGTCCCACAACAGGGGTACAAAACCGAAATCCCACAAAAGGGGAGCAAAACATAAACCTCACAAGACAGGACAAACCCTAAAACCCAATCAAGAGGGAGTGACAATTTTATTTGATAAAAATAAGAACCATCTTAGTCGATGCAATTTGTTATTTTTGAATTTCTTTGAGCCCAATTTACATAAACGGTTTCAGCTAAGAACATAAAGTGTTGCTTGTTCTTCGTTGTAGTAGACTTCAATGAACCAACGGAACTAACCCTTTGGAGCAAACCTAGATCCTTGCACCAGACTCGAAGAGAAGAACATGTGCCTAATTTCATTTATAGCGTAAATATATTCAATATGTATTGTCTAATGTCTATACTCAATAATTTATATTCTATTATATTGTTTCTAAAGTTGATATATTTTCATATTGAGTACATTTGCTCTCTTAAATACGAAAAAGAATGAATTTTTTTTTTTGTTTTTTAATAAATAAATCAATGTTGGAAAACACTCCAAACAAGTTAAAAATTTAATAAAAAAATAAAAACACAAAACTATTAAGAAAATTTTAAAAAAAGTCTTGAAAAAATAATCAATAATTATTTGGCCTAAATACCGTCGGATTTGTTTTTTTACCAATATGTTGACAAAAGTATTTTATTTTACTAATTTTTAGTCTTAAATAATTTGTTTACCAATTTATCTTAAAGCTTTTTTTACCACTGGTATTTTTTTTTTACCAATTTGATCAAGAAAAGGTATTGTGTCAGATCAATCCGACATAAGGTTACTGTCAGACCAGTTCAACTGGACCTAGACACATATTGTTAAACCTGGACAAGTTTTGTTGAACCTGGACACATGTTGTTAAACCTGGACAAGTATTGTTAGCCCTGGACACATATTTGTAAACCTGAAAATATATTTGTAAACCTGGACACATGTTGTTGAACCTGGACACATAGTATTAAATCTGGACACATAGTACTGAACCTGGACACATATTGTTGAACCAAGACATAAATTTGTAAACTGGTGAAACTTATTGAACCTGGAAACATATTGTTTACCCTGACACATATCATAACATCTGGACATAGATTATTGAATCTGGACACATGTTGTTAAACCTAGACAAGTATTGTTAGCCCTAGACACATGTTGTTAAACCTGGACATGTATTGTTAGCCCTGGACACATATTTGTAAACCTGAACACAAATTTGTAAACCTGAAAATATATATGTAAACCTGGACACATGTTGAACCTGGACACATAGTATTAAATCTGGACACATAATACTGAACCTGGACACATATTGTTGAACCTGGACATAAAATTGTAAACCTGGGAAACTTATTGAACCTGGAAACATATTGTTAAATCTGGACATATATTATTAAATCTGGACACATATTACCGAACCTGGACACGTTTTATTGAGTCTAGGCATAAAAAAAAAATATCAAAGTGTTGGACACAATACTTTCACTTTGATCAATTGGTTAATACTCCATATAATACAAGATGTTTTGCCCAATTAACAAAAAAAATCAACCCTAGCGCAGCGGATTCCATCATCAATCTCTCGGTTTCTTTCACCCTCGCCTCTCCTCTTCTCTGGTCGAACTTACTAACTGTGACTGGGTTTGGCGTGGTTTTTGTGGTGCCTTTCCGCCATTAAAGCAAGCAGGGCTTTTGAGGTAAGTTATGGCTTTGGGTTCTTCTAGTCTAGTTTAGTTTGGGTTTATTGAATATATCTCTATTATATATCAGGGAAGTTCATGCATTGCTGGGTAATTTTATTTTATTGCCAGAAGGAGAGTGAATTTCCAATCAAATATTGTTGATAGTGTATGTGCTGTGCTGTAGACTACAAAAATGGAGGTTTTCTTTCCGGGCCCAGGGCGGCCGCCCCTCTTGCCCTGGGTCAGGGACGGGCCTCACTATAGTTGCCCACCAAGTGTTTGATACAATGTCAAAGTGAAATTATGTGTTATTTGTGATTTATTCAAGGCTCTAATTCTAATTCTAAAGTTATTCGTTTTTGGTGTAGGGAATGAATTATTATGCTATTGATTTTAAACTCCAGAACATTAGGCTATTTTTAATCCTATGAAATGAGTCATAACTTGAATCAATGTACTTTACAAAATACAGAGTAATACAAGGAATCAGCATATTATATCTTAATGACTTCTGTGGTAATATCTTGAAATAATGTCCTCCTATTGGATGTAGCCTGTGGTTGTGTTGATTTACACTGTTATCATATTGGAATGACAATCATTCATCCTTTCACGTTAATTGCCCTGTACAAAACAGAACTCTAACTTAGCCATCTTGCTGTTTTCCATGCATCTATGAGAAATATCGAGAATTTTCTGTTTGCTGTTGGATTTCTGCACCACTTTGTATTTTTATTTTCTGGACTTCATTTGATCATTTATATGTCAGGTGAAGCTTGTGGAGCTCTTATATCATGGTGAATGCCACTAAAGGACTGTTTATTTCCTGGTATGATACTACAGCTTGCCTTTGTCTCAATATATGGTAACACTTTAGATGGCCTTGAACTTTCAAAAACCTATGTAAAAAATTCTTCCTGGAATCCTGTTGAGACTTCCCTAGTTGCCCTTTCTTTCTTTTGTTTCGATTCTGTTACTTATTATTCACTCATTACAACCTTGACAGAAGACAGTGTAGAAAAAAGGTCTACTATCTGTTACATAATTTTTGCAACTATTGGCCAAGAAACAACGTACTTCCTCCGTTTTTGAATTCTTGCAACAAATGAGTATTATTTGTGAGAGATAAAAAATTCATTTGTAGCAAGAATTAAAAAACAGAGGAAGTATTTGAGAGGGTTTTCTGACACAACATTTTTCTGTTAATCTTGTTCGTGTTGAATTTGATTTGTTTTTAATTGCTTTTGCATTTCAGTCTGAATGTTGTATTGATGGATTTTGGACTTAGATTGATATTCGTATGATCATTAGTTACTACGTGCTCTTGAAAGGTCTGACCTAGTTTTTTCTTCTCTTTTTTCCGTCCCTGGTGGGGTTCCATCTTCTAGTGACATACCCATGGCGCAGTTCATTATCAATATGAACAATTTATTACCAGCGAACCAGAAATTCATACTACGCGTCCTTGATGATACTCACTTGTTTGTGCAACCCCATGCGGCTGAGATGATAAGAAGTGCCATCTCTGAGTTCAGAGATTCCAATACTTATGAAAAACCTCCTTGATGTTACTCCCGGATTTTTCTTTCTTTGGATCTTTCCTTTGTAGAAAGTTGAATGATAAATTGGTTTTTGTGATTTGCTACTGAATTCATGATGAGATGTACAATTTGCAAGCAATACATGAATCTAAAATTTTTCGTCTTGGTTATATTATTTTTTACTATATGTTGATTTCTTTTCTTTATCTTGGTTCACAAAAGTGGCCTATTTCAATCGCCACTTTTGGGCATGTTCGGCTTTAGCTTTTAGGGTAGATGTTAGCTTTTAGACTAGGTCAAAACTCTACTTGAAATCAATATCAATGACAAAGTAACTTTGAGGTAGTTGTTAAAGGTAAAAGTAACTTTCTGGTAGTTGTTTTGCTCCATTAAGTATCAAAGTAAGCATATGAGAAATTTATTCATGAGGCTAAATGCGGATGAATATAAATAAAACATATGTAGTTTAAAAAAGAGAATTAATGAACATCAATGAACATTAGTTAGATTTGAATGATCATTCATTTGCATTGGGATAAATATTATAATAAATATCAATGAACATTGTTAGGATTCGAAAATGTTCCTCATCTTTTGGAAAGCACTTTTTCGATCAATCGAAAACCAGTTTAAGGGTCATTATTTGGGAAGAATGTTAATGTATAAATTCTAGCTTAGTCCTTAGACAAACAATGTTAATAACTTAATATATGAATTTTTCAGAGACTGTTGGAAATTTATTTAGAGTATAATGAATTACTTGATTAGTTTGTGGACGGTGTAACGAATAGTCAAGTAATTAAGCACAGTTAACTATCAATTATGGTATAATTGGGACATGATAAAATACCAAAATTATCTAAGTATGCACAAAAAGTTATGTTGCAGACAAAAGTGTTTTGTGCGGACGCGCCAAATTTTTCTTGTGTCTACGCTTGCCCGCACCAAGGCCAAGGGTCACGCCCGTGATAGGGCCATCATGCCCGCACCAAGGCTTGGCCGCGCCCATGCCGCTGCCTGCTCCGCTCCTTCGTTTGCGGTTAAATTATTTTGGTCCTTGTGCAGTTATTTGGTAAAAGTTAGCGGTTAACCCATACGTAATTAACTCTGAGTGGGTTAGTTAGACATTGGGAAGTGAGAGAAAACATAAGTTATTCTCATCTTTTCATTCTCAAAGCATAATTCATGATTTCCTCTCAAACACTCAAATACATTGTGACGTTGTTGATTGAGCAATCACCATTGTTGTTTCAATTTTTTGTTGTATCTCTAAGACAACTTTGAAAAACTCGTGTTCCATTGATTAGGATCGAAATATTGTCTTAAGAAAAATGATTACATGTCTCGGAGGTTTAACTTTTCTAAAATTATCTTTGTGTTAATACAATACCCTAGTTCATCAAATCACAAACAATTTTCCGACAGAGACTTCCCTAGTTGCCCTTTCTTTTGCAATTGTTGGCCAAGAAACAATGTACTATATGAGATGTGTTTCCAACAATACCTTTTTTTGTTAATCAATGTACTCCTGGCTTTCCTTGTTTCTTTTTTCCCCTTTATTGTAGCGTTGAATGATAATTTTCACATTGCATGTCAGCAAATTGACTAAACAATGGAATTTTCTCAAACATATGAAACCAATACTTTGAACAGAAAAGAAATGGTGAATGAACTTCTCAAATTGTTCAGCACAATTGTTTACCATCAAAGCATCAAACCTAAAACCCTAATACTTTGAAGGCAAGAAAATTCAGATCAAGAATATTTTCAGAGCAATAATTAACACCTAAAAACAAACAAGAAAAACAATGAATCGAAGGAAATAATGTTGAGACGCAAACCTGAAAGCTGAGTAATTGACGAATCGAAGAAGCGAGATGATTGAAAATTAGGGTTCTGAAGAATTGGGGAAGTACAGTGGAGTATTTACAGTTTACAATTGGAGTAGATTAAAAAAGAGTGATCGATCATTCTGGCGCCAAGCGGCCAATGGTCACTAACCGAAATCTATAATCATATGTGATTTTGTTTGGTTCGTCTGGTGCATTCTCTTCAACTTTTTTTTTATTATGTCTCAGAACTTATAGGTTTAATCAAATCAGGCCGAATAAGTTATAATTAAGTTAGCTTTAATAGGTTTAATCAGGTCGGATTGAATAAGTTGAAGATAACGCACCCTTAGTGTAAACATTTTAAATATATATAATCATTCCATGATTTTTATTTTTTTTATAATGTAGATAATGATATTAATATGGGAAAATATACATGAATAATTCGACATTTGTCTGGTCATTTCAAAATGGGTCAATTTTTTCATTAATGCATTGTAATCTCACCTTTATACATTATATTGTCTTCCCATTTTGGGGAGAAGTGTGGACTATTTTAGAATGGAAAGACAACACCCGACACAGATTAGGATTATGCAATTTTTAGGATTTTTCTTGCTTATTTGATTATGTAAAATGGTATTTTCTTTAAAAAAATTCAAAGAGGTATGACACATCGCATAACTATAATAAGAAGCATATACCATTAACCAAATAATTTTTGAAAAGAATTATTAATAGTAATTAGTTCATCCTTTATAAAATAGTAAAATACTACTAGAATTGCAAGAGAAATGCTCGGTTAATGAATTAAAGAGTTTCTCAGTTATTGGGGTTTGCTTAAAATAAAATAAGTTTCCAAATATTCTATCAAAACGAACATAAGTTTCTGGTGGTTGTTTAAAAAAAATCCACAACAAAATGAAATATTATTCAATTATTTCTTCATATTTTGTCAGAAAGATACAGAATTCTCACAAATAACGGGTGTAATGTATTCAAAACCAAGTAAGCTTGCAAACCTCACACTATTGTACAAGGTGCATGAATTAATGTCATGACTTATTTTTAACAACAATTTAATTTAATGCAAAACACACATACTAGTATATATGTTATTCTTTTTTATAATGCAACAAATATATATATATATATATATAGACTAGCTTATATTAGTGATGATGATGATGATCATCATCATCATCATTCATCAATGAGCTTGGATGCATGGATGAGTGCATCCATCAAAGAAGAAGGTTCAGGAACAGCTTGGTGCTTCTTTTGGTACTCAAAAGTCCACTTCACTAAGCTAAGTCCATCACCTTGAGGTATCACATGAGATATAAAAACAAAGGTATGGTAGTCCTCTAATAAATCTCCCTCCAACACTCTGAACCTTATCATCTTATTCTCTTTGTCTACCATTTCAACTACTTCCTTTGCTGTTTGTTTCTTTCCATCTATATATATACATAACAATATCAGTATATATTATGATATGATTAACATATACAAGTATATAAAAAGGACAATATAATGATTGCCGTAATTGTGTGTTCGTTGGGTGTTTATTTTTGGTTAAAATAATAGTTTCCGGAGTTAAAGATGTAACAGGTTCGGATCAATATTAGTATTAGCTTTGCAACCTGGAGTCTTCTAGTTTGGGTGGACCAAATGGATTGAGGAATCATATGATAGGGGAAAGATTCGGTAAAAACCACAAAGTTATTAAAAACTACATACTGTTGTACTGAAAATCAAATAAAAATGGTACCTTAGATATTTAAAGGGATATATTAAATATTAAAGGATATGCGTGGTTTTTAGATCAAAATTATCAATATTTACAAAAAAATGTCATTAATAATCATATGCATACCCCTTTCGGTGTCTATTGTAGGAGGATCAAATAAAAACGTTTTCATCGTGAAAAACTGAAAACCCTACATTAGACACCAAAATGGTAAGCGTGTGATATTAATGACATTTTTTTGTAAATATTAACAATTTCGACCAATTTGGATAGTAACTAAATATTAACACAAATTTAATAAATTCTCATTTGATACACATGTTTCGTTATGAAAATACATGGTATATTTTAATAACTTATCAGACCTGAAATGAAATAATTTTTTCCCTCTATTATATTATGTACTTCATTAATTCCTTTGTCCCCTCATGTATGATTTCTATGTAAGGGAATTTTTACTTTTTGAGGGGATTTTTACTTTTTGAGTAATGTTGTCCTTTTGTGTAATTTTAAGGAAAATGTACGTAACAAACTTTAAAGAACGGATTAAAATAGAATATACTATGAATATATAACCTTCATTTATCATTTAAATTCAAACAAAAAGCAATAAAATAAAATATAAAAATAAATAGTGTAAAAAGGGATGCAATAAATAAAATAAAATAAAATACCAAGGAAATAACGCCAGCAAATAATGGAACCAGGTTCACCAAAAACACCCTGATGCAATTCAGTCTTGAACAAAATCAGGGTGAATATTGGAGATGTGATGTGGTTTTTTTTCAAAGATTCCATGGAAGGCATCACCTCCTTCTACTCTTATCTCTATCTCCCCTTCTAGCTTCCTTTTCAGATCTCCCATTTATATTATTATGAGAAGTGTAATTAAGCTGCAGGGTGACTCTTTTATAATAGGGAGATTTTACAAGTTGTTTTCAGTGTCATTACATTATATTAAGGAAATATTGTTATAAAAAAAAGGATATATTATATATAGACTCCTTCAAAAAAAAAAAAAAAAAAGAAGATAGACTCCTTCCAAAAAAAAGTGGATAGACTCAACAAAAAAAAAAAAAAAAAAAAAGAATATATAGACTCCTTCAAATCAAATAAATTAAAATAAGGGATAGAGATATATTTGGTGATACTGATACATCACTTTATTTGGTGATGGTAAGTCCCAACTCAGAGTTTTCTCTCCTATCTAATGTGGGATTTTATCTTTTTTTAGATCTCTAATTTTTCAGAGAGAATAGGGGTGATGATAGTAATGATATATTGATATATTGTGATGTGTATTTACAATTGTTGTCAATTAGGGTGTGTTCACTTCAATTTATTAGATTTGAACTTATCTGGACTTATTAGATCTGATTTGATTTATTGAAACTTATTAAATTTGATTAGACCTAATAGGAACTTATTAACATGATTGGACTTGATTGAAACTTATTAAATATAATTGGAACTTATTAAACCTAGTTGAAACTAAACCTGAATGAACCACATTGAAACTTAATTAATAGACCTGCAGATTGGAACTTGTAAGGTTTGATTGAAAATTAATTACAATAGACCTAATTTTCTAGGTTGGTGGTTAGTTCGTGGGTGGTGGGTGGTGGGTGGAGGGTGGTGGTTTGTTCGTGGGTAGTGGTGTGTTCGTGGGTAGTGGCGACTTGGGTGGTGGGTTTCGTGGGTGGTGGTGACTGGTGGGTGTGGGATAGGTGGTCAAAGTTGTTCAAATTAGGAAAATGGAGGAATTGGGATTTCCTTGTGGGGACTAGGGGTACTTATTGAGCTGAGCAGCTCGCGAGCTACTCGAATTCGACTCGGTCAAAGCTCGGTAAAAGTTCGACTCGATATGGCTCGTGCTCGCTCGAATTAGCTCGAAACTCGATAAATTTACAGATTAATCAATAATTTTCTATGTGAAATCATTGAAAATAATTTAATATAATAAATAAAGAAAAATTTGTTTGACACTTAATATATTATATTAATACACTTTAAGAAAAAATAATTTATATAAAGAAAAAACAACATAATCATTAATTTTTCTTTAAAAAAATTGAAATTCAATAGGGCCAAAACATTAAACGAGCAACTCGTTATCGACTCGAGCTCGACTCGAAACCTAACGAGCACGAATCGAGCAACCCCCAGCTCAAGATCGACTCGCTCGATAAGCACTCCTAGCGGGGACTACAGAATGAGGGTAGAGGGAAATGGGGAATTGGAACGCGTAAGAAAATCTTTATATATATATATATATATATATATATATATATATAAGGAAATTGGGAATCGGAAGGCATAAGGAAATGATTTTTATTTTATTTTTTGATAAATAGTTCATTATCAATATCAACAGAGCTCAAGTGATCATAATCATCAAGCTAGGTTTGTTTCAATAATAATCATCATCAACGTTATTAGAAGCAAGAATGAAGATCACTAAAAATAAAATTCGGCACCCTAATTAACATAAACAACAATCACGTACACATAGCACACTAAGAACAAGATAAAAAAAAATTACGATTATAATCTACTGTGCCATTTGCCAAGCAACTTTCAGTTTATTCACAATTGCTACTATGCTATTTTTTCAAAACATATATAGCACAGTGAGAAACTAGGAATGAACCGACCTCAAACGCCTCATATGTTAGTCTTGTTAGTCGAGTCCACAAACTCAACACTTTCATATATCTCAACATCACAAGTCTTGGGGCATTTTTACGTTTACCCCAACTAAATTGAACTGAATTATCCTGAACTAAAAGCAATATTTTATAAGAGAAAAAAATTGAGAACTGAAATGAATTGAACTGATCGAATTTAAGCTGAAGTAAACAAGCCCTTGGAAGTAGGAAGCTCTTTATGAACATGTCACCAACTTGTTCACAACTTCATCCTTCCTATAACTCATATCATAACCAATAATTAATTATCATAAACGTCAATACTTCCTCCGCTCCATATTAATTGCAACACTTTGATAAAAAAGCTCTCATATATTTGGTCAAAGTGTTGGAACTATTATGGAGCGAAGGAAGTATATACTTGGGCATTGTTTAACATGTATTCTAGTGCTTGTAGTTCATCTTTGTTTCCTTCAAAGTGTTGTATTCCAATAGCTCGAGATGATCCAATAAACAAGTAGGGATGATGTGAGGCGGGATCCACTGGTATAACTCTTCCTTCACTTCAACCACATCATCATCGTCGTCATCATAACCTGTATTTTTGTTAAAATCATTGATGCCCTCATGAAAATATTATTGAGAAATAAGTGTATAACTTATAGAAAATTAGACATAAAATAAAGGCTCTATTTGTTTTGATTGAAGGAAAATGTTTCCCTTGAAACTAAAAACCAATTTATGATTTTCCTTTGTTTTTTTTTTTTTTTTTTTTGAAATAAAGAAAAGGAAATAGTTTTCGTTCTAAGGAATAAAAAAACGAAATTTTCCTCTCCACAAAGTTGGTATGCCACATTATTCACCATATTTCGTCACTGCCCTCCTTTTCTCCTCCTTACCGTCCGTTCTCTTCCATTTCTTATTTTTTTTCCCTACTTTTTTTTCCTAGGAAACAACAAACAATGAAAACATTAATCTCTAATTGTATTCTTCTTTGAAAAATATATTTTGATGGAAAACCATCTTCCTTTAAATTTGTTTACCATTGAAACAAACAGAGCCCAAGCGACTAGAGCTGTAAATGGGTCGATCTGGGTTGGGTTCGGGTTGACCCATCAATATAAACGGGTTGAAATCTCTAACCCAAACCCAACCCAACCCAACCTTATAAATAAATGAGTTGACCCAATAACCTGTTTAATAATATTATCGCCTTTTTATTAGCATCGAATAAAGTTATATCAATACATGGTTATATTATTATATGGACCATAACAACAACCCATGATAGTCATATATATTACAATCATATTGTTCATAATTTACACATAATAACACGGTAGTAATTATTAACTGACAACCTTTTGAGTTATTTCTAATGTTCAAGACAAAAATATTAGATTTTAAGACATTACGACCAACCATATAACTTAGATTGTAAAGAAAGTAAAAATATGAATGTGATATATTAGATTAGTACTTCAATTCAACTTGAACCTATTTTTATTTCAACGTATTTTATTAATGGGTTAAGCGGGTTGAAATCGGGTTAAGAATTTCAACCCAACCCAACACATTAAACTCAACTAAACGGGTTGAAATTGGGTCAATCCATTTAGCTAAACGGGTTGAAAAACTCAACTCAACCCATTATTATTGGGTTGGGTTCAGGTTGAATTATTGGGTTGGGTCAAATTTTACCAGCTCTACAAGCGACAAATTTTGCCAGAAATAAACTAACCTTGTTATCATTTAAGCCAAAAATAGGTTAAACGATTATTTAATCTATTAGTTATTTGTTGTTTCAAGTTACTGTTGTCATTTAAAGCAAAAAAAATAGGTTGAATGATTGTAAAAAAAGTGATAAAAAACAATAGAAAATAACATGTTAAATAATCATTTGACTTATTTTTGGCTTAAATGATAACAAAGTTAGCTTATTTCTGGATTTTCAAAAGGCTGGCTTATTTGTGGTATTCTTGGCAATTTTTCCTTTTTTTTTTTAGAATATTGAACTTAGTCTGTCATTGTATATATTAGTGAATATATATATATATATATATATATATATATATATATATATATATATATGCACCATTTATAGTAATTTTCATTTATCTTGGAGGTTGGGTACTTAATTGGGTCTACCAACAAAGACAAAATGAGTGCACTTTTAAAGCACTTTAAGAAACATAGTGGTGTACATCATGAGTAGTGGTGTGGTCTTTCAAAATGATGATATATAGAGATATACTGATATAGCTGCATAATCAATACAACTATTCATGATTTTTTTTTCTCCTTATTTAAATTTAAGGTGATGCTATATATAGATCTTCGACCGTATAAACATTTATATAATAGTATATATTTTTAAAAGTGGTAAAAATTTAGGAACACTAGTGAAATAAAATTACGCATAATAAATCTGTATAATATTTATTTGATCAATTTAACTAAAAATTATTAATTTTAGCCCATTAAGGCTATGTATGTTATCTTTTTAAATTTATTATACCACCTGTTCCTCTAAGTTTTTTTTGTTTTTTTTTTTTTGTCATTTTTCAAGACAATTTAAAAAAAAAAATGCACATTGAGTCGAATTAAATGAGATTTTATTTGACCATTTTTTTCTTTATATGTATAAAATTAGAGAACGCCAAATGTACCAAGTATTGAACTGGCTTTATATTAAATGAATTAGAATAGATTTAAATCAATTAAAATAGATTAAATTGGAGAGATATGGAATAGAATAGATTGGATTGGATTGGATTTGATTATAATGGATTGGAATAACGGATGAAAATGTATAGAATTAATTAGATTGGATTAGAATGAATTGGAACCTGAAACAACAGAATACATGATCATGGAGGAGTAGATCTTATTTAAATTTAATGGAATAGGGTCAAAGGAAGATCTGTTGACTTTTTGGATGGATTTTTTTTTTGGATGGATTCTTGCATGAATGTCTTATACTTAGTATATAAATAAGGTAGTTATTAAATGTCTTATATATATAAAAATAATAATTATGTGAGTTCTTAACTCACAAAAAAAAGGACAAAAAAGGTCTTTTATCACAAAACACTTGCCATTTCATCAACCAAACTATGAAAAAACTTGTTTTTATGGTTAATTTCATCAAACCCTTTTTGTAAGGTAAGAATCAAACTAATCCAATCCATTTCATACTGCTTCAATCTAATCCATTCTAATTTATTTGAACAATAATAATAATTTTTTAGCGGTACTCTATCCTTTAATGATCGACTAAAATTTGGTTATTGGGCGGATTTGGGCAAGTCACTGTCAGCCTGTCAGGCCAGTGGGGGTCGGGTTAGAGTTAGGGTCGATTAAAAAGGGTCATTAGTGGATCGGGCCAAATCGAGTTGCGGGTCATTAGCGGTCGGGCCAATAATCAGCTCTTCTGAGTACTAATCCACCCTTATCCTGTATCTTGAAGTTAAGTTGGTATTTCGAAGGTATATATAGCTTGTTACAAAAGTAGTTGGGGAAATGATAAAAACACAACTAAGGGTTTGTTTACTTCAGATTATATTCAGTTCAGTTCAATTCAATTCAGTTCAGTTAATCTCTATTCAGTTCAGTTAATCTCTATTCAGTTCAATTCAGTTCAGTTCATCTCTATTTAGTTCAATTAATACACTTCTATTCAGTTCAGTTCAGTTCAGTTCAGCTCTATTCAGCTAATGTAAACGAGCCCTAAATTTATATGGGCAGAACCCATTATGAGAGAACACATCATTCTATGCTTCTTTCACAAAAGTTGTGCCCATATCAATTTTAATTGTGTCAATATCAATTTCCCAGTTCCCTAACTGGCATGTGAAATTGAGGATTCTTGTTTGACCAACTACATAACGTAACTACTATTAGTAAAAGCCAAAGGGGAGTAATTAGTACAGTACAGTACAGTAATATAATTACTGCTCTCCTACGGAATTAATTAATTACTCCATTTGCTGCAAGCATTCAATTCTCTATCTGATGACCTGACATTTAAAGTTCAACAACACATCATTGAATTAAATGCCTCCACTTTTTTTTTATAAACAAAAATAAAAAAATTAATGTACTAGCTACAGTAATTTATTAAATTTTGTGCTTTAATCCAAGACCTTCACTTCATGCTTCGCGTTGCTTTCCGCCGTATGCTTTGTAAACTCCACTCTTCCCTTACTTTTTTTCAAAAATTACTTATTTTCCGACTGATTAATTTACCCACCTCTGATAAAGAATAATGATAAGTGAAATTCAACTCATATATTTAATTATTTTCAGAGAAGATATTGTGTCAGACTCATCTGGCAGTAATGTTACTGTCAGACGAGTCCAACTGAGATGAACAAAGTTCAACTGGACCTGGACACATATTGTTAAACCTGGACAAGTATTGTTAGCCCTGGACACATATTTGTAAACCTGAACACAAATTTGTAAACCTGAAAATATATGTGTAACCCTAGACACATGTTGTTGAACCTGGACACATAGTATTAAATCTGGACACATAATACTGAACCCGGACACATATTGTTGAACCTGGACATAAATTTGTAAACCTAGTGAAACTTATTGAACCTGGAAACATATTGTTTACCCTGGACACATGGACCTGGACATATATTGTTAAACCTGGACAAGTTTTGTTGAACCTGGACAGATGTTGTTAAACCTGGACAAGTATTATTAGCCCTGGACACATATTTGTAAACCTGAACACAAATTTGTAACCCTGGACACACGTTGTTGAACCTGGACACATAGTATTAAATCTGGACACATAGTACTGAACCTGGACACATATTGTTGAACCTGGACATAAATTTGTAAACGTGGTGAAACTTATTGAACCTGGAAACATATTGTTTACCCTGGACACATGGACCTGGACACATATTGTTAAATCTGAACATATATAGTTAAACCTGGACACATATTGTTGAACTTGGACACAGACCTAAACCCATTAAACTTCATCTTCAACCTCCAGCCTTTACTTACAGACATTTTCTACTTCTTACTTCAATTTGTTCGACACCAAACAATGTTAAACCATTCAATACTTCCATCCTTTCATCTATTATTATCAATATTAATTTCATCTTTATTTTACGAATATTAATGAACCCTAAATAATAGATACGATTAATTTTATCTTTAGCACTGATTTTAAATCGAAAATTTAGTAGAATGTAAAGCTTGGTGTTTCGAGTCGTGCTTGGTGGCTGACGAGGCTGCACGCGTCGTGTTTTTTGGCTGAAACATTGCAGGTGTCAACGACGGTCCGACCAAATGCACTCGTCGGACCGTCCGACACAATACTTTCACTTATTTTTAATGAAATTTGCAATTCACAAATTACAATCGTTGCTAAAAAACGCTACATTTGTTTCATTTTATGTGTAATGGTTGGATATCTTTAATCTTTATTTTATATTAAATCGTTGCAAATAATAAGAAACAAAATGGTCGAAGTAGTACAACATTTGCACTAAAATTTTGGGGGACTTAGGGCCTGTTCACTTAAACTTATCATAAGTTCAGTTCAGTTCAGTTCAGTTCAGTTCAGTTTAGTTCAGTTCAGTTCAGTTCAGTTCAGTTCAATTTTGTTCAGTTCAGTTCAGTTCAGTTCAGTTCAGTTCAGTTCAGTTCAGTTCAGTTCAGTTCTGACATTTTCCTTCATTATGTTAATTAGTTTGTTAATTTTGTTAATTTTGTTTTCTATTCTTTGCACAAACTAAGCTACAAGTTACAATGTTGACATTGTATTAATATTTAATATTTATTTTGTAACTCTAATATTTATTGTGTTCTAATATTGTGTTATAATATTTAATATTCACATTTTATCATTAAAATTTGCGAGAAAATAATAATTAAGAATAATAAAATTTATTGTAACTATAAGCTACAAGAATAGTAATAATAATAATTTTAATGATAGTAATAATAATTATAATAAAACTAATAATAATAATATTGATATTAATATGATTCTAATAAGATTTACAATAATATTTTTTTTACATCTACTAGTCTCCATAATCTACTAATTTTATTACATCGACTAATTTTTTATATTTACTAGTCTTCATAGTCGGTTAGTTCATCATCATCATCTTGGTCTTCTCCATCAACATCCTCCGGTTCCGGGATATTTGCCTGAATTGACTCCCATATTTGATTATCCTCCGATGATGTCACCGATCTATTTATTCTCCGATGTTCTATTTTTTTTTTTAAATCTTAATTTATTAATTTATTTTTTTTTAAAAAAAAAAAGCAAGAAAGAGAGATGAGGATGTGAGAGGAGGCGGCCAAATGAGGATATGTGATGAGATTTTAGGTAAGAAGTTATTATTATTATTAATATTTGTTTTTTTTTTTTGAAACATTAATTAGGTAAAAAGGGTTGAATAGTCAAATCCACAAGTAACAATACAAAATTACCCTACAAAAACAAGTTTAAAAAAAAAATAACAAAATGAACGTTGACAGTAGTAACTACCATTAATCATTATTATTTTAAGATATATAATAATTAATTCATTACCCATTACTTAATTAACCTACAAATAATACTAATTAATATTACAAATCACTAATCCAAATCTTAAATCACTCTATTTATTCAGTTCAGTTCAGTTTTGTTTTGTTCAGTTTTGTTCAGTTCAATTCAGTTCAGTTCAGTTCAGTTCAGTTCAGTTCAGTTCAGTCAGATTCAGTTTAAGTGAACAGGCCCTTAAAAGTTAAAATATGGTAAACATTTTATGTTGTGATACTAATTTCACCCATGGACGGAAAATGTAATGTTAGCATGCAAACCTTTCTTTCATACCAAAAAGTGTAGACGAATGAGCTAAATCTAATATGAATTTAAACCTTATCCATTTCTCTCTCCTAACATCGAGCAAATAAGGGTCTTTGTATTTGCCTTAAAAAAATTCAATTCATAAGATTTTTGTAAGTTTAGGCTCTGTTCTTTAGGACTGATCTGGTCTGATCTGATCTAATATGATTTAATCTGATCTGATTTGAGTTTGTCTGATCTGATTTGAGTTTGTCTGATCTGATCTGATTTGAATTATTTTTATTTTTATTTTTTATTTTTATTTTTATTTTTATTTTTATTTTTATTTTTATTTTTATTTTTATTTTTATTTTTATTTTTATTTGTATTTGTATTTGTATTTGTATTTGTATTTTTATTTTTATTTTTATTTTTATTTTTATAATTGTAATACTTATTTTTTTATGAGAAATGTAATACATAATTATATTTACTAAAATAATAATAATTATTATTAATAATAATTAATATAATTATTATTATTATAATTATTAATATTATAATTATTATTATGATAGTCCATTTCATTTCACCTCTTCATTCAATCTCACTCCAAAACTTCAAATAATAATATTAATACTAATAATAATAATAGTAGTAGTAGTAGTAATAACCACCGTCGAAAAATTTGACCAAACCGTCACCTAAAAAGTCGACCGAATAATCACCGCCGGAAAAGTCATTCCGAAAACCGTCGCCGAAAAACTCAGCCTGAAAATCTTCGCTGGAAAAGTTAGCCGAATGATCATCGTCGGAAAAGTTAGTCTGAAAATCGTTGCCGAAAAACTCGGCCTGAAAATCGTCGCCGGAAAAGTCGGCCGAATAATCACCGCCGAAAAATTCAGTTCGAAAACCGCCGTCGGAAAAGTCATCCCGAAAACCGTCGCCGGAAAATTCGGCCGAATAATCACCGCCGGAAAAGTCAGTCCAAAAACTGTTGTCGAAAAAGTCGTCCCGAAAATCATCGCCGAAAAACTCGGCTTGAAAATCGTCGGCGGAAAAGTCAGCCGAATAATCACCGCCGGAAAAGTCAGTCCGAGAACTGTCGTCAGAAAATGTCGAGCGGAAAAACGATGCTCGATAATAATAATAATAATAATAATAATAATAATAAAGAGTAATAATGTCTGATCTGATCTAATATAATCTGATCTGATTTGAGTTTGTCTGATCTGATCTGATCTGTTCTGATCTGATCTGATTACTGTAGCTTTTAAGTCCAAAAGAACAGGGCCTTAAACGATTTTTGCCAAAGTTTTAAAATCTAATCTAATTTGATTAATTTTAATCTTATAAATACAATCTCATAAAAGATTGTGTTTCATTCTTTAAAAAGATTCTAAGAGCTATATCTTATTAGATTTTAAACTCATGTGAAATGATGACTTACTAGATTTATATTAGCCAACCTTTTAAAAAAAAATTCCTTTGGCCTTGTTTGGGAGCAGTTAGTTGTTCTTAGAGTTTTAGCTGATTGAATTAGTTGTTTTGACTAGCTGATTTGTCATTAGCTATTTGTATTAAACGGTTTGATAAATAGCAGTTAATTGTTAAATGTTTCAAAGTAAAAAAATAACTTAAAAGCTGTAAGATTTTCCAAAAAGTTTTTATTTCATCCCAAAACTCTTTTCCAAACATCTAACTATCAAACACCAAAAATAAGGAAAAAAAACTTGTTATACCCATCAGGTAGACTACCCACCATAAAATAAGTATTATGGTTAATATTAATAGTAGATTCCAACTTATATGATAAATAATACTTTAATGTTTCATTAGTAGTGGATAGTCTATCCACTAGGGTTAATATAACAATGTCCCAAAAATAACTAGCCCCAAAATCTTTGAGAGAACCCTTATTCTTGTAAATAGAAAAAAGGCATAAAAAACTAAATAATAAAGCTATTCCTGCTCATTTTATCTGTCTTCTTCCTCAATACCAAGAAGGCAAGAACAAAGTACCAGTAGACATACTTCCTCTTTAATACTCCTCAACAAACTTCATTTTTTTTGGTGCTTTTATTTATACTTTATTATTATATTATATATAATATAAAAAGCTTTGCCTTCACCAAATTATTCTCTTCACTGCCCCCACCCCACATTCCATTTTCTCTTCATCAAATCTTCCATTTTGGCCCTTCTCAACTAAGGTTTCTGCAGTAGAAGCACTAGTATACATACTCTCTCTTTTCATTTTATTATATTCTTTTTCCTTGTTTTCTTTTCCTTTATTTACAACAACTCTCCAATTTATTTATTTATTTATTTTTTTTCTGGGGTGAAACTTGTTTGCTTCTTTGTTGGAATTTCTCACTACTGTCTTGCTTTCCTGTTTTGTTCCTGTTTCCTGCTTCAGAATCAAACTGTGAGTTCCCTTCAATTTTGGGGTCATACCCAGCAAATCAAAGCATGTATTCTTCTAATTGGGAGCATTTGCTTCTTCTTTGAGCTAATCTAAGCTTGCTTTTTTTGGCATTTTAGTCCAAAAAGATTGTAACTTTACCCCAAATAAACCAAGAAAATGCTTGTGAAATTGTTGTTGCTTCTTCTACTACCCTCTGTTGTGCTGTGTTTGGATGCCTTTAATGATGATGTTCTTGGGTTAATAGTTCTTAAGGCAGGTCTTCAAGACCCAGAATCCAAATTAGTGTCATGGAATGAGAGTGATGACAGTCCTTGCAAATGGGATGGTGTGAAATGTGATCTAGCAACAAATAAGGTTACTGAACTCACTCTAGATGGGTTTTCACTTTCTGGGCAAATTAGTAGAGGTCTTTTGAGGCTTCAATCACTTGAAAAAATCTCTCTTTCAAACAATAATCTTTCTGGGTCTGTAAACCCTGAATTTGCCCACCTTTGGAGCTTGAAATTCATTGATTTAAGTGGGAATAATCTATCTGGGTCTATTCCTAGTGAGCTGTTTGAACAATGTGGGTCTTTAAAGTCAGTTTCTTTTGCTAATAATGGGTTATCTGGTGAACTCCCACATTCTTTGAGTTCTTGTATGACATTACAGTCTCTTAACCTGTCTTCAAATCAGATTTCAGGCAAGTTACCTGAAAAGATTTGGTCTTTGAATGGTTTGGAATCTCTTGATTTGTCAAGTAATCTTTTGGAAGGTCATATCCCTCAAGGGTTTGGGGAAATGTACAGTTTGAGGGAGATTAATCTAGGAAAAAATGCATTTTCTGGGCTATTACCAGAAGATATTGGTAGCTGTTCACAGTTGCAGTCAGTTAATTTTGGTCAAAATTCATTTTCTGGGGTGATTCCAGAATCACTAAAAAAGCTTAATATGTGCATTTCTGTAAGTTTGAATGGGAATTTACTAAGTGGGGAAGTTCCTAATTGGATTGGGCATATGCAAACCCTTGAAAGTTTGGATCTTTCGTCGAATCGATTCTTTGGAAGAATCCCTTTTACTTTAGGAAATATGAGATCATTGAAGGAATTGAATTTATCCTCCAATGGAATCACTGGTGGATTACCTCAATCCCTGATGAACTGTGATAATCTTCTGGCTGTTGATGTTAGCCACAACATGTTAAAAGGCAAAATGCCAAACTGGATTTTTGAGTTGGGTTTACAGAAATTCTCACTTTCTGACAATAAGTTCAAAGGAAATGTTGAGTTTCCTCTTCTGAGAACAAATGGCCCTTCTTATCAGAGCCTTCAGGCTCTGGACTTGTCGTCGAACCAGTTATCTGGTGTTATTCCCTCTGAGATTACAGCTTTCAGAGGCTTACAGTTCTTGAATATGTCAAGCAACTTGTTTATAGGATCAATTCCTAGAAACTTGGATAACTTGAATTTGACTCAAGTTATTGACCTGAGTTACAATACACTAAATGGGAGCATTCCTTCGGAAATCGGAGGTGCATTCGCGCTTAGGGAGCTGAGGCTTGAAGGAAATCGATTAACCGGGCATATCCCCTCTGAAATTAAGGACTGCTTATCCTTGACAACATTGTAAGTTTCCTCATATGCATCTTCTTACATATTTGTTGATGTGCTTTTGCAAAACTTTCTTGATAAATTGGACCCTCTTAGTTATGTCATTAAAACACCTAGTTTTTTGCTGAATGTTCTGTATATTAGCTTTCTGTATTTGCACCAGTTTTGATTTGTTTTCCATTGAAATATTGAATCATACAATGAAAAGTTTATTGATGTAAGAAGTACAATACCAGTACCTAACAAGGTTTTGTATTACTTTGAACTGTAAATGTGCAGAATTTTGTCAGAGAACAATCTCACAGGTCCTATACCTCCAACAATAGCTAAACTAACCAACCTTGAGATTGCAGATTTGTCCCATAACAATTTCTCTGGCAAATTGCCAAAAGAACTCACTGAACTTTCCCACTTAACCATCTTTAACATCTCCAACAACAACCTTGAAGGGGAACTTCCAGCAGGTGGTTTCTTTGATTCAATCCCTCTTTCATCTGTCAATGGCAACCCATCTCTATGTGGGTCGGTTGTTAACGAGTCTTGCCCATCAGTCCATCCTAAGCCCATTGTCCTCAACCCGAACCCATCAACTAACTCCGAAGACGACTCTTTTCCCCTACATTCCCCTCACAAAAAGCTTGTTCTTAGTGTTTCTGCCTTAATTGCCATTGGTGCTGCTGCTTTTATCTTCCTCGGTGTAGTGATCATCTCTCTTCTCAACCTCCATGTCCGAAACTCAGCTCACCAGTCAGCTGCCCCCCTGGACTTTTCAGGCAAGGACGAGTTCAGCTGCTCCCCAATGAGTGACTCTCAGTATGGAAAACTAGTCATGTTCTCCGGTGAAGCTGACTTTGGAACGGGGGCTCATGCTCTCCTCAACAAGGACTCCGAGTTAGGCCGTGGAGGGTTTGGGGTGGTTTACCACACGGTCCTAGGAGACGGGCGTTCAGTTGCAATAAAGAAGCTAACAATCTCAAGCTTAATCAAGTCTCAAGAAGAGTTCGAGGGTGAGGTCAAGAAGCTTGGGAAAGTTAGCCATCATAATCTTGTTGCATTACAAGGCTATTATTGGACTCCATCTTTACAACTCTTGATAAATGAGTATGTCCCCGGTGGGAGCTTGTTCAAACACCTTCACGAACATCCTACAAGCACTACCACTTCTCTATCCTGGCATCAGAGGTTCAACATAGTTGTTGGGGTTGCAAAGGGGTTAGCCCATTTGCACAAGCTCAACATAACTCATTACAACATCAAATCCTCTAATATTTTAATTGATAACTCAGATGAAGCTAAAGTTGGAGACTTTGGATTAGCTAGGTTGTTACCTATGGTAGACCGTTATATATTGAGTAGCAAGATTCAAAGTGCACTAGGGTACATGGCACCCGAATTTGCTTGCAAAACTGTCAAGATAACCGAAAAATGTGATGTGTATGGATTCGGGATCTTAGTACTTGAAGTAGTAACAGGAAGGAGGCCGGTAGAGTATATGGAAGATGATGTTGTTGTGCTTTCAGAGATGGTTAGAGGAGCACTCGAGGAAGGGAAATCCGAGGAGTGTATCGATCAGAGAATGCAGGGGAATTTTGTTGCAGAGGAAGTTATTCCTGTTATAAAACTTGGTCTGATATGTTCATCTCAGGTGCCATCAAATAGACCAGACATGGCTGAAGTAGTCAATATATTGGAGCTCATTCAATGCCCTTCTGAAGGAAGAGATGAGGAAATAGTACAAGTTTAGGTTAGTATTATTATTATTATTAATTAGTAGTATTATCATTATTATTATGATGATGCCACATTCAAAGGCATGTAAATGTTTGCTTTCTGAGTGGCAAAAAGGATCAAATTAGTTTTGTGTTTTGGTTTGTGAAGCAACAGGAAGAAAAGAGGGTATATAGGGGAAAAAAATGGCATTTGCCTTTCAATATCTTTTGTCATTTTTTTTTGGCATATTGGTTTGTTGTAATCTTTTTGGTGTTTTTGGCATCATATATAGTTGAGTATGATCTTTCTATATACATGCCATACTCAAATTTTCGCTATAAATTTTGTTGAATTTGGAATTTCTGAAAATTTAACACTTGAAACTTAAGATAATGTTTGGTTGAATGTTGGAAATTACAATTATCATGATATTTGATTTTCCGTATAAAGAGTATTGATAACCTTGTTTGGATGATCATAGTTAGAAATTTCATGAAGTGAAATTTCTCATAGACTTCTAATTCCTTATGGCCGGTTTGATCAACCAAACAACGATTCATGTTTAAAATTTATTGGAATTCCTATTTTCCATGATTTTAGAAATGAGCCAAAACAATACCAATTTGTTCACATCAATTTACACTTTATCCTTGAGTTTCGTCCTGATAGATAGCAACTTATTACTCCATCTGTCTAAATTTATTTGCTAGATTTGTGTTTTTACATCTTTTGAGACACAACTTTAAACATTAATGTTTTTGTGTATGTATCATAAAGAATAACAAAAGTTATACCGTACATTTTTTTAAAAATAGACATTTAATAAGATCCAATATGACCTAGGTTGCATTGAGTTGGGGATGAGGATAAAAACGAATACGAGTACAGGGGACTGAAAACGACAAATTTAATACTTAGATGACAATGGATACAACACGAACATAAATAAAAGTATCGAAATTATCTCCGATACTGAGACGAATCGGGTACAAGAACAACTGTCAAATGAAGTACCCATGAGGCCATGAAACCTAAAATATAACTATGTTTTTCATTGCATTTATAAAATTAAAAGGTAGTAAAAGAAACCTAAAAGTTGTCTTGAAATGAGAATATGCATAAATAAATTAGTTCATGATTTTGGACAAGAAGTAGCAGAAGAAACAGAAAACACAAACATAATAAGTACGGTTTCAATTTACAACCCACACGCCGTAGCCGTGCTGCTAAGTGCAAATTAAAGTGGTACATACGTATAAATTAATTCATGCATTGCATTGCATTGCATTGCATGCGAATTTCCTTCATCTTTAAGCCGTGTCATAATCACTCCTAACACTAATAACTTCTACCCAATTTTTTATTTTTTTTTTATAAATAATAAAAATGAGTTAACATAATAATTGCAACTTAAATTTGAAGTTTGCATGCTCAATCAAATGATGCTCTACTATTAGGGGACCTCATCTACATGCTTATGACAATGTGCATTATATTGCTTTTTTTTTAAAAAAAAAAACAAAAAAAAATCAAAAATAATTAAAATGAATAAATATTGAACACTATCTAAAAGAACAAGTAAAAAACTTGTGGACACTCAATGATGCATGACTACATTATGCAATATGCATCATCATGTCATTTATGCTATCATTGTAACTTTTGTATTAACATATAGTGACTTTTGTTTAATATATGGGTTTTTATTATTTTTTATTATTAATATTATTATATACACTTTTTTTTTTTACATGAAAAGGTATACTGGGTCCCAGCGCATGGCTCCTATCACAGGATAATCGATCTGATGACAATAGGAGAGGGAGATGTCGATCTCGTGGCCTCATAGATCACGAGTAATGTGCTCACCAACTGACCTTGGGTATATTGATTTATGAAAAAATCCCTATTCTTTCAAGATAGAATATAACTTTTAGATTGAAGCCATTGTTTAAAAATGTTTAAGAAGTTCTTTTAAAAAAAAAATGTTTAAGAAGGGGAACAATATATGGAGTAAGGGCTTATTTATTTCAGATTATATTTAGTTCAGTTAATCTCTATTTAGTTCAGTTCAGTTCAGTTCATCTCTATTTAGTGCAATTAATACACTTCTATTCAGTTCAGTTCAGTTCAGTTTAGTTCAGTTTAGTTCAATTCAGTTCAGTTCAGTTCAGCTCTATTCAGCTAATGTAAACGAGCCCTAATGACTGCAATACTAGCTACATTGGTTCTATGAGTTTATAAGCTACCTCTTTTCAATTTTTTTTTTTTATTAGTTAGATTTGAAATCTCTTTATAAGAGGTAAAAAAAATTAAAAGATACGGAGTAACTAATAAAAATGGATGGAGTAGAATTTTTATAGCAGTCTTGCAGCCAATAAGCCGATAATTTTCTTATTTAATTCATCACAAAAATTGAAAAATGATTAAGGTTCTCTTGGAATAATCAATAATATATTGGGAAAATTAGGCCACTCACGACATTTATTTAACCTTTAATCTTAGTCAGTCAGTCAGTCCATGTGAATATATGATAAACTATTAAAACTTCTTAATTAAAGTTAAAGTTTGATTGCTGCATGTTTAAAGCAACATTATTTGGTGTGAAAGTAACAGCAGATTCTTGATAAATTCAATATTACTGCTCCGTATAAAAATACATCAAAAGCCTTCCAATAATTAATGCTTGGATTTTATGACTGGTCTGCATCATTATATTATTTTATTCGTTTCACTTTATTTGTTATGTACATTTTGATCAATGGTTTCTTACGAATAAAAATCTAACGTAACAAGCAAAGTGAAACATCGGGAGTACTAAAGCAAGATAATTAATAAATTTTTGATATTTCAATGAGACTCTGCTTCACTGTTTATTTTAAAGAAAAACGTTTTCCTAAAAAAACTAATTTCATAATTTCCTTTGTTTGTTATTAAGAAAAGAAAAGAACGTAAAATAGCTTTCCAACAAGTGGAAAATGCTCGTTCGAAGGGAGGAAAATGTTTTCCTCTCCTTAAAGGAGACATGCTACATATTCCACCATATTTCTCTTCCAAATTTCTTCTTTTTTCCCTAACTTTTTTTCCATGTAAAAAATAATGGAAAATAATTTCTAATTATATTTTTCCCATAGAAAATATTGTTCATAGAAATTTATTTTCTTTTAACGTTATTTTCCATTGAAATAAACGACACCTGGATGTAAAGTGGCTAGCCTAATATACTAGTCGATTGGTCTTATAAGTTATAAACTACCTATTTTACAAAGATCGATATATGGACCCAAAATCCTTACTCAAACTAGTATTTAGGCCCGGGTATTGCCCCGGGTCATACATTTTTTCATCATCTTCAATATTTTTTATGATTTGAAAGTAATATAGTATAACGAGGGATGTAAAATACCGAACGAAATTTTGAAAGATAGTACAATATGGAATTTGATACTTTCACTAACGTATTGAAAATTGGTTATCATCATCATCATGGCTTCCTTCGTTTCGTTTTCAACACAACAAACGAATATTTTATATTTCACAAAAAATACCCCTTTCATGCGTTTAAAATGAAACAGAGGAAGTATCATCATCATTAATTTGATCGAATGATAGAATACATTTTTGATTTTGAGACTCAAGTCTAGAAAACAAAGGCAACAAAAATTTTTAACAATGAAATTTATAATACTTCTTTATGGAATAATTGATAATGAAATTAATATGGATTATTGGTTAAGTTGTGACTTTTGTACTTAAGGCTTTTGTACTTAAGGGATTATGTGTTCAAGTATGCTTAGAAGATGCGTTTTAGAAGAAGAGTATAGATTATATGGCATAATTAATAATTGTAACGTTATGTTATGGCGAGTAATTACATAATATTTGAAATGAAAAAAATGCACATCATTTTTCCTTTTGAAGAAAATTTGTGTGAGTCTTTTGAATTTAAATTTTTTTTGTAAAATAAAAAAAGTATTGTTATTGGTGTTGTTGTTCTTACTACCATTGTTTCCCTTGATTTAAATATGACAAAAGATATTTCATAATGATGGTAAAACTTGTAACAATAATATTAATATTTTTTATAGGAACAATAATATGAATAATTAGTATGGATTAGTGATTTAAATTTAACTTTTTTGTCAAATAGTTATCATGGAAGGTAATCATTTTTCCTTTTGAAGAAAATTTGTGTGAGTCTTTTGAATTTAAAAAATATTTGTAAAATAAAAAAAAGTATTGTTATTGGTGTTGTTGTTCTTACTACCATTGTTTCCCTTGATTTAAATATGACAAAAGATATTTCATAATGATGGTAAAACTTGTAATAATAATATTAATATTTTTTTATAGGAACAATAATATGAATAATTAGTATGGATTAGTGATTTAAATTTAACTTTTTTGTCAAATAGTTATCATGGAAGGTAAGTATTATTATTAAATAATCTTATCCAACGCCCAGCTTTTGCCTTATTAATAGTAATATTGTCTCTTTTGTTTGCGCCTAAAAAAATAAGGGATCTAGAAATTTATTAAATTTATTGTTAGATAATAAACTAACATTAAGTGTACTCGAACAATAAAACAATAAGTTTTAAAATAGTGGAATTTGAGATAATAATGAATGTTGGGTGAGTTGGTAAGTGTATACTATTAATGTGTTATAGTCTCGAGTTCGAACCTCACTATGAACATTTTTTTAATAATTAAACACCCAGACTAAAATTCTGCATGGAAATATTGCATATGTGGCGGAACTCAGGCGAGAGATGATGCTTGTGTGTCGGCTATGTGCCAGCTTACGTGTCGCATAACTGGTGCTTCGCGCACCTTTTAATATATTGTATAGATTTTGTGTATATCTAGTTCTTTGTATACATTTATCTTAAAAGTTGCCAAAAGCTACATTGATTTATTGGTTTTGCTAATATTAATCAACCTTTGGTTCAATGATATGTATGGCTACTTGCTTTCTATGGAGATCACCTCGTTTCGATCCTTGTTAGAATACCTACATGGTAGTAGGACCCGTGATTCAAGCCCGTGCAACATTATTAAATAAATATAGAAATAATAATTCAGCCTTATCGCTCATTCACAACCAATAATCACCTACTGTAAGAGGTCAATAATTCAATATATACATTGGTTATGCTCATTCTTCTTTTTGTCTAGCTAAGGTTAGAAAATGGATTTTGAGATCGAGACTCTTAAAATATATTTCATTTTTTTTTTTTTTTTGTGTGCGGGTAGAGCAGAAAAAATCATGTCCAGCTTGTAGCACTGCTAAAATCAATCCCAACAAAAGCAACTAAAGATTTCTGAAAATATGATTACAACGACTTAGTGGCCAAGAGGAAAAGTGGACATTCAAATATTTTTTCTTGCAGGAAAAGTAGTTAATTAGCTATCAATCAGCCAGGGCTAGCAGTTGTATGGTCCACTGAGTGAAGAGTAGCTCTCAAGTCAAAAGAATATGTTTTCTTTGAAGGCAAAAAAAAAAATACTGGTACAAGAATCAGTCAAAAATTTTGATAAGCTAACTTTTGCATATACATGGGGTCAAAATTGTCAAAAGTTCAAAGCTTCTTTCACTATAAACCACAACTATATATGTAAACACATGGTAATTACTATAACAAGGGTTTTGTAGCCCTAATTGTTTTTTTTTTTTTTAACTATGCAAAACTCCACATTTTCAACATTTTAAGCTCTTATGATATTTGCTAATCATCCCAGTCTTCCCAGTCACCTTTTTTGAAGCTCCGTGTTGTTAAACCATTGGCAGAAATGTTATGGCCTCCGGGTGATCTAACAGCGTTTTCTTCATCCCAGTCATCATCCCAAACCTCATCCCATCCTTCAGCTGTTTCAACAGCAAGAGCTGATTCTGGCATACTCATTTCAAGTTCCTGGTATGGGACATCATGCTGTGTTTTCCTTTTTCTGAACCAGCAGCAACAAGCAAATACCCCTCCAGCTATTAATGTTATCACTAACATCAAGTATGCGCCATATATGGGAGTCATGAACCTCGAATACAATGGAATTTGTTGGAAAAAGTTCCCTTGAGATATAGGTTTGCTTAAGTGTAGTACACAATGTCCATTACCGGCGTTTAGAGTGACCTCGTTGATTCCACTATTAGAAAGTGACGTGTTAACCTGAGTAAAATAGAGGAAGGGCAAGTATATACTTTAACAATCCATCATAATCATACTATCTAAGATCCTAAAACTCAATATAAGTTTGATTGTATGTTCGTACTGACTAACTGACTTGAGTCACTTAACTTAACTATTGAAAATTGAAATGAGCAAAACAAGCATAAACGTAAAACCTAACCAGTTTATTGCGAAGCTTTGGGATATTTATCGTCTCATGCTTGTTCCCAGGAGACGATGTTGTGAGATCCACTTTCAAGTTGCTATCACCTTTGTTCTGGATAAGGAGGACCAATACCTTGGAATCTGCAACAAGTGAAAATGAAACATATTTCACCAACATATATCGGTTCAAAGCACTAATTTTAATTTTTTTATTTTTTTGGCAACGCAAAGCACTAATATAGTGATATAACATTAAAAAAAGGGTTATTCGAAAAACATATCAGTTGAAAGCACTATCATTCCACAAAAAAGCAATTTGAAGGAGTAAGCATTAATTTGTCATCCTTGGCACATCGTCAGCTGTGTATATGAGGGGGAGCAAGATCTATGCAGCACGGATGCAAAAATAGGGGTGAAGTACTTTTCATTATACAATCAGAACTGTATATCGCTAATGTATCAGCTACCTAAAAATTATTATATTGGCAAGGATATATTTGAAACATGTGAGACAATCATTCTTTCACAGTAGTTAAGAGAGGAATATTCACAGATAGAAGCTGGCAACATTTCATAGTCCATAGTCAACCCAAAGCACAGTAATTATGCAATTTGAGTCAAACGATTTTCAAACAGCTGGAAAATAATTATCTGCAAATGCCATTGCATTTAAAAAGAGTAAATAAGCAACGGGGGAAAAGGGAGAGGCTACAAGAGGGAAGATGAAGGACTTGCACAAAAACACGCAAAAAAAACAAAAAAAAAAAAAGAAGAAGAAACTCAAGTTCTCCATGAAGAGAATCTAAGGCTCAGGCCATAAAGAGTTTGTACTTGTACACAGGTCAGTACGGCTTTTCAGCTGTTCACCTTTTCTGAGAAATACAAAATTCATGGTCTGCCCTCCTTGTCAATAGTTTATTGTGGTTTAGAAAAGGTGAGGAAAGCAAATATCCCGTACCAAAATTTTTTAAGGCGGTAGGGGAAAAGGTGGCCATCAACTGGGGTGAACCCCAATTGGATGAACTCCAGGGTATGGACCGATACAGCAGACTAAAAATTGGAAAGAAAAGGTTCAGGTTCTTTCAAGTTGGGTTAGCACTTTGCGCACTTGGCTGGTTCTTCCATGCTTTTCAGGTAAAAATTATTTAATCAAAAGGTTCAATGAACTAGCTCAACTATGGAAACGTTCTGGGACCAATTTGAATATGGGACTTCTAACCTGAACAATCCAGTCTTTCCAGGACAGGGTTGGCATAGGACTGAGCCTGAACCAGGCCTCATCCAGGTGGGCCTGGTTTAATTGTTGTACATCCATGGTTATACCAAAATGAGGCAGGCAATAGAAGAGTAATAAATGCTAAATGAGTGGAAAACCAGTGCATTCCAATCCTATTGCTGAAATGGACAAATCTATAGCTCTTGAAGCTAGTAACACAGAAGACCTCCAGGCATATTTCTCTGTCTTGAGGAATACAGTCTACATAGAGCTAATAGTCTCTTTACCGTTTTCAAAGGAGGGCCAAGGGATACAAAATAAAATGACTTAGAACAAGTTTGCAAATAATCAAAAATCAATAGTATAGCAACAAGAGCTAAACAATATGGAAATGTGAGGTGCATGCATTTTACAAAAGTTATTTCCCTCCTAAACCAAGAAATATTTCCAGTGTGAAGAACTTTTTATCACTACAACTTTCATAATTGCTAGCAATTGTTGATTTATTTGTAGACAGCATATTATGACATCTTTCTTACAATATTATTCCAAGGTAAAAGGTCGTGGACTCAATGCTGAGGTCATGGTAACGTTCGTTTAGTTGCAAAAGTGATTTGTGTTTTATCCAACAGATCATGGCCAACACAGCGTGAATATTTCCAAAAAAATCACTATCTTATCATAATAAAACCAAATCTATCCAAATATCATATTTCAGTAACTAGTTGATTTATTGATGAAATATTTTTGGAATGGATGTAACGAGGAAAACACGTTCTAACACAGAGATTTCGCGTTATGGAACAGAAAAGGCAACGAGAAGGATGTAATTTTATAGTGGTGTTCTATAACAGGATTTCATACAACGGAAAATCCAAAATCCATTATAGAACGGCCATTCTAGGACTAAACAAGAGAGGTTTTTTTTCGAAAAAATGGATAAAACTAACAATTTCCAATGATTCCAGTGTAGTGAGCAACAAATAAGCAATTCAGAGTCTGCTAACCTTTTTCTCATCCAATATTTTCACCAATTCCTCTCAAGTGTCAAATTTAACAAAATTCACGAATTATCTTTTGTAAGCCTTTGCGAGCTAATTTGGGTGTCAATATTCCATGTACCACATCCAAGAATAGGAACTCGGTAATCTAGTACAGTATGATGCATATATGAACCATAAAAACTACAGTAAGGCAGTTTAAAACTGCTTTCATATCTGCATAACTATATTGGTCAGGACTTAGGAATGACTAAAAGCATTAACTCATTAAAAGTCATCATTTCATTCAAAAAACCCTCTCCACCACTATATGCCGCCAACTGCCGTTCATCTTTCCCATACTAGATCTCCATTTTAATGGCTACCTTCATCTAGTTTTTCTAATCTGCCTAATTTCTCCAGCATTAGCTTTCTTCATCATCTAGATACCAGATCTTGAAGAGAGTATCGATTTTCTTTCAAATCCTTTTTGGCAGCCTCCTTGTCTACCATGGCATCGTGGGCTCTTTTTATTTCATTGCCCTTGTTTGGTGAAAAGCCATCAACCAAATTGCAATAGGCAATTAGGCAACATCAACCAAAGGTGTTGATAGAAGTTTTTAATACTTACCCATCATGCATCGTTCCTACTTTCTTTGACCATATTGTTAGATCCAGTAAACTTCACAGCTTCATTAGTCAAATTCCTAATTTTTACATAATTCTTCAGTTGCTAGTACTCTCTAGTATGTTCTTCAGTGCATCTATGTTCGTTTTATGCCTTTGTTTCCAAGGTCAGATCTCAAGAGCATCGCTGTTCGAGTTTGAAGACAAGTGATGGTGTTATCTTGGCCTGAAGATTATTATGAGCATTATTGATTTAGATTGTTATCTCAAGAGCATCGCTGTTCAAGTTTGAAGACAAGTGATGGTGTTATCTTGGCCTGAAGATTATTATGAGCATTCTTGATTAAGATTGATATGGAGTGATTTCTATTATTTTCGCTGTTAGGTTTGATTTGAGATTTGAGTTTGATTTACTTGTTAGATCATAGTTTTTATAGTTTCATTGTACATTTTGATCTCATCTTTTTTCAAGTCTCTGTATTTTCATCCAGTTAGATCATTTAAGTATTTTACCTGGCTTTTCTTTCCTTATATAAAAAAAGGGTAGTTTGACTCAGAAAGTCAAAAGTGACAAACATAGAATCAATTCTTTTTTATTAGCTCCGTATTTCATGATCTCATAGATTCAAATTAAGAAATTAAGAATCATTTTTTTTCTGAGGGAGAAATCAAGAATTATTTGCAGTGGGAGAAAGTTAAATTTGGTTCTGATGTATTTTAGGGTGAGCAATGTCTGGACTCATGTATACCCTTGGTTGTCACATGAAGAGCAGAGTAAAGAAACACATATTTCTAGAGACATCCTGATTTACTTCGCATCTTGGATGGTAGAAAGGTCTACTGACTTTATATATCTCTATTATATAAGCCAAGGGGGGAGCCATGGTGTCCCCCTCGAAAAGTCTATAATGCTCCTTATAAATTTATTAAAAATCAAATAGCATCACTCTTATTTATTAAGAAAAGTTACTACAATTTTTGAATTTTTTAAAATTAAAATATTACAAAATATACAATTCGGAAAAATAAAATAAAATAATCAAAATTCATATTTTTGAATTCTCTATAAATAGACATCCATTTTAATATAGTTTGTTACATAAAAAGTTTACCTTTTGATTATCGTAGAAATTTGATAGCCGATTTTGATCATTGTTGTGGAATGGTTGGATGAAAAGGGAAAGTTTGTTTACAATTATGTAAATTAGTGTGAATTTAAAAAATATTCTAATTTCTCGAACAAAAACCTTCGATTTTTTAAGATACATTAAAAATATCGTCGAACGCAAAGCGTGCACAAAAGACTAGTAAAGCCTTAGCTCTCCAACCACACTAAATTCTATTTGGAAACATAAGCTTTCCATACAGAGAATGACAATGTCAGACAAACATTAGATTATGAATAGTGTATTGTAGTTAGTGATACTCACATCAAAACTCTTTCATACAAATTCTTTCCAATGGAAATGAAAAGATACAGCATACATTTTAATTCTCATCCACATGTTTGAAAAATAGTTCTGTAGTTAAAGTCACTTCTAAAGGAAGCTCCATCCAACATATTTGCCTAAGCTAGTGTTCAATAGTTACAAGATATGAAAAGGCATGCTAACTAAAATAAAGGACAAGGTGACATTTAGAGGCCTCAACTTGATAAAGAATCAATCAACAAGTATATACATTGAAAGTAAGTCCTTTACGTGGAAGTTGAAGTCCATTAGATCATGAACACAACTGAAAAGGCATGCTAACTAAAATGAAAATGACAAGGTGGCACTTAGAGGTACATTGAAAGTAAGCCCTTTACATGGAAGTTCAAGTCCATCAACTGCATGTAAATGGTTGTGCTCCATGTTGCCCTAGTGCTGCCACTGCTAGCAATTGTTACAAACTAGGTAAAGGGGAAGGTGTAGGTTATGAATTTCAAAATAAGTTGGATAGTATGGGTTGAGGAAACAGGCAGCAAGTTAGCTGAAGGAAAAAGAGGGCCAATTCCTCTATCAATAAAGGTAATGGAGGAAAAATTATGTTCAATATTGATGAGTCTTAATTATATAGTTATATTATTTTTAATTAACTGGGCAACAAAAGCCATCTTTTCGATGAGCCACCACGATTAAAATAAATAGCATTTTAGTGTAGATTATAATCCGTATCAGGCTGCCATAACAGCATACCTTCCACATTGCCAACAAAGTAGTTCCACAGCTATTTTTACAAGTCCTACAAAAATATTTACATCCTGCAACAAATTCCAAATATTTGTCCAACCAATTTACTCTGCTAACACCATGCGTCCATACTGGACAGAAGAGTGGTACTCCACTACCCCTACCTCCAAAGATTTCGAGTTTTTCCACATCTTATCAAGTCATTCAAGAATGCTAATTTAAACAGATTAAACATTTAGTATTCATTGACCTAGGTGTAAATACATAGAGTTTTCAACAAATTGATAGGGCCTTTTTTTTAACTCACCCACCCAGGTTCAATATATTGCTGACCTTACATTACTCTGACCATTCTTGGCAAATAAGTTGGTCGCTGCGTTATCAAATTAAACACCCTTTAAACTTTAAAGCTGAAATGACAGCTTCATAATTTATTTAATTCTGAAAATCTGAGCACAAAGCATCAGTTATTAAACTAAGTTGATATCTTGAAGTCATAAAAATTGCAAGATCCTTTCTTACTATAAAAATCTGATTAAATCTTAATTTTTATCTAACACTAATACAGAATCATTAGTTAAGCTTAATCATTAAACAGATTAAAAGGAATCAAAAATATAAATAACGACAGCAAAGCAAAAAAATCAATCTAAAAATTACCATGATCAAAACTCTTGATGCAGGCAATCATTGAATTCAAGTCCTGGCACCTTCCCTTCCCATCACAACTCTCATCACTTCCAACAGGAATGTCAGATTTTCTCTCTTCTTTCTCTTTCTGCTCCTTCTTCTCTTCCTCCTTTTCTTCGGCCTTCTCTTTCTTTTTCTCTTTTTCTTCCTCTTTCTGTTCCCCTTTCTCATTCTCTTTCTCTTTTTCTTCCTCTTTCTGTTCCGCTTTGTCATTCTCTTTCTCTTTTCCTTTCTCCTTCTCTTTTTCCTTCACATTTTCCTTGTGAGTAGTCTTATTAGAATGTTCTTTAGCAACAGTTGTTGGTGACAATGGAGGCGTATTTGTATTGTTGGCCATCATTTTATCCTTATACTTGTCTCCAGATATAGAAGGTGGAGAAGCCTGATTTTGCTTCTTCTTACCCATCTCTTCACCACCAACTTGGCTTGATTGCTTTTCAGGTAAAATGGGACTTGGAATTGGAGAACTCTGATCAATGAAGTATATTTAGTTTAGGACCAATCAAAAACAGATGTATAATTCAACAAGTCCTAGCTCATTTCAGAGATACTTGTTTTTATTTTGCCTTGCTTTGGGCTTATCTCCATAGGTTTTTTTCCAAACCAAAAAAAATTAAAAAAATTACTATCAAATGAAACAATCTGCACAGACAAGGAGAGCTTATACATAGATTATGTGTTTAATGCTTCCTCTGTGTTTCTTATTAGTGCAACATTTTCACAAATTTTCAATCATTAATATCTTTAGTTAGGTATAAATTTAATATTACCTCCATTTCATATCATGTGCAGTACAACAACCAAACTTTTACTCATAACAATGTATTACTTAGATGTTTAGCGTCTACAAATAAAATTAAAGATTTGTGGTAAATTACTTGGTCACCTTGAACAAAATGACTAATTCAAAAGTCCAATTGTTGCACATATTAAGTAAAGCGAGACTGTAAAATACATGTTGAAAGGTAAAATCTTTAGAATCTAATTCAGCTCCAAAGGTAAATTCTATAGAATCATATCCTGAGTAATTCAGCTCCAAAGGCAAATTGTTTAGAATCTTATACTAACTAATTCAGCTCCAAAGATAAATTCTTTAGAATCTTAGCCTAGTAAAGGTAAATTCTTTAGAATCTTATCCTAAGTAATTCAGCTCCAAAGGCATTCTTTAGAATCTTATCCTAACTAATTCAGCTCCAAAGGTAAATCTTTACAATTAAATGGACCAATTTAGACGAACCAAAACTTGTTTATGGATAAATTTAGCAACTCTTCATGAAACTGCAAAATATACAACTTAGAGCACTAACAGCAATGGGCAAATTATATGAAAACTCAGCTCCAAAAACACAGAATATAAAACTAAATATAAGAAAGAGAATTACTGATGCGTTGCGATCTTCCTTGGGTGAAGAGGCGACTAATTTCCGGTAATTCCAGAATAAGGCAGCATCAGAAACATTTGCAATGAACAGAACCACTAGAATTGTATTCAAAATCACACTTTTACCCATTTCTGAAGGGCGGATAACCCCCAAATTGATTTCCGAGAAAAACCCTAGTTCCGGTGAATAAGATCCCAACTAAGAAGCTTCAAAAACATACTTAAAATGGAAATTCGCTCGTAACAAGCAGACCAAATTTGCCGATGAAATGAATAGTATCTCGGATCAACTGATAACAACGGAAAATGAATCAGCTCTGATCACATACGCGTAAGAATAACAGAATTGAATATTGAAGTGTTATATGAGTGATCAAAAATAATGAAATTTAGACTTGAAGTAATCAAAAGTTTGGTTTATGGAGTAAAAGATTGTAAAAAAAGCTCAAGTCAATTCGTCGTGTTAGAGAACGTTGACAGCACTGGTTTCCCTGGATCAGGAAAAAGGTTGACGGCCAGTGAAAGAAAAATTAATCTCATGTTAAGTTTTCTCATTTGCTAAATACCGCCCGAATTTACTTAATACCGCCCGTATTTTGACCTTAACTTCCTAAAATACCTTTACTTATATTTATATACCCTTACTTATATGTATATACCCTTACTTATATTTATATAACCCAAACTAACTCTCATCCTCTCCCTTCACCCTTACCTACTGCTAACCCCTATCCCTTTAATTTATTTTTCCTTTAATTTTTAAAAAATCTTACCTTTTAAATATCCTATTTATAATTTATAAAAAAAAAAATGGCATGCCTCATGTTTCACATGTATGGTGGACCACTTCCCCCCTTCTTCCACTTGTCAAAATGGTGTGGTTGGTTTTTTTTATTTTTTTATTTTAAAAAAAAAAAAAATCTCATTCATAGTAACAGCATTCATTATAAAAAAAACTACTTCAACCTTCATTATTTCACCTCTTGCATAAAAAAAATTACAAAGAAGTTCACCTAAAAATATATAAGATTTACTATGTTTAATTTATAATTTTTATTTAGAACCAAAATGTCGGATGACAACAATGATTACGTGAATGCCGGAGAGGTAAATTTATTAATGTTAATTTTTTTTACTTGTTAATTATGTTTTTTTAGCTTAGTAAATAATTATATTTATAAATTTTTATGTTAATCATTTTTTGCCCATGTTTAATTACTTTGAATTATTCTTTAGGAATTTTTTCTTACATAAACAAAATTTCCATATTTGCTTGAATTATTCAATGCATTAAGTTAATTTTTTTTTAAAGAATTGATTCACGGATTAAGTTAAATTTTTGTTCATGTAAGAAAAAACAAAATATATCGTTGTTGCAAAATAGAAGTAACGTGTTTTGAAACGTGTCCAGAACACGTTACTACAAATAGGGTAACGTGTCCAGAACACGTTACTACCATTGGCAGTAACGTGTTATGGACACGTTAATCCATTGGTAGTAACGTGTTCTGGACACGTTACTCCATTGGCAGTAACGTGTTGGAGACACGTTCCTCCATTGGCAGTAACGTGTTCTGGACACGTTACTCCATTGGCAGTAACGTGTTCTGGACACGTTACTACCAATGGTAGTAACGTGTTCTGGACACGTTACTACCAATGGTAGTAACGTGTTCTGGACACGTTATCACCAATGGTAGTAACGTATTTAGGGTTCGTTTGCATGGTTTTTTGCTTTTAAAAATACTAATTAACGTATTTAATGAAATTATTTAGGACAATAATGACGGAGATGGCTTGGACTATAGTCAAAGTTTTGCCACCGATCAGACGTTTTCCAGTCATCACGAGGCACGTGATTGGGCGAAACCGATAGCTTATGGGATTGGTTTTGAAATTGTCATTTCCAAAATCAATTATACCTCGGTGTCTCGCATGGTAACCTACCTACGCTGTAACAAGGGAGAGCGGTACCGAGGGGAAAACAGAAATATGAGAAACGCCCAAAGGAAAAAAACGTCCACAAAAGCTTGTGGATGCCCGTTCCATATCAAAGTGATTGGCAATCCTCAAACCGGATTGTGGTATATTGAGCCCCAACCGGGTGTATCCGGCACACATAACCATCGCTTCATTGAGTACCCAGCGGGACACCGTCAGGTCAGTGGGTTGAGCCCTGCAGCAAAGCAACACGTGCGTGAGCTTAGGGAATCTCAGTGCAGGCCGTCGAAGATTAAATTATCTTTGACACAAAAGTTTCCTGACGAAAAACCTACAATCAGGCATGTGTATAACGAAATCAGCAAGCAAAAGATGGATGATGCAAATGGGCGGAATGTTATGGAACAATTTATCCATCTTGCGGAAGAGTTGAACTACCACATTCACACTAATCAAGAGAGAAATCAATGCACTCATGTGTTTATGGCTCATCCGATGTCGATCACCTTATTGCGCACTTATCCATGGGTGATAGGAATGGACTCCACATATAAGACGAACAGGTATGGAATGCCGTTATTCGAGATGATTGGGATGACGCCGACCAATCATAACTTTTTTATTGGGATGGCTTTGATGAGGGGTGAGACGATGAGGAGTTATCGATGGGTGTTGCAAATTCTCAATGACATTATTAGGCTACGTGCGCGTCCGGCTGTAATTTTTACAGACCGAGAGATGGGATTGTTACGCCCAATTCAGGAAATATTTCCTGGCACCCATCATTTGTTGTGCACGTGGCACATCAACAGGGATGTGGAGGCGAGAGTTGGGAAGATAACAGGCGACAAAAGCTTGGGAGACCGGTTTAGGCATGGTGCTTGGGCCCGGGTGATGTACACGTCAACAGAGGCAGAATATGATGCACAGCTAGATCGGATGAGAGATGGTTGGGCAAGATTTAGAGGAGTCATTGAATATGTAGAAAACACTTGGCTTCCGCATAAAGAGAAATTTGTCGCTGCTTGGGCTAACAACGTCCTTCATTTGGGTAACAAGACAACTTGTCGGGTGGAGAGTGCCCATTCAGTGCTGAAAGGTTGGCTTGGCACCTCTACCAACTCAATTGAAAATCTGTTTACGCGAGCAAATGCAATGGTTGAGCAGCAGCATGATAAAATTAAGTATCATCTGGAAACATCAATGAACAGACAGGGCGCCAGGTTTAGGAATAAGTTGTTGTTCAACATGCTTGTCAGTCGTGTTAGCTCCCATTGCATGGATCTACTGCTTAAAGAGCATACCCGGATGAGGGAGTTAGCCGACGAGGTCCAAGATCGTTGTGGTTGTGTGTTGCGCTCCACCTGTGGGATCCCGTGTGCATGTGAGATTGCAGCGTTAGTACAACAATGCACAGGTATACATTTGAGAGAGATCCACGAGTTTTAGAAAACACTAACTATTGGTCAAGGCAATGACATCCCGGAGTTTGCCAATGACGACGAGGAAGAAGCCGACCACTTGTCTTCGTTGTTCGAAGAAGTTAGACGAAGAGGTTCTGACTATGTGAGGCGTGCAACCCGAGTTATGCATGAAAATATCTTCCAAGATACAGACTCGCTGGAAGAGCCAGAGACGAACACCAATGTTAGGGGCAGGCCTCCGTACCAGGTGATTTAATTTAATTAGAGTTGATTTAAGTAGGTCAATTTAACTAGAGTTGATTTTGTTAACTATATTGTTAAATGGGTGTAATTGAAAAATTAGTTCAACTAATAAATAATAATGGCTATAATAATTAAATGGGTGTAATTGAAAAATACTAATTAAGTCGTACGTAATATGGTGTTTTTGCAGAGCTCGTCTACTCGACGAGATCGGAGTTTCTTTGAGCATGCTTCGACAAGCCATGGGCGTCGTTCGAGAAACACGGGCTCTTCTATGGGAGAAAACTCAGGATCCCATGCCGAAGGTAATGATCATATTTTATTTGAATTTAGTTATTAAGTAGTAGCTGCAATTATTTGCTAAATATGTTTTATTATTGTAGGTGGTAGCAGTCACATAACAAGGGAACGATTTCCTTACTATGACAGCGTTCCCCATTTGATAATTGTCGTTTATGGAGGGTTGGACTGATGTAAGAGCAGACGAAAACTGTGGGTTTCGTTGTGTGGCTGATGCTTTTCATGGTGGACAGGACAACTATCTTATGGCTCGAAGAATCATCGCAAATGAACTTGGGGCAAACATTGCTGATTACGCAGCTATTTATGGAGGGCAGCAGCACGTCATTGAAGCCGTGCCACGTATCTCTTGGGAAGGTGGCAGATGCGATGCTAACCATTGGATGGAAGTCGTTTTCGACTTATTTCCGATTGCAAATCTATATCATTGCGCCATCATGTTGTACTCATATGGGAATGACCGATCGATTGGACAATGTTGTACAGTATTGTCGACGAGAGTCCCGCAACTCATCACGGCTCCTACGAGTGAACTTCATATTGCCTAAATGCAAAATTATGCGCACTACATACGATTATATGTCAGTCATGATTCCCCGATTCCGCCCGTTGCAAACTATTGGAACTTTGTGCATACACAAACCGTCGAAGGATGGGATGCATTATAAACCAGGAGAGTAGCACACTGGATGAGACTTGTTGAAAATTTGCATTGAAAATTTGTAATTAGTTCAATTTGTGCATGTGTTTAATGTTGTAACTTTAGTTAGTTTATTATATGAATATATTTGAGGCTATTACCTTCGATAAAACTCATTAAAAGAAAAATTCTTGATCTAATCAGAATATGACGAAAATGGGTAATGTGTTTAAATACAAATACAAAATATGGAGCGTAGGACGTAAATTAAAAATATTTGTTTACATACAAATACCAAAAAGATTAATACCAAAAAAAAAAAAATTACAAAAAAAAATTACAAATAAATATTAATAAATAAATAATAAAAAATGAAAACTACTGGCGATGATCACCCCAACTTGGTGGACGCTGTCTCGGTGCACGTCGTCGGATGCCAACGAGTGTCTCGTAGTCATCAAAGCCTTTTCTCAGTCTAATGAGACCCAACCTCAGTCTATCCATGCGTTCTGGCAGCTCATCAATGAAAGGATCCCACAGCACTTCCGAATTTTCTAACATGGAGGACATCCACTGTAAAAAGTAAAAAAAAGAAATTGTTAGCCTACGTATAAATTGTAACAAATTAAAAAATTAAATACGGTGTGTCAAATTACTTACATGCTCAGGTACAGTCATGTCCGGTCCCGTGTTCGGGATCAGATCGCTGTCGTTCACGATGTAGGGGTGTGAATACGTCTCGAACCACGTGTCATACCCGTCTTGCGTCGCGTTTGTGAACTCTGAATAGTCTAAGGCACAGGGATGAAGAGTGTTAGCAATGGGGAAAGTGTCCCAAGTATCCTTAACCGATGTAGGCGGTCACTGAACATAGTAGTGTCTCGGATCCTCCGGCCGATACGCCGAGATATGTGTAGGGATGCGAGGGGGTATACCCTGCATGAAGCCGAGCTGCCGAAGACATCTGTATGGCATATAGGGCTCAATGATGGACTGGTGCTGGATGAACCCAGTGAACAAAGTCCGAGGACAACGGGAACTGATGTCATCCCCGAACGGTAACCAACACACCTGTTGAATGCAAAAAACATTCAGTTTAATAACAACGAGGCAATTAGGAAAAAGTAAAGAAACATTAATTAAAATATTACCTGGTCAGCAGTCATGTTGTCGATCCTGTTACGAATGGCGACAAGGCGGGCGGGGTTGTTCGGCTCCAAACGAACATCCCATTGAGAACAACTAGGATCACCAACACGACGAGGGAGACGTCCACGGTTAGGCCTAAAAGCTGGGAAGTACTCATAAATCCACGCCTGTAACAACGTTAGACACCCGGCCAACTGCTTGCATCGCCGTCGACTGCCTTGGCCAAGCTGGCGATACAGCTACGCTAATGTCGCTGATCCCCAAGAGTACATCCCAACAAAATCCTCATCCATAAGCTCTGTGATAAGGCCGGGACTGAGCCGGCTACCACTCTTATCCACAAAGAGCGTGGATCCAAGAGTGAGCAACATCCACCCTATGGCTCGTGTCGAAGCAACCCGTCCCTCTGCAGCTCGACACAGGTTGAAGATGCACTCCGTATAGACACCTCCATTCTTGAACTGCCCGTCCCTTTTCATGGCTTCTTGTGGCACGCCGTGTAACGACCCGACTTTTTGGACTTGTCGATTGACGAGGGAAATCGACATTCAGATCATTACTTAAACAATTTAAACTATAAATGGAATTAATTAATTAAAATTAAGCAACTTATACTAAAATACTGAACTAAAATCCAAAAGTCAAATAAGGCATATAGTGCCCAAAGTGTTACATGAACTAAGTAAATGTCTTCCCAACAGGCTGGGATTATAAGTAAACTATAATATTGTCTTATAAGTCCTGGAATAACTAAAATAAATCTAAACTTCATCCACACTCAAACCCATCCAACGGAAGCCCGTTTTATGCTGCTGCATCGTCACCTGAAACTGAGGGGGGGTCCACCGTCAGTGGCGAGTAACTAGGCTGTCCCGCTTAATTGAGGGACCGCTAAACACATAATATCATAGAATATACACATGAAAACACACATAAAACCTAATATAATGTATACAAAATATACGAGATACGTATAAAAATATGTACAAAAATACGTATACGAATACGTATAAAATACCTGCAGAAATACAGTTAGAAATACGTATAAAGGTACGTATACCATACGTATAATTATGCCTGCAAAATACGGTTAGGAATACGTACAAATACGAATACAACACAGGTATACATGTACACAAAACATACGATTACAAATACATATATCATTACATCATACGAGTATAAATACGTATAACGTACCTGTACAAATACGTACATCAAATCATACACAGCGGAAGACCTATACAATTAATCCCTAACTTATACTATATGGTTTCCATAATTCCGTAATCATATCATATCTTAACATTTCATTTCATCCATACCATATCTTATAATTCATATCATATCATTATCATCTTTCATTGGACCGGTCACTATAACTCGTTGTGGATCTCGTGTTTCACCACAACTTTCCTAGAACATGCCGGGGTGAGCTCGTGTACTCAACCCGTAGCGGATCTCGTGTTTCACCACTAAGCCTAAGCTATGGCCATAACCCCTAAATAGCAGCTCGTGTACTACTACTTAGACGACTACATATCCTAAGACCCAGAACTACTCGGGGGAACTCGTGTGTTCGTCCCATTGAGCAGTGGCTTCGACTTAACCCAGTCTGACTACTCGAGTCATCAGGTAGGCGTCCTTATCTTATCTTATATCTTTCAAATCTTATATCTTATCTTATATCGGGAAATACTAGGTGACCGTATTCGGAAATGAACCGTTCGAAGTCCCAGGAAAGAGAGGTGCGGCACGTATATTGGCCAGCTTAAATACCAAGTCTTTCCTAGCCAGAGATCGAAACGATTCGTAATCCTCCTACTCTGTTTCCTTTCTTTCCCTATTAATATCTTATTATAACTTATCCCTACTGCTACTTAATAATAATATAATACTATTAATAATACTATTCGTAATACTAATTATAATAGCAATAGTAATATCTATCCCTTCATATTACAACTTATCCCTAACAATTCCTTTAATTGTAACTTTTATAATAATAATAACAATATTAATTACTAAAATTACCTCAATATTATTATAAGTCCAAAATTAAACTAAATTGACCAAAAATAAAATAGGCCACTCGACATTTTCATTAAAATAGCAATAATTAGATAAATTCATTCAATCATCATATAATCAATTTAATAAATCATATAAATTAACAATTAATTACATAAATTACCTAAAACATGATAAAAATACTATTTTTCACATAATTTCTAGTCATCGACATTTCTAGTGAAGATATTCAAAATTCCACTTTAAATAATTTAAAGATAATTATTCATAATTAATTAAGTAAAACAGATTATACGACAAACACTAAATCATCAAGATTAATTCAAGAACAAGATCAAAAATCATTCTTTTAAATACTTAAATCACACGGCATCTTAGGGTTCAATCAAGGGCAAGATTAAATTCAAGAATGCAAAATAACATGATATAATTAAAGATTAAATTAAAGATTACCAATACTAATTCAAGATTAATCAAGATTCATCATAAAAATCATATTTTTAACTCTTTTTTAATACTTAGGTCACTCGAAAAATTCAAGCATTAATAATAACATATTTTAATAATTCAATCACCCTGCTTTACACAATCTGACTTTTAAAGAATTAAATTAAGAACGACCATCTAAAGGTCTCGAATAATCTGGAAATTTTGATGAAAGTTAAATATAGGTTCAAGGTTTAAAGTGCATAAATTTCGTTTAAAAATAACATCATTTACTAATTTTAAGTGATTTTATAACTAACGAGTCAGATTAGGCTGAATTCGGTTTCAGATTTTTCTACCATAGCAGACGAACTTCAAAAATTACGAAAATTTAACACAAGCTGTAAAATACTATTATTCACTTCCACCTAAATTTTCGTAGCTATCCGAATTGATTAAGTATCCTGAATAATTCGTAAACCAAATCTGGACAATTTTACCGGTTTGAAAGATTAAATTATTATAAGTAATAAAAGGACGAATATTGCCACGAAATAAATCATGATTCAGAATAAAACAGTAAACAAACTGCCACGAAAAATTAATCAAGAAATAACAAGATTTGATTAATAAATAAATTCATACAAGTAATTACTCAACCATTAAAGATTTCAAGAAACTACATAAAATAATCTAGAAAAATAACATGTACATAAATTTCATGTAGTTCGAAAAACACCCTAACATGATACTAATTCTTTTTATAATTTTCATGCTTCTAATCCTAATTAACTATGTGAATAGGTTGTTCCGGAATTAAACGGGTTAGCAAAGTTACCTCTGATCGCTAAAAATTCCAAGGCAATATTCACCAATTGGTGAACAAAGTGCACGGTTTTTCTTTGTGAAGGAGAGGAGGAGAATTTTAAATTGTAGGGTTTAAGAACTTTAGCAATTAGGAACATATAACATGCTAAGCCCTATATTTATAGAGGTAAAAGAAGAGCAAAGAAAAACAAAACAAGCCCTAAAAATCTATGGGCTACCGTGAGAGAGTGAGCAAAAATAGGGGAGATGGAGTGGACTTAGTTAGGTAGTTTAGGCTAGGTTTGAATTAGTTTAAGGAGTTTAAAAATATTATTTAATTTAATTAATAACCTAATTAATCAAATTAAATCCAAAGAGAAATAATACTTGGCCCAAAAGAACAAGGAAAACCGGCCAAGCTAAAATAAGAGGAAAAGATTGGGTCATTGGCCCAGTTGAGTTTAAAGAGAGGGAAAATAAAGTAAAACAGTCCAATTTAATTGGGCCTTTTGGACTTAGAATGCATAAATAAAACTAATAACCGCGAAATTTTCTAGCCCTAAATTTCGGGGTATTACACCCCGAGGATCTCGGCCACGTCATGTATAGGTGCATACCCCTGGCCGATACTATGAAATCGCATGCTCACACCATCGACAAGTCGACCCTCAGCAGGCAGGCCCATAATAAACTCGACATCATGGAGAAAGATAGACATCTCCCCCCACGGCATGTGGAAGCTGTTCGTGTCCGGCTGCCACCTCTCGACGAATGCCGACACTAGCGGACCGTCGATATGTGTGTAACATAGCCTGGGCAAGTCAAGCAACCCACTTGCAGATACAATCCGACCAACATCCACCTGCTCTCTGGTTCGATCCACTTGTTGTCTGGTTGGATCCACCTGCTCACGAAACTCATCCGCACACTCAATCAACATCGAACATGCCTGATGTCGAGTGCGAACGTCCAACACGCCCCTATCATCACCATCCCATATATGTCGGGCAATGTGAGCTGCGTAGCTCGGGATGACGGAACCATCTGTCGGACCCCCAGGCATAGCCTCCTTAAGCACCCAAGAATCGTCTGTCTTCCTCTTCGGTTGTCCGCGAGTAGAAGAAGACGACCCCTTAGACCGAACAAATCGCCCGCCCTTGCCCTTGCGGACATTACGCACCCGGTGTACCTCCTCATCCCCGTCACCCTCCTCCTCGGGAGACGAATGATCATCGGGAATAAACTCATCGTCGAAGTGATCTGGCCCTGATTGTAACATTGCCTCAAGCTCATACGCCTCTAACTCAGACTCGTCCACATTCGAACCCTCGGCCCTATCAGTTGAACGTCCTTCCCGAGTAGACGCATTATGGACCTGACATGAAGACGCGTTGCCCGCCCTCCTCCTAGCAGAGGCCAGGATGCGTCGTGTGTTAGGGTGCCGTGGGGAAGAGTCGTCCTCAGCACGCTAAGTGTAATTGAAAAATCAGTTCAACTAATTAAGAATAATTATCGTAAAAGTCAATATTTTCTAATTAACAAGAATTACACCAATTTGTTATAATTAATAATAATTAATAATTATAAGTAATTACACCAGTTTTTTATATAAAAAAAAATTAGAATAATGTTGTTTATAATTTCTAATTAAAAATTAGTACGCTAGTTTATAGTTTACAATTCCAATTAATTACCAATTAATAATAATTAATTCCTAAACATTCAAACATTTAAATTTGAGATTTTTCATCTCCATTCGGTGTATACATCAAATGTTCATCAGATTAAACACAACAAAATTGAAAAAATTCCCCTAAATTTAACACTAAATCATAAAAACATCTAAAATATATTAAAAATCAAAATGTAACATAATTCACTACCAAAATTACTCAACCTCAAGACAAGTGCAACAACAACCACGGTTTGTTCATTCAAATTCATCTCTCCCACCCCTCCCAAACAATTTCAACGAAAAACACAACAAAATTGAAAAAAAAAACATAAAAATATGTTAAATTTTAACAAACAAAAAATTTTAAAAATAAAAAATCAGAAAATTTTAAAATACAAAAAAAAAAATTCCAAAAATTTAAACCAAGAACCGAAAGTTAGTGAAAAAATAGAAAAAAAAAAAGAAAATCAGAAAAAAAAATGAAAAAATCAAAACATCAGAATAATTTTAAAAATTCAAAAAAATCAAAAAAATCCAAAAAACCACTCAATCAGAAAAAATAAAATCAAAAAATCTGAATATTTAAAAATAAAAATAAAACAGAAAATCAAAAATAAAAAAATTCGAAAAACAACACAGAAAAACGAAAAAAATGAAGAAATAAAAAAAAAAAATCAGAAAAAAATGAAAACATCAAAAAATCATAAAATGGAAGAAAAATAAGAAAATGGAAATTTTTTTTTGAAAAATTCGAAATAAAATGGAAAAAAAAACAAAAAAACAAAAGAGAATTCAAGTTCATGACAAAAATTAACCAATCATACATCTCCACCAAATGTTCATCAAATTAAACACAAGTATCTTCAACAATATTCCCCAAAAATTAACAAAACTTCATGATATTCCACAAAAAAAAAAAACAGAAAATTAGAAACTAAAATTACAAAATAAAATTCAAAATTCGAATTAGATCTAAATTACCTTCTCTTGAGGCTCATTTCCGGTAACGATCTCCTTCCCTGGACGTTTACGGGGAGGCATTTGGGTGGTGGTGGTGGTCGTGCGTGTTGCCCTGCTGCTGGGGTCGGTGGCAGTCCTGCGGTGAGAAGGCGAGCGGTGGTGCTGGAGTCTTGATGGTGGTGCTGGAGTCTGATGCGTGGGGGTGGTGGTGGTGGTGTTGGAGTCTTGGTGGTGGGGAGAGTGAAGGTTAGATGACAGAGAAGTTTTTTTTTTTTTTTGAAGGGTTGAAGTGTACTGCGTGAGGGGAGGGAGAAGTGAGGGGGGTTGGGTTGGTTAAATTGTAGGAAGGGTAAGGATAGTATTGTAAGTTTGTGTTAAAATACGGGCGGTATACAGTAAATACGGGCGGTATTTAGTAATACCCTAAGTTTTGTTGTTTTTTTTTTTTATGCTTATTCCCACTGCTACACCTGAAAATTTAACAAATTTCACTGATACATATGTTTGGAAATTCTAAAAAACTCAGGTTTATTATTAGGAATTTAAAAAACTTAGGTGTACCAGTGGGATTTATTAAATTTTCAGGTGTACCAGTGGGAATAACCCTTTTTTAAATCCGTTTTCAAAATCCTGCAACAAATGCATTTTTACGACAAAACTTTCTAGATTAATATGTCTAATTATGTATTTGTAAAAATTATGAATACAGGATAATAAAAAATTATAAGTTGAGACGAATCCAACGAGAGCCGACAATGACTATATTTCTTTTATTTGAGTGATAAATTTTCAAAGTGAAAATTGTGAATAGTGTCAAAAATACAATTGTTTTAAGAATTTGAAAAGGGATGAAATTGTTTTTTAATCAACAAGTGAGTCTCTAGTTTTCTCTCCTCTTTTTAGATTTTTTGCCTTTATGACAGTTTTGTAGTACCGTTTTTATTTACATGAAGATGATGATGTTCCAAGGTAAGAAGGTACAATATATGATACAATTTCTCAGTTCAAGACAACTATAGCACAGGTTTTGAAGATCTCCGCCCAAAAGATGCACAGACATCGAAGTTAACGATGTGTTTTATCATTGAATCCATCCTCCATGAGTTGTGCTCGATTATGCTTTTATTTACGGTAGTTGTTTTGGATATGAATCTTTTTTCAAAAAGAGAATTTTCATTAAGTATGATTGTACTTGTTTTTTCCTAAAAAAAATTTGGTTTTTCCCTTTTGTTTTTTTATAACGAAATCAACTAATTTAGCTACACATATACAGAAATTAAAGGGGTGTTGGTAATAAGGTTTGAACCTGTATCCATTGAGTACGAGATGAAAGTGGGCACCACTTTGCCGCTTTTCTGAACTTTATTTTTTCATTTAGTACCAATAACTTTTTATCTTTCTAACTAAAAAAACTAATGCAAGTGTACTTTTTTCTTATTATCTATAGTAAGATTAATTAATGGTTAGGTACAGTCGTTAGAATTTTGTCTCAATTTCTATGTTTAATATGTGTTTAGGGAAAATAGCTCGGCTAAAGCTTTTAATGGTTATTTTGATCTAATTTGAGGTCAAAATTAGCAAAAAAAATATCATCAATAATTTTGAATAACTTCCCAACCACTCATTTCACTCCTCAAGAGGTCAACCATGCATGGGTACTTACTTAGAGCTGGAATTGATCTTTTATTTCTCTCATTCCAAAGAAGTAAGCCCCTTTAGAACTAGGCCCCACTTCCGACCAATAAGTCTTTGCAACGTGGTGTACAGAATCATCTCAAAGATGCTAAACAATAAGCTTGAGCCCATTTTTCCTCTGCTAGTAAGCGAGAATCAAAATGTCTTTGCTCTAGGGCAGCAAATGGTGGACAGTTACTTGATAGGCCATGAAGTCCCGGACTATGTCAAGAAGAAAAGAAAGGGAAAAGGTTGGGTAATATTAAAAATGGACCTCAACAAAGCTTATGACCGAGTTGAGTGGACTAGGACTTCTTGAGTTCTTGTGCAAATTCTTGCAGTAATGGGATTCCCTAATCTGTTGTTTCACTAGATCATGTCATGCGTCACTATGGTGTTTGTATCATGTGCTCATTAACGGAGAACCATCAACATGCTTTCATCAGGACCATGTTTTAAAAAAAGTGACCCTCTCTCCCCATATCTCTTTATACTAGTCATGGAAATGTTATCCTAAAAACTTCATACGTGCGAATTGAAGCACGAGGCTTCAATTCATTAAAAGGGTGAAAGTGGGTCGTGATAGTGCCTTCAATCACTAGATCATGTGGTTTTAGTGGACCATGCAATGCATCACTACAGTGTCATACTTTGTGCTCATTAATGGACAACCATCAATGTGTTAATTGATTGGATTCCCAAATATGTGGTTTCACTAGATCATGCAATGCGTCACTATGGTGTCATACGCTATGCTCATTAACGGACAACCATCATCAACATGTACACCTTGGGCCATGGTTTAAGACATGTTGACCTTCTCTCCTCAATCTCTTTTTACTAGTAATGGAAATGTTGTCCAAAAACTTCATACATACAAAACATGAGGCTTCATTGAAGGGGTGAAAGTGAAAGTGGGGCGTAAAGCTAGCGCCTCCCATTACTCACTTGTTCTTTTTAGATGATGCACTTTTATGCTTTAATGTCTGATGATTTCCACATTTTGACAATATATATATCAATATATGCATTAATGCATGAAATGAAATTTGATAATTATTATTATTGGGTCGGTTAACTAATCAAAATCATAGGAAAATTTTAGAAAATTCTAAATTTTAAAAAATTAAATTTTCCATATTCAAGTTCAAGGGACTCCACTTAAATTAATGTAATACGGCTTCGCACTGTAGTATTGCACATGCAAGTATACATGCAACTTAAAATTAAATTATCATTTTTAGTTGGATAATGTTATATACAATCCTCTTTTCGAAAAAAATATAAACATTATATACAACCCTTAATAATAATATAAATGAATGTCTTACATGAAAATATACATAATTTTCTACACATAGATTAATGCGTGTAGATCGAAGCGAATCAGGAACGCAAATCGGGGCTAATCAGGTCTTTTTGGCTAGAATAGAAGAGCAGAAGATACATCGGGTCTTAAAAATGCTTCAATTGGAAGAGCAAAAGATACATCTATCGATATCACAATGATGGAGGAGGAAGCTTCAATTTTTTTTAAAGAACAGAACATAAGAATTCACATCTCTTTATCTTTCTCCTTAACAACTTAGAACTGATCTATGATCTATCCAAGAAGAAGCTGAACTTAACTTAGTACTAAAATTTAATTACATCAAGGCAAGTATATCAAAAAGTATCCGTTGCTAAGAAAAATATCTCACAAAGTTTGTTTTTTTTAAACAATATGACTCAAAAATTTGCACAAAATACATTATTTTGAGATTTAACCTCTCATAATTTTAATAAAATTACCGTCAATTAATGCCCAAAACCTCAATACAAGAACAAACGGACCTATTAAAAAAATTATTATTTTAATTAAGCTTCTTACGATGTTATATTATAACACTTTTACACATTCTGACATTTTATGATATATAATTATATCATGTAACTTGCACGTTCATTTTTTTATTATATGAAAGAAATTATATACTTTCATTATCATTATATTAGCTCTCATATATTAGATTATAGAAAATTAAACCATGCATCGCACAGGTATTATCTAATAATAATATAAATGAATGTCAAAATTATGTATCTTTTCATGTAATTAATGCTTATATCTAGTTAATATTTTCACTTTTAATAATATCTTGTACTGTGTATTTGTTACTTATATTCCTTTTTAATTTATTAAGGCAACTTTTTTTAAAGTTGTAGTGATATGACATATATGTTGCAAAAGCATGGGCGGAGCCAAGGGGACTGGCGGGGGCTTTGGCCTCCTCCTTGGTCCAAAATTGTATGTTTAAGTTTAAGTGAAAATAAACAAAAAAAATCTAATAGCTCAATTGGTTTAATTTAATTGCTTGTTTATACTTTTCTAGGCTAGAGTTTGAGTCTCACTAACTATATTTGAAATATATCTTGATCTTTACCATTTTATTACTTTCATGTGATATTAATTGCGGCCATGGGCGACAACAAATTCTAGCTCCGCCACTGTGCAAAACAACCTGATCAAAACCCAAGACTCATTTTGGTTGATTCTTATTGCTTAAGTGTAGGTCGAGTTTCTAGAAGAAAAAAAAGGGTGTGTACTAGGAAATTAAAGAGTCGATCAACAGTGATTATTATTAAAAAGAACACAATCGATTCTAATCACAAAATCCATGAACATGATTTTATTCATGTTATAGTATAGGGTGCCATTGGATGAAAATTATGAAAAAATACAATTATTTTTTTTGTGAGGCGGACTCACTAAAAAGCTAAAGAAAAATTTGCAAAAGTTGTAGAAAACATATAAATAATTATATATATATGGATTTTTTTGTCCAAAAACTACCCCAATTTTGGACCATTTTGCAAAAATCTACATTTTCTTAACGAAATTGTCCCAAAATACCTTAACTTTCAAAACTATTGTTGACCACTACCCAAGTGGTTTTTTGGCTTTTTTTTTACCACAGTTTTCCGGCCATCAAAAGGGGTTTTCCTGGTATAAGACCTTTGTTTTTGGTTGTAGGTGGCTTCTTATTCCCTCTCATTGTCATTGTAGTTGTTATTGAATTGGTGTTGTTGGGGTTATTTTGTGCCTTACAAACACAAAAATTATGGTAAAAGGGTTATAAAAACTACTTTTAATAGCTGGAAAACTATGGTCAAAAGGTCAAAAAACTACTTGAGTAGTGGTCAACAACGGTTTTGAAAGTTAAGGTATTTAGGGATAATTTCATTAAGTGATCTAAGGTTGAGATAGTTTGGGACAAAAAAATCCTATATATATAAAACAATTTGATAATTTCTTATATATTTTCAATAATTTTTACATAAATTTTCATAACTTTTCTTGGGAAGACATAGTCTTACCTTTGTGAGAACTGAGACGGTCTGACCAAAGACCTATTGTATAAAAAGTCCTTATGCTTGAGTAATTTTTTTTTATAAGATAATGTGAAACAAATATAAAGAGTTAGATAACCCTTAGCTTCTAATGAGAGGTGATCATGGGCCGGGCCGGGTTCGGGTCGGGCTCAATACATAAAATAAAGCCCATAGAGCGGGCCAGGTTCGAGCTTAAATTTCTTGGCCAAAGCCCGAAAAATTAGTGCGGGCTTGGCGGGCTTTTCGAGATTTTTCAGGCCGGGCCTAAAAAATTAACTAAAAGCCTAATTTTTAGTGTCCAAAGCCCGCACTAAAAAATTAAAAAAATCGAGGCGGGTCAGGCCCGAATTCGAGCCTAATTTTCATGCCCAAAGCCCGCAAAAAAACAGGACGGGCTACTTTTGATCAGCTCTACTTCTAACCAAGATTGTATCTACTCTGTCCTCCCAATTCACAATAGTGAATAAATGAAAAGCGGGGGAACATTGAACGTGTATACTGGATTGAATTAAATGGTATACATTAGCAACCCAATCGGCTATCCTATTCTGTGCGTGAAAAATATGGAGTACATATATAAAAGACTTCTAATTTCGGTAATTAAGTGGTTGCATTAGTGTAGGCTTTTACAATACTAGTTGTCTCACGGCACGCTACGCGCGCCGTGTTCCAACATTACTTGGTGGTGATTCATTAATTAATTTTAACTGTGATGGTAATTGATATGATGTTTTGGTTTTATGTGTAAATTGTAAGGGTATTCCAATATTTATGAAGTTGCTAATTAGTTTTGTCAAATAGCTTGCTGAGAGAATTGTACCTTATATTCATTGGATATGTGATATTTTATGGTAATGCAATACATTGATTAACAAACGCACACTTATAGTGTTGCAGGTGCATTTAGCTGGAAACGTATACCTACAATAATCTATTATTTGTAAAGTAGCTAATTTCTTTTATAAAGTACTCCATCCGTAACATATTAATGGCAACAATTAATTTTGCACGCACAATAAGGTAATGATTTAAGGGTGTAGATGGTAAAATTATTTGTGATTGTTGTCGAAATAAACTGGAATTTAGCATGTTGAAAGTCGTTAATGATTTGGTACTTGTTTTGTTTGGGATGTGGTAAAGTTGCATATTGGGTTTATTCCATGGTTGTGGTTACTTTAGGAAGCAATGTAGTTAACTACACTTATATCCAAAGAACTATCATAATACTTATTTTGAAAATTAATTTAGGAAGTAATGCATTTTTAAAGTTATAAGAAATGCAATGTACAGAGTAATTGAAAAGAATTTTGTATAAGAATGATATAAGGATTGTTGTGTAGATATAACATTATTGGTTATCTTGATTTTGTGTTTATAAGAAATGCATTTATTACTACATGATAATCTGGTTAATCTGTAGGTTCTTTTCTTGTATCTTATAAGTAGTAGAATGCATGAAATATTAAACAACAAACTTTATGTTACACATTATAATATACCCACTTTATATCATAGAAGAAAGTATGTGTAACGGTAAGAAGCTAGAATGCAGTGGCATGCATTCTTCTTGCTTCATACGACACAAGATAATTTATGACACAAGATTAGATATTAGCGGTATCCTTTATCTGTACGCAATTTTATTTTTTTTACTTGGAATATTTTTAAAATTGGTTTAAAAACCTAATCAATAGTTTTAAATATAATTGATTACTAAGTTATTATATTATAGATAACGTATACAAGCGAGATAATTATGCCAATAAGATGTAAAAAGGGTAGGAAAATAGATTTTATTGTAAATTTTATATGAAACACTTCCTAAAAAGAATCAGATTGAAACATAATTTCTAAGTGGAAAGCAAACATAATAAGATCGATGTACTGATTTGATCATACGAAGCCAAATTTCTTAATTTCATCATTATATTTTCATCTAATCTTATTAAAACTATTAACATTCTTTGTTAAAGTTTTGTAAAATTTATAAGTCATTAATTAGGGCAACAAAGCTATTGAATGCAACAAGGACATAAGTGAGAAGGAGAACATCAATGGAAGATGGGAAGCACAAAAACCGCTTCAATGGAGGAAGAAAAAACACAACAAATTAGAAATCATGTAAATCTTAAAGAACAAAGAGTCGTTTTATATATTGTATAGATACAAATAAAATTAATTTACTGTGTACAAAGAACAAAAGTGAAGTCGTCACTTATCACACACTTTGTAACTTTCTACTTCAAATTTAGTAATTGATCTTCTTTTTTTTGTCTAATCCGCATTTTTTATGCTTGGCACCAACTCGGATCCATCCTTCAGTCCATTCTATCTCTATTCAAGCGGCAAGCTCTCATTCTGCAAATCATGAACAATTATCAAAAAAACTTTGAACAAATTAACTAATAGTCAATTAAACTCTTCAAAGTTCTATTTCTTATTTTTATCCTAATTACGTTAAATCCAAAACATCTCAATTTAGATTCAATTCTAATTCTTTTTATTTAAGTTCACATGTCCAAAACTCCAAATCTAATGAGTAAGAAAAGAAACAATTCGAAAAACTAAATTGGTTTTGTTTTGTTTGAAGTGAAATAAAAAAATCATTCCAAAGATTTTGATTTAATCATTGTTTTGTCTGAAGTGAAATACAAAAATAAAAATAAAAACATTAGAACAAAAGAAACAACTCATTACACCATGCAAATGAAAATTACAAACCTTAGGGAAGAAATAGCCAGCATGAAGCTTTCTCATATTGGTATTTCATGACACCTTGTTCGTGTGAGCTGCACCAAATATGCATCACAACATCATCAATTAAGTACTTCAATAAATATTCAGTCAATTCATATTCAATCAAATTACTAAAAATTTATATAACAAATTCAATTTGATCAAATTTAAAAGTACCAATTTGTTTAACAAGTTGAATGTCAACACATTTACATATACCAATTAACTCTAAAGTCACTCACTTAGAGTTAAGTGGTATATACATATGCATACCAATATAGAAGTTTTCCAAACCTAATTCAATTCTATCTACAAAGCCTTAGGGCATTAATAGCAGTTAAAAAAGTGTTTACACCTCAAAATTCACCAAAAAAAAAACCATTTTCTTTGCCCCACCCAATATTCAAACCAGGTTAATCTAGATTCTAGAATACACAACATTTTCTATTCATGCAAGTTGTGAGCAATAAGATCATACTCTTCCTATTTTGCCTAAACCTGAATTTGTTCCTCTTAATCAGAATAAGTTTGTAGATGAAGTTCCTAATTTGTGAAAGTATTGTGTCAGACGGTCTGACCAGACAATCTAGTCAGACGGCTAACCCATATAACCAAATTAATAGTGAAAAACTTCGGGAGGCTATAACTTTGCGCTCGGGTGTCGGATCGGGTCATATAATATGTCGAAATTAATTAATTTTTCGAGACGAACGCAGTTGCAAATACCCGAAGGGGATTTGGTCACCGGAAATCCCCAAACGAGGCCTCTAAAGGCCTCAAAATGCAAAGAAAGTATTTTGTCCAAGTTTGTTACAAAATGTGTCCATGTTTTACAATGTGTGTCCATGTTTAAACAATATGTGTCCAGATTTACAAATAAGTGTCCACGTTTATAAATAGGTATCCAGGGTAAGAAATATGTATTCAGGTTTGTCCAGGTGTGTTCAGATTTGTTCAGGTTTGTTCATATTTGTCCATGTTTGTTCATATTTGTTCAGATTTGTCCACATTAGTCCAGGTTTGCATGTCCAAGTTTGTCCAGATTTATCCAGATTTGTCCATGTTTGTCTAGATTTGTCCAGGTTTGTTTATATTTGTCCAGGTTTGTCCACATTTGTCCAGGTTTGCATGTCCTGGTGTGTCCAGATTTATCTAAATTTGTCCATGTTTGTCTAGATTTGCCCATGTTTGTCTAGATTTGTCTAGATTTATCCAGGTTTGTTCATATTTGTCCAGGTTTGTTCATATTTGTCCAGATTTGTCCACATTTGTCCAGGTTTACAAATTGTGTCCAGTTCTGTTTCCAGGTTTACAAATATGTTCAGGTCTACCAATACATGTCCAGGTTTAACAGCATGTGTCCAGGTTAAACACATATATGTCCAGATTCAACAATATGTGTCCAGGTCCAGTGGACTGGTCTGACAGAAACGTTACTGTCAGACCGGTCTGACACAATACCTTCTCTTCTAATTTAGCTTCTATCTGAGCACCACAAAAAACATTTTGTGATACCATAAGTAAATATGATAAAATTTCTTCAAGTATCAAAACTTAAAAAAAAGTTGGTGGCTAAATACAAAATCAAGACCAACAAAGGGCTGAAACAAAGTACATGCAATTTTGATAAACCAATAAGTAACAAAAATCAAGACCATGATGAAGTTACAAAGTAAGCCTTCAATTCCAATAGCAAGGAAAAAAAAACACTAATTGCATTGATCTTATTAATAAACTTAATAATACAATAATGTAGGACATATTAATATTAATAACCTAGAACATCAGAATCTGATAAACAAAATAACATATGTCAATTGAATCGAAATTGGAGAAAACATATAATATCACAAGTTTGTTCTGCTTTCTATAATATATACATGGATGGTTTGAGCAGATATATAAAATTTGGAGAGACAATACAAATTTAATTATGTATAAGTGCTTCAGCTTTTATACAACTTGGCATTCACAATATCAGAAACCAAAGTATCATTCAAGTATACACGATCACTTTGACCCAAGCCTATATCATCAAGTAATTGATGTAATAAAAGAAAACGACCCAATGCATTAAAAACAAGCAAAATCCAACAAAACATAGTAATTCAGGAATCAAAACAGTTTCTAAGGCATTTTAGAAGTGTAAAAAAGTATAGACATGTTACATTAGTTGGCACAAAAAAATTATTAAAGTAATATCTATGATACTGAGATCATTGTTTATGAAATAATATCAGTCTCACTCAGTTTAAGACCCTTATATCTTCAACATGTACTTCACATAAGTAATAGATTAGATGGACGTGCAAAGAATTGCATTACTTGCTTCACAAGTTTTGCTTTCATTTAAACAAACACAATATAACATACTAAACAAAAGGACTAAAATATGTAGCCCAATTCATCTGATAGACATCAACTCAACTTCCAATTGCATCCCCAAACAAAGATCAAAACCCATCAAACTAAATGCAAACTGAGAAATCGGAAATCAAAACCTCAAAAAGTATCTCAAATTAGGAAATAAAATAGAGGGAGGATTTAGTGAAACATAGCGAGTGAAATAGGGGGGGGGGAGGTTAGTGAAACAGAGGGAGTGAATTAAAATAGAGGGGTGTTTGAGTGAAATAGAGTAGGGTTTGATTGAGTGAAATAAAGGAAATGAAATAGAGGGGAAAGTGACGTAGTTCATCTCTTTTTATCACCCACATTATCAAAAGAAATAAGTTGGAACATGTGTTTAATGTAGATTCGAAAACAACTTAAATTTATTAAAAATAATAGAAAATAATTTGAACGATTATCAAACAAACAAGTAACTAAGAAAGAATAACTCATAAAAAATTAACTAAGAAAGAAAAATGGAGTTAGAGCTAACTTTGAGAAATTGGAAATGATTGGCATTGGGAAGAGGAGAATGAACTGGAAAAAAGGAACTAAATAATTTAATAACACCAATATGAAAAAAATTGTGTATTTATATCACCTACCTTAGCTTGATGAAATCATCGACCATTACCATATACCAACAGTGCCAAAATGACAGTCTCCACTCTAGTAGTCTATTAGGCTGGGACGCTAGGTAGCAGAGTGGGTTGGGAGGCTGGGTAGCAGGCTGGCTGGTTGGCGGACGGGTCGCTAAAACTGCCAAACTAAAGAAAATCTTCCTCACAAACATCAACAATGACACTGGCTTTTGGAATGTTGATCGATAATGCTTAAAACAGCCTGTGATGCAATCATATTCATAGAGGGTCAAAACATCATGGTGGCAAATGATTGAAGAGAATAAATATGACAAACACTAAGACACTCTATGAATTCATGGGTTTGTGTAGTTCTAAAAGTCATTTAAGCATAGTTATGAGACAATTTATAATTCACGTGTAGTTCTAAAAGTCATTTATGAGTCTGAGTAGTTCTAAAAGTACATCTAGGTTGCTCTGCCCAAAGATATTTCGGTATACTTTATACAACCGTATAGTTTACACCAAAACAAATACAGCAAAACCGCATATAAGTAGCAAAATTAAACACCAGCTTATAGTTACAACAAAACAACTGCATTAGTAATAAGAGCAACCCGCAAAACAATAGAATAATTTTAGCAGATCATCTATTTATTTCAGCAACTACAGCATATTTTGGTATACTTTATACAACCGTATAGTTTACACCAAAACAAATACAGCAAAATCGCATATAAGTAGCAAAATTAAACACCAGCTTATAGTTACAACAAAACAACTGCATTAGTAGTAAGAGCAACCCGCAAAACAACAGAATAATTTTAGCAGATCATCTATTTATTTCAGCAACTACCTCTGAGGCTTAATCATGCTTTTAACAAAACAAAACTCATACGAAAATACATCAAAATAACTTAGATTCAAACCCTAACAATAACCTAACCAATAGTATCCAGTAAACTCTTACAAAAAAAATTAAAAAAAAATGACGATAAACCCTAAATGGTGTTTGGAAAAAACTCTTACCCCAACATAACTGATTTCATCGTTGCCATTATTGCACTACAAAGATGAAAAACAATTGTTAATATATTAGGGTTTATAGAATTTGAAGCTAACCACACAAGAATTGTAACTGAAATCGAAGATTTCACAACAAAAATCATAATAAAAATTAAGAAATGAAAGAGAAGCAACAATGGCAAAAAAAAAATCCCAAAAAAATCGAGAAATGAAAGAGAAGCAACAATGGAAAAAAAAACCCCAAAAATTGAGAAATTAAAGAGAAGTAACAATGACAAAAAAAAACCCTAAAAATCGAGAAAATTCAAAGCACCAAAACCTTACTTCAAAATGTAGAGATCTGTCATTTTTTCGTTGAAAATCTTCCACCACCACCTCGGAATCCTCTAACCCTAGTTCGAAGCTTTTCGATCTCTTCGAAAATGCCAACGAAATTATGAACACATACAATCTATCTGTGGAAGAAAAAAAAACCCAAAACCATACAAAAACTTGAGAAATGAAATTGAAGCAACAAAGACCCAAAAAACTCCAAAAAAAATCGCGAAATGAAAGACAAGAAAAAATGGCGAAAAACCCCCTAAAAGATCAATAAAATTCAAACCAGCAAAATTGTACCTTAAAATTCACAGATTTGCAATTTTTTTCTTCAAAAATCATGAACACCAACCAAAATCACAACTGCATTTTTTTTTTTTTGTTTTGTTTTAGGGCTAATGGAGTAGATGGGGGTGAGAGAGAAACAAAATAAGAATTTAGGGTTGATGATGTTGAGAGAGAAGTGATGATGGTGAAATGTAGAGAATCAAATGGGAGAAAATGGGAGTAGGAAGTCGATTGTGAGAAGGAACCAGAAAAACCTAGGGTTTTTTTTTAAATGAAATAGTTGAGGGCCCAATGACGTGGAACAACCAGGACCGCGCGATTGATTTGCTAAACGTGAGCCACACGATCGTTACTGTTCATTGATGAACAGTAACGGTGACTCGTACGAAAATACATCAAAATAACTTAGATTCAAACCCTAACAATAACCTAACCAATAGTATCCAGTAAACTCTTACAAAAAAATTAAAAAAAAATGACGATAAACCCTAAATGGTGTTTGGAAAAAACTCTTACCCCAACATAACTGATTTCATCGTTGCCATTATTGCACTACAAAGATGAAAAACAATTGTTAATATATTAGGGTTTATAGAATTTGAAGCTAACCACACAAGAATTGTAACTGAAATCGAAGATTTCACAACAAAAATCATAATAAAAATTAAGAAATGAAAGAGAAGCAACAATGGCAAAAAAAAAATCCCAAAAAAATCGAGAAATGAAAGAGAAGCAACAATGGAAAAAAAAACCCCAAAAATTGAGAAATTAAAGAGAAGTAACAATGACAAAAAAAACCCTAAAAATCGAGAAAATTCAAAGCACCAAAACCTTACTTCAAAATGTAGAGATCTGTCATTTTTTCGTTGAAAATCTTCCACCACCACCTCGGAATCCTCTAACCCTAGTTCGAAGCTTTTCGATCTCTTCGAAAATGCCAACGAAATTATGAACACATACAATCTATCTGTGGAAGAAAAAAAAACCCAAAACCATACAAAAACTTGAGAAATGAAATTGAAGCAACAAAGACCCAAAAAACTCCAAAAAAAATCGCGAAATGAAAGACAAGAAAAAATGGCGAAAAAACCCCTAAAAGATCAATAAAATTCAAACCAGCAAAATTGTACCTTAAAATTCACAGATTTGCAATTTTTTTCTTCAAAAATCATGAACACCAACCAAAATCACAACTGCATTTTTTTTTTTTTTTGTTTTAGGGCTAATGGAGTAGATGGGGGTGAGAGAGAAGCAAAATAAGAATTTAGGGTTGATGATGTTGAGAGAGAAGTGATGATGGTGAAATGTAGAGAATCAAATGGGAGAAAATGGGAGTAGGAAGTCGATCGTGAGAAGGAACCAGAAAAACCTAGGGTTTTTTTTTAAATGAAATAGTTGAGGGCCCAATGACGTGGAACAACCAGGACCGCGCGATTGATTTGCTAAACGTGAGCCACACGATCGTTACTGTTCATTGATGAACAGTAACGGTGACTCGTACGAAAATACATCAAAATAACTTAGATTCAAACCCTAACAATAACCTAACCAATAGTATCCAGTAAACTCTTACAAAAAAAATTAAAAAAAAATGACGATAAACCCTAAATGGTGTTTGGAAAAAACTCTTACCCCAACATAACTGATTTCATCGTTGCCATTATTGCACTACAAAGATGAAAAACAATTGTTAATATATTAGGGTTTATAGAATTTGAAGCTAACCACACAAGAATTGTAACTGAAATCGAAGATTTCACAACAAAAATCATAATAAAAATTAAGAAATGAAAGAGAAGCAACAATGGCAAAAAAAAAATCCCAAAAAAATCGAGAAATGAAAGAGAAGCAACAATGGAAAAAAAAACCCCAAAAATTGAGAAATTAAAGAGAAGTAACAATGACAAAAAAAACCCTAAAAATCGAGAAAATTCAAAGCACCAAAACCTTACTTCAAAATGTAGAGATCTGTCATTTTTTCGTTGAAAATCTTCCACCACCACCTCGGAATCCTCTAACCCTAGTTCGAAGCTTTTCGATCTCTTCGAAAATGCCAACGAAATTATGAACACATACAATCTATCTGTGGAAGAAAAAAAAACCCAAAACCATACAAAAACTTGAGAAATGAAATTGAAGCAACAAAGACCCAAAAAACTCCAAAAAAAATCGCGAAATGAAAGACAAGAAAAAATGGCGAAAACCCCCCTAAAAGATCAATAAAATTCAAACCAGCAAAATTGTACCTTAAAATTCACAGATTTGCAATTTTTTTCTTCAAAAATCATGAACACCAACCAAAATCACAACTGCATTTTTTTTTTGTTTTGTTTTAGGGCTAATGGAGTAGATGGGGGTGAGAGAGAAGCAAAATAAGAATTTAGGGTTGATGATGTTGAGAGAGAAGTGATGATGGTGAAATGTAGAGAATCAAATGGGAGAAAATGGGAGTAGGAAGTCGATCGTGAGAAGGAACCAGAAAAACCTAGGGTTTTTTTTTTAAATGAAATAGTTGAGGGCCCAATGACGTGGAACAACCAGGACCGCGCGATTGATTTGCTAAACGTGAGCCACATTATCGTTACTGTTCATTGATGAACAGTAACGGTGACTCGTGCTTTTTAATATAAGTAACAAAAATCAAGACCATGATGAAGTTACAAAGTAAGCCTTCAATTCCAATAGCAAGGAAAAAAAACACTAATTGCATTGATCTTATTAATAAACTTAATAATACAATAATGTAGGACATATTAATATTAATAACCTAGAACATCAGAATCTGATAAACAAAATAACATATGTCAATTGAATCGAAATTGGAGAAAACATATAATATCACAAGTTTGTTCTGCTTTCTATAATATATACATGGATGGTTTGAGCAGATATATAAAATTTGGAGAGACAATACAAATTTAATTATGTATAAGTGCTTCAGCTTTTATACAACTTGGCATTCACAATATCAGAAACCAAAGTATCATTCAAGTATACACGATCACTTTGACCCAAGCCTATATCATCAAGTAATTGATGTAATAAAAGAAAACGACCCAATGCATTAAAAACAAGCAAAATCCAACAAAACATAGTAATTCAGGAATCAAAACAGTTTCTAAGGCATTTTAGAAGTGTAAAAAAGTATAGACATGTTACATTAGTTGGCACAAAAAAATTATTAAAGTAATATCTATGATACTGAGATCATTGTTTATGAAATAATATCAGTCTCACTCAGTTTAAGACCCTTATATCTTCAACATGTACTTCACATAAGTAATAGATTAGATGGACGTGCAAAGAATTGCATTACTTGCTTCACAAGTTTTGCTTTCATTTAAACAAACACAATATAACATACTAAACAAAAGGACTAAAATATGTAGCCCAATTCATCTGATAGACATCAACTCAACTTCCAATTGCATCCCCAAACAAAGATCAAAACCCATCAAACTAAATGCAAACTGAGAAATCGGAAATCAAAACCTCAAAAAGTATCTCAAATTAGGAAATAAAATAGAGGGAGGATTTAGTGAAACATAGCGAGTGAAATAGGGGGGGGGGAGGTTAGTGAAACAGAGGGAGTGAATTAAAATAGAGGGGTGTTTGAGTGAAATAGAGTAGGGTTTGATTGAGTGAAATAAAGGAAATGAAATAGAGGGGAAAGTGACGTAGTTCATCTCTTTTTATCACCCACATTATCAAAAGAAATAAGTTGGAACATGTGTTTAATGTAGATTCGAAAACAACTTAAATTTATTAAAAATAATAGAAAATAATTTGAACGATTATCAAACAAACAAGTAACTAAGAAAGAATAACTCATAAAAAATTAACTAAGAAAGAAAAATGGAGTTAGAGCTAACTTTGAGAAATTGGAAATGATTGGCATTGGGAAGAGGAGAATGAACTGGAAAAAAGGAACTAAATAATTTAATAACACCAATATGAAAAAAATTGTGTATTTATATCACCTACCTTAGCTTGATGAAATCATCGACCATTACCATATACCAACAGTGCCAAAATGACAGTCTCCACTCTAGTAGTCTATTAGGCTGGGACGCTAGGTAGCAGAGTGGGTTGGGAGGCTGGGTAGCAGGCTGGCTGGTTGGCGGACGGGTCGCTAAAACTGCCAAACTAAAGAAAATCTTCCTCACAAACATCAACAATGACACTGGCTTTTGGAATGTTGATCGATAATGCTTAAAACAGCCTGTGATGCAATCATATTCATAGAGGGTCAAAACATCATGGTGGCAAATGATTGAAGAGAATAAATATGACAAACACTAAGACACTCTATGAATTCATGGGTTTGTGTAGTTCTAAAAGTCATTTAAGCATAGTTATGAGACAATTTATAATTCACGTGTAGTTCTAAAAGTCATTTATGAGTCTGAGTAGTTCTAAAAGTCCATCTAGGTTGCTCTGCCCAAAGATATTTCGGTATACTTTATACAACCGTATAGTTTACACCAAAACAAATACAGCAAAACCGCATATAAGTAGCAAAATTAAACACCAGCTTATAGTTACAACAAAACAACTGCATTAGTAATAAGAGCAACCCGCAAAACAATAGAATAATTTTAGCAGATCATCTATTTATTTCAGCAACTACAGCATATTTTGGTATACTTTATACAACCGTATAGTTTACACCAAAACAAATACAGCAAAATCGCATATAAGTAGCAAAATTAAACACCAGCTTATAGTTACAACAAAACAACTGCATTAGTAGTAAGAGCAACCCGCAAAACAACAGAATAATTTTAGCAGATCATCTATTTATTTCAGCAACTACCTCTGAGGCTTAATCATGCTTTTAACAAAACAAAACTCATACGAAAATACATCAAAATAACTTAGATTCAAACCCTAACAATAACCTAACCAATAGTATCCAGTAAACTCTTACAAAAAAAATTAAAAAAAAATGACGATAAACCCTAAATGGTGTTTGGAAAAAACTCTTACCCCAACATAACTGATTTCATCGTTGCCATTATTGCACTACAAAGATGAAAAACAATTGTTAATATATTAGGGTTTATAGAATTTGAAGCTAACCACACAAGAATTGTAACTGAAATCGAAGATTTCACAACAAAAATCATAATAAAAATTAAGAAATGAAAGAGAAGCAACAATGGCAAAAAAAAAATCCCAAAAAAATCGAGAAATGAAAGAGAAGCAACAATGGAAAAAAAAACCCCAAAAATTGAGAAATTAAAGAGAAGTAACAATGACAAAAAAAACCCTAAAAATCGAGAAAATTCAAAGCACCAAAACCTTACTTCAAAATGTAGAGATCTGTCATTTTTTCGTTGAAAATCTTCCACCACCACCTCGGAATCCTCTAACCCTAGTTCGAAGCTTTTCGATCTCTTCGAAAATGCCAACGAAATTATGAACACATACAATCTATCTGTGGAAGAAAAAAAAACCCAAAACCATACAAAAACTTGAGAAATGAAATTGAAGCAACAAAGACCCAAAAAACTCCAAAAAAAATCGCGAAATGAAAGACAAGAAAAAATGGCGAAAAACCCCCTAAAAGATCAATAAAATTCAAACCAGCAAAATTGTACCTTAAAATTCACAGATTTGCAATTTTTTTCTTCAAAAATCATGAACACCAACCAAAATCACAACTGCATTTTTTTTTTTTGTTTTGTTTTAGGGCTAATGGAGTAGATGGGGGTGAGAGAGAAGCAAAATAAGAATTTAGGGTTGATGATGTTGAGAGAGAAGTGATGATGGTGAAATGTAGAGAATCAAATGGGAGAAAATGGGAGTAGGAAGTCGATTGTGAGAAGGAACCAGAAAAACCTAGGGTTTTTTTTTAAATGAAATAGTTGAGGGCCCAATGACGTGGAACAACCAGGACCGCGCGATTGATTTGCTAAACGTGAGCCACACGATCGTTACTGTTCATTGATGAACAGTAACGGTGACTCGTACGAAAATACATCAAAATAACTTAGATTCAAACCCTAACAATAACCTAACCAATAGTATCCAGTAAACTCTTACAAAAAAATTAAAAAAAAATGACGATAAACCCTAAATGGTGTTTGGAAAAAACTCTTACCCTAACATAACTGATTTCATCGTTGCCATTATTGCACTACAAAGATGAAAAACAATTGTTAATATATTAGGGTTTATAGAATTTGAAGCTAACCACACAAGAATTGTAACTGAAATCGAAGATTTCACAACAAAAATCATAATAAAAATTAAGAAATGAAAGAGAAGCAACAATGGCAAAAAAAAAATCCCAAAAAAATCGAGAAATGAAAGAGAAGCAACAATGGAAAAAAAAACCCCAAAAATTGAGAAATTAAAGAGAAGTAACAATGACAAAAAAAACCCTAAAAATCGAGAAAATTCAAAGCACCAAAACCTTACTTCAAAATGTAGAGATCTGTCATTTTTTCGTTGAAAATCTTCCACCACCACCTCGGAATCCTCTAACCCTAGTTCGAAGCTTTTCGATCTCTTCGAAAATGCCAACGAAATTATGAACACATACAATCTATCTGTGGAAGAAAAAAAAACCCAAAACCATACAAAAACTTGAGAAATGAAATTGAAGCAACAAAGACCCAAAAAACTCCAAAAAAAATCGCGAAATGAAAGACAAGAAAAAATGGCGAAAAAACCCCTAAAAGATCAATAAAATTCAAACCAGCAAAATTGTACCTTAAAATTCACAGATTTGCAATTTTTTTCTTCAAAAATCATGAACACCAACCAAAATCACAACTGCATTTTTTTTTTTGTTTTGTTTTAGGGCTAATGGAGTAGATGGGGGTGAGAGAGAAGCAAAATAAGAATTTAGGGTTGATGATGTTGAGAGAGAAGTGATGATGGTGAAATGTAGAGAATCAAATGGGAGAAAATGGGAGTAGGAAGTCGATTGTGTGAAGGAACCAGAAAAACCTAGGGTTTTTTTTTAAATGAAATAGTTGAGGGCCCAATGACGTGGAACAACCAGGACCGCGCGATTGATTTGCTAAACGTGAGCCACACGATCGTTACTGTTCATTGATGAACAGTAACGGTGACTCGTACGAAAATACATCAAAATAACTTAGATTCAAACCCTAACAATAACCTAACCAATAGTATCCAGTAAACTCTTACAAAAAAAATTAAAAAAAAATGACGATAAACCCTAAATGGTGTTTGGAAAAAACTCTTACCCCAACATAACTGATTTCATCGTTGCCATTATTGCACTACAAAGATGAAAAACAATTGTTAATATATTAGGGTTTATAGAATTTGAAGCTAACCACACAAGAATTGTAACTGAAATCGAAGATTTCACAACAAAAATCATAATAAAAATTAAGAAATGAAAGAGAAGCAACAATGGCAAAAAAAAAATCCCAAAAAAATCGAGAAATGAAAGAGAAGCAACAATGGAAAAAAAAACCCCAAAAATTGAGAAATTAAAGAGAAGTAACAATGACAAAAAAAACCCTAAAAATCGAGAAAATTCAAAGCACCAAAACCTTACTTCAAAATGTAGAGATCTGTCATTTTTTCGTTGAAAATCTTCCACCACCACCTCGGAATCCTCTAACCCTAGTTCGAAGCTTTTCGATCTCTTCGAAAATGCCAACGAAATTATGAACACATACAATCTATCTGTGGAAGAAAAAAAAACCCAAAACCATACAAAAACTTGAGAAATGAAATTGAAGCAACAAAGACCCAAAAAACTCCAAAAAAAATCGCGAAATGAAAGACAAGAAAAAATGGCGAAAAACCCCCTAAAAGATCAATAAAATTCAAACCAGCAAAATTGTACCTTAAAATTCACAGATTTGCAATTTTTTTCTTCAAAAATCATGAACACCAACCAAAATCACAACTGCATTTTTTTTTTGTTTTGTTTTAGGGCTAATGGAGTAGATGGGGGTGAGAGAGAAGCAAAATAAGAATTTAGGGTTGATGATGTTGAGAGAGAAGTGATGATGGTGAAATGTAGAGAATCAAATGGGAGAAAATGGGAGTAGGAAGTCGATCGTGAGAAGGAACCAGAAAAACCTAGGGTTTTTTTTTAAATGAAATAGTTGAGGGCCCAATGACGTGGAACAACCAGGACCGCGCGATTGATTTGCTAAACGTGAGCCACATTATCGTTACTGTTCATTGATGAACAGTAACGGTGACTCGTGCTTTTTAATATAAGTAACAAAAATCAAGACCATGATGAAGTTACAAAGTAAGCCTTCAATTCCAATAGCAAGGAAAAAAAACACTAATTGCATTGATCTTATTAATAAACTTAATAATACAATAATGTAGGACATATTAATATTAATAACCTAGAACATCAGAATCTGATAAACAAAATAACATATGTCAATTGAATCGAAATTGGAGAAAACATATAATATCACAAGTTTGTTCTGCTTTCTATAATATATACATGGATGGTTTGAGCAGATATATAAAATTTGGAGAGACAATACAAATTTAATTATGTATAAGTGCTTCAGCTTTTATACAACTTGGCATTCACAATATCAGAAACCAAAGTATCATTCAAGTATACACGATCACTTTGACCCAAGCCTATATCATCAAGTAATTGATGTAATAAAAGAAAACGACCCAATGCATTAAAAACAAGCAAAATCCAACAAAACATAGTAATTCAGGAATCAAAACAGTTTCTAAGGCATTTTAGAAGTGTAAAAAAGTATAGACATGTTACATTAGTTGGCACAAAAAAATTATTAAAGTAATATCTATGATACTGAGATCATTGTTTATGAAATAATATCAGTCTCACTCAGTTTAAGACCCTTATATCTTCAACATGTACTTCACATAAGTAATAGATTAGATGGACGTGCAAAGAATTGCATTACTTGCTTCACAAGTTTTGCTTTCATTTAAACAAACACAATATAACATACTAAACAAAAGGACTAAAATATGTAGCCCAATTCATCTGATAGACATCAACTCAACTTCCAATTGCATCCCCAAACAAAGATCAAAACCCATCAAACTAAATGCAAACTGAGAAATCGGAAATCAAAACCTCAAAAAGTATCTCAAATTAGGAAATAAAATAGAGGGAGGATTTAGTGAAACATAGCGAGTGAAATAGGGGGGGGGGAGGTTAGTGAAACAGAGGGAGTGAATTAAAATAGAGGGGTGTTTGAGTGAAATAGAGTAGGGTTTGATTGAGTGAAATAAAGGAAATGAAATAGAGGGGAAAGTGACGTAGTTCATCTCTTTTTATCACCCACATTATCAAAAGAAATAAGTTGGAACATGTGTTTAATGTAGATTCGAAAACAACTTAAATTTATTAAAAATAATAGAAAATAATTTGAACGATTATCAAACAAACAAGTAACTAAGAAAGAATAACTCATAAAAAATTAACTAAGAAAGAAAAATGGAGTTAGAGCTAACTTTGAGAAATTGGAAATGATTGGCATTGGGAAGAGGAGAATGAACTGGAAAAAAGGAACTAAATAATTTAATAACACCAATATGAAAAAAATTGTGTATTTATATCACCTACCTTAGCTTGATGAAATCATCGACCATTACCATATACCAACAGTGCCAAAATGACAGTCTCCACTCTAGTAGTCTATTAGGCTGGGACGCTAGGTAGCAGAGTGGGTTGGGAGGCTGGGTAGCAGGCTGGCTGGTTGGCGGACGGGTCGCTAAAACTGCCAAACTAAAGAAAATCTTCCTCACAAACATCAACAATGACACTGGCTTTTGGAATGTTGATCGATAATGCTTAAAACAGCCTGTGATGCAATCATATTCATAGAGGGTCAAAACATCATGGTGGCAAATGATTGAAGAGAATAAATATGACAAACACTAAGACACTCTATGAATTCATGGGTTTGTGTAGTTCTAAAAGTCATTTAAGCATAGTTATGAGACAATTTATAATTCACGTGTAGTTCTAAAAGTCATTTATGAGTCTGAGTAGTTCTAAAAGTCCATCTAGGTTGCTCTGCCCAAAGATATTTCGGTATACTTTATACAACCGTATAGTTTACACCAAAACAAATACAGCAAAACCGCATATAAGTAGCAAAATTAAACACCAGCTTATAGTTACAACAAAACAACTGCATTAGTAATAAGAGCAACCCGCAAAACAATAGAATAATTTTAGCAGATCATCTATTTATTTCAGCAACTACAGCATATTTTGGTATACTTTATACAACCGTATAGTTTACACCAAAACAAATACAGCAAAATCGCATATAAGTAGCAAAATTAAACACCAGCTTATAGTTACAACAAAACAACTGCATTAGTAGTAAGAGCAACCCGCAAAACAACAGAATAATTTTAGCAGATCATCTATTTATTTCAGCAACTACCTCTGAGGCTTAATCATGCTTTTAACAAAACAAAACTCATACGAAAATACATCAAAATAACTTAGATTCAAACCCTAACAATAACCTAACCAATAGTATCCAGTAAACTCTTACAAAAAAAATTAAAAAAAAATGACGATAAACCCTAAATGGTGTTTGGAAAAAACTCTTACCCCAACATAACTGATTTCATCGTTGCCATTATTGCACTACAAAGATGAAAAACAATTGTTAATATATTAGGGTTTATAGAATTTGAAGCTAACCACACAAGAATTGTAACTGAAATCGAAGATTTCACAACAAAAATCATAATAAAAATTAAGAAATGAAAGAGAAGCAACAATGGCAAAAAAAAAATCCCAAAAAAATCGAGAAATGAAAGAGAAGCAACAATGGAAAAAAAAACCCCAAAAATTGAGAAATTAAAGAGAAGTAACAATGACAAAAAAAACCCTAAAAATCGAGAAAATTCAAAGCACCAAAACCTTACTTCAAAATGTAGAGATCTGTCATTTTTTCGTTGAAAATCTTCCACCACCACCTCGGAATCCTCTAACCCTAGTTCGAAGCTTTTCGATCTCTTCGAAAATGCCAACGAAATTATGAACACATACAATCTATCTGTGGAAGAAAAAAAAACCCAAAACCATACAAAAACTTGAGAAATGAAATTGAAGCAACAAAGACCCAAAAAACTCCAAAAAAAATCGCGAAATGAAAGACAAGAAAAAATGGCGAAAAAACCCCTAAAAGATCAATAAAATTCAAACCAGCAAAATTGTACCTTAAAATTCACAGATTTGCAATTTTTTTCTTCAAAAATCATGAACACCAACCAAAATCACAACTGCATTTTTTTTTTTTTTTGTTTTAGGGCTAATGGAGTAGATGGGGGTGAGAGAGAAGCAAAATAAGAATTTAGGGTTGATGATGTTGAGAGAGAAGTGATGATGGTGAAATGTAGAGAATCAAATGGGAGAAAATGGGAGTAGGAAGTCGATCGTGAGAAGGAACCAAAAAAACCTAGGGTTTTTTTTTAAATGAAATAGTTGAGGGCCCAATGACGTGGAACAACCAGGACCGCGCGATTGATTTGCTAAACGTGAGCCACACGATCGTTACTGTTCATTGATGAACAGTAACGGTGACTCGTACGAAAATACATCAAAATAACTTAGATTCAAACCCTAACAATAACCTAACCAATAGTATCCAGTAAACTCTTACAAAAAAATTAAAAAAAAATGACGATAAACCCTAAATGGTGTTTGGAAAAAACTCTTACCCCAACATAACTGATTTCATCGTTGCCATTATTGCACTACAAAGATGAAAAACAATTGTTAATATATTAGGGTTTATAGAATTTGAAGCTAACCACACAAGAATTGTAACTGAAATCGAAGATTTCACAACAAAAATCATAATAAAAATTAAGAAATGAAAGAGAAGCAACAATGGCAAAAAAAAAATCCCAAAAAAATCGAGAAATGAAAGAGAAGCAACAATGGAAAAAAAAACCCCAAAAATTGAGAAATTAAAGAGAAGTAACAATGACAAAAAAAACCCTAAAAATCGAGAAAATTCAAAGCACCAAAACCTTACTTCAAAATGTAGAGATCTGTCATTTTTTCGTTGAAAATCTTCCACCACCACCTCGGAATCCTCTAACCCTAGTTCGAAGCTTTTCGATCTCTTCGAAAATGCCAACGAAATTATGAACACATACAATCTATCTGTGGAAGAAAAAAAAACCCAAAACCATACAAAAACTTGAGAAATGAAATTGAAGCAACAAAGACCCAAAAAACTCCAAAAAAAATCGCGAAATGAAAGACAAGAAAAAATGGCGAAAAAACCCCTAAAAGATCAATAAAATTCAAACCAGCAAAATTGTACCTTAAAATTCACAGATTTGCAATTTTTTTCTTCAAAAATCATGAACACCAACCAAAATCACAACTGCATTTTTTTTTTTTTTGTTTTAGGGCTAATGGAGTAGATGGGGGTGAGAGAGAAGCAAAATAAGAATTTAGGGTTGATGATGTTGAGAGAGAAGTGATGATGGTGAAATGTAGAGAATCAAATGGGAGAAAATGGGAGTAGGAAGTCGATCGTGAGAAGGAACCAGAAAAACCTAGGGTTTTTTTTTAAATGAAATAGTTGAGGGCCCAATGACGTGGAACAACCAGGACCGCGCGATTGATTTGCTAAACGTGAGCCACACGATCGTTACTGTTCATTGATGAACAGTAACGGTGACTCGTGCTTTTTAATATGTATGGATATGGATGTATGGATATGGATATGGATACAGAGTACTTACCAGTTACCGTCCAAATTTACGTACTCCTTCTGCCTCTTTTATTTTTTGTTAAATTTATTTTTCCTAATCTTCTGATACACAAGTTTAGATGAAAATATCTTTGGATATGTGCAATAAAAAAACTATAAAAATTACTTATTTGACTATATATATTTTTTAATTTACAACACCTAAAGAAAGTTAAAGTGGCTAATTAAACAGTTACAATATTCCTTATGGAGCAAAAAAAAATAATTAAAAAATTATAGATTAGTTATGAAAAAGGTAATTGTTTGTTTGCGGAAATTTTTTTTCCGAAACAATGAACAAACGAAAAAATCATTTCGATTATTACTTTAATTTGTTTTATTATCTGGTCAAAATAAAATGAAAGAAAATACATGGAAGATGAAGAGCAAAAGACTACTACTTGTTTTATTTGAAGAGATTAAAGAAGATGAAGAACAAAAGGTTAATAGATTTTCTTTATCGCATCCTAATAAAAATCTTAACCTAACCAAAAAATAAATTAATTAATTAAAAGCCATTAAAAGTACTGTGAAATGCATGTTGGATTTTGACTCATAGGTGCATTGACTTTACACATTCAGTATAAATACATTGACTTTAAACTATAGATACATCGTTTAAACTCTAAGTAGACTAGTATAGTAATAAAGAGGAAACAATTTGATTTAATCTCCAGTTCTCCGCCTTTTATTTGTTGATTTGAGGGTCATTATTGTTTCTCATTTTTCACCACAATGATCTAGTTTTCTCACGTGACTAACAATTTTAGGCACATTCATTGTAAACTATAAATGTAAACGTGGGCATGGGCCGTGCCGGGATGGTCCACGTGCCATAGTGTGTCGTGCCTATACGGGCCAAGAAAAGTTCATGCCGTACTGGGCTTGTGCCAAGTTATAAAATATAAGGCCTATGCACGGCCCAACCCACGTGCCGTGTCGGGCCGACTCATGTCGTGCCAAAGTGTCTTATACTAATTTTAATAAATTTTGAAATTTTAATCAAAATGAACGTGCCAACTTGCGGGCCGGCCCATTGTGCTCGTGTTGGGCTCGTGCCAAATTTTTAAAATGTTGTTCGTGGGTGGCCCACGGCCCAGCATTTATGCCTTCATGTCGTGTCGTGCTTATAGCGGGGTCGTGTTGTGCTAGGCCCAAACCCTGCCGGCCCGGCCCATGCCCAACTCTATATAAATGCATCTAGTATAAATACATTTACTTTATACTATAGATAGATATGTTATTTGCAAATTTTAAGCAGGATAAGGTAAAGAGAAAGCAATGTAATTTAATCTCAAAACCTTTCGTTTAACGTTATATTTCTCTGCGCGCCAACTTATTTCTAAAGAAAAGAATAATCCTCTGAAATCTGAACGTACAGAATTATGTACCTATATAATTAATTTTTGTTTAAAGGGAAAAAAAAAAAAACCTTTAGTTGATTTAGAGATGATTTTATCAGCTTTTTTTTTTTTTTCCCTTCTTGTTTTTTGTATTTGCCTTACAATGTTAACCAAAGTATCCACAAAATCCTAAAAAAGACAAGAAGAACACTATATATATACATTGTACTAATACTAATGTGGCACTAAAAATCAAGAAAAACTAAAATTCCAGCAGAAACAGAACCATATCATACATGATATGAACCAAACAAAAATTAAAAATGGATGAAATAGAAGTGGGAATTAAGAGTTTTGGGGATGGCAGAAGGAGCACATTGCTTGATGAATTCGAGCGAATGTCGGTCGAAATTCAACTCAACCAAGCCATGTTAAGGAGGAGCTTGTCCGAACCCGGTACATCCATGCTCGGGGCGGGCCTGGGCTTGGGCCAAGGCCCGCCCCCGTTGGTCCAACAGCCAGTCAAACAAGGCAAGAGAAGTGGCTCATCATGGGGTGGTGGTGGTGGTTTGCATAAGATGGTTAAGAAGTTGTTTAGCCCTGTTTTTTGGAAGAAGAAAAGTAGGAGAAATTATGATCAGAAAAAAGAGCAACATGAGGTTAATAGCAAGGATCTTAAATTCTGCAAAAGGTTTAGCAAATCTGTAAGGTATTAGTATTGAATAATGTATGTAAATAACAAGGATCATGTCATTATTCTATTTTATTTTTATTTTTTTTACATAAGTTTGCCATTTTGAACCTTTCATTTTGTAGGAATTTTACTGTTTTGATGGTTTCATTCTACAAATTATATGTTTTTTCCCATTCCATGTATCAATAGCATTAGAAGATTGTCTGAGTTGCACTAACTCACTGAATTGGAGACGGAGACAAAAACGAATATGGCTATGAGACTGCAAATTTGAAAATTAGATAACAATGAGTACATCATGAATATTAACTAAAGTATTGATAACATCCTAAATAAGGGAACAAATTTAGTACATGGACAACAGTCAAATGATGTACCATGTAGAGGATTGTTACTTATCAAAGGATAATACTATTTCTAAACTAGTTTTTGACCTAGGACTTGTGCATGAATTCAATAAAAAAAAAAACATAGAAAACTAAGATTTTAATGTCCTTTTTCAACGTGAACAAATTTAGTACATGGACAACCGTCAAATGAATTACCTTAGAGGATTGTTACTTATCAAAGGATAATATAAGACTTCTAAACTAGTTTTTGACCTAGGACTTGTGCATGAATTCAATAAAAACATAGCAAACTTTATAAACCAAGATTTTAATGCCTTTTTCAACATGATTAGTGAACAACTGAACATGTACATACACCACCTGAAATTCTTATTTTAGGATGACCTAAAATCTGGTGATTGAAAAGGTCTGTGCACTCAACTAACTGAGTCATTAAGCAAAAAGATCGTCATCAATTGTCTCATAATCTAACTTTCAATGCTCAACTAAACCACCACTTGATGCAATGCAATTGGTTTGTGTACTAGGAAATATTGGATTTTCTTAGGGTATCAGATATTCACATCACATAATCTTATGTTAATGGTCCCAATAAAGATTTTTTTTTAAAAGGGGAAATAAAGAAGCTTCAATGAGCATTTATCAATAAAAGTTGGTTCAAGTGGTAAGTGATTTGATATCGTTTAAGGGGTCTTGAGTTCGAGCCCTACCATATGCAGAAATCTTCACTAGGAGACTTACCCACCACAAGTCAGGTGCACAACCCGGTTCGGATCTAGATGTAGTCGGAATGTTAGTAATCATCGGTGAACCGGGTGCGCATACTTTAAAAAAAATCTTGGCTTTGTTGAATATGTTAAGATTTCTAACCAATCTCCATTCTTCAATATTCATGCCTTGTTCTGTAGGATTCTCTTCATGGCTTCTTCCACCTTATCTCTTCAACAGCTCCTCAAACAGAAATCAATTCCACCATTGTCTTCAACCCAAACTTTTTCCAGCTACCATTGCCATAAACCCATCATCTAAAACTCCTAATTTACCAATCAATTTCACCATTGTCAATTTCAGCAATACCTTCAGAATTCAATCATGCTGTCTTCTTTCCAAGTCTTCTTTAAGCTTACCAGAAATTGAAGAAGGGGAAGGGCAGACCGAAGAAAGCAACAGTAAAGCGAAAGTTATGCAAATTGCGGATAAAATTAGAGCAATCCCAGTTGAGGAAAGGTGTGATTTACTTAATTCTTTGATAGATAAACAATGTGAGCCTAAAACTATTGATAATTTCAATGATATGATCATGGGTTTGGTGGTGGCTGAGGAGCTTGACATTGCCTTGAAACTGTTCGACGAAATGTCAGCACTTCATGGTTTATCACCAAACTGCTGGACTTACTCTATACTTATCAGATGTTACTGCAAGAAAAAACAACCTGATGAAGGCGAAAGGGTTCTCAATTGTATGATTGAAAACGGGTTTAGACCAAACGTGGTGACTCTTACCATTTTGGTGAATTCATTATGCTCAAGAGGTAAAGTTCAGAGAGCTTTTGAAGTGTTGGAGATGATGGGAAAACTTGGGTGCAACCCAAATGTTCAAACTTATAATTGTGTGTTAAAAGGGTTGTGCTTTGTTGGGAGAATAGAAGAAGCTTATAAAATGTTGATGGGTTTGAAAAAAAAGGTGGGAGATGAAGAAAAGACTGCTTTAATTCCTGATATTTATTCATACACTGCAGTTATGGATGGTTTTTGTAAAGTGGGGAGATCAGATGAAGCCATGGAATTGCTTGAGGAAGTCATTAGAATAGGATTAACTCCAAATGTAGTTACTTATAATGCTCTCTTTAATGGGTATTGCATAGAAGGAAAACCAAGAAAAGGGATTCAATTGTTGAAGGAAATGAAGGAGAGAGGTTGTGTACCTGATTATATAGGTTACAGTACTTTGCTTCATGGGTTGTTGAAATGGGGTGAAGTAATGGAAGCTTTTTGGGTTTACAATGAAATGGTTGAGGTTGGTTTGAAGGTTGATGAAAGGATGATGAATGCTCTGTTAAGAGGTTTGTGCAGGGAATCATGGAAAGAAAAGGAGGTGTTGAAAATTGTTTATCAAGTTTTTGATAAAATGAAGAGTTTGCAATATTCTGTGTTTCCTGATACTTACAATCTAGTAATCCAGACATTCTGTATAGGGAAAGAGGTTGATATGGGTTTGATTACACTACATGAGATGGTAGAAACTGGGTATTTTCCGAGTATGGTTGCAGTTAACCGGGTCATTCGTGGACTCTGTGAGGAGGAGAAGATTAGCCAAGCATTGGCAGTTTTAATTCTTGTTTGTGAAGCTGGTAAATTTCCCAGCAAAATTAGTTTTAACAGTTTGATTGATGAGTTGAATAGGCAGGGGAATGTGCTTGGTGCTTGCAGTGTCTATGGTGCAGCATTGAAGCTTGGTGTGGTTCCGCATCGGACGCCGTTGGGTGCTCAGCTAAGTAGATCACACTGAACCAATGTATACTATTTCTAATAATGAGGCATGGGAGCATTGAGAGTTTGGAGCTTTGCCCAAGTGGTATAGGTCTTAGAACACCATACTGGTCCTGGATTTGAACTTCACCACACGCATTTGCAAAGACTCCTTATTTTTCCTCTCTTACATGCATGTGTGGGCTAAAATTGAGTTAGGTGACTTACATTAGGGCCCAACTAAAGACCTAAGTTACCAACCAGCATTGCTATTAAAAATAAATAAATTAGGAGGCATGATAAACATCTTCCCCAAATACAAAAAACTTGTCCATCCCAAGCACATAATTATACTTTCGAGTCACACCTCCCTTGTACCACCACACCAATCTTGACTGTCAATAGAACTATGTGTGTTTTCGTTCGTTCTGTAATTGTAATCATGTATCTATGATTTGTTGAAGAATTATTAGCAGTGATGACATTCTTGTAGTTTTGGTTCAAGCACAGCACAACACTAGAGATAATTAGCAGCAAATGCCTAATTGTGAGGCATGAGAGGTTAGAGCTTTGTCTCAGTGGAAAAGGTCTTTGAATGTTATATTTGAGATTATGATTTCGAACATCACTGAATGCATTTGTGATGATCTTTATCTTTTCTTTTTCAGATGCATTGTTGGCTTAAATTGAGTAACCTATAAACTGTAGTAGAGCCTGACCCAACCCAAGGCTTAAATACCATTCAACATTACCATTTAAAAAAAAAAAAAAAATACAAGGCATGATGGACTCCTCGGAATGCAAGAAACTCATCCCAAATATGTAATTGTACTTTTGGGTCACACCTCTCTTATGCCAATAAATCAATCGCAAGTTCGCAACTATCAATCTATCATTATTTACCATCACGATTTGAACCACATCATCAACTGTATGTGTGTTTTTTTCTTTCTTTTGACAATTGTAATCATCATGTATCTGAGATTTGCTGAATAATTATTAGCAGAAGCTCCTAGAGAACTATAGAGGAAAATATTCTAGTCATTAAAGAAATTGCTCACCTTTACAAGAACAAAAAAAGAAAAACTAATCATATGGCGTTCAAAATTGATATTTCCAAGGCCTATGATAGCTTAGAATGGGGCTTTATCAGAGAAACCTTAACTATTATGAACTTCCCTCCTATGTTAATCAGTCTCATTCTTGATTGTGTAACATCTCCGACTATTTCCGTTCTCTGGAACGGCCAAATAACTGATTCCTTTAATCCCTCTAGGGGTATAAGGCAAGGAGATCCTCTTTCTTCTTACATTTTTGTCCTTTGCTTGCAAAGGCTTTCAGATATTATTGATCATAAGGTGATGGATGGATCTTGGAAGCCTCTTTATATTACAAAGGAGATTCCAATCTCGCATGTTTTCTATGCGGATGACGTGTTTCTTTTCGCGGAGGCTACTGTTCATAATGCTAATTCTGTCCTCTAGAGCCTATGTGAATTTGAATCCATATCTGGTCTCTCCATAAACCCGGCTAAATCAAACATTATTTTCTCTCATAATACCTCATGTTCTACCCGTAGGACAATCTCCCTTCATTGCAATATGAATAGTTCCCTTTCGTTTGGGAAATATTTGGGTGTAGCCATAAGTCCGAATAAATTAAAGAAACTTGACTATTCTGATATGCTCAACAAAACTAAGGATAAAATCCAGGGATGGCAGGGTAAGCTTCTCAATATGGCGGGTCGATGTACTCTTATTATAAGTGTCCTTAACTCTTATCCTTTGTACACAATGTAGACGACGATCCTTCCTGTTAGTATCCTGAACGATCTAGAAAAACACTGCCGTAAATTCTTTTGGAATAAAACAAATTGCTCTCGTTACTTAGTAAGAATGAGTTGGGACCACCTAAAAGAACCAATTAATTTGGGGGGTTTAGGTATGAGGGATTTGAGATCTTGGAACTTGTCTTTCATGGCTAAATTGGGTTGGAAAATTTTACATGAACCAAATAAACTTTGGGTTAAAATTATAAATGCCCGCTATCTAAAAAGATCAAGTTTTTGGGCTGCTACCCCTAGTGCTACTACTTCTCCACTATGGAGGGATATTTTAAAGGGGAGGGAGATCTTAATTAAAGGGCGGGGAGTGAGAATTGCAAATGGAAATGATACTTCGCTTTGGTTCGACAATTGGATTGGTTCGGGACCACTAGTTTATTTGACTACGACCAATCCTCCTGATTGGATGTTAAATTGGAGAGTTAGTAAAATCATTAGCAATGGTCAGTGGAATATAAATGACATCCAAAATATTCTTCCATTAGATATACTGAGTGATATTAAAAGTCTTCCTCTGCCTAAAGATCGATCCATTAGTGATATTGATTGTTGGAGGGCCACTACCTCCGGGACTTTTACTTTAAAATCGGCCTACCACATAGCTTTCCCCCCCAAAATCACTTTTAGCAACAATTTAATTTCATGGCCCCAATTATGGAAGATAAATGTTCCCTAGAAATATAATATGTTACTTTGGAATGTGTTCCACTCTATCTTGCCGATGGCCTCTATCCTCTCAACAAAAATACAAAATTTCTCCTCCATATGCACTAGATGTCGACAAGGAACTGAGACCAATATTCACCTATTTAGGGACTGTGTAATCAGTAAAAATATTTGGTTCCGTTTATTTCAACATAAACAACAGAAGCCCTACTTTGATTTTCATGACTTTTTGAACTTGGACTGGATGGGTGGCTTCAGTATAATCTTTCGGCTGACCAAAGTTGGAAGACTATTTTTACCATTGGTATCTGGCATATTTGGAGAATTCGAAACATTTTTATTTTCCAAAACGTCTCCAATTCCTTGGAGGTTGACTATAACTGAATTTGGTTGGATTGTGTTCAAACTAATCAATGTATGCAGGATAAAGGAAAAACAATAGCTCTTCCATATGACTCCCCCCTTTGGACCCCCCCCCCCCTCCGCCAGGAATGTTAAAAGTAAACACAGATGCAAGCTGGAGGAATGCAAGTACGACAACTGTTGGCATAGTGGTACGTCACTCAAGCGGCTCTTGGATTTATGGGAGCTACATTAAGATCAAGGCTTCATCACCCGCTGAGGCGGAATTGGTGTCTATGAGGGAGGGGTTAATGGTTGCGACTCTTAAGGACCTTAACAGATTTCAGCTTGAAGTAGATGCAAAAGCGGTTAAATGCATGATGGAGCACGCAGAGGAACACTTCACCCACTATCTTGGTGCTATCGTCGTTGAAGTAAGTAGGCTTATGCGCAATTTTCCGGATATGGAACTGCTACATGCTAGGAAAGAGGCCAATGTGGTTGCTCACACTTTGGCAAAGGAGGGACAGCTGTCTAACTTTTGTGCTAGAAATTTCGAGGAACCTCCAGTTTGGATTCAACCTACTCTTGACAATGACATGGCTGGGATACGCTATGCGGCTCAACACTCTTAATCGGACTTGCTCTTTCGGTTGTTATCACTATTTTGTATATTATAGCTCGGCAATTGTATTTGGTAGTGTTTTTAAGTTATCTCATAACTTATGCATGTATGACTTTATAATTTAATTTTATGCTTCCCTTTTCCTGTTAAAAAAAAAAAAAAAAAAAAACAAATGCCTAATCCTGCACCGCACGTGATAAAAAAAAATCTACACAGTGGCATTGTAGTAAAAAAAAAAGTTCCAAAACACATAGCACATACTATTGATGATTTTAGCATGCAAAAGTACTCCTTCCGTAACATAAAGATTTCAATATTGGTTTTTTCACATATTTTGAGGAAGCGATTCAAGGGTCTAAACGACGAAATTAATCAAAATGGTTTTAATGCAAGCAATAGTTTGATTATAAGTTACTAATATCAAAATTATTTTGATTAATTTAGTCATTTACACCTTCAAATCGCTTCCTCAAAATGCGTGAAAAACAATTGTTGAAATCTTTATGTTACGGAGGAAGTACTAAAATACCTTGCAAGTTGTTTATTTCATCCTGAGCAGTGCCCAAATTTAGCGTAATTTTTTTTTTTTGAGAAAAAGTAGATAGTTGTAAAAATCAAGATCTCTACTCAAAAATGTCAACAAGAAAAAATAGCTCTACAAATAGATCCATTCTAGAATAGTCTTTTCAAAATTTATACAAAATTCTCCCGACTGAATCTCATGACAATATGACATACAGGTTTATATCAACAGCAACAGGGACAAAATCCAAAACGCTGATTTACAGAACAGTCTCAAAGTAATATAGACACATACGAAGTATATATAACAGAAAATTTAGTGCATTAGATTACATCAATGTCAAAAAGGTAATTAGAAACACTAATGGCCACGGCTAGTATACTGCCCTGTTCTTGTATCAACCATAATCTGATCGCCAATTTTAGTAAACAATGGTACATTAACAACAGCTCCAGTTTCAAGCGTTGCAACCTTCGTTCCACCTACAATCAAGTATCATCAATAAAAGAAACTGTAGGAAAAGGGATAGTACTGAAACAGTAAAAAAAAAAAAAAAAAAAAAAGGCTACATTCCCTTGTTCAAACTATAAACGGCAAATGATTGCAATGGGAAATTATTTACTTCACATAATTCCTTAGAATTTACCAAAGTTGTTTAGTTGACAATGTGGAAATTTTTAATTCCTATGAATTTTCATTAACCAATTGGATACATGGTAATTTACTTTCAAAATTTTGGCTTGCACATTAGTCATGAGAAGTCTGAAATTTATCGTACTATGGATGCAGCCCAAGTTGGGCTCTCTCCCCTTTAAATATCTAGGAGTTCCCATCACTTCTAGGAAGCTTAAAAAGGCTGAATGAGAACAGCTTGTGGATAAGATGTGTAGTAGAATTAACGTTTGGAGTAGCAGACATTTATCTTATAGTGGTAGACTTCAATGGGTAAATGCAGTGCTGATGTCTATTTATGTTTAGTGGTGTCAAATTTTCATCCTTCCTAAGCTGTGCTACACCAAATAAATTACATTTACAACTTGCAAGCATTATCTTTGGCATGGTACTTGGGATAGTGCAAAGGCTGTCTTTGGGTTGGGATGAGGGATGAGGGTTTGTGCCCCTAAAAATGCAGGAGGCCTAGGCATGAGACATATAATACTTTGGAACCAGGCTGCTGTGGGCAGACAAGTATGGGCTGCTCACAAAAAAGAGAACATGTGGGTCAAATGGATTCACACAGTACTTGAACGACCAAAATTGGCTGACTTATATCACTGTCTCCAGGCTGTAAGATGGGTTTGGAAGAGTGTGTGCAAGGCAAAAAATACTTTGAAACATCTCATTTCATTGTCCTCTGGAACTCTGGAAGGGGTTATAGTATTATGCACACTTATGAGGCTCTAAGGCCTGCCAGGCAGAAGTGGATCTGGGGCAAAGGGGTGTAGAATCGTTACTCCAATCCTAAGCACAGGTTTATCCTCTGGCTTCATTGTCCTCTGGAACTCTGGAAGGGGTTATAGTATTATGCACACTTATGAGGCTCTAAGGCCTGCCAGGCAGAAGTGGATCTGGGGCAAAGGGGTGTAGAATCGTTACTCCAATCCTAAGCACAGGTTTATCCTCTGGCTTATTATGAAGCAAAGGCTCCCTACTAGGAGTAGATTTGGAAAAATGGGGTGTGGCTGATAATAATAGGTGTTGTTTGTGTGACACTCATGAAGAGACTCATAGCCACTTATTTTTCAAATGCTCAGCAAGTCAGGATTGCTTACAGGAAGTATGTAGCTGGTCGAGGCTTCACAGGCAGTTCCAAGATGTCTACCAAGCTATGTCGGTGGATTCATAGGAACTGCAGACATAGTCTGGTCAGGAAGAAAGTGTATTATGCAGCCTTAGCTGCTAACTGCTACCAGGTTTGGAAAAATAGAAATGCCAAGTATTGGCATGAGGAGAACTGTAATGTTGGTGAAATTGTAGCTTAGATTATCTAGCCAAAAACAGACCTATTCAAGTGTATAGCAAGAAGATCAAATCTGTTGATCTTGATTGGCTTATGGCTTTGTAGGTTTGCTCCTTGTTGTTTAGCCCTAGTCTGTTAGCCTGTTTAGATGTTTGGGCTTGTTGGGAGAGGGGGGTCCTTCCTAGAAGGTTTGTCCTCCCCAACAAAAGAGCCCTTAGGTTGTAAAATCTCAGTTCATGTGCAATCCAAGTCTTTCTTACCTTTCAAAAAAAAAAATATTGAATTCACGCCATTTTTGGAAATTCAACATGGTTGAAGAATGTCTGACATAGTGACCTATAGTTCCACCTTAGGTTCAACTGTTCAAACATTTTCATCCCAATGGTGAACTTGAAAGAAATCAAACAAGGTGGGTGATACTTTACTTGTATAGTAAGGTTTTAGTATGAATCAGATCACTTACCTTGAGCTGTATCGCCTTTAAGACCAGGATCAGTATCTACAACTGTGAGCTTCACACTGACGGGCAACTCAATATCAATAGCCTGCAAGTAGTTTAAAGAATAATTTAACTCTGTTGAAATACAAATATCAATCAACAAGTCTCTTTTCTGAATTTCCCTCATGACCTTGGGGAGTTAGAAAGACACGAAATTTCTTCAACAAGAAACCAGCTTATTTGAGGTAGGTCAAGGATAAGTTCTGTTGCACAAAATCTTTTTCCACAGATGCATAATAAAAAATAAAAAATAAAATGAAAATGAAATGAATTACAAACTTCAACACATCATAATAACTAAATCATGGATTCATCTATAAGCTATAGCTCATAAAATGACGAGAAATGTTAACAGAAACAACAGCAATAGTAATAAGCAGAAATTATTACTTTTCCATTCCAAAATTGCAGATTGCAGTCCATGCCCTCTTTCAGCCACTTGGTACTATCACCTATGTCTGATTCATTGAGTCGGAATTCCTCGTATGAAGACTGAAAATTGTGTAAAACTCACTTTAATATTGGAATTCTTTAATATGTACACATATATAACACCAAAAATAGATACATGCATGATGCTTTAAAAAGAAAGTAAAGAACTTTCATATTGAAATTCTTTTAATATGTACACATATATAACTGGAATTACAGAATTTTGATCAACAGAAGATTCATTAGTTGGAATGTTGGATGATGCTAGGCCTGACTGCATGAGTGTTAATTGTCCACTAGATAAAATTACTCATGTGAAAGACTAAAGTAACTTGTAAGAAGACATAATCATCTCATATTGACATCAAAACTTGAGGGGCATCCTCGAAGAGTCGAAGGGCAACAACTATATACAACAAATAGGGTGACTGAATCAACCCAGCTTTGCTAGAATGCTAGACTACTAAACTTTCAGGTCATTGTGTATCATAGATTATTATAAAAATAAAGGTAAGGTCGAGTACAATAGGACCTTCCCCAGGGCCTGCTGTAGCCTTTGGCAAGAGCCTTGTGCATCGAGTAGGACTGTACAATTTATTATGGATACTCAATGTGGTCTACACAGTAGACGACAGTAGAAAAAGGCAAATGAGGTACGGCCGTACGAGTCTTAGCCTAGTGGTTAAGTCTTGCGAAAGCCAGAGGTCTTGGGTGCAAATCGCACCGCACTCATTTGTGAGGATTCTTTATCTTCTCCCTTTCGGATGTGTGTCGGCTAAATTGGGTCAGGTGACCTACAGTAAGGCCCGGTTCAAGGCCTAGTACCACCCACATTATCAAAATATAGAAAAAGGCAAATTCTATAACCACCAATAACACCTTTGCTAGCATAGACTTTATTACTGAATTGAGAAAGTGATAGTGCTGGAATAAGAGATCTGATAAAAGATTGGTCCATTCTTAATGATTAAAAAAAACTAGAAAAGCAAGTACAGGCATATCAGTAACAATATTTTAATGATTAAAAATGATAAATTGGTATTCCAAGGATGCAACATGCATGCCCTTCCATATTTATGTACGTCCAGGAATTTAAAGCCTTCTATCTACTAAAACTCTTTATCATTCACATGATGTAAATTAACCTACAGTCACATAGAAAACACTTAGAAAACCAAAAATCTAAGGAAGAAAGAATATACCAAATCCATGAAGACATACATAGTGCCATCCTTGTAGGTGAATTGCTTTGTTTCCTTGGATACATTCGCCTCTGGGATCTATCAAATTCGAATCCATGTCCAAACAAGAAGTTTAAGTCACAAAGTTGTATTGAACTCTGACAATAGAAATAATTTAAAAAATATTAATTGAGATTGTTACTGTGACATAACTACAAGCCATACAAGGTTTTATTACCAACTAACCTAATAGACTAGTGGTTAAGAGTTGAATTCTCTACCACATAAGTCATAGGTTCAAGCTATGGTATCAACAAGAAAACTACAAGGTTTTATTTTTTTTTTCCTTTTTTGTTATTTAAAAAAAAAGAGCAGGTTCAAAGAAAGAACACATTCCATCCACATAGCTTTCTCCCTTCCGAATTTTATTTAATTTTGCTTGTAAGTCTGCATTGGTTGTGTATTGCATTCATGTGTTGATCATATTAGGAGTCTTGTATATGTAAAGGTTGTCATTTCTATTGAAGAAACTAAATATGCTCTGCCCCATCTTTGGAGGAGGTCATTTTGTTTCCCAAAGAAAAAGGTTTCACATTCAGAAACATTTCGTCAGTCATCAAATAACAAGAAACAAAACCTTAATCTGAATAAATAAGATTGCTATTGAACTACTCAATATGTTCAGAGCATCATTCACCAAAACCATCTTACTCCACTCCCATGTCCCCTCTATAGTGTTAAATGCTCCTAAGAAAACCTAGTCTCTTCATATCCTTTATAAATCACTGTATCCAAGTCATCTTATGTCTTTCAAGTTCAACCTCTTCTAAGATCCCCATAACCCAAAGTTTCCCATTTCCACAACTCTGGCCAATGCCGCACATGACTAAGAGAGTTTTCCCTTGTTTTATCTTGGCAGTCTCAACTCCTCTAGATGTCTTTGTTTCAGAACCTATCCCTCAATGTGTTTTAACACATCCATTAGAATATAGACATCTCTGCTACTCCTACGTCCCAACTACTACTTTGATTAGTTTTTTAAAAAACCCAACATTCCGACCTATAGAGTAGCATGATCTAATGCCTGTCCATTAAACCTTTCAGGCTTACAGAGTTATAGGCATGTTATGAACTTATGATGCATACTGTCCTAATTCCATTTGAGCCTGTCACATTTAATCGTAAAGCTTGCCATCTAATTAGTGTCAACCAATCCCCATTTCAATCTTTGCTCTACTACATGGACAGTCTATGTGCCCAATATTACTCGCATGTAGCTTGAAACCACGAGATTCTAGATCTTGCCTCCAAATCTCCAACTTAGCATCAACCAACTCAATATCGTCTTAAAACAAAAAAAAAAAGTGATCTCTCCTACCACTAAACCTATTCAACAACTCAAAACCATACCAAATGGCAAACAATGAATAGGAAGTTATTGCCCTGCCTAACACAGAGATTAAGTGGGATAAAAAGGGGAACATCAGCAATGCACAAGATACATTGTCTATTGTAAAATCTACATCCATGCAATTTTTGAGGACTGCGGAGGACTATGGTGAATTTGTGATACATTCAAATCTAATATCCACTGAAATTGTCTTGATTTGTGAACCCAATTTTGACCATAAGTCCATAACACAAGGGCAATGTCAAGGCCTCCGCTCCTAAAGATATAAAAAAAATACAGGAAAATATTTCAGAAATACAGCTATGAAAATCAATGCATAATTTCATAAAACATACCGTAGCTCCTGCTCGAAAGGTTTTTTCAACTGTGTTCCCTGTTATATAATTTCGCATTTTGGTCCTCACAAAAGCAGCTCCTTTTCCTGGTTTCACGTGAAGAAACTCTACGAATTCCACCAAAAAAAAATTAAAAGAATGTTGTTAGTCTCTTGGCTTAAGGATTAACCCAACTGGAGATTTTATAAATTGTCATTCTGCAGTTGAAGAATCAAGCATTAAAAATACGTGCCAGCTATCAGAGACATTTATGGGGTGTTTGGTATAGATAATTTTGAGGTAGGAAAGGAATTCAAATAATTGTTTCCATTTCTTATTGTTTGGTACGAGCTATAAGTAACAAATACCGTTTTCAAAGAGTAACAAAATCCCTCATTTGTTACACTTGTCAAGGTAGTGGAAACAAATTATGTTTCCTTTCTCAATCAAAACTTCTCATTGGTTTCCATTTTTCTAGGATACCAAACATCTATCAAAGGTAACACTTTTTACTATCCTTTCCACTCTTATCAAATTCCTTTCCCTTAAATTTATGTTAATCATACCAAACACACCCTTAATATGTAAGCAACCCTAAGTTATATATCAAATGCATAAGATATCTCCCTCACCCCCAAACCAGAGAAATACCACAAGATAAGGATCATACAATCCTATTAAATTAAATCCTCATCTAATTTCCTTTAATGGCTTAATTGATATTGAGCTGATTAAAACAATGATGAAAGCTGCCTATCGGCCAAATTCCCTAAATTTCTGGAAAGATTATTTATAGGACAACCGGACAAGGTTTCCACCACACTCCAAATCATCTAAATTTCTCAATCCTCCAAACCAAATATCAAGTATGACACTCTATAACTTTCTTTTCTTTTTTTATAACAAAAGGCCAATTCAATTCAATCAATTTCATTGATTGATAACCATTGAGCAGCTGTTACAGAATCCAAATGCAACATATTACCTATCTACCATGGTAGTAAAAAAAAAAAAAAAAAAGATAACTACTTTGATTTCTAACACTTTTGCAGGCACACTATTGTCTTATATTAATTTTTCTGTAACAGATAAAAACGTTCCCAAAACAAGAAAAACATTTCTAGATAAGCTAGAAATTTCACATTCAAGTCCTATATGCCTGTGTACTTTTCAGAAAATTACAACAAAAAATTTGAAAACAGAAAATTATGAAATGTAAAGCCAATTCGAGTTTAGTCCAGCAAAATGAAAAGGCAAATACCGAGAACTTTCCACGGAGCTCCATCCACTTCAATGCTAGTACCGACCTTAATGTCATTGCTGCTCAAAGCATAAATCTCTGCAAAAAAAAAAAAAAATGGTGCCACAATTTGCATCAAAATCATTCAAAAAACAAAAATCAAAACCTCAAAATAAAAAGTAGAAAAAATGAAAAAGAGGAAGAAGTTTTACTAGAGAATTTACAGCGGCGAGGTAGTGCAATGGAGTGTCTTAAGACATTAAAAGATGGGTAAGCTAAAAAAGAAGAAGATGAAGAGCGAATGGAGTGAGACAAAGAGAGTTTAGTGGTAGTTATTCCCGCCATTGTTGGTGTGAGTTGCAGAGAAAGATAAAGAAGAAGAAGAAGGTGGTGGGAGCTTAGGTGATTGTGATGGCCATTGTTAATGATAAGGAATTTGCCAATTTGGTAAGAAACTGGTCTAAATTAATGTAAAAACTAAAATGTATTGCATTTATGTGGCTATGTGGGCATATTAGTATATGGGCTATCTTTGGACAAGCCCATCATGTCTTTGTAATTGTAAGCCTAATATAAAGACTAATAAGAGTGAGGCCTTTTAATTTAAACTTTTTTTTTGTAAGTGAGAATTGAGAAATATAATGTTATGTTAGGTTCTACTCCCCGTAATATATTAGCTGCAATAATTTGATATTTTTTCTCTCTATTTTATGTCAAATTGTTATACTTATTATGTTACGGAGGGAGTAGTTACTAGTTAGGTTGATAATGAGCCAGACATGTTCGTGAATAGTTCGGGCTCGGCTCGAGTTCAGGTTCGGCTCGGGAATTAAACGATACGAGCCAAACTAGATTAAGCTCTGCTCGAAAAACTCGTGAACAAGCTCGATTAATTAAATTTATAAATATGATTTTCTTTACATATATTATATTACTCCGTATGTAAATTACAAATATATTATATTAATCTAACATTGAGTTATTAAATTGTGGTGCATATATTGTTAAACTTTTAATTATGTACTTGTATTTTGTAAAATTGAAATCTTTAAACAAATGAGTTTAACTCGAACTCACTAACCTGAGTCGAGCTCAAGCTAGGATTTTAGATAAGCTCATATTATGTCTGACGAGATCACGTCCAATCAGATGTAATAAGGTCTAATTACTTCTTAAATTAAATTTCAATCAGGATTAATAAGTCCAAGTAGTATCTGGTTTCATTGTCAGCAATATATATATATATATGTGATAGTAGTTTGGTGCTGTCATTCGATCTCAAGCGTGGGGCTTGAGTGCAAAGCAAGGTAGGAGAGTACTTGATTGCTACTTAGGCTTAATATAATTTAATTATTTGTTGGTGGAATAATAATATAATAATCATACTTTTAAATAACATTCCGTCCTTAATTCAATGACTACCAATCATATCTTGCATAATCTTCAACATGGCCAAATAATTAAATATTAATCTTTGGGTCAACCATATTATAGTTGTTGTTAATTTATTTGTTATTGTTCCTGCCGCCTCTTTGTGTCTTTGCTTCTTTTTTTTCTTTTTTTTAATCTCAAATAAGGGTAAATTCATCTCTATTCTAAGCTAATTATTACCCCATATGAAGGTAATAAGGGTAAAGTTGGCAAACAAGGAGATAATTTAATGGGTGGTATGAGACTTGCACCTCTTATGTAATGGATCGGAGGGAGAGGTGGAGTCGCAGAGGCGAATCTATTGTTTCATACCTCAAACCTCATTTCGGTCATGTTTACGCTTAGTTTATTGAATACAACTGAATTGAACTAAACTGTATTATTCTGAACTGAACTGAATACGGCAGAAAGTAATATTTTATAAGAGAATGAAATTGAGAGCTGAACTAAACTGGATTTAAGCTGAGGTAAACAGGCCCTTAATATCTCTTGTTCTTAATAATTACATCTATGGCTGAGTAGAGTACGGTTCAAACTGAAAGCCAACTTATTTTTTGCAATTTTGTTTGGTTTGGGAATTTGAAAATTACGTTTTATTTTATTTCTAGTCACGCGGAAAAAGTGCAATAGTGGGTATTGAAATTCAGCATTGGTTGCAATTTAGGTTACTGCAAGTGTAAAAGTTGCAATCATGATACTCTAGGCAAATTTTTAGAAAGTAATTTGCAGTTACACTTCCTTGATTTAAAACAACAAATTAAGAGCGAAAAAAAGGCCAAAGAAGTTTAACAACACACATAAAAATGTTTGTTTATATGTTTAGTTCTTAGTTCAACCCTTCCTAAAAGGTAGGTTCTAAGATCTTGCTCATGAAGCTTTTGCAACTCCCGTATTTTTGGTGTTTTGGTGGTGGCATTTTGAGATTAGTGTGTATAACTCTTTCTTTTGGGTAATAAAATTCTTTTTTATTTGCCAAAAAAATAAATTTTGTGAATAGAACGAATTGAATACCCTGACTGTAACTTTTACAACTACATACGGTATCTAAATTGTAACTAATACCAAAATTCATTACCAGCCACTCAAAATTACATAAAATACCATTCGATTTTTTCTTAGGTTTCTCAATGTGAGAATCAAGTAATCCCTCCCATTATATATACTCATCTATTGTAATGTTGGAAGTTGTATTCATTGGGGCGACAATAATTAGTAGGTTGCATCCCCCCCTTTATTTTATGTATTTGAAAGTAAACTTTTTTTTTGTATTGTGCTAATCAATAATGGCTAATGAGTAATGATTTGCTAGCTAGTTTACTACTTGTGTTGGATTGAGTTGGTGTGCAAACAACCTGTCTATAATAAAGACATTTTTAAGGGGCAATTGTCTTCATTATTAATTTATTTGCTACATTCTCTTTTTCACACCTCCCGAGACACAACTTTAAATAAAAATATCTTTAATTATATATAATAAAAAATTATAAAAATTATATATTTGAAAAGTACATGTTGAGACGAATTAAACTAGATCCATCACGACTATGTTTTTTCTTACGTATATTAAATTAAATAAAGTCAAAGTTCACATATAAACAGTGTCCAAAGTCAATCTGGAGCAAGTAAATTGAGACAGAGGGAGTATTATTATTATTGTTGTTGTTATTGTATGATTTAATTCAGGACTCTTCTAGTTTGGTTTCAACTCAATAAGAGAGACTAATGCATAATATGTCTTGTGTTATTACGTCCTCACACTTTTAAGTTTTTAAAGAATTTAATTTGATACTTAAAGAATTTGTTATTTAGAGTTTTTTCCCCCTTATTGTATGATATTTAATTTCATGAACTTTTGCAAACAATGAAGTGTAATCAACAACCAAATATATATGTAGTGTCTTCAAAAAGGAAAGAAGAACGAGCAATTATTAATAATTTTTTGCACTACCATATCAACAACCAATTCAATTCAGAATGAATGGATCCCAGATTCTCATGCACAAAAATATATACTTCCTCCGTTCCAAAAAAAAAAAGGCAACGAACTTATTTGCACGCATTTTAAGGAAAAGATTTAAAGGTCTAAACGATCAAATTAATATATGTAATTTTAAGATAAGTAACATATAATATCATTCTTACTTGTGTTAAAATGATTTTGATTAATTTGCTCATTTACACCCTTAAATCACTTTCTTAAAATGCGTGCAAAATGGTTTGTTCCTTTTTTTTTTTAACGGAGGAAGTAATACTTTATAGGAAGAAGGACATATCAAAACAAATAATTGAATTTCCAATTCAGAATGAATGGATTGCAGATTCCCTTGTAAATATATATAATACTTTATAGGGAGACGGGAATACCAAAGTAGATTATTGAACTTTCAATGAGCTGAAATGTATTCCCATTTTGTTATATAGTGACATCATGTGTTCAATGCAACGTTTGACCAATCTTAATGAAATTCTCATTTTTTTTTATTATGATATATACTCTATGAATCCTAGCCTGACTAGTCGACCACCAACCCATTTCCCAAACCACCAATTCAACCCGCAAATTGTTGAACTTAAAAAAAAGAGAATAAAAATAAGCAACAAATAGGAAACATAAACATAAACTTCATTAATAATTCTACATATTAATTCACAAAAATGCATTAGCCATATAAATAGCCTAATAAATGACAAACCAAAAACTAACAAAAAAGGAAGCATGATCCCATGATAACAAGTACATACTACTGATTAACTACTAAATATCCTATGACTCACTAAGTATACTAAATATCATACGACCCAATAACTTAACAGAAAGACTAAAAACTAATAATACACCTAAAAAATAATGTTTAAATCGCTTGAATATATCAATCAACACAACTAACAACGGATTCAACCCACAAAACCCATGAACCCAGCCAAGACCCGCCTAATCCTCTACGTACCCACTCTAACTCAAACCAATCTGATTCGTGTGTCACACCACTTGACCTAACTAGCTTGAACTACAATTGCGACAGCTCTAGCCTGACTTGGCCTAACCTACTTATGACCCACCCAAATCATTTCAGACTGATCCAACCTGACCTGAACCCAACGCAAACTTAACCCAACCCAACCCACCGAACACTTCGTAGTCCAATTCCACTAAAAAAACAAGAGCAATATATAACAAATAGGTGTCCAGGTTTAACAAATAGGTGTCCAAGTTTAACAATATGTGTCCAGGTTAAACAATATGTGTCCAGGTTAAAAGCGTTTTCACCAGGTTTGCAAATAGGTGTCCTGGTTTAACAATATGTGTTCATATTAAACAAATGTGTCCAGGTTTAACAAGTTTTCACCAGATTTAGAAATATATGTCCAAATTTAACAATATGTGTCAAGGTTTAACAAATATGTGTCCAAGTTTAACAATATGTGTCAAGCTCCAATTCGTTGGACTCGTCTAATAGTAACATTACTGTTAGATGAGTCTGGCACAATACCTTATCTTAGTTTTAAGTTCTAATAACGTAACATTGCACGAATATATTTACCATATCCTTTTATGATAATCCTTTAAAGAATTTTGTTATTTAATTTAGAGTTTTTTCCCCCTTTATTGTATGATCTTTCATGAGCTTTTGCAAACAATGAAGTGTAATCAACAACCAAACATGTAGTGTTTTCAAAAAGGAAAGAAAAACGAGCAATTATTAATAAATTTTTCACAAATGAAAGCATTCATGCACCATAGTAACAACCAATTCAGAATGAATGGATTAGGGATTCCCATGCACATATATATAATACTTTATAGGAAGACGGATATATCAAAGCAAATAATTGAATTTTCAATTCAGAATGAATGGATTGCAAATTCCCTTATAATGCTTTATAGGAAGACGAACATACCAAAGTAGATAATTAAATTTTCAATGAGCAGAAACGTATTCCCATTTTGTTATAGTGACATCATGTGTTCAATGCAACGTTTGACCAATCTTGATGAAATCCTTATTTTTATTATTATGATATATACTCTATGAACCCTAGTCCGACCACCAACCCATTTCTTAAACTACCAATCCAACCCGCAACTGTTGAACTTAAGAGAATAAAAGTAAGCAACAAATAGCAAATATAAACTAAACTTTATTAATAATTCTGCATACTAATTCACATAAATGCATAACTGCATAAGCCATATAAACAGCCTAATAAATGACAAACTAAAAACTAGAGTAATAAAAAGGAAGCATGATCCCATGATAAGTACATACTACCGACTAACTACTAAATATCCTATGATTCACTAACTATACTAAATATCATGCGAACCACTAACTAATTAACAGAAAGACTAAAAACTAATAATACTCCTAAAAAATAATGTTTAAATCACTTGAATCAATCAACACAACTAACAACAGATTCACCACAAAACCCATGAACCCAACCTAGACCACCCTAATCCTCTACCCACTCTAACTCGAACCGATCCGATTCGTGTGTCACACCACTTGACCTAACTAGCTTGACCTACAATTCCAACAGTTGTAGCCCGACTTAGCCTGACCTGCTTACGACCCACCCAAACCATTTCAGACTGATCCAACCCGACCTGAACCCGGCCTGAACCCAACCCACTAAACACTTTAGTCCACTTCCACTAAAAAAAACAAGAGCAATATATAACAAACCCTTCAAATTAACGTAGGAGTATGGCATACCTTAAAATTTCCTATATCGGTAAAACCGTAAAACTCAACGACCTCACTCAAAGTAAGAGCAAAGAGTTGGCCGATACTTCAAGCATCGTGCATGCATTTTTTCTGTTGCATTTTTTTTCCTTTTCATTTCTACTCACTTTTCCATTTTATTTTTTTTTGCCCCCATTTTTTTTCTTCCATTTTTCTTACTCGTACTTCTGCATGATACTAAGCTTATTCAATCCCTTTTAACTTCCCCTTTTCGTCAAAATATATCGCAGTTGCTTAATTCAATTTATATTTTTTTTGAAGATGTGACAACGACTATAAAATTAAGGTTTGTTCTTCAACTTTCAATTTCATTTTATGTTTTTATTTTTGGGTAATTTGTGGTATATTACAACAGAGTAGTTGATGATTGATTCTTCATTGAAATGAAACGTGTTATTATCTTTCGTCTTCTCACCTACTGTTTTGGTTTATTTTCTGTTAAATTAATAATAACGTTTGTTTAATTTCATGAAATTTGCAGACATTTTTGGTAGTTTGAGTGAAAAAAGAAGAAGAAGAAAGGGGATTTATTAATGGGTTCGAAGACTTGTATGAATATTTTGTGTGGCACGACGTCGTCTGCTGAATGGAAAACTGGTTGGAGTTTGCGATCTGGTGAATTGGCTAATTTATGCGATAAGTGCGGGTAATTCTTTTTCTAAAGTTTCAGCAATTATTTTCGTCCACTTTTTACGTATTTATTGGGTTATTTTTTATTTTATTTTTTTTGGGTGATACTTAATTTTTAGTGGGAAATTTATGTATGTAATTTATTGGGTTATATTTATGTATGTAATTTATTTTTGGAAGTTTTATGGGAAATTGAAGTTTTGCTCATGTTAGTTAGTATCAAACTATCAATGATTGATTGATGTTCAGCTTGTTCTTTTTGGGTATGTTCGAACGTGATTAATGGGGATTTATAATCTTCATCTGCAAGAGTTGATGTACTAATAATGATCCTTATGAGTTATCAATAAAGCAGTTAAAAAAAATTGTATATTGGCAATGTTCAAGTATTTTGAATGCTTTAGACAGAGCAATTATTAGATTGGGAAGTGATTGAGGTATGAATCTCTGATGAGTGTTATTCTTCTCAGTGGTTCATGGATGATATATTAGAGTTTCTTGAACGACTCTAAGGCTCAGGGCCATTTAAGGGTGTGTAAAGAGACCAACTGCACAGGCCCCAAATTTTCAATTTTTAAAATATTTCCTATTAATTTTTTTATTCATTTGTCATTACTTTTGAAAATAATCTAAATTTTATAAATTTTTTTATTAATATTGTATATTACAAAACAAATAATATATAATGTATCAATTTTGATAATTTTTTGGCCTAATTTTTTGGGACGGCCATGATGAGGCTATTGTCCATGGAGAAGGTAAAATCTGTGAAGATTACCTTGTGGAAAGAGAGAACTTGTTTCCAAATCAACCCTTAGATTTGACAAGGAAGAGTGGTTTGATTAAGTCCGTTGTAATTAGTAAACGAAGATATTGAAAATGGTGCACCTTTGGCTCATTGGAATTGGACTTCTAGTTTAAATTTACACTTATGCTCACTAGAGATTAATTGGTAATTTGGTATACCTTATTACCTTTTGTTGTCTTACAAATGAAATTATGATCTGAAGTACAAATTTTGAAAGAAAAGGAAAAGAGATGTTATTGTATCCATTATATTCATGATGGGATGCTATCTATAGGCAAGATTTAGTGATATGGCTTATGAAATCGATCCTTAAACATAAAGTTATGAACTTGATTGATCGGTAAACTTAGTTTCTTAAAGTAGATTGTGAATAAGCTAGAAAATCGTGATTTATACAGATTAGGTGAGAACACTGCGCTGATGTTGGTTATATATGGATAATGATAGAAATGAAAGGTTATTGGTTATATATATGGCTGAGTCTAAAGTGAACTTAAATTGAACTCTTTGAAATGTGTTTTGATCAATGCTTGAACTTGGTAAATGATTGATATAGGAACTCGGGTTTTTGGTTAAGTAGAGACATTTGTCTCCTCTGGCATAGAAGGACCTCACTCCCAAGGTCCAACAGGGCATGTCTCTTACAGCTATATAAGTTTGTAAACGCATACGCATATTTCTGAGAACACTGCAAACAGAAAAATTCAATCATCCAACATGTTTTCTCCTTGAAGCTAAGAGTTTCCACAAACTTGGCCCTGTTCTTATTGACTGAATTGGCGTGAAGTAAATTGAATTAAAGTAAATCCTAGGCTTAGTAGGAGCTGAACTAGACTGGAGTGAGCCGAAAGGCCTAAAGGTTATCTGAGGCTTTTTCATTCTAATGTGGAATCATATTAGATTTGCTGCTACTTCTTTCTTTTGTGGAACAAGTGTTTAAAGTGGATAATTCCCCTAGTCTTGATACTTGAGTTACTAAGTTTCTTAAGAACACTGACCGAAATTCTAGCATAAGCTCATGACTATCTTTATGTCATGTTCCATTTTATTAGGGAGGAATGGAGGATAATCATGAACTGTTCCATCATCTGTTCTCTAAAAGTTCGTTTCATGTAGCATCTTCTGTCTTAAATGTCTTAGCAAGCTTCATAGTTGTGTACTCCGGAATATATGCTTATTGCTTAGTGCCTCACGAGGTACTTCATTAGGGCTCATAAAGGCTTGGCCCCTAAGCCTTTTTATTTTAAATCATTACATGTAATGTAAGAGTTTATTTTTTCCCCATTTTCTATCAGAGTAATTTAACTTAATTAAGTCTACCAATATTGGTTATTCCATCAATAAGTGAAATGTAATAGAACATATACTACCTCCGTATCGCAATACTCGCTACATAAGTAGATGACACGGACTCCTAGGCAAAAAATGGATTTAAGGAGAGAGATAGAGTGAAAAATAAATAATTAATTGGGCCCACAACAAAAGTAAAGTTAAAAAATTAATAAAAAAGCGACACATGGATAACTTTTATACTAAATATAGTAAAAAAATATTTGATGCAAGTATTGTGTTACAGCCTAAAATGGTAAAAGTTGTGAGTATTGTGATACGGAGGTAGTATATGATTTGAAACATTTTAATTTAGGATATATACCCTTCTCATATTGTTTTACTAGCCTTGTATGCACGTTTTGCGTGCGATAATATTTTAAATATATGTATCTTTTAATTTTTCTAAACAAACAAAAAAACCGAAGGTTATTTGTTCGAAATAATTGAAATGTTTTTCAAATTCACACTCATTTACATAATTAAAAAAAATTCCCTTTTCATCAGCCCATCCCACAACAATGAACAAAAAAGAATAAAAAGTTTTTTTTTACTATATTCTATCAGATATCAAATTTCTATGATTATCGATAGATAAAATTTTTATGTGACAAAGTATACCAATATGGGTATCTATTTATAGAGAATTCAAAAATATGAATTTTGGTATTTTTATTTTATTTTTACGAATTTTATATTTTGTAATATTTTCATTTTAAAATTTTGAAAAATTATAATAATTTTCCATAATAGGTTGGAGTGATGCAAATTAAATTTTGTGGAAAATTTTGAAGGGTAATCTAGACTTTTCAAGGGGGGGCACCATTGCTCCCCCTTTGGCTTATATAATAGAGATGTTTGTTAAGTTTGAAATTTTAGGTACAAGGACAGAGAAATCTAAACGTCAAAAATCTTATATATATGAAAAAATATATTCATATGTGATCTTATTAGATTCGTCTAGATCTATAGTTTTTTAAAAATATCGACTTTTATAAAAAACTTATAGGGTATAGTGGAAGTTATAGATATTTTAACAAGTGCATTGAAAACTGTGCAAAAAGCAAACTTAACAAACATTTTGAAATGGGGGAAGTACATGTACTGCGTGAAAAGCGTATTTGGACTCTCTAACAAAATTGTCGAAGATCCATAATTGCTAGTTGTGGATTTTGGCAGTGTATGCAATAGTGCAATATTTGAGCCGTAAATGAAGGAAAACCGTTTCATAGGGAACCTTTATTTCATAAATCGGGGTAAATGAACGTTTTTCTTGTATGGTAGGTCTGCTTTTGAGCACCGCATTTATTGCGAGGAATTCCATGCAGATGATTCTGGCTGGAGGGAGTGTGTTTCATGTGGCAAGGTGAAGTAATTGTATCATTTCGCTGTTTTTCCCCCCTATAAATTTAGTTTCTGAAGAGCCTGACGAATCTTTATCTTTAAAGCGACTCCACTGTGGATGCATTGCTTCATTTTCTTTGATAGAGTTGCTTGATTGTGGTGGTGTGAGGTGCATCAGCTGTGCAAGGTATTCAGACCCTGGTTTGGTAAGTTGTATCACATCCTTAGATTCTTTACATTCATCCTTTCCCTCTTTTGTTCATATCTACACTGTTTGTGATCTAGTTTTGTTAGTAAAAAGATGAATTGACCGCTTACTCGCCTGTTTATCGTTTCCAATCTCTGATTGTTTATGTTGAGTGAACTTTCAACTTCCTAATGGTTAGACCATTCTACAAGTTTATTACGTAATAACTTGTAGAAAGTAGAAACACGCACACATATTTTGTTTTCCCAATAGTAAAAGTGGCTTCCTTCTTTTTATTGGGCAACAATGGGTTCATTGTTAAGAAATTTTTTCCGAAACCATCTAGGTTACACACATTTTTGCGAGCAACTCCTCATTTAGATAATCTGTGACAAAACTACCTAACTTAAGATTAATTTTGTTGATCAATACCTAAAACAAAATTCCAGTCATTAAAATTTACGCGCCGGTCATGTGACTAATTTTATTTATTTATTCATTTATCTTTTTTGCAAATTCCCTCTTTTCCCTCCATTTAACCCAATTAATCTAACTTAATTCTGCCATCATAGAAATATTGGGTTATTAAATGGGAGTCTTCTAAGTTAGATTAATTGGGATGAATGGAGGGAAAAGAGTGAATTTGCAAAAAAAATAAGTCACATAACCGGCATGTGACTTTTAATGAATGGAATTTTTATGTCAATGCCGGAATTTTGTTTTAGGTAATGGTCAACAAGGTTAATCTTAAGTTAGTAGTCTTGTCACAAATTTTCTAAACTAGGTAGTTTCTCGCAAAAACGTGTGTAACCGAGGTAGTTTTGGACAAAATTTCCTTGTTGTTATTATCTTTTACTGTAATGGGGTCATTCTTTTGACTTTTTGCTATTTTTTTTGTAGAGCTCAAGTTCTGGAAAATGTGATGGATCTGGTCCTTTCAATGTGATGGAAAATAATGCTGCCATGAAACAGCTAGGCAATTATAAGGAAAATAACGGGGGCAATCAAGTATCCATAACAAAGAATCCCAACTCAAATTTAGCTTTTGGATTACTGAAACAAGAGGAAGTCTTGCTCCCTCCTGCTCAAGGTGGAAGTACATGGGCCTCTAGCCTAGCTCAGTCTTCCCCGGGAGTTTTACCAAAGCCTAGACTTGACATTTCTACCAGTACCATGCAATCCAAAGAAAATTATAAATCAGTAGCTCACCCAAACCTGAATATAACTTTAGGTGTTTCAACAGGAAACTTACAGGCTACATCCAGTGCAATTGTTGATGAAAGGGAACAGAGAAAGATGTCTGAGTCCTTCCACCAAGGATTTTTATCTCCTAGTCTTTTGGCAACATCTCCAAAATTGACCTTTTCTCCCGCTTCTGACACAAATCAAAGTGTGATACCACAAATACGTGTAGCAAGGCCTCCTGTCGAGGGAAGAGGCCGTCACCAACTGCTTCCTCGTTATTGGCCTAGGATTACAGACCAAGAGTTGCAGCAAATAACTGGAGAGTATCCTTGTCAAGTGATTTTTTTTTATAAAAAAAGTCTTTCGCTACATTTAGTTGTATTGTATCAGGTAGTCCTCTTTTTATAATTCTTTAGGCTTTTTGTCCCTCCTTTTTCTTTTCATGTCTATAAGATGGCAGTACAGTGATTCCTTAATTTGTTACCTACAAGTTCAAATTGTACAATTGTTCCATTGTTTGAAAAAGTTTTGAGTGCTAGTGATGCTGGTCGAATAGGCCGTTTGGTTCTTCCTAAAGCATGCGCTGAAGTAAGTCTCTCTTAGTAGCTTTTAGCAACATTATATTGCATGCCTGTACCACTATATAGGTTAGTAAAAATTTGACTGTCCACAGGCATATTTTCCTCCTATTTCTCAACCCGAGGGACTGCCTATTAAAATTCAAGATGTGAAAGGAAAAGAATGGTTGTTTCAGTTCAGGTTTTGGCCAAACAACAATAGCAGAATGTATGTTTTAGAGGGTGTAACTCCATGTATACAATCAATGCAATTGCAAGCTGGTGATACTGGTATTCTTAAATCTTAATTCCCTGTTGTTAAAAATGTTTATATGTATACTGCTTTGTTTCTTTTTTTGTATTTTTTTAACCAATTGCTTACCGCCCAACCTATTTTGTAATTTGTATCTTCGTTAGTTGGTGTTACCAGCATGCTGCAATTGAGCAGATACTGCTTTGATATAGGTTTGTTAGCATGATGTTTCATTTGTTCTTCTGCAGTAACTTTTAGCCGTATGGATCCAGAAGGGAAACTAGTTATGGGTTTCCGGAAAGCATCAAACTCTGCTTCTGTGCAGGTACTTTGCTTCTGTGGAAGTCCTCATCATAGATGTGTAAACTGTCAATGCACCTGACAGAATTTTCTATTGTTTATTGAAATGCTGAAATCAGATCATATAATTTTGGTTTATAAATTATTAACTAAGCAGGATGCTGCATCATCTGCCATCCATAATGCCCCTCTTTCAAGTGAATCTTTCTTTTCGGGTGTTATTGAGAACCTACCTGTAATTAGTGGTTGCTCTGGCCTTCTCCAGCCAATGAAGGGGAGCTCAGATACTCGTATAAATGCTTTGTCAAGACAATTGGACTCTGCGGGTGTGAATGCCCAGTGGAATAACAGTGAAAAATGCAGTGAGCGGATGGAAGAAGGAACGTTACCCACTTCAATGCTGATGCTAGAACGAAAAA